>CM046995.1:2510000-5010000 GCA_025698465.1 Gossypium longicalyx | reverse complement strand
AATAATATTTTTTAAAAAATTTAAAATTTACACAATTAATGAATAATAAAATAATACATAATTTATAATAAAATAAAAAAGAAGAAAAGAAAAAAATGCAAGGAATAATATATATGATAAAATATATAATGTATAATAAAATTTATAAATAAAATGTATAATAATAAAAATAATATAATGGATAATATATAAATAAAAAATATATATATTATTTTATATAACTAATATTTATAAAAATAAATAACATATATGGTATTTAATAAATAAATTATGCAAAAAAATTTAAAAGGATTAAAATTAAATAAAACTAAAGTTATAGGGCTAATTTTAAAATAAAAATTAATTTAGGCCTAATTGGAACGCGTTCAAAACTACAAGGGGCTCACTGGGCAACTTGCCCTAATCCCAAAACGACGTCATTCTTCAGAATGGATTTTAATGGCCATTGGATTAAATTGAAACAAATATAAAAGATTAGGGCCGAATTAAAATAAAAATAAAATGAAATTATAAAGCTTAAAAATGCGGAAGGACCAATTGGGCAATTAGCCCATTTTTCAAAAACACGCGGATCCTCCCCGGGTCTAGGGTCAACGCGCGGATCCTAGCCTTGGAACGACGCCGTTTTAAAGCTTATTGTTTTAAGCAAGACGACGCCATTTATATGAGGCTATAAAAGCCAAGTTTCAGCCAAAAAAATCATTTTAAAACAGATTTTAAAAAAGAAGAAAGAAACCTGCTGAGAGGGTTGGGGGAGATGTCCTCGGAGTTCTATCGAGACTCCGTCTGAGGCTGGCACGCGCTCACGCGCCCCCGCCAACGCCGCCACTTACGGCGGTCGAAAACTGGAAAGTTCCTTTTCCAACGCGGATCAAAATGGTACGTTCCCTTTTCCCTCTTTTATTTTTATTGTTACAATATCTATATATATTTAGAGAAAGAATATTCACCTCTGTGTTCCTCAATCGACTGTGGTTCTCTCTTCTGTATATGTGTGTAAAAACGACTTTTTATTGAATCTGTGTGTATCCAAAAAAACTATCTCATCTCTTCTTCTTTTTTTCTTTTTTCAAAAAAGAAGGGGTTTTTTATAACCCTCTGTTACATTTTAGGAAAGAATCCTTTAATTTCTTTCCCTATTTGTTTTTTTTTGGTTGCTGTGGTTTCTTCTTCTTTTGCAGGTACCAGCAAGGAGGCCAGTAATGAACGAGCACTGACGACGACACACCGGCGTTGATTCAGGCGTCAATCCTGACGTGATATGGTGCCTAGAATTACGGCGCTGATGGTGGGTCACTGCGAGACGAACGGACGCGTCTGTTGGGTGTTTGCGGCGCCTAGGGTTTCTGAAACCCTAAGCCTTTCCGTATTATGTTAACATCTTGGGCCGTTTGGGCTCTGTATGCTTTGGGCTGAGGGTGTAAACGGGCTAAGGGCTTAGGTATCTGGGTCAATAAACTGTAATTGGGCTAAATGTAATCTGGACTTGTAAATGGACTGTTTAAAATAAATAAACATTCATTTTTTATTTTTTTGTTTTTGGTTTTAAGGCCCGGGCAGATTTGGGCTACTACAGACATTAAAAACGTCGGCTGCTTTCGCCGGCTTTATCCTCATGACTTGCCACTGACAATTATTCGGTGACATCTCCTCTATGAACTCATAAGCCTCTTCAGGTGTCTTATTATTGATAGTTCCACCAGTGGCAGTGTCAATCATTTGTCTCGTCGAGGGGTTCAAACTGTTGTAGAAAGTTTGAACTTGTAGCCAAAAGGGTAACCCATGGTAAAGGCACCTTCTTAATAAGTCATTGTATCTCTCCCATGCATCATAAAGTGTTTCTAGATCCATCTGCACAAAAGAGGAGATATCATTCCTTAATTTAGTTATTTTAGCCGGTGAAAAATATTTAAGCAGAAATTTTTCGGTTATTTGTTCCCAAGTGGTGATTGACCCTCGCGGTAACGAGTTCAACCACTATTTAGGCTTATTCCTCAATGAGAATGGGAACAACCGAAGGCGATGGCATCGTCAGAAACGCCATTGATCTTAAAGGTGTCGCAGAATTCCAAAAAATTCGCCAAATGAGTGTTTGGATCCTCGTCCTGCAAACCATCAAACTGAACAAACTGTTGTATCATTTGAATTGTGTTAGGTTTCAGTTCAAAGTTATTTGCAGTAATAGCAGGCCTAATTAACGTAGGTTTAGCATAATCATACATAGTACGAGGAGCAGAATTCTGATCTACTGGATTTGCAGCAACCACAGGAGGCAACGGATTATTCTGATTATCAGTCATCTCCTCAGTTGTAGTATTGATATCGTCCTCTTGCCCTTCCTCTATGTATTGTAGGCTTCGCCTTATTTCTCTTCAGTTTCTACGAGCTGTGCTCTCGATCTCACTATCGAAAAGTAGAGGTCCTGACGGGTTTCTTTTAGTAATAAACTACAAAAACCTGTCAGAAATAAATAAAAGAAAAAATTAGTAAAGAAAATTTAAACTAAAATTAAAGAGTAAATTGCAATAAAAGTAAAAATGGCTAAAGTAATAAAAATTAAGCGTTCCTAATACCTTAGTCCCCGGCAACGGCGCCAAAAACTTGATGGTCATGTAACTAACTAAAAAAATTTTGACTAAGGCAAGCGCACCTATCGAACAGTAGTATAGTTATAGTGAGACCGGAAATATTGTATTCACGAGGACTAAAAGTACTAGTAATTACTATCTTTTTATTATCTAGCCTAAAAAATTAAGAGAATGTTTTATCTAAAACTAGTTATCTAATTAACTAAGATTGTGACAGAGATGAAAGTTGAAAAATACTTTAGGAAAACCAATGGAGAAGACAATATCCAAGGAAGAATTCACCTAGACTTCACTTATTACTCTCTAAACTAAACGATTTATTCACTTGTCTTAATCCGTAGAAATCCCTGATTTATGTTATTATCCCTCTCGAAACTAAAAACATCTAACTTTAGGTTGATTAATTGAAATCTCTTTCTAATTAAAGCCCCTATTGTCGCATTACTCGATCTATGGATTCCCTTATTAGATTTGACTCTAATCCGGAAGTTTTATGTCGTCCTATCTCTAGGATTGCATGCAACTCCGCTTAATTATGAATGACCTACTCTTAAACAGAGACTTTTCCTCCACTGGATAAGCACATCAAAAACTTGAATTAATATCCTGGAATATTAAAGCATGGGTTAAACTCACAATTAAGAATAAGAACAAGTGTTTATCATAAAACTTAAATAGTAATAAGATCCGTCTTAGGTTTCATCTCCCTTAGGTATTTAGGGAGTTTAATTCATAATTATGGAAAACATCTCAAAAATTTGAAAACAACAAAACATAAAGAAACCCAAATAACTTCTAGGAAATTGGATGGAAATCTTCAGGCTTGATGTAGATCCTCCTTCTGAGCTGATTCCGATGGTTATCCTTCAGTATTTCCTGCCTTCTACTCTGTGTGTCTTCTAATCCTCTTCTAGGTTGTTTATATAGGCTTTAAAATGCTTCAAAACCCTCAAAAGTGGCCTTTTTCGAGTAGAATTAGACTTGGGCTCGATAGGGACATGGTCATGTGCCACGCCCGTATGCAAGTGCTCAAGCCGTGTGTAATTCTAACTTGGTTTTGTGTCGACACGACCATGACACACGGGTGTGTGGATCACCCGTGTGAAAGTGCCTAGGCCGTGTGCCATGCTAAATTAGGCCCATTTTTTCCTTTTTGGCCCGTTTCTTGCTCTTTTTGCTCTCCTAAGCTCTCCTGAGTATAAAACATGAAATTAAAGGATTAAGAGCATCAAATTCAATGAAACTAAGGAGAATTCATCCATAAATATGCCAAGTATGGGGGTAAAAATATGTATATATTACGGTTTATCATTGGCACGTCCAACGCCCGAGGCTCGGCTCCTCTTGTCTCGTTGCACCAAAATGGAAGCCCTCCCTCGTTGACCTTCCCCCAACCTGCAAACAGACCCAAAAGAAGAACAAAGACGGTGCAGCACGCAAAGGCAGACAGTGACAGAAACAAACCAAAAGAAATGATAATAAGTATTCGGCTATATATAGCCACAAGAATTTCAATGTATAGGGAGACGATTTCTTTCATGCACACTAAAAATAAAAGGCAGAATAGAAGTTTCGAAAGGTTTTGATCTTTTTATTATCTATTTTCGTTTCTTATTTCTTTTATTTTATTTTTATATACAAATCTATTTTAATAAAAAGGGAAAAGAAAAAATAATAAAAAGAAGAAGAAGGGAAGATCTACCCGAGTCACCCCGCGGTCTCATCGTCAGAAGTCCCTTTCTCCGTCGTCGAAGCCGGATCTAAAATGGGGTCGGAGTTCTCGTCCTTCGACAATTGGGTTGGGAAGATTTGGCCCTCAAAATAAGAAGAAACGAGGGTCAAAATTCCCTTTTTGCGCGACTCCGGCCACCGGCCACTGGCCACGATGGGGCCGCGGTGGGGAGTGGTACACCAACGACGGCACCCAAGGTCGAGTTGAAACTCTAGCAAAGAAAGGGGGAGAGTTTTTTTTTAAGTTTTTTTTTAGAAAAAATGCAGCAAAATGAAAATTTAAAAAAAATGGTTTATATGCAGGAAAGAAACGGTGCCGTTTTGCACCCAAGGCCCCAGCTCCAAAACGGCACCGTTTAAGGCGACCCGCGCTCGACTCGACCCGCTCCAGGGGATCCGCACGTCTTCGCTAAATGGGTTATTTATGCCCGTAGTCCTTCCGCATTTTTGATTCTTTTAATTTAATCCTTTTTTATTTTTATTTTATTTTTAAATTTGACCACACAAATCTGCTCTATTTTCATCTCGGTCCCTAACCCGTGGATGCGCTGGATAATGGACACATGCCCAGAGGCTGGGATTTTGCCCGTTTAGTCCTCAAACCTTGCGTGCTTTTTATTTCTGCCTATGTGTTCCTATTTTGTTATAGTTTTTGCATCTAATTTTATTTTTATTCCAATTTAATCCCTAATCAGTTTGATTTTTATCCTTTTAGTATTTATTTATCTATTCATTTTTTATATACATTATTTATTTTGGATTTATATATATTAGTTCTTTTAAATTGTTTTATGAACTATGTATTTAAATTTGCTTTACCAATTTTATATTAAACTCACTTATTTTATTTATTTTAAATATTTCCATATATTGATTATTAACTTTTATATATTATTTATCTTAGATATTTTTTTATATAAATTATTTGTTTTAAATCATTTTACATATTATCTATTTTAAATTTTCACGTGTAATATTTAATTTAAACTATTTTATATGTTATTCATTTTAAATTTTTATATAGTATTCCTTTTAAATTGTTTTAATACACATTATTTTGAATTATTTTATATATTAATTACTTTACATTGCTTTATTTATTTATTTTAAACTCTTTTTATATATTATTTTTAATTTTTATTATTATAAATTTATATGTACTGTTTATTCTTAAACTTTTTTATGAATTATTTATTTTCAAATTTTTATATATTGTTTATCTTAAACTTCTTTTTTATACGAATTATTTATTTTCAAATTTTTATATATTGTTTATCTTAAACTCTTTATACATTATTTTTTTATATATATTATTTATATTAAAAAAAATTATTTTATGTATACTATTTATTTTAAGTTTCTTTTTACATACTATTTATTTTAGACTTTTTGTATGTTATTTTACATTGTTATATATTATTTATTTTAAGTTGCTTTATTTTATTTTAAATTGTTTTGTATATTAATTTTTTTAAATTGTTTTATATTATTCACTTTAAATTGCTTTTTATAACATCTATTTTAAACTTTTTTTTTTTATGTATTATTTATTTAAAATTGTCTCATTATTTATTTTTAAATGGTTTTATGTTATTTGTTTCATTCTTTTGATTATTAATGTTGGTATTTAAGTGACATATGTTATGTGATTATTGTCATTGTGTGTATTATAATTCGTTCATTCGTATTTTCATATCATCGTCATTCACTTGTATAATATTGTATTGATACCCTCAGTTGCAGCCCCAGGTCCATATAAAGCAGTCAATCTACCAGCAGAGAGGCTGCAGATACATGTCCACCTGTTTATTTACTACCATAAGCAGGAGCAGTTGCAGGTATCGAGTGTTGTGAGGGCTTTCATTTGCGCGTTAAGGGCAGTTTCTGTTATAGCACTAGGAATCGATGCCGTTAGTATACTGTATTTTTATTTCATGTAATCGCATTGTGTGTTAAGTTCCAACATATTTATTCAATATAGACCGTTATTTTACCCCAAACAAATAAACGCACCTTGTTAAGTATTGCGCTCATTATTATTCAAAAAGGAAAATCTTAAAAATAAGGCAATATTTTGGCATTTCGGGAATTCAAGAAATCGTACCCTAACTTACGGGGTTTCGATTTTCTTGTTAAACCTAAATAGCCAAATATCCTTTTAGATTTCAAAATACACAAAGTT
The DNA here is from genome assembly GCA_025698465.1 of Gossypium longicalyx. Classification (NCBI taxonomy): domain Eukaryota; kingdom Viridiplantae; phylum Streptophyta; class Magnoliopsida; order Malvales; family Malvaceae; genus Gossypium; species Gossypium longicalyx. The sequence continues at coordinate 5,003,499 of CM046995.1, read as the reverse complement.
TCGATAAAAATTAAAGGCAAACTTATTCCCGAGGATTCAAACGTCGTATCCTAACTTACGGGGTGTGACATTTTGTTATATCGGGACGAGAGGGCCTTTGGTACTCGTTTCAACTTAACTCAAGCATTTTTCAAAACAAACATTAATAAAAAGGATCGTACTTTAAAACCTTTTCAAAACTTCAACTCTTGACATTAAGACATTAATTAATCAATTAGGTATCAATTTTAGGCATGACGAAGGTGTTAATCCTTCCTCGCACGTAACCGACTCCCGAACCTCTTTCTCAAATTTCGTAAATCAAAATTGTTGTTTTAATAAATTAAAATATTTTATTAAAACGATCAAATTTCTAAATAATCTGATCACACCTCAAAAAAAAATTGGTAGCGATTCCCATTTTCATTTTCAAAATAAAAGTCGACCCCTTTCAAAAAAATGGCTTTGACACTCTTTACATAATCAAGTATAATTATCATATATCTCATACTTTCTAATTTATGGGTATCATGATTTATCTCACTTAATAACTAAAATTAATTTCATGGATCAGCTAGAATGAAGTTTCCACATGAGAAATCTATAAAAATCTTGAAGAAAAAGCTAATACTTTACCTTATAGAAGGAGGAATGTTGAGCTTTTTATTCTCTTTTAATTTTGGTGATAAAGAGAAGCATAGATGATGAAAGCCACCTCTTTCTTCCCCCACTTATAATATATAATTAATTAATTAATTAATTAATTAATTATATAATTAACTAATAAAAATTTATTATAAAACAAATCAATTGCTAATATTTCATTTAGCCTAAGTTAGTGGAGGTGAGTGATTAAGATGGAGCGGTGCCACCATCCCACTTTCATTTTGGTTTATTTATATTTAGACGTTCAGTATAATTGTAGTTGAAAGTAGGGGTGTTTAAATTTCGATTAAAATTAAATTGATTGATTGAATTGGTCTAATTTGGTTAATCGGTCTATTAATCGATTTAGTTTGGTCGGAAGTCAATTAAATTTTTTTTGAAATTTCAATTAACGATTAATTTGGTTCAAAATCGGGTAATTAACCAAATTAACCAAACTTAATAAATAATATTATATACAATATGTATTAGGCTATTACTAATTCGGTCAATTCGATCAAATAAACATTATAAATTTCCTTTTTATATGTTTTATATTTATTTTAACCAAAAAAAACAGAACATATAAATTTCAGTTACAAATTTATAAAAAAAAAATTCAAAAGAGTTATAGTAGAACTTAGAAAACATAAAAATAATTATTTAAAAAAAATCAACACCTTTGAAGACTCTAAAAGGGGAATTCGGCGGCACAAAAGGTATTCCACTTGTGTGTTGCGACACTTAATCTTTGATGAGTTAATTATATATGATATCCCTTCTTGATTTTAGATTAAAAAATAAAACAAATCCATATAATTATTCAATCCGATTTTGTATCCATAAGATAATTATTTTCAATATTAATTAATTTAATTAAATAATTTATACAATCCAATTCTGTTCACGTTAAAATTATAAATGCTTTACAATCTATGCAAATTTAATTTAACTGCCTACATGAAATGACTAATAATTTAATTCTCACTTTGGAACTATTATTTAATTACCCAAAAAATTAAATTAATTTTTAAATAATCTATTAACTTCTTAACAAATGCATTTATTATAAAGAGTGACTCATATAATCTATTTATCATACATCATTTTCACTATAAATTTAATTAGTTCTTATTATGCAATAAACACGAAGTTACGATGAGTTAATAGAATGATCGATCGGGCATATATAATTGGAGTTTAAATAGTTTATAATTAAATTTTGACTCTTTTTCTATTAGTTATAAAATTATTTAGTTAACGAGTCAATCGAGTAAAAGTTATAATTAATATCCTTATTATATATCATCATGAAAGTTAATCCGTAATTCTTTTAGATTAAAACCGTTCACCTAATTCAATTCATTTTATCTTATTGTCGCGATTGTATCTTCCGCGATAAAAATTATTATTACTTACACTCAATAATGATTAATCATTCATCCTAGACAAATGACTCATGACCGTGTTCTATTTTCACAATCCACACAATGTCAATGAGAGATATTATTTACTTTTTATTCAAGCTATGAATTCTACTTTTGTAAGTGATGTCATGCCATACAAAAGTCATGCACCTAATATACCCAACATTCTACTCGCCTAACATACAAACATGATCATTCATTTATTTAGAATTAATATAAGTCAGACCATTAACATCATAAGTGAATAAATCCATAAATTTAACTTGAGTCTAGTAAAATGTATTCTCAATTTAGACTATTTCTAATAGTCATACTTACTCCGATAATCAACCGTTTCGCTAATCAAACTTATAAACCACATAACAATATATTATTATTACAACCATTTGTTAAATTTAATCCTACAAACTATTAATCTAAATTTTCTAACATGTAAAACTAAATCAATGGTAAACACCAACTTTCTTCGTATTTTAATTTAATTAATTACGATCGTGAATTGAGCTTTTTAAAATAATTAATTTTTTTTTTTAGAATTACCAAAAAGAGGATAAAGTCTTAATAACGATGCGACTAATATGACTCGAACCCAAACTACATCTAATACTAAAAACATCCTATAAATATAATGTAAATACTCGGCGTTCAAAATGACTTTTTTTAAGTTTTGAAAATTGGCATTTGCAACGAAATTTGGAGGTTGATTAGAAGAAGAGTGTTGGTGTTTACTTATTTATAGATAAATGAAACACGTGAATCCAATAAAGGGGTCAACTTATGGCATTAATATTGAAAAAGACCCCAACAATTACGCGTTGTTTTGGGGCGGCCAGCAATCAAAATTTGAATGTGCTGATGAAAGGAAAAGGATGCCTTTATTCTGTCAATCAAGTCCTTAATTTTAGATATATCCTTGCACTGCATATGTTCCTTTTTTAGATGCCCATCATTAACCACAAAAGTGCAAACTCCCATCACAACAAATATTGATTTATTTTTTAAAATTCATTAATAATAATAGTTAATTGAGTCTTAATTCGATTGGCATGTATATTATTGTCAATACAGGAGAATGTAGATTCAAATACTTCTATTTATATGTTGAGGAGAGACTATGAGTAATTTTAAAAGGTGTTTATATTTTAGTATTGTTTAAATTTATATATGATTGAAGATGATATTTTCTTATTAAAAAGTATTGTTTATTTTAAAAACATTAAATGCTCAAATTAAGATTTAGTTGGAAGTTACTTTTATAAAAGTTAAATTTTTCGTTGATTGAATTTTAGCTCGATTGATATCAATATTATTATTAGTATAGAAAGAATGAATTTAAGCGTGCTAAAACTCTTATCCCTATTTAAAAATTTTAGAAAGTGTGAACACATTTGAAAAAAAAAATTAGTTGTAATTCAAAAAGTTGGGGAGATCTTTTTAAAGTATTTTGATATCTTCTAGTTTTATTGAAAGAGTATAAAATTACATCTTAAATTAAAGGGAAAAATGAAATAAAGCCTTTTTTCTTCCTAGTGGAATACAGGTGACAAATAACAAGTGGTTTCCTTAAAGTCATAGAATCTCAAACTTGACCAAAGTTGCATTAAATTTCTAGGAAGTTACACCATCTATCTTGTCTTCATCCCTGAAATTAACCAAATTCTTATCCCAGAACAATTCCTTCATTAATTTTCACCAGCCATTAACATTTAACACAATCTCTCTTGAGCTCACATGCTATATGGCAACTTTGCCGATCGTCGAGCTGTTGCTTTTAGCAATCATAATCGTAGTTTCTTGCATTAAAGTCCAGTGTTTTGATTTCAAGTTTTCAGATTTCCAAGAAGAGAACAGAAAAGATTTGTTGCTGAGTAAGAATTCAACTATTTTCAGAGATGCCATCCAAATCACACCTGATCTTAATGGTGATATTAAAAACACACCAGGCAGAGCATTCTATGGGAAGAAATTCAAGCTGTGGAGCAAAAAGAAAGGAAAAATAGCATCTTTCAACACAACTTTCGTTATTAATATCAGTAACAAAGATTCACCAGAAGTTGGGGAAGGTTTAGCCTTTGTGCTAAGTGCAGATTCTAATGTCCCACAGGAGAGCTTCGGCCAATGGCTCGGCATAGTCAATGCAACCACCAATGGAACCTCTCGAGCTAGGATCGTCGGCGTGGAGTTCGACACTAGGAAGAGTTATGAAGAAGAACCTGACGGTAACCATGTTGGCTTGGATATTAATAGCTGTTATTCAATTGAACAGCAATCATTGAGTGGCTATGGGGTTAACCTTTCCATGGGGGTCGATGTACGAGCCGTTGTTCAATACGATGGCAAAAACATGACTGTTTTCGTTTCTAATGGAAGCGAGACCCAAAGTAGTAATCCAGTATTGTCAGTGCCTGTGGATCTCTCCTCGTTTCTTCCTGAAACTGTTCATGTGGGATTCTCAGCTTCAACTGGAAAGTTCACAGAGTTGAACTGTGTAAGAGCTTGGGAATTCCATGGTGATGATGTTGGGGATGATTCAAATCTATTGTGGGTTTGGATTGTTATCCCAATTCTCGTTCTGGGTTTGATTTTGGGGCTTGGGATTTATTGGAGGAGGAGATCCAAAAAGGATGATTTGGAAAGAGGGTATGCAAATATAGAAGCTCATATTAAGAGCTCTACTGCTCCAAGAAGGTTTAAACTAAGAGAATTGAAACGAGCAACAGGCAATTTTAATCACAAAAACAAGCTTGGGAAAGGTGGATTTGGGACAGTTTACAAAGGGGTTTGGAAAGAAAAAGAAATAGCTGTGAAAAGGGTGTCCAAGAAATCACATCAGGGTAACCAAGAATTCATAGCTGAGGTTACCACAATTGGTAACTTAAACCACAAGAATCTTGTGAAGCTAATTGGATGGTGCTATGAGAACCGAGAACTCCTCCTTGTGTATGAATACATGCCGAATGGAAGCCTTGATAAGTTCATATTCTATGATGAGAAAACAGGGAAAGGTGAATCAAATCAACCAAATCTCAGTTGGGAAACTAGGCTCGTCATTATACAAGGGGTGGCTGAGGCACTTGATTATCTTCACAATGGGTGTGAGAAAAGGGTGCTTCATCGGGACGTAAAATGTAGCAACATAATGTTGGATTCGGAGTTCAATGCTAAATTGGGAGATTTCGGATTGGCAAGAACGATTCAACAAAGAGAAAAAACGCACCATTCAACGATAGAGATCGCAGGCACTCCTGGTTATATGGCACCGGAAACATTTCTTATAAGCAGAGCGACGGTTGAAACCGATGTTTATTCGTATGGTGTGCTTCTCCTTGAAGTTGTATGTGGAAGGAAGCTTGGTAATCAGAGTGAGTTGAGTAATTATAACAACAGCATTGTGAATTGGCTATGGGAATATTATAGCAAAGGAAGGATTACAGATGCTGCGGATTCGAATTTGGATCGAGACTTTGCGGAAAAAGAAGTGGAATCCGCACTTATATTGGGTTTAGCCTGCTGCCATCCGAACCCACATTTCAGGCCATCAATGAAGACTGTTTCGGCGGTTCTTGCAGGGGAAATGGATCCACCACAGGTGCCACTAGAAAGGCCTTCATTTGTGTGGCCTGCAGTGCCCCCTGTTTTCACCGAGTCAGATTATTCTCTCACCGGATCCCAATCCCAATTCAGTACATTTTCTGAGGTCGATGGAAGATGAACCACCTTAGCTAATCACTGTTACTCAGTTCTGCATTATTACTATACCAGAATACTCCAACCTTTACTTTTTGTCGATGGGGGTACTTTTATTTTGTCATTATTATTCGATTATATCTCATCAAATGTTCAAATACAAATGTCTCCTTAACTTGTATATATGTTCATGTTACCTTTTAGAAATCCATGTGCACAAGGATTTTCTTCAACTATCACTCTCATGTTTTCTATAGATGGACAAATAAATCCCCATACATTAAACCAAAGAGAAATAAACTGATCATTTTCGTTAAAATTTCCATCAATTTCTACTATTAAAACTTGATGTAACTGATAGAATAACCAAACAATTATATATGACCTGTCGCATACACCTCATGCTAACATACCAAAACTAATTTTGTAACAGTAAAAATGAATGGATTTATAGAAAAATAAAATATAATCCGACTCTTAATATAAACACCTTCATAATATTTTTAGTGAAAACAGAAAAGTTGTCAAGATCATATATGATTAAAGGAATTGCAATACATACTTATAAACAGGGGAAGCTTCAGAATCCCGTACAAACATGTCAAGTTCAATTAACTATTATGATCTCACACAAGACAAAATTATACAAGGGTTATCATAAGCGAGTTGAAGTTCAACACATGCCATTGTTATAACCAGGGGTTGAGATAAGGAAAAATTGATGGCAAGACCAAGTCCAAAACTAAAGCCAAATCTATGAGAAGAAAGAGAAAACAAATAATAAAAGCCAACAGATGAAACCCCACAAAATTTCTTAATTAGAGAAATAATATAATTTAATATGAAATATTACTTTTTGAACGGTCAATTTGACCCAAGAAGAAGATCCCCCCCTAGTCATAATCTATCCATTTGGGATGACAAAATGACTACAATACAAGGTTCTTTTCCCATCACCAATCTCATAAATACAATGAAAAAACGAGCGTAAAAGGGGATGAAGTTCATGCATAATCAGTTTGCACTGTCAAATCATGTATTCCCAATTCATGGTACAAATTATGCACATACTCTAGTATCCGTCGATCATCCATCTCTTTCTTCACCTGCTCAAAGTGTCGATAAGAAATGTAGCATTAAACATCCAACAATGGATTAAAAACATTTTGGAAAGGCATGAGATTAACAGTAAAATACCTGAAGTGAAAGGGATCCAACAACATGACCAGGCACTAGTTCCCAAAACCGAGCTTGAGAAACTTCTATAACATCTTCATGAGACGTAATCTAAACAAGAAAGAAAATTAAATTATAAATCACAAAAGAAAGGTGTGTATATTTGACAAGAAATTGCATAAAAATAGAGAAGGTAAAGGCAAACACCTGCCACCAGCATTTGGCCAAGGCTGAAGATGAAATATTGGGTGGTGCCATCTGAAGCAAGACACCGCCACTAGCTTTAAATAGAGGCATGACAAGCATAAAGACTGCCACCGAAACTAGTCCCAAGCACAGAACTTCTGCATTATTAACGCTGCAAGATGGGGAAGAAAAATAAGACAAAATGAAGAAAGAACGAGGAGGAAAACAGAGGAACAAGCCAAGTTTTTGTTTGAAGGAGCAGGATAGTTGGCATCTGGCTTGTTTCTTCACTAGCAGTTAATTTAAAATTGAAGCAAGAAATTACCCAAGAGAGAGAAACCAGGATGCCAATATCAAACCTGCACTGAGAAAAAAAAAAGAAAAACAAATGTTCAGAAGTTTAAGACAATTTACATGATGAAAGAAAAAAGTAATGCATATATAGAGACAGAACAACTGGCACACCTGCGAACGGAATCTGCAAGAACATGCAGGCAAACTGAGTGGTAATTCATATCTTCAGGTTTCCTGTATACTGCAAGAAAATATACATATAAGAAAAACAAACAATCCCAAGCTCATATTTCAAATTGTGGCAATCATAACCTTATTAAGCTCTAGGTTCTCATATCATGATAAAACAAATTGCAATGCTTTAAACATAACATAGTTGTCAGTTTGAACACTTCCACTGACAACAGATAAGCAAGCACACATACTAGCATGAACAAAAGCAAAGTGAAAAATCAAACAGGCATGGCAAACATCTATCATCACTGTATGTAACCCCACAATGTTTCTTCTTAGCATAAAGTTCATAATAAATTGATATCAGACTGAAGTCACTACTCTACACATTCATCAACCCCAAAACAAAGAGCACTACTTGCAACCCCCTTACTCAACACTGTAAAAGCACTAAGCTGATGATGGTTTTTGCTAAAATTATTATTTGATGTATGCTTTTAAAAGCAATTGCATATGGCTGGGTCCATCTTCCTAAATTAAAAGTAAAAGGCTAATCCATTGCTCCATCCTAAACCTCATAAGCATTCTTATTTTAATTTCAAATGTAACATCTGACTTACCAAGATTGACTCGAGCATAATTTCTAAAGAACCAAACACCCATAAGATTCACCAACAGATTTGTCACAGCCGAAACAATCAAATAATGTCTATAACCAACAACAAAAAAAAGTTAGTAAACATTTTTCAGTTTTTTTTTCCTTTTAATCATAAAAAAATTTAGATTAAATATCTAACAACTTACTAATATTTACCACTGTACTACCAATCAAGGGAATGATGACTTACTTGTGCTCTGATTCATCTTGGATAAAAGCGTGAAGTGCTTCCACAGCTAAGGAGAATGACAAGAACAATAGAAATAGCTGTCTAAACATGCAGCAAAATCAAAAATATCAAGATGTTAACCCATTTTATGTAAGTAAAACAGAATCAACAAAATAAAATTGCTGAAATATTTAAAAGAACTAGGAATATTTGTAAAGCAGAAGAGAACAAGAAACAGAAATCAATTATAATAGCTACATGGACTTGACAGCAGCTCAACAGAACAGTGCAAGCCAACAATTAAACTTATGACTTACCATTTCCCATGCAGTTTTAAATTATGAGTTATCATTTAATTTAGTTTCCTAATTTGCATATATTGACTCTAAATATTTTTCACTTTTTCTATTACATCTTAAACAGTGAAGGTAAGCTTTGAGTGAAATACAAGTATATTTTATCTAGCTTTTATATGGATTATCCAAAAGACAACAAATATCTAGTTCTACTATCAATTTAAACTTTGAAATTCAAATGTCGGAGATAGATGTCGATACCAACATGATTAATACCAAGTGATTTCTAGCAAACAGCAGCTGGGATTTTAGGGGACAATTTATCTCATCCTTTCCCTAAGTTATTGTACTTCAACTTCACTAAAATGAAACCATAACATAAACATCGTACAAAATGAGAGACTAAAACTTGAACACAACATTTTGACAAAAAGAATGTTGCAAATAAACAAATACTTACAAACATGGTACAAAATGAGAGACTAAAACTTGAACACAACATTTTGACAAAAAGAATGTTGCAAATAAACAAATACTTACAGCATTGGTGAAAGCAGACAATACTTCAAGTCTTTGGTACCTGATAATGAAAATTTTTTACAATTATTAGCATTCATGTAGAACCATCAATATAATCTCCAGAAAATAATTTGAAAAGGAAAATTTTCCTTTGTCATTTCATAAGGATTTTGGGGGTTGGACGATATGCAATTGAGATGCCCTTTTTAGAGGAGAGATAATGACTACCAATTAAATTATGCCTTTGCCACAAATAACTGATGAAACAGGAAAATAATAGAAAACTGGGAAACAGCAAATGAATCAGTCAGGCCAGTGAATAATAGAGAATGTAACTGTGTTAACATTGGTTATGTGCTTGATAAAAGAAATAATCTTAGTAAGAGGCGAAACTTCAAGTAAAAAGCATATTTGAGAATAATTAAACTTAAATCAGAACCAAGGAAATAAATACTTTCTGGAAATTTTTAACAAGCTCAAGAACTCCAAGAAATACCAATAAACTGAACCAACGTTATCTCATGATATATTGAAACCTCTATGATCTCACCCATAAGTATAAACACTATCAGACTTTCTCCGAGAAGCAGCCATTGCAAATAATGAAAACGTCAAGAGACCACAGCCAAATGTTAAATGAAAGGCATCAGATACCAGACCTGAAAAGACAAGCATAGAAGCAAAATGATTAACAGAAAAAAACTGTAACTATAAAAGGAGGAATCCTAAAAATTTGATACAAACTAAAATCAACAAGGAATTTTATTCAACCAGGGATGACATTTTCAAGCATTATACTCCATTTCACACAAAGAATTAAAGACATCAAATTCAAAGCAAATTGTTCAAAAAATAATAAAGAACAATTGAACACTTAGAAATAGGATTACAAAACTGTGAAGATAAAAGGTTTATTACCGGGTATGTTGCATTGCACTGGTTGGTTTATTTGGGTAGAACTTAAGATTTTTCTATTTGATTGACGGGACGGCATGTAAGATTACTTAAAAGCACATTTTACTAAATTATCCTTATAGAATTTGCTTTCTTTTATTGTTTACTACACAAAGGTTGAAAGCTTATAGCATTCTATTTTACTGATAAATGAATACATTTCTCTAATAAATTAATTTCAATTCTCTTTTCTCAAATGAAAAAACTAGAATCAAGGAGTGATAAGCAATTAGGGTTTTCTTTAAACTAAAAGTGACAGGGAAAAGAAATAAGAAAAATAGGTTCTTTTATTATTAAAACATGTTACGTGTTATGCTTTAAAAGCAAATTTGACCAAAATGATAAAAAAGAATGGTGAATTGTTATAAAAGTAATATTTTGGACAGAATGCAATGGACAAAATGTAATATGATAGCATTAAAGCTTAATTTTCCTCAACTTATAATAATAAATAAATATAGTTAAAATGTTGCTTGAAGATTATATCAAAGAACTAGAGAATTTGATTCATTACCTTTTAGTGTTACTTCGTTTTTAAGTAAAATGAACCAAAATGATTAAAAATAAGGGTAAGAAAGATTATAAGATTTCTTAAAGAAGAGGTGTCATTGAGAGTATGGTTAGAAATCTTGACATTGTTGGGAATGTAAGATTAATAGCTCAAGCTCAGGATAATGTTTGAAATCCAAATGCAAGTACGCTGTTATGGAATCTCACATTACCCCAAGAATGTTACATTGCTTGAACCAAGCGCACCCATAGAATATGATCAGTTAAGCTTATAGTCGACAATAAATTTTAAATTTGAAAAAGTGAGGGGAAAAAAAAATAAAAGTTTGCGTCAACACAGGTAGAAGCTTAGTTCAATTGCAAAATATCAAAACTAGGAAAGAAAATTATAGCTGAGAATGATAAAAAGCAGTTAATTAGCGAGCAAATACCGTTATTACATAGAAATAGCAAGTCCAATTGATACTTGAGTTGTTCTTTGTCCATATTTATTAGCCAAAACTCTTTCGTATACAAATAAATATCCTAATTTAATCACCAACCGATAAAACTACAATCACAATTTATGCATATAAATGCGAAAACCAAGCATAAAAAATATCAGAATCTCACCGATACGACCCGTAAAGAGCCCAATCGCCAACTCAGCCGTAGAATACGCCACATTAAGTGAAATCATAATCAGCAACCTCTTCATTTGGCGATTTCCAGTTCTCATAACCCGAAAAACCCAGAAAACCGAATCGAAAACCGAGAATTTATCAGCCGATCCTTTGGCATCGAAATTTCCTTCCTTTGAATGGTCAACAGAGTAAAACCCTGGGGGTATATCGATGCTTGAAACATTCCTAGATAAGAAAGCCTTGGAGGAACCATTGGAAAAGCTGGGCGTTTGAGGATCTCTTATCGACTGTTTAAACGATGATTGCCGCGAAAACGCGAAACGCCGATCGCTTGCGTTGCTGATTCCGAATTCGGCATTCCATGGATAAGGTGATTCGGGCTCCCGAGAGGAGTATTTGAAAGATTTGTTTTTCTCCATTTTTTTTAAAAAGAACAATAAAAACGATTTTTTTTCCCTAAATGGGGGAAATTGAAATTAGTGCAAAATTTTAGGTATTCAGTATTTGCAATTGTTCGAATAAAAACGGAAGGGAAGGTCTGTTTTTTTCCGAAAAGAAGGGCTTGGGAGGGGGGCGGATCGAAGTAAACGGAGGGATTAGGTTACACTACATTAATGCCTAGAGTAGCTAGAAATAAATGCTGGGACCACCACAAGATTCACAACTTGCGATCCTTGATTGGATCATCCAATGGTAGTACCAATAGAGCGTATGATACATATTTTTACACGTTTTCTAACCAATTGGCTGCCTTAAAGGACCTGTTCACCAACTTAGGTTGGCTCCTTCAGTTTGGTAGACTTTGGTCAAGTGGAATTTAGATAATTATTTTTTTGGGTAAACTACAACTAAAGTCATCAAATTATTAGTAAATTTACATTTTTGTCACGCAAATGGTTATCGAATTATTCAAAAGTTTTTATTTAAGTTATTGGGCTGTTAAGTTTAAATCTGGCTAGTGATCCAAGCAACAATTTGACAATCAATACAATGGATCAATATTCATCGACGAGTAAAATAACATACCCTAGATCAAGTCGATCTAATAGTCAATGTTAGAGATCAAAGAAGAAAGTTGTTTAGATTTTTATCAATAGATTCATGATGTTCAAAAATGTTTTATGAAAAATAATTGAACTATAAATAAAAAAATGAAAGCTTTCGATTGATGCAGGCGGTGTGAAGAGATAGTTCCGTATAACAACGATTTTAACAGTCTAATGGAATAGTACAGTGACCATTTTATAATTTTTTGAAATTTAGTGATCAAAACATAAACTTAATTTAAAATATTATATTTTAATATATTAATAATAAATAAATAGTAAAATATGACATTGGGCTTGAAAAATTTTCAATTGGATTGCAGCCTGATTCGACTCCCAAGTCCCAAATAAGCTTAGATGAAAGTTTGGAGAATAACAGCGACTCAACATGTAGATTTGAAAATTAAAGTCCTTTCTATTCTTTTAAGAAATATTAAAGTTATTTGTGTATAATAAATAATTATAGTAGGCTTTTATTTCAATACAACTATATTTAATAATTTAAATTGGAATTTCATTAAAAATAAAATAATTTATTGATAGCATATATAGAGGGTGTCTGCTAAACAGAGTTTTGGATTTTTTTTTAACTAATTTACACACAAATAGTGGATTAAGTACTCAAATCCTATAATTACAGTGTTTGGTGAATGGAGGAGGTTTGCAAAAATTTGTTGAGCTAAAAACTCCACAATAAAAAAAAAGATGGGATTAGCAAGTTGATTAGAAATGAGATATGTGGAATGACATATCTAATCATACTTGCTCAAAAATTACTCATTTTGCCACATTCCCTTATCTTCATTTTCTCCTCCAAAGTCCAAAGTAAATTTAAAAAATATTTAATAATTAATTTTCATAATGAATGTTTTAATTCCTTGTTAATAGTGTTTTATTTCAATAATTTCACCTAATAAAAATTAAAGTATTATAAACAAATAAATACTTAATAATAAAATGTATCATGCTCTTATTTGTCATTTTACACATATCAACTTTCAACTATAAGCTAAGTTTTTACCAAACACTTTTAAATAAACAGGTAATAGAATCACTTAGTCAAACTAGCAAGTGCAATCGGTAATTAGCCAATTGCCTAAGGCCAACTTTTTCTTCACTTTTAAATTTATTTGAATTCAAATTATATTTAATAAATTTTTCTATTAAATATTACTAAAATATTTCTAAAATAATTAATACTTGTTTACTTGATTGACTCGACTCTTATGATTTATGACATGTTAAATTAAGATATGTGCGTTTTTCTAAAATAATCAATAATTTCTTATTTGATATTATTTGTTTGAAAAAACGACATTAAAGTATAATTTTATTTTATTTTATTTTATAAAATAATATTAAATATTAGTTGATTTACTTCTTGACACAAAAACCATCAATTTTAAATGGTGATTCTATGTAAAACTATAATTTCTTCTGTTTGAATTTTAATTACTTGGTTTTTATATACAAATTTTTTTTTTATACTGAATGTTAAAAATAGACATATTTATCAAAGAAATGATTACAAAAATAAGAAGCTATATCAATTAATTATATGAAGTCAAAAGTGAATTTAGTCCATCTTCTAACTAAGCTTTTAGAGAGAAAACAAATAAATAAAACATGGATGAGAATAAGAATACTGCCTGGGTTTGTATGGGTCTTTATTTATTGAGCATGATAAAAATTGTGTTACAACTACAAAGCATGTAAAGATGAGCATGTATGGTGTATTAACTAGTAGTACATACTTGATGGATTGGCATATATGAATGTGAAGTGAGGCCGCCTCTATAAGATTTATGGCAATACTTTTAGTAGGCTTTTACTCTCTCCTTTGCTTAATATTTTTGGGTATTCCAGTTCTTGTTATAGAAAAATTTGTTGAATCCTAAAAAATATGTATCAAATACATATTATAATGTTCATAAATAAGATTGGTTTGGATATTAAATTAATTTTATTTTGTGGATAACAAAAATGAATAAAATAGTAATAGATATGGTTTGATGATGACCAATATACAAATGGGTGAGCCTAAATTGCTAGACAACATCATTAATCAAACGCCTGTGCCTATTATAATGTTTCTCCATGAATACTTTGGAAGCCCCTTCTATGGTTTTGCGCCATGTCTGCATCCATAATTAAAACAAATTATTATTTTTTAAATATGATAGCAATGTAATTTATAACAAATTATTTTATATACCATACAATAATGTAATTTATAACAAATTCAATTCAATTTCTCATTTTGGTCCCTTTACTATGTTAAATACATTTTAATTTCCCACTAATTTTACAAATGTTTCAATTGTTAACTATTCTGATTAAATAAAGGCGATTTTTTTTTTTAATTAGAAGAAAGGATGTTAACTATTTGAATTAAATAATATTATTTATATAAAAATAATAATACTATTATAAAGAGATAAAGCAATATTTAGTCTTTCAATTTATTAACTTTTTTCTAATTTTGTCTCTAAATTCTTTTTTATCTATATTAGTCCTAAACTTGAGAAAAATTTTCACTTTTGATCTATGGGATGATGTGGCATTTTTAGGTGATAGTGGACAGAAAAAAAGTTGAAGGACCAAGTTGGAGAAATTTACTTAATTCAAGGACTACGTATTACTTTATCCCAATTATAAAAGAAGAGTGATCAAATTATACCAAATTAAAGAAAAAACAGACTAAATCTTAAGTTTAAGTAGAATATGGAGGGACCAAAACCATAAATTAACCAAGGGATTAACGAAGAGTACCTTCTCAATGGTGCCAAAGATGGACCTGTTCCTGATTTCCCTAGCTCTTATCTGCGACCTCCCGATCCCAAGTTGCTTAAGAAAAGTAGACCGGCGTGTGGCGGGCGGAGGAAGAAGCCATTTCCGCTCAACTAAGCCGGTGGTACCATTGTTGGAAGGACTCTCACAGTGACCTAATGATTCCCTTCTGGACCTGGGAAACCCACTCCTTTTCCGCCGTTTCACCACCATTACCCTTAACTCTTTCGTAAAAGCCGCCCCCTTATTACCGCCACCATCATCATCATCGAGCTCAGCGAACTTCCTCAGCAACTCATCAGACGATTTCTTAGTAACATGTTGAACTTGAACATCATTAGGATTAGCAGTAGCAGCTTCCATTGTTGAAATTTAGAGAGAGAGAGAGAGAGAGATTTGGTGTAGATGAGGAAATGGTAGGAATATAAATGGAGGATGGGGAAGTGGGGCTGGTTTTTTGTTGGTTTGTGGGGAAACAGCCAAATACAATGTGGGAAAATGGGAATGAACCGTTGGGGTTAGTGAAGGAATTAAGGATCTGAATAATTTATACAATATAGCCGTTAGGTTTAGGGGTGAAGGGAATTTGGGTTTGATATCTACTTATAACAAAAATAATCAATTTTCTGAAATAATGCGCTCCTCCCATGTTAGCTTGCCAGACAAACGGGGACCTGATTCAAATTTAACCACTTTTGTTTAAATTATTAATCTCGACAGAAATCCACACATAAATGGGGTGAAATGACCCCCTCCATGTACAACCTGAATAATTCCATACACCTTGCTTAAATTAAAAGGTAAATTGGTCATTTTTAATAAAAATTTTATCATTTTTCATTGTTAAAAACTAGCATTGTTAACAGAATAATCAAACAATTACACGTGGTATGCTATATATACCTCATCCTGACGTACAAAGACTCATTTTTAATCAGAAAACTAAATTACTCTTTGATCTAATGTATATAGACTAACTTGCCCATTTTCTAAGTGGAAGGGCAAAATGCAATCCAACTCGTAATTAGTACTTTTACCTTTTTTATGTTCTATATTTAAGATTATCTCTACTAACAATAATGTTTTCAAGTTGATAATATTATGGCACGAAATTTTTAAAAGGTAGAATATAATCATATACTTGACGAATTCTCGTAAACATTTAATTTTATTTGGTTCATTTTATTCGAATTTCACTTGATATTTAAAAATGATGAGCAACTATACCATATTAAATCAACTTCAGATTAAATTGAGTTTTAACTTAATTTTAAAATTAAATTAAATAAATGAGTAGTAAAAAATGTCTCCAATTTAAAATGATTGGGTTTAATTGCTATTTATTTTGGAAAGGGTGATTAATTTTTGTGTGAAATATAAGTGTAACACAAATTTAAACTTGGTGTAGCACATTCTATATATTTATCTATGTTATATATAGTATATAGATTTTATTTGATTTCGAAAAAAACATGATTTTAGAAAACAAAGAAAAGAAAAGGATAAAGTTGGTTTTGTGTTAAGATTACTGATTCATTCATCGGATACGTCTTCTTCCGTAATCCATTTCATGTCAACTCTAAGAATATTTAAAATACAAAGAAATCATTTTTAAGAAGGGACGAATACATGGGAAAAAACTATACATACGAATATAGTACATGATTATTTGGTATTGTTTAAAATGTGGTAAGTAAAAGTGTAACTATACCGGGCTCAAACGAATAAGGTTGTGTTTATTTGTTTATTTTTGAAGTTGTTCAAGTTCATGTTCATATTCGGTTCGTGTTTGTTTAAATTTTTAAAATTATATTCGAACTCAAATCGTTTATTATTTGGTGTGTTCAGGATTGATTCGTTTAGCGTTCGTAAATGTTAACTAAACAAACAAACAATAAAATTAAATAAAACAAAACCAACTAAATAAAACTTACATTTCAACATGAGAATTGTTGAGTTTTAAAGTCGAAGAAGGCATTTGTAATATCATAAAAAAAAAAAAAAAAACTAAGTTGAAAACAAGTTGTTTGATCGATTCAAAACAAAACATATTACAAGAGAAGCAATTCAAAAAGATAACACAAAAAATGCTGCAGTAAATACTAACTAGAAAAGTTGACAACATAAATAGCACATTCCCTTACAATGAATTCAATGATACCAAATCTTGAAAACACCAAATCAAAAAATTCATGAGTTTCACCCATCAAATTCAATAGGGCAACAACATACAAACCTTTTGTTTGATCCATTATTATTATTATTTATTAAAGAAAATAAGGTTATAGAAGGTACAATTAGTTAAAATGTAAAATTTCCTTACAAAGATAATCATATCAAAAAAGTTAAAAGACATATTCATACAAAGTTATTGGACAAACACCAACCAAGTTAAAATGCTCACTAACTTCTCATAAATACCACCCAAAATGTACACACCCCAAAATTAAGTATCCTTAAAATTCTTCAAAATTCTAACTTCAAAGTAAAGAAATCTCTTTAATTTCTACTTTGCTCTACATAATAAATTAAAATTAGATGACCAAATTAAATAATATTTCAAATATTAAATAAATAGAACAAATACTTAAAAATTACTCACTTTGACTTTTTTTTCAACCCATAAAATTTCTTATACTAATCAGAACCACAAAGTAACATTTGCACCGTATTAGTTCCTAAAGAAGAACAGTATGCATCAATTGCTCTACCACCAGCACTAAAAGTAGATTTTGAAGCCACTGTGTTAATAGGAATAGACAAGATTTCACAAGCCATATTTAATAAAATTTGAAACTTGAGGTTATTAACCTTTCACCACTCTAAAGCATCAAAATCACCACAGTTTCCTTTACAAATGAACACTCCTTCTTCCAAGTATATATCTAGTTTAGACTTAACATTGTCAACTGTGCCAACACTCCTAATATATCTCTCAAACTTGGATCTCCCAATCATAACTTTTCCCTTGCCTATTCTACTAGTGGTAGAAGCATTGTTGACACCACTTTCTTGCACATCATTTTCCATTGATGTAGCAACATTAGCTACTGTATATTCATCCATATATTCCTGATAAAGCTCATGTAGACTATCACGCACAATGCAAATTTATCTAGGAGCTTCATCTTTAAAATAAATAACAGAAAACTGAAGTCAATCAATTTCATCTAATTCCTAGGATCTAGTATAGCAGCAATAGAAATCAACAAATTGAATTCACCCCAATATTTATCAAATTTTCTTTGCATTTATTCAACCATTTGTCTCATTCAAAGTTCCTCACTCAAAGATTTCTCTACCAATAACTCTTTGATACCCCAAAGTTCAGGAAAAAACAAATTTGAAGTTGGATATTCATAACCTAATATTTATAAAGGAACTACCATGTATTAAATTAAATAACATAAATGAAAATTAAGAAATAATGAAATAAAACTAGATTTATTTAAATTGTTTACTTGGGATAATGTTAGTAACTTCATTAAAAAGTGCCAAGAAAGAACAAACTTCCTCAACCCTCACCCAATCTTCATCACTTAACAAATACTTATAACTTGCATCTTGTTGAGCATATCGCGAAAATACATCCTTAAACTCCAATACACATGACAACATAGCATATGTTGCATTCTCCTATGTACAACAATCTAAAATCAACCTTTTTTTTGGCAACTGAAGTTGTTTAACAATATCACTGAACATAGTCAAATGCACTGTGGATGCTTTGATGTACTTCACACTTTCCCTTACATTATCAATTACGTCTTCAATTTCGGAATGACCATCATGCACCAATAGATTCAAGATGTGTGCACAACAACGAACATGAAACAATTTCCCATTCAAAGGAAGCCTTTTATGAAATGAAAAACTATCTTTCAACATTGCTACAACTGCATCATTGTAAGAAGCATTGTCTACGAAAATTAAGCACACTTTTCCTTCAATATCGCAGTCTTGTAAGCATTTGTACAATGCGTCATATAAAACAACTCCACTATGTAGAGGAGGCACATTAACAAAATTCAAAACTCTTTTTTGCAAATTTCAATCCGAGTCCACAAAATGAGCTGTCAAGACCATGTATTTAATCTTTTGACCCGACTTCCATATAACAGTTGTAATGATTATCCTATCTACTGTCTTCAACAACCTATTTAACCTCTTCTTCTCAACCTCATAACTTGTCCAACAATCAGTTTTGGCTGTAGCACGAGAAATTCTTACATAGTGAGGACTTGCAGTTTTAATCAACAAAGTGAATAACTCATACTTAATAATGAACTAGTATCATGTGAGAAACAACTTCCCTGATCTTTGTTTGGTCATATTTCCAAGTTTGGATATCACTTGCATTGTTAGATCTAGGTGCTTGCGGTGGTAGAAAAAGATTGTTGTGTCCCTTTAAAGATACCTGACGTTTCACACAACCATTTAAATGTCTTTTATATTGTGTAGTTGTACCATCCTTGTTCTTGGCAAATTAATCTTACAGTGATTACATTGCACTTTTTTAGTCTCATCAACAACCTTAACTACGATCAGTTCCTGCCACACAATTGATGTCTTCTTTCTATTTCTCTTCTTATAAGTGGCAACTTCAATATCATCCGAACACTCAACCTCCTCACGGGTTGGTTTTTCATGAGTTGTATCCCAAGCATTAGAAATTTTCATTTCCTTCAATGACAACCATCAGTGATGAAGAATTGGTACACGAATAGGAATAATGACCTTGTTCCAAGTTATAAGACATATCTAAAAATTAAAACTTAAATAATTATTAATGAATAACACCAAAACTAATAAATAAGCTCTATAAAAGCAATAATGCACATAGGCTAAACAAGTAATAGATCACCATTTCAAATAGTTTTCTTTTACCATTAATAATATTAAATATCTTTAAAAATTCATCGAAGCATGAACCACAACAACGTGCACCAGGTTTAAAGCAATATCTCATAAAGTTAAATTTGGAGATAATTATAGCAAAATAATAGTTACGGAATTATAATTCCAACTTCAAATGTCTCAACATTAATTTATACTAAAATAAATTAATTAAACAAGATAAATGAGAATGGTATATCACAAAAAAAGATCTGAAAATGTCTCTCCCGAACTATTTGTGGCCTCCTCGAACATCATTTTTGGAGAGATTGTTAGAAAGAGTCGGGCCTTAAAAAGATATGCATATTGCTAATATATGAAACAAAAAAAAAAGGAAAAGAAAACACTTTTGCATACCGTTGAGAAATAAAAATCGAGTATTTGTGACAACTGATGAAGTTGAACGATGAAATCTATCTAGAGATGCAACAAATTCTTGAGTTGAAGATGAAATTAAGTTGAATCCAATTTGAATCAGTTTTGACTTCTCATTTTCTTGTTTTTGGCCAAGAAAGAAAATAAAGTAAAAAAGGAAAAAGGAAAGAGATTCACAAAATTAAAAAAAAAAAAACAAAATTCACCGTACGTCTGAATATTTAGTGAAACTTTATCAAGCATCTATTAAAGGAAAGAAAAATAATATTGAGATAAATTTTATATCCAAAAATGATGAAATGGATGCACAAAAAGAGGGTAATGTAATTCATGGCCTTAATAATATTACTTACTTTGATGTGACAGATTTCTTTGAGAATCATTAGAATAGTTGGTATTATTTTAGCATTTTATGTTGTTTTTAAGTATGTTTGGTTATCTTGCATAAGGAATAAGTTGGTGTTATTATGTTATTGTAAATATATTCATTTTCTTGATTAAAAAATATATGTTTATTTATTTACTTATTTTGCAAGTTATACATATTCAATAAATATTTGTAACATTTCTAATGTTATATTTTATTTATTTTTATGAAGAATGTGAATGATCAACAAAATTTTGTTGGATCCAAAATCAATGGAGACATATGTCTTGCTGATAGTGTTACAACACATACGAAATTGAAAGAGAAAAAAATATTTTTCTCATTTAACAATAAGTGATGCTCATATTAATACAATCTCGGGTAGTTCAAAACTTATTGAAGGCTCTAGAAGAGCAATTTCATTATTACCTAAAGGTACACAATTTGTCATTGATGATGTTTTATTTTCCATGAAGTCTCAAATAAATTTATTAGGTTTTTTATCCCACATGATTTTTCCTAATAAGATTTTAACGAGGCACATTATCTACCAATGGACATCCAAGGGGAAGTGTTATGAATATCTTTAAGTGGATGTCCATCATCATAAAGATAAAGTTTAAATTCTAATAGTTATTAGAATTAGATCTCTATTTCTTTTATGCTTCTTATCCCTATAAATAGAGACTCTGATGAAGGATTGTAATCATCCCTTTTGATCAATAAAGTTTATTCTCTGTTGCTTTCATATTTTCTTTATTCTTTATTCTTTATTCTCTCCATTTCTCTTTATTTTATAATAAAAATAATTTAATTTCAATTTTTAATCATAAAGAAAGAAAGCGTATGACAACTAAAGCTTTTTTAAATTATATTTTTAGTTTTTCATTACTTTTAAGTTTTATATTATTTTTTGTTTCAATTGAGTAAAACATTTAGAGCACACTGCCCATAACTTGTTTTGTGAAATTATCAATAGTGATTGCAAATATAATATATATTTTTAAGATTAATGAGTCGAAATTCAAATATAAAAATAGAGGGAGATATTATTTTAATATTTTTATAGGAAAATATCATTAATAAATAAATAAGTCAATAAACGAGTTTATTCGTGAATATAAATGAGCCGAACACACTACTGTTCGTGCTCATTCGTTTATTAAACGAATATAAAGATTTTGTCCATACTCGTTTATTTAGCATAATAAATGAACATAAATAAACGCTATACAAACGGTTCATGAACTGTTCAGTGAACATTTTGTTTATTTACACTAGTAAAATGGGATTCTCTTTTTTGTGTTTTTGAAGAAAAAAGTATAGGGCTAAGATGGATGAGTAAGTAGAAAATACTAAAAAGGTGATTGTTGGTGTAAATTGCTTGAAAATAGAGTGTTACACAATATGTTGCAACATTGCTTGTAACATTATGGGTAATTCAAGTTATTATTATTATTGATAAGTTTGAATTGTAATCTTTGGAGTTTTATCTTTCACTAGTTGCAAACTTAAATAATTTGATTGTAAAAATGTAAAATAAAATAAAATAAAATTATCACCTAATTATTTTTAAGAATCACTAATTTATTCTCAATAGAAACTATCATAATTCTTGAATTCGTTCAACTTAAATTAATGCTTGCAATATTACTATTCTTTTAAGACTTATCATCAAACTACGTATTTAACTATCGCTATATATTAAAAGTAAATTATTCCACACCTTATTGCAATATTTTAGTGCACTAATGCAACAACTATATTTAAAAGAATTTGTTGATGAGGCTTTTTAACAAAATTCATACATGCATGTATCAAATTAAATTAATGTTAATAGGTAAATATATTTTATTGTATTTATTCATATCAGAGATTGTGTGACTTGAATCCCGTCACTTGTTGAAAAATAAATATAGTAGTAAAATAAGGTGATTTATGGTTGCGGCCGAAGTGGTATAGACCATATAGCACAAATTGAATCCGTTTAGAACTATTCTTCTTTTATTTGACTTTGATCATAATAAGGTTTTTTAATTCTTAAATACATGTAACTGAAACTCCTATTGTATAATTTATTTTTCAACATTAGTAAATTTTTTATTTTCTACCCATAAACTTTTTTTTTCGAAAGGATTTTCATGTAAAATTTATGTATTTTTATTTTTATTTTTTTATTATTTTACTATGGTTTTACATTATTAGTCCACTTTAATTAATAAAAATCAAAGTTTGAAGAGGTGTATGGGTATTGGATGATAATTGAATTCACACATAGATTATGGTGAAAGAAAATATCCCCTCCCCCACCCCCTCTGGAAGAGGAAGAAGCAAGTTGCATGCAATAGTAATTTTATAAAATTAATTAATTTAAGGAAGTTGGAGTAAGTGAATTGTGAATAAAGCTTTCAATTAATTTTATTACATAAATTTAAAATATGTTAATATTATTTTTCAAACTCATAATCATATGATAATTGTCTTGTCTAAATGTGAACGTGTTTGACCGCCAAAATGTTTGACTAACAACAAATTAACAGCCTGCTTGCATGACTAATCACTAATATATATCATTTTTCAATCTTTTAGATATTTGAATGCTGTCATGTAGACAGTGGTGGAGGATTACTATCCACCCTAAAATAATAAAATTTTAATTTAAGTATTTTATAATTTATTAAATTTTAAATTATTAATGGTAAAATTATACTTTGCTCCTCTTCTCAAAAATAATAAAAAAATTTGATTTAATCCTTTAGAAATTATAAAGATATAAGTTATTAAAATGATAAAATTATATTTTTACTATTGTAAAAAGATACAATTTAATTTTGATTCCCCCAAAAAATTTCAAGCTCTACCACTGCATGTAGATTGTAAGTTCTTTCTAGAATCCAACCTCGGCATAATAATTTTTTTAGTTCTCTAACTTTACAAAAAAAGAAGTTATTTTAGCTCTTTATTGAAATTTTTTTTTATCTCTTTTAGTCTTTAAATTTATATTTTTTTGTCAAATTAACTCAAAATAGATGGAAAAGTTAACGTTTGTTAACTTTACTGATGTGAATTACATGTAGATTGCTATGTAGATGACACGTCAACGTTTAATTAATTTTTAAAATTTTGAAAAAATTAATTAAATGTTGAGGTGTCATCCATGTGACAAACCATATATATATGTAGCATCAGCAAAGTTAAATAATGTTAATTTTTCTATTCATTTTGGGGTGATTTAATGTTAAAATATAAGTTTAAGAGTTAAAAAGTAAAAAAAATTAAATAGAGAATTAAAATAATTTTTTTTATAAGTTAGATTGAAAAAAAAAACTCGTTTTACCTTAATAAAATTTAAGATTGTGGATTAAAAATCAATATAATTATATTTTAGTATATATAAAGATTATTATTTGATACATTAAATATAATTTTTTAAATTTTCCAAAGGAATTTAAGAAACTAATTAATAGATAGATAAATAAATGAAACACGTGGTGATGTGTTATAATAGAATTTGTATGATTTTTTATAAATTTTTTAACATTAATCTACATATTTATTCTTTTTGACAGGGGCATAATTAAGGGGTTAGTAAGCTCCGACTTCCCTAAAATAGAAAAAAAATTATTTAGGCCCTAGTCAATATAAAATTGCACTTTGACTCTCCTTAAAAATGATAAAAAATTAATTTAATTCTTTAAAAATTATAAACAAATAGACTATTAAAATAGTAAAATTACATTTTTACTATCGTAAAAATTACAATTTAATTTTGGCCTCCTTAAAATGATTTTCTAACTTCGCCCTTATCTAGAATTATCAATAGCCCCTTTTAACCCTTAAATAGGAGAATAATATGCTTCAACACACTCGAATCCACATCTTCATACATTGACAACAATACTAATACTAATCGAACTAATAGATAATAATAAAAAATCCTCTTTCACATTCACATCTTACGTAAAGCTATGGCGGCCTCACATCTACATCTAACAGCCTTTTTACATTCAATCAAATTGTAATAAAGAGAAGTTTGGCCCTTCTTTTATTCATCTTTGTATGAAAGTAGGAACCTAAACCTCAAACACAGGAAATTGGATTAAGATATAAATTACAACTACATTATAACATGCTACTATTTTAATGTTTTAATTCTAATCATTAATTTATATTTAAAATTCTCAATTAATATCATTATAATTATAATAATTAAAAATATATAAATTTGAATATATTTAAGTGCACATTATCTTTTAATTTTCATATTTTATACTCTCCAAATGTAATTAAAATACCCTAATAATTTTTGCACATTCGTATCTAAATAGTTATAATAATACCCTAATCTTCAAGTTCTTGATAGTCAAAATATAAAAAAAAAAAAAAAGTATATCATTTGTCAACGCTTCAATCTTTATTTGTTCAATTAACTAATTGAAAATAATTAGTAAATGTCAATATAACAACTCGAGTTGGTATATGATATGGTTGGAATTTTATTTTTCTCTTCTAATCATATATGTTTTTTTCTTTACGTAATATTTAGAACTATTCATAATCTCTTCTCAACTTATAAATGATCACGTCTTTGTGCAGTGATAACAACATTCATGCCAATCAAATTTGAGTATACTCAAATGGCAAATAAGGTGGTGGTTCAGACATCAATTATCATCCTGCTAGTTTCCAGTTTTCTAAAATTAGACGGTTCGTTATATATAAAATACCGTCCAAAGGAAGTAAATTAATATTAATTGCAATTTGTGATAAAGTTAACCAAAAATGTTGACTTAAACATAAAGTGGGCAAAGTCAAATATGAAGGCTAGCCTTTGGCTACAATGGTGGGTTTCATTTGTATACTTTATAACTAAAATTTCAACATATAATCCTCAGTTTCATCATATTCTATCCTCTACTATTGGAGAAACTAAAACACGAGTTTACAATTTCGTCCACCACATAATCAAATTCAATCATGTCATCTTTTTATCTGCCTACAA
The DNA here is from genome assembly GCA_025698465.1 of Gossypium longicalyx. Lineage (NCBI taxonomy): Eukaryota > Viridiplantae > Streptophyta > Magnoliopsida > Malvales > Malvaceae > Gossypium > Gossypium longicalyx. The sequence goes on along the minus strand of CM046995.1, from coordinate 4,977,726 downwards.
TTCTCCCATTCTTCCTTAATTTCAAACAAGTGCTACTAAAATAAGGTTAATAATTAGGGATTAATCCAATTGATAGAGTTTACCCATGTTCTTCAAAAGGGGTTAATTCAATGGATAGAGTTTATCCATGAGCTTGAAAGTGACTAATTGAGTGGCCTTTTGCACCTATATCAAGTTTATGAATCTTCTTCCATGATTTTCATCCTTTTGGTCATATAAAAGATTATTAATTATACATAGAATTTCACTAATGGTCCCATATTTAGGTATATATCAAGGTTAAATATCAGTTGAAAAATAATTGGGATAAATTTCAAAATTATATATGAGCTTTGATTCAATATATAAATTTTGATTTGGTGCAATTATATAAATGAAATCTTAATTTTAATTCAATCATAATCGTTTAAAGAAAAATACATTAATTTATTTTTTATATTGAATAAATATAATTATTTGCGTATACAATATATAAACATAAAATGACATTATATTAATAATTGTGTTAATTTGTGAGAATAAGATCAGATCAAAATTCAATATATAAAATTACACAAAAATAAAATTAATATATATAATTAAATATTAGATAAAAGTTTATATATAATTTTTTAGAATTATCCCAAAATAATAACATAGAATAATGGGGGTATTGATGAAGAAGCTTTCATGAGCAATTTGGAAAGTCCAATTACTAATGTCGATTGAAAATTAAACTGCTAAGAAAAAAGAAAAGTAAAATACATGTGCATGACTTGAAACATAATTCGAATCATTTGGTTTGATTAATTTATGCCAAAAATCCAGAAAAATATATCTTTTAATTAAGTAATTGATTAAATAGGTGTCCAAAATTAAATGAGTATAATTTGATTAGAAAGATATAAAAATAATTTTTTAAAATAATAAATTGTGTCATTATAAATTTTTTTATTAAATTGTGTAGTCTATCAACTTAGTTAAAATATATGACACATTTACGATGTAGGTGAGAATAAAATTATGTGACAAATATATTTATAATATATATATATATATATATATGACAAACAAGGCTTTGATTAAATAGTAAAGTATAAATGATAAAAATCGGTTTAAGGGTAAAAAAAGTCCTCAATTTTTTTATAAAAAAAGAAAAAGCAATTAAGCCCTTTCTTTTTTTAGCACTTAATTAAGCACTTGAACTTTCAAAATGTACCAAAAAGGACCTTAAACTTCTTCAAAAAAAAGAAAAGGAATTAAGCCCCTACCTTTTTTTTTCACTCAATTGGGTATTTGAACTTTCAAAATGAATCAAAAAGATCCTCAAATTTTTTAAAAAATCAATAAAAGTTATAGAAAAATTATAAAATACTTCTTTTGGTATAATTTTATAAATTTTTTTATGAAATTTATATTTCTTTACATTTTTTTATAATTTTCTTATGACTTTATAAAAAAATTTATAATTTTTTTAAATTTCTATATATTTTATAATTTTTTACGATTTTTAAAAAATTTTGCAACTTTTTATTTTTTTTTACATTTTTCTATTTTTTATAATTTTTTCCTAATTTTAAAATTTTTTATTAAAATTTAATAATATTTATACATTTTATTGATTTTAATTTTTTTTATAATTTTTAATAAAAGCAGGGGCTTAATTGCTTTTTTTAAAGTTTAAAGGCTTTTTACACCCTTAAGCTAATAAAAATTATAGAGGCATAGGTTTAGATCTTATTACATATGTGCATTTTTCTATATAAAAGATATAAAATGATAAAGTCACCCTCAAAATAATATAATTTATTTTGTAAAGAATATTTTCTCATTACTCAACTGAGTTAGTGTCCGTTTAACTTGTGTTATCAATTTAGTAAAATACTTAATATATAGTATAGATATATAATTTCAATAAGAAAAGAAAATTATGGATATTTAAGTCTTTTAATTTTAAAAAGGTGAGTTTTCTAATCCAACTATAAAATAGTTAACGAAAGGATAATAACAAATTATAAAATACTTAATATATAGTATAGATATATACTCAACTATTCGAGATTATATATTCTTGGTTATCAAATAGTTAACGAAAGGATAATAACAAATTTAACCCTAAATATTTACATATTATGTCAATTTAGTCTCAACCCTAAAAAAATTAACCTTCGATGTTTACACATTTGTTCTATTTAATCGGATTTATTAAAATTATAAAATATTGAAAAGAATAAATTAGACGAATGTATTCCTTTTAAAATGCAACATCTTATCTGGAAATTACACATTAATTTTAAAATACAACCCCATTTACACATATATATTTTATTCACAAAGCCAGTCTACTATTTAAAACCTAATGATTTGTAAATCCATGTCTTTCTTAAAGCATAACACGTTTTTATGTTTAATTTAAGGGACACAACATTTTATCTACCAAAACTTTTCTGATAAATGATTAAAACGAGTTGACTTATTTGGTTGAGTAATTATCAGGAATTTAATAATAATTAAAATTTAAATCTGTGTATTGACTTAATGATCAGGATGTTTAATAGTTAAGATGTGATTTGGGTTTAAGTTGCGTTAGTCTCGTTGTTGTTGTTAAGACTTTGTTCTCTTCTTACAATTCACTAAATTATTAATATCATTATCGATACAACATCATTTTACAATTACCTACCATTAAAGTTTTATATGTATAATTACACCGAATCAAAATTTATATATCAAATTACATAATAGACGGATATTCGTTAAACATTTTAAAAAACGGTTTTCCATCAAAATCAAAAGCAATAGTTTTTTCTCAAATTTGGGATGCTTATGAGATATGCACAAAACATCATACTAGTGGGAGGTGACTTGAAGGGATAAATTTATTTGTTATATTTATGTAGAAATTTTATAAAATTAAAGAGAGCCTTTCAAGAAAAGTAAGACATTTATTTATTTTTTTTCTTTTTTGCAAGTTCATGTTTGGTCTGCCAAACAGCTATTCTTTTCCCAAAGTAAGAAGAAAGTGAAATTAAAAAAAAAAATCCATTCCATATTCCAAAAACTGAAAATGTTTTGACCAGTTGATTAATTCTCTTACATCCAAATTGAAATGAGGCATCAAGAAAGTCAAAAAAAAAAAAAAAAAAAAAAAAAGAGTATGAAATTAAGTTAATCTCTTATATTTACAGAGAAAGAGAGAAAGAGATGCATGATAAAATCATAAAATTCAGTAAAATCTACATCTAAACCCCATACCAAAACCAAAATCATTGAAGATGGAACATAAAATTACAAAATTAAAAGACCCAGAATCAATTTTTATGCCATTAGTTGAGCTTCTTCAAATCCATGCATGTGATGAGAATCATCCAAAGGAAGCAAAGGGAATTCACCCATCTCTTGAATAAAACCATCTAAATCTCCAAAACCACTTAAGAAACCACCTCCTTCTTCTTCCTTAACCCTTTCTCTTGTTTCAATCCCTGCAAGAAACCCAGTTCTTAGCTCCATTGGCTTGTCATCTTTTCTACCGATTCTTGGTTTCCTTTTGCAACCCTTTTGTTGAGGTGGTTTCCCAGTGAGTCTTTGCACCAATTCTCTGAAGTTTGCTGCGTCAGTCTTGATGATCTCTGGTGCAAATATGTGAATGATCCGTATCTTTGGCTTTGATATTGTTTGCGAATCTTTATGAATGGATAGGGATGATGATGGTGATGAGTTTGAAGGAGACATTCTGGTTTGGTTCCTCATCATCCTCAAATTCTCCATGGAAAAAATGAATGTCTGAGACAAAGGAAAAACAAAGGGAAAACCAAAGAAGGGATGGATGAGTTGGTGTGTAAAGATCGATGGGGGAATCTTATATAAGGAGAGAAAGTGATGGGAAAGATTTTGTAATGCAAAAAGACAAGCTGTCTTTGAGAATTGGGGACAAACGACTCGATGAATCCTTGTCTCTCCAAATGGAAGAGATTCAATAAAATAATATAGACGACTTAAACCGTCCCTACCAACATAAATTCATTAATTAATTACCAATAATCTCTTAAATTCTTGGTTAAGTCTAACATAACCGGGCTTGGTGTATCCAGGTTTAAGTTTTACTATCTCATCTTCTGCATATTTAATGTGTTAATTTTGTTTGGTTTTTTATCTAATATGTTTTATATTGATTTAATTTTACATTTGTATTTGTAGCCGGTCGTGTATATATATATATTATAAATTTAGAGGTAAGGCTCGAATCTAAAATCTCAAGAGACATCAAGGTTTTCTTTAAATAGGCTGTGTGTTTATTTTCGGGATGTTAAAAACAGTAGAGACGGTGAAATTGATTATCGTATCGTAGGAATGAGATAAAAAATAACGTGAGGTGTATGTTTAGACTGTAGAGATAAGATGAGAATAGAAAATAACGATTAAGGAGAATAGATTAAAAATGATTTATAATAAAAAAAATACTATTAATGGCATTTGATTAAATCTTGTATATAACAAAAAAAAAATAAAAATAGATTATTTAACATTTAAAAAATTAATAAACAATTAAAGAATATTACAATCATATTTATATCTAATAATAATTAAAAATTAATTAAAACTTGAGAAATCCAAATATTTATTGTTTTATTTAATATTTAAAAATTAATAATTTATTTAATTATAATTAGTCTAAAATAAGAAATTGAACTAATGAATTGATACAATCTAATTGAATTAATCTACAAACCGATTAAACCGATTTTTTCTTCTATTAAATATATATCTTTTATTGAGTTTGAAGTAGTAGTAATAAATCCCAAGTATATACATTAATGTTTCACTTGAGAAATGAAGAAAAACAAATCCCAAACCCATAGGAAAACTAAAATCATTCATTCACTTAGCTACATTCAATTGAAACACATCTTGATTATTGTATGGGAGATAGTATATGCTTGTTTATATATAACACAAAATTGAAAAAAAAAAAAAGTTGATTAAGTCTTAATTTGATTGGCATGGGAATTGTTGTAAATTCAAGAGAATATTGGATCGAATGCGCTGATGTACATTATCCTCCTATTTATAAGTCTATGAATAATTTTAAGCATTATTTCAAAAAAAAATATGATTAAAACCTATAACGAAATTATTTTATAGAAAAAAATTTCAAAATTGGAAAACTTTGGGTGGCTGAACTGGTCATGAACCTTGCACTAAGAATAAATATCATTGTTCCTAATAAAGTGACCATATCACTACTTTACGTACCAACCCGCCCACGTAGTTGGAATAAAAACCAATGTCATGCCTTCCATATTCCGCGTTTTACCCAATAGGGACTTGGCAATTTTTTTTCTTTTTCAATTTTTCTTAAAACTTAATAATTACTTTTTACATTGATCCTAAATTTGATAATATTTTTTCAAAAATTTGATCCATGTGATGACGTATTGACGTGGTACTTAAATATTGTGTCACATCATTTATAAGGAAAAAAATTGAAAAAAATTAACAAGTTTAAGGACAAATGTGAAAAAAATCATTTCAAAGATCAAATTGAAAAAAAAGTACCAAATTCAGGGGCTAAATGTTGGCTTAGCCCTTTTATTTATTGCATACCTTATGTAAAAGCCAAGTCTCTATAAAAAAATAGATAAATCTCAAAATTACACATAAATTTTAATTCGGTGTACAACTTGGTACATAAACTTTATTTTGGTACAATTATACATATGAAACTTTGACTGTGATTCAAATGTATATATAAAATTTTAATTTTGATTCAATTATTCGAATTTAAATAAATAAATACATCAAATTTGATCCTTGTACATTTTGTACTCTTTTGATTAAATTGAATGGAAAGAGTATAGAAATTTGTTGAGTACAATGAATGAGGATGCTTAGAAGGGCATTAATGCTCCTGTGTGGGAGAGAGCATAAGTACTCTTTGTCAGAGAACTAGTTCTTAACGTGGTGTTAATATGCTTTTCCTGCTTCGAGGTGTCCTAGAGTTTGTATGCTATGCTAATTGGATGGGTGTTTTTAGGTATGTTTTATTCGTCTCTTTCGGTGTCTGTATGCGCCATGCTTTGCTAAATGGTGTGGCCTATTACTCTGTCTAATTCTATCATTTGTAAACCTATAAACCCATAGTTTTATTTTTGTTAAAACTGATGAACCTCAAGCTGTAACATTGAAAAATACATCTTTATTCTATTTTGCATAATGTTTATTTACACAAGCTATGTATTTATAGCTTTATTAAACTAACTAGTTAACTTCTATCCTATATTAACAGATGAAAAATGTCTTTCATTCCCAGCTTGTAGCTAAGATACTCATGCTGCTGTAGAATTAATGTCAGCAAGATGTTCTTTAGTTGAAACATATTGTGTCTTGATCAATCTTTCTCTATGTGTTTAATTCTTTCATGATAAATAGGATTGACTGCTATCAGTAAAACTGCTTGATTATCACTATGTATTTATAACTTTATAATCTATTATAACTAATTAACTAATTTAGATTGTTGGAACTAGTTCGTGGAAAGGCCTCTCATGTTCCCACCTTTAGTGGGGTCACTCCCACATGTTCATATTTTGTTGCCTACCACTTTTACACTTTTGTTTGTGTGATAGTGAGACGTGTAATTTATGGGGAACCATCACTATAAATACTAACTATCATAAGATCCCTAAGCACAATTTTTTTAAAAAAAATCATTTATTAAAATTTTCGAGTGCTTAGAAAACTTTGGTGATTTTCTGTTTTTCCTATAGCTAAATTCGACAACCTTGTCGGTAGTTCAATGTGCTCAACAGTATTGTTATAACATTTAGATTTTGACATTTAATTTAAACAATAACTAGAGATATTTATATTTAAATTTTGTAAAATAAATTATTACTATCTTAACATTATGTTAAAGTACCATATAAATAAAAAGGTTAGTACTTACATACCCATATCTAACAAAGAGCTGTCCTTAGATTGGACGTTTGAACTGCTCCCATATAGAGACTCAAATGGGATAATTAATTATTACTCGTAAATTTATGTTTATTTTATTACACAGCCTCTAACGACCCTACAAGAAAAGTAATTTTGGATATTACTTAAGTATAGATTTGGGGAAAATCTATTCAAGCTGGTGTCTAATATTTGCTTCTAGATATCCTTAAAGAAAAAGCAATCATATTCTATAATAATCTACATGTATTTGATTATTTTTCACCAATTTTTTAGTAAAACACCAACATTCGCTTACTAATATTTTATTCTATATATGCTGGTGGTAGTAGTTATTGTATACATTCAATGTTAAAGTGTAACTATTAATTATCTTAACTACTGTTTTAATTAAGACACAAAAAGATTTTATGTGGTCTTCTTGTTTTATGGAAATTAATAAAATTAAGATCAATTAATATCCATTCACCCATGTTTATTAACCTCTGTTTCTTTGATTTAAAATGGATTAAAACAGTTGATTGGTATAGATATTATTGTCAATATAAAATGATATGACGTTAAGTGTATTTAAACGCATTATCTTCTTATTTATGAGTTGAAAAGAAATTATAAATAATTTTAGATATTATATAAAAAAACAAATATAATAAAATTGTTAAAAAAATATATGAAGAAAAAATTATTTGTTGGATTTAGAAAAAAAAAATTCAATTGTCTTAATATGATGTGAAACAAGAAAAAAAAGTCAAAATTCAAAAAGCATGGTAATTGGAGAAAAATCAAGCAGCAGCTGTCTTGGTCCTCGTTTAAAATATTACCAAAACTTGTCTCATTATATGTTCACCGTATAACGTGGAAACAGATAGGTCAAATCATATATGTTTAATTTGATAAATTATTAAAATTTATAAAATTTAGTTTAACTGTCAATTTAATAAATTTTAATTCGATTTGTATTATTTTTAATTTTTCTCTCCTTAGATATTAATAAATTTGGGATCCAATCAACCAACCAAATGTTAATTCTCCCTTCCAATTTTTGTAATTTTGTATATTTTTATAATCCTTTTATTTCTCAAAATTTATCTCATCTACTTCATGATTAAAATTTGTTAACCATTGAGCGATCACCCAATATATTTTCTTATAGGATTTTATATAATAGTGAATCAAATTATTTTGATAAAAGAAATTCTTTCTTTCGAACCAAAATTTTCAATTCCAAAAAGAATTAAATAAAATTGTAATTTTATGTTATTCATATCCCTTTCCAATAGAAGAATGACAAATCAGATTTTTCTCTTGAAAAATTTAAATCTAAATAAAAATGCTAAAAATCAAGAGAAAAATTTTAATTTATCATTCTCCTATTAAAAAAAGATAGGAATAACGTGGGATCATAATTTCATACAATCCATCCCCACCAAATTCTATCTGCTATTCTTTTTTCAAAAATAATTATCTCAAAATCGACCTTATTTAGTAGGGCTTCTTGGGCTAAGCGAGAAAATAACTCTTAGATAAAAATTAGGTAGTTAAAGGGGTTAGGAAATTTGAACCGTGGGGTCAAATTTTTAAGAAAAATTAAAATCCTTATAAAAGTCATATAAATTAAAATATAATATTTTTTCTTTTCTTCATTTACTTTATTAGTAGACATTATTTTAAAATATTTTCCATTTCTGTTAAATATTTAGGCTAAAAAGTTTTCATGAAATCAACAAATCACTAATAATTTTCTTTCACAAAAATAAACATTACGTAGTATTTTTTAGTGTCATGAGAATGCAATATATCAATTTTTCAAACACAAGATTCACGATAATCACACTAGCAACACCAATTTTTAAATAAAAATGTTAAATTCCTAATCAATCCTAATTTCTTCAATGATTTGTATTAATCATCTTCTAAAAATTATTACCCACTCACGATGTTAGGAATCTCATACAAAATCATTCAATGAAGAAAAAAACTAAATCTTACATAAAATCCTAATCTATCATAAGAAAAGCCGCAATCCTAAATTTTTAGAGATTAATCAGTAAATCACGAAAAGAAAAAGAAGAATTGTTACCAAATTGGGAGACCGACATGAAAAATTGAACACTTATCCGATAAAAATTTTAGAGAGTAAGAGAATAAAAAAATTGAGAAAAAAAGTGATGAGTATCGGAAGAAAATAAAAAAAAGAAGAAGATATTTTTGGATTTTAGTGGTTGGGGAGAAATTCATTTATTTTTTATATAAATTAATTTATACTATAAGATAATTATTTTTAAAAGAAAATTTGTGGGATCATTTTTTTGGTGAGATTATATTTTGATTTTTTTTAATTAATACATCAATTATATAATTTTTTAAAACCTTAGTATTGTTGGTAAAAATTTAAATTAATTTAACTTTTATTCAATTTTTTTATTCATTGTGTATTATATTAATTGATTTCTATATTATAATTGATCGGGCATATATTTATACATTACTTGTACTTAACAACCGTGGACCAACTAGCCCTACACCGAGTCAATTTAACATGTTTCGCTATTTCTATGTTTTACTCTTATTTTTCATATTTAATCTTAATATTTTCTCTTTCAGTCAAATTTTAACGGAATCGAATAAATTTTGAGTCAGGATAAAATTATATTTAAAATTTAGGTTAATTTGATGAATTTTACCCAATACATTCAATTAGGGATATGGAAAAACATCTACATTTATAAATGTTGATTCTATATATGCTCCATCTAAATTATTTTATTTATTTAAAAAAAAATTAGTATTACAAAACTATATATATTTATAATTTATTCATGAAAATAATTTCAGTATATATAACTCTTTAGTATATCTATTGGTAGCATATATAAAATATATACAACATATGTTCACATATAGATAATTTTCTTTTGGCAATAACACATATTTTTAATATATGTTTAAAATGTATCACTCTCTTTATAATCGATTGAATTGATAGATCGGATCGGTTAAACTAAAAATTAATTAAAGTATCAATTCGAAAAGAGGTTGAATTAAATTAAAAATTTAATTGAACTGATTTTTTTCTTCTATTTTTAATTTGTTTAATTTTTTAATGAATTTTTAATTATTTATTTAACCAAACTGAATAAACTAATCAAATTAAACAAATCAAGAATTGAGGACTTAATTGATTCCATCATCAAACTTTGATATATATAAAAAGTATATAGAATAGCATAAGGTGTAAAATAGTAACTTTGAAAATTTGAGTCGCCAAAGCGGAGTAAGCATTACTCTACTACTAGCAAGACATCCCCAATCGATGTGAATCAGTACAAAATTTGTGGAGCCGCTTGGGTTTCTATATACCTGCATTTGATTAAGATTACCATTGTTTTTAAGAAAAAGAACCATATAAAAATAGAAATATAAACATTACACATAATAGTTTAAGACTTTAAATTACTATACAAATGCCACTGTTTTCAAAAAGAGTCTAATAGAGAATAAAGATAATTTGACAGCTACTGTCAATAATTGCATCTTAGTCTTGTTATTATCGGACTAATTTGACGGAGAATTTTGGTCAAACTATTAACCACTTCCAATAGCCCCGAAGAGATCATATTGCACTAATGACGCATAGAAAATCAAGTCTCAAATATCTTATCCTAACAAAAATAAATAAAGTTTTAATAATTTTTCAAGTTTTAACATTTTTTTGGGGGATTTTTAATGGTTTTTATGTAACTTTTTTTTTTTACACATGACATCATGTTATTGGTTAGTTTAATTTTTTAACCAACAATCATATTAGAATAATGGGTACCAAAATGATAATTTAACTATAGAACTTCAGACTGGATGAGCTCATTTAATTTGAATTAAAGTGGATGAAAAAAAATGGTTGTGATGGATGCTTAGTCTCAAAGTAGACAAAAAGTGCAAGGATGAAAACAATAAAACTAAAAAAAGGGTCAAATTTCAAAATAGTTGGTCATGGGATGAAAACAAGAGCAACACCTCATTTCAAGATTAAACTTCTATTAATAACTACCCAAACTGACTTCATATCGTGTCCACCATACAAGAAACATGTTAAATTGCGAGGTTTTGATTAGTATGAAGAAGAAAACTAAATGCAGGCGATCAAGGAAGAAGCAACAAGCGTAGTGGCTTCGGCCAAGTCTGGCTTGCTAAAGGCCAAGCACACTGTTGAAGAGAAGGTTTTATGACCACAACTTGTTATTATTTCATCAACATAAACCAACCCAAGTTTTATTGCTTCGAAGCTTAATATTTTATTATAAAATTTTAATATTCGGATCATGTGGTGGTGCAGTTGGAGAAAGCAAAAGGCACAGACAAAAAGCATAAAGAAACGGCGAGCCAAAAGAAAGAGAGCATCCAACCAACAGATGAAACTTGACAAAGAAGAGGATCTTAAGCATAACACTTTCTCCCTTACAATATTTGTATTTTTTATCCTTTTTTTATTCTTTAAGTTTGATCCGTCTACTTCATCAATAAAATAAATTTATTGCGAAAGATTTATGATTCAAATTTAGTCAAACCAAGTTACTTGGGTTGATTGTCAAAAACAAATTATAAATCAATTTTTTTTGGTGAATAGAATTAAAACAGTTGAATTGCATTATATTAAACTGAGCAGAAACACCACTTGTTTTATCAGAGTAAAGGATTATTAGTATTTCCTTAGGAGGATCATCGAACACCTGCAGACTCTCTTTCCCTTCCGAGACCATTTTAAACATACGGTCAGCAGCTTGGTTATCCTCCCTTAAGACTTGTTGTAAATTCAATACTGCCGATGAAGTGTCTTGAAAAACCTTGACGACCTCCAAGTAATCACTTTGAATCATCACCCTTTGGTACCTTCAATCTTGAAAAAGAATCAGATTATTCAAAATACCCTATAATTTGATATCAAACACTGCCTCAAATAATAATTGTACCTCATAATTCAATCTCCATTTCTGTAGCATTAGAAAAACAATAGGAAAAAAGAACTTTGCCCATTAAATTTTGTAAAAATGGAAGGTCAAAACCTTTGAGAAAATTTAGTTAAGAATTAATCAATAGTGCCATAGTTTGAGAGACCATGCAACGGCTACTTTAGATGTCGTGCACAGAACTATCAGGCATATAAGTATTACGCGATGTAATTTAGGAAAAGTTGTATAAATAAATAAATAAATAAGTGTAATTTCCGCTGGAGGGGAAAAAAAATTCATATCCGGTATCCTATAAGGAAATATTGTTCAAAATTTTTAAATTTTTTTTTTATGACATGTCAAGTTTTGAATATTTGTATAAGTTCCACAAAATATTTTCCCCCATAACATCATATAACACAAGCTTGGGAAAATTTATTTAAATTACTGCTTAATGTCAACAATTTTTTTTATTAAATTACACTTACTTAAACTCAACATAAATGGTGTTGTTTCGGCTCTTGTTAATAATGCTTTGATTTGAGGATTTTCAAAGATTCTTGTGCGAGTTGACTATGTGATTTTGCTATAAAGACTGGCAATGATATAATTTTTAAAGTCGAATCAATGGCTGTTTTAGAAGGACTCGTCATAGTATAGGATACTAGTTTTAGACCACCAGAGTTGGAATGTGACAATGCTTTGTTAGTTGAAACACTCCTAACTAGAGGTGCTGCAAATAGTAGGATGTCGGAATTGCGCCTGATCCACTATCTCTTATGCCACAACTGGAAAATGCGAATTCAACATATTCCTAAGGACCACAACAAAGTTGTTAATCTTATAGCTAAAATTGCCAGCTTAAATTACAACAACTTGCAATTGTTTGAACAACCTATGATTTCGATCCAAGAATTACTTAATGACAATTTTGCTACCATGTCCAATGTCGCCCATTAGTGTTTTGCTGTATTCTTTTATTGAAAAAAAAAATGTTTAATGTCTCAAAACACCTTTCTGTTGTTAAATCATAACAAAATGTAACAAAGTGATATTAAAATTATTCATATAGTTAATTGAGATTTAAACTTTATTGCATGCACAAAAAAGGTTTATATAACAAATCAAAATTATACCCTAATACAAGGGCCATTATAATTTGAAATTAAAGCTTGATGAACTTATTTCATCGAAATTAATAAATGAAAATAAATATAGATTGGATAAAAAAGAAGGTTAAAGTCTGTAATTAGTCTTTATACGTTGACAAATTTTGAGATTTAGTCCTTATACTCAAAAGTTAAAAATTAAGTCTTCCTACTTCTTTATTTAAAAATCTTAATCCAATCATTAAAATCGTAAGTATTTTCAGTCAGTTTGTCAATTTAGAATTTTGGTTAGGTTGTTCTCATATAACGTGACATATGAGTAACAAAAAAATAAACATGTTAAACTGATGACAAATTTGGATAAAAACTACCAATAACAATAATGCTTGGATTATGATTTTAAATTAAAAAAAATAAAAGGATTGAATATTTAACTTTTAAAGTATAGGGACCAAATCTCAAATTCTAAACACGGAAAGGGACTAAGTGCATATTTAACCAAAAAAGAACGGGTCTATTGGATCTTTGTTCTAGATTTAGATAAACAAGTGAATGGAACAGTACTTCCCTCATTTTATGTTTAACGAACCAAAAAAAAATCATGTTAAATTGGGAATACCATGCAAGATTTTGATTAGTGTGTGGAGGAAGAACATAAAATGCAAGCTATAAAGGAAAAAGCATCCAATGCAGCGGCTTCAGCCAAATCTGGGTTGGAAAAGGTCAAAGCCACCGTCGAAGACAAGGTGGTCTATTAGATGAACATGAAGGAACCCAAATTTTTTTATGTCTTTCAAGTGTAATGAAAAAGTAAAATGTTATTACAATTATTTTAACGATATGTTTGATTTTAACAATGGTGGATATATATATATATGTGTGTGTGGTGGTGCAGTTGGTGAAAACGAAAGGTAATAATAGTAATGACGCTAAGCAGGAAGAAACGGTGAGCCAAAAGAAGGAGGTGAGGATGCAGCAGGCGGAACTCGATGAAGAAGAGGCACGCCTACACGATGCTGTGACCAAGCATATGGGAGGAGACGGTGGATTCACGGCTGCAGGTACCGATCTTAACTCTCAAGGTGGGTGGATCCCCATCTATCCAACCGCTGCACATTACAATGGAGGTCGCAGTTTTTCCCTCAAGTAGTAGTCTTCATTACGTAATGTCAGTATCTTGATTTTGTGTCACCATGGTACTTGAATTGATTTTGTGTTAAATATATTTTCAACCACTTGTTGAGTTAATTTATGTATTTCTTTTTTAAAATTTGGGTAAATTGCACCCATAAATATTTAAATATTAGTTTTTTTATTACTTAGATTGTCATTTTTTTAAATCTATTTTAGTAAAAAACGACCAATGTTTTTAGAATCGAATGATAGTAGAACAAATTAGACCATCAGTTTTCGATTTAATCAGTTCATTTAATTTTAAGTAAACAAATTATTAAAAATTAAAAAAATGAATTTAATCATCAATGCATTGACATTTAATTTTTTGGTTTAAAGTAAAAAATAAATTAAATAATGTTTTTTTTGTTTTAGTTACTATTTTTTAAAATTTATAATTTAATCATAATATTATTGACATTTAATATTTTGGTCATTCTCCCGTTAAATCATTAATAGAATACTGTTGCGGCCTTTTTAAATGGCTTGGTAACAAATCTTATCCTCCAATATTTACATATATTATCAATTTAGTTCTAGTTTTAAAAAAATTAATAAATTTAACCATCAACTTTACATATTCTACTGATTTAGTTTTAATTCTAAAAAATATAAAATAAAAAATTATTTTCTATAAAAACATATATAAAGTAAAACCTGAATAGTTGTGAAATGATACAACATTAATAGAATTTTTATATATTTTATTGTTTTTATAGTTTTTACAAATTTAAGTATTTTTATGGAAAATGATTTTTTTAATAATTTTTTATTTCTAATGTTTATTTTGTTAACGTTTTTAGAATAAAATTAAATTGGAAAAATGTGTAAAGTAAATGATGGAATTTGTTGAATTTTTTTTAATTTCAAGATCAAATTAATAAATTCTGTAAATATTAGATGACTAAATTTATTATTATGCTAATAAAAAATACTATGTTAGCATTCCACTAATTATTTAATTAAAGAGTAATTAAAATATCAAATGTTGATAATATTAATGATTATTATTATTATTTTTAGAATTTAATGAACTTGGGACTTTGAATAGAATTTTATTTCAACAGTAAAGCATGTGAATGTAAATGTAACACATTATTTAAAAATTAAAAGCGAAATCAACTTTTTTTTAATTTGAATTGATTTAGAGTTTGCATCATTATATAAAAATTATTTTATATTGATATTTTATATATTTTACAATTAAATTTATATAAAAATATTGTTAGTATATAAATAAATTGATTTAAAATAATAATAAAAACTTATTTAAATTTGATTTAATATAAACTTAATGAGTAGCCTTGTTACCATTTATGGAATAAATAACATAATTTTTAGAATTTTTAGAATTTTTTATTATTTTTCATATTTTTAATATTATTTAAAATGTTTTTTTTAATTTTAAAGATTTTTTATTTTTTTCAAAATTTTTATATTTTTATTGAAAAATAAATTTTAAATTTTTTTGTAATTGTTAATGGAATTTTAAAGATTAAGTACCGAATTGATTTATTTTTTATTTTTTATTTATAATGTGCATTTCGAAGATTTTTAAACAAAAAGTAAGATTAAATTTTAAACCGCGTACTAGAAGAGGTAGGTTTGGGGCCAATGTTGTTGTGGGGAAATGGAGGGGCAGGGGAGGTTTGACATCATACTCCACTCCACTCTATTCTTCTTCTTCATTTCTCACCGGCCTTTTCTCTTTTCTCTTTTCTCTTTTCTTCTTTAATTTCCAGTCCCTGCAACACTCTCTTCCTTGATCTCTAGGTGTTGTTTTGGTTGTTTTCTGTTTAAATCTCAGTGTCACTTAGCAAAGATGGGAGAGAAGTGTGCTGGGAAAACTCACCTTCACAACAACCAAGTTTTTTATCTCTCCGTGCTTTCACAAGGTGGTTCCAAATGCTTTGATGACGACGGCCGACTCAAGCGAACTGGTAAATTCCACCAAGTTTATGACGACATCCCTTTGCACCAAACACTTGCTTATGTGATGTCACTGTTTTTTTCCTGTGCCAGGAACTGTATGGACGGCAAGTGCTCATATTATTACGGCTGTGATTGGTTCTGGCGTCCTGTCCCTGGCTTGGGCCACTGCTCGGCTTGGATGGATAGCTAGTCCAGCAGTTATGTTTTTGTTCTCTTTTGTAACTTACTACACCTCTACCCTTCTTGCTGCTTGTTACCGCTGTGATGACCCTGTTAATGGCAAGAGAAACTATACTTACATAGATGCTGTCAGATCAAATCTTGGTAAACTAAAATGAAACTTTCATTTGCATTAACAAAATGGGAGGATTCTTCCTAAACTTGTAAACTTAACCTTTTTATTTTTTCAGGTGGGTTTAAGGTGAAGATATGTGGGTGGGTTCAATACTTGAACCTTTTTGGAGTTACCATTGGATACACAATTGCATCATCAATTAGCATGATGTGAGTTCCTTAACACAAGGGTTCCAGCCAGAACATGTTTGCTTTCTTTACTTGCATTTGTTTGGGGGGCTAACAGGTTTTTTTTTTTCTTTGTTTGTTGGTGTTTTCATTATAACAGGGCTATAAAAAGGTCTAATTGCTTCCATGAAAGCGGTGGCAAAAATCCATTTCACATGAATAGCAGCCCTTGTAGGATTGCTTTTGGCATTGCTGAAATCATTTTCTCTCAAGTTCCTGACTTTGATCTATTATGGTGGCTTTCCATTGTTGCTGCTGTCGTGTCCTTCAGTTACTTAACAATTGGGATTGGACTTGCTCTTGGAATTGCTAAAATAGTAGGTATGTATTAACAGCATTCTTTTAGACACTTAAAATGTAAGCAGCCTAATGTTGTTGAGATGAACTTTTTAGAAAGGAAAATGGGTATGGTTTAGCTGACTTAGGGTGCTTTGTTTGGATAATGTACCAGCGAATGGAAAAATTAGGGAAAGCCTGACTAGGACCAGTGTTGGAACCGTTACTCAAACACAAAAAACATTTAGGTTCCAGGGACTTGGAGATATAGCTTTTTGCCTTACTTACTCCCTCATACTCATTGAAATTCAGGTATGTCATGTAACTTCATTTTAGCCAATTTATCTAACCCAATAACGATATGATACTTGTATAGGACACACTTAAGGCTCCACCATCCGAATCAAAGACAATGAACAAGGCAACTGTGTTAAGTGTTGGAGTGACAACCTTGTTCTGCATGCTGTGTGGTTGCATGGGCTATGCTACTTTCAGAGGCTTGTCCCCCGGAAATTATGAAGCACCGACATGGCTCTTCCGCCATCGTACCGGTGTTATACGGGTAAGCTCGGATATGTACAAGACACGCTGGGATACGACAAAAAGAAAGAGTTGGACACAGTCAAGAAACCGGAGTTGGAAAACGGACACCAACGGACACTGGCGATGATGTTGAAGTTGGCCTCCATGCAGCACATGCAACCAAGGAGCAGCACATGCACACTCGAGACCTACATGCAGCAGCTGAAGCTCAATATTGCTGTCCATTTTAGTTTCTCTTGTTACTTTAAATGATATTTTGTAACTTAGTTGAATTTGAACTAAGTTGTTAATGTACTTGATGTAATTTGTGGACATTTGAGCTGATAAATCAGCTTTTCTAAGTGTGCAAGTTTTGTCTTTCAAGTTTCTATGTAATTAGTGGAGTTAGGTAATGTTTAGGTAAATGTAAGCCTTACTTTGATCAGCAAAATGTCTGATATTTGTATTGGCATTATGCCATTGTTGATGGTTGAATGAAAATCATTAGATTTCCTTCCATATACTCTTCATTTTTATTTGCTCTTAATTTTTTAGTCTTGAATTCTGTTTGTTTCTTCTGCAAGTCACGAGCCTTGCTGCTCGAGCCTCTGTGTTCAAAGGCTGTTCCTTGTTCATAACACCAACAGATGAAGAAGAGAAGGGAAGAAGAAGTAGTTCCACAGCTGGTAGTTTCTTTGGGTTTATATTAAACGCATTATTTTCTCTCCAGGTGTCCTTCTAGCTGATTGGATTTGGAGGACTTGGTTATTTATTATAACAAGCAATGGGGTTATATTTTGGATTATACACTTACACTTAACCCCATAATCCAATGTCATATTTGCTTCTTCTTTTTTGTAGCAAATCGAAAAAGGATGCTCCATTTCCTACAATTTAAGAGTTTGATGAGCCGAATCATAAGCCAAGAGAATAGAAAAAAGAAGAAAGTGTTGAAAGATAGGGGAAGGTGAATTGGCATGGAAATCAACACTAGTCCTCCTAATAGGATCTCCTCTCACCGCATATCCTCAGCTCGCCATGTGTCAGGTCAAAACTTCCCTCCCCAAATGCAAACCGCCATAAATAAATAACAACGTGGCAGCACATTAGAAAAAGACATCTCATTAAGTGCCACGTGTAATTTTTAGCAATACGTGGCAGAAACTCACATCCCCCTTTGCTTCTATTTAATCGAAAAACGATGAAGCCGCTAAAAACCATGTTCATTTTGACAAGTTTGATCAATTGAAGAAGAAAAGAAAAATGCAGTCCATGAAGGAAAAAGCAGCCAACGTCGCGGCTTCGGCCAAATCTGGCTTGGAAAAGACCAAGGCCACCATGGAAGAGAAGGTGGTCCTTTCATTTCCTTCTCCTTGTAGTTTACACACCAAAAACTTAATTCTAATTTGGATTATGGTGCAGGTGGAGAAAGCAAGAAGCAATGACCAAATGGAGAAACAAATTGCCAAGGAAAGGAAAGAGGAGAGGATCCACCAGGCGGAGCTTAACAAACTAGAGGCTCGTCAGCGTAATGCGGCGGCGAAGCAAGCCGGAGCAGAGGGCGGATTCACCGCAACGGGAACTGGTGCTTACAAAGCAACTGGGACTCACTCTTATTCCACCACTGGGGAACGTGGACAATCCACAGGAGCTCATCAGATGTCGGCGTTGCCTGGACATGGGAGTGGGCAGCCTGCAGGGCAAGTGGTTGAGGGTACTGCTGCTGCCCATCCTATTGGGTCAAATCCTGGTGTGGGAGGGGCCAAATCACATAATACTCGAGTGGAGGGAAATCCCCATGGATATGGTACTGGAGGGACTTATAGTTAATACCGTTTTTCTTGTTTTATTTGAGGAAATAAGTAATGCAGAAGATGATGCAGTTATGTTATGATAGAAATCAAATATTGAGCTTAATACACTGAGACGAAGGTTTTTGGATGAAGCTGGAGCTTAATGGTTATGATAACGCGTAGACATTATCTTCAACAAAAATCAACTTTGAATTCGGTTGGGAGATAAAAGTGGAAAAGTTTTCGTAATTTGAATTCCTCCCTTCGCTCTTCCAAATTAAATTAAAATTTTATTTTATCATTACAAATATAAAAATGTAGAAGTTATCCATTACAATAGGTGATCACTTTTGGTCAGCCACTACTGAAGAACTATTAAGGCTTTGATGACAATTGACATGTAACAATTTGTCAACTAACCAACCTTCTCCTTTCCTTTCTCCTCTCCCCCTTCCAACTCTCTGCTTGTTACACAGTTACCGCCATTATCTTCTTCTTATTTCCTCATTGTTGATCCTTGTATGAGCAAACCTGTTGGTTTTTGTTTCATGCATGTTAAACTTACCATTGTATATGTTTCGAAGCTTAAAAAATAAAGCATAGCCAATTGTAGCACAATTTATTTGTGCAATTTTTACTATAGCACTAATTTTTATTTATTGGTTATTTACCTTATCCACATATAATTAGGTTTAAATTTCAATTGTACTAAAAATTTAATTAATTATTATTTTAGTTAATTATGTCATATTATTGACTCAAAATGGAAGCTATTAAACTAAATGTAGTGATAATTTACAGGCCTGTTTGACAAGAGAACAAAGACCATTCTATCAATAATGTGAAATTATTATTCCAAAAATGAAATGTATAATTATAAAGAGTCGTAAAGATATAATGATGTTACTGTTTTTCTATTAGAAGTGATGCATATCAATTAATTTATTTTGTTCTATATTTTCAGATTTATCAAAAAAAATTTAAAATAATCAATATTTATTACGGGTTAAAATTTGAAATTTTAATATTTTTCAATCATGCCGCTTTAGTTATTAATCGAACTAAACTAGGATTAATTGAATTAATTGAATTGTATAATCTTTTAACTGTTAACCAAATAAAAAAGTTTAAAAAAGAATTAATGAAATCAAAACTTATATGTTTTTGCCTTTTGGTTGAAGCAAATATAAAATATATAAAAAAAATAGATTAAAATTAACTAAATTTTTTATCTTGAAAGTAAACTAAATTAATCGAGATTTTATGTTTTCAAACACTACATAATTGAACACATTACATTTAAGTCTTGAAATTAACACATAAGTTCAATTAA
The DNA here is from genome assembly GCA_025698465.1 of Gossypium longicalyx. Lineage (NCBI taxonomy): Eukaryota > Viridiplantae > Streptophyta > Magnoliopsida > Malvales > Malvaceae > Gossypium > Gossypium longicalyx. The sequence goes on along the minus strand of CM046995.1, from coordinate 4,957,184 downwards.
TTCGATTAATTAATCGATTTCAAATCGAATTAATCAATAACTAAAATTGTAAAAAAATTATTAGCCGATTCAGTCATGCATTAAATCAATTTAACCAATTAATTCGAAATTTTAGATGGCACCGATTTATTACAGAAAGAATATGCAGGAGTCGACAGGATTAGTGTGAAATGACTCAAATCAAGTATCTCCTTAATGAAATGGAACTGTCTAGAAAAAGAAAGGACATCAACGCATAAACTTAGATTATTTGGCCTACCAATCAAAACGCTTACAAAATCACATTAGATACTGAAAAATTGCGGATACCAAACCTGAGACTAATAAGTAAAAAACTCAAAACAGTAAAAACACAGCAATTCAACGGCTAGAATGTTAAACAAGGGCTCTATCTGATACAACACTTCATTACATGAATCTCCTGCTATTAACTACTTGGAATGCACTAGTAACCAATGCAAGCCCTCACACTACTGACTTCCGCAACTCCGCTGCACCATGTGCAAAGTGACATCTTTCTCCGAACGTGCAACTTCCCTTTGCAAAATTGTCGCACAACTTCGTTTTGTAGTTGCTTCCTGGATGCCCTTGACCACCATGCGCACCGGGTGTTTTGGCAGGACCTGGAACCGGACCTAGGCTGCTGATTAGTTCTCTAACCATTGCACTCGCTTCTTTAATTTGCTCAAATGATCCTTCAAGCTCGATGTTCCTAAGTGATGGATCTGACTCATGCTCCCGAATAGATAGCTTTGCTCCTGTTTGACGACATATCTGTTTCGAGTGCACACCACCTTTCCCTATGATGGCTCCTGCAAGGGAAGCATCCACACTAATTTTTGCAGTTGCTGAAGCACCAAATGTAGCAGCAGGACCTGATGGGGGTGGTGGTTCCATCCGACTGCCCATGCGACCAGGAAGAGGTGCCATGGAACGGGGATCATCTTGAGATGGGGCAATAGGCTTGCCAAGTTCCCACTCTCCATGTGCAAAATGACATTTGTCACCATACTTACAACCTTCAGGACCACTAAATTTGTTGCATAAGCGAGTTTTGACTTGGGAGCCAGATCCATGCGGGACTGCAGCTGTTGCTGTCACATTTCTAGAAGCCGGTGGAACAGCTGGTGCAAGGTTCATCATCTGGGCCACCGCATTGTAACCTCCAGGAACATAGTGCAGGAAATGGCAGCTCTCACCAAATTGACAACCAGCAGTACTGCAATTAAAACAACACAGGAATCAGCTAAATATAAACCATTAGAAGATAACATACATACACTTCACCGGTATAAGATGTTAAACCCAAAAATTCAGTAGACCAGAAACCTAGCTAGAGCAAGCACACAACAAATATATCAAGCGTAAACGCATAACAGCGAAAAGAACCAGACCACACTAGTTCCCTGTCATGTTTTCTATTAGAGTTTGCAATCACCGGATCAACAAAACAAACCACAAAACCTTCATCCAGAAAATAGTAAAACAACATCAAACATGAAAGAGCTCCAATGACATAATTTTCACAAAAACACATCATACCTGAATTTCATCATACTTCGATTTATAACTTACCATGGGACTCGATAACTGTACCAATTTTGAAAGTTTTTACCATTTAATTCAATCTTAGGTACAGTTTATAAGTTGAAACAAATGATACATCTTTGATATAATTTGCCTTTTTCACCAAGCAGATCTCTGTTAATCATTAACTTGATTATGATCAAACAACAGTAATGTACCTGTCATAGCTCAATACCCCACATTTGATTAGCAAAACCACAATTTTTTAACTATCATTATTAGCTAATTTATAAAGTTAAATTCTTTACAGTATAAGCATTAGAAATGAATTATTAAAAAAAACAGAATTTAAGTAGAATATAAACTGAACAACACCAATATTTATTATTTAGGTGGGTATAAGAATTTTAACCTGAAAAATTTGGTGCAAGGCTTCGATTTGCTTCCTACACCAGTTGATAAAGATTCCATTTCTGTTGCACGACATTAATTAATTACTTTTTCTCTTTTATTGAAATTACCTCCAAAAAATTACACGTTATTAATTCTTCATTTGAGCTGTTATTGAAATTTAATTACTAATAATTATATAATTAATTACTTCTATATTAACACTTGAACAAGCTGGTGAATATTAACAGGAACAAAGACCATATATTAGAGTGAAAAAAGGAGGGGAGGGGCAAACCTGGCTTAGATTTCTTGATGCCGCCATTAGCATTGAACCCAGCTTCGCGTCTTCCTCTTTTACGAGTATCCATTTGAGAACTTTGCTTTTAATGAAAAATCACAGATCCATATCCAAAGGAAAAAGATACCAACCAAAAAAATCAAATGACTGCAAGAGGTTTAGGAACCCTAAAAACCCAAGAAAGAGGAATGTAAAAACCCAGAGAGAGAAGGAAGAAGAAGAGTAACCCTAGCTTGGGAGAAGATGAGGAAGAGAAACAAAGCCAGAGAGTGGGAAAAAAGGTTGAAAGATAGAGATATTTAATAGCTAGTAGCTAGGGCTGATAATTCACGGCCATAACAATCCAAAAGAATCTTAGCCATTTTGAGGTCCTTTTTGGGCTTTATTTCTAATCCAACTTCTATTAGGTCCAAATCAGCCTACCTTTCTTTATATCCATTCAAGTCCAGCCCCTGACTGCCATTTCCTCTTGGGTTAATTTTACTTGATATCCTCCAAACTATAAACTAATTTTTAAATTGGTTCCCTAACTTCAAAACGTTTCAATTTAATCCTTGAACTAAAGTATTTCTAGCCAATTAACTTTGGCATTAAATGTCAATTTGGATCTGATATGATATTTTTTTAAAAATATGGATTAATAATTAATATTTTTTATATATTAGATTCAAGTTAACATTTAATGTCAAAAACTAATGATTAGACAGATAAAAGTAAGAAAATGAAACGACGATACAAAATGATAGTGCTATATATATGTAGACCTAATTTTCAGCCCGGGCCCATGTATATACAAAATAAAACAATAACAATAGTCCCAAAACCCAATTCAATCAAAGACTAAAACCAACCCAAACCCTAAAACCCAAATTACATTGCTCAAATGGCTCAAAACACAAACAAATTTTAACAAAAACCCTAGGAGCCACTGCTTGCAACCAAAACAATCCCCGGACATCGCACGTCATGCAACTCTCCTCGCCATGCGCCACTCCACCTCCACGTCAGAGTCCACGCCCACACGTACCTGCAAACAAGCAAAAGAGGTTGTAAAAATTAGCTATAAAGCCAAATTGAACCAAGTGTAAAAGGGGATCTTTTTTTGGGGGAAGATAGCAGAATACACACAAAAGAGGAATCAATAAAAAAATCAAACTCAAAAGTTCTAAAGGTTACTTTACTTTCTTTTTTTTTGTGGGTCTTTTTCTTTATATTTACGTTTCTTTTTTCTTTCTTATTTCTTTATTGGGTTTTATGCAAATATATTTGAAATAAGAATTAAAGATAAGGTTTTACCTAGGTCTTGGTCATTTAGAACCCGAATGCTTGGGAAGTGTGGAGTTTCAGTCAGAGGATTTTATCCATAGCTATAACGATGGCCTTCTGTTTCGCCGAATTTGGCGTTCGGGTAGAGAGCCTTCTCTCTGTTTTAAAAAAATGAATGAAGAGAGTGATGCTTTAAATTTTTTTGGGTGTTCTAAAATGTTTTTTTAAGGTTAAAAAAAGGAAACAAATAAGGTTTCAATGGGTAAGAAAACAAAACAGCATTGGGGAATGGAACCAGTGCGCCTTTTGCCTGAATCCACGTGCATTTTACCTTTCAATGGGTAATTTGTGCAATCAGGCCCCTCCTTTGCGCTAGCCTTCAATCGGGCTATATTTAAGTTTCTTAAATTATTTTAATTTATCCCTGTAACCTGCGCACTATTTCAATTTGGCCCTCCCCTTTAGCACAGTATTTTGAGATTTGGGGCAGCTTCAGTTTTAGTCCTCGAGCATTGGTGCACATTTAATTTTGGCCCAAAATTCTGTTTTAATGATTTACTGTGTTTATAAATTATCCCTTGAATTTTGTTTTTTCTCTTAATTCAGTTTTAGTAATTTTTTAGACATATTGTTCTAACACATTATTTAGAATTATTTTAATTTCACTCTTTTATTTATTTTATTTTCATGTACATACTTGTCTTTCTGGAACACTTTCATATATCATTATTACTACTATATATATTATTTATATTTAGGTTTTCCATGTATATATGTATTACTTTACATATCATTCACTTTTAACCTTTTAATTAACATTATTTATTTCGGAATTTCATTTACGCACTACGCATATCATCTATTCTTATTTTTTTTTATTTTTGATACAATTCAAGCTTTCATTCAAATTATTTACTTTATAATATTTATTTTAAAATTTATTTGTACATTACTATTTGGTATATTATTTCTTTTATTTTTTTTACCCTATTTATTTTTTAAATTCTTATATCTATTACCTGTTTTAAAATTTTCGTATAGTTTGTATAGTAATATTTCCAAACTTTCTTTTTCCTATTATTTATTTTGTTTTATTTTAAAAAACTTGTTATATTTTATTTGTGTGATTTATTTGAAACTTCTTTTAAAATTGGTTTCTTATTCATTGGTCCTTGGATATAAATGGTAGTATTTTTATAATATATGATGTGCTGCTATTGCATGTATTCTAAGTTGTTCCTTTGCATTTCCCTATTACTTTAGATTATTCATGAGATGTTATTGCCATGTGTTTTATTCCTTATGTTATCAAATTAGCTTTTTTAATAAAAATATATTGAATTTATTTATTACCTTTCATTTGAAATTTTAAACAAGACAATGTTCGGTATTTAAAGAATTCAAAGGATCGTGCCCTAACGTACTGGGTTTCGCTTTCTTTGTTTGTTTTGAATATTCGAATATCCTCTTAAAGCTAAAACGCACATTTTAAAGGCAAGATCGCATTTGAGGGTCAAAAATGTTGTGTCCAAACGTACTGAATGTAATGTTTTACCTCAAAGTGAGATGATCTTTAATACACATTTGACTTACCTAAATGTTTTAAAAGCCAATAAAAGGAGGATCGCATTTTAAACTCTGTCCAAATTTTTAATTTTTGACATTTAAGACACTAATTAATTGATTAAGTACCAATTTTGGGCTTTCGTTTAAGATACATTCAATCTTTCGTTTTCAAAAGTAAATTCCCGTTTTCAAAAAATAGTTTCGACAATATATATATATATATATATATATATATAAAACTATTATCGACCCCTTGAAAAATTAAAATGAGCTAACTAAAGAATATTGAAGTAAGTATGGAATCGATTTAATCAATTTGGTTAATTTGATTTTGGAAATTAACTCAATTGTAGGATCGATTTATTTGATTATATCAGTTGATTATTGAATTTCATAATCAAACACGACTAAACTGACTTACTACTTAGCTAATATTTGTAATCAGTTTCGTCTACTGAACTCAACTTGTGACAACCTATACTTCTTAACAAATCTAACCACCATCATTTCTTTCATACTCAACCTTGAATTTTCAGAATATTTTTTGAGCAATCATCTTTAAAAGAAATCTTGCTGAATTATACAGTGTGAATGACGAAACTCCATGTTTAGAATTCCCTTGCTGGCATTGGCACTGTGAAAACTACAAAACTTTTAGGTTCCTTGCAAAGGGCTACCTTACAGGACTCATCTGAAGCAGCTTCTCCGCTTGATCCGGGAACAAAGTTATAAACAGATATGCACAGATGAGTACAGTTCCGAGCACAGCCGAAATCTTGCCTTGAATTGTCACCAAACCAGCTTTGCCAGCATCTTGCAACTCAGTTTTACCTACGGAATCAAATGTACCTGCAAAAAACAAGAACCATTTCATGTTTTTGTTCCTTGCATACATCACAAGCATGGTCATTACAACAGCACGCGGTTGATGTTTAACCTGGTTTTACATTTTGAAGCCCTGATGTTATACATGCTATATTCTGGAAACCAGCTTGCTCCAATTTATTGGCAGCAGCAGTAGACCTTCACATTGAAAAAAGAAGTTCAGTCCCATCAATGATTACTCACATTAAGGCTAAAATGAAGATAAGGGCATCGAAATAAATTCAGACCATTCATCAGTTGAGTATATTCAATGCAGAATAGCCTTTAATCGGATCTAGAATGAATCGGATTCGGATGTATACTAATAGATCAGATTGCAAATCAAGCATATCCAGAGCATGGTAAGAAATTACCTCAGCCCCTCTTGACATACAAGTAACAATTTAGATTCGGGCGAAAACTGACTTTTCACGGACTGTACAAATTCAGGATTGAGTTTTGTAAATGGCAACCCAAAGAATAAGCCTGAAAAGTTATTGTGCAAAGTCCTCTTAACAATTGTGCCTGCACAAACAGAACAGATCGACATGTAAGTTATGTAGTACTTAAACTGAGAAATGAGCTGAGTTTAGAAGGATTGGAGATAGGAGGTTTCACCAGGATCATTGTCTGTGTTTTCAATGAAAAGGGGAACATGATAACATGATTTGATATGAGCTCGATCGAACTGAGATTTATCGCGGACGTCGAGAACGGCATAACCCTCAACAGCTATAAGTTTTTTGGCTTCTTCAGCATTTACAAAATTGACTTCAGCTCTAATGCTTAAGTTTCTTCTCCGGATAGGTGTGGCTCTTCCATAGCTAGTCTTTAATTCCAACCAGGTTTTTCTAGTGCTGAAATCTCATCTCAATTCATTACTTCCAATGTTCATATCTTCTTTTTTATTTAAATTTCTACAGTAGTTGTGATATTAAGTACAAATATCCCAACAAAAATGTTCATGCATGGAGCAAAATCAAACAGCATTGAACAAACTACTGCATTCTAAGATCACTAACCCATAAACATAGGAAAACTCAAAACTTCATGCTTTTTCTTTTTTGTCCATTTTCTAAGGAATCCAAACAAAAATTTACACAACAAATGAAGGATGGAGTAGAATACATTGTAACACTCCGATCCCACATTTCTTGGTAAACACAGTGATCTTTACTGTAGAACATTTTCAATTTTAGCACTCAATATGTATATTTCTTCGAGAAACGTGTCTTTCCAAACTCAAAATGAAGCTCAATATTGAAGCATTCTAATTTTCTCAGAAACCAAACAGTAGACCCACATATCAGGTTTCGAAATTTAGCAAATTTGAGAAGAAAAGAAGTTTACCTTGTAGAAGAGAGGGTCAAATAACAACAAGTAGTAGCAATTCCAGCCATTGAAAGAAATATCTACTTGGTTTTGTAGCTGCTGCTCCTCTCCGTGTTTTCAGAGTGGTTAAACTGGAGCCAGCTTAGAACTGAGGATAGCCACGAGATTGACCCAAGAAATTTGGAAGGAGCAATGGGTTTCTGCCGCGTGTACATCAAAATCGGATATATGATATTATTATTTCTGGAGCCTTCCTCCTTTGATTTTGCTTTCCAAGAACAAGAAGCAATATAAAAAGTTGAAACTACATTGTATGATTTTAGATTGAACCACACCCCACTCCTTTGATATTTAAGTTTTCTTTTTCCTTCCTATTTTGGCAATTGAGTTAGGTTTAAATGTTCATTTTAGTATCAGAATCTTTTCAAATATTTGAAATTTCTTTGTCCCAATTTAGTTCTTGAGTTTTTTTTCTATCTCAATTTGATATTTATATTTTTTTTTACCGAATGAGTTTTAGCTCAATTGATATCAACATTATTATCATTGCAAGAGGGCATGCATTTAAACGCACTGAAGCGTAATTATCTTTGTTATACCCTTATCTTGATTGGTAAACATGACAACACAGGAACCAAATAAAGATACCCACAAGCAACTCTCTGCCTTGTACCATCTGAATGGTCACTTAGTGACCAACTACCCAAGTGCCTCGTACCCCCTCATGGGAGAGGCTATCCATCTAATTAGATCTTCTATTAAGCCATCTACTATTAACAAGTTGATACGGAATGAATGGAGGGAGTGGAAGAAGAATCGAATTTAAGTTATTCGACTCAAAAAGGAAAGATTTGGATCTAATCTAAAAAGAAGAAATAAAGAAATTTGGTAATAAAGAAATCAAAAATAGTAAAAGAACGAAATTTAAGAATAAAAAATAAATAAGAAATAGAAATTAAAAATGAACAAAGGAAAAGATAGACGAGTAAACCGATGGATATAATAGATAAATGGATAAATGTCAAATTGAACCTTTTGAGATATAAATCCCAATAAACTCAATTAATAGTTCTAATAAAAAAATATTAATTAATGAAAATCAAATTGTCTGCTTAATGAACAATGAAAAAGCCTTTATATAGGCTAGCTAAGTTTTAAAAAAAAAACTTTTTTTATTAACATAAAACTCTTAAATTACTTAGAAAACTTAATAATTATAAAGAAATCATAATAAAATAATATCAGATAATAAATACAATATTGAGCTTATGTATAATAAAAATTAAGCCTAGGACCCGAACCCAATATGAAGCGCCTAAGCTTATGGAATTGATTAGGGTCCTTGTAATGAAATGCCTAAGCTTATAAACATTCTCCATACGGGCTTGTCATCATTGCTCCAAAATCTATCGTCTTGAAGCTTCAACTCTTCTTCTCGATTTTTTTTTTTGTGATAAAGTCTTGAACAAATAAGTTAAGGTTTGACTTTAACTGCTTGGATTTGAATATTGTGATTGGGTCTTGAGAGAAACTAATCACATCTCTATTATGACCTTTGAATTGGACTGAACTGCTCATATCACAGCTGCATTCTCCTGAAGAGGGGATCACTTGGAAACCATTACCTCTCTTATAAATATCCCAAGTTACCACATAGAAAGGAGGTTCTCTCCTTCCCACCAACAAATCTTAAGATGCTAAGCCCTCATCTTTCTCCTTTCCATTCTCCAACTTTTTTTACTCTCGGCCCCGGCTTGGGTGAACCGGCCTTTCTTGGCACCACCCCCTCTCCTTTTTTTTCACCTTTATTGATACTCTATATCAATAATCTTCTTATTTAAAAGTTGGAGAGATATTATGAGTAGTTTTAAACATTATATAAAAAAAAAATATCTATATTTTTTTATTAGAGCACATATATAAAATATTATTTGAGACATACAATATCATTTGATCTAGATATCAAATTCAACATTAAAATTAAATTTAAGTACAAAATGGTACATTAACTCTTATTTTAATAAGTTATAGAGTTATTAATTATGAAAATGAATTGTTGATAAGACAAATTCATGAAGTTCTAAAAATGGCATGAGAAATGGATCTAAGATAACCCCATTGCTGTTAAAAGATAAAAGGTATAAAAATAATCACATTAAAATTGGTAATTAAATAAGTTAATTGTATTAAAAATTAATTATTATTTGATATATTATAGTGAAAATTTTCAACTTCATAAATTGACACGTGCCCTTAATTAGCATTTAAAATTTTTTTTAAATAAATAAGACAATCATTTTTTTAATCTCACTTGTAATTGATAGAATCTAAGAACTTGACCGTTAATATATCTATTCCGTCCTTTTACTATTAGGAAATGAGCATATTGGACCCATCATAATGAATTGAAGTGCTTAGGCCCTTCTGCTTTTAAGCTAATTGGTAAAACTGATAAACGGGAGTCACGGGATTCGTCCTAATTTATGGTGTGGCACGTGAACATTGGGACCTAGATGGCATGTCATTTGGCAATGTCAACATGGAACCCTAAATTTAACAAGTGCAATAATGGATTTCACATTTAGCTAAAACTATAACAGATTTATGGCAAAGATCTTCTCTTTCATTTCATTAACAACAATACTCATTATAACAGGCACCAATATTTAATGAATGCAACAATTCGTCGTCGAGAATTCCATAAATTCCGATGCATTTTTATTCAAATCAACATCCTCGCTTTAAAAGTGAACAGCGAAAAGCAAAACGGAGTCCGCGAGTATGATTATATCTTCAAAAAACAAAGACAGATCATCGAACAGGATCGATTATCTCACATTTCACTGGAAGTGCCTTCTCAACAGCGACATGCAAGATTTATGACTCAACAGACCTTTTCTTGGTGGTGTATGGGTAGTACTCCTTCCCTGTGTCCAGCCTTGTAGTCTGACCTCCAGCATCAATCACCGCAGAGGTGAATGCCAGTGCTGATCCGGCAGAAATAGCTGTTGAGATGCTCCTCCCTAGGAAATACATAACACGTAATACATTTGTGGAACATTACAAGTGGTCAAAGCTGCTTAAGTTTAACATAGATCAAGAAACCCATAAAAGGGCATTGACAATCCATTTTATTCTCCTTAAGAGCACAAAAACTTATGGAGATCCACTATATGAAGTAATGCCTTTACGCAACCCTCTGCTTCGAAAGACAAACTCAGACCCCTAACTCAAGGATTTTTATCACAACATATTTCAGCTCAAAATTGTCAAGCCTTGCTCGACTCTACAGATAGTTCACTGTACAGATGTAAACAACAAAGCAAGCAACTATTGAAATGTACGAAAAAAAAAAAGGTGAAATCAGAAAGTATTAACTTTTACTATTCAAAAGATGCAGAACTCCTACCACTAAATGTATAACAAGTAAATATGTTTAGTAAATATCAACAAGACAAACAAAAACAAGTCAAAGCAATACTGGAATATATGAGTATAACTTTAGCACCATTCTTTAGATGGTAGAGGAGATCCTAAGAAACATCACAAGTTTTGAAATTGTGAAGAGGAAAAGTTTTCTAAGGTTAAAGTTTTCAGTGACTTAGTTTAGATGAATCACCCAAGCTATGCCAATTATCAGAAAATATTGCTGTAAGAAATAATAAAATCAGTTAGAAAGTCATGAGGCGCACAAAGCATACCAGACTAGCACTCTGAATAAAATTTATACCTTTGAAACCGAGAATGGAAGCCCCAGCCACGAAACCACCAACAGCACCATTGACAAAGTCTCTCTTCATCCTATAATTCTGCAACAGTTGCTCAACACCAATATAGACTCCCCCAATTGCAGCAAATGTCATTCCATAATTTCCCATCATCTTTAGCGTTCTTACAAGCCCAGGTATGGCAACACTTCTCTCAACACGAGGCACATCATACCATGTAGCAACAACGGTTCCCCAGATAGTTCCAGCAACAAAACCAGTAGTTGCACCCTTGATTGTTTTCATTGTTGGAGTGTCATCATCCTCATAATACCTAAGCTCTGAGGGATCCACAGCCATCTTACTGCATAACAACCAATATCGAATGTGTTGAGCCACAGAACTTTGTCTAGCATATATATTATAGGAAAAGGAAATGACACAATTAAAATACATCTGGAAAGTAACAAGGATTGGGAGTGGACTACATAAAGGAAGGTAGTTCTCTCCATCCCATAAATCCTATCCTTTCCTGAGACTCAAGCTTGAGAATCTCAGACTTCTAAGTTCAATTTCAAATTTTAACCATTTGGTATCCTTTCTGGAACACAACAACGAGCATATCATCTAAAGCAAATTAGAATTCAAAATGGACCTTCGATAATACCGGAAAACAACACAAACTCAATGCATGAAATCAACATAATCATACTGTCATATGTTCATAATAATATAGAAGAGCACTTACAACTTGAAATAAAAACACATCCATATACAACAGTTTGAAACCGTTAAATACAGGGAGAAAGGGCAATGAACCAATCATTTTCAGTTTAATTGCACAGCTGCGAACCAACAATGCCTATGTACCAAATTAAAACATCTTTTTTATTTCGAAAATGAGAAAAAAGAATTTCTGAAATGCTAATTTACTATCGGTCAGATCCCAACGGAAAAAATTATATTAAATTGAAAAAAAAAAGAGGAAACAAAGGAATTGAGAATAGATCAAATCAAGCAAATCAAAGGATTAGATTAGATTTATGAAAAGAAAACCCTAGACTATGCAGCTGACTCCAAAAACTTGAAAGCGATAAGGTGTAGGAAAATAACGGTAATTAATTAAGAAGAGAAAAAAGAAAAGGAAGAGAAAATGGAGAAAAATTACCTTTCGGAGGAAATTAGAGAAGACGAAGTGAAAGAGTGAGGGCGTTTAGCTCACAAAGGTTTTCGAGGAATTCATTTGCTTGTTGATGATGCGCTACTAAACCTGTTACCCGCCCCGCCCGGCTCCAATAAATTCGGGTCTGGATAGGGTCATTCATTATTAATTAATATGAATTAACTTTTATATTTTTTTGACGTATTTTAATAAATAATTAGTTTTTAATAATTAACTAATAATTCAAAATTTTTAACTTTATCGAGTCGAATTATTGCATTTATACATGTAAGAGTAATTGGATAAAAATATAATTATGATAGTATAAATTATAATCAGAGAACTACTTATTATTATATTCGACAATATAATTACTATTAAAATTAATAAAAATAAATAAATAAACATTGTATGTATTTTTATTAATTACTTAAATTCTCACGCTGCTCTTAAAAGCTATAGAGTATACTTGAAATGTTCCAATTGATTTCATTTTAATTTAACGAGAATTACTAATTTAATGATTATACATTATTGAGCACGAAAGTTTAAATCTCAAAAATAACATTATTGAGAAGCACAACTGCGAGAAGTAAAAAATTGGCATAAGTAACCCACAAAGATTCCCTTTGGCTCACTGCTTGGCACATTCGCAAGCATTTCTCCATCGGTTCTCGAGCTTACAAACTTCGGGTGGGTTTGGATAGGCGATTGGGTGTGGTGCAGTACGTTTAGCTTACTTTTTGTCTCACGCTACAGTATCGCTACAATATCTAATCTCACCGCCACCACTCAAGTAAACGCACCGGCCATCCAAACTCACCTTACATCTTCTTTCTCTAACTCTGCATAAAACCACTCATTCACTGTACTATGTTACATATAACCTGTTCTCCATTAAGAAAATTACCAAGATAGATATAAAAACAAGGTTCCTTACAGATGTTGCAGAGAGACAAATTTCTCATCTGAATAACCAGATTTTCTCAGAGAAAAAAAAAATCACTAGTTTTCTTTTTAAAATTTGTGATGACACCATGGAATATTACAAGCATGTACTGCAAACTTATCAAAATGGAATACTTGGAACCCCAAAAAACAAATACCATGTAACAACAAGAAACATCTCAATCCATACATGATCTCACAAGCATTACTTGCACTCGACAACAGCTTCAGCAGCCCGTCGAGGCTTGTTTTTGCGTCTGCTACCTTTTTGTCGGTACCCAACCGATTTAGTTGCATCATCGGTGCTTGACTTTGTCGTAATGCCATTTCCTTTCTTGATTGAATCTATGTTTTCTTTTGCTTGCATTGATCTTTTCCTCTTCCGTCCATTCTCCGTGACAGCCTGGTTTTTCATCTCTTTGGTAAGAACTGAAACTTTTATATCTTCACCATCTTCTTCAACCTTCTCCACTTCATCTTCATCGATATCATCCTTCATCTGCTTTTGTGGCCTTCCTCTTCTCTTATATGCCGGTATTTTTTCATCTTCACCACTACCCGGATCTTCGAGAGATGAAACAACATTCTGCTTCTTTGCTTTTCCTCTTCCTCTTCTCATCGTAAAACAACAATGTCAAACAACTAAAGAAGGTTTCTGCGAAGATGAAAAGATGGATTCAGGCCAAATTAATCCACATTAAGTAAGAAAAGATTAACCAATTAAAGATTAAGCAAAATACATATAGCAGGTCATCAGTTTATATACATACAGGCAATACTAAATAAGTGAAACAGTCATGCTGTCATTCCATCATTACAACAAAAGAAATTGCTTATTTATGTGTCTGTATATATATAATATGTATGTATGTATAATGTTCACTCTCCTAAGAAACTTTGTAAAAACCCACCTAAATCAAAACAGAAACTCCTATTTGGTTCATCCAACTGCAGGTTTTCCCCATTTTTAATTAATAAGAAATGCATTTTCTTGTTTTAATTCCTGTTTTTTCCCTACATTTTCTAGGAATAAATCAAAGATAAAAGAGTTCATAAACACATAAATCATTGAATAGAACTATAATAAATCAAATAAAAAAGATTCAAGACAAATCAACCTTATCCCAAACTGAATTTAACCTGAAAATCCAAACAACCACAAAGCCATACAAATCTTCAAGTTTGAGTAACCAACAAAGAATAGAGAAACCCCCAAATCAATACCAAATCCATAACTTCATGTTATTCACTTTGCAATATGAACTCATAACATCTTCAGTAGATCAATCTAAGGTTTAAGTAAAGCAAAAGTTTTTATCATTTTCTGAATTACTAAAAGATAAAAGCATCTATGACTCCTATAATTTCACCACCAAACACAGCATTAACTCCTCATAAATGATAAATCAATACGACATAAAAGAAACATTTACATAGACAGCTTTTTCTCTATGAATAAGGAAAGAAGCAAGAAAAATGAAGCTGATCTTAAAACATACATCAATATTTTGCATCTTTGAAACAAAATCCCATTTTTCAGAATCTCGTTTACCAATCCAAGAAGTTACTATAACAGAAAAAAGAAAAGCTGGATTTTTTATTTCTTTCAAAGGTTGAGTGAAGCAAAGAAAGAAAGAAAGAGAGAAGTTTTTTTTTTCTTGGAAAACTATGATCTGAATGAGAAATAAAGAAAACCCAGATCAGTTAAAAGGAGAGATGAGCAAAGGCACAATGGGTCTTTAGCAGAGCTCTAAGCCATGGAGTTGAGAAAGAGAAAATGTAGAGAAGGAAGAAAGGTAATAGATGAAGAGGAAAAAAGTGTTAAAAAGATATGTATTGTATATTTCTTGGGTGTGCCTTAGAAGGGTTGTGTTCTAAATCTAGTTCTAGTTCTAGAGTTAAAAAAAATATTTTGTAGGGTAAAAAACTAAAGTAGAAAAAAGGTTTAACTTAACAGACATTGCTTCAATCCTCACTGTCAAAGAACAATTTGTCTACACTTTAGATCATCATCATCATCTCTCTCAACATTGACTGTGGGTTTTTCACTGACACGTGTAGGGTGATAATGGCCATTATATCAGAAGAGTAAGGGTTTATTTGGGTAAAACTACTATGAAGGTCCTTCTTCTAGATGTCATATTTAATTTTACTAAAAAATGAATAAATGAACTCCTATATATTAGATTAAAGAATAGACTGATCTTTTTTATTAAAAATTTCATCCAATTCTACTTAGACCTAATCATGGGTCAGGCCACCTGTCTCGACTCAAAGGTTCACTTAAAAAGTAAGAGAATTTAGGCAAAAATATAAGCTCGAAAAATAGACTTGGATAAAAAATAAGACTAATTTAAAAAATGAGTCAAGCCTAGAACAATACTTTTTTTGCATGGGCCTAGCACGACCCAAATTCGACATAAAAAATTCAATTGTTGTTTACTGTTGTTGTTTACTATTGTTATGTTGTTTGTTTTGCTGCTATTTCAGTATTATATTACTACTATTTTGTTGTTACTGCTTAAATATTATATCATTCTTGTTTTATTGTTAATTTTGCTACTATTTTAGAAGTATTTGCTTATTAAGTTACAACTATGATAGTATTATTTAAATATAAAAACTTCTTTTATATCAACTTTTAATTTGTTAGGAAACATTTGTTTTACTATTTTTAGTCTATTTGAAATATTATATTTTTTAAATTCAAATTTATTTAAAAAAATATAAAAAAATAATATGGGCAAGCTAGGCCAGGCCGGGTCGAGCTCGAGTTTTGTATTTTTTATTTGGGTTAGACTTAGATAAAATTTTAGACCCATTTTTTAGGTCAGGCCCGAGCTTAAAAAATGAGATTGATTTGCACAGGCCCAACCCATCCCATAATTTGCTCTAATTCTACTACAAAACCAGCATGATTCACAAAATAACCAAACAATGTGACACGTGACATGCCATATGCCGATGTATAGGGACCAATTTTTAACAATAAAAATAGATGAAATTTTAAACAGAAAAATCAATTTACTTTGGGATCTAATGTACAAGGACTAATTTACTCATTTTTTTTAGTAGAGGGATTAAAATGTAATCTAATTCTTAATACAAAGGCTTCTATGATATTTTTATCCCAGGCATTTTACATTTTTTATTTGTTTCTTTTCATGGTTGGCTGAAGGCTTGAAGGGGAATTTCAAAGCTAAAACTAAAACAGATAATTTTAATAAGTATCTATTGACACGAGGGTATAATCGTCATTGGGTAATAATATTGGAATATCCCAAAAGGAAATAGAAAATTACACATGGAATTATATTATATCTAAATATATAAACGATAAATGTCTGTATCTGATGAAATGGATCTGTCTTTGTAGTTGAATGGTGTTTTTCACACCATTACAAAAGATAAAGAAGGGTGTTTTTTTTTTCCCCTATTTCTTTTAATTTATTTAGTAATAACTTTTATTATTGGAGGATGGAAAAAAAAAAGACTTGGGTTTAGAGATTGTACGTTTTCAAGTTCCAACAATGGACAATGTTCCTTATTGAGGCACTTGGGGTGTTAATAAAATAGTTTCAAATACCAAAACAAAGTACTTAGTAATTAAAGGAAAAAACCAAAAATACCCATGTGTTAACTAGGATGTTCACCACCTCAGATGTGGTTTGAATTCAAGTCACGCTAATCACGTTTCTATTAGGACATAAAAAAAGATAGTTGAGGCTTAATTGATTGTTAAATGAATTTACCTTGAAAATTTAATCAAATTCAAAGTATGATTATATAGAAGTAGTTGATTTAGTCATGTGTTGTTGTGAAAAAGCGAAAACAAAGAGTTAAGTCCTTTTGACAAGTTATTGTCAATTATATATTATGCCACTCCCAAGTCCCAACAAACAATTGACAAACAAAGAGCATAACTCTCATACAAATATGTAGAACCAGAACAGATAAAAATACTATGGTACATGTACATTAGATCAAAGAACAAATTGATTCTTGTACATCAGCATAAGGCACCACGTGGTACATAGTCATGCAATCTGACTCCTAGTATAGAGATCTCTATGGTACTTTTACCACCAGAACACAAAGTTGACAAATTTTCATCTTAGAGACTGAAATAAATAGTTACAGCTGGTAACAAGTTATTAGGATCATGATGGACTCACTTTGAAGTCAATGGTTATAATAAGTAATGCATATGGATGGATGTCTAAATGCTGAACCCTAAAAAAAGGAAAAGAGAGCATAAAGTAGGAACCAGAATCTAAAACTTTATTACCTGACGCAAATAAACTCTGTACATACAGGCTAATCTGGTAGTTGAAGAAAATTGGTTCCTCTTTACTATGTATGAATGCAGGATAGGTGATGTTAAACAGCATAAAGTATCAGTGGAAAATTGCAAGAGATAACTCATAATGGTGCAATAGAATAGGTAAATAATGTATCATTTATCCATGCTAAGCTTTGCTTTTAGATCCTGCCAAACTCGAGGGCCACTAGGATGATGATTCACATATTGATTCAGGAATATTTTGTCTGAACATGCAACAATGGTGCTCAAGGCCAAGTCAGGCTCTGCTTTTTTATGATCTTTGAGCCAATTATACATTGCCATTCTAAGCCTGACCCTTTGTGTTGTATAGGAAAGAAAAGAGGGGAATGATACTAAAGACGATAAGGGGTAACCCAATTCGTTTACTAGAATATCAATCTTAGATTGGATAACAGTTGTTGATTGATTTAGGATTTGAGGGGATACGGTGACCATTTCAGACACGTCTGCCTTATCCAAACCGGCATTCACGATTGAATCAAATCTCTCTTGGAGCTCCCCTCCTCTGCCTCGAAACACCTTGAATGCTTTGTTCATCATGATTGGGTTTTCTCCATATCCCAAGTCTAAAAGGAACTTCATCTTCAACCTTTTTGACTCTATATCCTCTCCTGAGTCTGGTAATGGCATAATTCTTAATCCAATAACCCATTTACTCAATTCTTGGGGATTCTCTTGGATGTATTTACAAAGCCTCTTTTTTCCGACATTCAAGTTACTAAGTAAACTATTAGTTTTCTTCAACCTGCATGAACCAAGTAATACAGTGTATGAACAAACAAGTTTCGCAATCTCATCCACCTCCATCTCAATCTCGTGAAAGAGCATAAAACATTTAATAAGATTTGAAACGAATTGCTGAACTTGGATTTTTGGAAACTGTAGGAACATAGAAGATATCTGATCTATTGGATGTCCAAATTTCAACAGGAACCCGATTAGTGAAAAAGTAGCATACCCAGAACCCTCAAACAAAAGCCCTGGATGCTGGCTGATTAACCTAACTAACTCATTGCCGCAGAACATCTCACTAAAGATGTTCAGAACACGAAGTATCAAACCCCAATTATATGAATCTTGATCTGACAAATGCTCCTGAATCCAAGCATGATCAAATCCCATACTCCTCAAAATCTCTAATACCTTAATGAATTTCATATCTACATCACCAATCAAAACACAAGGGCTACAAACAATAATCTTAACCATAAAAGAGTGGCTAAGCCCCAGTTCTTGATAAGCTTGAAGCTTTAATAGCAAAGCACCAGATTCAAGTTGGAACACTTGAATTGCTTTCTTATATATCCGACCAATCTTATTTCGTTCAATCCCGAGTTGACACAAGACCCTATAATTCTCAAAAAACAATGAATCATCACTCAAAAACATCAAATTCCTAGGAAGCAAAGGAGTATACTCCCAAGGCTTCAATCCCAAACTCTCAAAGAAAGGTTCGAATTCATTAATGGGATGATAACGTAAAAACCGCGCCATAGAGCTTCTAACATCCTTAACAATGTTAACCTTTTTCAAAAGGTTTCGTAAAAAATGAGGTGAGTTTTTGCTCATGTTCTCCGCATCCATAAACGGAATACTCCTAGTCCAATGCAAATATTCCAACAAAGCAGCTTGAGCCTCTTTCAAAGTGGCCCGAGGGATTTTGGGTACCTCTAAAACCTCACGCTTCACTGCTACTGCTGATCCTTTTGACCCATAAAACCTAGGGTTTTGCCTTTGTGATAAGTGAAACGAACCCATTACAAAAACTGGGGGGTTGAGTTGGTTTTCAAAGAAACAAGAAGATATCCATTTGAGAATAGCTGGTTTTCTAAGGTTTCGAAAATGGGTCATTATTAATTTGATAAAAAAATATGAATCTTTGCTAAAAATAAATAGGTAGAGAGCGCAGAAAAGGAGGAACTTTTAAAGCTTGAAGAAGAAAACAAAAAAAAGAGGGCTTAAGTTTAGGTAATATACCTTGGATTTGGTAAGTTTTGAGAGGGCCAATGGCAGTATGTTGGTTTAATCTTCGTCAAGTGATACAGTGGCAGCCATGAAGCAGCTGCAGTGACCCGCTGAGGTTTTACAAATTCGGATTCCGGCAGGGGTTTTGGACGACGCGGGTTTAGAATTAGACTTTAAACAAGGGTAGAATGGTTATTAATTTATGGGATAATGTAACTTTTTGACCCCTAAACTTGACAAGTAGGTCCATTTTGGCCCCTAGACTTTTTTTATCCACTTTGACCCTTGAACTTAAAAGTTGTTATTCATTTAAGCCCATTATGTTAATGACCGTGAAAAAAAAATGGGGATTATGTAACTTTTGGTCCTCGAACTTGGCAAGTTTCCCTGAAACTTTACAACTAGGTTCACTTTGATACCAGAATTTTTTTTTGTTCACTTTGGCACTTGAACTTGACAATTAGATCCATTTTGATCCTTGAACTTGAAAAATCTAAAATTTTGATGACGTAGCACTCTGATATTGTGTCACATCATCACTTAAAGAATAAAAAAATTAGATGATGATGTGGTACAATCTCAGAGTGTCATATTCAATGTTTTAATAATCGAACAGATGGTTAAACATGTTAGACCACCAATTCTTGATTCAACTAGTTCAATTGTTGGACCAAAAAAATTAGTTTTACTTGACTTTTTAGATTTTTATAAATTTTTAATTAATTAATTAATTATTGTTGGTTCGACGGTCGAACTGACCAAACGGTTGAATCAAGAACTGGGGGTCTAACTTGTTCAACCATCGTTGTAGTTATTAAAACACTGAATATGATACTCTAAGATTGTGCCATATCTTTATCTAAAAAAAATATTTTTCAAACTTTGAGTGTCACATCATCAAACTTTTAGATTTTTCAAGTTCACGAATCAAAATGGGTCTAGCTGTCAAGTTCAAATGTCAAAATGAACTAAAAATAGTTGCAACTACCAAAGTAAAATTAGTCGTCAAGTTCAGAGGCCAAAGTGAACTTACTTACCAAGTTTAGAGATCAAAAGTTACATCATCCACTTTTTTGTCGCAGTCATTAATAAAATAAGTTTAAAAAGAATAACGATTTTTAAGTCTAGAGATAAAATTAGATAAAAAAAAGTTTAAATGTCAAAAAATATATTATCCCTTAAATTATAATCTTCTTTAATTATTAGATAAATTATGCTTAAATATACTAAATTATTAATAAATTTACATTTTATTCATTAAACTTAAAAAAAATTAGGCTTAAAGGTTTAAAAAACCCTCAAACTAAAAAAAAAAAAAAAGAGTAATTAAGCCATTCCTCTTTTTTTTTTTGCACTCAATTGAGCACTTGAACTTTCAAAATACATAAAAAAAGCCCTCAAACTTCTTAAAAAAAACAATTAAGCCCCTACTTTTGTTTTCACTCAGTTGAGTACTTGAACTTTCAAAATGCATCCAAAAGAAAGCAATTAAGCCCTGATCTTATTAAAAATTAGAAAAAAATTATAATAAATAATAAATTTTAGAAAAATTATTAAATTATAAAAAAATATAAAAAATTAGAATTTATTAAAAATTAGAATTTTTTATAAAAATCGTAAAAATAAAAAATTGTAAAATTTTGTAAAAATCATAAAAAAAGTTAACAACCTCTAATTTTTTTCAGTTAAAGTCATCATGTGTTGCAACACAACGTGATATGTGGCGAAAAATAATAAAAAATAAAAAATCAATAAAAGTTATAGAAAAATTATAAAATGCTTCTTTTGGTACAATAATTTTTA
The DNA here is from genome assembly GCA_025698465.1 of Gossypium longicalyx. Taxonomy (NCBI): domain Eukaryota; kingdom Viridiplantae; phylum Streptophyta; class Magnoliopsida; order Malvales; family Malvaceae; genus Gossypium; species Gossypium longicalyx. The sequence continues at coordinate 4,936,008 of CM046995.1, read as the reverse complement.
TAATTTTTTTTACAAAATTTATATTTCTTTATATTTTGTATAATTTTCTTACGACTTTATAAATTTTTTTATATTTCTATATATTTTATAATTTTTTTTATGATTTTTATAAAATTTTACATTTTTATAATTTTATTTCTAATTTTTAATAAAAGTAGGGGATTAATTACTTTTTCGAAAAAGTTTGAGGATATTTTTTTTATGCATTTTGAAAGTTCAAGAACCCAATTGAGAGCAAAAAAAAAAGTAGGGGCTTAATTTTTTTTTTTTAAATGTTTGAAGACCTTTTTGATGCATTTTGAAAGTTTAAGTACCCAAATGAGTGAAAAAAAATATTTTGAAAGTTTAAGTACCCAAATGAGTAAAAAAAAAAAGAAGCATAAGTTTAATTTTTTATTTTTTGAAAAAAATTTAAGAATTTTAAATTTTTTGCACACTTAAGTAAAAAAATTATAAAATAATGATTGAAAATTTATTTTGAGGTAGAATTTAGATTAAACCATCAAAAAAGATTTTGGGACTTATTCTTTATGGCCGGCCCAATTGTCTAGGGATACTCTTTTTTTTCTAGGGTTTGTCTATATATTTTCTTTACGCCATTGTCTCATCTTCCATAGCTTATGCAATCTGCAGTTTCGTTTTTCTTCCATTAAGAATGCATTGAAATCAATCTCTGCTTGGGTATCGTTCGGTACCTCAAATTCTGACGAAATGGGCAACATTGACTCAAACATGATGCAACGATGAATGCCCAATGCAATTTAAAACAGAACGTAATTTAGGGGTGAGTGTCCCGATCTCTTATCAAAATGGAGCATTCTTGCCATTATAGGTGGTATTGGAACAAAATTGGTTCCTATAGAAACGCTATTAGAATGGTGGAAACCCATCATATTTGATTAACCCTTTTTTTTTTTTTTTTTTTTAATTATACGCCATTGATAGGTAGATTAATTTTTAAGAGTAAATTATATTGTAAGTCACCAAAGTTATGCTTTATTTTTCCTTTTTATCATTCAATAATAAAATTTTTAAAAATAATTACTTAACTATTCGCATTTGTCTTTTTTTTTTTTAATATCTAATTTTATTAACTTTGTGATAAGACATGAAAATTCTAAATTTAACTTAATAATAAGTTTAACCTTTAATATATACACATTATGTTAATTTAATTATAAATCTAATAAAAATAGAAATATATCACATTAAAATTTGTTAAAATGTTAGCAAAATTATTTATTTTAATATTCTTGATTTAAAAACATCATTTAAATAAATTAAATTAATTTTAGTACGAATCATACATGTGAGATTTAAACAAAGTTTAAACAAAATGGATTTTGAAAAGGGAAAAAAATTTAAATAGTAATTTACACCTCATTGGCCAAAAGATGACATGAACAAGCCATATAATGTTAGAGCATCAAGAGATCAAATTCCTTTGATATCGCAAATTCCTTCTCATGTGAACTTCAATTTGAACTGTAATCTTAGTGATATGGTTATGCCAAATGCTAGTTGAAATCTTGAGTTGTTTCGCGTTTGGTTATCTGAGGAAGTGGTCAAGGAGATAGTTTGTATTCCCCCTCCTCATCCCTTTTTAGGATTAGATAAAATTATTTGGACATGTATGGCTTCAGGATCTTTTTTTATATGTAGCGCCTTTTGGTCTCTTAAGGAGCATTCTTGGAACGTGAAAGATGTCTTCTAAAAATATCAGGGGCAGCAGAGAGTTAAAATTTTCCTTTGGCTAACTTCCAAACAAAGGCCCTTGACTAATTTGGAGTGTTATAGGCGGGGAATTGGTCATAATAGCTCTTGTCCTGTTTGCAGTTGTGAAATTAAAGATACTCTCCATGCTTTTAGAGATTGCTCGGCTGCAAAGGAAGCTTGGTTACGGGTCATTGCCATCGATAGGAAAAATTATTTCTTCTTCAGATCCTTGCAATATTGGTTGACTTCTAATCTCCGCTCATATGTACAAGTGTCTGATCGAGGGGTTTCTTGGTCTTGTCTTTTCGAGTTAATCGTATTGCGTATTTGGAAAACCAGGAACATGTTCATTTTTCAAGGCATTACTTAGACAGCTCTTGAAATCGTTAGGGTGTCCATTAGTTGGGCACAATAGTTTGATCTTAGCCACAAAGGCAATCAACAACTTCCCTCTACGAATGCTCCTCAACCAACTATGGCCGATACATGGGTTAACTTGTTAACTGATGGTGCAGTTACTAGCGGTGCAGGAAGTGCTTCTGCTAGGGGTGTTTTACGATATCAACATGGGAGTTAAATTTTAGGGTTTAATCATTGTTTAGAACATTGCTCAAACTTCAAACTAAAACTTTAGGGAATCTTGGATGGTTTACCGATGATGCTTAGCAAAGGGATTAAAAGGGTCACGATTCAAACGGATAATCTGGAGGTTGCCAGGGCTTACAAGAAAATATGATGACAGACTCCACTATCATTGTGCTCAGAAAAGTTCGAAGAATTATGAGATTTGAAGGGCAATGGTGCATTAGGTGTAACACCTCTTACCCGTATTCATAGCCGAAATAGGGTACGTGGCATTACCAGAGTTTACCAGATTAATTTTTCGTTAATACAAGTTAAATACTATTCATTTACTAAAACATGTCATGACGTCCTTTAGATGGGCCTCCAAAGCCCTAAACATACTTCGAGACCAAACCAGAATTAAATCGAAACCATAGAAATTTTTTCAAAAATCCAAGTTTTTTTTTGTTCAATATAACCCCTTTATAAATATCTAACCTTCCTGCAAATTTTAAAACCGAGACTAATCCAACCAACCAATTCATTTCAATCAATTTGATACCAAATTATACTTCTACTATAATCATACTATTTAACATATTTATCATTTTTTTTCTTTAATGTATATTCATTAAACAAGTCTTAGCATTTATATAATCATCAAACCTTATACATGCCATATAAATCAAAAAGAAAATTTACAAAAGCTACCAGGAGATAACTGGATAGTGTGATTCTTTGTATTGATCCGATCCTCCGTATACTTCCACGTCAATCTACAAGAGACATTGAATACACTCAAGTAAGCTTATAGAAGCTTAGTAAGTTCATAGGCGTAAAACATAAATCTTACCAAATATTTATACACTTATACAATATACACAATTATTAAGTTCACCTGTCAACCACAGTCATTGGTGAGTTCCCTTGTATAAACTTACTACCACTTATTCATTTCCTTTAATTCTTTTGGGCCCATTTGTCACATATCATTCTTTAACCAAATTAGGGAACGGTTACAGAAAATTGAGTACTTCACTTTCACTTTGCCATAGTATAACTATGGTCTTGCGTATGATCACTTATCACTTTTTGAAGTCATAGTCCTGCCACGGTCTTACACTGATCACATTTATCACTTGTCACTGATCAGATAAGTGTAGCTAAAACTATCACTTATCACTTATCACTTGTCACCGATCAGATAAGTGTAGCTAAAGCTACCACTTATCACTTATCACTTGTCATTGATCGGATAAGTGTAGCTAAAGCTACCACTTATCACTTGTCACTTATCACTGATCAGAAGTACTCAAATCCGACGTTCCGCTCAATTTGATCATTTATTCGATTTTCAGGTTGTTATTTTATTCTCTATTCATCAATAAATATATTTCATCATACATTATATAATTCATAAAATTAACATATAATAATTAAACTTCAACCATATGAACTTACCTAGGTCGATTTGCAAAATTTGTGAAAGTTCAGGGACTAATCAGCTACTTTTTCTTTTCCTCGACTTGTTTCGGGTTCTCGATCTATCATTGTAAAATCATTCACTTATCAGTATTGACTTCATCTTCAACGGCTTATAAGTAATATTATCTATAATTTCATCATTTACTTATGTATATTCCAATGCTGTCCATCCGTGTCATAGTCACTAAATTATTTTTATCTTTAGCTACAGAACTCCAAATTAAGATCCGCTAATTTTCCCTGAAACTAGACTCACATATCTTTTTACCATAAAATTTTATAATTTTTGGTTGGGCCAATTAATACAGTTTATTCATTAAAGTCTCCCCTGTTCTGCTGTTTGACAGTTCCGACCCTTCTTCACTAAAAATTAATTATCTTCTCGTACAGGATTCAAATGATTTTTCCATTTGTTTCTATTGAAAATAGACTCATTCAGGATTATAAACATATAAATTTAAGCCCCTAATTATTTTTATTAAATTTTTTATGATTTTTCAAAGTCAGAACAGGGGAACCTGAATTCATTCTGACATTGTCTTACAAATCTATTATATCTCATGATTTACAATTCCATTGCTTACACCGTTTCTTCTATAAGAAACTAGACTCAATAAGCTTTAATTTCATATTTTATTCATTCCATAATTCAATTTCTAAAATTTTTGGTGATTTTTCAAAGTTAGACTACTGCTGCTGTCCAAAACTGTTTTAGTGCAAATGTTGATTTCGATTTTTGCCCCAAATTTCACAGTTCATACAATTCAGTCCTTACTCAATTAACCCCTCAATGATGATAATTTTTCCAAATTAATGCTTTATCTAGAAATTATAAGTTATCTCACAATTATTTAAATTCAGAATTTTCACATAAAGCCCTAACTTCAAACTCTTTCACCATTAGGTCCCAAACATTCACTTTCTATTCAATTCTTTCAATAAAATCAGCATATAAACAATTTAAAGCTCTAATTCCATGCTAAATCATCATATACTTCCATCACATATTCATAGCAACTTCCAATTTCTTTCATAAAATCAAAAACTAATGAATTCAACAAGTGGACCTAGTTGTAAAAGTCATAAAAACACAAAAATTTCAAGAAATAATCAAGAATTGAACTTACTTGCAGTAAAAATATGAAAAAACAGCTTAAGAAAACCCTTCTATGGTGTTTTTTCTGATGAGAATGCAGAAAAATAAAGAGAAATCTAGATAATTCCACTTTAGTCCTAGCTTTATTAAGTAAATTTTGCAATATTCCAATTTTACCCTTAATTCATCAATTTTCCTGCTGATTTCATGCCCCTTTCCGTCCAGCCCAAATCATTTTGGGTCTATTTTCCTTTTAAACCCTCTTTCTTTTATCATTTAAGCCATTTAATCATTTCCCATAATTTTACATTTGTTATAATTTAGTCCTTTTATTCAATTAACTATCGGAACTTTAAAATTTCTTGTGAAACTTTAATACTAACTTATTAACACTCCATAAATATTTATAAAAATATTTATGGCTCGGTTTAAAATTTTTAAAGTCTCGATACCTCGTTTCTGATTCTAATTATTTTAATATTTATTTCTAGTACACTATTCGCTATTTCAAAAAATTTCTAACTTCACATTTAACTTATATTCACTAAATTAATAATATTTTCTACTCATTTGTCGGATTTAATGATCTCGAATCACTATTCCGACACAACTGAAAATTTAGGCTATTACATTAGGTATGTCCCTAGCATAAAGTTCAAGTCTTTAGGTTTATGATAGTGCCCCGAATGAAGTTTTAGATCTCATTCAACAAGATAAGAATAATGATGCTTTTATTAAATTTATATTGACGTAATTTTATTTCTATGTTTTTCACCAAAAAAAAAAAATACTTATCATGGAGAATAGCCAAACACAATAGACTTTACAAAAACACAAAATTTTCAAGAATGTATCATGTTCATAACAATAAAATCATCACAAATTTACTTCAACAAAAATTCATCCATCAATATGCAAACAAAATTATAAACAACTTATAACTCAAAAATATACTTTAGCTTATTGCGGTGTAATCTTTTACAAGCCATTTATGCTTTTGTACTTCTTTAGCTTTCCCATGCATGGTCCTTCATTTTTATTTTCTTGTAGCCTCTTTCCCACATTTATATATTGTGCTTTTACCCATTTTCATTGCAAAAATGTGACAGAGGCCCATGCATCCTTAAATGCATGGTGGAACATTAAGTCCCACCCATCATCTCACAATCTCCCGCCCTTTTTTAATAATACTTGTTGATGCAAGATTCTAATAAAGGAAGAGATAAGGAGAAGATGGTAGTGATGGTTAGAAAGTCAGTTCAGTTGAGTTAAGCAGAGAGTCGAAATATGCAAAGAGGAGAATGATAGTCTAGTATGTTGCTACCCCTTCTATGGGGTACTTATAGGTGATGGGTTTCCTTGTCCAATTACGCCACTTCATCAACAATTTTAGGATAAGATGATCGTGCCAGCCTAGGGCACTAGTTGTCATGTAATACTCTAGCATTCCCCGTATTGAAAGTGTAACGATCCAATTTTAGTTGGTGTCCAAAAATGCAATTTCGAAATCGAATTCTGTAAAGTTAATCTGTGAAATTATGAATAGAAGAAATTACATATTTAGTATTAAAATATATTATTGAATTGTCGAGTAATTAAATCGAGAAAGCAAGTAATTATAATGCAAGAACTAAATTGTAAAAGTTTAATCGTTATTAAATTTTAATTTAGAAAAATGTCATAGAGCTAAATTAGTAATTCAACCAAGGCAAATGGTTATCAATAACCATTTTTATAACATAGATAAGTAGAGTGTGATTATTTCATCCATTCATTCTTTAATTAAGAAAAATAATTATATATTATAATCATCAAGTTAAGTTAAGTTAATTAAGTTTAATTAAACCTATTAACCTAAGTATATATATGATAAGTTGGTGGGAAAGAGATGAAAGTCATCATCTTCCCTTGGTTTTGTCGTCCAAGGCTTGAAGGAAAGAAAGAAAAAATTAGGTTTTTCTATTCCTTTCATTTCGGTCCAAAATTCTACAAGGTAATTAAGTTAAATTCATGAAATTTTTATAGATTTTTTTTTATCATTTAAGCTCAATTTAACTAGCCTAAGTAATAGATTTTCAATTTATTAACTTTATACCAAGTTGCCATTAAAGAGTTGCTAGGTTCAAAGCTTGAAAATGATAGATGCCTAATTGTTAAGCTTAGATTTTGTTAAGATTGTATCAGAAGATAGTGAAATTAACTTAGATTTAAATGTTTAGCTATATAGTTAATTTTTTATATTAGGGAAAAAATTGAATAAATTGAAAGCTATTAAGAAATTATGCTATAGATTAAAAGTATGAGGTCCCTAATGAATAATTATAAAATTGAATTTTGATTCGATACTAAATATCAAAAGATATGAGCAATTCAGATATAAGGACTAAGATGAATAAAATGCAAACTATGTTTTATTAATGTATGTACATGTGATTGTGTGAAACTAATATTAGTTCTATTATCGAATTTAACATACTTAGCTAAAGACAACATTAGACCTTCTCAATATAAAGGAAATGCGGAAGTAGTAGATAAGTAACCTATCCTGGTTTTTACTTTTATGATTTGTTCTCAATACATAACACAATAGGTGAGTACATTTATGCTATGGTTGAATTATGGAAATGAGATAAAAGTATATATATATATATATGTATATGTATATGATGATAATCAAATGATGTCTTGATGCAAACACATGTGTATAACATGAATGTGTTATGTACAATTAGAAAGCATGATAATGTGATGTATTGATATGCAATGGTATGAAAATAAATTGCGTATGATATGAATTTGCCATATGATGACTTAGAATATGTGAAATACGAATGCTATGAAACATTGAATACCTTATTAACAATCTTGGATTAAATTCGGTATAGCTAGCATCTCATAAGGTTAGTATATGGGGTTTACTTCGGTTTATACCGATGAGGCATAGAGTGCACATTATACTTCAGATGTACCGATGAGGTGCTAGACACATTTATATTTATTACTTAAGTTTATACTGATAAGGCAAGAAATATAATATACTTCGAACGTGCCGATGATGCACTGAGTGCCAGTTATATTGGTGTGGTGATTGGTTGATCCGTGTATCTGTCTTGAGTCCATGTCTAGTTAATATGGATTATAAAACATGTGAATTGGTTAATGATGATGAATGTTGAATGTTGATTTTTGAAATTGTATATGAACATCGTAACATTGATGATAGCATGAGAAAGACTATGTGATTTGATTATTACGAACCTTAAAGGCTAATATGGATATAACAAAAATCAATGGATTCAATTGTGAGAAATAAGAAAGTCAATATGTTATTATGAAATGTCAGAGAATACATGTGATTGAGATGGTATGGCAAATATTTGATAGTTTAATGTGTGTAATTGATATACATCATGATACTTGAAATTGGAATGGTATAATAGTTGAATTCAAGATAATGATATGTGGTACGTTAAACAAGCATGAAAACATGATAAATAAAAGCATGAGACAAGAAAGATGGATATGATTTAATCTATTGTTGAATCTTATATATGTGTTCTATTATTTCCAAATCATGTTAGCACCATTGAGCTCTATTGTTCAACAAGCGGTTTGCTTATTTCTGTGCGTAGGTAACTTAGATCTTAATGACTTGAGAAGTATGACTATCCCCTTGCCAGACCTAATCGTCGGGTCTGAGCTATAGGATGTCACATCCATTGCCAATGTAACATAATTTCTATTGATTCAACATATTATATCTACTAACATGATTATTACATCATTATCTTTTAATATATTATCTTATCCTGGCTTTATACGAGCTTGCGAAAACTCTTTTCATAACCTAATACCATTGAAAGACTAAATTGAAAAGTTTCAAAATATTTCGGGTTGGAGTTGCGACTTTAGGGGTTCGATGTTGCGACCTCCAAAACAGTAAGTTGGCATCACAACTTGAGGATTAAAATATAAAGTTTCCAGACTTTATCGAGTTAGTGTCACAATAATAGGGGTACAATGTCGCGACATTGAAGGCTGGTGTCACGACATCTATGAGGTGATGCCGCGATCTTGAGAGCAGTCTACTACAAGTTCAATCCATTTTTGGTTCCACCCTATTAATCACATAAAATGACCAAATTTTTGGACCTATAATGGCAAGCATAACAAGTAAAATTTCATCCCAGCTTCTCAATTCATCATATCATGCCAACTTATGCAATTAAGGCTTAAGAAATCTTTACAACCAAATGCTCAAATGGCATACACAAATCATGACAAAAAACTAGGCGTAATTAGGCCATAGATCAAGCTTAATTACACATACCCATAGGCACAAATCCAACAATAACATTCATAATTAGGGATGACCATTTACATATTAAAGACCTTATATACATGCCACAATATGAGATACCAAAATGTACATATTTCTACCGTCTTGATGATAGTGGGATATCCACACTAATCCGGCTTGGTGAGTTCCGCAAGTTAGGGATCTGCATGTAGGAAAAACAAAGATAGATAAGCATTTAATACTTAGTGTGGGTTTGGATGGGCGGTGCGTTTACTTGCGGTTAGTGTAAAAGCAGTGGTAGCAATGAGATTAAATACTGTAGCATGAGACAAAAAGTAAACTAAATGCACCGCACCACACTGCCCATCCAAACCCACACTTAGTAAGTTCATATGAAAATTAAAACACTTACCTTGCTCATAGATGAACATGCTACTACCAAAAAGATTTGACATACATTTGGCTAAAGCTTGGTACATAATGTCACAAAAAAGTGCATAACAAGCATAATTATACAAATGTGTTAGGCATTATAGCATGTCCAAAACATCACCAACTTATTCCAATTCATACAAGATCATCATGGTTTCATATACTATAATCAATTTACAAGTTTATACCATTTCAATTTAAATCACATATCATAATAGATTACCAAATTCAATTCATTTCATTTTCCAATTTCAAGATTCAATTTCAATGTTTCGCCTAATGGAACCCTAGTAAAATAGACTCGAACACTGTAACAACTTGGTTTCTAGTGGTATAAAAAAATACGATTTTGGGACCCCGTTTTTATAAACCAAGCCCGTAAATATTAAATAGGGATATTTACGAAGTTAGTGTATAGATGAACTGAAATTTGGATAAGTGATTTAGCCGAAATAATAATTAATTAAGGTCTAGAAACTAAATTGTAAAGTCAAATTGCTATAGATTTTTACTTAGGAAATGGCTTGGGGACTTAAATTGCAATTATCTGAACGGCCAAAATGGTTATCTAAAGGGCCAAAATGGTTAATAAACCATTATTAAACACGAGCTAGTGGACAATAATGATAATTGTGGATTAATTAAGGTTAATTAAATAATAATCTAAGTATAAAATGAAATTTGGTGGATGGAGAGATAAAACATTATCTTTTGCAACCGACCATAAGAGAAAAGAAGAAGCTTAACTCTATTGCTAGGGTTTTTTTTGAAGCTTTTAATCTTTAATTCAAGTAAGTACCTAGTCACTTTTCTTAGATTTTTATGGAAATTGCATCATGGGAGCTTGATTTAATTAACCCATATACTAATTTGTAAAAAAATTAAAGTAGTTGGAAGTTTCCATTGTTGAAAATTCAATGAAATTGGTGTGAAATTGTTAGAAATTAAACTTAGTTTAAGAATACTTAATTGTAAAGCTTGGTTGTTAGTTTCATACACTAGGGACTAAATTGAATAAAATGAAAAATGTTATGATAAGAATAGAAAATATAAGGTCCCTAATGAATTTTAGTGAAATTGGATTTTAAACCAAAGTCCTAAATTGAAAGTTATGTTTCTCCTGATTTTAGGGACTAAATTGAATAAATTTCAAAATATGCTTGAATTGATAATTGATTTGAATTTTCTAGAAATTGATAATGTTTTATGTTTTGTGACTACTTGTAGCTAATGTTGATGCGGAACTTCCAAAAGGGAAAGGAAAAGTGAGAGTTGTCGACGAGTGACGCGAGACCACAATTTCTACATTTACGATTTAGGCTTGTATTAATTGATTGTATCTTCATATTAAATACATTTAGAAATATCAAGGTGAGTACCCAGTGATAGTGAAAGCTATTGAATTGAGCTTGATTGTGAATTGCCGAAATGAGAGACTAAATTAAATAAGTTGTAAAATATTATGAATTAATTGGAATATGATATGTGCTATGAGATTGGATGAAAATGTAATGAATGACATGAAGCTTATGTGATATGTTAATTGATTGGATTGTGATTATGAATATAATTGATAAATGGTAATTGTACTAAATTGTAAATAAATTGAATATTGGTACCCTATTAGTTGTTCGGGCTATGTCGGTGATAATACTTTAGGATGACATTTTTTTATGTATTAATTATATGTTCATTTTGAGTATGATCCTACTAATTTGAACTATTTATGGTTTTTTTTTATTTTATAGGGACTAAATTGAAAGTAAAATGAAATTTAGGGGCTGAAAGCGTGAATTTAAAATTAAATTGGGCCAGCATACGAAGTAGGAGAGAAGTGATGCCGAAAATGAAAAGTGTGGAAGATTTTGGGAGCAAAAATGCAAAAAAAGAGATTTTATAGCACAAGACTCTATTTTAATTTCAGTTATACTAGGATAATTATTAATAATTATTATTTAGATTTAATTTTAGCTTTTATCTTTATTTATCTTTAATTATCTTTTAGAATTTAATTAGTAATAAACTAGGTTTTCTAAGTACTATAAATAGGGGATGGAGTGACACAAATTTCACTCATCTTTTTAGTAAACACTCTCTCCCCCAGAAAGTTTAGCTTTTTGTTCTTTCCATATTTTTTTCAATAAAAATTCCATTTCCATTATATTTATTTCTTTTTCCCCAAAAAGCATGAGCCACTAAATTTATCTAGTCGAAGGTTGTCAAAGTTCCTCAAAAAAGGGTTCATGGGGCTTAGAATCCGTACTTAGCCTTCTTAACGATTATTCATCGTTTCTCCGCTGTTGAAACCCTTTTTTATTTTGAAAACAATGGGGATCGACTTTTGAAAACAAAAATGTGGAGTCACCACCAATCTCTTGATTTAGGTGTGATTGGGCCACCTACTAAAACGTTTTATTCCATTAAAAATAATTTTGGTTGACGTAAAATCAAAAAAAAAAAAGAGTTCAGGAGTCGGTTACGCATGAGGAAGGGTTAGCACCCTTATTACGCCCAAAAATTGGTACCAAATTGATTTAATGCTATCCTTATACCAAAAGATTTTTTAAAAGAAAAGATTTTTCAAAGCATGATTCTTTTTAAAATGTTTGAATAGTTCAAATTAGCAGTCAAAATTCTTTCGTTTCAAAGGTATGCAGCATCATACCCAACACGATTGGATACGATCCTTTATACCTTTAAAAACGATTGATTTTTGACTTTTGAAAACCCGTACACTAAAATTGTAAAAGGTTATCCAAATACTTAGTTCACCGAAAAAAATCATACCCAGCACGATTGAGCACGATTTCCCGAATTCCCAAATATTGAATATTGTATTATTTTTGAATTTGTATAATAAAGAAAATTGGAAATTCGGTCAAAACACGTTTATTTGTTTTTAAAATAGATGGAATACTTAATGCATTGTATCAAAACATTTGTATAGGAAATGATTAATGAACATAAAATAACATGATACAACAAGTCATAATTAATAAATCCAACAATTATAAACAACTATTCCAAGTAAAACGTAACCAAATTCTTAATCACATATGATGAATAATTAATACAAAAATAATATACAATAATAATTAATATGGCACAATATAAAACAACTCTCAAAATATGTACAAAATAAAATGGAATTAGAAGTCAATATAGTATAGGACATTTTCAACATAATGATGAATTAATTAACACATAACATAAGTTGACAAGTTGGTATGAAAGCTAGGAATAAATAACGATTTGAAATAAATATTGTAGGATAAAACATTTGAATCGAATAATATGCAAAATATTTTAAACACAAATTTTGAAAATTGACAAATATGCATGGTAGCTAAAATAATATATAAAGAAAAATAAAACACATGATAGGATATAATGTACATGACAACTTCATAAAAACATGTATATATAAATAAATTTGGAAATAATCATTTGTAAAAAAAAAAACATGAAATTAATAATGTATGAAAAAATTAAGTAAATATATAAATGATACATATAACAAATTCTAGAAAATATAATCATATACACAAAGAGGTAAAAAAACTATATTTACAAAATACCTAAATTTAGTGATGTATATTTATAAAATTATATTTATAAAGGGAATTTTAAAACAAATAATATATAACATAATTTTACATGTGATAAATTGGTTTGGATTGATGGCACATATAAATAATACATACGTAAGGATAATAAAATATGAAGATATATACAATAAGTAAATTGTACAATTTAAAATGTGGTCCTTAAAATAAATATATTATACACATGAATAACCTTAAGGGAAGATATATACATAGAAAAATATTTACATAAAGCTATGTGAAATTAATAACATGTACTATAGTAAAAATAATTTAATATAGGTTATATGCATGTGAAGACATTTTAGAAATAGTTGTATATTTAAATAACATGGAGTTAAAATTTATAAAATTAACTTAACTTTATCAAAAAAAATATACACGTAATAAATTTAAATAGCAATTAAATATAAATTTACTAAAAAACTACATATATAAAACATAATTTTAATAATGTATGTAGATTAAATATAAATACAAAAATATATGCCTAATGATAACTTACATGACACATAAAATAAATGAATTTCTAAAAAACGGGATATAAACATTAAAATATGTGAATGAATTCAAAAGAAATTACAAAATAACATGAAATTAATAATATACATAGACTAGAATAAATTTTATTACAAATAAAACATCAACTATTAAAATGATAGAATAAGAGAGAAAGTAAAATTATAATAACCTTTTTTAAAACAAAATTCAATTATCAAAGCAACACGAAATATCACAACCAATAATCAATCATGCAAAGAAAATGTATGTGCAAGTAAATAAAAAAATGAGGATAAGACTTAATTGAAACAAAGTTAAAACAGGAGAAACAATTTACAAATAAAATAATTGCAAAATAGGGTCAATGTGCCATGCGCACAAATATGCGGGACTGGAATTGTAAATATCCCGCACCTACAATGCTATACTGAACCGCGGATCAAAGTGAAAAGACGCACAAATTATAAGGCCAAATTTAAAAAAACAAGGTAAGCAAATTGGGCGTAAATTGAAAGCTTGACGCGATGGGAAGGATTCGTCGCGCAAATTCCCCATTTTTGAATGGAAATGCGCCTAAATGGGTCAACACGCGGAGCTTTCTCATTATAAACGGCGCCGTTTGATAATTAAGTTTTAAAAACTTTTTTCCCCTACTTCCTTTCCCAAACGCAGCCATCACTTAGCCAAAATTCACAGCCCTGGAAAATCAATTTATTAGGGCTTGTTCCAGCAACCATCGAGTCCACCACTTAATCAGGTGGTCGGTGGCATACCAGCAACGATCAATGATGCCTTTGGACCCTTCCAACCTCGATCTCAACGAAGTGAACAGAGATCCATGGCAGTTTTGCAAGGTAAGACTCGCCTTCTCCTTCTTTTTGTTTTCAAAAACCAAATGATGAAAAATAATTGCAGGAAAATAAATAGGAATAACAGAAAAAATAAAAAAAAGGCTAAAGAAGATCACCTTTCTAGAAATTCTTTTTGAAATTTTTCTATATTCAATATACGTATAGTGTATGTGTATGCGTAGAGTGTGTGTACAGTCCTCCAATTTACAGTACATCCATGTCTTTTATAGCCAGATTTACAAAATAAAAAAAAAAAGAAGATGAAAATCATATTTTTTAGCTGGCATTTCTGTTATTCTCTTTGTTCTCGCAGGTTCTATGGGAGCACGAGACTACTGTACGGAGGAGAAGACTATGCAGGCCGTGTGTGGTCATCACTCGTGGGAGGCTGATCCGCTGTTATTCTGGCATGTTCCAGAAACGTCACTGTTTTGGGCTTGTTTTGAAATCGGATAGCTAGGGCGAAAACCACTGCCGCGACGCTAATCAAGACTAGGATTTCCCTTTTTGAAACCTGCATCTGGGTCACTCGGGCTTATTGGGTCATTTTTGCATTTGGGCCCTTTTGGGTTAAGCTTTAATTTGGGTCTAATTTGGGTTATTAGAATTAGGTTTAGGGTTTGGGTTAAAGAAATGTACTCGGGCTACTTTTAATTTAGTTTATTAGTTGGGCCTGATGGTGTGTAAAACTTGGACATTATTATGGATATTTGGACTTTAATTTTTAGTTTATTTTGTGTTTGTTGTTTTTTCTTTTCTAATTTTTGGTATAAGCCCGGACAAAAATTGGGCCTTACATCTGCATTACGGGGCCGACGCTTTCGTCCATGTCCCTTAAAAGGTGATCTTTTCAACGTGTGCAAATGCGACCGCTTTGTATGTTTTGGGAAGGTTACACAGTCGATTCGTTAGCTTACTACGTCAGAGGTTGGCGAGCCCAAGAGACAAAATGGCGTGGGATTCGCCGTTGAGAAACGACGATCTAGCATAAGATGGTCCCACAGAAGCGATTGTTGGCTAGAGTCAGGTTCCTCTAAATCGCAAG
The DNA here is from genome assembly GCA_025698465.1 of Gossypium longicalyx. Taxonomy (NCBI): domain Eukaryota; kingdom Viridiplantae; phylum Streptophyta; class Magnoliopsida; order Malvales; family Malvaceae; genus Gossypium; species Gossypium longicalyx. The sequence goes on along the minus strand of CM046995.1, from coordinate 4,920,413 downwards.
TCTAAATTCTTGGAGTTGGTGGTCGTAGGCGTCCTCTTCCACTATAACTAGCTTATTCTATTTGAGAAGAATTACCTAGTCTAAATTTTATGTTGTTGAAATGTATTATATTAATTTAAAGAGTTTAGATTACTATGTATATAAAGGACATCTTAGGAGTATGGCGTATAGTATACCGGAGGCTGGAACCCCTCTATAAGAAATTTTTTCTCAACTCTATTTATCTCTACTATTTTAATTTTAATTTTTGCACTTTTAATTAAATCAAAACTTTTAATTCTATTTTTTTTCCAGGTACGCAGGTTTTCTTGGGCACGATTCTATCCAAGATTTTGAGGAACAAACAATTGTGCAAATCCAGTCCCAGAGGATTTGACCCTACTACTCTTATACTATTATTTTTATTATTGTATAAGGATAGGATATTTTTGGTGCTCTCAACGACCGCATCAGTCAGATATAGTTGGCATGCCATAAAATTGTGTACGGGATTATGCGATTATGTGCCATGATGCACTTTACATGCCAAAATTCACCTTGTGTGCCAGATATGCACTTTATGCGCCAGGATGCACTTCGTGTGCTAGTATGCGTTCTGTGCGCTAGGATGTGTTTTGCACGCCAATATGAGCGTTATGTGTCAATTACCTTACTTCATTTTATCCAATGGTGCACTTCGATGCTAGTCTAGTATGTTGGGTGGACGATCTGAGTTTTCGTTCGAGTCTAAGTCTAATAGGGGTTGTAAATTGTTAGTTTGATAAATGATGTGAATATGGTAACATATGATGCTATTGAACTAAATATGCATTTATGTGAATTGAGATAAAGGGAATTATGCTTATGATTATAAAAATCATATGAAAACAAGTCTTGAGGGCCAAAACGAACGTAATTGAGTCAATTGACTCCAGAAACGAGTTGAATAAGATGACAACAAAGCAAATGAATTGTGTATCATAATACATGTATAATGTAATGTTGATGATATGCTATAATGAATGTTTGATTCATGGCTAAAATTGAATTGGTATGTAAATAATGGTCTGTTATTGATAGGTAAGATGGAATTGGTCATACTTTTGGTAAATTGGATATGTGGTTTTGGTATTTGATACTAGTATTGTAACACCTTCTACCCAACCCGAGTCATCGAGTCCGGATATTGAATGTTACGACATACAAACATTTAGCATAATTTGTAAGACATTTGCGTATAATCCTTTTTCAACATACTTCATATTATTTTAATAAAGATTTTTGGAACAAAAGAGATAAGGAAAACATTCAAGAATACAATAGGCTTTTAAATTAATATAATACATTACAACAACATAAAATTTCATTAAAAGACAAACTCTTTAAGGCGTTGTATACTATACACCATACTCCTAAGATGTCCTTTATATACATAGTAACCCAAACTCGATGTATTCTTGGCGCATTCCTTGCTTGGTCCTTCTTGGCGTACTCACTATCACAACAGAACCTGAAACATGAACGAGTATTTGTAAGTTCACGCAAACTTAGTGAGTTTTAATATAGAATACCTTGCAGCCTTTCTAGTTAAATTCCTCATTCTGAAGATTTGGATTACATCTCTAGCTTTGGTGATAAATGATAAAACTAACATATTTTAATCCCATTCTTAATGTGTTTTTGGATGATTATTTATGCAAATTGGTGAATTTGATGCTCCTAATCTTTTAATTCATGTTCTTATACATAGGTGAGCATTTGGGAGCAAAAGGAGCAAAAATTAGAGAAAAGAGTATATTTCAGGAGCCACATAGGCTGGACACACACTTATGTGCCAACCTGTGTCGATTTCACAGATTGCGTCCCAAATACGCAGAAAAACACAATTTTTAGGCTTTCTGAGCATTCTAAAGTCTATAAATATCAAATAAAAGAATAGATATGGGAGCCATCAAAGAAGATTGAAAAAAACACTCGAAAAACACCATTAGGAGCCAACTCAGAACCGGATCTCCATTAAAATTGAAGATCTCCTTTTAATTTCTTTCGAAGTTTTTATGAGTTTCTTTATGTCTTGTGGTTTTTCTAACTTTGAGATGTTTTTATTTAGGATTATGAACTAATTCCCTAGATACCTAGGGAAGATGAAACCTAAGATGAATTCTATTATTTGACTTTCGATTTACATGATAAATACTTGATTCTTGTTCTCAATTATGTGTGTTTATTTTTTGTTTTAATATTTTCGGCATATTAATTCATGTTTAATGTACTTAATTCAATGGAGGAGAAGTCCCTGTTTAAGAGTAAATCTAGCATAATTGAGTGGTGTTGCATGCAATCCTAGAAATAGGACGACATAAATCTACCGGATTAGAGTCAAATCTAATAGGGAAATCTATAGATCGAGTTAATGCGACGATAGGGGATTTAATTAGAAAGAGATTTCAATTAATCAACCTAAAGTCAGTTGTTCTTACTATCGAAAGAGATATTAACATAATTTAGGGATTTCTATGGATCAAGACACCAAGTGAATAAATCATTTAATCCAGATTCATAATAATAGATGAAGTCTAGATGGATTCTTTCCTAGGTATTGCATCTCTCATTGGTTATCTTTCGATTATTTTCTTGATTCGTTCTCTGTTGCATTCTTAATTAAATTAGTTTAGTAATTTTAGATTAAAACTTATCAGTTTAAATTGTCGGCTAAATAATAAGAAAACAATAATTGCTAATTCTTTTAGTCCTGGTGGATACAATATCTTTTCTCACCGTAGCTGTACTATTGTTCGATAGGTGCACTTGCCTTTGTCGTATTTATATTTAGTTTTGTGAACATCATTTGGCGAATACAATCATAATATTGGATATATACTTATACAACAATTACCATACTTAATGTATCAACTCTCATTTCACACTTTGGTTGACTCCAGATCTTATCAGACTATATATATATCTTCTTTTCTCTTCGATCAACGAAGGTACTTCTAAAAAGAATATTTATATAAAGCCCACTTGAGTTTCCTTTTCAAACAAACATTTAACATTTTCCCCCAGAATGGTTGTTCATAGATACTATTCCTTGGCGGATACTTTCTAAATAGTCTTACATTTGGCGGATTCCTATATTGAGTTTGGTAACTATCACACTACCAATTAGAGCATATCCTGATTCAAACCCAAAACAAAGTCATACTAATGATGAAATGTTCTAGATCATTCAGAAGAATTCCAAACTTCTATGTTACATAACACAAGAACGACCAAATTGACAAACAACTAAGATTCTAAATAACCCCTGATGAGACATGATACTATTTAGATATGACGGGTACTAGTGAGCTCAAATTTTGACGCTACATAGCGTAGACAAACTCAAACCAACGAACACTTATACCTTTCATAACTACGACTAAGCCCATATCCTATATTAGTAAACTACTATGACAGATTCCCTCTTTAGAAAAACATGTACATACTTTAGAAAGACATGTACATACTTTCTTTTAGGAAATGTCCTCTGAGACTTATTCAATTTCATCAAAACACTAACCAAACCAAATTAATTTCAGACGTATCAGATCTTTATCATAGAATTATCTATCGAAGAAACCTCAGAACTTACCCAGATCTTATCACAAAGGCGGATAACCTGATTCTGTCACGTAACACCACATAGGCGTTTCAAAATTCACCACAAAGGCAACACAGAACATACCACTAAGGCTTAGCAGATCACACTATGCAGGCAACACACAAGATCACGTTTTTACTGTCCCAGAAGACATTCACAGAAGGTGCTATGGGTTTCTCCCTCATGGACTTATACATATCTTCATCTTGTGATCTACCAATCCGGTTTATATATTATCGAAGGCATCACCATGAGTATTCTTATTATCATATTATACCATGAGTCTCAACCACATGGACTTACACATCCTCATGTCGTGATCTATTAGTCCAGTCTTTGTCTTACTGGAGGCAACACCATGAGTGTATTCGTTGTCATATAATGCCATGAGTATCTACCACATGGACTTACATATATATTCATATCGTGATCTACCAATCTGGTTAGCAATATAATTACCCTACTAGAGGCATCACAAAGGTATGTTTTACTTAGAAATTACTTACCCATATTTATTCACATACTTGACTTAATTATTACTTTCTCATATTAGATTTTACATGCATACTTATCATTTAACTTCTTTTGCAAATAGTACCTCACACATATCATCCTTACACATGTAGAAAATTTATCATACTTCGCTTACACATTTACCAGTTATCAGAGATGTTATCATCATATATATCTCTACTTGAACAGTTCACATGCAGGAGCCAGGATAGATACTCACCAGAAACTCACCTATCTTGTAGCTTGGAGATCCAAACTTGAACATCCTCCTCGAACTAGCAACAACAACTGCTTAAAGAACATTGAATCACCATTAAAACCCATTTACAAATAATTTTCTATAATCTCATTTATAGACGACCCCCATGTAGGGTCTCTTGTTCATATCTTACTATTTATATGCTTCTTAACAGCCTTATTCTTTAAAAAAACTTAACATACAGAGCTACCAAACTTACCAAGATGTGGAACATCCACTGATAAATTCGAAAACCTTAACTTCTAGCTCAACAAAGAAGAGAGAACTTTAAGTTTAAAAAAAAAAAGAACCAGAGAATAATAATATTGACGAAAGAAAAAATATTCAGGAAAACTATTCTCACCATATATATGTACACCCAGTTTCCCTTAATAGAACTTGACAAAGGTCGATTGTATCTAGAATTTATCCTAATAAATAGCCTGTAAAATCTAAGAGAAATAAATAAGAATCCTGTACAAATGTATTTGACCAGTGAATTCAGTTGGCTCCTAACCAGATCACGTTACAAAACCCATTTTGCATAGTGTTCAAGCAAATCGGACGTACTAAATGTTTTATGGTAACTCTCACCAGACTTAATTTTCGTTTGTCATATTATTTTTTTAGATCATAGAATAATCTAAGATAAAAATATTTAATTATTTCCAGGGCAGATACTTTACACCAACTCTTATTCGTCAAAAGACTGTAAATTAGCAGACTACATTACGCCAAATAGATAAGTTTACAACTACATGCTTTCTTATAGGATTCGCTAGATTTGGGGAGTGACAAGTATGGTTATGTGCTTTAATTGATATTGGAAAGGTTGATAACTAGGATATGTATTGGCTAGATGTTATGTGCAAATTGCATGTTTTAACTTGAACTTTTATGCAAATGCTTATGTTTTATATACCTTAAATAAATGTACCAATGAGCTTTATTGCTCAATGTACAATTTTATTTATTCATGAGTAGGTTTAAGTACTCCTCGAAGCCTTAAAAATTGAAGTTAGCATCTAGGTCACCATTTTCGACTCAACTATGTTTGTATAACTAATTTCATTTTGGTCAAATGGCATATACTGAGGCTTTTTTTTGTTCAAATGAAGCAAATGGTCAATTTTGAGAATTGATGGTGTAAATTGATGAAATTGTTATTAGTTATGCTTGAAAATGGTGTGATGTTTTGGAAATTGGTTGTTAAATAGGTTGAATGCATGTTAATTGATCAATTTGGGTGTTGAAGGCATCCATGTGTGTTGCATTCTTATTGGCTAATGCATAAAACTAAACTTTATAGAAAACAGGGGTCACATCGTGACATCGATTCGCTAATATCGCGACGAGACCAAGTAAACATGTGGCACAGCGACGAGAAACCCTCGACATCATGATGTCAATCTAACATTTTTCAAACTTTACAATTTGGTCCTAATTCTACCTCAAGTTAGCAAAAGAGCTTTCGTAAGCTTGTCTAAGACCCGAAAACGATTCTATTACATATTATTCACACATGTCACTCATATTTAAATGTTGAATAGTTTGAATAGAATATAATTGGTCGTAGTTGCTCCGGAAACGAATGTGACATCCTATCACTCAAGCATGACAATCGAGTTGGGTATGGGGTATTGTAAACACGCAAGTGAATTACACTACACCGAGATAGGTTGTATAAGCATAAGCTAAACCACACCCAGGCACCGAAATGCAAGGCCTGTAGGCATCAAATGTTTAAACATATTAAAATACATCCCTCCACCACACAAAGGTCTCCGTAGAGACAATAAATACTCAATGATCCGCAACAAATGCTGGATCCCGAATTAACCTTTCATTGTAACACCCTATTGTTGGAAAAATCTCAGTTTAAAAATAGTTTTCTTGTACAGTAAAAAATTAAAATTTTGAAAACTAACTCGGTTTGTAATATTTATAGCAATAAAGTTTAACCGAATTCGTACCTATGTTTTCGGCTTAGCAGACGTTCGTTATTCTCAACTTTCAACCAAATGATCTTTTCCATTATTCTTGTACCATGAACTGCTTCGAGTGTGGGCTCGGACCAATTAAATCGAAACACAGAACTAGAAAAAATTTTCTCTCCTTTTAGGGTGAAAATAAAAATTCTCTCTTCATAAAAGAAATCGGTAGAATTACCATTCTAGAAAAATATATGTAATAGTTGAGAATAAATTCTCTCTATTTTTCGATAGAATAGCAATCTCTCAAAGTTGTGTAAATAGCTCTACCGGTCTCATCTATTTATATAAAGAGAAGGTAGAACCCTTGTTGAGTTGTAGTAGTTTATTTCAAATAGAAAATAACATTCTACTCAGAATAAGATTAGGGTCGACGACACACCCTAGTATTCCTACTGGGGTTTCCGCCTCCTTCATGTCCACTGGGGTTTTTATGCCTCTCTCACATTGAATCCAATACGAGTACTTTCTAAGCCTTTTTGACCTAATATTATGTAATGTGATTCAACCCGATTTAGTTTTACTATTTCCCAAAATAAACTTTAATATTTATATATAAAACAAATTTCTCATCCCTATTTTACCCACAACAAAATTTTGATGATTTTACCCCTAGTAAACTATTGATGATTTTGCCCCTGGTAAAATTTTGAGAAAATATGTTCAATATTTTGCACTCAACATGTTCACTATGATCCAATGATTTATTTTTATTTTCAGGCTTCAAAACAGTCTAAAAAACATAAACTCATTTTTTCGATCATTTTTTATGTAATTCATATAGGATTGCAAATGGATCATTTCCATTTTTATTTTCATTTCTATTTTTGGAAACCTACATTAATTTCCAAATGGTTCCATTTTTCTATTTTTGAAAAAACCATAACCATTGTTGAATGTTTTCCATTTCTCTTTTCCTAATCATGTTGTTCATTTCTATTCAAACACACAATTCATTTATAGTTTGAACGAGCTACTAGAAGGACCGATTGGATATATTTGGTTGAGGCTCAAATGATTTATAATTAAGTTTCGACTTTTCGCCTATTAATTCTAAATTCATTTAGTCGCAAAGTCATTTTATTATAGTATCATGACTGAGCTTTCCCTAACGAAATACCATTATGAAAACAACTACTCAGTGCTCGTCCAATGACCTTGTCATAAGTGTGTTACCCTCATAGGATATCCTTGGCCTCTTCAGGATAATATTCGTTCTTTAAATATGATCTTATTTTATCTCATGGTAACCATTACATCTTCCTTCATGAAAAGTCAATCACTATAAAATAGTGATCAAGTCATCCATCACAAAGATGGATGACTCGTGGCAACGTTTACTTTTCATCAACCATGTAATGCCAATAAGAAGGTATCATTTACCCATGTTTTGGGCTATAAATTCCACAGTTTTGAATGAAACTACATACTACAAAAGTTGTACACCCAACACACCAGCTTTCTGTTTCTTATCTATTTGAACTCAGGCTTTTACTTACATCAAAGTGTACGAGTCATGCATACGTAATCCGCCATCCATTCAGGATTTAGGTATGCCACACTGTGAACGTCACAAGTGAATAAATCTATAAACGGATTCAGGATCTATTCTAATTGGATCGTATCTGATGTACTATCAATCTAGTCAGTCATATCTATATCTCTATCTTTTAGGAGTTATCTGCTTCGATGCCTAAGACAAGACATCTCCCTAATTGGACTTGACAAGCAAAATATTAGTATTTTAATAAGTTTACTCATTTTTGATTAGACAAACGACATGTTTAGGTTCGCCTACTAATACAAGTTGTCTTTCCGTACTACAATCTAACCACGTAATACTACTTAGTAGTAGCTAAACATTTAGACAACCATTGAGTAACATTTGTTTCCATGTTGTTTTGCGTACAAAAACCACATGAGGACAATATACAAGGTATTAATGTAATTTATGAACAATTTATTCACAAATCTATTAAAAAAATTACAAGTGTACTTATACGAAAATACTACACTTAGGGCACCAAATCCAACACCTATACTTGACCCGATTGTCAGGTCTGAGCTACATTGTGCCACGTTCGTTGCTGGAGCAACTACGATCAATTTAGATATGAATACACATAATTAATTATAAAAATATAATAGCTATAAGCAAACAATAATATAAATATTCATTCCTAGGTTTTATACAACCTTACGAAAGCTTTAAAGTTAACTCGATATCGAATTAGGACTGAATTGTAAAAGTTTTGAAATATAGGATTGACGTCACAATGTGAAGGGTTTTCTTCATCGCAACGTGACATACTATTTTGCTCTCGTCACAATGACAGGGTTCCTCATTGTGCTGTGTCCTGGAGCCTAAATCTTTTCTCGATGACATACATGTGACGTTGCGATGTCACCTACTGTTTTTCATTTTTATTCAAAAACCTACAATTTCAAGCAAACCAATTCACAACCACATTTTTACCTTATAAATGACCAAATGAGCAGTACTTATACATTTTTAACATGTCCAAAACACACTTATATCACATTCAAAACATCAATTCCATACAACCAACACCAACACAATTAATAACATTCAACTAACATATACATCACTTATTCTTCCAACGTTAAACATTCTCACTACTTAAAACTATTTTTCAAGTCATACTAGATACATACCTATCTTATTTTTCTTTTTCATTTTTCACATTGCAATTGTATTTCCATTCATGAAGTAATCCTTAATTACATCATAGTAATTCTATGTTACATCTATATGCATACAATAAGCATATAACTTAACAAGCACTTGTTAAGTTAATGTATTTATTTCATTCAAGATGCTGTCACATATTTTATAACTTAATGAATATATGAAATTTCTAAGTTACATACCCATATATATACATCAAACTTATACCATGGTAAGGCATCAAATGCAACTCTTTAAGTATAATTATTGCACTATATCAACAAAATTTAGCCTATTAAGTACATCCCAAATAGACTCAAAAGTCAAAAATGAAGAAACACTACTGAGATCGGGATTGTTGATTGGATATCGAAGTTGATACTCAGGAAAAACACGAACTGAACCTAAACTGCGCACGGAAAACAAACCGTACGCTGAGTAAAACACTCAGTAGTAATCTATGATTCAAGATAAATAATGATACAAATGCATTGTGCACAAATTCAGTCCCAATCAATATCAAACCATTCTGTATGTAAATGATACCTTCACTTATATAATGGTACAGGTACAACTATGACTATACATATAAGTTCACCAACTTACCAACCATTTCGTAAATTATTATATTCATTTCAAGGCTAAATAGAGTTCGATTAATTTCATATATCTTCATCCTTAGTATATATATATATCACTAATACATATATTCAGTCCATACTTTCATTTCAACAATTCGAGCCAATAAGCTCCTTCATAATTCAAAATAGCCATCAGGCTCACTTTTCATTTCAATTTGCATAATAACATATATCATGATTCCATTTCATTCCATATTCATTTATCCAATTCATCATTTTTATTATAACCCTATTAACCATAGGTCAACCATGTATAATGTGAAATAACATGAAAATGCAACATTTAATTAAGTTCTAAATCATAGAAATACAAACCTAAAATTTCGAGCTATTCGTCTTTGACTTTAGCTTTTCCTTTCCCTCTTGAGGAATCCAGATCGACGTTAGCTATGAATTAACATAAACATACAACACCTTCAGTATTTAACCAATTTCACAATCAATTGTCATTTTATACAAAATTTTTAATTTATTCAATTTAGTCCCTAAAATCGAGACTAACATAACTTTCAATTTAAAGCTCCAAATTGAAATCAGTTTCCACAATTAACTATTAGGGACCTCCTGTTTTTCATTTCTGCTGTCAATTTTTCAATTTAGTCATTTTAGTTCCTAATGTACAAAACTATTAATAAACATCACAATTTAGTCCTTTTTCACCTCTAAGCTTAAAATTTATTAGTTTAATATCTAAAACTTCAAGAAATCAACAATGATAACTTTATAAAACTTTAAAAGTTTTAAAAATTGGCACATGGGCTTGCTAAATCAAGCTTTTATGACCTTAAAAACATAAAAATTAAAAGAAAAGAGACTAAACTGAACATACCAATTAGGGCCGAAACTTCCAACGTCCCTTAGGTTTTCTTCTTTCTTTAGGTTTGGTCAAAATGAAGAAGATGAAGGAAATGTTTCCTTTTTCTTCCACTTTCTCATTTTTATTATTTCTTAATTAGTTTTAATTTAACTTAATTTAATAAATTAAAATTTAAATTATTTAAGTTAATGCCCTTTAATTAACCGAACAATATTATATATACATGATATAATTGCTAATTCAGACCTTAGATTAATTTCAATTTAAGCCCTCAATTCATTTTTCTAATTAAAAATCTATAGCGATTGAACTTTATGATTTAATCATTGGGCTCAATTAAATGAAGTTTCAACTGAATTACTTTCCAAAATTCAATTCACCTATATTTACGGACTCGATTTATAAAAACGAGGTCTCAAAATTGCATATTTTGACACCACAGACTTTCGGGTCATTACAGTCATAATCTCTATATCATCAACTATCCTATACACAAGCGCACATATGACCCTATTGGCGTGCCAACTATATCTTATACATTTACTAAGTTCACATAGGCATTAATCATTCATATCGCATATACATAACTTGTAACTGTCACATATCAATTTCCGAATCCTGCCGGTTGAATCAAAACATGAGTTACACATACAATGAAAGATACGTTTCAAGATCTTTGTCATTCTTCTAGTTACAACCAATAGATATAGCATCAATTACCTATCTCAATTTATTTCAATTCAAATCACATTTACTAGCTATGTATGCCAATTTCCATCAAAGCTTAACTTATGTTCAAGCATTGATATAATGAAATAAACACAAGCATACATATAACATAAGGAAACGTAGTAAGTTTCATATGAACTTAACTTTTTCAAAATACAAAACGAGTAGGCTTTTTAGGGCCTATTCCGCAATTTTTGCTTTTCCTCTACAAGTTCCACTTTTATCCAATTTTGGTTCTATACAAATATGTAGATTTTTACCCATCATTATCATGTGTTATCACACAATGGGAATTCAATGGCTTACAACAACAATGCCATGAAATTCACTACTCAAAGTAATCATTTTTCCAATATATACATTTTTTATTTTATTCAATTTAGTCCCTAAACTTGGGATAAACATAATTTTTTATTCCTAGCTTCGGATTAAAATTTGATTTGGCATTATTTCATTAGGGATCCTATAATTTCTATTTCTACTAAAATTTTATGATAGTTTTTACATTTATTCAATTTGGTCCCTAATGTTACAAAGCTATTGAACAAACTTAACTAACTGTACAATTTAGTCCTTTTCATGATCTAAGCTTAATATCTACCAATTTCAAGCCTATTTCATCAATTTATCAACAATGAAAACTTTCTAAAATTTCAAATTTTGATTAAATTGATACATGAGCCAGCTAAATCAAGCTCTCATGATAAGCTCTCATGATCATAAATCTATAAAAATTACAAGAAAATAGCTTGGTTTTCATACCTAGCAAATGACTGAATGTGAAAGGGTAAATTTTGAAGCTTCCTTCAATTTGGCAATGGTGGACGGTGAAATAATGAAGATGAAGATGAAATTCCACTTACTTTTACTTTTATACTTTAATTAGTTATTAATTAACCTAGTTTAATTAATTTAGTCATGGCTTAATTAGCATAATTAACACTTAATCACACTTAATGGAAAATGCCATCATCATCCACTAACTCTTAATTAAAAATGATCTTACAACCATTTTGGACCATTGCTCTATAGGTCCTCAAGCCTTTTCTTAATTAAAACTCAATAGAGATTAGACTTTTACAATTTAGTTCCGGATCTTTAATTGATGAAATTACTTGACCATTCTTTAGCATATTTCCATATTAACTTTGTAAATATTCCTATTTTATATTTATGGACTTGGTTTACGGAAATGGGGTTTTGAAACTGCATTGTCTAGTACCACTGAAAATTCGATTGTTATAATGACAACACCCAAGACTCAATTCTTGACTCAACAAAGTTTGTATAGTTTTTGAAATGTTTTGTAGCAAGTGGCATGTACCTAGCGTCATAGTTTGCTTTGAATTCATGTTGAATGTTTTGGTCACCTAATGTGTTAATGGTATAAAATATGAACATGCCTGTATATGCTTGTGTATATATATGTGTTGGATATAGGGATATGTGGTTATGCTTGTCTAATATGTTATGTTTAGATCATATTTGATATGATGTTTGCTTGCCAATAAAGTGAAATTGATGCTTGATGGTAGTAATGATGTGATCATACTTGTGAATAGGTAATTTAAGGTATTAAACATGCTTAAAATGGTGTTTAGAACTTGATAAACATATATTATAATGTTTGGATATGATATGGTATTGTTTTAAGTCAAAATAGGTGTGTTTTGGGGTCATTTTTGAGTCCTAACAAACTTCTATTGATATAGTGGTCAAATGTATCGGTATAAGTAAGTAGCCAAAATAAGAATAGTAGTAGGGACTTCAACCGATAGAAGTTTACCGGTACAAGCATGTCAGTACATGGTTCCTCCCCTATTTTGACTTGTTTTAACCCTCAAAGACCCAATTAGGTTTGGATCATCCCTGAACTCCTAGAACTCAAATTAAAATGATTTTAAAGTGTTTTAAATGACTTGAAGTCAACTATAATCAACATGAATGTTTTGTAAAGTGTGATAAAAGTATGATATTGTGTTGATGTTGAATGAGAAGCAGATCTAGTTATTTTAATTAATATCCTTAAACTTGTTTATGATTGAAATGAATAGTTTATATAATATGTTAAATGTTTGATGTTTTGAATTGATTATAAAAGAAAAACTATTCCATGTTGCTTCAGTAATAAATGTGGTGCTTCGCATTCAGGCACTATTCCATGTTGCTTTGGTAATGAATATGGTGCTTTGCATTCAGACTCACTGATTGAGTCGGGTGAAGGATGCTACAGAAGGAGTACAAGGTTACTATCAATGTCCTTAAGTGGTCCCCTCATGGTGAGCGCACATTTTTTAGGTTGATTGGGAGGCGCGAAGCTAGAGTCGCCTGTGGGTATTTTTTGGGTTGCTCCCCATGTTTCTACATGTTCAAGCCAAAATAAAGGTATAACAATGCTAAAAATAACTTTAAAATAATAAACACAAATAAAACAAAAACGGAAAAACTAAAATAAGTCAAAATTAAAAAGCAAAAATTGAAATTAAAACCAAGCCCTAAAATCTGAAATAAGATTCAACTTTAATTTTTTTTTATAAAAAATGAACCAATGAGAAATCAAAATAATCACAATATAAACTCTGAAATAGAGCTCGGCCCGAAAAAAAATGTATTACAACACTACTTATAGGAAATAAAAAAGTAATGAATTTTTATTGCAAACAAACTAGCTATCAAAAGAGAGAATTACATTGACTAGTGTATGACAGTTATAACTAGTCATTATCGTTCATAAGAGCTTGATGATGGGCATGAATCGTTTAATAAACATTCACATGTCCAAAGCTCATAAAGCGGCTCAACTCATATGATTGAAACTCATTTCTGTATTTTGTATGTTTCTTTGCTAGAGTCAATTTGTTTTGATAGTCTTGTTTTTATGAGGAAGAACTGGGCTTTGTTGACATGCATTGTAATTAGGCCAACCTTTTGACATGTAACTGACTAAGCTCTCTAACTTATCTTAGACGATAAGTTACCAGTTCCTGAACTTTCTGCAATAGAAGTTTCAACAACATCTTGAAAGCTAAATGAAGGATCAAATGGATTGATGTTGAGATCTTGATTTTTCAAGAGGCTTTCACTAGTTTTCTGTTGTTGATCAATCATCATCTTAAGTTGCCTTCCTTGCTCTTCTATTCGAAGCTGTAGATTTCGCTGAATCTGACCATGAAAATAAAATAAAAGCTTAATTGTAAGGTTATGAAACGAAGCCACCAAATAGTTTATAGGACTAAAGTGCAATTTCACTAGGTACTAACTTATAGTTTTATAAAATTTTTATAGCTAAACATGCAATTTTCTATTTTAAGGGGGTTAGGCCAACTGCCAGCCTCCTGGCGCCACCCCTGGTTATACAATGCTTAATCTTTGAGCAAACATAGACCTAACTTGAATATAAAATCAACAAACAATATAGAATTTAACCAAGGTGGGAATGGGATAACTCACTATTTAATCAGTATAAGTAAACACTAATTTAAGTTATACTAGTTTGCTATCCCACTTTGCTTTGGCTAAATATATAATCACTTACCAATTAAATTAAAAATAAGTTTTTTTCGAATATCAAATTTTTTTATTAAATCAAATGACAAATGATTGTGGTAGGCAGAGATTGTTTTAGATCAAATTTTACATAATCCCTCTATTATGTTTAAATTTAGGATTTAATATTTATACCTTAATTTTACATAATACTATTAGTTAATTGAAATAGTTGATACTCTTGATTATTCCGATTAATATGTTTAGGTCAAATTTTTTCTTAAAAATACTCATTTCAACTTCATGCAAAAATGTATATTATTTGTATTATAAATGTGTTTTTTTACGAAAATCCACATCATCATTTAATCAGAATAGTTAAGGATGTTGGTTATTTTGATTAACTAATGCCATTGTAAAAGTATATGATCAAATTATGTGGAATTAAAATATAAAGACTAAATTTCAAATGTAAACATAATAGCTATAATCTTATTAATATCTTATAATGACTAAATAAAAGGAGGGAAAATGAGTTGTGCCTATAATATTAATAGTTGACTTGGATTTTTTTAAAGCACTACAATGAGATTTGACCATATTCCTATAATGTATAAAAAAGAAAAAGAATAAGGGGTACACGTCAACGTGGGAAGCTCTTAAAGCCTTCGGCCTTCCTTTTATATATACTAGTATGGTTTCAGTTATGTTGATTGTTTGTTTGTGTCAAATTATAAAGTAAAAATTTGATGATTGAAATATGCTCTAAATCCCTATACATTTCATACATTTGGAATTTAATCCCCTATTTTTATCTTTAAGAATTTAGCCTCTCTACTTTTTTGAATTTAAAAATTTAAGTCCAATTGTTACCATAGTTAAAATTCTTCTATTAACTTCACTAATGTGATATTTTGAAATTAAGAAAATATTCACTTGGTAATTATATAACAATAAAAATAATATTGAAAATAATTATATGAATTTTTTAAGAAACACTCATTCAAACTCGCCATGATAAAATAATTTTTTGTGAGAATAATGTTCTTAAGAAAAATTGACCTTAGCATATTAATTGAAATAGTTAACAATATTAATTAATTACACTGAGAGCCAAAATTGAAATTTTACTATTGTTAAAAGAAAAGGTAAGACAAAAAAAAAAAAAAAACATGAGAAGCTATGCCACCGAGACCCTTGGAGTATTGAAATCATATATAATAACATTTTAATTGAAAAGTTGAGGATATTAACTATTTGGATTAATTAATAACATGATAAAAATATAGAAATCAAATTACGTTAAAAAATATCAAATTTAAGCATAATGAAGGGACCAAAGTTGAAATTTAACCAAAAGAGATATAGTATAAAAATGAGATAAAATAAAAAGAACAATTGCTATTACCTCTAATTGTTCATGAAGACGTCTTTGAACATCCAACTGAAGCTGCAATGCCTCTGTGAGGTGCAAACCACTGCCATATACATCACAATCTGTGATTAAATTGCAGCATCTAATAACATAATAGCACTACACTAAGAATAGAAGTTTACGTTTTGACATCAATCTGAGTTAAATCGTTTCTTTTCTCTGATTTTCCTGCAACAATAAAAGGATAAGAACTTTTGGTCTTTGCAGAAGCATATATAATCAGTATGTATTTATGCAAATTATACCTTGAGCAGAGTCTGGCATGTATTTTGCAATTCGATATTTCTGTAAGAAAACAAGGAAACGTCTGATATTAGAATTTTAGCAAGAAGATCTTCATATCTTCACCAACATAATATAATCAACACAACATAAAATACCTGCAAATGGCTTTTCACATGGAAGATGGTCAATCCTTCAGTATCCATTAGTTTCAGAATTGCCTTTGGAGTTGCTTCTGTTAGATCCAAAGCTTTAAATCATTTGAGAAAAAAAAGTTGAAAATCATGGTGTTGCAGTATTTACTTACTCTCAGCACCCCCAAGGCGTTTAACACAGTCCACGAACTTGTCATGGAGATCTTGTGTCCACCTTATTCGAGTTTTACTAGTGAGCACCGTGCCGGTTGAACTAGGAGAAACCGAAAAGCTCCCGGAACTTGACTGCTTCTCTTGTAGAAAGAAACTTAGCTTTGCAGGCGAAGAACCATGTGAATTACAATAAGCCTGCAGAGGAAAACAGCTAAGAACAAACTTGTTTCATTTCACCTATGAGATTAACTAGAATTCATAGTAAAATGAAAAAGAAATTTACCCCTTGATCTTGATTTCCTCGGAAAGGAACTGAAAAGTGATTGGGAAGGGTGGCAGCATTGGTTCCAAGCAAGTTACTTAGATCATGTGAGGGATCTTCTGTGGTTGTGCAGGACTTATCCGAAGATTTCGGGTATTGATTGCAAAAAATCTGGGATTTCATTAGTGATTGGATGGAAAAGTTGTCCCCAGAGGCATGGAATGAAGGAAGCTGAGAATTGCACAGCTTGTTGTATTGAGAACAAAAAGAAGTGGCAGGTCCTTGAGACGATGACCCGTACTGTGGAAACCCCATACATCTTTCAGTTGCATAAAAGGCAGCACCTGGTGTCTGAAAACCACCCATAATTGTACTGGAAGATGATGATTTTGGGTAATGCGAAACAGTTCCATCAACCATGGGAGTAGCCATGTTCCATGGCTGTTGAAAACCAACATATTCAAAATTGCAGTCCCTATTGAACCCAAGGTTCTGTTCTACATTTTCTTGGCAATCAAGCTTCTGAGTGTTCATTTACAAATCAAAAGTAATCAAAGATGGCACCAGCAAGTGAGTGTAGTATTGAATGAATTATAAGATGAAAAAGCCACGCAGAATACGCGCAAAAACCAAAGAAAAGGAGATGCAGATAAGATGAAGGAGAACCATGGCAGTGTGATGAAGAATTCAGATTTATGGTAGAAAAATTCTGATTTATATTCCTCAATGACTTGAAGTTTAAGATATGATGAATACAACAAAAAATATATATATATAATATTTATTATTATACATTTAATGGATTGGAATGAACATTCATCTATTGCCAATTTGACACGACCGAAGCCAATACATTTATATATTCCAGATAATAATAAATTAAAATAAAGGTATTGTCCTTGTTTGAGAAAACTGATTCACAATATAAAATTTACGTTTCCAACTTTTCAATAATCAAAAGAAGAAATAAGACAAAAAAGCCAAGTCTATAAAACATCAAAACCGAAGGATTTATGGGGGTTTCCTCTTGGGCATCTTATAGCCTTCATAATTCAAAAAAGATACCAGCATAAATTCCAATTTTAGCAGAGGCACCTCAACAAATATATGTATAAATTAAATAGCATTATTCTTTTTGTTTTATCATTTTCCCATATCAAATGGGGTATCTGAAATTACCAGAGAAAAAGGGAAAGTTGATGGAGTACTATTATACCAATATATCTCAAAAGTGGAAGTGGATTCTCAACTGTAAGATTCGAAAACATGTTGAAAAATCCATCTCCATTTAAGATAATCCAATTACTTTGGATGATACCAACTTCATTAATTAACCTCTTCATCATTTTTTTCTTTTTTATTTCATCTCTAAAGTTAAAACTATGGAATCTAGCCGATGTATTATCGTATATATACTTACATAGAATCTTTCTCTAAATGTGTATACAATCAACTTCATGCCAATGAATGTTTGGCTATAATTGTTAAATAAATTTACCTCTCAGGTTGGATTAAGGCTTCCTTTCCATTCTCACTGCCTTCCAGTGTAGTGAGTTTCCGCAATTTTATCATTTTGTTCATTTTGGATAATAATGAAATAGTTAGAACCAGTTGGATGATGAAATCAATTTCATCAGTTTAAATAATTTATCGGTTTTAATTGAATAAATTATTAAAAATTTAAAATAAAAAATGACTCAATTAATCTAGACACGTGGTTGAATCGATTGATTTCTGATCTGATTAGTGTTTGAAGTCCTTTTGACTACACTAGAGTAGGGATTTTCAAACTTCGGTTAAACCGAATTAATTAATTGAACTGATCTAATTCAATTAACTGATCTAATTCGGTCGGAGGTCAGCTAGTATTTTTTTATAAGTTCGATTATCATTTAATTTAGTTCGAAATTGAATAATTAACCGAATTAACCAAACTTAATAATTAATAATACAAATTATATGTAGTTTTAAATTGATCAAATGAACATTATCAATTTATTTAATTTTGATATGTTTTATAACCGAATTAACTGAAATATTTTGGTTTAGTTAATTTTTTTTTTTAAAAATTTAGTTCAATTAACGGTTAAATAAGTAAAAGTTCGATTAATTCAGTTAATACTAGTTCAATTCAATTAACCGTTTATTCGGGTTGAACTACTGGTGAATAAATTGCTCTCCCATTAAAACAATTAATAATTGTAAAAATTATAAAAATATAGTGAATAAATTAGTGAATAATTTTTCCACCCAGTCAATAAATAACATATTGAAATGATTTTAATTTTATATGATTAATAATTTTATTACATTATAATTCAATAAAAATATAGTCTGTTATTATAATTAATATGATCAATTAAAATAAAATAATCTTAAAAAATAGCAATCAAAATAAGTAATCTCATAAATAGTAAAAAATACAAAATAAGGTTTCATTTGTTTTAATTTTTATGTGATTAATTTATAATTGGGTAAACTCTACAAATGATCACCCAACTATGCTCACGTTCTTTTTTTGGCCACCCAGCTTTAAAAGTTTTCAATTTATGCACTAACATTTGTATTTATTATTGTTTTAGCCACCCGCCGTTAAATTGATAACAGAAATAATGAGGTGACCTTTTTCTAACTGATATAATAACACATTTAGTCCTCAATACTTATATATTCTATTAATTTGATCCTAATTCTAAATAATTCAATAAATTTAACCCTTAACATTTAAATTTTTTATCAATTTGATCCTCAAACTTTCTAACCAAAGCTTTCAGCTTTTAAAATAGACGCATTCCATGTCTATAAATTTGTAAAACCCCAAACAAAAAATTTTACCTATGGTTCTGAATGTTTTCTTGGATACTTGCACCATTAGCTCAAAATTAAGAAATCTAGTTAATTTTATCTACTTTCCAAATGTTTAAAACGATGTAATCAATCCGCTTTTTGCTTTGGTTTTTATATTTCAATTGACTATAGGTACAATATTTCTAAGGTTTTAATTAATATTGCTCTTTTATGTTATAAATCCCACTTCGGGGTTTACTCATTTCAAAGGAGTACTTTTGCTAGCATCTCACATTTAGTAAAATGATAGGTCCATAAGTATTTTAGTTTTTAAAAATTAGTGTTTGCCTCTCCTGGTCAAGGATCAATAAGTGAATCTCCAAAAGATAATATAGTCTTATGACTCCATCCCCGAACAAAGAACACCATCACAACTTTGTCTAGCCAACAGGAATGGGTTATTCATCATCAAATTCCCCAGATCACTGCCTAATGTAATGTAACAGCCCACCCGGCGAAGTCTCTGTACCTGATTACTTTTGGCATATAGTTGGTAAAATAAGGGTATACAAGAATAAGTAAGTGTTTTTTTTGGTTAAGTATAGAGTTGTGAGTGTTACGCCAATTGGCGAACTCTTAGTTTTGGTGAGATTTTTGGTTCGGCGAACTCTTCTGTTAAGTATACGCTACCTCAGATACTTTGGCGAACTAGTCAATTTCGCAACTGATAGGTTTGTTTATTATTTTAGTAAGGTAATCAGTTAGTTAAGTTGAAATTTAGTTAGAATGAAATTAAGGTACTGTAGATGAAAAGACTTAGATTATGATAAGCGTACTTAATCACAAGAATCAAGAGTGTTAGTGGAATTATCTGATTCTTCCATTAAACCTTGCCACCGTACTTAAGTATATAAGAATAGCGGTGACTTCTCTGAAAATCTTTGCGTATTTTTTTCTTCTTGATTTTCTTTGAACTCTTTAAAAGCTTAAGTTCAAAAAACTTCTCCGAAATTGGGTTCGTTGTATTCAACTAACTTACACGTTTGTACCATCTCACTGGTAATTATTGATGAACCCTAGGTTATCTTCAAAGTTATTTACTTTTTTTAGTTTTGCGTGCATAAATGTTAGAATGGTGTGTAAGGAAGGAAACATTCTAATTTTGGATTAAGTGTTGATTATTCTTTCATGCATGTTTAGATTTGATAGATCGGTGATTTGATATGTATAATTATCCTCATTTTTAGCTCAAGAAGCTACTGAAGGTCCGAGTGATAAAGGCAAATGATCTGCTTTATAAACTTTGCTATAATTTCTGGTGAGCTCCTTCTTATTTTCATGTGTTGTGGCCTTTTTTGTTTTATAATTGTATAAGGTAAGTATCCTTTCTTTGTAAAGGATAAAAAGTGTATGTATGTGAATAATGGTTGTCTAGAGTCATTAGTCTGAGTTCAATATGTCTGTGATATGAAGTACGGGTCATTTTTCATGTTTAACCCACTACCAACTACTTCTGATATGTGGAGATGGAGATGAAGAGATATGTTTGTGTAGCCTCCAGTAGGGCAAGTATATTGCAAACCGGATTAACATAACACCATAAAACATGCTATACTGAGTGAAAATGATATAAGGAGTTATGGTGAAGAATGTATATGAATGAGATCGTAAGCCATGTATTTGACTCTAAAATCTGGGTATGTGGCTGGCATGAGAAAAAATTGTCTAAGTTATGTTGAGTTGGCATATAGTATTCACCTATGTGATACACCATTGGCGTATTGATTCTATCTGAGTTCTGTATACGCCGTTGGGCGTACCCTATGTTAATGTGTGAATTCCTTTTTAAAGATGAAGTTGTGCAGTTAACTTTCTTACTTAAGATCTCTTTGGAACTTACTAAGTTCATACGAACTTACTCGGTTACTTTTTCCTTCTCAGGCTTATTGACTGAAGGAAGCCTTATCTGAAGGACTACGCCAAAGTGCTATTGCTATGTGAGATAGATGCTTTGTTTTATTATCCATGAAGCGTGGGGGTGACATCTTAGTGTATATTTTAGAAGAACTTGTATAAAGAACTTTTGTTTGTTAAAACTTTGTTTTTATGAAATCTTAGTGAAATTTCATGCTTTGGATATTAAGTATTATATGTTGTTTAATAATGTTACTATAGTATACTTGAGTTTACACGCCATTAGATTTAAACATTATATTTAATCCAATAATGGTTTAATTCAAACATTGAAGTTTTATAAAGCTTTTGCCAAAACTAGTTTCAAATTTAAGATGATTTCTAAGTAATGATACGTCATACTCGAATTCTTTTAAAGGATCGGGTTTGGCATGTTACATCCAATCCTGCCAATCTTACGACTCAACTGTTCTTGCATCAACACCAAAACTCTCCAGCATTAATGGAGCCAGAACTGATAACAATCTCAGAAAACAGCTCGTTAGTAAATTTATATATGTGGAATGTCTCTATTTTAAAAATGAAAAACTTTGATTAGGAAATTTGAGGATCAAATTGATAAAATTTCTAAATGTGAAGGGTTAAATTTATTAAATTATTTAGAATTAGGATCAAATTGATAGAATATGTAAGTATTGAGGACTAAATGTATTATTATACCAATTAGAAAAAGGCCATCTCATTATTTCCATTATCAATTTAACGACAGGTGATCAAAACAGAAACAAATATAAATGTTAGTGCCTAAATTGAAAATTTTTAAAGTTAGATGACCATTTGTATAGTTTACCATTTATAATTTAATATAAATATAATATTATTTATATATTATATATAAATATTTCATTTCTATTCCAACTTCACCATTGTAGCTACGCATGAATCCAAACACACATCTCACCACTAATTTTAATCTCATAGCTACAATATTAGTTTTACTATTACAACAATTAATCTCACCACCAATACTATTTTTAAATTGATTGAAAATTGAATTTATCTTTTTAAAAAACCCTTTGTTAGAGATTATGTGACCCAAATTCCGCACTTGTTGAAGAAATAAATACAGTGACAAAATAAGAGAATTTGTAAGGCGAAAGGCTGAGGGCCTTATAACACAAGTTGAATCCGTTTAGAACTGTTCTTCTTCTATTTGACTTTGATTAGAACACCCTTAAATAGATGTAGTTGAAACTACTATTGTATCATTCATTTTTCAACATTAGTGAATTTTTCCTCTTCTACTCATGATTTTTTTCCCGAAAGAATTTCCATACAAAATCTACTTGTTCTTTTTTTTTCTTATTATTTTACAATCGTTCTACCGCTATTATCAATGTTTATTATAAAACCCTTATCTAAAATCTTATCCAGATGAATAAGTTCGACATTGAAGCCATATAATCATGTCATGTAGCTTAAAGATTGATTATATACCAAAAAAAATAAAAAAATAAAAAAGAGATTTTTTAAGTTATATAATTTAGTCGTTACAAATAATGCCATCTCATAATTGATGTTGAAATTTTGTTGGATTTCACATATTTAATTAGGGTTTGAATTTTGGAGTAGTTAGTGACAAAATAACACAACTAATTCCTAATCAAAGTTGTGAATAAATTCATATGAATAAAGAAGAAAGAAACAAAAAGTGAAAACAAGAAAAAGGTAAGGTGGCATTTTCAATAGAGTGCATCCAAAGCAGCAATGCACTATGAACGATGATAATTTTATAATTAATCAATTTCTGCATGGGAAGCTCCGGAAAACTCATTTGGCTTTTTTCTGGATTACGATACCCATATCATAGTTATTAATTATACAAAAAGGTCTTCAGGTTTAACTTCTGACGGCAAATAAATCTACATTCTTTACTTTATTTTTAGGGTGATTTAAATAATTTTATATACTAATTGATTCAGTTTTAATTCGATTGATATGAATATCGTTATTAATATAAGAGTATGTGAATTTGAGTGCGTTAAAGCGCATTATTCTCTTTATTAATGGGTTAGGGAGATGTTATAAATAATTTTAAGATGGTGATTTCTACCTCCATAATATACACATTTTTTTTATACATTTTTACCCTCATACAATTTTACAAATCCCTTCCCTTGAAGACATTGAAGCATATCACACAAGGGGTAAAACTAGAAAATTCTTTTAGGATAATCAAAATTATATTGTAATTTTTTCGATAGTAAAAATACAATTTCATCATTTTAATAGTTTACATTTTTATAATTTTTAAAAAATTAAATAAAAATTTATAATTTTCAGAAGATTCAGTATATTTTTACTTTTACTTAAATAGAAAATTTTCTATTTTAGGTATGACACATAAAACATTCAAAATATAAATTCATAAAAGAGAATAAATGATTTTTTTTTCTTGTAAAGAGAGAAAAGAGAGTTTGGAGTCTTTGTAAAAGTACTAAATTGTAAAAAAAAAAAAAAAAAAAAAAAAAAAAAAAAAACCTTAAATATCAAATTATGAAAAAATAAATGTCAAAGTTCAAATACGACTTTGTAATAAGTTGTCTCAACAATTTGTTATATTGTTTTATTATGAATGGTTATGTCTCAAATACATTCCGACTGTAAAGAGGGATGGCCATCTATCCCATTCCTATTTGTGTTATGTGGGGGAGTAGGTTTTACACTCGTTTTTTAAGTTTAGGATGGATTTGAAAATTAGTTCTAAAATTTTATTTAAATTTAACTCATAATAAAAAATAGTTCTAAAATTTTATTTAAACTTGAATCATAATAAAAATGTTAAATTCGAGTTCAACTCAGTCCACCCGTATTAATTTTTTTAGATTATTTTCTAAATAAAAATAAATTTAAAAACATAATACATCAAATACACTAAAAATATTAGAAAAAATGTCTCCTAACAAATTGAAAATACATTAAAAATGTCTTTATACCTAAATATAGTAAGATAATTGCAGTTTAACAAATAAATGATTCTAAAATAGTATCAAAATTTAAAAAAAATAAAAATAAAAACAAAAACAAAAGTTATACAACATTCAAACAATAATCACAAAATAATAATAATATATAATAATGAAATGATAGTAAAATAGTAGCAAACCAACAACAAAAAAGCTTCTTCGAGCTCGAGCTAAAAAATCCTACTCAAGCCCTAGTCTATTTAGAAAATGGGCCTTAGTTTTGTTCAACTTTATTTTTTAGACCTATATTTTTATTCTAATCTTCTTATTTTTAAATTTAGACGAATACCCCGATCCATTATTAGGTATAGCGGAGAGGGGTTATTGACTTGCTTAACAAAGGCACAAGCGAATGGTCGGAAAGGTATTGGGTGTCTAAGCTAGCAAACAAGTCCATGTCTTAACTGAGTTAGCATTACTACCCATGTCTTAATCTATTTGGATTGAAGAGTACCTTCATTCAATTCATCAACTTGTACTGGATAATGTTATTCATATTGACAATGAAGATTATTATCTTTCAAAAAAAAAAAATCTAAAACTTTTGCACATTAATCATTTATTTTGAGATTATCTGAGAAGTTCTTCCCTTAGGGGCGAAGCCCGAAAAATTTTTTAGGGGGTCGGATGAAATTTTAATTTTTGATAGTTTATATCTTTATAATTTATAAAGGATTAAATTGAAATTTTATAATTTTAGGGGGAGCCAAAGTACAATTTAACTTTTACTAATTTAAAATTTTTAAAAAAATTTAAAAGCCTAAAAAATAATTTTACATTTTAGGGGGGGTTGGGGCCACGCCAGCCCCCCTGGCTTCACCACTGTCCTCCCTTACTCTGTGAACTCATGCCATCTCATCAAGATTATTTTTAGGTGTCTTCATCATCTTGAATCATTTTTGGGATGTTCCGCTTTTACTCATCGGCTTCTCTCTGCTCTTGAGCACCATTGCTTTTAGTGTTGTGGTCCGAAAACTTTTCTGACATTAATAGTTTTAAACCTAAGTCATAATAATGTTGGGAAAATATGGACATCACATATATATTAAGCATAATTATATATTATTATTTATTATTATGAAATATTAGTCTAAATTAAAAGTGATCTAATTTTATTAAAGTTTATTTGATTTCAATTAATAAATAAAGTATGAGTCAAATATGTATAGATACTCTCGTAACTAATTTTTAATTGATGATAGGCTGATTAGAAATTAATGTTAATGTGTAAAAAATTATATATTAGGGTTATGGTCCTCAAATTACATATACTTAACTTTTTTAACATCTCATCTTTAGAAAAGAGAGAGTCACATTCTTTAAATTACTTGTATGTTAATTTGGAAATATCAATGGATTCAGGTATGTTTTTGCATTTAATTTTGTTCTTAATGATTTGAAATGACATATTTTAATTTATTAAGTTTTATATCTAATTTTTTTACTCTAACAAATAAATCATGACAGTAACAAAAATTGTTGATGATTAAATTGTGAAAATTTCAAAATTAAATGTCTAAAATAAAAATTTTGAAAGAAAAGTGACTAAATTTATTCGTCTAATAAAAAGATTAGCATTAGACAAAAAAAAAAAAAAAAAACATTGTAATGGATAAAACCAAAAGAGGTTTGTTTATTTTAGCTTATTTTATTTTATTTTTAAATGCACATGAGCTACTAAAGATGGAAAATTGCCCCTTAAAGCTTTGGAAGGACGCTGTACCGATTTAGCGACCCTCTCCCCATTGGCTCCTTTTCCATTTTCCATCTGTCAATTTCCTTAATTCACATTTGGTTATGGATACGACCTTTCCCACCCCTTTCAAAAATTTTGGCCAAAGATTCTCTGTCCAAATTGTGCACTCATTCATGTGTCTACAACATTTTCATATATTTATTTATTTTTAATATTAAATTTTCAGAATTCTAAAGATATCGAATTCAACTTTTATTTAGTTGGTATTTTTGTTGTTACAGCAATTTCGAGAATACAAGTTTAAGTGTGCTTAAACATATTCTTTTTACGCTTTATGAATTAAAAAAAAATTATAGATAAACGTAGAGATTATATAAATTTTTTTAAAAAAATACATAATTAAAATAAGATAAAATTTAAATATACAATCTTATTTTTTTTTTTTAAAATAATCTTGGCATTAAATGAAAACCTCATTGGCATGATGATTTTTTTTATTTTTGTTTTTTGTTTTTATAAAATAGAATATTTAACTCATACATTCACACAAGCACTCATTTAAACAATGATATAGACAAAACCTGCAAATCAATCCCATAACCTTAAAAATATCATGTTGATTTTTTACTTCTTATCAAATATTGATTGGTTTTTGGGATAGTATTTAATGCAAATAATAACATAAGACCTAATTTTTAAAAAATAAAAAAAATTCCATAGGACTTATTGATAAATATTAATAATTTTATTTAAATACAATTAAAGATTAATTAATTAAGGTTTAGGATTTTAAGTTTAGATATTAATATTTTTGTATTTATTTATAATTAATTATGTTTTAATAAAGTTATTAGCATTTATTTATAACTCCTTCATTTTTTTTTGTTTATTCAATGATTATATGTAGATTATTATTTTCTCATAATAATTGAAATCATGAAATACATCAAATATTATTCTTGATTTTAGGAGTAATAATTTTTATTGCTTTTTCTAAATGAAGTAATATAATGTAGTAACAAATCAAAAATAAAAATAAGTTATCTCTCTTTTTTTGGTTGAAAATGGAATTATATTTATAAATTAGCAAAAGAGTCAAGCTCAATACATAACACAATCATGATTGTTCGCTAATTAATAAAGGTTCCAAGCAACTAGGAGGATTACTACATGCATTAAACAACGTAATGGAGAAGTAGATTGGAAGTTACTCCCTAAATGGGCTATGGTGTCAACACATTTGTTTCCTTCTCGAAATACATGAAACAACAGTCTAGGAGTCAAAGATTCTTGAAGCATTCTGCACTCATCAACCAAAGGTTAGAGGATCACATTAGTAGAGATATTGTTAGTCATAAGATAAATAACAGTGGTAACATCAACTTTAATCTCCAAGCCTTTGATATTTAATGAGGGCCGCTAACTGTAGCCCATATCTAAGAGCCGACAACTCAACTTGAACACTATTTACACAAGGGATATGTCTATAAGATCCGATCACTCAATTGTCTTAGTCAACCTGGATGAGGGCACGCGCTCCGGCCTGTCCCGGGTTTCCAAGAGCTGAACCACCCATATCGAGTTTAAACAAGTTCCTACTAAGAGGTTTTCAAGAAACTGGGGTAAATGAGGGGAGGGGAATGTGCCTTACCACATTTGAGGAAGCAACAAATTCCCTAGTTGTAGAAATGAATCTAGTAACCAAACTTTTGATGGGGTGATGGTTTCCAAAGATAACTACATTTCTAGATAACCAGAGTTCTCAAAGGCCAAAGCAAAAATTGCGTACCAATGGAGGCTAAGGGAGGTTGTCCATTCTTTTGAGGACAAATTATTCATGAAACAGTCTATCCATGACGAAAGAGGGGGCGGTCTACACTGAACCCTAGTATCCAAGGATTCCTAGAGGCCCTAGGAGATAGTACAATCGCAAAGGATATGGAAAACCTCTTCAGTGGTCGAGGAACACCAAGGGCAAGGGTCCCTCGAGATGATATATTTTCCTCTAAGCAACGTTCACGAAGCAATAGCATTATGCCCACACTTTCATAAGAAAAAATTGAGCTTTGGGGGAAGTTTGGTTTTCTATATGATTTTCCTAAGGGATGCATTAGGACAAGGGGACTTGGAATCGAATTCAGCTGCAAGGGCATACGCGTTAGCCAGAAGAAATTTCCATCATTAGAACAACCCCAACATAAAGTGTCTGACTCATTGGGGATATTAGGGACGGGTGTACAAGGAAAGGTATCAATAAAAAACTGAGGTAACCTTAAGGAGATGCTAAGAGGCCCTTGAGCCTCCCATCTATCACAAACTTGTTTGAATAACAAGAGCTCTTCACACCTTAATAGCGACTCTTTCAAAGGCCCCAAGCCAGACCAATTATCGAACCAAAACTTGACAGATTGGCCATCCTTTATCACCCATCTAAATCTAGAATCCAAAAGTGAACTAATCTTATGAAGGGAACTCCATGTTGAGGAAACATTGACAATCGCTAGAGGGTTTCTTAGATCTTGGGCATATTTGAAGAAAAGCAATTTGGCCCATAGACTATTCATCTCATGGATTAACTTCATCCCAACTTCATGTGGAGAGATTAGTTCCTATGTTTCACGATAGGGATACCTAATCTTTAGGAGGAGATATACCATACCAACTAATTGGGTGGAATTTCCTTGCCCCTTTCATACCACCCCATAAGAAGTCTTTATTAAGTTTATCCAGTTGATTAAGAACACTGACAAGCAAAGACCTAATTTATATAAAGTAGCTTGGGATGGAAGCAATTATAGATTGAATGAGGACCAATCTACCAACAGGAGAGAGAAGATTGGTCTTCCAAGCTTTCAATTTGCTACGGATCTTTTCCACAATGAAATTAAAATCCCTTCGAAAAGAGTGACTGGTCATAGTCGGAAAGCCCAAGTACCTTCCTATATCCTGAGTATCTTTTCCACAATCCAGGATTTGATACTTTCATGACAATTGGGGAAAAAATGATCTTGGATTTGCTAAAGTTAATACATTGGCTAGATTCCCTCATAAACATCTTCAAAACTTGCCCAGTGGAATCCACAGTCACAGTATCCATCTTACTAAAGAGAATAGTATCATCAACAAATAAAAGGTGCAAGAAGTTAGAACCACTCCTCAAAGCTCGAACCAGTTTCCACTTATTATGCTAAACTGCCAAATGGATATGGAGATTAAGGAATTTCATATATAAGACAAACAGGTAGGGGGCAATGGGTTTCCCTGTCTGATTCCTTGAGAAAGGCAAAAAAAATTAAGCTTAGAGTCATTCAGCAAGACTGTGGTGGAAGTAGAAGAGACACAACTCATGATAAGATTGATCCCAGGAGCTAGAAACCCAAAGAAGTATAGAACTTCTCGAATAAAGCTTCATTCCAGATTATCGTATGCTTTTTCCAAATCAAGTTTAATAACAATAACCCCTTTTTTTTTTTTTCCCTTTCATATTCTTAAGAGAATTCATGAGTTCTTGGACAAGTATGGCATTATCCATAAAATGCCTACAAGAAACAAAGCTACCCTGAAACGGGGAGATAATTCTGCGCAGTATAGGTATAAGTTTCATGACTAGAACTTTGGTAATGGTCTTATAAATCGTGTTGTATAGACTTATCGGATGAAACTCGGAAATGGAAGTAACTTCTCTCAATTTGGGGATAAGAGTGATAAGAGTTTCATTTAGCGACGGAGGGATAGAAGCCTTAGCAAAAACCTCAGATGCAGTTTGAATTATTTTCTATTTCACATCGAGCCAGCAACGTTGGAAGAAAAACGGGTGTAGATCATCCGGACCCAGAGCCTTTAGAGGTTTAAGAGACCAAATTGCCTTAGTAATGTCCAAGTGGGAAATCTACGCAAGGAGAGATTGGATTTCGGATTGGAAAGGTGAGGCCAAATAAGCAAATCGCCCTAAAAAACAATGGACACTACTTTCTCAAAGGTGGTAAAGAGTTGACCAAAATGATTCTGAACCAAATTCTCAATACTTGTTTGCTCAGTAATCCACCTACCATTATTATCAAAAAGCCCAACAATACGATTGAAGTTTCTGTAAACTAAAGTGGATAGGTGGGAAAACTTGATATTTCGTTCTCCATTGATAATCCAATTAACTCTGGATTTAAGAAAGTTCTTCCTACTACAAGGTTTCATTAAAGTCAGTAGACAGAAATTTATGTAGGTTAGCTAGGGCTCATTCAATTCTCGAATTTCTAGCTAAAAGATGTTTCTTGGATCAAAAGACATTACCAAAAGTAGACATATTCCCACCCGATAAATAAGAAGTAAAATCAGAAATGGTTGACGGGAAAGAGCTATTTGAATCCAACAAAAAATGGTGAAGCATGGATTTAAACTCAAGGTGATCAAACCACATTTTATGGAAACGAAATGGAAATCTTCTAGATTTTTTAAAATCAGTTATCTCTATCGCATATAAAAATGTAAAATTTTCAAATTTGATGTTGTTGTTGGTATGCTATTATTAATAGAATTTCAGTTAAATGTCTCATTATGGAATTTAAATCATATAAGTTTATCAGTTTTTTTTTTCTTATGATTTATGTTTAGATTTGTGGTTTCCTCTTTTAACAATATAATTTTCAAAATTCGAACTTATATTTTTTATTAAAAATGCATTATGCTTTATCATTGCACTCAACACTTCCTAATAAAATTAATCACTATCTTAATTTGATAAACCTTTAAAATGATAAATTTAAAATATTCTCATATGTTTTTAATATGTATAATTTGTTCTAAATTCTACATTAAACAAACAAATATGTTACCTTTACATACAATTATAATATCAAACTATCATGCCTATGTTTTGGGCAAAGTTTTCAAAAGGTCAATCGATTTGATTGGCTCGATTTACAATTAATGCATAACATAATAAGCTCATCCAAGCATAACTTTGTACTCGATTATATTTTAAGAAAATCTTTCATTTTATCATCTTAATTAGATAACATATTATAGTTATGAATATTAGAAAATTAACTATCTTTTGGCTAATTTTGTCAACTATAGTGTTTACAATAAATTTTGTATAATATATTTTTATGAATTAAATAAGACATACACATCTTAAGTCCACTTATCTACAATTGACTATAAGTCATGTAGAAATTCAATTCCGAATATAGTAACACTTGAGATGGAAACTGTTAAAAAATCGAGAAACTTAAAAAATTCATCTGATTTTTCATTCATATATCTTACAAGATGATTTATAAAAATGTATACAGTTGTCAAACCATCGCTCAAGAAAAAGGAAAAACTATCATTTGCTAACTAACTCTAACTAAATGAAATTAACAAACTAACTATTTGTTTCAACACTCCTCCTCAAGATGGTGGTTGAAATACATCTTTATGCTCATGTTGTTGTACCCCCAAAGTCTTTGTAAAGATGTATGCCAACTACTTTGTGGAGGATACATGCTCAGTCTTTATAAGACCATTCTGAGTCTTCTCTCTGATGAAATGGCAGTCCACTTCTATATGCTTAGTTCGTTCATGGTAAACCATATTTGTTGTTTTCTGTAAAGCAACCTTACTATCACAGAAAAGCTTTATTGATTGCTTTCTCCTAATTCTAATCTCAGTCAACAAACCATCTAGCCAAACCACCTCTGTTGCTGTTGTATAAGCCCAATTTAGCCCGGGACCCTTAAAAGAATAAACTTAACCCAAACTAAACCCAATCCCAACCAAACCCAAACTTTAAACTCAATTACAAAACCCTAAACCAAGCCCAATTAGTCCACAACATTTTCAGAAAAACAAAAATAAACCCTAGCCCCTTAACCCAAGTGGCGCCGTAACCTAACCCTAGCCTCTGCCAAAGCTTTACGCCGCCACTGGCCACCGCCCTTGCCACCGCCACCTGCAGAGAGAAGAAATAATCATTAGCAAGCAACTTGTAAATGGCTATAAAAGCTTTCAAAATTCAATGTAATTTTTTCAGAGATCATCGAATACAAAAAAATAGAGATTCAAACAAAAAAGTACAAAAACAAGAAACAAGGTTGAATACAAAAAAAAAGAGATCGAACATATAAAAATATTCTAAAGATGATTTTCATTTTTTTCATTTCTATTATTTTATTATTTGAGTTTTCATTTTTTACATATGAAAATACAAAAAGGAAGAAAAGGGAACTCACCGAAAGCATTCCGTTGTTGGAGGCTTCTTCTCCGGTGTCGAAACCGGTTGTAGGAGAAGGTTGAGAGGCCTTTTTCTTTTGTTTTTCGGGAGTTTTGAGGCTGGATTTGGGTTCTAGGAGGTGAAAGGAAGAAAAAGTTTTTTTGGGGCTCTCCGACCACCTCCGACCACCTTGAACGGCAGAGCCATCGCCGGTGGTCGGTGGACTGCCGGTAATCCGATGGCCGGAAATCGGATGAAGGGGGGAGGGTTTTGAAAATTTTTTAGTTTTTTTTTTTAAAAGGGCTAAATGAATTTAATGTATGAATTGTAATATATGTATTTTAATTTTACTTTGAACATTAAAAATACATAACTTTGGTCAATATATTTAAATAAATGATCATGAAAGCCACAAATTCCAACAAGAAAATGATATGAAAAATGTTTTATTTTTGGGAGACTACATTTAGATGGCAATTTATCCAAATATAGCATGATTTCCATGCCTCATGGAAGAACAATTCTCATGATAATACTTTTCTAGTATAATGAGTTTTTCCTGTTGATAATCCTAGTGATAGTGGTTCATAATTAAAGGAGAAAGGAGAAATCAAAGCAGGGGTTAATTATATAATTAAAAGGAACAAGGGGAGTACAATTGATAGGACTGCTTGGATGCCAATTTGGTGGCAATGTTGGACTACCTTACCTATACCTCCACCAAACAATGTTTTGACGGAGATTTTAATTTATTTTGTTTCTCCATCTAAAAATGTGAGAAATATGAGCCACTCTGTTGCTTGGAAGAAAAAGGGTCTAACAACTAGAATTTATAAGCTAGATTCCAAAATAAAATAATTATTTTAAACAATGAAAATCTCAAAATCAGAAATAAATAAAATAATAATAATAATAATAATTATTATTATTATTTAACCTCTAACCATAGCACTTAATTGATGTTCAACCTATATACTCAAAGAGCTACCTAATTGATGTTCAACCTATTTGCTCAAAGAGCTGCCGATTAATCATAACCATCATATAGATGAAATTGATTGAAGGATTGTATCTAAGCTTATGAAAAACTCTCCGACAATATAGGTAAAAAAATTTGAGAGAGTAAAAGATTTAAGGTAGGGTAGCTATTAGACCTGATTAAGGGTCGAGTTCAGTTCAGGTCGGGTCGGGTAGATACATAATTTTTAGGTCCACTTTTTAGGTTTTAGTCAAAAATTTGGCTTAAAATTTTGACCAAACTCGACCCATATTAAAAATGCTAAACATGAGCTTGATCCGACCCGACCGTAATAAATTTTTATATAAAAATAAATTTAAAAATTATAATACATCAAATACACTGAAAAATTAAAATAAATATTTATCAACAAATTACAAATTTTTTAAAAAAAGTATAGATAGAAAAAAGTTCCCAAGACTCGATCCATTTAAAAAAATAATTTTTGTCCAAACCCATTTTTTAAACCTATATTTTTACTCACGCTCTCACTTTTTAAACGGATGACCCAACTTATGATCAGGTCTAGTAGCTACCATTAAACTCTCCCTCTCACTGTATTTAATCTCAGTAAAATATGATACTTACCTAAGTCAAAATTTTTGCTTAATGGTAATTACTATAAATTTATAAAACTATTTAATTTTTGCATTATAAAATTATGGATCACTCGTATATGTTAAAATTTTTTATTTAATAAATAAATATTCTAACATTTTTCACTTTGTCCAAACTTTATAACAATATCTTGAAGGGATAAATCTTAAAATTATACATGAACTTTGATTTAATGTATAATTGTAATGCCCAATTTTAGCGCGGGCCCGTGCAAACACAAATCAAACAAAAACCACAAAAACAAAACGAAAAATACAAAAATATAACAGTCCAGTTTTTACAGTCCATTAAATGTTCTAATTACATAACCAAACTACTAACCTAACCCAAACAACCCATTTACAAATAAACCCCACGGCCCAAAGACAATGGCCCGACACCAAAAAATGAGCCCAAACGGCCCAAATATTGAAACCAATATAGAAACCCTAGCAGTTCCTGCTTGCGCTGCAGCAGCCTCAACCCCCATGTACGGCCTCCGTACAACGCTTCCAGCACATAGCACCGTACGACCACGTTCGCGCCTCCGTACGCCCCACGCCAAGGGCCAACGCATGCCAGCGGACTCCGTACCTACGAAAGGAAACAAAAAAACAGCAGCGAGAATGGCAGCCAATAGAATGGCAGCCAAGATCTTTGATTTATGTAAGAGGTTACACGCACAATAGAGACATTTTTCAAAATACAAACGCACAAAAGCAGAAGCAATACAAAGCATTATCAAAAGCAATTTTTTTTCAGAGGTGATTTTTCTGTTTAATAGTCGCTTTAGGATTTCTATCAAATAACTTCGTTTTTTTTTTTTATCTTCCATTATTGTGTTTAAAAATAGAGGAAAAGAAAGGAGAAATCTTACCTTGTGGATCTGCCATAGATCCCTCTTCGCTTCGTCGGATTTGAAGTTGAAAGAGGGGTCTCAAGGCCGAAAAATATCGCCAAGGGCTCAAGTCTGCCGGTCTTTGTTTGTGAAGGCAGATCGGCGCTGGTGCTTAGAGGGACTCTTAGAATTCGACTGAAACAAAGAAAAGGGGGGCTAGGGTTTGGTTGTGGTCTGGCCGAATGAAGGCCATTTTTAGCCTTATAAGGGAAGCAAAAAATGGCGTCGTTTAAGCCAAATGCAATGGCTTGAAAAACGACGTCGTTTGAAGTCACGACCGACCCGATCCGGTTCGCTGCCTCGATAACCCACGCGTTTTCGCGACGAGGGTTTATTTGCAGCATCAGTCCCTCCCTGTTGCGCCACGTTTCATTCAGCTCTCATTTGTGTTTCTTTGTTTTTTTTAAATTACCCCTGTAATTTACAATCGTTAGCAAACGGGTCCGCATTGTAACGCAGCGTTTTAGGGCCTGGATTATTTCCAGTTTGAGCCCTTACGCATTTTCCCACTTTACGTATCGGTCTTTTTTATTATTACTTTATTTTCAAATTATCCCTTTGGTTTTGGATTGATTCTAATTAAATCCTTTTAGCTTATAACTTTTATTCTTAATTGCTTATTCGTACAATTGTTTTGAAGATTTTTTTATCATGTTAATATTTTGTTTTTTTATACATTTTATTTTCTATATACATATATATTTGTACATGCATAATTTGATTTTGTTTTGTAGAGTCGTCACTTTAAATTTCTTTTTGCGTTAAGCTATTTTAATATTCTTATACAATCTCTTGTTTAAATGTTAATATGTATATACGTATACTTTAT
The DNA here is from genome assembly GCA_025698465.1 of Gossypium longicalyx. Lineage (NCBI taxonomy): Eukaryota > Viridiplantae > Streptophyta > Magnoliopsida > Malvales > Malvaceae > Gossypium > Gossypium longicalyx. The sequence continues at coordinate 4,884,502 of CM046995.1, read as the reverse complement.
ATTAAAGTTATTTTTTCTTTATTTCATATATATTATTAACCTTATATTATTTTATACATATGGCTTTTTTAAGTTTATTCTTATATTTTATTATGTAGTCCAACGTAATATATATCTTTTAAATTATTATCATACATATGTGCATATTTATTGATATTACTAAATCCATGTATTTTGTACATGTAGTCCTCCTTACATATAAGCATGTTTTTTAAATCTATTGTGTAATTTATAATAAAATTAATTTAGCCCTATGCATATTATCATTTCTATGTTATTTTACATGTAATTACTTTTAAATTCATATGTATATATTTAATACACTTGTTACTTTAATAGATTTTTCTATCTTAAAACACTTTTTGCTTTATGATTTGTAAAGTATTTTCTTTATGAATAAATATGAAATAATTTTAAAAACTTCATTTTTTGTAATTATAAAATTATTATTTTTGAATATATCTTTATATTATACTGCTTTTGTGTTTTTAATAGCCTATTATTTAAATATTTTGATATAAGGGCATGTGTATTTTTTTTTGACTAACTCAAAATTTATACTATTAATCTCATGATTTCTTTTCAACAAACTTACACGTATATATGTTTTATAAATCTATTTTGTGTATCATGTCTTGTCATATATCTTCATTATTATTCTTTTTTATATTAGATATGTTATTTAAATCATCATGTAGTTTGTCAACTTTTAAATATATTTGGGTTTAAAATCATTTTACGTGCAATTTGATTCAAATTTTCATTCTATAATATCTATTTCAAAAAATCATATATCTATCTCTAGTTTTTTTATATACAAATTTGTCAACCAACATTCTATGTGTCTATTTATTCGTCTTTATTTTAAAATAGTTTTATACCATACTACTTCTTTGATTTGCATTTTGTTTTATGTATCTAGTAGTAATCACATCATATTATGCCATACATGTTATCATTGCATATTATTTATTAGTGATAGAGTTGCCTTTTTAGATTAGCCCTACTTGATTATTAGTTTATTAGTGGATCGTATCTCATACATATCCGTTATCCCATATCATCCTTTTTTACTTGATTTGCGAAATGTGTTTTTTATTATTATAAAATTTAAATCTTTATGATTAATTCTATCTGGTTTCAAGCGTTAATACATTTTAAGATAGTTTCATAATTATTCACTTAAAAATTATTTAAAACGAAGACGAGATTTGATATTTGGCAATTCGCAGAATCGTGCCCTAACGTGTTGGGTTGCAATTTCTCGTTTGCTCAAAATGTTTGAATATCCCTTCAAAATTTCACTCATGTCTTCTAAAAATCCTTTAAAACGAAGGCAATACTCGGTGTTTGACAATTCGGGAATCATACTGTAATATCCCGAATTAGGGCCTAATCGGAATAGTGGTTTCGTGACCACAAATTCGAGATAGAAATAATTATTTTATAATTATTTTGAGGTTTATGATATGATTGCATGATTGTGTGAAAATTTTGTGAAGAAATTCCATGCATAAAATGCTTAATTTGAAGTTAGGGGCTAAATCGAATAAGTTGCAAAACTTGCATTCTAGAAGTTTTTAGTATGAAATTGCTTTGAAATATTAATTATGAGGTCTTAAATAGCAATTTGACTAATTTCTAAAATTTTGGACAAAAATGGGCTTGTACATGAAAATTTTCAAAGAAAGGCATTAAGGGCATTTTGGTCATTTGGATAATTAATGAAATAAAATGGGAAAAATGACACAAAATAGTCATCTTCCCCATTAGTTGTTGCCGAATGCTCCATGTTTCCATAGCTAGGGTTTCTTCAACTTTCAAGCTTCATAATCAAGAAAGACGTGGAAACGACTCCAATCGAGGAAAAGAAAAGATTGTGGATTAAATTGCAAAACCTTTGTATTTTGGTACCAAGGTAAGTTCATGTGTAAATAATGTAGCATAATTGTTATTTTTAAGTCATTGATGTCAATTATGTGATATGCTGATTTTTATCATGAAATACATGCTTTGTGGTTAATTTCGAATAAAATGCAAATTATGTGAATTACTTGTTAAACATAATTGTTACCGAGTATTGGTTCCGGCATTCTACGAAAGACGACAAGGATATGTATTCGAGGAAAATCCCGTTTGAACCTTAGGAATAGATTAGGATACAAGTGACATGTCACTAGGATGGTTGAGCATCCGAACTCGTTGAGTTGAGTCCGAGTTCACTTATGGATGCGAATGTCCGAACTCGTTGAGTTGAGTCCGAGTTCGTGAGATGTAACTAGGCATCCGAGCTCGTTGAGTTGAGTCCGAGTTCATTATGGATGCGAACGCCCGAGCTCGTTGAGTTGAGTCCGAGTTCGCTTATGGGCGGGTTACATGGTAGCTTGGCTACATATGTGGCACTTATGTGCAAACTTCCTATGTATCCGAATTATATTCCGATGAGTTCAACGGGTAAAGTTCTACTCAAATGAAAGAATACTTGAGATGAAAAGAGACGTATTGGCAAGTGATGTGAAATGGATACTTCGGACAGGTATGTACTTAACCCTCGGGTTGAGTATTGATACAATAACGATAAGGTAGTAAAATGATGAAAGATGATTAGAAATGAGATTTATGTTTTGGTGATACCATGCTAATATTGTTTGGTATGATTGCTTTGTTATGTTACTTATTATTTGCATATGAACTTACTAAGCATTTATGCTTACTCCCTCCTTCTTACTCATTGTAGTTTTGGACAAGCCAGCTCAGGAGTCGGGATAGGTCGAAGGATCAGTCACACTATCCGGAAGAACTTTTCGGTAAAATGGCTTGTAAATTTAAGTATGGCATGTATAGCAAAATACTTATTTTGTGTAAATGATCTTATGGTATGCTGATGAAATGGTTGAGGAAGTGCTTGATAATGATAAATTATGGAAATGGTTAGTTTAGAATATGTTTGATGTTATGGAAAGTTAATAAGTTACCTAGTTCATGAAAATTCATAAAAAGGATGAAATTTGCCATAAACAGAATATTACAGCAACACTGACGTGAGTTTGAAAATTTACTAAAAATCATAGAAATTGAATTTGGTGATGGATTAAATATCAAATTGAAGCTTATTACGTCTAGTTTCACATGAAACAAACTAAACTGGTAAAAGAATTATATGTTAGAAGATATTTGAATTTTAGTGAAACAGGGTCAGAGCAGTTTCTGAATCCCCTGTTCCAACTTTATAAATTCACCATAAATTGTACAGATATAATTAGGTGGCTTATTTTACATCCTCAGAATCCTTATTGAGTCTAGTTTCAGGAGAAATAAACCTCATATTCATATGAATTTTATACAGTGGTTCGTAGTAAACAGAGGTCAGACCAGTCAAGCCCTAAAACAGGGGTAACTTTAACTAATAAACTGTACTAATTGGCCCAACCAAAAATTCTAGAAAAAAATTAGTAGATAGGCATATGAGTCTAGATTCAGGGAAAATTTACGGATCTTGATTTCGAGTTTCGTAACTCGAGATATGATTTTTCTTGTGACTGTAACGCAAGTAGCTAAAAAGCTGTGAATGTAGAAACAAATAATCTAAAGTTCTTAAAATGTTAAATTAAGTTTAGTAACACCTCATACTCGACTCCGGTGACGGTCTCGGGCGTGGGGGCGTTACACATACCCTATCGTGCTGGGTTGTGATTTCTCGTTTGTTCAAAACAATTGAATATTCCTTTAGGTTTTCACTCATGTTTATTAAAAACCTTTCAAAACGAAGGCGATGTTCGATTTTTGACGATTTGAGAATCGTGCCCTATCGTGCTGGTCTGCGCATTTTCATTTGTTCAAAACAATCGAAGATTTCTTCGAAATTTCACTCACGTTTTCTAAAAACTCTTTAAAACAAAGGAAATACTCGATGTTTGGCAATTCGAGGAGTAGTGCCCTATCGTGCTGGGTTGCAATCTCCTGTTTGCACCAAATAATCGAATATCCCTTCGAAATTTCACTCGTATTTTCTAAGGCGAGGAAATGTTCAATGTTTGAAAATTCGAGAAATCGTGCCCTACTGTGCTGGGTTTCGATTTTTTGTTGGACCAAATAGTTGGGCATCCTTTTGAAATTTTCGAATTGTAAATTTTCGGACATCGAAACAAGAAGATTTTTGGCAACCAACTCGGGTTATTCAAATGTTATTAAAAAAGAACCACATTTCAAAAACATTTTTAATTTTAGACATAAGGAAAATATTTAATCGATTTGGTACCAATTTTGGGCGTAGTGAGAGTGCTAATCCTTCCTCATATGTAACCGACTCCCGAGCCCCTTTTTTCATATTTTCGTAGACCAGAATCGTTGTTTTAGTAAACCGAAAATGTTTTATTAAAATAACCAAATTCTTAGGTGACCCGATCACACCAAAACAAAAGGATCGGTGGCGACTCCATATTTCATTTTCAAAAAGTCGATTCCCCCGTTTTCATTAAATCAAACATTTAAAAAAAGGGGTGGTTTCGACAGCTTGGCGACTCCACTGGGGACCAAAGAGAGTCTAGCCATAAAATTGATTATTTGTTGTCCTTTTGTCAAAGAAATTGAAAATTTGTTTTATCATGATTGCATTTGATTGTATGATCGTTTTGGTGCGGGTCTTATAGAATAATGTTGCATTGCATTGCATGACCGCTGTGGTCACACCTTCTAAGTGGGAGTAAGAAGCTATGCCTTCGTGAGGTTTTCACCTCCGCATGGGCTAGTGGATTGCTTCCAGGGTACATCCGTACCTATGATTTCGTGAGATTTTCGTCTCCGCATGGTCATAGGGAAATGTATCCCCCTAAACCGAACTCAATCTATATGAACCTATAATGGGTGAGGATTGAGGAATCTGCTGGTTCAGGTACCTTATCTCTAGAACCGAACCACATATAGCGAACCTAAGAGCTTACCCTAGGTAGAGCCACTCTGAACCTCTAGTGATCTCTTGAATATGTGCCTGATTTGTCATTTATTTCTCCTGTACTAACGTATTTTGTTTTTATTTTGTTGATGGCTGCATTGCATTACATCTTCATGGAAATGAGGTGTTGATTCATATTCAATTACTAAATAGAACAGTTTGTCATAAGAAAACGAATTTCTTGATAAAGTGGATTACAATACGGTTGTCTGAATATGGTCCAAGTAAACACGACAGAAGAAGGCTAACAGTTCGTGGAGGAAAACAAGACTTTACCTAAGGATTTAAGCTGATAAAGATTATTCAAAAGCCGTCACGTCCCGACTTTCTTAACGGAGCTAATCAACATTGCGAGGACAGTAGTTCGTGGCCAGGATCAAGCAAATAGGAGCTAGTAGAGGCATGTATTAGAAGCTGGCGAGATTTGACTTTCACGAAGAAAGGGGATCTAGTAATTCGTGGCCCAGATCAAGCAAAAAGAAGCTAGTAGAGGCAGCTTGCAAGATTTGACTTTCACGAAGAAAGGGGATCAGTGCCTTCACCTGGAATATGAAACCAAGGCCGTATACGTAATCTGTTTTATGTAAAAGAATTTGTTTTCTAGAAAAGTTGTTCTAAGGGAATTGAATTCAAAATCAACATCTTTCTTTCCTTTGCATTCATCTCATGCATTTGCATTGCATTGCATCATCTGCATTGCATTGCATCATTTGCATTAAATTTTCCCAAAAGGACCCTAATTAGGTAAAATTATTTCAGAACTGGCAAAGGATATGGACCAAAGGTTGGAGAGAATATAGCAAAAGCAAATACAGATGCAAGAGCAATTGATCAAAATTCAACAAGATATGCGAGAACAAATGTTAGAACTCCAAAGAAATATGATGGGCCACTTAACTCAGTTACTGGCCGGAGAATTTGAAAAAAGGAGTGGCCCAATGATCAATAGTGAGGATGATAATGAAGAGATCATCTATTCTCCAGGTTTTACCCCAATAAGCGTCCTGACCTAACCAGACATGCAAGGGGTACCCGTCATTATCGAACCCCAATATCAAGCTGATACCTTGGCACTGTTGAACTTCTCGATGGGTTCAGGTTTTAATCCGGAAGATGATCAAGCCAAACCGGTTGTTCTGGCAGAAACGAAAGAAAGGAGAGAGTGGACTTTAAGGGACCTGAAGAAGAAGGAAAAGAAAGCGAATAACACGAGTAGGTATGACAGAGGTCGTTCGGAGCCGATTATAGTAAACCAGTCAAGGTCGGTAACTACTAACCATCAGACCTCCTCAAGGCAAGAACCCAATCGAAGATCGAACTCGGAAAAACCCCAATACACGCCCATCCCAATCACGTACAGAGAGTTTACTGCGTTCTGTTCGATGTTGTATCCCCTTTTTACATAAAACCTGTACAACCCCCATACCCTAAATGGTACGATGCAAGCAGCCAATGTGAATACCATACAAGAATCATGGGGCATTCCATCGAGAACTGTACCGCTTTTAAGAAGCTAATCGAAAGATTTATCAAATTGGGTATCGTGAAATTCGATTGTCCCTCTAGAGCAGGAAACCTGTTACCCAACCTTTCTATTAAAGAGGGGGACATTATGAGTTCCATGATGGATAGGGGCATGAGATCTAGAGGTACATCGAGCTCAGGACTCTAATGCAAGACCTGGTATTGAGGAATCCGGACATTAATGACGTATCAGAAGAGGGAACCCGGGAGTAGACTTTTCCAAGCTTCTACCCTTACGTACTTAGGGTGTTTTAAACAATGGGACTGTGAAAGAGATCCTTATATTTTTAGAGCTAATCTAGAGTAATATTCAAAACACACTTGTTGTTTTAAGCCTAGAAGCAACAAGAATCCTTTTGTAAAATAGGCTTATATCTAAAATCTTTATTTCAATGAAATAGGCTTATATCTAAAATCTTTATTTCAATGAAATGCATTTTTGTTATTATCTTGAGTAAATATTATTATATTCTTTCCATTTCATACTGTACAAACGATTATTCTTAGATTCTTTTATTCATGATCATACCATACAAATAATAACCCTTAGAATCATTTATTCTTTGGAATCTGCCTTCATACCTACAACAGGTCTTCAGATATCAATGACGTGAGCGACGTTGTCACTAATTCCGAGTATCTTTTTGAGCAAGATATGTGTCTAGGGGGATATCAGGACCTTGAAGATGATAGAGATTGTAGCCTATCTCCTGATTTGTCAAGGATGGTAGAACAAGATGAGAAATAGATCCTACTTTACAAAGGGGCAATGGACGTCGCGAACTTGAGAGAAGAGGAAGAGATAAAGATTGGAGTGTATAACACCACAGAGACAAAGCGAGATGTCAAGAATACTAAGATATTTTCACATGATCGTATCAAGATATGCTTGGGCTACTAAGGTCTTTGGATGCTAAAAAAAGGTTCATATGAATGTCAAGAGAACACATGCTAATGGTCTTACGTTAGCCAGGCTAATCATGAGGTTCGAGCGCTGCTGATCTAACATGGAAGAGGATTGTATCAGTCAAGCTGCGAATGCCAAACGAAAGAAGACAAGACTTTTATGCCTCCTCAATTTCTTCACAGATTTTCTATATGCGAGGCATGGATATTATGGGGCTGATCTCGTCAAAAGCTTCTAACCTATACCGATTCGTCTTTGAGGTTGTCGATTACTTCATGAAAAGGGTGAAAGTCATTTCATATGCCAATGTTACCAAGTCGATAAAAAAAAGAGATTAGGTGCCGATGAAGATCGTCAGAAAGATTCAATGTCAGAAGTTGGCAATCTGTTCAATGATCAGACGCCATATCATAACGCAGCAAAAAAATCGTGAAAGATAATCGAGGCTTGTAAAGATTGGCATAAAGAAGTTACCATTTACCCTCTATACTTATCGAACGCCGGCCAGAACCTTCGCCGAGGCAATACATTGCTCGTTTGCTTAATGGGAAAGAAACGGTTTCGAAAACGAGATTTCTTTTGGCCAAGTCTTGTCAAAATTGAAGTTGGATCAGGTAGAATAGATCCAATCCCGATGTGATCAGTTGAATTTGAAGAAAGGAGATTGAAAGCCATCTGTCATGGCCTAATGTACCAAAAATGAATGACGCAAGCCTACGTCAGAAAGGTTCATCCTAAAGAATTCCACAAGGAGGACCTGGTGTGGAAAAAGACCTTTTTTATAAAAGGACTTCAGAGGAAAGTGAAAGGCCAAGGCGAAAACCCGCAAAGGACGCTTTGAGACCTTCAGAAGAAGAAGAAGAAGAAGGAGAGGCCAAGGCGAAAACCCGCAAAGGGCGCCTTGAGACCAAAAGGGATTTGAGTTGAGAACCCGAAAAGGGCGGCTCAAATTTAAATCAAGGGGGGCATACAGTAGTCTTGCTACGCCTGAATAAACAATGAAGAAGTATGCTACATCTTGGGGCATCGACAAAGTACTCCGGATCCCCTAAATACATATTGAGCTCAAAATGGACCTCAAGAAGTTTGTACAGAGAAGCTCGGGCTGCAATATCTGGGGCATCTAGTTTTTATCTTACCCATACTGAATTTACTATCTTTGATTACTATATTCGTTTCAAAATATGCTCCCAATAAACTTCTTTCTTATTGCATTGCTATCTTTGATTAACTTATTCATGTGAGTTAATTGCTTTCTATTTGCATTTGCAATCTTTGATTAACTTATTTGTTTCGAGCTATGCTCTTACTAAATTTCCTTCTTGTCCATTGTTTTGATCTTTTTCGAGCATTTTGCATTGAAATAACGATTAATAGACCAATAATACTTTCATAAAAGAAGTTTTGCATATTACTCGGGAGGCTTCTAAATAGTACAAGAACCTGAAGCAGGACTATTGTTGAAAACTCACCAAACCTAAGGGATGGAAATGTTTGAGAAAGGGGAGTCTAAATTGTGGCTATCTCTTTGAATTTTCTATTAAAGGTATCGATTAACGAAGAGGCAAGATATTTCGTCGGTGATACAACCTCGACAAATGACGAGCAATGTCAATCCAAGTGTAAGAGGGGATCATTCTCAGGAAAAGAAAAATGATATTCTGCATTCACGCAAATATCAGACATGCACACAGGGTCATTTCACCCGAAGAATGATGCAACAAATCAAATTGATCCTATACCCTGAGTTGCAGTGGGTTGGATAAGCAAAAACTCCATAAAGTTTCAGTAAGGTAAGCTTGCCGAGCATATTGAGATTGTTTCTTTGGGTTTTCTGTCTTGGTTTCAGTATTTAGGCCGTTTGGGCTCATTTTTGGGTGTCGAGCCATTGTCTTTGGGCCGTGGGGTTTATTTGTAAATGGGCTGTTTGGGTTAGGTTAGTAGTTTGGTTATGTAATTAGAACATTTAATGGACTGTAAAAACTGGACTGTTATATTTTTGTATTTTTCGTTTTGTTTTTGTGATTTTTGTTTGATTTGTGTTTGCACGGGCCCGGGCTGAAATTGGACATTATAGCTGCCCCTCTTTGCTCATTGTCGTGTAATGAGAATGGAGCAAAGACTATAAAAAAAAGGCCAATTTTGTCCTGTTATTTGGGCCGTTTGGTTTCAGTATTTATATTGGATAAATATAATTATTCATGTATACAATATATAAATATAAAATGATGTTATATCAATAATTATGTTAAACATTTACAAAAATTGAATTAAATCAAAATTCATGTATATAATTACATATTAAACCATAATTGATGTATAATTTTAATATTTATCTCTCTATCTTTAATAATATTTTTATACATCATATGTTTAAATAGAAGAATATATTTAAACGAGTCATGATGGTAAATGTATATAATTAAAGTAGAGGTATCATGAGAAGTCCTATCAAAATTTTAAGCTTGATTGATAGGCCTGAGTTCGGCTCGGCCCGAAAAATTAACTTAAATTTTGGTTCAAGAAAAACCAATAATGTTCAAGAATTAGAAGTCTTAAATATCAAGAACCACAATATGGCTTCATAGAATTGTTGAAGATGCAAGAAACAAGACTCTCTAGAAAGGAATTATAATCCCAAACAAAAATGAAACAATTTTTCTAGAATTTCATAGGGAAAGATGCAAAAATCCAAGAGATACCCACAAAAGGTATTCAATCCCGAAAATCATAACAACAGAAAGATCATTAAAAGAACTTAATTGTTTTAGAGCATAATAAAATTCAAATCAGAACAACCCATTAACAAAATAGATCTGAAGATAAGATAATACATCTGAAAATCCCACTTAGAAATCGCAACTATAGTGGAGAGAAAATAAGTAGCAGTAGGCACTTAAGGGGAAGCTTAGAGACGAAATCCATGGCTGGTGAATCCATATTTATGGGCAAAAACCATGGTGAATAGTTTCTATCTCTGTGTGTATATAAATCTCAAGCATAAACATTAAACAATTGCAACTAACACAAGATTTCATCTTTTTAGTTCAATTTTTAGGAGGGAAAAGAGAACCCCTTTTTTTTTTTTATTCTCCTCCTATAAATCAAAGTCGGAGCTTTAAAAAAAATTAGAGAGTTGAAAGAAAAAAGTTCAAAAATGGTGGAAATGTTTGCGACTGAGAAAGGACTTAAAGGAGACCCAAGGCTTCAAGTTATATCAATCGCCATAAAGGTTGTTACCTTCGGTTTCTCAGTCAACAAGCAATAGTGGTGATTGGTGAACGATGATGGACCAGTGGGTGTGTGGTGGATCGGTGGTGATCGGAGTAGTTAACGACGATGGTGGTGGCCGGTGGGTGTTGGAGTGGAGAAGGGATTTAAAGGTGTTAATGTTAGGGATTATTGGGAGGGCCGGTTGAGGAAATCGGGAAAAGAAAAGGGTAACCCGTTAAGCCATGCTAGGGTCTCTATTTTTTTGAGATTATATTTTTATCTAAATTTTCATTTTTCGAATGAATTTTTAGGTTTTTTTCGAACGGGCTACATCGAGTAGCCTGACTCATAAACAATTTTAAATCAAATTGAGAAAAAAAAAAAAACTAATTAAAACATTAGTGACAGTTCTAGGGATAATTTCATTTCAACCACGTAATCCTGAACAATTTTGATGGCATGTCTTTTTTAGAGGATCAACAATCATCAGTTTTGTATATGTGTTTCAATGAGCATTTCCAAGGATAAGTACTTGATGTTTTTTACTTTCACTTTCACTTTTGTTGTTCTTGGTAAAGAACATAATTGTCACTGTAATGCCTTAAAATTTTTTACATTTATAATTTTCACTATTTTAGGATATAATTAATTAAATTCCCGAGAACATGCATTTCATTGTTCATATTATATTGTCAGATTAAATTAGACACTGATAAATATCGTTAATCAAATTTAAACATGAAATATTGAATCGGAATATAGACTACCTTGTAAAAAGTTTAAAGCATAAGGTATGAATGTGAGATATAGAGAATTGTCATTAAAGTGGAATGAGGAGGGCTAATATTAAGATTTTTCCAAGGACTAAAGTTGTAATAAGACCATGGGTAAGCCATTAGTGGAGGAACTCCATCTAGACCGTTAATCTCCACCAAATTTAAGCTTGAATGAATCTTGTACATGGTTTATGTTAGTGGAATGTGATGAGAAACCACTAAGGAAATATTTAGAACCTTCCTTAAGACATTTTCTCTCCATCTTTATTCGGCTAAGACTAAGGAAATAGAGGAAAAGAAGGGAGAACCTAGCCAAACTAAGTCCATCTCTTCATTCTTATGAATTTCAGTGTTATTTTGATTAAAAGGATGCTGCTAAGTTTCAGTAGCCTTATTACCCATGTCAAGAGAGGTTAATTTGGAGACTTGATTGTCGTCAAGGTGGGGTCTTGGAAGGAGAAAGGTAAGAAGTTGTGCCATTCATACATTCATAAACCTTGAATTGAAAATTTGGAATTTGGAATTTGTCATTGTGTTGTCTTATAGTGATTAAGGTCTTAATGTTGTATATGTGTATATTTTGAAGCCAAGGAAACTCTTGGAGAAGGAGCAAGTAAAGGAAAGACTAAAGTGGTAGATTGATAGCTTGAAAGGTGGGAATTGGTATTTTGGAAGCTTAATCAAGGTTAGTGCTCCATGATTTCTAGTGTGTTTATTATTGATTATTAATGTGGCTAAAATGTGAGGTAATAGTTAACTTTAGGCTTATAAGTAAAATAAGTTGTTTGACTCTTTTAAACTTTTTGCATTCAATTGAACATTGGATTAACTAAACTAGTTAAATAGACCTTTTGATTAACGTTGACTGCTAGTATTTAATGATAACGTTAACGCGGCTGTTAACGTACGCCATGTTTACATTGATTTGTTGATGTAACCGTTAACAAATACCATGTTTGCATTGATTGTTGACGTGACACTATCACATCAACAAAAAATAAAAAGATTTTAAAAATAAGTACACAATAAATCTAGACAAATTATTGTCCAGAAAGTTCATTTGATTAAGATACTCATTTGTTTAGATTCATTCTATAATTATAAAAGAAACATATTTTTTTTATAAAATTATTAAAATTTATAAAATATATTAGATATTGATTAAAAATTATAAAATTTTTATAAAATTTATAGAAATAATTTATTAAAAACAATAAAAATTTTGAAAAAAATAATTTTCTCATTTTGATCAAATTATTTGACTAATATAACTTGCTCAAATTGAAAAATGAGGGGTAAAAATATAACCAAAAAAATTGTTAATCTTAATTTTATGATATAAGTTGGTGATGCTCGTTTTCAGATTTAAAATATAAAAAATAAACTATTTTTATAAATTTTATAAAATATTATTTTTTAATTAATTTATAATAATTTTTATTTTTTTATAATTTCAGATTGTATTTGGACAAAATGGTGTCCAAATTCAAATGAATTTGTACAAAAATTTATCCAAATTTATTGTGTACTTATTTCTAATGGTCAACATTAGTCAAAGGGCCTATCGGCCAGTTTTTTTAGTTCAAAAGTTAAATTGGGTACAAAAAATTTAAACGGATTTAATTGATTTTTAAAAAAAAGTTCGAGTACTTACCATTAACCCTTAACTTTAGTATGGAATAAATTGATAAGATGTGATATCTACATGAAGAAGAGAGTACTGTTTAAAGAGCTTAATAGTTGTTCAAAAGAGCTAAAAAATTATTATGTTTAAAGTTATGTGATTGATGAATAAGGATGTGAAAAGAATTATTAAATGATGAACTAAAGACCGTCTGAACTATCTTGAATATAGAATATATATATATATATATATATATATGTAAAGTGAATTTATATAATGGTGTTATTGTTGTTTGGTTGAAGAGATAGTAAACAAGCATGGCTTTATAGTGATCATAAACATGTTAAATGGTAAGTTAAAGGTATGGTTAACTTCATTTTAGCGATGCTAATAGCTTATTATGTGATTATAATTTTGTACGAATAAAGAATATTGATTATAGCCATTGTAAATAAGGTGTGAAACTAGTTAGGTATAAATGACATGTCATAAGATATAGATAATAATCCTGCATAATTATGACATATGTATTGTGTATGTTACATTTTACATCTGAGAATATCGTTTGCGCTTCACATATTGTATTTAGAATAATTATCGTTATCACTTTGCAACCCGTAAGTACCATTAGCCCTATTATTGATGTAACCGGTTAGATTTTTGTTAGTGTTTATTCTCAAAGGTATTTAAAGAGTGATTTGTTTTCACTCAATGAACACTTATTATTACAGTTAGTTTGAAAAATGGAATAAGCATTTCCAAATTAATAAGAGATGTTACTTTAAAAAATTTATTAAAAGAAGTGTCATCTTTCTGGGTATTTTCCCACAAGAATCCGATCGATTTCCCTTTTGTTTAAATTTCAAACATAATTTCAAAGTATATTGATGAAGGTTTAAAGAAATAATTAACTTTTCTGCACCTGTAAAAATGGCATGGGAGCAACTATTATATATAGTAATTTTGGACCCTTTCTTTTTGGGGGGCCAGAATTTTTGTACCCCTTAGATTATATATGTGTAACATGTATGTATGTATATATATATATATATATGCATTTGCATGTACATATATTTGTTACAAAAGATGTTTTAGTCCGGAAATAGAAAAAAAATATATTTCAAAGATTGATATCGTAGGTATAAATTAATTTAACTAAATTTAGATTTAACTAACATTTATTTTAGACTTATAGTCATCGATTGTCATCTAATCATGTTACTCAAAAGTGAGTAAATTATCATATTTCGTAATTATATATGCCAAAGAATCAAACATATGAAATTATCATGAGTTGAATGGAGTTACGAGTAGATTTGTATATATATATATATATAAAGCTTTCTTTAATTTAATGTATGTTATTCAGCTTAGTGAAATCATAATAACTTTGCATAAAGAAGTTTCATGTTTTTAATCTTAGAGGTTAGAATAAAACTTTGCATAAAGAAAAGAACAGAGAAAAGTAAAAGATATTGGCATGATATTCCGGGCCCCATTGGGTCATAGTACAGGAAAAAGTTTTTTTTATTTTTTTGTTTTATTGTTTATGTTCAGATTTCGTGACTACATCTCTTAACAATGTCGTTTTTAAAATTTAAATCCAAATGAAAAACTTGTTGTTTAAAGTACCATTATTGAAACTAAGAAAAGGGCACTAAAATCTCTCATTCAAGCCCAAAATTTAATTCAAATTATTAGATTTTTAATATTTATAACTAGTTTTTTTATTCATAGAAATCGACCTCGTTTGAAATAAAAACAGTTACCAGAAATCCATGGCACTAGTGAAAGTGCAAGTGTCAGAAGACTGATAAAGTGAGGAAGAGATGACAATCACTGCAGGTTGCAGAAGCTGAAAGATCTTTGGGAACTGGCAAAGACTTGCTGTTGTTTGAAGCCCCCCACTGATTTTAAAATGTACCAACCAAAAGTGAAAACAAAGGATGAATGGTTTTAAAATCTGTCAATGCTGGAGATTAGCTCTATTGTTTTTTTCTTTTTTCTTTTCCAATCTATTTCTGCAATTTTCTTTTCTTTCCTTTGATGTTCTATTGCTTCTGCCTAGAATTTGGCATGTTGGTAGCAAATTTTCCCTACTTTTAATATATGCCCTTGTACCATAGTGTGAAGTGCAGTTTGGTCCTAGATTTTGTAACAAATGGGAAAAAAACCGTTAATTTTACTAGGTGGAGTAGCATTTTTAAGTGAGGGATATGGCATATTCAGTCAACTAATTATAAGATAACCCCAACCCTTGTAGTTAACCTATACGTATGAAATAAAGTCGAGTTAAATGCAATGATTTTAAGGTACATGAGGTAGAAAGAAGATGACAGACACACATAAAATTAACAAAAATGTAGATGGACCAAAAATGAATTCCGTACTATAGACCTTCTTTCACCCAAATTTTCATGCTTCTTTTAAAGGCAGTGTTGATCCAAAACCAAACAGAACAGAAAACTGAAAACAGAAGAGGACCAAGACAAGGTAGGGCAGGGGGTGGAAAGTTGAATGTTGAAATGTTGAATTACAAGGGACATTTTATGGTTACCACAAGTTATTCCGAGGGAATCAAATAAAGAAAAGGTGATGTATTGCAATCTTCCAATGTCATTGATTTTATCTTTATCTAACATATTAAAGTTGGTTTGGTTTTTTTTTTCCCCTCACCTGTCACCAAGCAAAACCCTTTGCTTTATTTCACTGTGTTCCATAGATTCTCTTGAAACATCCCTGGTAATGTCAGGAGAGAAAAAAAAAATACAAAATCTTATCTTGTAATAACTTTACAATTCATTGACAGATTTTGGTTTAACGAACTTGTGACCGTTTTTTATATGGGTTTAGCTGCTCATGTTTTGTGAGGAGTTTTTATCTTGAAAATCTGTTGTTTTTTAAGATACAAATCTTGATTATTTGCCTAAGATAATGTTTGACGTGACAGCTTAGTTGAAATGTTCCAAAGGATGCCTTTCTCATGGCAATGGGCATCTCATTTTATTATTGTGGATTAGATTCCTCACATTCAACAATGAATCCTGACATTACAGGGATTTGAACTGATGAATTGTTAAAATTCCAGCACCTTCAAAGGAAATTAAAGAAAACATGATCTTTGTCTGTCAGAAAAAATGACTTGTTTCAATGTTTAACTTTGATACAACCACACCATAATATAGTTTTTCTTTACATCCAATTAATTTAACTAATTTACAATTTAAATTTACTTCACTCACTAAATTGTAATATCACTTTTGTACTTAAATTTAAATCGTTTCTTCTTAAAGATAGTGTAAATTGATTGGTTCAATTTTATTTACTTACAATTATTAGTAATAAACAAGTTCCTATTTAAATAATTAACGTGCTCTTCAATCCATCCAAATAACCTAACTAAGTTGTCAATGTATAAGGATAAAAAGACTTGTTGAAATATAATCAATACATTCACTTATTCCACTAAAATAGTCACTTGAAAAGATTTTCTGATAATCAACACGTTGGCAAAGATGTTCTCGATATCAAAACCTTTGAAGATATAATTTTCTATTTAAGAGAACTTTGATTATATTAAAAATATCAATTAAAGAACCAAAACAATTTAATTAAAATATGTCAATCAAGTAAGGCAAGTTATACTACCACTAAATTAATACATATCGAAATATTATTAGTATCATCATTATCAAAAAATTCTCAAAAAAAAAAAAACTTCTAGTTCATCGACATCAAAAAAGAACTTCTTCAAGGAAATTTTTTTTTTTTTAAAATTCTTTAAAAAGAACCGGCAATCACCTAGCTAGCAACCAATACTCTCAGTATCTTCATTTGGAATTATCTCCTCAAAATCTACTACTACATGTTTTCCTGCCACTTGAAAGAATACTTCAATTTAGGTAGCATAGGCTTCTTCTATGTCAACTCTCTATGACCTTTGCTTCATAAGAATCTAGAATGTGAGGGAGGAGAAAGGCGATGCCAGCCTTGTATTCTTGGTCTCTACGTGCTTAATAATTTCATTAAATATCATCTGGCCAAGCTCAGCATGAGCAGAAGAAACAACCTTTCGAAGGAACACAACCAGGTTCTTAGTGACGAATTCCTTGTTGCTATGGCTTGGAGTGTTGCATATATAAGCTCAAGCTCAAAAGCTTTACTTTTCACATTGTTGGTCAACTAGGTTACAAGATCATCATAGTCTACCTCTGATTGATCATCATCCATTGTTGGTCAAAGAAGGATTTTCCTTGCATCTTTCATCCCTCCTCAAAGGAAATTTCTGTTTATTTTATCAAACTTTGTCAAGATATTTATAAGAAGCAATCGACATTGCATAAAATAGGAAGGAATGACCGTTTTGGTAGATCAGAACACTGTAAGCCTATTAGCTTGAGAGAGGCAATTTCTTTTCCAAGCAATAAGCTTGTTTTTATTATACTTGAACAGATAGAGAAACTCATTCTTCATTTTTGCATGTACATACGGCATTAGGTGCATCCTTTTCATACCGTAGAAAGTAGTTTTTCAAAGGTGATCATTGCTTGAAATGTCTTTTTTTCTTTAATTATTATATGTACATTAATGTATGTGTAGATACTAACTTTTGAGGTTCTTTGTAAATATTAATGGTTCACTTCAGCTAATAATTTTCATTTATAAGGCATTTATGGATCATAGTAAAAAGGAAAAAAATATAAGGATTGAGGAAAATAACTTTTCCTATAATTTTTTTATTAATTAATAAATATTACTTTACCAAAATAAATAAATAAATAAAAACTCATTCCATTTATTCATTCATTTATATATAATCAATAATGCCATTAAAAAGTATATTTTTAGTCCTAATATATTATTTTATTAAGATTTTATTTAATTCCAAGAGACGAAAATTTAAATTTAACAAATCTTAAATATCATTTTTATATCAAGTCATGCACCCTTACAATTAATATATTACAATTCGTCACGTTTGATAATCTTAATACTTAGATAAATAAATTTTATTTAATTTATTTTAATTTAACTTTGACCCAACACTAAAATATCGATATCACATTCCAAGTAAATCTTTAACTTTTTTATTTTATGGTAGAATTCAAGCCCCGTAACATCTGTTTTTAAAATCATTATATTTAACATTCATTTGCTATAATGAGTCTCAATCAAGCTATTTTTACTACAATAATGGTAGATTTGGATGAGCAGTATATTTACATGTAATTAATATAAAAATAACGGTGATGGTGAGGTTAAATATTGTAACAATACTGTAACGTGAGACAAAAAATAAGCTAAACATATTATACTGCACCCAATTGCCCATCCAAACCCACCCTCTAAGTCTACCAAAACTCTCACTATTGCTCTTCTTTTCCTTTTCAAGATCTTGGAAGAAAGTGACAAGTTTGGATTTTGTTTCTCAATTATTAGCAAAGTCAAAACCCCTATCATCTTCAACTGTATATAGGCAATCTAGTTTTTCCCCAAAGTCTACAACAACTCCCCAATATTATACATAATTCACTTCCTATATCTACAACAATAAGAGCAAGACTGTCCAATATAGCTAAATAAGTGCTCGCAAGTTGGTGAACATGACTAATCTCAAATTGTAAAGTGGATAAGATGCATATAAGTATGATACTTTCAAGGTTTGAGTGCAAACAAATAACCCAATATGTAGATTATGTTATTCCTTGGAGTGGTAATTTTGGCTGATAATAAGCCTTAAACATAGCCGATGTTGAGTTTCTTGTACACTGTTTTTAAAGATTTTTAGATGCTAAAACCTACGATAGATGATAGACCTCGTCCAAGTTACTTTACTAGTCTTGGGTTAATGCCCGAATGGCCCCAGTTACACTTTTTAAACAGTGAAAAAAAGTGACACAATTTCAAACTATGTAAGCGGGTCTTGTGGGGGATTAGAAAAGAAAAGCCTTGAGATTTGCTTGCTACCAAAATCCAAAAATTTCCCGGCCATGGCCTAAGATTCCAAGCCATATGTGCTTATGAAGCAAATTGATAAAGAAATTACTGAGCTGATTGATGTTAAGCAGCAATTAAACACAATATAATTTTATAGTAGACTGTAATACAGGATAAGGGTATTCAAGAAAGAGAATGTAGGATCACTTATCAATCACATATGGTTGCTGGAACCAAACAATGTCTTATCAAATTCTAAAATCCATAGAAAAAAGGCAAAAGTAGGCAAAGAGTATTCCTAAATCCGCAAAGTCGATGGCAATGTTTTAAATAACTCAAAAGTTGAGTGGTAAATTACTAATCAACACCCTTTATAAACTCCATTTGAGAACATGGTTCTGGATTCCCCTTATACAATAAAAATGGTGGTTGGTCCTTCTTACCTAAAAACCTTGCACCCCCTTCAAGCCTTTTCATTGAAATCACCATCTTCAACCTTAGGCTCCATGAAAATCAAAACTCTAATTCACACCCTTGTCTATGCTCAGTTTTGTCGTCTAATTCGAGCATTTTCCAAAGCAAAATCTACTTTCATTCTAATTTGTAAACAAAGCAAGCCTATTCAATATTTGATTTCCAACTCAAAGACCACAAGAAAGAAGTACAAGCACAAGAAACTTTTCTTTGGTTCATTCAGGCTACACTATAATTGGTGCTCTTCTCATGTAACACCAGTTCCAGCTCCAGTTCTAGAAGCAACTCATTCAACCTGGAATTCAGTGGTTTCAACTGATCAGCAATGTGATGAGGACACTGTGGAGTCTGAGCTTTCAGGTTACCTTCAATGGCTAGAAGAAAAGAAGGGTAATGGTCATTCTACTGTTGAGACAGATATAAATGAGATTGATAAGCTAGCAGAAATGTTTATAGCTAATTGCCATGAAAAGTTCAGGTTGGAGAAGCAAGAGTCTTATAGGAGATTCCAGGAAATGTTGGCTAGAAGCATGTGAAGGGTTTTCTTAATTATTTGCTAATAATCCTTTTTTGTTGTCGTTAATTTTATATCCTAGTAGAACTTTTCACCTCTTATATATTTTGTGTTTGGAGAATTGTATACATGATAAGAGTGTGAGGTGCTTACTCCTATTCTTCCCTTAAATTTGTGATGACAATCCCTCCTTCGTAGGAATAGAAGAAAAAAATCCAGTGCAAATTTCCAGAATTGTATGATCACTTTCATTGAGACAGCTGGTAGATGAATGCTTATCCACTTTGATTAATATATTAGGTTAATTTGGGATCAGTAACTTCATCATTTGTTAAAGTTATATATAGAGTTGTTACACTTCTACCAATGTAATTAAGCCAACTTTTTCAACCAACTTGTGTAAGAAACATGAACATCTGAAATTAATTATTAGTTCAATGATTTTGTCATGGGAAGTGTACTTGATTCAATGTCTAAATGACATATAATGTTCCTTGCTCTAATTCCTTTATACCTAATTTTTTACGAAGTCAAAGCAATTGGGGGATCTTCTTATGTATTCAAAACAATTATATGAAGCCCCCCAAAGAAAGGCAAACTAAAGGAAAAACATTTTGTTGAACCTACTCCAAATCCTAAAAAAGGAATGATGATCTTGATGAATCTCATATATGATGAAAGGCACATGTATATGGCCATGGCATGAAGCTCTTGTGACATAAGGTACCCATCGACATAATCAAAGACACATCCTAGTTAGCTTAACTTTGATCAACAAATTAATTTAATTTGATTGAATGGTAAGGAGTTTGATATTTTTTAAATAAAGTCTTAATTTTGAATCTTGTGAATGGGAAAAATAGATATTAAAAGAATTTTTCTTTGTCCAACTCGATATAACTTTGAAATAGTCAATGTCAATATGACTGCACTAAGAGATCTTCAACTAGATACAAAACTTTTATAAAGTCAATGACGCCTTACACTCACCACTAAGATTTATGAGAAAAATTATATAAATATGAACACTTAGCTGTGATTTATTGATCAAGTGTTAACCTTTCTAAAAAATAACCTAAGTTTTAAATCATCGTTGTAAAAATTTATATAAATATTAAAATTGCATTATCATTTTACATTGTAATGATTGTTTTTAAACTGTCAAATTAATTGATTTGTTGTAAATATTAATTTACAAATTAATTGATTATCTCTTAAGAGCATGTGACACATCTATATTGACCATGACTTCTTCATGTGACACATCCATACGTCTTAGTTGCCTTAATTGTATAACAACAACATTCATAGTTATGAAGTATTATACGTCTTTTAATTTCGTTATAAGTTCAAATCATATCTACTATTTTTAACATAATATTTAGAACTACCCATAGCCACTCCTCAACCTATAAATAGGAGGATAATACGCTTCAGCGCACTCGAACTCACGTCCTCTCGTATTAGCAACAATGTCCATACCAATTAAGCTAAGACTCAATCTGCTTATATAAAAGATTTCTAAAACCAAGTGTAAGATCCAACAATTTCAAAATGTGATTGATATATATATATATATATATATAAACAAGATATATACACATTTGCATAAAACCAAGCATAATCTAAGATTAATCATTTCACTAGAAAAGCACTTCATATTTATGTTTATGTATATAAAAATAAGATTATCATGTATAGGAATTTATAAACAATTTATAAAATATTTTGATGCGAAACTTCATGGGTTATATAGACTATACCATTCCCAACATTAACCAAGGAAAAAAAGTATGCAAGTGAGAAAGCTAATGCAAAATGGCATAAACTTTGACATTTACAAAACAAATATAAGGGTGTCATTCGGCATTAAAATTGTTTCAGTTTCATTTGCTAAAACTTGAGATCATATAACTTGACAGGCAGCATGACTAAAGCTGAAAATATACCACATCAAAAAATGGAAATCCTACAAAAAGAAAAACATTCTAGTACACAAGTTGTGGTTCAAATTCAGCAAAATCAACAGATCCAGATTCGATCGGCGGCATCAGATACGTAGCTAGGAGCTCTGAAGCCAATGCTGCAATTAATGGAATCCTCTTCAAGTTCTTCACCAATGGAATATCAGAGGTCTCCCCAACAGCAAGCAACTGTTCATTGATCTCAACCATTTTGTCCAACCTCCTCTTGAACTCTGGATTCTCCACATCCAGCACAGCAGGGAAAATCCTGGCTGTTGTGCGGTTTGTCTGTATGCAAGAAATTTCATTATTAACAAGTAAATGATGACCAAAACTCTAGAGTTCATCATATGTTATATGCCAAGGTCTTATAGAATGACAGTGGAACCAGAATCTAACCTCAATGATGACATGCATGTCAAATTCTTTGGTGTCGAGTCCAATGCCCTCATAGAAAGCAGTGCGCTGACAGTCGTTGAGGTACATAGTAACATACACCTGCAGGACAAATTTGTTAAATTTGAAGGCTATGTAGTATTGATATAAATAACAAAAAAGCTGTATGCGATCAAAGATGATATGGAAACAAATGGATTACCGAGAGGCAGAAAAATCTAGACCATAGCTTAGCCTTCCAATCATTAAGGAATTGAGGCTGTGCCTTGAGCAATGCAGAGAAGAAATCACCGTGACGGTTTTCATCCTGGCACCAGTTCTCAAAATACTTGAAAATAGGATAACATTGGTACTCTGGGTTTTCTTTGAGATGCCTGTAGATTGTAATGTATCTCCAGTACCCAATTTTCTCAGATAAATAAGTGGCATAGAAAATGAACTTTGGCTTGAAAAAAGTGTACTTCCTAGCTTTTGTCAAGAAGCCAAGGTCTAATGCCAAATTGAAATCGGATAAACCCTTGTTCAGAAACCTGTAGTCAATCAAATGGTAAACTTATTTGGGTTTTTTGCTAATGGATTGGCCATAAATAAAGGGAAAAGTATGACTGTGCTTACCCGGCATGCCTGGCTTCATCCCTTGACATAAGAGAGAAAATCTCTGCCACAACTGGATTGGTTTTCTGTAGTATCAAATATTAGGGAAACAAATGAATATGAGGGGAGAAAAGAGGGTTGTGAAAGACTAAAATGAATATTACCTTGAGCCTCCTTCCAAGTTCTTTGTAGAGGAGAAAACCAGAGAACTCAGCAGTACAAGACCTCTCCAAGAACTCAACGAAGATTTGTCTCAAAGGACCATCAATCTTATCAGCAGCTTCTTTAAACTCCTTGTTCCTTACAAAGTGAGTCTGATTGTAATCAGTCTTGAACTCTTGCAGCAGTGCCTCAAATTCGGACTGTTTAAGGTTCTTGTTAATCTCAGTGTTGAAAAGCGCCTCCATTTCATCAAAGTCGGTGGTGTAAAACCTTGGTGTCAAAAGAGTCTCTTTGATGGCGGTTTTGGCAGCTTTCTTGCCACCCTTCGAGGCGGCCTTTGTTGTTGACTGGGAAGTAGATGACATTTTGACGGTGGTGAACTTCCCATATCGGGAGTTGCTAAAAATTGGACTGCTTGTACTGAATTTGGAGATAGGCTTTACAAGGGCCATCTCCGTCGCCATTTTTTTCTTTGCTTTTAGTGGTAGAGACAGAAGAAACAGAGCAGAGGAGAGTGGGTTAAGCTATTTTGTTTTATAGTGGACTAACAGTTGATTGAATCTCATCCAACGAAATCTGTGTCTGTGAATCGAAACCTGACACGTGTGATATCCTATAGCTGTTCTTGATTACTCTGTTTGTTTCTGATTATGGGCTGTATGGCTAAGGATTTGTGGTCTACCTTTCACGCCGCTTGATTTTAGTCCATAGCCCAAATATCTCTCCCCATCCTTCCTCTTCTTCTCAACCCCCCACCACTCCCGGTAGGAGGAGTGAGTAAAATTTATTAGGATAAAATATTAAAATAGTTACTTTTATTTATCTTAAATTATATTTTGATTATTTATGTTTAAAATATTACGTTTTAGTCACTTGCATTATCATGTTATAATATTAGTGTTAATTGTCGTTAACAGTGTAACGGTAAACTAACGTGGCACGTTAAATCATCATTTCAAACGAAAATTTTAAGTTAAATTTTAGTTCTAAACCAAAAAATATGGGGACAAATTATATAATTTAACCTAAAATTTTTGTTTGAAATGATAATTTAATATGTCTTGTCAGCTTACTGTCACACCTTTAACGACAGTTAACTAAAATGTTACAACACGCTAACGTAAGTGATGAAAATGTAATATTTCAAACATAAATGACTAAAATATAACTTGAGGTAAATAAAAGTGACTATTTTGGTAGTTTATCCAATTTCTTAAACCCATTAAATAAATCAATTTAATCTTAATTAATTTATTCCATCAATTTTCAATTTTAATCGAATAAATTAAAATTAAATTTTAATTATTAAATCCTAAATCTCTATTCATAACAAAGCCCAAAATAAAATAAATATTTAATACTCAATATCTTAACACCCAACAATAGTCGTATAAAGTCAAACCTTACTTCAAAGTAAGCTTAATTACTCAAATAAATAAATAGATCTAATTACTCCAACATATATAAAAATTACAATTACTTTAAATTAAATGGATAAATATTAAATTTACATATAAATTTTTATTCAATTTACAATTTGATACATGATTTTTATTTGGTACAATCATATATATATAAAACTTGAATTGCCATTTATAAGTATACATGAAATTTTGATTATGGTTTAATTGTACACATTTAAATAAATAAATACATATATTTTTTTATTCAAAACAAAGAACACATATATTTATTTTCATATTTATTAATATAATTGTTTGTGTATGTATGTCATATAGTAATTTAAAATAATACTAATTCAATAATATTGTCAATAATTTGTGAAATTTGAATCAAATCAAATTTTCATATATATATATATATATATATATGATATTTTACATTAAATCAAAGTTTATGTATATTTTTTTATATTTATCTCAAATTAAATTGATTGCAAAAACCTGTATCATTGGCTTTAATTTAAGCTTAAGGGGAAGATATTAATTGAAGAGTAATTTTATAAAATAAAATAAGGGTACATTCGTTATATTTTGATTATTTTAAAATATTTTTTGAATTAATTATTATTATTATTAAAAATTTCGTTTGCCATTAATAGACTGATGACATGGTACATTAGTGACTCACAGGTGACAATTTTTTTTACTAAAGCTTAGGTAGCTCTTTATAATTAATTAAAATATTTTTCTTTTTTAAAATATATTTAATTATTTTAATTAAAATAATTGTATAAATTAATCACAAATTACTATCATTAAAAATGTCAGGTGCCAATCTATTGAGCTAATGTATCATATCAATAATTCACGACTAATTTTAACAATTATTTTAATTAAAATTATTAAATTAAAAAATATTTTTAAAAAAAATTAAAATAGGGAAGAAAATACTTAACACGTTATAGAAAAGGGGAAAGTAGAAAACAAATATTAAATACAAATATTAATGTAAGAACTAAGAAGGTGCCTAATTGGGTGCTGCGCCATATGATATTTCATTTTCACTATCACCATTCACAATCTTGGTTAATATTTTATTTTCATTCATTATCTATAAAAGTTGCACTTCCATAAATTTTTCTAATTTTTCCGTAGTGCATTCTTTAAACTCATTCAATATTTGTATTATATATATTCTAATTTTATAATGGATCAATTGCAATAGTAATTTTGTCCTTAATTTTAGTTTATAGGTAAATAAATCATAAAAAAGCAACAACAAAAAAAATATTTGAAAAATTGATTCTACTGAACTAAAGATTTTCGATTTGGTTCAGTTGATTTTAGGATTATAATCAGTTCAGTTTATTTGGTTTGTATAATTTATTTGATTTATTCAAATTTTAATATAGAAAAATCAAATCAATCGAATACACACCCTTAAGGCCAATATATTAATTTATTGAAAGTGTTGCTCGTATTGCTGGATGACGTATTGTAATATTATGTATGACACCTTGTAAATAGAAGAATAAAATCACAAATACACACACACACACATATATATATATATAAATTGTTTAAGTAGATCAACAAATATATTTATGTATGTAAGGCTTTGCTCATAGAATAATCTCTTAATAAGTCAACAGTACAACTACAAACTTAACCTAGTGTTGCTGATGGAGACTTGTGATTGTGAGGGTTCACGAACAAAGTGCACCATAGGTGAAGGTGGAGCGGATGGAGACTCACAACTGTGCCCGACTGAGAGAGAGGCTTTGGATTGTTGTGATGATGTCTTGAACAAGTATAAATGCCGTGGGTGCTTCAAGGGAAGAGCAATGATCATGGCGAAGCCTTTAGAGGGTGGTGAATGTCAATAGTGGTTCAAGAGAATGAACTATGGTTGAAGTGAAACCTTCAAACAAGGTATGACGACAAAGGAGTGTGTTGCAGACGAGGTAAAGTCCTCGGATGGATGTCGGGCATTAAAGAAACTTCAAGGCCAAGATCTTCGAAAGAGTGTAGGTGAAAATTAAGCCCTTCCTTCTTGATGAGCATTCCTCAAACACTTATGAAGAGGAAAAGATTGTGAGAAGGTATTTGAGGTTGCCTTCTGTCGAAACCATTCTTTTTGAAAGACGGGTTCGACTTGATTTTGGAAATGAAAACAAAAAAGAAAACGGGAGTCGCCACCAATCCTTTTTGGTGAGGTATGATCGGGTCACCTCGTAAAAGTGGTTGTTTTTAATAAATGTTTTGATTTATTTAAACAACGATTTTGGTCCGTGAAATTCAGAAAAATGGGTTCGGGAGTCAGTTACTCACGAGGAAGGATTAGCACCCTCGTCACGCCCAAAAATTGGTACCTAGTTGATTAATTAGTGTCTTAGTGTCGAAAATTGAAAACTTGAAGACTTCAAAATACGATCCCCTTTTTTGTAGAAAACTCGAATGTTAAAGACTTTCTCGTCTCTAAGTAATAAAATGCCACATCCAGTAAGTTAGGACATGACATCTCGAATTTTTGAGAGTGAGCTTGCCTTTTATTTAAAATTTTTGTATTTTAACCCTTTTTGAAAGGATATTCAATTATTTAGGGTAAATGAGGAAAATCGAAACCCAGTAAGTTAGGGCACGATCTCTCGAACTTCTAAATACCGAACATTACCTTTATCTACAAAAAATCTTATTTCGAGGTAACAAGATGTCATATCCAGTGAGTTAGGACACAACACTTCGTATCTCCGAGAATAAGTATTTTTATTCAAAACTCGTATCACGATTTAAAAGAATATTCCGTAATTTAGGTTAAATGAGAAAAATCGAAACCCAGTAAGTTAGGGCACGATTCTCTCGGATTTCCAAATACTGAATATTGCTTTTATGAAAGAATTATTTTAATGTATCGAGTAAAATATAACGTGATTTATAGTAAAACATAAAAGCAAATTATGGTACTAATACGTATAATAACATAATAATAGGTGCGACAGCGTCAATAACAATTATATGAGCAATTAAAAGATGAAATAAAAGTAAGGCTAGTAATATGAAAATATAAACAAATGTATAAGAAAAGTGAGATAAGCAAATACATAAAAAATATAAAACATAAAAAAATAAAAATGACAATGATAATGAGAACGATAATAATAATAATATAAATAATAATAATAGTAGTAAAAAATAATAATACTAATGATAATAATAATAGTCATAATAAGCAAGGGGTAGCTAGGGGGCTGGCATGGGCCCCGGCTCCCCCTAAAATGTAAAATTATATTTTTGGCCCTTTAAATTTTTTAAAAATTTTAAATTAGTAAAGGTAAAATTACATTTTGGCCCCCTAAAATTATAAAAATTTAATTTAATCATTTACAAATTATAAAGATATAAACTATAGAAAATTAAAATTTCATCCGGCCCCCTCTAAAAAATTTTCTGGCTTCGCCCTTGATAATAAGAATATTAATATTAATAATAATAATGATAATGGTAATGGAAAATAAAAATAAATAATATAATGATAGTAATAAAAGTAAAAGTGATGGTAATAATAATGGTAATAATAAATAGTAATAATAACGATAATACAAATAATAAATGATCTAAAGTTTGAAACTATTTACAAAGATATAAATAAATAAATGATGAAATGATAATAATAAGAGTAGTGATATATAAACAAAATAAGTGTGCTAAAAATATACATATATATACTAAATTAGTTGATATAAAAATAATAATAATAACGTATAAGTAAATAAAAAAAAAGTATAATAATAATAGAAATAATACAATAGTGATAATAATAATAAAGAAAATATTAATAATAATGTATTAAATGGTAAAAGAATAATAGTAACAATAATTTGAAAAAAAGATAATAGTAACAAAGTAAGATTATAATAATAATATTAATAAAAATAAGAATAAAAAGATAGTAATAATAGTAATAATAATAGTAATAGTAAAAGGAATAATAATAGCAATAATAAGGGCGTTAATAATAGTAATAATATAAATAATTATATATTTGTATGAAAAATAATAATAGTAACAAAATAATAATAATAATAATAATAATAATAATAATAATAATAATATTAGAATAAAATAAATATAAATATAAGTATAATAATAATAGTAATAATATAATAAAACAACAAAAGTGATGAAAAGGACGAAATTGCAACTAAAATAGAAGTTCGGGGTGGATTTGAAATAAAAATAGAGGGGAGGACCTATCCGAACACGCGAATAACATGGGGGGACTGAAAGGGCAATAATTCCCACCCCAAAACGCGCAATTTCGGTAGGGACCGAATTGAAAGTCAAAATAATTTACAGGGTAAAATTAGGAATAATGAAAATTTTAATCTCAAAACAATAAAAAAGCGGAAGGGCTAAAAGTGCAATTAGCCCTTCACTTAAAAACACGCGGATTCTAAGGCAGGTCGGTCGGGTCGGATTCGGGTCAACCAAGGCAAAACGACGTCGTTTTGGCGTCTGAGCTTCAAGCCCAAAACGACGTCGTTTTATGTGGGTATAAAAGCCAAATTTTTGTTAAAAAAATTATTTTTCCTTCATTCTCTTCAAAAAACAAAAGGAGGGCTCCCTTTTTTCTCTGCAGCATGCCCCTCGCCGGCCTTGGGTTCCGGCCAGTCAACACTGCGCCGGCCGCTGTCGCCGGCCACCGCACTCCAAAAAAGATATATTTATTTATTTTTACTTTTTAATGTATTTTTTAATATATATGTATATGTAAAAAAAAAGAAAGAAAGATTCAAAAAAGAAAGAATGAAACGAAAATCACCTCTTTTCCGTTTTGATTTTGTTTTTCGTTTTTGCTCTCTTTTTGATGTTCAATCTCGATTATGTATTTGAAAAATATGTTGTTTTCATTGATAAAAAAAACCCTACATTCGGTTTTGTGATGGCTTTTATAGCCTTTTTACATCATTTTTATTATTTCTTTGTCTTTTTTCTTCTTGCAAAGTGGAGCAAGTGGAGGAGCAGTGGTGACGAAAGGCGATCTTGGTTAGAAGGTAGGGGCGATGGGACAGATGCGGCTGGTGGCAGCAGCTAGGTTGATTTAGGATTTTTTTTCTTTTGTTTTTGGGTTGGGCTAGGGTTAAAAGAATTTTGAGTTTTTTGTTGGGTTTAGTTGTAATTGGGCCGGGCAAAAATGGGCTTTTACACCTTCCAGGACGCACTCTAACAGTCAAGTCAATCTATGTGACAAGAATAAGTAAAGCAAATATAAATAAACTAAGTATGATAGCAATGTAGATGACTTGTGCTTAAGTTGCAACTGTGATGAGGCTCTTGGACGAGGCGTGAAATTGTTGAATAGTGCTTTTTGCTAGTGAAGGGATCTACAATCATTGAGAGAGAGAGAAAGATAGAAAGATGTTTGTTGCTGTACTAATAAAGATGTTTGTTGGTGTACTAATCATGAGATAATTTTAATACCCCAAAATTTTGGTTTCCAAGGAAGGACAAGTATTTTAAAGGTAAGCATTTGGAGAGAAAGTATGAATAATGAAATTTAGTAAGGATTAAATTGCAAAATTTTAAAGTTGAAGGGTTAAAAGTGTAAATTTACTATTTTGAAAAAAGGGGAGAAAATTGAAGAATTTTTTTTATGAATGTGACACGGAAAATTGAGATGAGGACTAAATTAAATAAAGTGAAAAAGTATAAGGACTAAAGTGTAATTTTAATCTTATTTTTAATTGATATTTGGAGACATAATGATGAAATTAAAATTTCTAAACAATGAGGTGTACAGGAGAGAGAAAAATTATGGAAATTAAGGTTGAAAAGTGTTAAAATTTGATTGGATAATGGAATAAATGAATTAAATTGAAGGAAAAAAAAATGTAGACTTTTTTACACAATTGGAAGGCTGAACAGCATCAGCTTGGGGCAGCAAAAATAAAAGGGAAAGAAAGGAAAGAAAGAGAGGGAGTAAAGAATGAAAAGGAAAAAGGAAAAGAAAGAAAAAATCTCTCATGCATTTTTCTTGAGTTTTTTTTCTTAAAATAATAGCTTAATTTCATGTCCTAGAGTGCTATGGAAATATTTTTAATCATGGAAACAACTTAGATGAAGAAAAGAGGGAAGGAAAAGCTTGGGAAAGTGAAGAGAATAGTTAATTTAAATAGAAGAAATAGGTAAGTATTTAATTGAATTCAAATTAGTTTATTTTAATTTGAATATTTGAGTATTTAAATTTTAATATGAAATAATTAAATAAGATACGATTAAGATTATTGAATTTAGTAGTGAATATGTAATTAAAGGTATGCTAGTAATGCAATTTATGATAAAGTGATAATTTAGTGACGAGTGAATTTTTATGAAACTAAGGATTAAATTATAAATAGTGAAAAGTTATTTATTTTCCATTGATTGATAAGTAACACCCCTAACCCGAACGAACCGATACATCTCGAGTAAGGGATGTCACATTTGGTCACTAAGACTACTTAAACCTTTAAAATCAATTTTTAAAACTTGTTTAACATAAATACTCTTTTGAAGTTAATCAAATCATTTCTAGGCTTTTTTTTAAGTTTGGTTACAAACGAGAATCATTCGGGCTTTTTCGGGTTAAAAAATAGGGTAAGCAGGGTCAATGTTGTGACATCGAATAATGGAAGTCACGACTCTAGGAGCAGATTACTCTAATGACATCCAGTGTCACGACACTATGTTTTAATGTTGCAACACTAAAAACAGTTTACCCTTATTCCATCTATTTCCAATATTATCTGTCATCAATTATTACATATCACTTCTAAACATTATACAATATAATTATCCATTAAAACATTATATAATTCCATATATAACTGAAATCAAATTTTAACTAAATTTGTAAGGTTAACAAAATGATTAATATTTTTCAAATATTTTCACTAGGAATCTTGTGCAAATATTTTATTTTAACTTATGTAAATGTCATGATCTATTGTTAAAAGATCAAAGTCATACCCTTTTTCAATATTTGAGATGTGATGAGTTGAAATTATACCTTCACTCTAAAACTTCAATTCGAGTCTCTATCACCTATGTATTAAAAAATAACGCATTAAGTTAATAAAAGTTTAGTAAGTACATCAAGAATTAAACTTATCATTACATTAATTATATTTAACATGCCAATACTTTAAATATAACATATTTAATTAAATGATCATTAAATACCCTTTTTCACTTACAATTTTACCATATTTCACTTACCCTGATTCAATATTAATTTTTACTTGACACTTTTCATTTGGCTCACGGTAGACTCAACTAAACAAGCAGGATATGTAGAAAGAACATTGAAATGATTATTTGGTTTTATACTTGAGTTGCTTGTCAATTGGTTTGATTTAATGATTTTATTTTTGTGAAGATTGGATGAAAACATGTATGGAATTATTTGAATTAGATATCAAATGTGCATTTTGGTAAAAACAAGGCCACCGTCGCAAGAAGTCTTTGACGTTGCAATGTCATTTGACAGTGAGTGATGTTGCAACGTGGGTATGCATGTCGTCACAACGTGACTCACTGAGATGACATCGCCGCGACAAGGAATTTTTGAAGTCGCGACAAGGAATTTTTGAAGTCGCGACGTCGACTTGAGACTTTTAAAATTAGCAAAATGCTTTCGTAAGCTCGTGTGAGACCAAAAAATGATTGTGCCATGTTGTGAATATATTTCATACTGAATTACATGTTTAAATGATCAGAAAGTGTATGATTGCCGTAGTTACTTAGCAAGATCATAGCATCCGTTGACTGAACCCAGTGATCGGGTTGAGTAAAGAGTGTTATGAAATCATTTAGAAAAATTGGAATGACAATATTTTGAGGATGTAAACAACCACCATTACAGGCTCTTGCCTAGATTTATACAATGGTGGCAAAGATATGGAATGCTTTTTGAACTCACTTTAGAGGTAGTGAGGGAAGATCTATCCATCAAGAAGAAATTATGGAGATCCAAGTTCATCATGAATTTGCCACCAATTGAATACAAGGATGCATAGTGTTGTTGCTATTGCACAAGATAATAAGGAGAACCAGTTCATATTCTGGAGAACAGTGAAAGGAGCATCAAAATTATACTGTAGAATTCTCTTTCTCGAATTGGTTTTGATTAGGCTTAGGAATGTGCAGGTGAGAGGCAATATTTCCAAGGATGCCTCACGAAAGTGGATCAACATCGTATCAAACCGAAAGAAAGGGACATAAAGTCACTCCTTTCAGAAGTTCATATAGCAAGCGTGCACAATAGCAATACGACACAATCACGATTGAACAAGATGACAACCATGGAATCTCATTATAGAGTATCTTAGAGTTGGCCATAGAGTTTGTTCACCACCAAAAAAAAAAAAAAAACATATATCAATGCCATAACAAATTAAAAATCCATGTATCAAATAAAGCGAGAAGTACTTGGGAAAGGGGGTTAAGATTTCTTTTTGTTCTTGGACTGTTTTTGGTATAGTTCACTTTAAAGAGAATGGAATATACTAAATATGGTATTGTTAACCGAACCTAATTATTGTGTTAAGCATGATAATAATAATTAATTGCCGGTCTTGGAAATGGATAAGTTCGAGGAGAGGGAGAGGGAGAGGAAGAGGGAGAGGGACCACAAGAAATTGTTAAAGTAAGCAAAGGGGTAGATAGAGCGGAAACTCGAAGTGGACTTTTTCCTTTATTGAGTGAGTTGCTTGTAAGTAGCAAAAATCGTCTGTCATCATCTTTTACTATTGTAGGATTGCTAGAAGTGGCGGACATGACAAAGGCTGGAACTTACAAAGTGTAAATTACATTGTTTTGCTGTCGTGAAAGCAAGGCAACCCGCATACCGAACCGTGGAAGCAAAACACTTGTCCTGTCTTTTCCGCTAACAATTTACTGTCCTCGCGTCAGCTCCGTTGGAGGTAGATCTTTTTCTTCCTCAACACTCTTACTCTCTACTCTATCACTTATTCTGAAATCGTATTGGATCATTTGTTTTGATTTCTTCACTATAAAATTCTGATTGATTCATCCCATCACTCCCAATACTTTCATCTTATCTGGGTTTCACTTCTTTTTCTTTTTCATTCTCAATCTGTCTGTGCAGTTTCTAAGGTTTGCCCAATGATGGGTTTTCGATATTAGGCATAATAACAGACTGTTTTTATTCTCTTCTTTTTGTTTTTGTTGCCCTGTTCATTGCTTTGACCTAAGAGTTTAATTGAATCAAGTGCAGTTTTTGTTTTGCTTTGACCATATCTCTTTTCGGCGGTCAATCGTGTTACCTGCAAGCAAGTATAGTGTCTGATATTAGTGAATCTTTACCTCGGATTTTAATCCAATAGCCGTCAATCAATCATGGGATTTAGCTACTTTTTTCATGATTGCTGAGCTGATATTTTTATTTTACTTGTTTTCGTTTAACTTCCAGTTATCGTCATATGATTTAATATTCCCCTTTATACCGATTTATGTTCTTTTTCTATTTACACCAAAATCCTCTATACAAACAAGTGTTCGAGTCAAGCATTGTATTTTTATATCAGTGCTCTGAATGCTGTTTCCTCATGCTGGATGTGGTGTAGGCAATGGGTTATTGCAAGGTTCCTTGTGTGTTTTTACTATGCCTCTTCATCAGTTTCTGCCTTCCCTGTCAATTGTTGGCTGATGAGGTTGACAAAAACCTGACAGCTCAGCTGTTTATAGATGCTTCCGAACGGTCAAGCCGTCCAATACCTCAAACACTGTTTGGAATATTCTTTGAGGTTAGTTCAATTAATATTTGACTAAAATTACAGACGGTTACATAAATCACTTGATTGCTCTAGAATGTTTTCTTCTTAAAAGGAAAAAGCCTTCAACATATCAATCCATGAGAGATGTCATCTAATGATACATAGTTTTACTTACCAAAAAGATGCCATTAATGAGAAAACTAACAATTTGAATTACTTTCAGTTTACAGCTTTCTGAATTTCTGCAGTGCTTGATTACTTACCTCATTTAGCGATGTTTTTAACATTTTCATTTATTCCCGAGCAAATGATCCTTTTGAATTCCTTGCCCTACAGGAGATCAACCATGCTGGTGCTGGTGGGCTGTGGGCAGAGCTTGTAAGCAACAGAGGTTTGTTTGAGAAGCTTATAATCATAAGAAGTAGAGAGAAATAATATAAGAGGATATTCTTTCTTTCTGTGTTTAAATTACATAATTGGTGGAAACGCTACTATTGAAGAAAAGTATGAGGTTCAGAATCTTTAGATTGCAAAATTTTCAAGGATATATTTGGTTTTTTGTCTTGTCTAAAGTACTTGTTCTGACTAATAAATTTAGGGTCCAAATGTGTGCCCTTTGGGAGGGGATTAGACATTGGAGGGTGTGTAAGAGATGGTGAGCAAATAAAAAATTTTAATCACTTGATGGGTCATACTCCATTTTCATGGAAGAGATATTTACCTTTTGGGTGGATTTTGTCTAGAAATTATTTACTTTTCCCCATTTAGGCTGTTTGATTTTTCTATTGCGTTCTCTTTAATCTCTCTTACGCAATGAAGTTCTCCCCTCTTGTTATTGATGTGACTTCTCTGAACTTGTTGGTTTGATTGGCTTTTAAGGTACCTGATCTGTTCAGTCATTTGGGAGAACTCAATTCATAACTAGATGCCTAGTGCAATTCCTATTAGGCTGAAGTTTCAATATGATATGCACGTTTGTCTTTTTGTTCACGTTCTTGAGCAAGTTCTTGTTTTTTTGGTATTCTGCTCAACTTGTTTTTTTTTTCTCCCTCAAGTTTGATTGCTTGGTGGCCATGAGCTCGCTTCAACAGATTTGGTTGACTACAAATGATTGAGTCACAGAAAAGAACTTCTGGGATAGGCCCTTATAGTCCCACTCTAAAGATATAAATTATCAGTAAACCATCTGCAGTTGCTAATGCTTAGAATTATGATAATGATATCTTTCTCCTGTTTTTTTCTTCCTCTAGGATTTGAAGCTGGGGGTGCTAATATTCCTTCAAACATTGACCCATGGTCCATAATTGGGGACGAATCATCTATAATTGTGTCAACAGACCGGTCGTCATGTTTTGAACGTAACAAGGTGGCTCTCAAAATGGAGGTGCTCTGTAATAGTGAGGGCACTCATATCTGTCCATCTGGAGGAGTTGGTATATATAACCCAGGGTTCTGGGGCATGGTGAGGATAAACTGGCATTATATCAAATACATTATGTAGTGTGTGTGTTTCCCCCCTCTCTCTCTCCCTCTTGCTGAAGAAACTTTTCACTGCCAAATGCTTTCTTAGTCCATACTCTATTTTTCCCTAGTTGTTTAGACAACAAGATTGCAAAATCTCAAGCAGCTTATCTGCAAATTTTAGTCTTTTACATTGTCTGCTGTTCTACAATTTATATAGTTTCTACCTTGTTTCTCATGCAGAATATTGAGCAAGGGAAGAGCTACAAGATCGTATTTTATGTTCGCTCAACAGGAGAAATTGACATTTCTGTATCTTTTACGAGCTCAGATGGCTTGCAGACACTATCCTCCACCAACATAAAGTAAGAACCTAATTAATATTCTCATTCTCTGAAAGATATTGTCCACTTAATGATTCCTTCATACAAGAATTATCGTTTGAGATGCCGTGGAGTTCATCTTCTTGTCCTCGCAGAGCTTCTGCTTCTGATGTTTCAAACTGGACAAAGATGGAGGTTCTGTTGGAAGCCAAGGAAACAAATCACAATTCAAGGCTGCAACTAACAACATCGAAAAATGGTGTGGTATGGTTTGATCAAGTTTCAGCTATGCCTTTGGACACTTACAAGGTTTGTGTTTCTTTCTTAATCGTGACATACTGAAAAGTGACTAATTTATGTTTTTGATTAGTTAAACTGCCAGCATTTGTTGATTATATAGAAACTGATTATTATGAGATTTAGAGTATGACAATTGCTTTGCATGTTTAAATTGGCTGTCCTGTCAGGCATATGTTTGTATATGTCTTCAAAAATGATGATGAGGATTTCTAAATTAAAATATGTAGTTGATGGCTCTCTATAAATATAATTGAAGCATGTACATTTAATGAAAATCCATGCCAAAATTAATTTTGATGAGCAAGCAACTTGTACATACCAATCCAAGCCTAATATGATCAGAATAGTTCTTCAAAGTTTTAGATGCCATTTCTCAACTTGTCATACATTTGAGTAAATAAGTGGCACTTCTCATGTGTAGGCACTGTTCATCTGCATGTTAACAATACCAAAAGCACCTTTTCGATTTTTTTTCAGAAAAAATATAGTCATCACCGAACAATTTTTTAGTTTCAAAGATAGAAACAGAAGTGGGAAACTACTCTAACTTGATGGAATACTAGCTTCTCTATTTTCTTTGATTACAGCGAGTGATTTGCAAAAACGTTAGTTTATATTTTTGCGGGTTTGCTATTGCATGAGCTTGTTTCACAATTTCAAACTGCAATACATATATTATATAATCTAATTTTTTGTGTTGTAATGATTTTGCAACAGGGGCATGGTTTCCGAAATGAGCTTGTTGAAATGCTTGCAGATATCAAACCTCGCTTTATTAGATTTCCAGGTTTGTGCTATGTTATGTACCTTGACAGCTTAGGTCAAATTGTTTTGTATATAGTCACTATGCTGAGGTTTTTTTTTTTTTTTTTTTTTTTTTTGTGGGGAGGCGGTTGTTTTATTTTTCAATCTGGTGATGATTTCTAAACTTCAGTGTCTTGGTTATCTAATTTTGTTATACTAAGACTGCTCCATCTGTGATAATTTTCTTTTGGTTAGACCTTCCTTAATAGCCGCTACCTCCTAGAGGTGGCAATTGGGTGGGTGGGTTCAGGTTAGTTCCATTTTGGGTTTGAGTAATTTTTCAAACCATTTTTGGTCAAAGTTATTGAATTTTAAAAGGCAAATTCAATTGGATTAGGCAAGTCATTGAAGTTGAGTTAGAATTTATCAACCTTAATTAAGCTGGCGTTTTTGTTTTCAATTGGTAGCAGTCCTTCAACACTTCTTTGTCCTTTTTTAATATCAGAAGATAAGTTCTTTTAAAATATCATTAGATCATATCAAAGAACAAAAAGCAGTAACTTGAAAGCCATTTACTAATTTAGAGTTATATTACGTTGGATATTAACAGATTTCTCCTAAAATCATTAATTATTTATTATTTTTAATATTCATCTTTGATGCATTGGTTTATATGATTTTGTTTACTAATCTTGCTAAAAGTTTGTTAAATTTATTAGTTGTAACCAAATTAATGTTTGAAAGGGAAATGGAATTATAGCTAATGTAAGTTTGGATAAGGTTGGGGTTAGGTGGGTTCAAGTTGATTTCTTTTCTAAAGCAGGTTGGCTCAAGGTAAGGTTTGGGTGTTTCTTTTCGAGTTCATTTAGCTTTTCTAGCTCTATATCCATCTCATTATTTTTCCCCTCTATGCCTTCTAGCTACAAGGACTTTGGATAGGTTGAGAAGGGTATGTCTTTGAGATGGCAGACCATGTTCTTAGCAATTTATGCACTGAGCTTGATGGTTTAAGTGCAATATCCATAGAGTAGTTTACTGTCCATGAAGTGTCAGACAGCTCTACCAGGGTAAAGTGATAATACATGTAACATAGAGTGCACTATTTATTTGAGCCAAGTTAACAAGTAATAGTTTTTTCATATTGATTTGGTGATTTTGTTTGGTTTTTCCGCTTTGATGAAGGTAACAAATGCACATTCTAGTACCTTTCTAGGGCAAACACCTACCGGTTTGTGAGGTCTGCGACACCTATCGTTTTGATTGTTAGTAAAGAGAAGGAATAATGGTGTGGTAGTGTTCAATTTATTTAATAAAATTTCCTTTGACTACATTGATGATCGATGGATGTATGAGTGTCGGGCAAATGTCGATTACTATTGAGGAAGGTATCTTTTGCCAAGTTTATTCTAACTCTGAGCTTGATGACAATCTCTTTTTCCAGGAGGAGAGTATTGTTGTGGACGCTTAGTAGTTGTTACGTAGGACTCTCAGATGAAGTTGTTTTAGGACTCTTAAAATAGAATATGTTTGGTAGGACTTCATTTAGTTTGATATACTTCCTTTAATTATTGTAATCTCTATTTAAAGGGACAATGAATAAAACAAAGGCAAGTCGAATTTTATCAAAACCCTAAAAGGATATCTAGGTTTGTCTCTAAGGAGTCCTAAAGGTTTCAGGCTCCCTAACTTGAGTGATTTTCTGTCCATTGCTCGGAACTCAATCCCAAACTCACGGATGTAACAGTATATAATGAACCATATTTGTGGATGCTTAGAATCATGGAAATTTTAGAATTATTGAGTTCAACCACTAGCTTAATTCCCTAATGCATTATATGTCTTGTTACTTTTATCTGTACTTGCTATTTTTTTACTTTTTCTGCACTGTTTGCCTAAATGTTTCACTTGGTCTTGATGTAAAATTTTATTAGATGGCTGTTTAGAATCTCAGAATGCCTGTTTAAAATCTCAGAAACCTTTGCTGAGATTCAACCTCTGATCTATTTCAGTATGGAACTCTCTCAATAACATTTTATATGCAGTATCTCTTGTACCAGGTTACCTTACAAAATTTGTTTTTGTATGTTAGTAGATCATTGAATTATACTCTGCTGATCGTTTGTCTTCTAAGTTTTATCTGACACTTGCTGTCCTGGTTATGTTTTTAAGCACTAGCGTCATATATACACGCATATATACATATATATCATGAGTTATAAACATAAAAATGATGTATTTTCTTAATTGTACTGTATTAGGTGGCTGTTTTGTGGAAGGTGAATGGTTAAGAAATGCTTTTCGCTGGAAAGCAAGTGTTGGACCTTGGGAAGAAAGACCAGGGCACTTTGGTGACGTTTGGATGTACTGGACTGATGATGGACTTGGTTACTTTGAGTTTCTTCAAGTGGGTATCTTATTCATTTGTAGGGTTTTATAGATTTCTCCTGAATATGGAGTACTTCAATCTATGCTGTTTAACTCTTGGCATTCTAAATTAGTACTATCTTCTTGCAGTTAGCAGAGGATCTTGGTGCATTGCCAATATGGGTGTTCAACAATGGTACTGTGCATGTACACCATTCTGTTCATGATTTAATTTTTATTTTTTTAAAGTTATAACTAATATACTAGTGGCTAATGCCTCTGGTCACTTTACCTTTTGCCTTGGGCTTTATCAAAATTTACAGGAATTAGTCATAATGATCAAGTTGATACATCCAGTGTTCTGCCATTTGTGCAAGTATGTCTATGCAATTCTTCCTTTTGCCAATGATATTGGTTAATAAGTGTTGTCTGATAATATGACTGAAGTTGGTTTAATCCCACATGGGTTTAGTGTTTGTTTAAGATAACCTGAATCTATTTTGTTTCTAAAACTTGATATCTAGAGATACCTTAGCTTAAGCTTAACTGGAAAAGGGTGAGGATCTGTACTTGATTTGCTGAAAATTTAAGGTATCTAAATCTAATTGGTGGGAAGAGGTAGCTGGGTTGGGATTTTAGAGTTTTCAAATAGCTCAAAAAATTTCTTCTTCATTTTTTCTCTTCTTTTCCTAGAAACTAAATTTTATATGCTTCATATACATTTTTAAAAAAAAATTAATTATGTATTTTGAGAACTTTCCAATGAGAGCTTTAATTAGATTATAAGAAAAAAATAAATTTTGGTCTTATTATATGTGAATACTTTGGTTTTTTACTGAGTCATTCTTTATGTTTTGTTTTTTATGATATTCTTTATAATGTGCTGATTTCAGGAGGCCCTTGATGGCATTGAGTTTGCTAGAGGTGATGCTAGTTCTACATGGGGTGCTGTTCGAGCTGCAATGGGACACCCTGACCCTTTCGATTTGAAATATGTTGCTATTGGGAATGAGGATTGTGGGAAGAAGAATTATCGAGGTCAGCAAAATCATGCTTGCACATGCATATTCATGTGAATTTGGTAGTGACATGGCAGTTATAAATGGGAATCCTTTATAGCTTCTGTAACATTTTAATGCATTTCATTAATATCCTTTTTGTCAAAAGTTATTTAGTTATTGAAGGCAAATTCTCTTTGTATTGTCCGTAAGAAGGTGGATGTAGAGTCCAGCCCTTGAGTTTTTTTGTTGCAAAATTTTGGAAAAAGAGCTTTTCTGGGAGACGTGGAAAAGTTTTATCCTTCGCTCAAGGATTGCTGGTCATATCACTCTACCACTGTTTTTATTTGACTAGTTACCGGAGTTCATTATTAGTGAATTGTTATTTCATTTAGAAATATCATAGTATGGAGACACTTTTTTTTGTTTAATTTTCTTTTCCTATTTTGGATTGAACAGGAAATTACCTCAAGTTCTATGATGCTATAAAGCGGGCATACCCAGATATCAAAATCATTACAAACTGTGATGGATCTTCTCGCCCGCTTGACCACCCAACTGATCTTTATGATTTTCATGTAAAGTTCTTGACAGCTAGCATAATGACACTAGAATGGCTTTTTAGTTTATCTCCTTGTTTCTTTTGTTTTCTCATTTTCATTTTCTGTTAAGAATATGGATGGCAGGATGAATTTTTTTCCTTGATCTCTTAATAGGTTTATACATCTGCCAACAACTTGTTTTCCATGTCCCATCAATTTGATCGTACAACACGACAGGGTCCAAAGGTATGTGAAGGTGGTTATGAGTGATATTTGGATTTGTTTGTTTTCTTATTTTTTTTTCTTCAACACATTTCAGGCCTTTGTTAGTGAATATGCTGTGACTGGGAAAGATGCTGGCACTGGAAGTCTTTTAGCTGCCCTTGCTGAGGCTGCATTCCTTATTGGTCTGGAAAAGAACAGGTTTTGTTTTTTAATTTTTTTTACTTTTTTGTTAATCTTCCTCTTCAACATATTCTATTTGGTCTCTTTCATTTAATTCTTCAGAATAGGCTTACCCTAGTATCTTCATGAAATGCCCTATTGGCTGGCTCATTATTAATTGTTTTTAAGTGTTTGTTTTACTAATCTTGGATCCTTTTCATTAACTTTGAAGTTTTAAAACATTTGACTCTTCACCGAGGACTCTTTAAATATGTTCATTGAAATGGGAAATTGGCAAAAAATTGCTGTGCAGTGATTTTGATGGTTTTTGTATAACTATTAGAAGTGATTCTGACTCACAATTGTTTATATACCTAAACTATGCTTAAATATCATTATATAATCTTCCTCAGTGTAAGCTACTGAATCTATGTTTGTTATACTGCAGCGATGTTGTGCATATGGCTAGCTATGCACCACTTTTTGTGAATTCCAATGACAGACGGTATTTTTCTCACTGTTTTTTTTAAAATGTAATCTCTCTCTTAAATATGTTGTAAATTTGATTTTGATAAAAATTTGTTATTAAGGTGGAACCCAGATGCAATCGTCTTCAACTCCTTTCAGGCGTATGGAACTCCTAGCTACTGGGTGCAACGTTTTTTCACAGAATCAAGTGGAGCAATTCTTCTTAATGCAACACTGCAAAAAGATTCCTCTAATTCCCTTGTTGCATCTGCAATTACTTGGAAAAATTCAGAGGATGGTCAAACCTACATAAGGATAAAGGTCTGTAACATGGAGATCATGACTTTTTTCTCCAACTGTTTTCCCATGGCTACTTTTTGTTCATTTTTTCTTTTGCCTAACAAGAAGTCCATGTGCTTCAAGATCTCATTAGTTATCTAGGGCTGTGATGCTTGTCAATCGACCCACAGCATAGGTATTGATATAGATACATTTAAACATATTTAAAAAAGGATTATTGCTTGATTTCCCTGAATGTGCAGGACCTAGAAGAACATTGTTGGTTATATATATATATATATGGCCTCTTGGTAAATAGGCATGCATTAAATGACTGCATTGTTTGCATGTATTTTCACATACTTGTGTTTGCATATATATTGACCATATGTTTCTTATGGCTATTTGGCTATCAGATGGAATCGATAATAATGATTTAACAGATGATTTCTCATTATCAAAAGATTGAAGTAAAGTTGGTAGCTTAAATTTTGAACTTGGCTACATCAAAATATCCTTAGAGAACACAAAAAG
This sequence comes from Gossypium longicalyx, assembly GCA_025698465.1. Lineage (NCBI taxonomy): Eukaryota > Viridiplantae > Streptophyta > Magnoliopsida > Malvales > Malvaceae > Gossypium > Gossypium longicalyx. Next base: position 4,841,890 of record CM046995.1, on the reverse strand, counting down.
TTACTTCTCAAGTTAAAAAAGAATGCAAGTTAGGCATTCTTGGATCAAACCTAACATAAATTAAAATCCTTAAATCTAAAAAGTCTCTGCCACTTGCTTAATTCTACCGTCATCTTATTAATTGAGAAGATATTGATTGCCTTTTATCTTTTGGCATATATTCCTCTTACATTCAAATATATATGTAATGAATCCAGGTTGTAAACTTTGGGAGCAATTCAGTCAACCTCCAAATTTCTGTTGATGGATTGGATCCAAATTCTGTAAAGCTGTCTGGATCAACAAAGACCACTCTCACATCTGCTAATCTGATGGATGAGAATTCCTTCAAGGAGCCGAAGAAGGTTAAACAGCCATTTTATTCTCTACTTTTCATCTTCTGTTTTTGCAAAGAAGTCCTTAAAGTCTTTGCATATGTTCATGTTAATGCAACCTGACTGCTTGGTTTGCATATGTTCTGGTCCTCATTCTCCCCTTTGTTGATACTTAAAATTTAGACTATAAAAACATTACGACTAAATTTTCATGGTTGATACATGCAGGTCGCACCTATTCAAACACTGCTGGAAGATGCGCGCAAGGAGATGAGTGTGCCACTTCTACCACATTCTTTCACTTCATTTGATTTGTTAAAAGAGTCTGCGAGTCTTAGAATTACAGAAGATGATTCTTCTCTCGTATCTTCCATCTGAAATAAATTAATGGGAAGTAGAAATATGCAAAACGTAAAAGATGCGTGGGTCTATATATATTAAAATAATGATAGTTCACCAGCGGTCTGGTGGATATCAAGTCTTTGCATTCAATCAGCTATGTACATAAAGTCTCCTCTGCCATTAGGTTTTCATTTTAGGGTTCATCAAATATAACATTACATTCCGTAATCTCACATCCCTGAATAAAATTATGTGTTTGGGTATTAACATTTTGATCACCTTTATAATCTCATGTTTCCAATTACCATATTGCTAAGCATCAAAACCTTTAGAGCGAGTAAGCAACGTAGACAGACAAAACATGAGAAATGGATGAACCACAAGCATTACCATCAAGAATTTTACCTGATACCGTGTATGAAAAGGAAAAACTGAAACAGCCGAGGCATTGTTGGTCAAGTGATGTGTAGCACCGGAATCTGGGCACCAAGATGCGTCAGCTCCAACAGCAGCAATGTTTACTAATGGTGAATTCTTAGTATGCCCTTGTATTGTTGAAGGTGACTCAACAGTTGGCAGGTGGGCCTCCTTGGCCAGCTGAATAACTACCTTGACCAACTGAACTTGTTGCTACATTTGCATCAAGTAACACCCCATTTACACCCTGCAAATTATGTGGCTGTCAACTTGATGTAATCATGGAATACCTTGAAATAAAAGGAGATTGCAATTTTTCCATATACACCACACAGTGAGACCAAAGAAACATTGTCAATCAACATCTCCCAGGCGAATCTGATGATGGTTTTGTAGGTTTGTCACTAGCCACTCTAGAAGATCTCTTGAGAAGAATAGGGACAACTTATCAGCAGGGACAACGAGCTTCCAAAATCCTCTAGTTGCAGGGCAATCTCTTAAAACGTGAATCACATCTCTAACTCATAATGACAGAATCCACAAACTATCCAGACTAACACGTCTCCTTATTCTTTCCACGTTAGTAAGTAGACGTTGCTGAAAGACAAGCCAAAAGAAGAATTTAACCCTCTAAGGCCTCTGAATTTTTCACGGAAGCTGCCAAACTATCTCTTTTGGGTTCCATGACCTACCATGAATTCTTCCATAGGCACTTTTGAGTATAAAGGAACCTGTTGTTGAGCCACACCATAGGACTCTGTCTGAACTGACTATTGGATGAGGCGAGGGGATTCCCACAATCCTCCGAATGATCTCGTCCGGGAGCTAGAGTCGGAAAAGATCAAAATTCCAATAACCTTCCTTAGTAACCATCTCTTTAAGTTGGCAATCCATCATCAAGTTAGAACAAGAAGGCATACGATTACAAAGAGGGCCAACAGTAGGAATCTAAGGATCTTCCCAACAATTAATACTTCTACCATCTCCAATCGACCAAATTAAATTGTCTAAAATGAATGGTCATAAATTTGATAGAGTTTTCTAAAGAAAAGAACCACTACTTGGAATCAAGGTTTCCGGTAAACCTTTTTGGATCCTATATTTTGTTTTAAGAACACGAACCCAAAGGGCTTTTGGGTCTGAAACAATCTTAAACCCAATTTTCATCATGAAGGTCATGTTATGATCTCATATCTGCCTTAATCCCAAACCACCATTGGGTTGTGGTTGACAAATAGACTCCCAGCAAACTAACGCCATTTTTTTACCACTAGTAGAAGATCCCCAGATAAATTACCTTATCAAACATTCGATGTCATCACAAATACCCTTAGGAATCATCATAGGCTACATAAAAAAAACTTGGGATTGTTAAAAAAACCAACTGAGCAAGTGTGACTCTTCCCACTAGTGAAAATTTTTGCGCATCCCAACTATTCAACCTATTTCAAATTTTGTCTACCACAAACCTTAAGGTGCTACTGGTAACTCACTCACAAAAAAGTGGCATGCTCAAGTAAGATCCCAAATTATTCACTCTATGAAAGCCCAAGAAATTACTAATCCTCCATGCTAGATTCTCATCAACCCCTTTTGAGAAAAAGATGTTGGTCTTTTGCAAATTTATCTGATGTCCAGAAAACTCACAAAACCTGTCCACTATACCTTTCAGAATCTGGGCTTGTTGAACATTGGCGTGACCGAAAAGCATGAGATCATCTGCAAAAAATAAATGAAAAAGAGATGGACTCGAATGGGTCAATTAAACGGATCCCAAAGATTGCAATCAATGTGAGCATGAAAATTGTGACCAAGCCACCCCATACACAAGACAAATAAGCACGGAGATAAATGACTGTCTTGATGAACACTTCTAGTCAGTTTAAATGTTTGTATAGGAACGTCATTCCATAAAATCTGCAAAGTAGAGTTCGTAATAGCAGACATAATTACATTAATGAGGAAATTATGGATACCTGTAGTCTGCAAAGAAACCTTTATAAACTCTCACCGAACCCGATCATATGCTTTTTCCAAATCTATTTTAACAGCCAGCCATCTTTTATTCTTTTGTTGAATCTTCATAGAATGAACAACCTCCTGCGCAATGATGATGTTATTAGTGATGTTTCTACTAGCTATGAAGCCTGCCTATTCCTAAGTTATTATTTTCGGGAAGATCACTTTGAATCGATTGGCGATGATTTTCATAACCAGTTTATAAAGAACTAAACACAAACTGATTGATCAGAATGAGAAAATTTTTAGGACTTCTAATCTTGGGAATAACAACAATTAAGATGTTATTTAAATTCGATTCAATAGGATTCCCAGCAAATATCCCCTTAACCCATTCACACACAAAGCCTCTATTTGATCCCATTGATTTTGGAAAACAAGGGCATGACAACCATCACTATCTGGCTTTTTAGGGGGGCCATATCGAACATTGCCTTCTTAATTTCCTCATCCATAATCGGTTGTCTCAAAAACTAGATATCAAATTCATCAAGCTTAGGGAAAGCACTTGGGGGAAGGCCTCTCATCGGACTTGGTTGCTCACCATAAAATTTTTGAGAAGAAGTAACCGCCTCATGTTTGAGCTCCTCTTCCTCATACATTCAATCCCCTTTATCATTTTCCAAAGCATTGATCTTATTAACTTTCCTCTTTTGCAAGATGTGCCTATGGAAATACTCGATATTACGATCTCCCAAGTTCAACCAATCACACCTCGCCTTCTATTCCCAAAAAAGTTCTTTATGATACAAGACGCTTTCCAACTCTTCACGCACTTCTATTTTTAATTGCAAGAGATGATCAAAGTGTACCATATTCAATTCCTTCTGGATGCCCAGAAGTATATAAGTCCAATATGTCCAGACACATCCTTATTCCAAGTCTTAATGCAAGAAGTAAAACAGTTGAGAGAATTTGCTACACTCCCATTATAATTCCAATCCTCCTTAACAAAATCAAGAAAATTCTAATATTCAACCCACCCAACTAGAATCTGAAGGGACCCCCATGGAATAGCAAAACTTTGGTTTGGGAGAAAGAAGTAGAGGCCTATGATCAGACTTAAGTCTCGGAAGGTGGGTTACCAAGCTGTTAGGAAAAGCAAAAAATCAAGCTTCATTTCACATTGCCATATCCAACATTTCTACAATTCCTCCTCTTGTCCAAGTTAACTCTGGACCCCGAAATTCTAAGTGATAAAGATTAGTTGAATCCATAAAATCACCAAATAATGAACATCTCCTTCCAATGCCCCGCCTGCCCTTTTTTCATCAGTTGAGAGAATAGCATTAAAATCTCCAATTGCTAACAAGGGATCCTCTATGGTCAAACTCAACGCTTCCCAAAGAAATCTTCGCTTTTGTTTATCAAGACTACCATAAACAAAGTCAATTAAAATTGAATGTCTGAGAGAATTATCTAATACCCTCGTTATGATGAATTGGGGTTGACTTTTAATAACCTCTACACAAACAGAATCCTTCCAACCAATCCAAATTCCTCCCGAAAAATCAATAGATTCAACCCGATGTGAAAACTCAAAACCAAGTTTTTGTATGATTAAATCTGTTTTACACCAAATAACTCTCATTTCTTAAAGTCCAACAATGTTCGGCTTAAACTCTCGATTATATTGACACCATTGATAATTTCATGCAAAAATAAAGAAACTCATAATAATAGATAGACAAAGAAAATTGGAACTAATCTCTATTGGCCAGTCGAAGCCCTTGCCGCATGATGCTCACTATTCGTGGTCTTTTTACCTTTATCCGCTTCAGTTTGTATATGTGAATTAGTAAGCTTGACCATCGAGTTCATCGTTTCCGACAATGGAATCCTAGAGTTACTTGCATGTTTAAAACGACCCTCACGCCCCTTAAAGTCTTGTTGAAAGTCTTACCATTACAATTAATATTGCTTTTGTTTCCAACCCTGTGTCTTTTTTGTACCCCTAGTATCTTTGAGTCTCTCATCCTTTAAGGAATCACTGATCCTCAGAACCAAATTCTCCTTAAAGGAAATGGTCGAGTGTTTCATTGGGTCTAAAACCCTAGTAAATAATTCCACAACCGACTCCATTGATCCTTCAAATGTGGGATTAAAATGTGAGTTAGTTTTGGATTGATGGATGTCAGAATTAAAAGAAAAGTTAACACATTCAACAATTTTCGTGGGAGTATTTGGCACCACAATCAAATTAACAGTGCCTATTGCATTTGGGTTCATCGTACCATTTTGAATTTGTTGGGCGAGTTTTCTTGTTCGGGTGGTTCTCATCTTTGCTGAAAAAATCACCTTGGTGGATTGAAGTCACCAAACCCACATTTTTCAACACTAGCCTAGACTCATTAATGTCCCTCTCCCCATTAATTCTTGCTGGCAACTTATTAGTAAGGGTGAGTATTTGGTCGAGTCGGGTATAATTGAGTCAAAAAAATTTCGAGTTAGTTGAGTTGACAAATCCTATTTTAACAACCGAACTTAATTTGAATTTTTTTCGAATCAAATCGAATCGAATCAAAAATTTCGAGTCAAATCGAGTCGAGTTAACGAATCATATTATTTATACTTAATGTTGCGTTTAGATGGACCGATTATTTAACTAGTTGACGAAGTACAAAATTATTTAACTACATGAACAATATAATGATTTTGCCTTTTAACTTAATGGGTAAACATTTATCAAAATGATGTAGTTTTGTCTTTTCTTATTCAGATTTTCGAATAACTCAAATTGTGTAATTCATATTCGAGTTAAACCGAAAAACTTAATTTTTTTTTCAAGTTGATCCGAATAACTTGATTAAATTAAATAACTCAAACTATTTATTCAAAATTTAAATTTTTTATCGAATTTTTCAAATAGGTTGGATTTTGACCCCTACCTATTAGTGTCATTACCAGTCTTGCTTATTCCCTTGGGCTCTACATCAGTTACATTTTCAAGCCCAAACTTCAACCTATGATTAGCCGTTCAGCCCACTTTCCTTCATTTTTTCTTTTAACCTACCCCGTGAAATATTCTCCAAGAATTCTCCTCTTTGAAAAGTAACTGAAAGCTTTCCTTCTTTGGCCAATTCACTCACAGCCCCTCTTTCATCATCATCAAATAATGCATAAAATCTAGATCCCACCAAATTTCCCCCTGATTATTAAGCCTTTGACTACTGCTCACCCTTAGATTTCGTCGGTTTTTTCGTTCGACCAGCATCCACGGCCCAAAAGTCTCTGCCCCTTCCCCCTTCGCCTCATCCGCAATTCTCGTCTCCAACGATGTTTCCTTCTCACATGACCCTCTCCGATCATCAACAGAACTTGAGCATGAATCTTTTATATGTCCATATCAGCCTCATGAAAAACAAACTGTTGGTAACGGTTCGAATTCCACTCGCTACAATATACCATTAACCAAAATTTGTGAGACTAATGGTGGATCCAGATTCACATACACTGCCATTCTAGCAAATCTTCCCCTTATTCCTGTCATAAAGTTTAGCTTTGCTACCTTGCCCATCAGCCTCCTATTTCCTCTAAAATTTTCCTTTTATAGAAGATACCTAGCAAGTCAGGAAGACGAATCCAGGCGATCAACACACTTGGAAACTGGACTGTGAGATACTGACCAAACATAATCCAAGGTCCTTGGTAAACCTTCTCATAATCTTTTGCGTTTTAAAATTTGACCAAAAAGTAATCATTTTCAATGTCCATAAGTTGAAACAGCGAAGATGGTTTCCGTAGGCTAGATATTCAATTGTATAAGGCAGCATAGTCTATGTTCCGTCCGAGAAGTTTCACCACCATCGTGGTAGCCATATCCATAACCAATATCTGTTGCACCGTGGTGTCGAGTCCATCACCATCTCAATATCATCCCCATCATCCTTTTTTGGTATTCCGATCAACATCGGATTGACCACCACCATTTTCCTTAATAAACTCCATTGCGTGTTGAATATGAATTAAATTTTTTTTAAAAAACAAAATACATTTTCTTTTGGTGAAATTAAAACAGGGCAAAGCCCTAACAACAGCACTACTCGATTTTAAATAATGTGAACGCTCTGACCGTTAGGCCAACACACAGAATTTAATTTATTGCATATATTAATTATATGAAATTATATTTTAATATGTATTCGACATTAACACTAATGTCTATTTGACACATTAAATGAAGTACCATTAAATCATGTAAAATATGTTGTACGGATTTACTTAACTGTAAAAATGATTTTATTAAATTTAATTAAATGAGTTTAAATTAAATTTGTTAAAGCTTTTAAATGAATTTTATTTAATATATTTAAATATTATAGAATTAGTATATATTCGTTTTGAAACCCAGCTTTAAATGTGGATATTATTATCCAAGTCAAGTAATTTCTGAATCTGCTAGTTAAAATATTAAAAATTAAATATTATTTAAAACCGTATTATCCAAACCAATAATAAAAAAATAAATAATTCACAAATAAGATGACTAACAATAAAGCTGGATTTTATAATCTTTCCACCATAGTAACTGAACACCAAATAATACAAATATAGCTCTGTGAAGGATAACATGAGTATTATATAATACCATTTCTATTTTTCTGTAAATTTTTCTAGTGAACATTTTTTTCTTTTTTTGAAGAAAACAGTTTTTCTTAACACAAATCTGTCAAAATCCCATTTTCACCAAGAACATGAAAACTCAAATTCTCACTTCCCAAGAGACAAAATAGTTTATATAGCTATATATTCGATACTGTAATTGAGATTATGGATCCTAACATATAATTTGGTAGAAAACTTGTATTCTCATATTTTCCAAATCAAATATGCATTGAGATCAAGTACCCGTGAACCAGAAGTACACTTTTAATTTGTTCAGGAAAAAAAAAATAGTCTCTTAACTGCTGGAAAGGCTTAACAAGCTTTTGAGAACTAGCTGCTACAATCATATATCGACTTTAGTGAAGTGAGCACAAATAAAAGAAAATTGAATAACATATTTCTCAAAAGCTTAGTACGGTTTGAAGTTTGAACAGAACAGAATGTCTAGAAGTAGACAACCAATATTTGACTACATGAAACAGATAAGAACTGTGCATAGAAATAGAGGTTGCCATTAAAATGGAGACCTAAAGTAACCATTGAAATCCTTAGTCGAGCAAATCAGACACTGAAGTCCTCCTGAATGCATCAACTTGAGGCAACAGAGCAGCTAAGGACTTATTAGGGAATATGTTATCTGCTTTCATTCTCTCCCTGATCCCATAAGCTGGAGCTTTGGCATTTATATACGCTCTGACTAGAGTTTGGAACTGACTAACTCGAGCTACATATCCGGCCTGTCTCATCCTATGTAACATTTTTTCTGCGTTATGGATATCACCCTTCCTAGCATACTGCTCCATCACAACCATGAAAGTAGTAAACATGGGCTTAATTTCATTTTGCTGGCATGCCTTCTGCAAGATTGAGTCAGCCTTTTCCACATCCCCTGCTTCCACATGAAGCTTCACAAGAGCATCCCAAGTGAATGGGCCAATCTGGCACCCATTACCAGCCATTCGCTTTACAAGATCCTTCCCTTTTTCCAGCATCTTATGGTTTGAGTATACCTTCAAGAGATGGGTATAATACCTCGCAGGAAGCTTTTTTGATGTTTTTAACAGCCTTTCAAAAATTTCCTCTGATTTTTCAATTTTACCTAACTTTCCCCAAGCTTCAATACCAGCCAGATACTCTTCAAAGCGGGGTTTTGAATCACAGATCTTCCAAATTCTTTCTACTTCATCAGCCTTTCCAAGACCAGCATACAGAGGAAGCAAAAACCTGTAAACCCAACGATTCTCTTTTATGTTGTCCCCTTCCATTGCCTTCAGAACTTCCTCAGCTTTTTCCATTAGGCCTGCTGAGGCATAGTGCTTAGCCAGGACAGATTGTATCTGGATGTCTGGTTCAATACCTTCAGCCTTCATTGTCTCAACAATTTGATCCATCCCAGATATGTCATTACATAAACCTTTCGTGTCAATTAAGATTCTATAAGTAAAGAGCGTAGGTTTGACATTTTCTTTCTCCATTAACAACAGCACGTCAGCTATTTTTTTCTTGTCAAGCCTCTTATAGAGGAGCAACAGCTGGTTGCAAGCAAAAGCAGTACTTGGGAATTCTAGGTCCTTCATTTTGTTAAAGACCTCTTCTGCTTTCTTCAGATTGTTAGATACAACACAGTTAGCCAGCAGGGTTCTGTAGATTATCTCTCCTCTGAAAGATTTTGGGATAGTCTGAATGTAGTCTTCTGCCTTCTGGAGACCTCGTATTTTGGCAATCAAATCAAGACGAGAAGCATAATCTTTCTCACTAAATTCAAGCTGCTGCTTCATCTCCAGCCACTCAGAGAGCTGCAAACAATCAAATCCATAAGCAAACAGAAAGGAAAGAACAAAATGCAATTAAGTAAAAACCTACAACTTCCATGACTAAAATCATACACAATAGAATATAATTTCAATTTAGGCATTTATATATATATATCAAGTAGTTTAGCAAAATGGATTAAGGAAAAAAGTGCCTAAACAGGGTATTGGTAATATTCTAATATTAGAAATCATTTTATCAACCAACCTAGAAAATCCATACCATTTCTGCAGTTGACATTGTGTGAGAATGCTAAACATGCAGTGTAAAAACTAGAAGCCAGAGAAAGCTAAAGGAAGCTGCAATCAAATCTTTGAGCCTTCAGGTAATAGCAAGCACGGCAAAAAAAGGAAAAAATGACTTTTTTTGCAAGAGGGTATCCAACTGTCTCCCAACTAAAGGAAAATGAAAGGTGAGCCAATTCCAAGGAGAAATAACATTAAACTAAAGGAAGAAATTTTAGAACTTTTTTTGTGCCAAATTTGTGAGACCAAATTTCTAATTACAAAAACTACCAGATTATCATAGGATGTCATATTATTGCAAATACATCTCCAACTAGACAACTAGATGAGCAGCTAAAGATTCTAAGGATCAGTTATATTTTTTAATTGAGAGCAAAAGAATGACAAATGCACAAACAAACAATGCATCCTGCAGGCATGATTGATAAAAGCACAATGAGTACTCCTTTGACAAAGAAATATACTAATACATCAGGTAAAATAAACGATAGAAAGAAACCAAAGTTTTGATACCTCCTGCGACATGCATCAAAAAGTGAGGTGGGTACTTATCAAATATTTTATTTGAAATGGTTTGTAATCGAGTTAAAATCCAAACAAGAAGTTTTACACATATGCTTACAAAATCCAGTGATTGATTGCTTGCACATTTATGACATACTATCAGCACAAAGTTGATTTCTTGTTTAGCTCATTTTTTTGACAGAAAACTCATTTTGAATACTTTACTATTTAACTTAATACCAAGGTACTTTAAACAATCAAGTACTGTTTGGTTTTACAGTGACAAATAAGATACACAATTAGAAGAAAATAAGAAAAGTTCTCTTCCTTGCTATATTGAAGAAAAGGAAAAACAGAGAAAACCAGAAAATCTTATATTTCCCAGTTACCCTATGATGGAATGATATAGTAAGTTCCAATCTGCAGCTACTAGTACTACTTACCAAAAAATCAAAAGCGCTTCCTAAAATAGAAAATTTTAAAACAAAACATTAGAGGGAAAACGAGAAACAGATTTGCCTAAATCATATGTAATTTTATCCTCATGCACTTACAAACAATACAAGAATAGTGCTTACAATTTATTTAATATTTTTATAAGAAATTATTTAAATAATTTTTTAATGGATAAAATTACTTGAATCATGAAATCGCATTGCATATACACTTATATGCAGAGAAGGTAATTTCATACCCAATAAGTTGACCTTAGTTTAATCAACATAAATTCTTAAAATAGATACAATGATAATTCAAATCACCTGCAATGCCCTCCCATACATTCGGCGCTTGCGAAGATTGAGCGTTGCTGATGAAATCTCAGCTCTGCTTAGATTTTTTCCTTCCTCAAGCCACTTCTCAAGAACCTTATGAATAGAAAGACCAGGAGCAGAGATAAGAGCTTTGAATAATCCTGAGGTAGTCCTCCTTCCAGATGACTTTTTATCACTGACATCAGTCTCAGCCCCAAACAATTCTAGTTCATTTGAGGCAGTTTCTTCGACACCAACAGAAAATTCTTGATCAGAATCCAGTCCATCTTCAGTTTCATCCTTAGCAATATGATATCTTTTGTTCTCAGAATTACCAGCTGTTTCAAGTTCAGAAAAACCATCTTCCAAGTCATCTTCCTCCCCACTGCTTTCAGCACCAGCTTGGGAAGAAAGGCCACATCTCCAAACAGAGAAATTAGAGGAAGCATGTGTTGAACGGTAAAATCTCAATAAAGATGGACATGTATCAGAAACCAGTTGAGAAGAACCAGAAAAAATAGCATTTTTTTCAATGAAGGTATTTGAAGTTTGTAATCTAGCAGAAGCAGAAAAAGAAGCTCCAGTTCTGATACTTGTATCTCTGAAAACCACGCAAAAAACATTCATGGATCATTATCTCAAACCAAAAAACATGAAAAAGAATATTAATTTTCTAATTTCAAAAGGCTAAATGTAGAACTAACAAAGAGAGACAAGAGAAATGACTATTGATGAACTTTTTATTGATATTTTGTAAATGCACGGTTAAATAAAGTCGAGAGCACAACCAAAAATAGCAAATACACCTATTTGGCTTCCAGGGTATTTTAGAATTCAAAATAGTGACAAAATGATATATGAAAAAGGGATTATTATAATTGTTTGATAGTTACGTGTGCAAACAAATGCAGAGTCTTCAACTGGTAATAAGGAAATTGAACAACGTAGGATCAACTCAACTAAATGATATCAAGCAATTTTCAGCGGATTTGTAGTACTTGAAAGTAAACATTTTTTTTCATGTCAAACTGTAGCACAGGCTGTTTAGCTATGGAAGAAATAGTCAGGAAAGTAAAGGCAGGGCTAGTTGGATTCAGCTTAGGTTAATTAATCTCTACCAAATAAAACAGATACATATATAACGACCCAACAACATTTTGCCTTTCCTTCTTTTTCTCCTTGCAGGTTTTCTCGGTAAACGAACAGAGACGAAAAAGAGAAATACAAGTAAAATGCAGAGTATAAAAGGAGAGAAAGGAAAAGGTACCTGAGCGGCTTAGGAACTCGGCGTAGTGCCCACATGATGAAGATACGAAGCAGAAAATGCCGAAAGCAAACACACTTCAGTCTTAGAAACCCTCAAAACCCTCAGCAGCCAGGACTTGTCAGCCTTAAACCCTAAAAACCGAAGGCCGAAATTTTCGGTTAGCGTTGCTCTGTTTCCCGTATATATATTAATAAGCTTTATTAGCAAATGCATCTAAAACTATATTTAATTTCTAATTTCGTGTTAGGGCTAGTATGGCAAACTTTTTGAAAATTAGTTTTGAAAAGTGTCGTGAAAAAATATTTTTTGAGATTCACTTTTGTAAATTTGAGTATTTAATATTGTTATCAAAAAGTATTTTTAAAAAATAAAATATTTATTTTAGACATAATATTATAAATTAATAAATATGTATTTAAATAATATTTAAATTAGTTAATATTATGATATTTTAACAATAATATAAAAATAATTTATTATAACTTATTGCTAATATTTTAATATATAATATTAATTTTAAATATTTTTAAGTAATTAATATTAATTGTTTATTAAATTTAATTAGAATACATAAATTATATTTAAATATTTAAATATAATAATTAAATATTTGAAAGAAGAACAAATAAGGTAAAAAAAAAAAGTAATATCAACACCAAAAACACTTTTCGCTGAAAAAAAAATCAAATTTCTGCTTTTTCATCTGAGAAAAAACACTTTTCTTAAGTTAAAAAAGTTTCTGCTTTTACATCTGTTCTTTAATGCTTTTAATGTAAAAGTATTTTTTCTTCTAAAAGTCCATCTAAAAATCAAAGTTGAACGGGGCCTTAAAGTTTTTTTTTTTTATCATAATTATCAATTTTATTTTAGGGTTCGTTTGTTTACATGTAAAAAGTTTTCCAGAACATGTTTTTTACATTTTCTTGTATTTGTTTCATAAAAAATAGTTTGGTCAACAAAAAATGACTTACAGGTCAAGGTAAAATAAACATTTTTTCCTATAAAATGACTTAGTCTTTTGAAAAGCGTAAGTCATTTTCCGGAAAAGAACTCATTTATAGATAATTTTATTATTATATAAAAATTAACTTAAATTAAGCTTAATATTATTATATTGATAATAAATTTTATTTTTATTTTTAAAAATATTTAAAATATTATATTTTTAATATTATTAAACATACATATTTAATTATTTATATTTAGTCATATAATAAATTATTAATATAATAAATATATTAATAATATTTTATAGTATAAAGGTTAAAATATGTCATAAGTCTATGTACACTTTACATATTTGTAATTTAGTCTTTGTACTTTTATTTTCAAGAATTTAGTCCCTTTAATTTTCAAAGTTGAAAATTAAGTCCAATTGTTGACATCGTTAATTTTTTTGTCAATTTTGTTGATGTCACATTTTTAAATAAAAAATACTCACTTAGTAGTCATGTAATTAAAAAATGATGTTGTAATGAATCTGAATTTAACATAATATTTTTAATATATGCAAAAACAATATAAAATATAAAATTATAGATAAAAATAAATTCAATTAAACAATGAAAAAATAAGAAAATCTCAAATGTATGTTTGTTTAATTGAAAACAACTTTTATGAAATATTTTTAAGAAATCTACCAAACAACAGAAAAAATATTTTACACAAATTCATCCAAACACCAAAAAATATTTGCTTTTCCAGAAAAGTAAATCATTTTCCAGAAATCATTTTCTGAAAATTATTTTCAGTAAAACAAACGGAGCCTTAGTTTAAAAAAAAAATACTAGCGAATAAAGACCTCGCTAGAGATAATCATGGATGAGGCTGAGTTTGGGTTTAGTTTCAATATAATTTTAGATTCGTTTTTTAGGTTACAGACCAAGTAAACCCAAAAAATGGACCTTAAATTTTGTCTCAAGTCCAGCCCGGTTTGCTCGTATTAAATTTTTTTATGTTATTATTTTTATATAAAAACAAATTTAAAAGTATACTAAAAACATCAAAAAAAAAGTTTCCCAACAAATTGAAAATAAATTTAAAAAGTATTTAATATTTATACTTAAATAACACTAAGATAGGTGCAACTTAGCAAACAAATGTCTCTAAAATAGTAGCAAAATTAACAATAAAACAATAATATATAATATCCAAATAATAATAATAATAATATAGTAACAATATTATAACGAAATAACAGCAACAAAAGAGTGGAAACAATAGTAAGATTTTTTTTTTTGCAAACTCAAACTAAGCCTAAGTAAAAAAAAAAGCTTACCAAAAACTCAACTCGTTTAGAAAATAATCTTTGTTTTTTTTGCCTAAACCTATTTTTCAAGCTAATATTTTTATTCAAATCATCATATTTTTCAAAAAAACAACCATAAATACCAAATTGAGATATAATTTAAGGATGGATTTACTGTTAATGCTAGCTATAACAATGGTAGACGTGTATGGTGTTAGAAGTTTGGGTTGTTGAGTTTAATTAATTTAACCATAAATTTAGGCCTAAGAATAAAAATAAATACTCAGTAAAAAATTCAAAAAGAAAATCAAATGTGTGATAAAAGAAAATTAATTCGCCTTTCTATAGCTAGCATGACAGACGGAAGCAATGAAAGGCTGATGATATATGTAGAGTACCGCGTTATGTATATTTAAAAAATAAAAAATAAAAAATTACAAGTTCAGGGTGAACCTCGACATATGAACATCGTCCAAGTTCATCTGAATTTTTGGACATGGTTACCCTTGAGCACCCAGCTAGCACATCGTTGATTCCGTTAGTGGCTATTCTATTTCATGACAATACTCTTTTATACCCTACTTTTTATTCATCATCTCAGTATTCGAAAATACGGTATAAAGGCACCAAAACTAAACGACCTTATATATAAGATTTTGTGGTGGTAAGGTTCTCACGTAGCTCCTGGCAATCACGTAAGCAAAGCACCAAGGGACCCTTACTCGACCATACCAGATAGCTTTTGGCTGACTTCTTTCTTTTTAGATGGCCTTATTGTGGCGTGGAGTATAAGGGTGGAATTGAAAGACTTGAGGTTGAATATGATAGTGTTGATTACTTTGGTGGCAAGTTTGAACACCAACAGTTATGTAAGAAATCATGGCTTTTTAGTTTTAAGCATGTGTTTCGAGAAGCAAACTCGGCAGCAGACTTCATGGCAAGGCTGAAATATTCTTTACTCTCCTCCACAGGACATGGAGTCGTTACTGTTAAAAGACAAGCAAGGGAGTTGCCCCGCATCCCAAAATGTAAGGCTGTCAAGAGGGGGAAAGGCCAAAAGGGTCCCTAAACTGCTGCTTATTAATCAGAAATATGAAAGATATTAACAAGTTGAGGCGACCAGATCTTGACAAGGATTAAATTAAAGTATGAGCCAACTTGGGCGTGGAAAAATTGTGAGAAATAGAAGAATAGCGAAGTGGATATATGAAGTAGAGAGATTGGCTGATCTATATCAACCTGCTTCAACTGACATCCTATTATTTCCTATGTACACATCAACTCATTCTAGTAGTCAACTTGTTCTAGCCGTTTTTATAAATGTCAGCAACTCAATATTGCTTCAAGTCAAGGCATCAATGGAGCCTAGCATTCAACCATTACAAAGACTACAACCACCGCTTTGTTGTCTTTGCTGATGATGGGTGGACAGGAGGCGGTGTCCTGGCATTCCTGTTATTGCTCATAGGTGTACCTACATAAGAAAATACCAAAACAAATTTCCATCATCATCACACAAAAAATGTGTTGGGAACACAAAAACAGACTAGAATGATGCCAACACTTGTACTTACTCAACTCGATTGACTTCCCTCCAAGGGAAGATCTGCGGGACCTGTTTGACCCTGATGTTTGGACACCGGTAAGTGATTCCCTACGTGCTGCTTTTGCATGAGCCGTGACTGGTGGTGACTTTAGATCGTTCACATTGCCCACCCCCCTGACAGGTGACTTTAGTTCTAATGTCTTCTGTAGATTCCTGTAATTTTTATGCAGAGATGTTCATATTGAATTACAGTCAAGAAGGCTTACGCTGTTAAGGTTTTTCACACCTTGACACAACTGCATACAATATTAGACGTTTCTAAAAGACTGTATATGTCAGTATTCTTCATTATGATCCATGTTGCATGGGCCAACAACTATAGTCCAAGTTAAATAAAAGTTAATGAGTTTTGCCTACCTTTTCTCAGAGCCACTAATCAGTTTCCCGATGGTTGTTCGCAGCGATTTTCTTACTTGAGATCCTTTACCATTTGCCGTTCTGGACTCTGTAGAAATTACTGTTTGCATGAGATTCTGTATGTCATTTCTAGAGTATACTTTAGGCTCAGGTGTACTTGGTAGCTCAAGTCTAGGAGTTTGTGTTCGACAATCAGTCTTTAGTGCTTGCTTTTGGAAGGATGAACTAGTAGGGCTTCGATGAGGCTTAGAATGATAAGCCTCCATCACTGAGCTGCCGTTGTTGAGATTCCCAAACTGTTTTGTAACTGCTTCATCTTGAAACTGACTGTATTTCTGTATGGATACTGTGCTAGCATGTAAAGACCTACTAACATCTGCTGATACTTTTATCTGACTATTGTCCTCATTTCTTGAGCCTTCCGAGCTCAATCTCCTTGCCTGAGTTATAGAAGATGGAATTTTTGGTCCTCTCCTGTCTTCTGCATTCATTGCCTTCTCAGACTTCATGGTGCTACCATTCTCAATGCTCAACCTTCGAGTACGTGGAGGAGTTTTCTCAATCGCTGCCATTTGTTTCTCAAATGGAGATCTAGGTTCTTTCATTTTGTATGAAGGTGTGCTCGGTGCTTCCTTATTTGCCAATGCCTTCTTGAGGTTCTCAATCTACAAGAATTTATTCAATAGTTACAAAAGCAGGGTCAATTTAATATAATTTACATGCAGGCAGAGTAGTAGATTTGAGTAACCCAAACCAAAACGTCCAGCGTTGAATCGCTCAAGTAAATGACACAATTAATGATATGCTTACCTGCTCTTTGAGCTGCATAACCTCACTGCTCTCTTTATTTAAACGAGCAGCACCAAGTTCCACTGTTGAAACTCTCCTAGCAAACTTCAAGGTACTTAATGTTTCTCCAAAAGAGTCTTCTTCCGGACTCACATGAGCAAACATCAATGTCTTAGCATGTCCACCTAGACATTTTCCATACAAAAAATATCAGTAGAAAAGAAAAACAAAAAACATAATCTAAATGAAGAACAATGTGTGCCATTCTGTAACTAATAAGCTGGAGCTTTTGGTAACAACCTAATGAGTCTTGCAAGAGAAGCGTGAGTTTGCTGTTTCTGTAGGGTATGTGAGAGTTCTTCTGAGCCAAAGCGGTGACCACATCTCCAAGACAAGAAAGTGACTTATTAATATGTTGAGCCTCCTTTAGCCTATCTCCGGTAACTTCCGATTTGTCCACCCTTTCACTTCCCGCAAGGTCAACCAAATGCAAGCAACTACGAAGCATGTTTCCAGATGTATATTTCCCATGCACGTGTACTGTTAGGATACTGCAAAGTGAAACACACAATCCTTGTGATATCTGTCTTGGACACATGCTCATTATCTGACAATCACTCTCAAGTCCAGGTAACATTGCTATAACATAGAAAGTATAAGGTAATTTTTTATATAAAGAAATTGAACCTTTGAAACTGACCTGTGGGAGCGGCTACTTCTGTTGTTGATTGCAGTGGAACAGACAACACGATTCACCTCTCCATATTTCATTAGATTTAGCACATCACTTGTGGACTTCACTGTATGCAATGTAGCATCTGGAAGGCTTAAGCCATTATCATTACTGCAGCTACGAATCTCTAACTTGTGCACATTAAGGATACCATTTACATGAATGCTTTAGAAATTGCAAGAATAGAATAAGCAAATTATCATTTTCCGAGACAGAATTCAGTAAGAAAGGATATTTGGTGGATGATGAATCTTCTGAAAGAAGGTCTCTGATTTGTTCATTATATATCTCCACCATTTGAACTTGAATCTCGTAACTTATGATATCTTTCCTTTGATTAGAAATTTCAAAGAGATCATTGAGAGCTAGATAATTAATCCCTAAATCCTTGGTTGATCCACCTGATGGACCACTCTGTCACCATATGAATATGAACCAAACTAAGTCTAACTCAGATAAATAGACCAAGATGATACGAAGCAAATCGAAGGCCTTACCATTGTATAAGTTTTGCCTGATCCAGTTTGGCCATATGCAAAGATACAAACATTATAACCATCCATGACAGATCGAATCAAAGGCTGAGTGTCATTAAACACATCATCTGAAATAAGATTGTGTAAAGAAATCAAATCCATGTACAAGACAAGACATCATAACCAACACACACTAGACTGAATTTTGTTACAATTTACCTTGTGTTGCACTTGGACCAAAAACACGATTAAACTGAAAGACTTTTCTTCCATCCTTTTTGGGTTTCAATGAGTCCGAAATCACAAGTGAACCATCCTCTCCAATAAAATCTATTACATTTCTAGTTCCAGCACAGAAAGCAGGTCTAATTCTGCAGAAAACCCGGATATTTCCTAGAAGGTAAAACTTTTTATCAGGACATGATGATTGTGCAGCTCCAAATTAAAACAAAACTATGATGAACATTGAACTTGTACCTTTCAAATCTTGTACCATATTGTATAACTTTCTGTTCTCTTCCACCACCTTGTGATACTGAACTGCAGCAGTGGACATCTCTTCTACTTGACTTCCTGAGACCGTGTAAGTAATGATGGGAAAAAATTCTCAGAAGAAGAATTCATGCATTTACCCCGGTAAGCTCCATGTGTAAAATTAGGAAGTACAATTTATGATACAACTATTTTTTGCATTTATACAGTTTAGCTGAATTCATCATGAGAAAAAGATGACTATGGAGAAGCCATAAAATCTAAGAACAAACTAAAACATATGCATTTGAAGTTAAAAAGTTTAGGAAGAAAAATCTAAATGACAAAGCATGTAGGAAATGGAGCAAATAATCTCAACAAGGGTTACTCAATTTAGCTACAAGATGATTGCTAACGTAATTTACCTATATTTTTCAAATCTATTTGCAGTTGTGATTGTAAGTCTTCAAACTCTCTTTTTGCTGTTAACAACAAATCCTTGAGGTCCTGACAATAAAATTTTAAAAAAATATATGATTAACAACAATATGAGCATTTCTTGTTATCAGGTTGGTTAAAGATTCCAGACCTGATCTTTCAGCTAAAACAGAGAAATGATTCAATATATTTGGATTACTCCATCACTGTTAGACACCTCATATGTTAGAATAGTCTAAAAATGAGAAGGAATCCTTGCACTTTTTGCTGTCTGGAATATCCAAGTGGTAGAATGCAACATAGACGGACTCTCCATTTTTCCTAGCGAACCCATAACCAAAAATTGTGTCCACAAGACATGTTTGGACATAAATATGGATATGATCCTCCAAATAAACGAAATTTTAAGAAGTTGAGCATATCCGTATTTGACACATGCATGTATTAGACTCAGCCAGCAGAACATAGTTTTCCATAATGTTTTTGCAACTAATACAGGATAGGTGAAGAAAACGAAATACATACTGAAAGTTCCTTTTCCTGCATTTTCAATAAATTTATGTGGTTTTGATTAGCCTTCTTCGTGCAAGCCCTTGATCCCTGTAAAAACGATTCATCAGATTTTGCTACATCAGACATGGTAATCAATGCCAAAGCAACAGAAAAAGTTGTTATACAGACTGACACAAATCATATGGAGACCTAAATATCTCCATATTATGATACTGAAGCAAAACTACCAACAGTCTTTTAATGAATAATTTCAGATTCTCAAGTGTTCATTATTTTACAAACAATGTTTAACTTAGAAGCTGCAGTATTTGCCAGATACTTAAATGATGGGTTTTAAAAATTACTATTTATCCCTAGGATTTTGCATTTTATTGCTGAAATTGATAGCTAAATTGAGGTTAATGCTATTTAAGGTAATTACTAACTTATGCAAAGACAAAATCTATATCATCCTATTCATCATTTTTCTTAAAACACTGTCTCCAACATCTATGTCTAACACATATTCAGATATGGATATGGGTACGATCCTTGAAATACACTGAAAAACTTTGGAAATGTTGAGTGTACACATTTGAGGCACATACCTATATCCTAACATAGGTCAAAATGTTAATTTTCTGGCAGACTGACATTTAAATTTCTAGGCCTCATCAATTCTTTATAAATTATATACAGGCCTCACCAATTCTTTAAACATGGATTTCAGCTGTTTTGGAACATAAAGGGCATGACTATACTCACTTAAACACTTCACTAATAAAGAAAGAGGGGGGAAAACAGAAAGGAACCAGCCGGTACTCTATAATAAGTTTCATATCCATACTGTCAGAATTTAGTCCACATAAAGCACTCTTATAGGTGTTCTTTCAGAAATATAGATTATATTGAATTTTCATTTGGAGAAGATAAGAATTTTTTCTTGGCTGCTCTGAGCTCACCTCTGGGATCTTATTTACAAGTTGCTCCTCCAGGCAACTTGAAATCATCTTGCTCAGTACTTTGACTGAATCCTGTATCAGAGGAGAATTAAATACAGAAACTGAAGTCTATACATTCAATTTGTTGAATAAGAACAAGGTCCATATACAAAACATATATATCTGTATATTACCGGATTTCTACTATGGAAAGAACCCAAAAAGTTGTCATCAAAGTTTTCCTTTGTGTCAACCATGTAGTCGGCTAGTAACTTCACAATTGTATCTACAAGCACGTGCATCACATAAACGTCAATTAATAAGGAACTTGATTAACATTCTCTCTAAAACAACAATGTTTGCTTCGGATAATACATATGTTAAGGTAAAAAGACAACAACAACAAAAAAAAAAAAAAAAAAAAAACAAGTAGCTAGAAATAAATGTGCCTCCCTTTTATTTAGCGTTTAGACTACAAGGCCAATAACTTTTATTAAGAGGATTCCTATATTGACCGCGTCAAATGCACTATTTGCCAACAGCTTGAACAAACAATGTTGCTGTAGAAAGTTTAAAAGTTTTTAAGGGCAACTCAAACAAAACGAATCAGAACCTTCAAGTTTATAGACTTCGCCATTGGCAGGCGGTCGTTTATCACAAGCAGCAGGCATGTCCAAGCGCCTACAAGATTCTGATGAGGCTCGCGAGTTGATCTTAGTGGAAGAATGCATTACCATGGGGGACCTTGTAAGCTTATAATATCCATTTGCAGTTCCGCAATTAATCTGCTTACATTCATGATATGACTTGAGGGCTAATATGCAGTCTACAACCTTAGCTGAAGACCCTGCGTCCAAGTTATCCTGTTCCAAAGTTTCAACATAAATTTACAACCAGAAACTACAACAGTTATTCAATGTGGAAACGGAATTTACCCTTTCGAGATCACAAGCTCCAAAGGCTGGCAATTTAAGGTCTTCAATGGCAACAAGAAAATTCCTGACATTTTCAAAGTATTGATAGGCTGCTGGAGGCTGAAACTCCCGATTGAGTGATTGTGCATGTGAATTACTCTCCACGACCTTGAAATTCATGGGAAGAGTGCAATTTTAAAAGATAAGGATGAGGCTTAGCTTAACTTTACGTTAAACAAAAGATAGTAAATCTGGTGATACCTTGGGTACTGCACCAGGATGGATCTTGTTAATTACATTGCAAAGAATCAAACCATTTCTCAAGCAAGAAATGAACTCTTTTTCTGATGGCTGGCTTGATATCCCCAGTGGACCAACTAAGGTTTCTAACCAAGCAACAGCCACATATCTTCTCAAAGCTACGAAAACCAGTGAACAAAATGGTAATGTTCATCAACTTCTTTGATTAAAATAATAAAAGAACTAAAGGATTGAATAGTATCAAACTTTTTTCTTAACAAAAAGGAAACTTTATTTGCAATGAAAATATATATATACATGAAAACTTCACTTTCTTGTTTCTTTTCAATCTCTTAGCAAACGTAGAAAGAAATGAGTAAAGGAAACCAACCAGCTTCTTCAGCTTTTCTTGAAGCCAAATTGAGGTCATGGAACCCAGTTCTTGTAACATACTCCATTTCAAATCCCTTTTTTCTATTCTTCCTTTCACATATCAAATCAAACTCATCAGAACAAGTTGAAAATAAAGAAAAAAATATATCCCAAACTTTAAATCATATCAGATAAAAACCAATAAATGCCCATTAATTCATTTATCTCCCTATATATTAAAAACTATAACTTGGACAAAAAAACTGAGGAAAAGGAATATACTTTGATAATCTTTTCTGGGTATCCTTTTTTAACCAAAACAAAAAACTAAAGTTAACCCAGAAAAAAGAAAAGGAACTTAAGCAGCAAAAATGGTGTAGTCGCAGTCAAATGAGGATAAAAAATCAAAGGATGTTTAATTCTTTTTTGTGGGATCCCTCTCTTCTTTGTGTCTGCTTTGATATTTTGCAATCTTGTAATTTTGTTTCTTCCAATGGCCTTGGCTTCGGTGTTTGGCTTGGATCCGAAGCTCAGGCCTTCAAAATCGTAACGTTAACTTTTTCGAGCAGAAATTTGAATTCAAATACGTAGGTCCACGCGGGGGATAATCCTATCCGTTGTTTATGCCACGTGGAATACCTGAACCTATGGATGAGATTTATCGTTGAAGAAATGTTTTGGCGATGATTTGAATAGGGCGTGATGGGCACATCCTTGAGAATTAATGTACGTGCATAGCACGTAAAACATATGCCCGTGAGATTTGTGGTATGTGCATTCTTACAAAGATAAGTGAAAAAAACTAGGATTTTACTCTCTCCAGTACAATCATTGGTGTTGCACTAATTTTCACGGAATTTTAAAAATATTTATTAAAAATTGTAATAAATATATAAAAATTCACAAAAAAAATAATTTAATTGATGTTTTAAATATAAGGGTAAAGTTAATTATTTATTTCAAATCTCATGTTTATGATCAATTTTTTATTGATTTGTTATAAAAATAAATAAAAATACTATCATAAAAAATAAAATTTAATTTGTATATGAAAAAAATATTTTTAGTAATTTCCTAATTGAATGACTGTTCAGTTGATCAATGGTAACAACTTAATAAAACACTTAAAAAATATAAATAATACTAATATTTTTATTAATTTTAAAATATAAAAGATAAAATGTTAAAAAAACAAATTTAAAATATTAAAATCTTGATATATAAATAATATCATTTGTGGATTAAATTTTAACTCAATTGGCATTATTACTATTCCAACAATAATAATGATGTGGATTTGAGTACGGATAAACATATATTTTCTTCCGTTTTAAGAGTAATAGGCCCAATTTGCCCAACCCTTTATAAACCAAAATTAAAAAATAATAATAAAACCAAATCCAAATTTTGAACAGTCCACGGCCCAATTCTAAACCCAACAACTTAGGCCCAAATACAACCCAAACCCTAATAGCCCAAATCAGAAAACAAAAAAACCCTAGGCTATTTGAGAGTTTCAACTGCCGCAGCTATGGCCAGCAGCCTCCACGCACGCCCCACGCACGACTCCGGTTCGCGCGTCGCACGCCCCACGTTCGTGCGCTCCGCACCCACGAACCACGTTCACCATACCTGCAACATGAGCAAAAATAGCAGAAACCGCTTGTATATTGGCTATAAAGCCTTTGATTTTTAATTGTAAAGGGACGTTTTTTAATGCGATACTCAAAAAAATAGAAAGCAGTCAAGAGAATACTTCAAAGGTGGTTATTTGTTACTGTTACAGGCCAATTTTGGGCCGTTTACAAAACTATTACCCATCTAAACCCTTAGCCCATTACCCAAACCCACTACCCAAACTTACCCTCAGCCCAATACTAACCTAAACCCACTAATCCCTAAAACCCAACGCCCAATTTCCCCTTAACCCATTTGAACCCAATTCAGAAGCCCACTAACCCATACCCACTAACCTAAACCAACCAAGCCCACCTAAACTAAAACCAAACCCACCGAAACACTAGTCCCCTAAGTTCAGCCGAACCTACCCCCACTTGCGCCACCAACCCTGCAGCACCGGCCACCTGCCCTCCGCACCCCATGCCTCTGTCACCTCCATCGTGCCCATCCCCTGCAAAGAGACAAGACAGAAACAATAGGAAATTAGATGAAAAAGGGTTATAAAAACCCGAATCAAAAAATTGTAAACGGGGGTTGGATTTGGTATCAATACAAAGAATTTATCTTCGTTTTTTTCATCAATACTAGCAGATTAAGACCAAGAACAGTGGATTCAATAAGATCAAAGAAAGTAGATAGCATCGAATACAAACCAAAAATCTCAGAAATCGAAAGCTAAAAACGTCCTAAGGTGATTTCTTTTTTATCCTATTTTAATTTTGCTTTGTGCTTATTTTCCCACATACATATACTAAAACATATAAAAATATATAAAACAAATAATAATAATAAAAGGAAAAAATTTGGAAACTTTTACCTTTTCTCGCTTTGTGCGATCGGACCGGAGCCCCCTGGCCGGAACCCCTCTCCTTTCCCTCATCTCTCCTTTTCTCTCTTCTTCCCTTTTTTTTTCTTTTCTCCCCTCACAAATGTTTTTTTTCTGAATTTGGGCCTATTTATAGCCCTCTAAAACGACGTCGTTTTGGGGGCTGTACTTAAGCCCCAAAACTGCGTCGTTTAGGCGCCGACCCGCGTGTTGACCCGACCCGCTCCAAGGATCCGCGTGTTTTTCATTGGAGGGGCTAATTGCACTTTTAGCCCCTCCGCTTTTTCATGCTTCTGCAATCAAATATTTTTCAGTTTTTAATTCTGCCCCAGACTTTGTTGCACTTTGCAATTTGGTCCCCCTGCATACGTTGCGTTTTGGTAATTGGGAATATTGCGCTCTTGGTCCCTCTGAGTCACGTGCGCGTTACAATTCGGCCCTGCGCCCTATTTTATTTCTAATTTCGCCCCAAAATTTTGTTTTATGTTTGATTTAGTCCCTTATGTGTTAGTATACTTTTATTTTTCAAATTATTTGGTCATTATTTTCTGTTATTCATTAGTATTAGTTATAGTCTATGTAATTATTTTATTTATTTATTGCACGTATAATATAGTATCCTTTATATATGCTTATGTACTTAGTATACTTAGGTATTATATTATATATATATTTTTATATGTTATGTACTCTTAATATTATATTTTATTATGTATCATACATTTTTAATGTTGTATTATTATATTTTAATATTATATTATGTATATATTTTCATATTATATTATGTATATCTATTTTCTAACATTTTTCATATATATTATCATGTATATATTTTGATATTATCGTTATGTATTTTTTTATACTATTTCGTGTATGTACTTTAGAATCATAGTTATACGTTTTTATACTATCTTATACATAGTATTATCTTTTATTACTTTATTTTAACATCTTTATTATGTATATATACAGTATGATTTTTAATTACTTTATTATTTTTATCATATTATTATTATTATTATTATTATTATTATTTTTAATGTTATTACCATTATTATTATTATCATTGTTAATATAGTGAATACTTTGTTATATGTATGTATCTTTAGTATTATTAGTTATACGTTTTATATTTTTGCTTGTATGTGTTCTTATCAATATTAGTATGTGTTCTATTTTTGTGTATATATCTTTAATATATATATGTATGTAGTTATGTAGTAATATCAAGAATTGTCTTCTAGCATTATTTTAAATATGTATATACTATGTAAAAATTTTAACATTTTTATATATATTGTGTGTATGTATTTTTAAACATTGCATTTTTATATATGTTATGTATTTACTTCTAATACCATATTATTTGTATATTTTTATTTTTCAAATCTTCTTGAATAATATAATATCTCTCTTCTTAATACCACATCATATATATACTATTATCTTATTTTTATTCCTAGTATATCTATTACTAATATTAGTACATGTATTTTATGTATATATACTTTTATAAATAGTATTATTTTCATATACCCTTGTATTTACTATACTTATTCTATTCTAACATTACTATGTATTTATTTTAAAATATATGTATATATTTGTGTAGTATTGTTAATGTAAATAATTTTCATACTATTAGTATTTATAATGTATCTCGCATACTTTCATTTTTATATGTTATTAGGTATGTATTACGTATGTATTTTAATATCACTATGTAAACACTTTTCATTCTTATCATTACACATACTTTAACATGTATATATATGGCACTATTAGTATTTTTAATATTATGTTTATGTTACTTCATTCGCTATTATTATATGTTTATATATATTCATTGTTTTATTTCGTGTTTGATACTATTATTATGTTTAATATCACACATATCGTCGTCGCTTTTAGTATTATTGTCATATTCATTATTTGCTCCAATGTATTTCTAACTCTTTTATTTTTCTATTTCCCGCCCATTTATATCAATTTTGCTTTGCATACTTCAAAAATCGTATTCTTGTTTTCTAACTAATTTCAATACATAAGGCAACGTATCGGTTTAACATTGAGTCGTTGATTTCATCGCTATGTTGGATGAATCATATCGACTCGTGTTGAAAACGGAACGCCCTTCAAACAAATCAAAATTTGAAATTTCTCATCTTTTCAATCGGGTCACGACTAAATATTACTTTGAACTCGTGCTTTTGAAAATCAAGACAACACGCGTTTAACAAGATACCAATTTTGGGCGTCGCGAGGGTGCTAATACCTTCCTCCCGCGTAACCGACTCCCGGACCCTACTTTATTCTGATTTTAACGTAGATCTAAACTCAGTCTTCTTTTGTTTTTAAAAATAAAATTCTTAGGTGTCCGATCACACCTATAAAAAGGATCGGTGGCGACTCCCCTCTTATTTTAAAATCAAACTTCAGTTTTCAAGTTTTCAATCAATCGCCACAATTAGCGACCGAAACCAAAATTTTTATGTCGCTACAGTTACTATTATAATCTGTTTTTTTTTTCATTTTGTTTCGAATCCACAACACACATGTAGTATAAGAGAGGAAGGAGGAGGGCTTACCAGATACGACCTTGGATCAAGGTCGGAAGACCCATTTTTCAGCGTCGTTGGCCACCAAAAGTGGCGTTGGTGCTGTGACAGCCATTAGGGCATGCGAATGAAGCCCTAGCAAAAAATGAAGCACCCTTTTTTTTTTTTAAACCTTCAGCCAAAATGCGTTTTTGAAATAAAATTCTATTTTAAGTAATGAAACAAAACGACGCCGTTTAAGGTAGCATGACCCGTGCATTGACCCGACCTGTAGGGAGGGTCTGCGCGTTTCGGCCTCTAATGGGGTTTTGCGCATTTAGTCCCTCTCTTTCACGCCAGCTTTTAATTAGCCATATTCGCATATTCATCTGTTTTTTTAAATTTTCCCTAAAGTTTTTGTGTCATTGCGATTTAGTTCGCGCTGTTTTAACTTAATCCGTGCTCACACGCAGCGTTTTGGGGTTTGGGTTATTTATAGTTTTAATCCTCTAATATTTGAATGCATTTTATTTTGGCCCTCAATCCTGTTTAAATGATTTGTTTTGTTTATAAATTATCCTTTAGAATTTGTATTTCTTTTGTCGAAACCATTTTTTATTTTGGAAAACGGGGATCGACTTTAAAACATGGTATGGAGTCGCCACCAATCCTTTTTATTTAGGTGTGATCGGGTCACCTTATGATCAATCAATCTAATAAAGCATTTTGGTTTATTAAAACAATATTGTTGGTCTATGAAAGACTAGAAAACGGGTTCAGGAGTCGGTTACGCATGAGGAAGGATTAACACCCTCGCAATGCCCAAAATCGGTACCGTATTGATCAATTAACGTCCTAATGTTGAAAATTTGGAAAAGATTTTAAAATACAATTCCTTTAAAAGCGTTTAGATAGCTTGAATTGGATGTCGAGATTCTCTCAGAAGGAATAAAATATCATGTCCAGACGATTGGATACAACATTTCAAACCCTCAATACGAGATCATCCCGTAATTTCCAAAACTCATAAATTTGAAATTTCAAAAAGGATATTTGGCTATTTGGCCAAACGGTAAATCGAAACCCAGCACGATTGGGCACGATTTATTGAACTTCCAAATACGAAATATTGCCTCATTTTAATTTAAGAAAACATGGATGAAATTCCAAAAGGATATTTCGTATTTTAGTCGGATGAAAAATCGAAACCCAGCACGATTGGGCACGATTTACCGAACTTCCAAATACGAAATATTGCCTCGCTTTAATTTAAGAGAATATATACGAAATTTCAAAAGGATATTATGTATTTTAGTCGGATGAAAAATCGAAACCCGACACGATTGGGCACGATCTCTCAAACTTCCAAACACGAAAGATTTCCTCATGTTGAGGGGGGCTCAAGTTAACAATTATAAAAACCGTATCAAAATATATTTGTTCGGTTTGTTTGGAAATAAAAGACAATCAACATTTAGAGAATATGAGAATCATAATCATGATGCATTAACAAGAAATACAAACATAATTACTTGCATGAAACAAGAATATGCAACTATAATATGAAAACAAAAAATGACACATAATACACAAAACAATATGAAATTTTGGAACCGACATAACACAAAACAATTTAAAACCTATATGAAAAAATTTACAAAGGAATAACACACATTAGAATTCGAAATACCTCATATGTACATAAAACCGATAATATATAAACGATTATTAAATTATATAATATGCAAGAAGAAATTCGAAATAAATACATACAACATAATTTCAAATAAAATCAATTAATTTGACTAGCGATATATATGTAAAAATGAAAAAAAATAAGATAAATAATGTATATACAAAAATACTAATATATGAAAGTATTTAAAATAAACAAAATATACAATAAAAAAAGATTCCTAAAAGAAGGCCAAATTGTACATAAATAAATTTTAAAGAAAATATATATAATAAATCTAAAAGAAAATATTTACATACAATAATATGAAAAAGATAATGTATATAGAATAGAGCTAATTTTCATAAACTATATGCATGTAACATATATAAGAGTATATAATATCATACAAAATTTTTAAACAATATTATATAAAAGGAAATTTTAAAATAATAATTTTATAACTTAAACAAAAATAAAAAAAACAACGCAACTTATCAAGGTAATTTAAAATGTATACATAAAAAAATAATGCCAAATGAATTTAAAGAAATAATTATAAAGAATATAAAAACATGAATTTTAAGAACTCAATGGAAATAAAAACAAAATTAAGGAGATAATTTGTAGACAAATAGAATTCCTAAAGCGTAGACAAGAACTTGAATGAAATGTGCCCAAATGAATAGGGATTTAAAATATAAATATTCCAACTCACAAAAGGCAGTATTTAATGAGGAGCAAATCGAAACGATGCACAAATCCTTCGAAATAAAAACTGATATTCAATCGCTGTTTTTGTGTTCGTATTTAGTATCTTCTCCCTTTTTCTTCCAAAAAAAAAAAACTTTTACAATAGTTTTGAATGGCTTTTATAGCCAAAATTTACAACTGATTGCCTTTTTCTTTTTGCAGGCAAATGGGGTAATGGAGTTAGTGGGGTGATTTAGTGGGGTGATGGAGTTAGTGGTCGGTTTAGTGGGGTGCTAATTGGATGGTTGGTGTTTTGGGCTCTGCTTGTTGGGCCCGGGCAAAATTTGGGCTCTACATCTTTCAGTTAAGTTTAGTTAATTTTTTTTAAAGAAAATAGCATATTATTTTAACATATTATTTGGTATTATTTTGTTGATTTCACATTTTTTTTAATTTTTTTTCATGTGCATATTTGTTTACTTCGAACACATTCATGTACATTGTTAATTCTATATTATTTTATTTTTATAGTCTCTTTTCAATCTATTTAATATATGTTTTCTTTTCAAATCTGTTATGTAAATATTTTCTTCTAAAATTATTATATATATTTTCTTTAAAAATATTCTTTGAGGATCCTGTTTTAAATTGCATATTTTATTTATTTTAATTACTGTGGGTTTCTTTATATACACATTATTTATATTATTTTTTCACTTTCATATATATATCATTAGTTAAATCAATTTGTTTTGTTTGAAATTATGTTATATATTATTTCTTCTTACATATTATATTTTAATAATCGTTCATATTATCAGTTTTTATCTATATATAAGTATTCTAACATGTGTTATTCCTTTTTATATTGTTCATATAGTTTTTTAAATTGTTTTGTGCTATATTGATTCCTAGTTTTCATATTATTTTGTGTATTATGTGTCATTCTTTGGTTTTCACATTGTATTCACATTTTATTATTTCGTGCATGTAATTATATTTTTATTTCTTGTTATTGCATCATGATTATAATTCCATCGATTGTCTTTTATCTCCACACCAAATGAATGTATTTTGAGTCGACTTGGTAATTGCTTATTTGGAAACTCTTCAAAACAAGGCAATGTTTCGTGTTTGAAAATTCGAGAAATCGTGCCCTAACGTGCTGGGTTTCGATTTTTTCTGTTTAGCCAAATAACAGAATACCCTTTTAAGATTTCGTCGCGTGTTTTGAAAATCATGAGGTGATATCAGTTTTTGGAGGCTTAAAATATCGTGTCCTAACGTGCTGGATGTGGTATTTTATTCATTTGGAATGAGTGAATCTTAAAATCCAATTCGAGTTGTTCACACATTTTTTAAAGGGATCGTATTTTAACATTTCTCTTCAAAATTTTCGACATTAGGACATAAATTAATCAATTAGGTACCAATTTTGAGCGTTACGAGGGTGCTAATATTTTCTTGTACGTAACCGACTTCCGAACCCTTTTTATTCTCGATTTTCATAGACCCAAAACCATTGTTTTAATAAATTAAAATGTTTTATTAAAATGATCAAGGTGATCCAATCACACCTCAAAAAGATTGGTGGCGACTTCATAATTCATTTTTTAAAGTCGATCCCCGTTTTTAAAAAAAATATAAAAATAGTTTGGACATTAAGAGTTTGTAAATAATGGGTAGAAGTAAATTTTGTATAGAAAAAAAAAAAGGTAACATTTGATTTTTTTTTAATTACTTAGTGAAATATTTTAATCCATAAGCAGAATTCAAATATGGTTGCAAGTAGTCTTTTTTCAATTTTGAATTTTTCTACCATACCTTAAATGAGACTTGTTACCCTTAAAAATCCATTTATGAAATTTAGAATTTTTTTTTACAAATTTCTAAATAATATTCACTTCTTTACCCCAAAAAACATATGATTTTTTTTACTAAATGCCTTATGCTTTGCCATGTGGTAGCCCCTATTAGGCATCGACTTCTCTTTTTTTTTTGTGTGTGTGTTTGTAGTGAAAAAAAATTTAAATTAATTACAAAACTTCATGTTTAAAACATAAATTATTATGAATTAAAAAATGATAATATTACATGTCACATTGTTATTATTTTTTCTAAATAATTTAAATTAATCAATAAATAAATAATAAAAAAATATTATTAGTAATCTATAGACTATATATAAATGGAAGCCCCTTTCTTGTAACACAAGTTCATTTTTTTCATATCAATTACAATGGTACAATTTCAGTTTTTATCGTTAAACTTAAATATAATGTTTAATCTTTATATTTTTATGCTCTTTTTCTTTTTGCCATTTCAATTATAATGGTAAAATTCTAGTTTTCATCCCTATGTTAAACTCAATTTTAATATTTAATATTTTTATTTTTATTTGACATAATTTAGTTCTCTATTTTTACAATGATATTAGGTAGTCCAAATAATTAACATATTTAGCTATTTTGGTTAAAATTTTCTGTCCATTTAAAAATATTATTCAATCAAAAAAATTATTTTTGCATAATGAATTGGAACAAGTGTTATTAAAAAAATACATATTAGCTACTAAAAATATTAAGGGTGCTAATTATTTGGATTAACTAATAACATGACTCTTTTTTTATATTTTAATCATTATAATATAATGATAAATTTTTAGTTTTGATATTTGTTATGTAGACCTGATCATGGGTTGGGCCTGACCTACCAGAAATATGAGAGGGTTTGGATAAAAATATAAACCCGAAAAATGGGCTTTGACAAAAAAATTAAGGCTCGTTTAAAAAATAGGTCGGGACTCGGATAAGACATTTTTTGCCCGAGCCCAGCCCGACTCAAATCCACTAAAGGACAAAAAAATTGCTTTTTTAAAATATTATTTTCTTGTTGTTTTCTCCCTATTTTGCTACCATTTGACTATTATGTTGCTACTATTTTGTTGTTATTATTTGGATATTGTATAAAACTTATTTTATTGTTAATTTTGTTATTATTTTAAATACATTTGTTAATTTTGTTATTACTTTAGAGACATTTTCTTGTTAAGTTGCATCTATCTTAGTCTTATTTAAGTATACATATTTTTTAAATTTTATTTTCAATTTGTTAGGAAATATTTATTTTGATGTTTTTAGTATTTTTTATGTATTATATATTTTTTTAAAATTATATAAAAATAATATAAAAATTAATATAGGCAGGCCGGGTCAGGCTCGGGTTTTAACATTTTTATCTGGGTCAAGCTTGGGCAAAATTTTAGGCCCATTTTTCGGGCCAAGCCTAACAAATAGACCTAAATTTTTAATTGAGCCTGACTCGAACCCGACCCATGCTGACCTCTATTGTTATTCTCACATTTGAGATTTAGTCTTTATATTTTAATTTGACATAAATTAATCATCGACTTTTATGATGACATTAGTTAGTACAAAAAATTAACATCCTTAGCTATATTGATTAGAATGATTACATGAATTTCTCTTAAAAATACCTTTTGAACACAATATATATTTGTAGGCGAAGTTGGATTGGGTATTTTACAAAAAATTGATATCAACATTTTAACCAAAATAATTAAGGGTATCAACTATTTCAACTAATTAATTATATTACGTAGAAGAACTAAATTATATAAAATTAAAGAATAGATACTAAATTCTAAATTTTAATATAGTAAAGAGATCATAATCATAATTTGATCTAAAACAATCTATGCCTAACACAATTATTAATTTTTTATTTAATAAAAGGGTAATTATTTAGAAGGTGAAAATTTTTAACTATAAAAGTAAGATTGAAATTTTGTCACATATCTATTAATATTTAAATAATAATTTAATTTAATTGGTATAAGTAATTATATATTTATCTTAAATAAATGGGAGATAACAAACTAATATTTACTAATATTTACTAATATATATGTAGCGACGTAAAAATTTTAGCTTTCAGTCGCTAATTGAGGCGATTAATTGAAAATTTAAAAACCGACTTTCGATTTTATTAAAAGGGGGAGTCACCACCGATCCTTTTTTCTAGGTGTGATCCGATACCTAATAAATCATCTTTTTTGAAAAAGAAAATTGATTCTTGAATAAAAATGAAGGCCGAGTTTAGGTCTACGTTAAAAGCCAGGGAAAAATAGGGTTCGGGAGTCGGTTACGCGCGAGGAAGGTATTAGCACCCTCGCGACGCCCAAAATTGGTATCTTGTTAAACTCGTGTTGTCTTGATTTTCAAAAGTACGAATTCAATTTAACATTTAATCGTGATCTAATTAAAAGTAGGATTTTTAATTTTTCAGTTTTTTTTAGAAGGGTTTTCCGTCTTTAACACGAGCCGACAAATTTCATCCAACATAGCGATGAAATCTATGGCTTAATGTTAAATCGGTACATTGCCTTATTTATTGAAATTAAAAAAACATGAACAAAATTTTTAAAGTGGTGAATAGCGAGATGATACAAAAATGGGAGGTAACAAAACATAACAGAGTTAGAAATACGTCGAAACAAATAATAACTACGATAATATTAAAACAATAACAACGTATGCGATGTTAAATATGATGACAATATTATTAAACGCGAAATAAGAACGAACATATATATAAACATATAAGAAGTAAAGTGATGTAAACTTAATATTAAAAATACTAATAGTGCTAGATATATCTATATTAAAGTATATGTAATGATAAGAATGAAAAGTATATACATAGTAATACTAAAATACATACATAATGTATACCTACATAATATATAAAACGAACATGTACAAGATACATTATAAATTCTAACAACATACAAAATTTATATACATTAATAATATATATATTTTAAAATAAATACATAATACTATTAGAATAAAATAATAAGTATAATAATAAATATAAGGATATATGAAAATAATAAAATAATACTATATATAAAAGTATATATATATACTGTATAATAAAATATACCAATATTAATAAGAAATATAATAGGGTAAAATAGATATAATAATAACACGTATTATAATACGATAAAAATTTATATACATATATATGATAAAGTATTAGAAAATGTATACATAGTATATATACTAGGGATAATAATAATAGTGAAAAACAACCATTAACAATGCCACATAAATAGACATATAATAGTAGCATGTACATAATATTAAGATACTTATATAGTGTATGCATATAACATAATTATTGAAAATACACATAATATATACAGTATTAAAAAGCGTATATAGTAGTTATTAAAAATATATGTATGAGATAATATAAAAATATATACATAAGATAGTACATAAATAATCTAAATAATATAATATTGAAAAATATGTATATATACATAATAATATATAAAATATAGTGTTAAAAGCATATATAACATATATAAAAATATATATATAATATAACACATAAGTATTAAATACACATACATATATATAAAAGATCATACACTAATACATAATAATAATAGTAATAATATATATATATATAATAAAGATACTAAAATAAAGTAATAAAGTAACACCATCAATAAATATACATATATATATATATATGTACATAATAAATATACACTACTACATGTAATAAATAAATACAATAAGTATATAGAGATTATAATTAATAATGATAAATAACAGAAAATAATAACAAGTAATTTGAAAATAAAACAGTAAACTAACACAAAAAGGACTAAATCGAACATAAAACAAAATTTTGGGGCGAATTCGAAAAAGAGATAAAGAAAAAAGGATCATTATGCAACACGCGCGTAACTTAGGAGGACCCAAACAGCAATTATCCCCCTATCAAAACGCACCGTATGCACGGGGACTAAATTGAAAACCATGAAAAATAATAAGACCAAATTGAAAATTCATAGAAACTTAATTGCGAAATCTCAAAAAAGCGGAAGGGCCAAAAGTGCAATTAGCCCTTCCATTAAAAAAACAAGCGGATCCTAGCGGGTCGGGTCGGGTCGGTCCGACCCAGGACAAAACGACGTCGTTTTGTGCCCTGGGTTTTTATGCCAAAACGACATCGTTTTTTAGCGCTATAAATAGCTCTAAAATCAGAAAAAAAATCATTTGTGCCAAAACCAGAAAAAAAAAAGGGAGAAAGGAGGGAGCTAGGCGATTTCCGGCCATAGGCGATCATGGTCATCGTCCGATCGACGATTGGTACTTACCACCGCACTGCACGTGGCGAAAAAGGTAAGATTTTTTTTTTGGTATTATATTTTTATATATTTAATGTTTTTAATATATATATGGGGAAAAATGAACCAAAACAGAATTTAAAATGTAAAAAAAAAAATCACCTTAGGTTTTTCACACTTTTGATTCTTCGATCTTTGGTATTCGGTTTGCTTGGATGCTATTCTTGTATTTAAATACTGATGGAATTGCTATTTTTTACTCTGAAATCGAATGTTTTTCTTATTTTTGTTTTTGAACTGCCGAGTACCCTTTTTGATTTTGGCCCTCTCTTTTTAAAGCCAAGTTACATGCTTTTATTATTACTATCTGTCTTTTCTTCCTTTGTTCTGCAGGTGCAAGTGGTGGTGGAGCAGGTGGAGCAGGTGGCTGACATGGTGGTGGCAGAGGCTGGTATGGGCGCCGAATGCTAGGGGCGGCTAGGGTTAATTTTTCTCTTTTGTTTTGTTATTGGGTTAGGGTTTAGGTTTAGATTGGGTTTAGGCTTGTTTAGTTTGGGTTAGTGGGTTAGTGGATTTAGTTGTAATATGTAATACCCCTACCCGTATTCATTGCCGGAATAGGGTAAGAAGTATTATCAGAGTTTGCAAATTAAATTTTTTTTTTACTCAATATATCCCCTTTTATAGATATCTAACCTTCCCTGTAAATTTTAAATCGAGACCGATCCACATCAACCAAACCAATTCAACATATTTTCCAAATATATTCATGCATATTTATAAGATAACATCATCACATACCCAAAACCAGGTTCGTTAACCATACCAATGGCTAACTCTACATTCATTTCACAAAATCATTTACTTTATTAGCTTATACATGCCATTGATTTCCAAAATAAAGTTTCTTTATATACCGAAATCTCGAGGTTGATAGTGTGATGTATCTCAGACCAAATCCGATCTTGAGCTCTTAACACTACAAAACAGGGGAAAATGAAACAGGGTAAGCACTTTGTGCTTAGTAAGCTCATGTAACAAGAATTATACTTACCTAATATTTTCAATACAATACAATAAACATTTATATATCCATTCAATGCATTATTACCCTAATATGCACAAACTCAACATTCAAGTTAGTACAATAATTTGCATGTACCAATAATATATACCATGATTGATGAGCTCATCAATACCATGATTTCTATTTCCTTGTTATTTTTCCATATTTATCCCGTTGAATTTCTTGGAATTTTCGATGGATTTTCAGAGGTACACTTTTAGTGTACAATTCGGTCCGTCAATTCATATTCATTCATGCACACATTTCCATTTGAGAGCACACACTCGCGAACCTCATCCTTACAATGGGATTACCAGTCGAGCTAAATCTCTGTAATATAAACTCATAGAGTATTGTCGGGATTACAGTCCAGCTAAAATCTCGCAACGACAATTACTCTAATGAGCTGGATCTGAATTACCAGTCCAAGCTAAATTCAGACCCTAATTCGGATTACCGTCAGAGCTAAATCCATTTTCCACATATTCTTTGGGAGGGCTATATCAGGATAGGATCACCCGTCGGGCTAGATCCTTTTTACCGTCAATTCTTTTTCAGAGATCCATCGAATTTTCCTTTCATTCAACCGAGATTTCTTCCCATTTTTATCAAATATATCAATGTTTTATCAATTTTCATACAATGAACATTCCTTTATTCCAATCATATTCACATCAATTTTTAGTGAAGAAGGGTCGAAGCAGAGGTTAGACAATAGAGCAGGGGTGACTTTAAAGAATAAACTTAATTATCAATTTAATACATTTCATGTTCATATACAACATTCTTTATAATTCAACTATTATTTATAGTTCATTCAAAGCTGTCTACTTAAGTCACAGCCACTAAATTATTTATAACTCGAGCTACAAAACTCCAAATTAAGTTCCGTTAATTTTCCCTGAAACTAGACTCATATATCTTCTTACCATAAAATTTTCAGAATTTTTTGTTTAGCCAATCAGTACAGTTTATTCTTTAAAGTCACCCCTGTTCTGCTGTCTAACAGTTCTGACCCTTCTTCACTAAAAATTGATGTGAATATGATTGGAATAAAGGAATGTTCATTGTATGAAAATTGATAAAACATTGATATATTTGATAAAAATGGGAAGAAATCTCGGTTGAATGAAAGGAAAATTCGATGGATCTCTGAAAAAGAATTGACGGTAAAAGGATCTAGCCCGGACGGGTGATCCTATCCGATATAGCCCTCCAGAAGAATATGTGGAAAATGGATTTAGCCGGACGGGTAATCCGAATTAGGTCGAATTTAGCTTTGGACTGTAATTTGGATCCAAGCTCATTAGAGTAATTGTCGTTTGTGGATTTAGCTTTGAATCGTAATCCCGACAATACTCTATGAGTTTATATTACTGAGGATTTAGCTTTGGACCGTAATCCCATTTGTAAGGATGAGGTTCACGGAGTGTGCTCTCTGAAATGGAAATGTGTGCACATGAATATGAATTGACGGACCTTAATTGTACACTAAAAGTGTACTCTGAAAATCCATCGAAAATTCCAAGAAATTCAACGGGATAAATATGGAAAAATAACAAGGAAATAGAAATCATGGTATTGATGAGCTCATCAATCATGGTATATATTATTGGTACATGCAAATTATTGTACTAACTTGAATGTTGAGTTTGTGCATATTAGAGTAATAATGCATTGAATGGATATATAAATGTTTATTGTATTGTATTGAAAATATTAGGTAAGTATAATTCTTGTTACATGAGCTTACTAAGCACAAAGTGCTTACCTGTTTCATTTTCCCCTGTTTTGTAGTGTTAAGAGCTCGAAGATCGGATTTGGTCAGAGATACATCACACTATCAACCTCGTGGATTTCGGTATATAAAGAAACTTTATTTTGGAAATCAATGGCATGTATAAGCTAATAAAGTAAATGATTTTGTGAAATGAATGTAGAGTTAGCCATTGGTATGGTTAACAAACCTGGTTTTGGGTATGTGATGATGTTATCTTATAAATATGCATGAATATATTTGGAAAATATGTTGAATTGGTTTGGTTGATGTGGATTGGTCTCGATTTAAAATTTACAGAGGAAGGTTAGATATCTATAAAAGGGATATATTGAGTAAAAAAATTTTAATTTGCAAACTCGATAATACTTCTTACCCTATTCCTAAGCAATGAATACGGTAGTGGGTATTACATTTATTGGTATCGAGCTAGGTTTAGCTTGGTTCTAGGACCGACGTAGTAAATACGAGATTAGCTATACATGCCATTTAAATTATTATTGATAGTGTGATATCTCCGACCATTTAAATGTGTTTTTCTTATAGTAATGTCATCCGACCGAGCTCAATCCGAGGAAGTGGGAGTCATGCTCCGCTTCAGTACAAAGAGAAGAAACTAGCGAAGAGAAGGCGAGACAGAGGGTCGAGGGGAAGAGGCAAAAACGATCTTCTTTCAAATGATGAATGAATGGTTTAATCAATACTTAAGAACTAACCACTGTGAGTGCAGCAAGTTCAAGCTCCCACTCCTGCTCCTCCACCGGTTCCGAGATCCCACAAGGTGCAGTGCATCGAATCATCGAGAAAAGGAAAAGCTCCAATAGATAAAATTCGAAAATATGGGGGTAGAAGAATTTGAGAAGCAGATTGATGATGATTCCGAACGGGCTGAATTCGGTTAGAAAACACTACTCGGGTTTTGGAGGAATTATCTTGTACACCGAAGAAATGTCCGAAATGTGCCGTCTCATTGCTAAAAGACACGACTTACCATTGGTGGAATACTAAAGCTTCAGTTGTTAGAAAGAAGAAATTACATGGGAGTTCTTTCAGAATGAATTTAAAAAGAAATATATCACCAAAGGTTTCTCGATCGTAAGAGAAAAGAATTTCTTGAGTTGAAACAGGGTAATGATCAAGATCTGAATATGAAAGAGAATTTGTTCGATTGAGTAAATATGCTCGAGAATGGGTGATCGGAAGGTGAAATGTGCAAACGATTCGAAGAAGGGTTGAATGAAGACATTAAGCTACCGATCGAATTCTTGAAATTCGAGAGTTTGCTACATTGGCGAGAGAGAGCTTATAAAGCGAGAAGAATTGAGCAAAGAAAAGAAACAGTGAGAGGAAGCTCGAATTTTTAGTAAAAGATCGATGGGAAAATCCCGGTTTTTACGCTTCAAAGAAATTGAAGAAGTATCGGGATCGTTCTACCTCACCACATGGTGGGTATTGGGCAGAGAGCAAGGTTCTCAACGCACTAATCCAAGACCTTCTACTCCATCAGTGACCAGTGTTGGTAGTGTTGGCACTCCTAAGCCGAGATGCCAGTACTGTAATAAAGCTCATTTTGGTGAATGTCGATTAAAGAGCGGGGCTTGTTACCGATGTGGTTCTTTTGACCATTTCCTCGAGAGATTGTCGAGAAAAAGGTGAAAAAGAAAGCGAAGCAGATATCGGGCCGAGTAATCCGGTTTTGAGAGGTAGACCACCTCGACCATCTGGTAATGTCAGTGGTAGCCGAGGAGCTACGAAAGATATTGCAGGCAGGTCTGAAGCACGAGCACCTGCTAGGACATATGCCATTCGTGCCAGAGAAGATGCCTCAGCACCTGATATTATTACTGGTACATTTTCTTTACTTGATAATCGATATTCTTGCATTGATTGATCCACGGTTCTCGCATTCATATATATGTGTTAAACTTGCAATTGTTAAAAATTTATCGTTGAATCTATCGAATTTGTGGTTAAAGTCTCGAACCCCACAGGTCAATCTGTTTTGGTGGATAAAATTTGTAAAAATTGTCCACTTGATGGTAAGAGGTTATTGTTTTCGGTGATTTGATGTTACCGCCATTTGATGAATTTGACGTGATATTGGGCATGGATTGGTTAACCCTTGACATGATGCGGTAGTAAATTGTAGACAAAAATATATTGTGCTAAAATGTCGAATGGTGAGTTGCTCGGGTTAAATCGATCGCCAGAGGGTTATCTCGATATGATTTCGTGAATGGCAGCACGCAGGTATGTCAAAAAGGGTATGATGCTTACTTGGCTTATGTACTTGACACCAAGGTATCTCGAGTCAAAGATACTGAGCGATTCGAGTAGTATGTGAATTTTTCGATGTGTTTCGGAGGAATTACGGATTGCCACGAGAAAGAGAAGTGGAATTTTCTATAGATTTGATTCCGAGAACTACTCCGATTTCCATAGCTCCGCACTTGAGGATGGCTCCTACTGAATTAAAAGAGATAAAGACACGATTTGCAAGAGCTTGTTGATAGGGGTTTTATTCGACCGAGTCATTCACCTTGGGGTGCTCTCGGTTCTATTTGTGAAAAAGAAAGACGGGTCTTTGAGATTGTGTATCGACTACGGCGACTTAATAAAGTAACCATAAAGAATAAGTACCGTTACCGGATTGATGATTTATTTGATCGGTGAAAGGTGCTACTGTGTTTTCAAAAATTGATCTTCGATCGGGTTATTATCAGCTACGGGTAAAGGAGTCAGATGTGCCAAAAACAGCCTTCAGAACAGGGTACGGGCATTATGAGTTTCTGGTCATGCCGTTTGGGTTAACTAATGCACTGCGGTATTCATGGATTTGATGAACCGGATATTCAAACAAAGTATTTAGACAGATTTGTGGTAGTATTCATTGATGATATTTTGGTTTATTCTCGGGATGAAGAAGAACATGCGAGAACATTTGAGAATTGTGTTGCAGTGCGAGAGAAGCGATTATATGCTAAATTCAGTAAATGTGAATTTTGGCTTGAGAAGTGGGTTTTCTAGGACATATTGTATCTCGCCGAAGGTATCGAGTAGATCCAAGTAAAATCTCAGCTATTGTCAATTGGAGTCCATAGAAGAATGTATCCGAAGTTAGAAGTTTTTGGGTTTATTTGGTTATTATCGGAGATTTGTCTGAGGATTCTCTATGATAGCTTCTCCAATGACTCGATTATTGCGAGAAAGATGTTAAGTTCGAGTGGGTGATGAATGTCAACAAAGTTTCAATCGATTGAAAGATCTACTAACGAAAGCACTGTATTAGTGCGGCTGAACCAGGGTAAAAATTTGTTATTTACAAGTGATGCCTCGTTAAATGGTTTAGGTTGTGTCTTAATGCAAGAAGGTAAAGTAATAGCCTATGCTTCAAGACAACTTAAACCACATGAAAGAAATTACCCAGTACATGATCTTGAATTAGTGCATTTGCTATTGTATTTCTTATTTGAAGATATGGCGGCATTACTTGTATGGTGAGAAATGTCATATTTATACCGATCATAAAAGCTTGAAATATTTGATGACACAAAAAGATTTGAATTTGAGGCAGCAGCGGTGGCTTGAAGCGATAAAGGACTATGATTTGGTTATTGATTACCATCCAGGGTAAAGCTAATGTTGTAGGTGATGCTTTGAGCCGGAAATCTCTGTTAGCTTTGCGAGCTATGAATACCGGTTATCATTGGTGATGATGGTTCAATCTAGCAGAATTAAGAGCTAAACCGACATTTTTACAGCAAATATGTGAAGCTCGGAAGAATGATGAGAAGTTACAAGTTAAACGGGCACGCAGTATGAGTCGGTAATGATTACGAATTTCAGATTGGTTCGATGGTTGTTTATTATTCAGAGGTAGAGTATGTGTACCTCGTAATTCAGATCTCATCTGAGAAGATTTTACGCGAGGCTCACACCGGTACTATGTATCTGTACACCGGGAGTAATAAAATGTATAATGATCTCGAAAAGATGTACTTGGTGGTCGGGAATGAAACGTGATATCTACGAGTTTGTGTCGAGATGTTTGATATGTCAACAGTTAAAAGTGAACATCGGTACCTTCGGGATTACTACTGACCAATTACGATACCGGAATGGAAATGGGAAAGGATCACAATGGACTTTGTGTCGGGATTACCTTTGTCTCCAAAGAAGAAATATGCTATTTGGGTAATCGTTGACCGGTTGACAAAGTCGGCACACTTTATATACCGAGACGTATGGATTTTTCTTTAGATAAGTTGGCTGAATTATATATATCCGAGATTGTCGGGTTACATGGGGTACCAGATCTCTATTATTTGGATAGAGATCCTCGGTTCACATCTCGTTTTTAGGACAAGTTGCAAGAAGCATTAGGGACTCGGTTGCATTTTAGTCTTGCATTTCATCCTCGCATGGATGGTCAATCGGCGAGCGAGTAATTCAAGTATTGGAAGATATGCTCGATGTTGTGTACTAGAGTTTGAAGGTAATTGGGAGAGGTACCTACCTTTGATTGAATTTGCTTACAATAATAGTTATCAATCGAGTATTAAAATGGCTCCGTATGAAGCTTTGTATGGTAGAAAATGTAGAACACCGTTATATTGGATGAGCTCGGTGAAAGAAAGATACATGGGGTTGATTTGATCCAGGAAGCAGAAGAAAAAGTAAAGATTATTCGAGATAGACTAAAAGCGACTACGATCGTAAAAAATCATATGCCGACCTTAAAGCGAAAAGAGATTGAATTTCAAATCGGTGACAAGGTATTTACGAAA
The DNA here is from genome assembly GCA_025698465.1 of Gossypium longicalyx. Lineage (NCBI taxonomy): Eukaryota > Viridiplantae > Streptophyta > Magnoliopsida > Malvales > Malvaceae > Gossypium > Gossypium longicalyx. Next base: position 4,798,323 of record CM046995.1, on the reverse strand, counting down.
GTGTCTCCTTGGAAGAAAGTCCTCCGATTCGGTCGAAAAGGTAAACTGAGTCCAAGATTTATCGGGCCATATGAAATCATAGAAAGAATTGGACCGGTCGCTTATCGATTGGCATTACCACCGGAACTTGATAGAATCCATAATGTTTTTCATGTATCTATGTTACGACGATATCGATCAGATCCTTCGCATGTTATTTCTCCGACAGAAGTGGAGATTCAACCGGATATGACTTACAGTGAAGAACCGGTCAAAATATTGACACGGGAGACAAAAGAGCTTAGAAATAAAAAGATAAATTTGGTGAAAGTATTGTGGCAAAAGCATGGGATTCAGGAAGCGACATGGGAACCGGAGGAGGCAATGAGGAAACAATACCCAAACCTCTTTACTGGTAAGATTTTCGAGGACGAAAATCCTAAAAGGGGGAGAGTTGTAATGGCCTAAATTCAAAATTATCGAACAAAGTGGTTTCAGTAACCACAAATCTGATTTAAAGAGAAATTTATTTCAATATTTTTGCATGAAAATTGATATGATAGGAAAATCGTATGAAAATATTGATAGAAAAATTTTACCGATTTAGTAGTTAGTTAGAAAAAGAAATTATTGAAGAAATTGGGTAAAAACAAGGTATCGAGACCTTTATCTCGTAAAACCGAGTCGAAAATAATTTTATAAATATTTATGAAATGTTAGTAATGTGGTATTAAAATTTCGTTAGGAAATTTTAATATTTGGGTAGTCAATTAAATGAAAAGGACTAAATTGTAATAGGTGTAAAAGTTGCTAGAATGATTAAATAGCTTAAGAGTCTAATAAGAAAGGATTTAAAAGGAATTAGACCCAAAATTTATTTGGGCTGGACGGCAAGGGCATGAAATCAGCAGGGAATTTGATAAATTAAGGGCAAAATTGGAATATTGCAAAATTAACTAAATAAAGCTAGGACTAAATAGGAAATATCTAGATTTCTCTTCAATTCCAGCAGCTAAAAACGCCATAGGAGGGTTCTCTAAGCTGGTATTTCATAATTTTTACACCAAGTGAGTTAATCCTTTCCTTTTTCTTGTAATTTTTGTGTTTCTAAGACTTTTACAACTAGGTCCTACTATTAAATTCATTAGTTTTTGATTTCATGGATGAAATTGAAAGTCACCATGATTGAGTTCTGTAAGTTTATGATGAAATAGAATGAAATTAAAGTTTTAATTTATTTATGAGATGATTTTATTAGGTAATTTCAATGGAAAATTGATTTTTAGGACCTAATTGTGAAAATGTTTGGAATTAAAGTCTATTTCTGAAAATCTGATTCCTAAAGGTTGTAAACTAGTTTAAGGTGATATAATAAAGTGTTAATTGAGAAAAATAAGCTCAATTGAGAGACTAATTGAGTAGGGACGAAATTCTCATTTATTAAAAGCTTAGGGGAAAATTGGTAATAAACAGTTTGCACTAAAACAATTTGGACAGCAGCAGTACACTAACTTTGAAAAATCACCATAAATTGTATAAATTGAATTAGAAGATGAAAAATATATGGAATTAAAGCTTATTGAGTCTAGTTTCTCATAGAAGAAATAGTGTAAGCAATGGATTTGTAAATTTTGAGATATAATGAATTTTGTGAGATAAGGTCAGAATAAATTCGGGTTCCCCTGTTCTGACTTTGAAAAATCATAAAAAAATAAATAAAAATAATTAGGAGCTTAAATTTATATGTCTAGAATCCTTAATGAGTCTATTTTTAATAGAAATAAACGATAACATCATTTGAATCTTGTATGAAGAGATAATTAATTTTTAGTGAAGAAGGGTCAGAACTGTTAAACAGCAGAACAGGGGTGACTTTAAAGAATAAACTGTACTGATTGGCTAAACAAAAAATTCTGAAAATTTTATGGTAAGAATATATATGAGTCTAGTTTCAGGAAAAATTAACGAAACTTAATTTGGAGTTTTGTAGCTCGAGTTATAAATAATTTAGTGGCTGTGACTTAATATATTTGGGTTTTGTGGGTTAGGATGCAATGGGTTGATAAGTAGGGTTATATTGGGCCACTCGGGTTTGATTGGGTTAAGTGTATAGTTGTAAAGCTGGGCCCGGGCAATTTGGGCTTCTACAATATATATATATATATATATATATATATATATATATATATATATATGCCTTACAAGTAATAAAAAAGTATGCTTGAATGAAAATTATTCATATTTCATTATTGGTATTAATTGCTTTCCTTCACATCATTTATCATTTATAGAATTTTGGTTAAAATATTTCATAATTTTTTATACTCTTTAAATTTGTCTATATACTTTTATTTTTAAGAATTTTATCCCTATATATTTAAATTTTAAAATTCAGGTCCATTGTTTTTTTTGTTTTTGTTAAATTTGTTGATGTGAAATTTTGAAATAAAAAAAAATACTCACTTAGTAATAATGTAACTAAAAGAAATGACTTTGTAATGAATTTAAATTTAACAAAATAAATTTAATAGTGTTAAGAATTTGACCTAAAATTTAAAATTTAAAATTTAAAAAGTAGAAGGATTAAATTTATAAAAATAAAAGTGTAATAACTAAATTTCAAATTTAGGTTTCCTAAACGAAGCTGGAACTATGTTAATTAAATTAAATTAAGTGATAAATAATTAAAGTTATCATCAACAAATCAACTCTTAAACTTGCTTAACTTAATTCTACAGTTTTTCAAGCCTCATTTTCAATGGTCAATATCTTAGCCCATTCTTATGGCACTAGTAGACTTATTTTGTCAAATTTCTTCGATTCTTAATGAAAATTTATTTTATGATGCACTTTCAACTATGCATGACTTAGAAATTTTTGTTGGAAAATTGTTTATGAAGCATGTCCTCTTAAATCTCAACGTGAAGCCAGATTCCATTGAAAAAATTCTCTAATAAAATAGTTGCACCTTTGTAAGTGTTAGCAACATTTTATAAAAGTAACATAAAAGCTATCGCACTACAATTGGGATTTCATGTTAAAACGCCAAGCTATTCTTCAAATAAACTATCTTAGCTCAGCAATAAGTAATCACCAACTTAATGAACTTTAAGCAAAAGCTTAAAACTCCGATCAAATAACATATGCTTATATTTATAATATTTTTTCTAAAAGCGCGGGCATTGTATTGTAATAACAATACTACCATAATTAATGCTAAGGAAATAAAAAATCATAAAATTGCAAATATCATATCACACCAAAGGCGATAGGTGATGGAATAGTAAAATGTAATCAAAATCGCATTTGAAAACAATCATGTGGATGTGTTTACATTGAATCTTGTGGCTAGTAGTTTTAAGAAACATGAAGGTATGAGAACGCAAAATATAACTCAATTAATTAAGCCAGTAGGAGATTGTTAGGATTTGTGCCCTTAGTCTCATGCTTTTGTCATAGCCTACTTGTAATTATAAAATCACCACGTGATTATTTAATATTCTTTGTATGATTGTTCTCAATAGTTTATATATATATATATATATATAAAGCAAAATGAATCAACAAATATTGGTTTAGTGATTACACATGGTTTAACTCATATGAAGTTGTGTTATATATGATCGAGTTATAATGCAATAAGATAACTTATATTAATAGGAAATCTAAATTATTCGTGGTCAATGAAATTAGTTTGAGCAAATTATTCATGTTAGGATTATTACGTTGTCTGTAAATTTAATTGGGGAGATATCTTGCATGGATATCAAAGCTCGATTGACTCCAAAAAATAGAGACAAATGTAATTGTTTAGATTAACAATACATCAGATAGTACCTAATTTTAATTTATCTTATATTTGTTTGTCAATTTATCTATTTGTGGTGTTAATGATGTGACTTACCTAAATTCCGAATAAGTGAATGACCATATGTGTATAACTCACATGCTTTAATATATTAAAAACATGTACTCTCAAGGTAGTAGGTCAAAAGTTGGTAGGTTAGGTACATGACTCATGCATGATATGACTTTACTCACAATAGCGGAATCATAACTTGCACAAAAGAGTAAGGCTTAGTTTGGATGGGCGGTGTGTTTACCTCCGGTGAGGTTAAAAACAGCAGTGGCGGTGAGATTAGTTACTGTAGCAGTGAGATTAGATACTGTAGCAGTGAGATTAGAAATAATGATGGAGTGTGTGTTTGGATTCAAACGCAGCTGTAGCGGTGAGGTGAGAATAAAAAATGACTATTAAGGACATCATATTAGAATTGATATATAATAGAAGTTTTTTAAATTATTTTACTTTTTTAAAATTATTAAAATATGTGAATTTATAAATTCATTTAATAAAATATTAAAATGTATCTTCCAATATTTTATTATAAATATTTTAATGAATTATATAATCAATTTAAATTATTTATTAGATAAAATGATAATTATTTTAAATTTTTTATAGTTAAATATTCTTTTAAAACAATGATAAATATTATTTTCACAAATAGTAACATTATACTTGGATCAAATTCTGAAGTATCTAAACGGATGATTTTTAATTAAAAAAATATAGTAACATAAGACATAACAAGTTTCATTATTACTAGAAATTAGGTTATGATACAAAATGTTTTTGCAAATATGGATTCATTAGACTAGTTGCAATGGTTTCCCTTAACATCGCGATTTCAAGGTCACTTTCATTGTTAGAAGAACTCGATTAACCTCTATCAAAATGGCCTGAAGAGACTGACATGTTAGGTATATTCTCAAATTGTCGAAAATCCTCATCATTTGACCAAGCATGTCTTCGAATGTAATTATGCAAAACCATTGTTGCAATAACTATTAAAACTTGCTTGTTGAATGAATAACTTGGAATATCTCTTAATATTGGCCATTTTTTTTCCACACTCCAAATGTTCGTTCAATCACAGAGTGCAACGAAGAATGGGCATGATTAAAGATTTCTTTTTTTCCAGATACTTGATGATTACCTCAACGAAAATCAGGTAAATGATATCGTTCCCCTTATATGGACCTAGAAAACCAGCCATTTGTGGATATCCTGAATCCACAAGATAATATTTTCCTACAAAAAAGTAAAACATAATATCAAGTTTAAAAATAAATTAAAATTTTAATTTTTTTATGTAAAGATTAATTAAAAAATTAAAGTTCAACCAGGTGGAGGGTGTGGAAACTTTAACTCATATTTTCTAAGTGCTTGCAAAAAAATTCTACTATCATGTGTTGTTCCTTTCCAACCAGGAAATGCAAAAATAAAGCACATGTTGAAGTCACAAACTGCCATAATATTTTGAGTTGGTTCACCTTTCCGTCCGATATAAGGTATTTGACAAGAAGGCGAAATGCATGCTTTTATGTGTGTTCCATCTATGGCCCCAATACAATCCTTTAAAATAAATACAAGTAATGAGATAAAAGTTAGAAATAATTTATATTTTAAATATATAAAGATTGTGTCAATTTTACCTTAAAGTGAGGCCATTATCTTGTATCATGTCGAATATGGTTCAGTACTTCCTCGAATTGACCTTCAGTGGATTTAATCGTGTCTATTCCCATTCGAGCAAATATATGTAACATATCAGTAAAAATTCGACTAACAGTTTCCCCAGATCGTTGAAATCACTCTGTTGCATTTGAATTTGATTCTCAATTTCCAAGAATGTACAATGATAATGCTAATTTCTCCATCGCCTATACTTTCCCATGCTTTAAGCCATAATTTGTTTGCAAATCATGCAACAAGCTGTGAAATATATTTTTTAGCATCCTAAAACTATTCATGCAACGATCATCATGCCCATTTAATACTTCGTCCACCCACATTTGACCTGTATAATTTGAATCCATATGCGATTGCATAGTGAAATAAGTTTCATGATGTTCCAATACACTGCTTAACACATATTCTTCCTCTTCATGATAATTGTTGTTCTCAACTTGGGTAACAATTGTAGCTATTCTTCGTTGAGCTTCTTCACTTAATTCAGGAGTATCATAATTCATATAAAAACTATTATACATATTGTTAAATTCATCCATAACCTGAAAAAGTAATCAAATGAAAAAAATTAATATTTTGTGACATTCTATACAACACAGAAACTTGAATAAAAGCATAGCATAAAAATACCAAACATAAAAAATATCATACATTAGTTTTACGTATAAAAAAGTAGTATAGTTATATTACAATAATAATTCTAATGAGCTTATGGTGGAGATGGTTGATGGTATGGTTGGAAGGGAAATGAGGATGTTGTTACCAAGGATGAAAATGATGCAATTGGATTTTGTTCAGCATACTCACGTCGAAGCCACCAAACCCTAACATCTGGATCTAAGTTCAAAAACACTTCTCGTTTCACCGGTATTGTAACAGCCTAATTTTCAGTGGTATCGGGAATAGAGATTTGAGATCACTAAATCCAACGGGTGAGTTGAAAATTTAATAAATTAATACTTATGAGTCAAATATGAATATAAAAGCATTTTTTGAATTAGTGAATTTGGTGATTTAAAAGAATTAATTAGCTAAAATGGGTCGAGAATGAGGTATCGAGACCTCGACTTCATAAATTGAGCCATAAATATTTTTAGAAATATTTATGGAGTGTTGGTGAGGTAATAATAAAATTTAGTCAGAAAATTTTGACGTTTGGGTGGTTAATTAAATAAAAAGAACTAAATTGAAAAAGGTGTAAAAGTTGCTAAAATGATTAAATAGCTCAATTGTCAAATGAGGAAGGACCTAAAGTGCAAATAAGCCCAAAGGAGATATTTTGGGCGGCAATAGCTGAGAAAAATCAGAAAATGGGTGAAATAAGGGCAAAATTGGAAAATTGCCAAAATTGGCTAAATAAAAATTGGACTAAATTGGAATATCTAGAATTCTCTTCATTTCTCTTCATATTGATCAGCTGAAAAACAACCATGGAGGAGGGTTCAAGCTGGTTTTCATACTCTAGCTTCATGTAAGTTTAATTCTTGCTTTCTCCTTGAAATTTTTATGTTTTTGGACTTTTACAATTGGGTCCAACTTATTATTTCATTAGTTTTTGATTCCATGGCTAATTTTTGAAGTTGTTATGGATGAGTTTTGGAAATATATGATGATTTGGCATGGAATTAGAGCTTTAAATTGTTTATATTCTGATTTTATTGAAAGAATTGAATAGAAAGTAAATGTTTGGGACCTAATTGTAAAAGAGTTTGAAGTTAGAGTTTTATGTGGAAATTCTGAATTTCAATAGTTATGAAATAACTTATAATGTCTAGAAAAATTATTAATTGAGAAAATTATCTTAATTGAGGGGTTAATTGAGCAAGGACTGAATTGTATGAATTGTGATATTTGGGGCAAAATGGAAATCAACATTTTACACTAAAACTGTTTTGGACAGCAACAGTAGTCTAACTTTGAAAAATCACCAAAAATTGTATAAATGGAATTAGAGGATGAATAAAATATGAAATTAAATATTATTGAGTCTAGTTGCTTATAAAAGAAATTATGTAAGCAATAGAATTGTAAATCATGAGATACAATAACTTTTGTGAGACAAGGTCAGAATGATTTTAGGTTCCCCTGTTCTAACTTTGTAAAATCATAAAAAATTGGATAAAAATAATTATGGGCTTATACTTATATTTTTAGAATCCTTGAGTCTATTTTCAAGAGAATCAAATGGGAACATCATTCGAATTCTGTACGAGGAGATAATTAATTTTTAGTGAAGAAGGGTCATAACTGTCAGATAGCAGAACAGGGGAGATTTCAATGAATAAACTGTATTAATTGGCCCAGCCAAAAATTATGAAATTTTTATGATAATAAGATATGTGAGTCTAGTTTCAATAAAAATTAGCGGATCTTAATTTGGAGTTCCGTAGCTTCAGATATAAATAATTTAGTGACTATGACACACATGGACAGCTTGAATATTCACCTAAGTAGATAGTGAAAATTATGAATAATGTTACCTACAAGTATGTTATTTATGCTAAGGATGTGGATGGAGAGGAGGAGGAGGAAAATATACAAAAATATATGAATGACTCGTGTATAAATTGATCACATGCCCGATTATAATCGATAAGTGTTGGATTAGAAATGATATAAGTGGAATATTTATTATGAAATTATAATTATTGTTATGATACAAAAATTGAACTTGTGAGTTTATATGACTAAATTTTAGTGATTATTTGTTAATTTTATTAATTTCATGATGTGTTATTTCATATGTATTGATGATAAAATCGTGAATAATGTAAAAGCATGAAAATTGAATAAATGATCAAATTGAGTATTTCAGTTTAGTGACAAGATGAATTGAAGGAAAAGACCATAGTTAGACCATGGCAACAAGTGATAAGTGATAGCTTCGGCTACACTTATCCGATCAGAGACAAATGAAAGTGATAAGTGATAGCTTGGCTACACTTATCCGATCAGAGACAAATGACAAGTGAAAAGTGGTAGCCGGCCACCGATCGATGAAAAGTGGTAGCTTCGCACTGATCGGTGAAAAGTGGTAGCTCGGTTACGATCGGTGAAAAGTGGTAGCTTCGCTACCTAATCGATGAAAAGTGGTAGCTCGGCTACGATCGATGAAAAATGGTAGCTCGGTTACGACCCGGTGAATAGTGGTAGCTTCGACTACAAGTGACAAGTGATTTCCGTATAAGACCATATCTGGGATATGGCATCAGTGTGATATATGCTACTGTATAAGACTATATCTGGGATATGGCGTTAGTGAGATATGTGATTCGTGTAAGACCATAGTTGGGCTATGCCATCGATATATGAATATGTGTAAGACCATAGCTGGGCTATGGCATCATTATGTGAAGATGTGTAAGACCATAGTTGAACTATGGCATCGAGAAAACGAAGTACTCAATTCCGTAAGACGTTCACTAATTTGACAAAGTTTGGTAAGTGTTACATGGAATTATGTGATACAAGGAAGTACGAGTTGATAAGATATGAGTATAGAACTTGGTTGATAAATGAATTCATTTGTGATTATATAATTGTTCATCTTGAATGTACTGTCCATATGTATTGATAATTCAAATGTTTTAATGAATAAGTTTCGACATGGAATAAATTGAACACGAGATAAATAATTATGAAATTGAACTCGGAATTCATGAAAATGACAGTTATTGATATATGGAGACATGAGAGATTGATATATGAATATGGAAAATGTTTGATAAATGTGTTTATTCATAATTATGGAATTATATACCTCATGTGTACTATTTGCATAAAGATGATATTTCAAATACTTTGGTTATTTAAGCTTAAATATGAAATAGTATGAAATCAAGATAAGTTGTTATAAAAACATATTTAGATTACTGAGAGATATGGTGATATATGTTGTATGATTACATAACGTGAAATTGTGTATATATATGAGAAATTTATTGAGAATTGAGCCCATACACGTTTCTTGTTATTTATATGAAGTGTACGACTGTCAAGGGTGATGAAGTTATAAATAGAGAGTTACACGGGTTGAAAACATGGGCGTGTGACTCTCCAAAGTGTGAAAATTTTCTAAGTGTTGCAAAAGTTTCATATGTTTACGGTTTGGTCCCGAACCACCCTGAATGTATGTTTTGGGCCCCGTAGGCCCATATAAGGGACGTTAAATATATGTATGAAAGTTTTTAATTTAGAAGAAATTTTATGGCTGATTTTTACATGATTGATCATATTAAGTTCGGTAATGCCTCGTACCCTATTCTAGGCTCGGAATACGGGTAGGGGGTGTTACAGGTATTTGAAACATTTTGATGGCAAAATAGTATAGTTCATCTTTTTTTGGAATTTCATCTCCCAAAGCATGCAAAGTATCCATTGCATTTGAAATAGTATATTGAGAGTGAGGAAAAATAATTTCATTCACTGACTTCCTTGGACTAGCCATACTATCACATAATTTATCAATCTGAGTAGTTAATGTATTTCTTGATGATTTTCTACTTGAACTTGATTTTTTTCCTTTATCGTGTACAACTCCAAGTGTTTGCTTTCTTTGATTAGGAGTTTCATTAGAAGGGTTTGATGGTACCTCATTAGGAGGAATACCTTCATTCTCATTACTATGTTCATCTGAATCACCAAATCCCTCATTAGGTGTTTCATCTCCCATACGAACCCCACTTGGAAGAACACCAGACGAAGGTGCCCATGCATTCTTTCCAGTGACTACAATGCCACCAAACATTTGCCACATTAACTCATTCAATCGTGGTTCAATTCGTTTCTTCTTAAATCCTTTAAGATTTGGATTTTCCTACATAACATGTTAATGTTAAAGTTATACTAAAATTTTTATAATTCTAAATTATTAATTTCAATAACCTTTATGCATTAAAATAATGATAAATTTAACACCAACCTGTATTTTTTCAGCCTACCATTCTTCGGTAACATCGATCGTCTTCTTAGATGGACACCATCTAATACCTGTAGATTCCTTAAGCAATTCCCTCCATAACCTCCATTCCTTTTTTAATGTATCCAACTTATTTTTCAATTGAGGTTTTCCATAATTTTTTTGTGTTTTTGCTTGAAAAAGAGCAATGACATTTTACCATCCTTTTGAGTTTAGATGAGTTGTCGGTCTATTACCAGCATTGACTTTATTCACGTAAAGTTCACAAAATATCAACGTCAGCTCATCATCCCAAACAGCTTTTGTTGTTAAGGTACTATCACCCTCCACAAAATTTCATGTCTTTACCATCTATTATTATTATTTTGATTTTAAATGTCAACCGACATAAAACCATAAATATATAATTAGATATAATAATGTAGTTTTGTAATAGGCAAATTTTGGCCTGGGCCCCAAAAAAATAATAACCGAAGCCAAAGAATGCAATTGGTCGGAAACAAGTTAAAAAATGGCCAAATTGAAAGACAATCATTAAATTGTGGCCAAATCAAAAAGATGGAGAAAGCCAAGGAGTTATCAAAATTTGTTGACTTGGTAAAAGGCTTAAAATAGGAAGATATGATTTTTATTTTATTTTATTTTGTTTTATTTTATTATTAAATCATTTATGCTATTTTTAGTAAACCCCATATATATAAATAGGGGTATTTTGTTCTTTGAAAAGGGATTACTTTTGAGAGGATTTTTGGTCTTCCTACTTCAATTTGGAATTGGATTATTCTCTATTTTCCTATTTCCATCGGAATTGAATTATTTTCTTTTCTCTTTCAATTACGTGGGAATTTTATCCATTTCATTTCAATTTCTTTGTTTTTCTAAATTCGTCCGATTGCTTTTAGCCCTTCTATTTTATTTGTTTTGCAATTAAGTTTTCATTATTCTTAATTTTGGCCCTAAAATTTGTTTTGACTACATTTTGGTCTTCCTTGAAGCTGTGTGTTTTGGAGGGTGGGGATTATTTCCCTTTTGGTCCCTCCATGTTATTCGCACGTTCAAATTGGTCCATTTTCTTTTATTTATTTCTGATTTGCCCCAGAATTTTGCTTTAAGATTCGATTTAATCCTTTTTCTATTTTCGCTATTTTATTATCAAATTAACTAATTTAATATATTATTGTTATTATTTTTATGTTTCTATTTATATTTATTTTGTTATTCTAGTACAATTATTATTTATCTTATTTTAATTTATCTATTTATATTTCTACTATTATTATATTTCTATTTATTATATTTTTATTTCTATTTATATACTAATATTATTTTCATTATTACTTTTTTTCTTATATATGTTTTTTACTCTTGTTATTAACATTCTATTTATTTATTTATTTATTTTACATTTTTTGTTATCATCTATTTTAACTTTTTATATAACGCTCATTTCAATTTTATACATTATTTACTTTAATATTTTCATATATTATGTATTTCAAACTTTTTTACACATTATATATTTTGAATTGTTTATATAATATTTTTAAAGAGTTTTATACATTATTTTATCTTGAATGGATACTAATTTTTTTTAAAACTATTTTATATACTTTAGATCGCTTTTATAACATCCATTTTAAATCCTTTTTATGTATTATTTGCTTAGAATTGTTTTATATTTTATTTTAGATTTTCTTACTTTGCATTTATTTGTTATTTGTGATTTATAATTATAACATTTTGTTTATGAATTATTACTTTGCGTTGTACATTATTATTCCATCGCATTTTATTCGCTTAAAGGGTCGTGTTTTAATAGCATTTAAGTTGTAAAATCATTTTATTCAAAAGTTATCAAAATAAGGCAATACTTGGTATTTGGCATCTTCGAGAAGATTGTGCCCTAACTTACTGGGTTCCTATTTTCCTCGTTGAATCTAAGTAACCGGGTACCCTTTTTCAATCAAAACGTATAAGTTTCAAATAAAAGCTTATTCTCAGGAATTCGAGGTGTTGTGTTCTAACTCACTAGATATGACATTTTGTATCCCGAGATAAGGATTTCTAAAAAATAAGGAAATATTTCGTGTTTGGAAATTCGAGAAATCGTGTCCAATCGTGCTGGGTTTCGACTTACCGTTTGACCAAATAGCCAAATATCCTTTTGAAATTTCAAATGCATGAGTTTTAGAAATTATAAGATGATCTTGTATCAAGGGTTTGAAATATTGTGTCCTATCGCTCTGGATATGATATTTATTTCTTCTAAGCGAGAGAATCTCAATATCCAATTTAAGTTATCCAAACGCTTTAAAAGAATTGTATTTTAAATTTTTTTTCAAGTTTTCAACATTAGGACGTCAATTGATCAATACGGTACCAATTTTGGGCGTTGCGAGGGTGCTAATCCTTCCTCGCGCGTAACTGACTCCCGAATCCATTTTCTAGTTTTTCGTAGACTAAAAACGTTGTTTTAATAAACCGAAATGCTTTATTAAAATGATCGATCACAAGGTGACCCGATCACACCTAAACAAAAAGGATTGGAGGCGACTCCATTTTCGTTTTAAAATCGACCTCCGTTTTTCAAAATAAAAATGGTTAGTTTCATAAAAAAATAAGAATAATACATCACGAATGGATGAAAGCCATAAGATGAATACTAAAGAAAAAATTCTCAAAGATCCATGGTAAACAATAACGAGGATATAGAAAGGATAATTGATTATGACTATTTTTTCAAAATGAATAAAGGCATTTTTAGAGACATTAAATTACCTTTTGCTTTTGGATGGATTTAGATAGCTACTTTTGTCGCTGCAGACATTAAAATAAAAAAGGGGAAACATTAGGATAAATAGAGACAAGAATCACTAACAGATGTACCATGTAACAATAATAGATTTAGCAACATATGATCGCTACAATTACAAGTTACGATACTCTTTGGTTTTGTAGTGACGTAAAAAATTTCTGATTTCGGTCGCTAATTGAGGCAATTTATTAAAAATTTAAAAACCGACTTTCGATTTTATTAAAAAGGGGAGTCGCCACCGATCCTTTTTCCTAGGTGTGATCGGGCACCTAATAAATATTCTCTTTTTTTTTAAAGAAATTTTATTTTTTAAACAAAAAGAAGATCGAGCTTAGGTCTACGTCAAAAGCCAGAGACAAATAGGATTCGGGAGTCGGTTACACACAGGGAAGGTATTAGCACCCCCGCGACGCCCAAAATTGGTATCTCATTAAACATGCGTTGTCTTGAATTTTAAAATTGCGAGTTCAATATAACATTTAATCGTGATCTAATCAAAACACGAGAAATTTCAAGTTTTTTTTTGTTTCTTTCGAGAAGGACGTTCCGTTTTTAACACGAGCCGATTGATATTCACCCAACATAGCGATGAAATCGACAACTTAATGTTAAATCGGTACGTTGCCTTACTTGTTGAAATTAATTTAGAAACATGAATGAAAATATTTCTAGATAAAAAAAATTAAAAGAAAACTAATATTGATGTTGAAATATGATATGAACTAATATGCTAAATTCGAAACAGACAAATAATAATAAGAAGTTAAGAATATGCGAAGCAAATAATGTCTAAAACATTAACAATATACATGCGATAATAATAGTATAAAACGATAATAATACATACGGTATTAAACATGATAATAATAGTAATAATGTAAATATGAAATAGTAGGGAATATATATATATGTAAAACATATAATACTAGATTAACAATATATACAATATATATTGAAAACAGTAATAATATAAAAAACTAATAATAACGACATATGAATATATACATATATGTATTAAAATATATACGTAATAATAGGAATAAAAGGTGTATACATAGTATTAAAAATATGTACATAATATAGCGTTAAAAATACATACAGAATAGTTATTAAAAAATATATACATAAGATAATATGTAAAAATATAATATAGTATTAGAAATATATACATGACATATATAAAAATACAATATTAAAAAGATATATATACGTAATATATAAAAATGTATACATAATATAGTATTAAAATATTTACATAGTATATACATATTAGAAATAAAAAAACCGACTATTAATAATACTACATAAATATATACATATATATATTAAAAATAAATACATAATAAAATCAAAAGTATGTACATAAATAAAAATAACATAATATAAAGTGGAAAAAATAATGATAATAATATTAATAAAAGAATAAAATATATAGATATACATACATATACCAAAAATATATTCTTAATAATAGTATCGAGTATTAAAAGTATATATCTAATATAGACGAAAATATAGGCATAATATAGTATTGAAAGTATTTACATGGGATAATATAAAAAAAGTATAAATAATGTGATATTAAAAATATATACATAATATACATAAAAAATTATAATATTAAAAAAATATATACATGATATATATATGAAGTATGCACATAATATAGTTATAAAAAATATATATTAAATTCGGAATGAGTAAATAATAATAAAAAGGGTAAGAATATACCGAAGCCCCAATGTTATGGGTTACTGAAATTAATCACTTTTCTCCTCGGGCTGTTGAAATGGGCCTTTGTTGATGATCGTCACCGGATTAGATTGCCGCAAATAGAGTCGGGTTGACCTGACCATTTTAAAATTTATTATTATTTTTATTATTGTTGTTTTTTTAGACCAATTTTTGCCTAGCCCAATTAAAAATAAAATCTACATAAAAGATACAAAATCCAAATTACTTCAACCCAACACAAACCAACCCTAGCCCACTAACTTAATAATCCAAGCCCAACACAAACTAACCCACTAACTTAATATTTCAAGTCCAACACAAACTAACCCATCTCACTAACTTAACATTTCACCAAACACAAATTAACCCAAAACAAACAAGTTCCAGCAGCAAACAAAGAGAATCCAAACTTCAAGCCGCCAATCCTCCCTCTCCTTCCACCGTGCGCGTCACCAGTAGCCACCGTATACACCACATGAAATCAGGCAAAGGGCTGTTGTAGGTTCGGATATTTAAGTGCTTTTGGGATCTAGAAAATGTGGGCTTCAAACGCATTAAAAAAGGGGCTAAGCACCCATCTTTTTGCTTTGTCGTCGACACCGAACACGAGGATGGTATGGCGGGCGGTGAAGGAGCTCAAACGGTTGGAGAAGAAAGGGGAAGGAGAGAGTGTTGCAATCGTGTTCTGTTCTTCTTCCTTTTTTCCTCCTTTTCTTCCCAAAAAAAAACCCCCCCTTTTATGGTATCGTTTTTTCTTTTTTATTTCTACCCTTTTGCTTGTTTCCCATGCTATTTGCAGGTAGTGGGTGAAGAAGGAGTAGCCACCCATGCTGGTGGCCTGAAAATCCGGGGAGTGGTTGCCCCAAATCACGTAATCTGTCAGAAGGACCAAATCACAAATGTAGCAAAACTTCTGAGGCTAAAGTGTAATTTTTAAAAATTTAGGGTCAAATTGTAATTTAAGGAAAGTTTAGGGGTCAAAGTGAAATTTAAAGAAAGTTTAGGGGTCAAAATACAATTTTTTATTTTTCAAAAATTTTTATTTTTATTTTTATTTTTATTATTTTTTTTGAAATTTTGAAAATTAAACAACAAACTCTAGTCGGACAACGTTTTAGTGCTTACAGCTGCCCCTCTTTGCTCATCGCTGTGAAACAGGGATAGTGCAAAGACTTAAAAGCACTAAATTTTGTTCGATTGTCCAATCTTTATTCTTTATTAAAAAACAACAAAATTGAAAATAGCTCGGGATGCGACCCAAAGTTTGACTCACCTCTCGAATTATGAGTTGATCTTTGAAAAAGCAAAAAATTGAAAATACCTCAGCGTGTGACCTGAGGCTTAAGTCACCTCTCGCAATATGAGTTGATTTTTTTTAAAAAGACAGAAATTGAAAAATACCTCGGCATGTGACCCGAGGGTCAACTCACCTCTCGCAATATGAGTTGATAGAAACTAAAAATACCTCAGCGTGTGACTTGAGGCTCAACTCACCTCTCGCAATATGAGTTGATTTTTTTTTTGAGAAAACATAAATTGAAAAAACAGAAATTGAAAATACGTCAGCATGTGAGCCGAGACTTAACTCACCTCTCGCAATATGAGTTGATTTTTTTGATAGACAGAAATTAAAATTACCTCAGCGTGTCCTGAGGCTCAACTCACCTCTCGTAATACAAGTTGATTTTTTTTGAAAGACAGCAATTGAAAATACCTCAACGTGTGTTGAGGCTCAACTCACCTCTCGCAATATGAGTTGATTTTTGAAAACAGAAATAAAAACATCAGAATACCAAAACATGTCATCTGGTGGAACTCAGGTGTCTTTTCCTTTGATTCAGTACAGCTATCATCACATCCCCTTGCTCTACTAGAGTACCTGTATATGTCATGCATGATGTTATCATGATATGCACATGTTTGTCTTAAATGCCTTTATGCCTACATGATTATGCTATGCGCCTTAGGCATGTTTGTCGTATGTCCTTTTTCGTCATGATTTTTGTGATTATCTGCATTCATTATTTCGGCTCTTGACTTTCTCTTTAGGCCATGTACCCATCCTCAAGCTTCACGAGTAATCAACGTTTCTCAGATATCACTCTTTTGCCCCTAGTTGAACTTTGTCCTTACTTTGAGACTCTTGTACTTGTCAAATTCTTATCCGAGTAATGCTTAACATTTCTTTTGTTTAGAGTATGTCATTTCACTATTTATCATGTAAATAAACCACATAATGAGATGCATGAAAATGGTCGGGTAGGGACAAAAAGGGTACCTCACATTTATTTATTTCAAATGTAGCAAACGAAGAAAGTTAACCAATGATAGTAAAAAAAGCGTCATAAAGAGAAAAGGGATCGCATTCAACGGATACAAATACTTTAGATATTCAACGCATGAACTCTTCCACGTTTTTCAATCCAGAATCTTTTCGAGCATGGCTTCTTGCGTAGAAGATTTCGAGCTGCTGAAAATGCTTCAAATATTGTAGTCTTGTTGTTTAACCCACCGTTCAACTGCCTTGCTCTTTATGCCCGGGTTTGCTTCATTAGAATGCCCTTTCGGGTTTTCATCCTAATCGTTTGTGTTAATCAAGACGCCCTTTTCGGGTTTTCACCTTGATTCTTTTTTTTTTAGGCATAATATTTCTTCACAGCATCTGAGTTCACTGGATTTGGTAACTCCTTCCCATCCATCTTAGTGAGAATCAAAGCTCCACCCGAGAAGGCCTTCTTTACGACGTATGGTCCTTCCCAATTTAGTGCCCATTTTCCTCGCAAGTCTTTTTGTATTAGGAGAATCTTTCTCAGCACGAGTTCTCCTTCGTGGAATTCTCTTGGCCGTACTTTCTTGTCATGGGTGCGATCATTCTCTTCTGGTACATCTGTCCGTGACAAATTGCCTTTAGACGTTTTTCTTCGATAAGGTTTAACTGGTCATATCGAGCTCGAACCCATTCTGCTTCCTCTAATTTCGACTCCATTAAGACTCGTAGAGAAGGAATCTCAACTTCGATGGGTAACACGGTCTCCATTCTATAGACCAGAGAGAAAGAAGTTGCTCCCGTAGATGTTCGCACAGATGTGCGATATGCATACAAAGCAAATGGTAGCTTCTTATGCCAGTCTTTATATGTCTCGGTCATTTTCCCAATAATCTTCTTAATATTCTTGTTGGCCGCTTCAACAGCTCCGTTCATTTTCGGACGATAGGGTGATGAGTTATGATTCTTTATTTGAAATTGCTCACACACTTCCTTCATCATCTTGTTGTTCAGGTTCAAGGCATTATCTGAAATGATTCTTTCAGGTAAACCATATCGACAAATGATTTCCTTTTTCAAAAACCTGCAAACTGCGGTCTTCTTCACATTGGCAAACGAAGCGGCTTCTATCCATTTTGTGAAATAATCAATAACCACAAAAATGAACCGATGTCCATTAGAAGCTTTTGGGGAAATTGGCCCTATAACATCCATGCCCCATATAAAAAAAGGCCACGGAGAAGTCATGACACGAAGGGGCGAAGGGGCTACATGAATCTTATCACCATAAATTTGACATTTGTGGCACTTTCGTGCATAACTAATACAGCCGCTCTCCATCGTCAGCCAGTAATAACCGAGTCTCATAATCTTCCTAGCCATAGTGAAACCATTGGCATGTGTCCCACAAATTCTTTCATGGACATCTTCAAGTATTTTTCTGGCTTCAACAACTTCTACGCATCTCAAGAGTACTTGATCTTTTCCTTTTTTGTACAGAATGTCCCCATCAAGAATAAATCCTACTGTCATTCTTCTAATTATTCTTTTGTCGTTCTCATTTGCTTGTTCGGGATATTTTTTATTCTTGACATATTCTAAGACATCATGGAACCATGGTCGTCCACCTGGCTCTTTTTCAATGCTGAAACAATGTGCCGGGACTTCATATATGCTCATTTGAAGAGGCATTATTTCTGTTTCTCTGTTAGCTTTGAACATTGAAGCCAAAGTGGCCAGGGTATCAGCCAATTGGTTTTCTTCTCGTGGAAAATAGTTAAAAGTTACTTCTTCGAATTCTTTAATCAGTCCTGTCACTAGATCACTGTATTTAACCAATTTCGGATCCCTCACTTTCCAATCTCCACGGATTTGGTAAATCACCAACGCTGAGTCTCCGTATTCCTCTAAAATTTTGACGTTTCGTTCAATTGCTGCACGAAGTCCCATGATACAAGCCTCATATTCTGCTATGTTATTGGTACAGAAGAAGTTTAATCTGGCAGTGAATGGATAATGTTCCCTTCTGGTAATATTAAGACTGCTTCAATCCCATGCCCCAATGCGTTTGATGCACCATCAAAGCTCATCTTCCCTGACTTCTCTTTTGATGACTCGCATTCTTTTTCCGTAATGCACATCAAGTCTTCATCTGGGAAATTAAATCTCAATGGATCGTGTTCATCCATAGTTCGAGTTGCTAAGAAGTCAGTTATTGCGCTTCCTTTTATCGACTTTTGACTCACATAGACGATGTCGTATTCTGATAGTAGGATCTGCCATCGTGCCATTCTTCTTGAGAGTGCAGGTGATTCCATCATGTACTTTATTG
Source organism: Gossypium longicalyx (assembly GCA_025698465.1). Classification (NCBI taxonomy): domain Eukaryota; kingdom Viridiplantae; phylum Streptophyta; class Magnoliopsida; order Malvales; family Malvaceae; genus Gossypium; species Gossypium longicalyx. Next base: position 4,778,743 of record CM046995.1, on the reverse strand, counting down.
GGCTCAGCTTTGAAATTAACCATGTCGTATGATACAACATATATTGCCTGAGCCTCCGAACTACCCAAACTAAAGCACAACAGAATTTTTCAATTGACGAGTACTTTGCCTCATACTCTATGAACTTTTTGCTGAGATAGTAAATCGTCTTTTCTCTTTTCCCTGACTCATCATGTTGCCTCAGTATGTAACCCATTGAATTTTCGAACACAGTCAGATACAATATTAACTGTCTTTCTGGAGTTGGCGGTACTAACACCGGGGGACTAGACAAATACTATTTTATCTTGTCAAAAGCCACTTGGCATTCCTCGTTCCATTCTCCCGGATTATGTTTTCGAAGGAGTCGAAAAATTGGGTCACACTAGTTTGTAAGTTGAGCAATGAACCGAGCGATGTAGTTCAACCTCCCTAAAGATCCTCTGACCTCTTTTTGCGTGCGCGGAGGTGGTAATTCTTGTATGGCTTTTGTCTTATCTGGATCAACTTCAATGCCTCTCTCGCTGACGATGAAACCTAGCAATTTTCCCGAGGTAGCCCCAAACGTACACTTGGCTAGATTAAGCTTCAGCTGGAACTTTCTCAGTCTTTCAAACATCTTCCTGAGGTTCCCAACATGCTCTCTTTCTCTATTGGATTTGGCGATCATATCATCGACGTAGACTTCTATTTCTTTGTGCATCATGTCATGAAACAACATCACCATGGCCCTCTGATATGTTGCCCCAGCGTTCTTTAATCCGAACGGCATCACTTTATAACAGAATGTTCCCCACATCATTACAAAAGTACTTTTCTCCATATCCTCAGGAACCATCTTTATCTGATTACAACCCGAGAATCCATCTGAATGAAAACAATGAATGATTGGCTGTGTTATCCACCAATGTATCGATGTGTGGTAAAGGAAAATTATCTTTAGGACTTGCTCGATTCAGATCACGATAATCCACACACATTCGTACCTTACCGTCTTTATTCGGTACTGGGACTATGTTAGTTACCCATTGTGGGTACTTGGAGACTTGTAGGAAGCCAGCATCGAACTGTTTCTTGACTTCTTCCTTTATCTTTAACAGCATTTCAGGTCTCATTCGTCTTAGCTTCTGTTGAATGGGTTTACATTCTGGTTTCAGTGGGAGTCTATGGACCACTACATCCTCATCCAATCCTGGCATGTCCTGATACGACCATGCAAATACATCTTTGTACTCATGAAGCAAAACGATCAAATCATGTCTGGTGTTATCTGAAATAGAAGTCCCGACCTTCACTTCTTACCCCTTTTCTTCATTTCTCAAGTTTACTATCTCAACAGATTCTTGATGAGGTAGAATCTGTTTATCTTCTTGGTCTACCATTCTTAGTAAGTCAGGAGACGAGACATAGTCTTCAACATTTTCCTCAGCTTCGAACTCTCCTAAACAAATAGCCTTCTCGAAATCGATTTCAAGATTTGTAACGGGTTTGTTCATATCGTTGATATTTGAGCACCTGAAAGTTGAATAAAAAAGAAAACTATAGAGGAGCATCAAAGTATGGGGATCAACAAGCATAATATTATGGCATAATGTGAGATATATGCAATGACAGGTTGTGAGAAGAAGAAAAAATTATGAAGTTAATGAGAATGAAAAGACCATGACCAAATGCATCTCCATTGATGTTCATTTAAATGATAAAGAGCAAACATAAGCTCTTACAAAAGAAATCCCCACTATTACTTAAGGACACACAAAAAGAAGAGTGTTAACATTGAGCATTACTCTGAAGAAGACTTAGAAACTACAAGGAGATCCACAGCAGTCCAATTGTTCAAAACGAATCCAGGAGGACAAGGGTGTATCATTGAAACATCTTTGATTGCATCATCTCCTTTGTCAATGACATTTATACTGACATTCTGAAGACCCCTTTCAATTAATAACAGCGTGCTTCGTGGATTATCTTCCCCGGGGTATATCATTCCTGCAGATGTAAATGTTTTTGACAAAGGAAGGTACGTTATGGGCTCCCATTCTAATTCTCGGCCTAAGGCTCTTGCAATCCACTTTTCTGGATCTTTTCGCAACTATTTTCTTCTTTGTCGCATATCTGGCTGGAACCCTAAACCATATCGAGCCTTATGGGGTACTGGTTTTAAAGCTCTAGCTATCCTTTGCTGATATCTTCCCAAACCTTTCCTCGCTCGGGCTCATTTTCCCACAGTCAGCTTAATTCCCATCTTGGTGTTCCTTGACAGATTGGGCACGGGAATTTTATTTCCTTCAGCAACCAACGTAGCATTGATGAATTAAAAAAAACGGAAAGAACATTTTACTGCATCATTGCTTACTTCGAGGTATGGTGTATCAGCAGAGATAGATGCGACAATGTCTTCCTCACCCACGACAGTGACCAAAAGACCATCCATGATAAATTTCATTTTTTGATGGAGAGATGAAGGAACTGCCCCGCAGAGTGGATCCAAGGCCTTCCTAAAAGGCAATTATATGAAGGCGTGATATTCATGACCTGAAACTCGATGTCATATATATAGGGGCCCACTTCTAGAGAAATTTTAATTTTTTCCATGACTTCTTGTCTTGTCCCATCAAACGTTCTTACTGTAGAGTGACAGGGCCTCAGATAAGATAAATCAATTGGAATTTCAGAAAGTGTAGCCAAAGGCATGACATTGAGTGCCGACCCGTTATCAATGAGCACATTCGGTATTATATAACCCTTGCAACGAGTTGTGATGTGCAATGCTTTTATGAAGCCCCTACCATTTGGCGGTATTTCGTCATCACTGAAAGAAATAAAATTATCCGTGTTTAGGTTATTCACCCACCTATCAAGCTTTTCGACAGATATATTGCTTGCTACATAAGCTTGATTTAACACTTTCAGCAAAGCATTCCGATGTGGTTCTGAATTCAACAGTAGGGATAATACCGAGATTCGTGCCGGTTGTTTGCTTAACTGTTCCACGACGTTATATTCACTATGCTTGATAAACTTCAAGAATTCATGTGCTTCCTCTTCATTCACAGGCCTTTTAACTTCTCGTTCAGACGGAGTCTCAAGTTCGACCTCGTCCTCATGCATCGGTGCCTTTCCTTTCTGCTTCAAGTTATTAATCTTCTTCATTAGTTCAACCTCTTTAGAATAACACCTCCTGCTGCGGGTGAAGTGTCCTACTTCGCCAACAATTTCGGCCGTGACTTTGGATTTTTCACATTCAGGGATGATAATGTTGACATCATATTTCCATGGTACTGCCTTGTTATCTTTGTAAGGGAACGGGGATGACACTTCAATTATCATCTTTGGTTTCACTTGCTCCTTTTTTGCATCATAATAAATCACCAATGATCGATCGGCACTATAGGGGAAACCTGATGATTGATTATCAGAAGTGCATACTTCTCCTTCATCGGCCTCTTCCCTTTTGTTAAAGATCTCGACTTCTTTGTTGTCTATCATGTCTTGAAGTAGTTTTTTGAATCCTTCACAAGACTGGATGTCATGCCCCTCGATCCCATGAAAATCACAAAAATACTGACTTTTTGTATTTTCTTCTTTGAAAATTCTGTTGGGGTGACAGAACAGCCCCTTTTCAAACATTATCTTCCAAATCTTTCGCAGCGGTGTCTTTATTTCAGAAACATACTTTTTGGCACACCACCTGTCTTCTTTTGTCACCGCGCTCACATTCCCTTCAGTGTGGTTAGGGAGTGGATTTCCAGCCGTATTGCCAGCACCATCAAATCGTAGAATACCTGCATCAATAAGACCTTGAACCCTCCTTTTAAAGGCTAAATAATTTTCTGTAGAATGCCCCTGGTTTCCAGCGTGGTACATGCAACTAGCATTAGGATCGTACAATTTTGGGTATGAAGGCTTCAGAGGTGCCATATAATGTGGGGATATTAATTGTTTTTCCAACAGTTTTGGGTACAGCACGAGAATTGGGGTGAACTGAGGTTTTTCAAGATTGGATCTTGTCGGCCTTTGTTCATCTTTAGGTTGGCTTTGAGCTGGCATGGTATTCTGTGGGAATGTAGTGACTGGTCTTTGGTTATTTGTAGCGTAGACGGGGTAAGAAGGGTAATGAGGTAGTGCTTGATAGTAAGGGATTTGGGGAGGATAATAGAAGTTTGGAGGTGGGCGATATCGAGGTCGTGACTGGGTTTGATATGGATTAGAAGTGTAGTGATTCTCAGTTCTCACCATATAGGCTTCTGCCTCTTTTTTCTTTACAGGTGCTGCCCTTTTCGAGCTCTCGGAACCTTCCATCCTTCCACTTTTGATGGCATTTTCTATAAGTTCCCCAGATATTACAATATCTGCGAAATCTTTTGTGGCACTTTTCAAAGTGTTGATGAAGAGGACCGTTATTTCAGTTTTAGTCAATGGGGGTTCTACTTGGGCCGAGATATCCCTCCATCTTTGCACGTATTGCCTAAAAGTCTCTGTTGGCTTCTTTTCCATCATCTGCAGGGTTAGCCGATCAGGCACCATGTCAGATACATGTTTGTATTGTTCACAAAATGCTGACGCCAAGTCTTTCCATGATCGGATCCTTTCTCTACTAAGTTGATTATACCATCGAAGGGCCGATCCGACCAAGCTGTCTTGGAAACAGTGTATTAACAATTTATCTTCATTCACGTAACCAGTCATTTTCCGGAAAAACATGACAAGATGCGCCTTTAGACATCTCGTGCCATCGTATTTTTTGAAATCTGGTACTTTAAATTTCGGAGGCAGAACCAGATCGGGCACCAAACTGAGCTCTTTGGCGCTCAATGCAGAGAAGGCTTCAGTACATTCTATCGCTTTGAGTCTTTCTTCCAAACTCCTATACTTATCTTGAACATCATGATCATTCATTTTCAACCTAGCTATTTCTACCGGATCATCCAAATCTGGAACATTAGGATCGGTAAGATTAGCTACGGGATTCGGTACGAATATACCTTGCCCTAGATAAGCAGGGGGTGTGGGTCATTGCTCCAAGCTTGTAGGTCCCCATTGAGGATATCCTCTTTGAGTTACATGGGCGTGAGTTGGAATAAATCCTGGGGGATAGAGCCGATCCTGATCATGATTAGTTTTTGGCTGAGGCTCCATAGTGTCAGGACTCTGCATAGGTTCCTTTCCTTTGACCAAAGCTATCATCATTTCCATCATTTTGGCCATCTGATCTCTTTGCTCGAGCGATTCCTCTCGAGATCTTAACATTAAATCTCTTGCTTCCTGTTGTGACTTGTCCAACTGTTCTTGCAATTTTCTTTGGGCCCTTTCCATCCTTTCAATTCTCTCATTGAACTCGGCTTCCATAATTCTAGCTTTTTGATGCGTCCTATAAGAACGACGTGATTCCAGACTTGTAGTGTCACAACTGCGGATTATACAGTTTTAGCCTCAGTGAATAATTGTGGTGATATGTACATGCAATGAATGAATGAATGGCAAATGAATGTTGAATAAATGACGAATGAGTGTTAGTCATGAATAAATATGCAAGAATTTTGGTGTTGATTTCAAGATAGCCCTATACTTAGGCATTTCATTTATCAAAATAGTCTATTACAAAACGTTTCGCCATTTTTTTATTCAACTTACACAAATTTCCTAGCCACATCGCCTTGTTTCTTCACTCGCTCTAAGAACTCTGACATGCTTGATCTTTGGCTCGGAGAGAATTGGCAACTGAGAGTTTCGGCTTCATCCGATAATTGTACAACTTGCATAGCTGCCTTGCGAATTTCATTGATCAAAAAGTCGGGTTGTATTTCTTTTTCTTGGAGAGCTCTTTCATAAGTGCGAGTGTCTCTGTCGTACTGATCATTCTTTTCTTCTAGAGCTTTTAGAAGAGTATCTAACTGTTACTGACGATATTGCAGCATACTTTCTAGATATCGTATTTTCCTGCTTAGCTCTTGACATTCGGACTGACTAGTCACAAATTCGGCAGTTACAGTTTCATACTCAGCATTCTTCTTTCTTAACTCTATCCACTACAGGAAAATAGGGCTTTAGCGGCGTTTTTAGCGGTATTTTATCAAAAAACGCCGCAAAAATTTTAAAATACAGAGCAATACTGGCGTTTTACAGAAAACGCCGCTAAAAACAGAGCAACAGCAGCGTTAAACGCCGCTAAAAATCAGAGCATTAACGGCGCTTTAGGTAAAACGCCGCTAAAAACCAGAGCATTAGCGGCGCTTTAGGTTAAACGCCGCTAAAAACCAGAGCATTAGCGGCGCTTTAGGTAAAACGCCGCTAAAAACCAGAGCATTAGCGGCGCTTTTGGTAAAACGCCGCTAAAAACCAGAGCATTAGCGGCGCTTTTGGTAAAACGCCGTTAAAAGTCATATAACCTCTAAACCCCAAAAAAATCATAAACACTAATCTATAACCCCTAAAACAATAATTATTAAAATTTATGGTTATACAATATATTAAATATTTTCTTATATAATCGTAAAAGAGATAGTATTGAATTTAAAATATTGAATTAATTATCATTATAATTTAAGGTTTATGGTTTAAGATATATGGTTTAGGGTTTAAACAGGTTTATGAGTTAACTATGGTTCAAGATATACAGTTTAGGGTTTAAGGTTTAAGAGTTAACTAGTATTTGAAGGTTTATGATGAATTATGGGTTTAGGGATTATGATTTAGGGTTTAAGGGTTAAGGTTGAAGTTTACAATGGGACAATTATTAACTTCTTAAGAGATAATTTCCTTTCCAGATTCTCACCTGGGATGCTATTAAGAAAGGGTGATTTTGATTGTGGCAAGCTTAAATATTAATTAGCATTTGTTGAACTATGTATAATTTCCAAGTTTATATAACATAGAAATATCTTACAGAGTGGACATTATAACTAGAGCGTTCCAATAGAGAAATTGTTTTATTAAATTTTATTAATAGTTTTTTGTTTATACTATTTTAATATTTATCTATACTGACTAATTAAAATATATATATTTATTTATATGAACGAAAATCCTCTGCACTCATTTGTGTCTCCACATTTTTTTAATTGTAACTCATTTTTTTTTTTTATAAAACAGTGAATTTTTCTTTATTCGTAAATCAATCTTCTTATTAAAAAGTTGCAACTCTTTTTTTGTTTTTTGTTTTTGTTTTTAAATAAGTGTTGTTTTAGTTCCAACTTGTTTTATAGAGTGTTTTTTTATTCTTTTAAGGTTGATGGTTTATGTTTTATGATTTAGGGTTTGAAGACTATAATTAAGGGTTTAAGGTTTAGATAATCTCTTATATATTAAATAAAAAGCTTAAAAATTTAATATTTAATATTTTAGTCCATATTTCAATTAAAAAGTTCAATATTCAAAATTTAAAAAAATCCAAAAAAAGATAATCTCAACACAAAAATTTTGAAAGAAAAAATAGAAAAAAATATGTTAAAAATGAAAAAAAATCAAAATTGAGCAATAGTGGCGTTTTTGGGTAAAACGCCACAAAAAATTGAACTATAGTGCGTAAGAAATTGAGTTATAGTGGCATTTTTGGTAAAAAAGCCACAAAATACCATTATTTTTTATCCCTTTTTCAAAATCCCGCTCACAATTTTTTGGTTACCCGCTTCTCATCTTCTTCTCATTTACTTTTACTCTCAAAATTTGCCCCCAAATATCCCAAGTGTACCCAACTCTTTCATTTACCTCCGTTTGTTCTCTAAAAACTCAAGCATTCCAATTTCTTTCTCCTTCATTAAGCCAACACCAAATTCAACCCAAAAGCAAAAATAGCCATGGCACTAAAAAATTCAACCTCTGCTCATGTCAAACGCTCTTGGAAAAAAGCTGCTGCTTCATCTTCTTTAATCCCCAAATTCATGAAAAACCCCAAAACAACAATGGCGTTGGCTTTACTCATCATTGACTCCCTCCTCGTCTCCTTCATCATCGCTTACGTCCCTTGTAAGATAACCAAAATCCCATCTTCACTGTTTTTTTTTCTTTTCTCTTCCCCGTATAATTGAACTCACGGTGACTTCTCACAGATTTTAATTTTCAAATACGAAGATAGATTTGGGGCGCTTACACGTCTCAGGTGTGGTACTTTTTTTTCTATACTAATCAAGCTAATTTACTTCATGGGTTAATTCGGCTATTCGTTTTTATTTGATGGGATAATGTGGAATTAGTGTTTATTAAGATGACAGGTAAGTGGGTTTCTTGGAGGAGAAAGGGATTATAAGAACTTGAAAGGAGACACTGGACCGCTTGTTTACCCAGCTGGTTTCCTTTATGTTTATTCTGCTATTCAGTATGTTACTGGAGGACAAGTTTTTCCAGCTCAGGTGATCTTAGTGCTTAGTCAAATGATGATGAAACTGTGAAATCTGTTTCTTTTATTGTAAAGCCTCCTGTGACTGATTGTTATCTTAAAATATTTGATGTTCTTGTGCTATAGGACAGAGTGCTAAGAAAGAATTTGAAGCAACATATTTCATAGGACATATGCAATTTTAGGAAGCTCTTTAGTATTATTTATTATAGTGTATAATTTCCTTAGACATATGGCATCTTTGAAGGAGGTTGTCAATCATCCCCACCGTTTGTAGGTCAAAAATCAAATGAAACATTAATTTCAAGAATGTCAATGTCTCTAATTTTACCTTTGTGCCTCTATTTATTTTTCATTTTCATTATCTTTTCTATTGTTGTATTGTAATGTCATGTGTGTTTCAGCAATTTGAAACTCTTCTAGTTGTAAGAAACAAGCAAGTCCTTGATAGTCCTATCCAATCTCAACTGTAATGGAAACATTACCATTTGTATAGCATCTTGCATGGAGCCATAGAAGCATTCGGTGAAGCATAAATTTTTTTATTTTTCTTGCAAATGCATAATGTTGGAACGCGTTTACAATGTCATTGGAGATCCAGTTTGTCAATTCTAAAGTTAAACAAGCATTGAAAAAATTGATTCCTCATGTGTTGATTAATGTTGTAGTCTCTGATCTAAGCATGAATTCGTGTAGTTCTTGATAAACTTCCTTTTTTATTACCCTATTCATATATATATATATATATATATATATATAATATTATCAGGTTTTTTCGGGTAGTGCATGCTCCTTTATTTCTTCGTCACTTTGCATCTGATAGAAGACACATGAAAGATCTCGAAGGAACTGGACTGCTCAACCTCCTCCTTATGAACCCATAGTTGCTTTGAAGGTACATGCTATCAACTATAAACCAAAAGTATTAGTATCGATTACTCATCCGCTCCATTTCCAGTGGGTTAATCTTTGTAAAATTTTAAGATTCAGAACTTTCGCATAATATCTATCTGTCTTAGAGCTTGTAGAAGATTAATATGTCTGAGAGTAATCAGTTTTGTCACCCAAGCTGAATCTTGAAAAGTTTGTTTAGGCATTGCATCTGTTGTACTTTTCTTCGTTTTTTGCCGTTAGGCTCCTTGTTTATCTGCATTTTTTTTCTCTTGTTGTTCTGGTATTTGTGAATCCCTTTTCTTTGTTAATGTTTCTTACTCTGTATTTCGTTGTCTTGGTTTTCTATATTATCGTTTACTGTTCTTAAAATGTCTTTGCAGCTTCAGTGGTGGGCTCTTATCCTGCTTTGTCTTTCAAAAAAAGCATGAGTTTTGAAGTAGTATTCAGTGGATTTGAGATCTAATACAAAATTTTGGGTTTTTTTTCCTTTCAAAATGTTCTTATTTTTTATTGGGGGTGATGTATAGGTACTGAAGCAGTACTAAAGAAGAAGGTTGCAGCAGCTTCTGCTTAAAAGGCAAATTGTAATGGTATGAGGTTTTGTTTTGGATGAAGCCATGTTTATGAGGAAACATTTTGTGATGAAGAGTGAAATCATGTTCCATTGGATGCTTTAGTTGTTATTTAGTTTTTATTTGAATGTAGCTGTCTTAAATTTTGAACAATTATTGGAGCTAATGTTTGACCATTAATTTCTTCATTGTCTTTTTTTTCTTTAACTTGATTAATTTTTTTGTTTCGTTTAAGATGCCCTTAAATCAAAGGATCAGAAACGGGTTCATGATTTCATTTTAGATATAAGGTAATGCAAGTTCAGATTTTTGATCCTTTTTCTCATTTATTCTTCTAAATTTGTAAAATAATATTCTGATTTGAATATTATAGTTATTGTATTTTAGGTGAAACTATGTGTTTGAATTGGATTACTTATCAACTTGGGAGCATAATTTTATTAGGCAAAAACTATTGGTGAAAGATAATTACCTTAGCTGATTTGTAGACTTGTGGATTATTACCTCTTTGAATGTTGGTGCAAATTTGTTTCTAGTGCTAATATTTAAAAGAATCCTGCAGCTGTTTTTGCTACTATGGGTGTTCTGGTTTCAATTTATTGGATGTTGATTAGTTTCTAGATTTGAATTCTGGGTATGTTCAGTTTTTAAGCTTAGATCAATTTTGGACCCTAGTATTTATACTTTTTGTTTCTTATGTCAGCTGAGAAGCTTTGAGTATTGACCTTGAAGGGTATCATTCCAAATTCTAATTTCGTGTTTTTGTTAAAAATGGAGATGAATGAGAATTTGCTACCTTTAATTTTACTGATTTGCTTGCATGAATGTTTAGCCTACCTATTCTTTTGAAATTTTATTCTAAGCTGAATAAGAAGATGTAACAATTGTGTCTAGGGAAATAATAGAAAGTTGGTTGTTTCAAGTGTACTTTTGTTCTTAATAGCAAATTTTGTTTCAAACTGAGTGATTATGTTGGGGTTAACAACGCAGTGGGAAAAATGAACTAATCTCTATGGAACTTTTCTTCTACTACAAGATGATGGCCAAGTTGATCGTTTGAAATTGGGACGAATTGTCTTCTGTGATGCCTCTGATTGTGAGGAGTGGAAATTTAGAATCTCTGATTGTGTATTTGATTGGTGGTTAAATAGGTGATTATCGAGTTAATTTGTCTTTTATAAAAGACCTTTCAATTTTCAATGTTGTTTAGGTTCGCAAACAAGATGCTGTATTTGGACTTGCTGTTAGTAAAAGACTTGCTGTATTTTATTTATATTTTATATTTAATCTAATTTTTATTATTTATTTTAGTTTTGATTCTATATTTTTATTTTTATTTTAATATTTAATAACTTGAGTTCTAACTTTTGAATTTTAATTGTGTTATTAATTTATTATTTTAAATTCTAAATTTGAATTCATCAAATTTTATATTTAGTTTTAAAGTTAAAATTTTCATAGAAAATTTAATTTGATAATGAATTATAATAGAAAATTTTTATATTTATATCATGGATATTATTCTCCTTAATATTTTGATAATGAATTTTAATTTTTCATGATCTTTATAATATTTTACAATTTTTTTTTTTAAAATTTCATGACCTTTAGCGGCGTTTGTGGGAAAAGCGCCGCTAAAGGCCATGACCTTTAGCGGCGTTTTTTTAAAATAAACGCCGCAAACTTTTGTGGCGCCATCTATAGAGGCGTTTTTTGTGACGCTTGTAAAAGCGCCGTAAAGAGTTTTAGCGGCGCCTAAAAGCGCCGTTAAAGGCCTAAAAAACGCCGCTAAAAGTCAGTTTTGCTGTAGTGATCACAGTACGCGCAGCTTTTTCCTCTTCTTTCTTTGCTTTCCCTTTCCAGAATTCCATCCCTAGGGGTGAGCAAAATCCGACTCGATTCGAAAAATTCGATAAAAAATTTAAATTTTGAATTAAATAGTTCGAGTTATTCAAGTTATTCAAGTTATTCGGATGGACTCGAAAAAAATTCAAATTTTTCGGTTTAACTCGGATATAAAATACACAATTCGAGTTATCTAAAAATCCGAATAAGAAATAACAAAACTATGTCGTTTTGATAAGTTTTAATTTTTAAATTTAATTTTTTTTTCATAACTTAAGCAGTTAAGCTTAAGCTTAGTTTCTTTCTGCCGTTCCAAATTCCCACCCCCTCCCCCAATTTTTCCTCGTTCCAAATTCCCACCCCTCCCCCAATTTTTCCTTTCTTCTTTACTCAAATATTTTCATTCCTTCCCCACACCTAACGTCCCCCCTTCCATTTGTTTACTCTTTTCTGAGAATCTAATTTCATGCTTTGTCCCACGAGGCCACGACCACAGTTCCACAAGCCACAAACAAGGTTCCACAAGCCACAACCAACGTCAGTTGTTTAAGGTGAGATTGTATTCTTTTTTTAGCTTTGTGCATGTGAGTAAGTCTGTGAGTGAGTGTTTCTAGTTTTCACCTTTACATTCTAAAAACAATTATTGTTTTCTTTTTGAATCTTCTTCTTGCTCCTTACAGCAAGAAAGAGTAAATAGAAAATTGAAAACATACATAACTATTCCACTGCTAGTTGAACGTAAAGTAATGGCTTTTGTGCAACGTCGAAAGGGTCCTGAGCCTGAGGTAGTGGGTCTGGTTTAAGGGTCTGGTTTTAGTTTTTACTAATCAAAGTAATAACCTCGCCTGCTGCCTTGTATGATTTAAGGGTCTGGTTTTAGTTTTTACTAATCAAAGTTTCTATGTTTCTGAGTTTCCATGTTTTTGCCTGTCTTGTATTTTTCCATGTTTTTACTAATCAAACTAAACTGCCTGTCTTGTATTATTCCAGGTCAGTTAAATTAACCATTATTAACAGGTTTAGTTTCATTTAAGTCATGCATATATATACCATTATTAGCAGGTTTAACTTCATTTAAGTCAAATATATATATATATATATATATATATATAAATGCATATGTATACTGTTTAGCTTCATTTAATACTAATGCATATATATAATGTTTTGCTTCATTTAAGTCATGCGCATAATGCATATATATTCCATTTAACTTCATTTAAGTCATGCATAATTGCATATATATACCATAATTTGCAGGTTTAGCTTGAGTTAAGCCAAGCATATATATATATATATATATATTAATGCATATGTATACTGTTTAGCTTCATTTAATATTAAGGCATATATATAATGTTTTGCTTTATTTAAGTCATGCGCATAATGCATATATATTCCATTTAACTTCATTTAAGTCATGCATAATTGCATATATATACCATAATTAGCAGGTTTAGCTTGAGTTAAGCCAAGCATATATATATATATATATTAATGCATATGTATACTGTTTAGCTTCATTTAATATTAAGGCATATATATAATATTTTGCTTTATTTAAGTCATGCGCATAATGCATATATATTCTATTTAACTTCATTTAAGTCATGCATAATTGCATATATATACCATAATTAGCAGATTTAGCTTGAGTTAAGCCAAGCATATATATATATATTAATGCATATGTATACTGTTTAGCTTCATTTAATTTTAAGGCATATATATAATGTTTTGCTTCATTTAAGTCATGCATAATTGCATATATATATCATAATTAGCAGGTTTAGCTTGAGTTAAGCCAAGCATATATATATATATTAATACATATGTATACTGTTTAGCTTCATTTAATATTAATGCATATATATAATGTTTTGCTTCATTTAAGTCATGCGCATATATATATATATATATATATTAATGCATTATGCATATATTCCATTTAGCTTCATTTAAGTCATGCATATATTATATTATACATATATATAGATATATATATATTATAAAAGCCAATTAAAATTAAATTAATTTTGCAAAAGAACAAAAAAACAGAGCTTTAACTTGTTAATGCCTCATAATGTTATGTTTATTACATTTATTTAAACAGTATGTAACAAACGTGATGGAATTTTAGTTCATTCAATTTCTATTCTTAAACATGTGGATGTGAATGATTTGTAGGCTAAAATAATTTGTTAATCTCTATCCATTATAAATATTAGTTGAAATGACTGGAAATCTCACCCCAATCTCTCAAAAGAAGTGTTATGGACTTATAGCTTCTTTCATTTTTTACTATTGATTTACTTTATATTATTTATTGTAGACTTTATTTTTTTATTATTATTTATGTGAACCACAACTCTTTAAATAAGAGTTTTAAAATTTTGGCTTTTTATTCTCATTTTTTAAAAAATTTTGTTACGTTTGCTCAATTATATGTTTCGTTAATATATTCAATAAGTTAAATTAGTATATTTTATAAGTAAGTTACTCCATTGTTTTTGTTTTGAGTTAATTTTGAAGTTACTCCATTATTTTTGTTTTGAGTTAATTTTGAACGCTTTAATTTGAATTGTTGATGGATATTTGTGTGGAACATATCTATTAGTATAAAACTTTGATGGAATTATGACCCTTGACTATTTTGTAATTTTAATTGATTATATTTATTTTTGTAGATGAATGACTCAATATCATCCCAAAAGTCCCAAAGCAAAAAAGCATTACAAGAAGCTACACCTACTTCTCCTACTAAAGTTGTTCGCATAACAAAGAAGGGAAATACTCGAAGAAAGACCAAACCAAGGGCACCTTGTTGGCAACATTTCAGCAAATACTCAACAGAAGATGGGGAGAATAGGGCAAAGTGTAATTATTGCGATGTCACTTACACAATGGAAACCGGGGCTTCTACCACCAATTTAAATAACCATTTGAAGACTTGCTCAAAAAAACCCCGAGGTAATACCTCTGATCTTAAACAAGCAGAACTTGCATTTACAAAATCTAGCCAAGAAAATGTAGATTTGGCAACTTGGGTGTTTAATCAAGATGATATTAGAAATGCATTGATTAATATGATCATTACGGATGAATTGCCTTTTAATTTTGTGGAAGGGGAGGGTTTTAAGTTCTTTATTTCTATAGCATGCCCAAGGTTTCATCTTCCATCTCGTTGGACAATTAGAAAAGGTTGTCTTGATTTATTTAATTCCATGAAGAATACATTAAAGCAATCTTTTCAAAAAGAGACAAGTAGAATTTGTTTGACGACAGACACTTGGACGTCATTGCAAAGGATATTCTACATGGTTCTAACAGCTCATTGGATAGATGATGAGTGGAAGTTACAAAAGAGAATTATAAACTTTTGCCCAATTTCTGCTCATAGAGGTGAGAGCATTGGTCAAGCCCTTGAGAAATGTCTTTGGGATTGGGGGATTGAGAAGGTCTTTGCAATTACTGTTGATAATGCATCTTCTAACAATGTTGCTGTTGATTATTTGAGAAAGAAGTTGGCTCATCGAAAAGCTTGTGTTGCGAATGGTAAATATATACATATGAGATGTGCGGCACACATTATTAATCTCATTGTTCAAGAAGGGGTTAAGGACGCTTCTATATCTGTGGACCGAGTTAGAGGAGCTGTGAGATATATTAGAGCATCACCATCAAGGTTATTTAAATTCAACCATCGGGCAAAAGAAGAAATGGTAGGTACTAAGGCTCATTTATGTCTAGATGTGCCTACTAGATGGAATTCAACTTATATGATGTTAAATGTGGCTGAAAAATATGAATGTGTGTTTGAAGCTTATGTTCATGATGATCATAACTTTTTTCTTGACCTTAGTGCTGGATATGGAGTCCCCACATGTGATGATTGGGAAAATGTTCGAAGAGTTACAAAAGTGCTTGAGCCTTTTCATGAACTTACATTGAAGGTGTCTGGATCATTACATGTCACCTCTAATACTTTTTTTGAAGTAGTCACAGATGTGCATTGTCTTCTTGATGGGTGGAAACATTGTGGGGATTTAGACATAATGTCTATGGCTTCAAAAATGAATGGCAAGTACAAGAAGTACTGGGGTGATTCAAAAGTGATGAACTTGCTTATTTATCTAGCAGTTATCTTTGACCCAAGACGCAAAATTGATTTTCTTGCATTTGGAGTCAACTTGCTTTTTCCTACTATTGCAGATGACATTATAAGGATGGTCAATAGAGAATTGCATTATTTGTTTGATGAATATTCTGCAATTATTGAGGGAAATCATCACATGAACGTTGAAGTTGAAAGTAATTTTCCTACTAGAGCTCCAAGTTCAAGTGAAAATGAAATAGATCAAGTAAAACCGAAGATAGGCTTAGTCATGCAACAATATATGAAGAAAAAACAACGTGTTGGCTTGGAAAGTAAATCGGAGTTGGATAGATATTTGGGAGAAGATTGTGAAAATAATTCAGATTTATTTGATTTGTTATTATGGTGGAAAGTTAATAGTCCAAGATTCCCAATTGTTGCGCAAATGGCTCGAGATATTTTATCCGTTCCTATCTCAACTGTTGCATCAGAAAGTGCTTTTAGCACGAGTGGACGTGTACTAGATAATTTTAGAAGTTCTTTGACTCCTTCTATGGTTGAAGCTTTGGTTTGCACACAAGATTGGCTTCGAAGGTCAAAAGATCCTATCAACCTTGAGGAGTATGTGGAGGAACTTCAAAATATAGATGATGGTAAGGGACTAACTTTAATCCAAAAGGTCAATTGCTTATTTTATTTATTTTTATAAATATTCTCACAATTTAACTAACATTTTTCTCTTTTGATATTTATTAGAATTGTCAAAGTTATCGAAACATGAAGATGGTAACATACTTAACTACAACTCACAAAATTGAATGTTTATTTTTAATTTTTCTAGTAAAGATTTTCATAGTTTAAGAATACATTTTTATTTTTGTTACAGAATTGTCGGTACTATCTACAGTGTTTGAAGAAGATGAAGCTTGAAGATAGTTTGATTTTAACTTTTTGGAATAGATATTTTGTTAAACCTTATGAAAACTTCAACCTTGAATTTGCTTTGATTTGGTCAAAACAATTGGTTAAACTTTGGTTTTGTTGTGTACGAAGCTTGAATTTATTTTGTTGAATTCGAGTCTTGGAGCGTCACACCATGACGATCTATATTATACTTTTGGTGTATCATTTTGTTATATCATATTTTGTGTAGTAGTGACAAGTATCCCTATATCATGCTTTTGGTATATCATTTTGCTATCTTGTATATAAGATAGTTCTTGATGCATAATTATGCACTATGTAAATATAATTATGCGTGTGGTGTAATAGCTTATGTAGTTGACTCAAATTTTGGCTACAATGATCATCTTAGAACGTTATATATAGTTATTTTGCATACCTAAAATAGTTCTTTACATGCCTAAAATAGTTCTTTACATGTAATTATTTAGTAAATTATATTGTTTATGTAGTTAAATAATATTGTAATTCGTTTACTAGTTAAATAACCGGTCCATATAAACGCAATATTGAGTATAGATAATAGGATTCTTTAACTCGACTCGACTCGACTCGAAATTTTTTCACTCGATTCGACTCGATTTGAAAAAATTTCAAATTGAATTCGGTTGCAAAAATAGGATTCGTCAACTCGACTAACTCGAAATTTTTTGACTCGATTCGACTCGACTCGATCGAATACTCACCCCTATCCATCCCTCCTTTGATGTTGCTAATTTCTTTCTTCCATTCTGCTGACGACTTGCCCAAACCACTATTTTTTATAGTGTTTCTTAATTTCTTATTTTCCAAATGAAGGTCTCTTAAGTCATTTCTCACGATCTCAGCTTCTCTTTGGATTTTCACGGTTTGGGACTTTTCAATCTGAACATCGATCTTTAGCTGGTAGTTTTCTTCTTGAAGAGAGCTGATATCCCGTAACAACTTAGCCTTTTCACGTTCAAATTCGTGTCTTGTTACTTCCAGCTCGGATGGCATTTCTTCTGAGAAAGGATTCTAGAAAGTGTAATTCGTCGATGAGACTTGTTGACTATTCACTCGTCGCTTTCTCCATATGTCATAATCTTGAGTGATAGTATCAGCATAGAGAGCTAACTCCATTAGGTGAATTTCTTTCCAAGCTTTTGTAGTATCCTGGACTCTTTTCATGTAACCTTCACCTGTAAAGGCAAACTCTGACTGTGCCAACCCTCCGGTGGCGGGTATGAACTGTCGTGAAGTAAACTGCCTTTGAACCATTAATGGAGCATATCCAACCCTCCCCATAATCCAAGTAAAGGTACCCAATCTTGGCTTCCGCATTTATATATTAGAACTGAAGGACGAATCCATGGTGCTCTCCAAGTTATCTCTTCAGCGCGAAGGTTTTGAAAAACCGAAACCCAATGCTGCTCGGTGACATTTTTTGGCCAATCCTTCTCAAAGTAAGCCTTTAATGGGACGAATATTTTTGAGAACATGTGGAAATGTGTGCGCTCTACTTTCCAGAAATGGCTCAGAATCCAGACATTAAGCAACTGCGCGCATCCGATAAAACGTCCTTCCCCTTTTCTCCTGCAACTACTCAGAGATCTAAAAGTCTCGGACAAGATAGTTAGGACAGGGTTGATCCTTTGCCTCAACCTTTCGAAGAAATCTACTACCGCGACTTCTATATGCCCCAAAACCTTTGGGAAGATGATCAATCCGTAAATGGCCAAAGCAAACAGATCCATTCTCTTCGCAATATCTGGATGGTTTTGAACTAAGTCTCGCAGAGAAAACCACGTAACACAACTGACTTCATTATTTTTCTTTATCTGTTTTTCAGCCCATACATCGGTCATTCCAGTCAACCTCACTAGCTTTTTCTTGAGTGTCATAGGCTTAGGCTCTTTCGCATATATCTTGTTGAATTGTACATTGTCAACACGAAGCAAAACAACATATTCTTCTATGGTTGGAGTCATATCTTCATGATTGAAAGTGAAACATTGGTACGCTGGGTCCCAGAATCGAACCATGGCTTGAATCAATTGTTCGTCTACATTGACGGCGATCAAGTGAGCTATATCCCCGTACTTTTCAGTGAAAATCCCCCTAGTATCTAAGTCCCACTGTTTCCAAATCTGAGTTAAGTCTTCGAGGTTATTCTGACGAACGTTCGAAGTTACATGTTCGAAAAGGTTGGAGATACATCCTTCCGTTAAACTGTCCCCTTTTACTTTCTGGGTTTTCAAAGACCAGTCTCGAACCACGACATTTTTCTCGGTCACTTGTGTAATTGACTCCTCCATCAGAAACCCGTTTTTGGCAACCAATCTCTAATCAACACCCTCCTAATCAAGATGCCTATGATGCATGATGAAATATAAAAATAAAGACAAACAACCTTGATTAGTAATCACAACAAATATAAACTGAGAAAAACTATGGAAACTTCAACAAATTAAGCTACCCGATTCAATTCTTTTGTATAAACAGTGTCAATGTAAAGGAAATGAAAGGCAAGAGGCGTTTCTCTAGTGTACTTATTTTGGTGATTATTAACGGACGGAGGTTCGGCAAGGCTCTAGTTAGGTGGCTCGTATGGTTCACTATATGCGGTTTCAGTTCTAAACAGGTACTCGAATTGTTCGCACTATCATCTACTAAGACTAGTACGAAGCCTCGGTCGTAGCCCATCACAGGCTCACGAGTTCAATTCGAGGGATTACATTCACTTATGCCTATGCGGAGGGACAAAACTCATGAAAGCATAAGTCATATGTAACCCGGAAGTATTCACTAGCCTGTGCGGTGGGACGAGTTAACTCACGAAGGCATAGCGTTTACCTCCACTTAAGCGGACGGAGCCCGGGTAGAGAGCTCATGTTATGCAAAGATGCAAGTGCACGGTGTGTGGGGAGAAACTCACAAACCTTTACGTTTTATTTAAAAACTAAACTAAAAAACTAAAACCATAAAACTTAGGGCTGAAAAACAACAAGATAAAACAAGTTAGAAGAATATTTACAACATGATGCAAATGCATGACTTTTCAAAACACAATTTTGGGATCACGACTAAATATTAATTTGAACAAGGAATTTTGAAAATTTTGACAACACTCATTTAATTCTAGACTCGACTCTCAAAATGTCCCCAGCGGAGTCGCCAACTGTAGCGACGTAAAAAATTTCTGATTTCGATCGCTAATTGAGGCAATTTATTGAAAATTTGAAAACCAACTTTCGATTTTATTAAAAAGGGGAGTCGCCACCGATCTTTTTTCCTAGGTGTGATCGGACACCTAATAAATCTTCTATTTTTTTTAAAAAAATTTTATTTTTTAAACAAAAAGAAGATCGAGCTTAGGTCTACGTCAAAAGCTAGAGACAAATAGGATTCAGGAGTCGGTTACGCACAGGGAAGATATTAGCACCCCTCGACGCCCAAAATTGGTATCTCATTAAACATGCGTTGTCTTGAATTTCAAAATTGCGAGTTCAATATAACATTTAATCGTGATCCAATCAAAACACGAGAAATTTCAAGTTTTTTTTTTTTTGGTTTCTTTTGAGAAGGACATTTCGTTTTTAACACGAGCCGATTGATATTCACCCAACATAGCGATGAAATCGACAACTTAATGTTAAATCGGTACGTTGCCTTACTTGTTGAAATTAATTTAGAAACATAAATGAAAATATTTCTAGATAAAAAAAAATTAAAAGCAAACTAATATTGATGTTGAAATATGATATAAACTAATATGTTAAATTCGAAACAGAAAAATAATAATAATAAGTTAAGAATATGCGAAGCAAATAATGTCTAAAACATTAACAATATACATGCGATAATAATAGTATAAAACGATAATAATACATACGGTATTAAACATGATAATAATAGTAATAATGTAAATATGAAATAGTAGGGAATATATATATGTAAAACATATAATACTAGATTAACAATATATACAATATATATTGAAAACAGCAATAATATAAAAAACTAATAATAACAATATATGAATATATACATATATGTATTAAAATATATACGTAATAATAGGAATAAAAGGTGTATACATAGTATTAAAAATATGTACATAATATAGCGTTAAAAATACATACACAATAGTTATTAAAAAAATATATACATAAGATAATATGTAAAAATGTAATATAGTATTCAAATATATACATGACATATATAAAAATACAATATTAAAAAGATATATATACGTAATATATAAAAATATATACATAATATAGTATTAAAATATTTACATAGTATATACATATTAGAAATAAAAAAACGACTATTAATAATACTACATAAATATATACATATATATTAAAAATAAATACATAATAAAATCAAAAGTATGTACATAAATAAAAATAACATAATATAAAGTGGAAAAAATAATGATAATAATATTAATAAAAGAATAAAATATATAGATATACATACATATACCAAAAATATATTCTTAATAATAGTATCGAGTATTAAAAGTATATAACTAATATAGACGAAAATATAGGCATAATATAGTATTGAAAGTATTTACATGGGATAATATAAAAAAAGTATGAATAATGTGATATTAAAAATATAGACATAATATACATAAAAAAATATAATATTAAAAATATATATACATGATATATATATGAAGTATGCACATAATATAGTTATAAAAAATATATATTAAATTCGGAATGGGTAAATAATAATAAAAAGGGTAAGAATATACCGAAGCCCCAATGTTATGGGTTATTGAAATTAATCACTTTTCTCTTTGGGCTGTTGAAATGGGCCTTTGTTGGTGATCGTCACCGGATCAGATTGTCGCAAATAGAGTCGGGTTGACCTGACCATTTTAAAATTTATTATTATTTTTATTATTGTTGTTTTTTTTAGACCAATTTTTGCCTAGCCCAATTAAAAATAAAATCTACATAAAAGATACAAAATCCAAATGACTTCAACCCAACACAAACCAACCCCAGCCCACTAACTTAATAATCTAAGCCCAACACAAACTAACCCACTAACTTAATATTTCAAGTCCAACACAAACTAACCCATCTCACTACCTTAACATTTCACCAAACACAAATTAACCCAAAACAAACAAGTTCCAGCAGCAAACAAAGAGAATCCAAACTTCAAGCCGCCAATCCTCCTTCTCCTTCCACCGTGCGCGTCACCAGCAGCCACCGTATACACCGCATGAAATCAGGCAAAGGGCGGTTGTAGGTTCGGATATTTAAGTGCTTTTGGGATCTAGAAAATGTGGCCTTCAAACGCATTAAAAAAGGGGCTAAGCACCCATCTTTGCGCGCTGTCAACTACTGGACACGAGGATGGTATGGCGGGCGGTGAAGGAGCTCAAACGGTTGGAGAAGAAAGGGGAAGGAGAGAGTGCTGCAATCGTGTTCTGTTCTTCTTCCTTTTTTCCTCCTTTTCTTCCCCCCCAAAAAAAAAACCCCTTTTATGGTATCGTTTTTTCTTTTTTATTTCTACCCTTTTGCTTGTTTCCCATGCTATTTGCAGGTAGTGGGTGAAGAAGGAGTAGCCACCCATGCTGGTGGCCTGAAAATCCGGGGAGTGGGTGCCCCAAATCGCGTAATCTGTTAGAAGGACCAAATCACAAATAATAGCAAAACTTCTAGGGCTAAAGTGTAATTTTTAAAAATTTAGGGTCAAATTGTAATTTAAGGAAAGTTTAGGGGTCGAAGTGAAATTTAAAGAAAGTTTAGGGGTCAAAATGCATTTTTTTATTTTTCAAAAATTTTTATTTTTATTATTTTTTTTGAAATTTTGAAAATTAAACAACAAACTCTAGTCGGACAAAATTTTAGTGCTTACAAGTTTCTTTTTTTTCAAAAGAATATTTATTAATTCTAATTTCCTCATTGCTTATTTAAATCGGATCAACTCTGAAAATTTTGGAAGGAAATAAATGAGTTTGAGAAAGCATGAAAAGACTTGATGAATCAAATTAAGCATTCGACTAGGGAGAAACATGAATAAGATTCGGTAGTGTTGAAACAGTGTTAATATTGTACAAGGAAAGCATTTTTATTGGAAAAAGGAATTGCATGTGCATGCATGTACTTGTCATTTTCTGCAAAAAGAAAAAAAGGGTTTGCTAAGTTGAATTTATAGTTCAAGAATTAATATGAGATGGCAAGTCTTATCCTAGAGATGATTTTCAAACTTTCTCAGCCAATCCGTCAATAGTAGGGAAGCCTCCTCTGCTTCAAATTTCAGTAGCAATGGGCTCCACCCTAACAACCAACACTATCGGACACAAGGCTCAAAAGGCTCAGAAAGTTGACTCGAATGTTAGAGCTGACTTGTGAAGTAGTTGGTTGTAGATAAAGAGGGTTCTAAGAGATTTAAAGAACTGAACCGACAAGGAAGCAAGAGGAACCTTTTAGAAAGACTCGATTCCGATGCACAAAAGTTGGCTAACCTTCAAATAACCGTACAGGATCTAAAGAAGAAGGTTGAGATAACCGAGAAAGGCAAAAAGGGGAAAGGAATTGATTATGGTTCAGTCAATGAGCAACTAGAAGAAGCTGAGGAAGCCATCACGAAGCTTGTTGATGCTAATCGCAAATTAATGACGCAAGTTGAAGATGGTTCTCTATACCCTGATGGGAAATCAGCATTAGAATCTGATGAGAGTGGTAGTGTTAGGAAACGAAGAGTATCAGAACAAGCTCAAAGAGGGTCTGAGAAGATCGGGGGGTTGTAGTTAGAGGTACAGAAACTACAGTTTCTCTTACTGCAGCTCGATGATGAAAAAGGAAACAGAGGACAAGCCCGAGTCACTAATCAGAAAAGACGAGTTATCTTACGGAACTATCTTTACGGTGGGGTAAGAAACATGCAGGAGAAGAAGAAAGCACCCTTTTGTGCATGCGCTAAACTCGCAACTAAAGGAGATCATAAATATACACCTTTCTAGTTTTGTTGTTTCACATATTTCTTTTGTTACAGAGGCTTCGTTCTATACTCATAGATTATACCAATCTCAGAGAAAGAGGAAAGAACTAATTTGTTACTTGGACTCCGCAGTTTCAACGAATTTCGACACGGGATACAGATCAGATTCGGCAAAAAACGGTGGACACGGTGGTGGCTGATAATTGAAGAGAAAAAGAAAAAGAAATCGCAGAGATGAAAGAGAAGAACCTGCACAAACACCCCATACAATAGTAAAATAAACGGTTGTTTTCTTCCAAAATCTGAAAACAAATAAGGTTGGGAAAGAAATTAATTTAACTTTCAAGGATAAAATGGCAAAATAATAAATAAAAGTATGGGTATTTTTGTCTGTTAAAAATACCTGCTGACCCAGTGCCCTTAATTACTGCTGAAATCTCCAGCCCCTTTTCTGCACAACAGTGAGGTTGAAATCAATTTTCACTGAACTGTAATGCTGAACCAAACAACATATCAGTAAGATTAGTAGCATAAACCTACCCCAACTGCATCTCACTGACGTTAAAAACCAAACCAAAGGAGGCGTAAATGATATCTTTTCGTTAGCATTATAATTAATAGATAATATATAATTTAATCACAAATAATCTTAGTTATATGTCTCTAATCAATTTTAATTAATTAAGTACTTCAAATACGCATGTATTTATTTAATCAGAGTAATTGCAATTTTTGCTGTACCAATTCTGCCATTTTTTTAAATGAATAAATTAAACCTTTTTAAAAAATTGCTACTATTTAATTTTAATTAATTTTAAAAAATAAGCAATTAAAAAAATTTAATCACTAGTTCAAGTTATACCTAATTTTGATTTATTAATAACAAACGCAGCAGCTGCCTAAAAAGGTGTGGAGTATTTCTGGGCTTAATATTAGATAAAATGGGCTTAGACCCAATTCATTTAGGGTCAAACTTGGGCTAACATCTAAAATAGAATAAATTAAAGAGTAAATTATAAAAATAGTCACTTTAGTTTACCTTAGATTATATTTTAGTCACTTATGTTTGAAATATTACATTTTAGTTATTTACGTTATTATTTTGTTATGAAGTGGTCACTCTGTCGTTAAGCTCCGTTACGTTCCTAATGGTGATCCTACGTCGTAGTCTAAATAGATTTTAAACACCAACTTAAATATCCTAAGTGACAATCCAAATTGAATTTATTTAATTGAAAACCTATTTTTATTCCGGTAACTGGACATTCAAGTTAACATTTAAAACCCATTTAGACTGCTATGTAGCATTGCTGTTAGAGAGGTAACGGAGTTTAATGATTGAGTGACCACTTCATAATAAATTGATAATATAAGTGACTAAAACGTAAGATTTTAAATACAAGCGACTATAATCAAGTGACTATTTTTGTATTTTTACCTAAATTAAAACCATTATTAAAGAAAAAAGGTAGTGTTTCGTTTTTCTCATTTCACTTGCAGTTCGCCGGTGATAATCTCTGTCGAAATTCGAAAAGAGCAGAGAAGAAGAAAAAGGGAGGGACAGCTTCGAGGAAATAAATGGGAAAAAAAGGAATAATAACGAAAGCAATGGAGGTGGGAGAAATGGGATTCAGCAAAGATGGTGGAGCCATTAACTGGTTCCCAGGCCACATGGCCGCCGCCACTCGCGCCATCCGTAGCCGCCTCAAGCTCTCTGACCTCGTCATCGAAGTTCGTGATGCCCGTGTTAGTCCTTTCTCTTTTTCATTCTGCTTCAATTACTTCTCCTCAAGTTTTCAAAAATTCTTTCTACTGTTTTTTTAGTTAAAAAGAAATAGTTATTTGCAGATTCCATTTTCGTCTGCTAATCAAGACTTGCAGCCTCAGCTCTCAGCTAAAAGACGTGTCATTGCTCTCAACAAGAAAGATTTAGCCAACTCCAATGTCCTCAATGTTCGTACATATTTGCATTCAATTCTTTCCTTTATTTCTTTTCCCTTTTTGTTTAGTCTTTGGCTGTGTCTGATTGTTACTTTTGCTTATTTGCCTTTTGTTTTTACAAGAAAGAGAGAAAAAAAAAACCCTTAACATACAAAAGCATTCATTTAATTACTCGAATTTTGTTTTGCTATTTAGCTACCAGTGAGAAAGTTGTAGCAGAAGTAATAACCGAACATAGTTTTTACTAATTCTTTGTATTTCTATTTCGAATGAAAACTTCAGTATTGAGATTACGTGGTGTTTTGTGTCAATGAACTCGGTTAGCTTATGTCTTTGGAATATGATGCTTATCGGGATATTATTATTTTCTGCAGAAATGGGTCCGTTATTTTGATTCGTGTAAGCAAGATTGCCTTCCTATAAGTGCACATAGCAGAAGTTCTGTCAGAAAGGTTAGTTGATTTGATTCCTTTCCCTTGTGGATGATATGAGCCATCTGAGGTTAGGCTGACCAACAGAGAAGAAAAAAAAAGAGAAAGAAGGGAAGAAGGAGAGAAGAGAAGAATTTGTTAGGGAGTTTTCAGGAAAGAGGAATATTTATTTTGTGTACCGCCCTTCCAAAGTTACATGCCTTGAATGACATTTTGCAATTGCTAAGTTGTAACTAATTACAAGCTAACAACTAATTAAAAGAAACTAATGCAGTGTTAGACTAAAATGATGACCATAAACTAAAAACAGCACAATAGAACATTAGGCACGTATCAGTAGCCTCCCCTTAACAACATCCTTGTCCTCAAGGATGAAACTGAAGAGATTACTCCTCTGCCTTCTTGAAAAGATCATCACTTGAGAGGCATTGACACCTACAAACATCTTAAATGAGCTACAAACTTGAAGTGAAGAAGAATGGGTGAGTATGCTTCTGTTTCAATTTGTTTAGCATCAGTTGAATGAAACCCAGCATTGTTAGTCATCTGTTGTGTGAAAACCTCAATAACTTTGCCATAAAAACTAATAAAAAGTTTAGACTTCCCATCTATTGCACATTCATGCTGCCTCTAGTATTATTATCTCACCACTTCTAGTAACACCAGTAGACTTTTCTAAAGCTCTTTTTACAATCATAATTGCATCATGTGAGCTTCTCTTAGCCTTTTAGATTAGCTAATCAGCTCCTCTATGAACTATAGTGGCTCTGTATCCTTATAGGCAATTGCGGACCGCACTAAACATCTCATTTACAACCTTTAAGTACTAAACATGTGCTGAGAACCTCATCAATTATCCTAAAGAAACATCCAGAAACCATAATTAAGGGCAGGCCGTGGGTGAATAAGATTATTAAAGAACTTTGGTCATCTTTTACAAGAATCCTTGTATGACTTCGACTGTTCTAGAAACTACCATTTCTAACCAGCCATGACATGGAGGAGAACTAATTACATCAAAATTTTAATAAAATATTAACTCTTTCAAATAATAGAATCCTACTTTAACTAGAAGTCCTAGAGTTCTACTCAAACAAAAACTCTTCTAAACTCGGTTTAAGAATATATTTTATTCATGTCAACCGAATTTTACATGCTTCCTAAATTAAAAAAACTTCTAAAACTACTAAAACTCTAAAAATGAAGAGTCCTACTTCAACTGAAACTCTCCTACTCCAACTGGGACCTTCAGAAATCCTACTTCAGTTGGGGCTCTTCTCCAAATTCTGATAAGTAATCCAATGCTTGTCTTTGATGTCTTTTGAAGTTTCACAATCTTCTTCAAGTTGTTTAAAGAGAAATTCTTGCACAAAAGTTTGTAACTTCATCTTCAATTGCTTTGCTTTAGATCTTGTAATGGGACCATTTGGAAAAGTTAATTCTTGATGCACATCCTTTCCCTTGGATTTTGTATCAAATACCCATGTCAATTGATCAAATTGTTATAGAAGAGAACCAATTCAATTTCTTTTCTTGAAATCTTCACTTTGAAGTTAGTCTTTGGATAGGGTCGTATAATTACATGATCATCAACTTCCATGGCTTTTCTGAAGGTTGTTTCTTTTCTGACATGATTATAATTTATAAAATGATATTTTCTATTGGATCTTTTTGACTTGAAATTTATATAATAATGGAAAAAAGATGTAGATAATGATGTCAAGATGCATGCCTAGGCACAGTGACAAAACAAAAAATCCTTCAGACAATCAAATTAAAACAAGATATATTCTAGGAAAAGCCTTCTTAATCTCTTTATTCAAACTAGGAAACTACAGAAACTAAGCCCTAAAGTGCAGGGATTATCCTTTTAATTCTACATTGGATAATGGGGGCTATCTCTGCATGCATAGAAAATTTCTCCTCAATTTGTGGCGGCTGGGGAAGGAGACATTAGGATGAAGAGGTTGCCAAGGGAAGAAGTATTATAAAATAAACTATGAAATGCGTGTATCTTGATTTTAAGTTACAAATATTTCTTCTTATTGGTTAGAATTAAAAGAGAACTAAAAATGTAAACCTAATTTCTGGGGCATTCATAACTTAAGCTAATGTCTGGTTGAAGTCTATACTGGAAAGATCAGGTTCTATGCACATTGTCTCCATTGGATAATGCCATTTCAGGTAAATGTAGTATGCTATTATCCAAGAACTGTATCTGATTAGATTAGACAAGATAAAAGCTGTGGTTTTACGTTCTCACTTCTACAATTCCACCCTATGGTATTGATTGTTCAATATGTTTTTTTTCTTTTCCCATAGGTTTATTAAATAGATATGAGTACTTTATTTTTCTAGACTTTCTATTAATGTTGATTTAGAATGATCTGAATCATGAGCTAAATATATTTGACTATGCTTGTCAGTCAATAAACCTTGCTATATTGTATCTCCTTATGATTGGTTGCTTATGTACTTATTCATACAGTATTTGCATGAACTTGAAATATTATTTCTTCACATTGCTCTCCAGCTTCATCCATTACTTACGTTATTCTTTATCATTTTCCTTTTTTCCCCTTTGATGGTTCATGTGTACTAGCTTCTTGATCTTGTGGAGTTCAAACTGAAGGAAGTGATTTCAAGAGAGCCTACCCTTCTTGTTATGGTAGTTGGCGTTCCTAATGTGGGGAAATCAGCTTTGATAAATTCAATCCATCAAATTGCATCAACTCGCTTTCCTTGTAAGAAGTTATTTTTTTAGATCTGATATTAAGACAGAATAGCTTTGAGCATGGAAATTAATTAATACAAATACATTGACTTGATGAATAATAGTATAGAGTTTTATGCATAGTGCAGGAGAAGATGAAACGAGCCACTGTTGGTCCGTTGCCAGGTGTTACTCAAGATATTGCTGGTTACAAGGTCAAGTTTTCTACTTCCCTCTCTCTTTTGTACATACATGTGCCTGACGAATCCAGATACAAGCTGGACTTAGCTATTTTACGGCAAATCCAAGCCATGGCTTTGATTTGTCATCTTAGTGAACTTCATTTTGTAGTGTTCTTTTTAATCTGGTTGTAACTAGTAAGTCTAGCCTTTGAACCGTAGTGCCAACATGGCCTGCAAATGCTACTCCCAGTTAAGATACCTTGTGGGTTTTGGCGCATTTAGTAAAATTAGGTCACTGTTCAAGACAATTAATGAACTTGTCATATTGGGTTGACCCAGTTAATGTGAAATTGACTCCATGTTGAAACCAATGAAGGATAATGGCTGTTCACTTGTTTAGATACATATCTATTTAGGATCCACTTAACTACCAAGTAAAGCAGAAATATAAGATATTTTTAATTATATTATGAAGTTTTACTAAATCTTCAATCTTTATCTTTCGTTTTTAAAATATATTGATACAAAATCAATTGTGAAATATTGGATATTTTTAATTATTTTTTAAGTTAAAACAATTGTTGTCACAATCGTTATGCTGAATAAAATAGATTTCCTATTACAATGGCATTGTTTGATTGAGCATGTTAATCTTAAATTATATGCGTATCAACTTATTATGACTTGTTTAAAGGATATGTCAGCCATGTTAACCTTTGTAATATGAGTTGTTTTTTATGTAGAGGATTAATATGATTAATGACTAAATCCTTTTTTTCTCAATTTAATTTCATTTTTGGTCACTGGCGTGACACAATCATGTCCTTCCAACAGAATTGTCACCTTTCTCTAGCTATTGGTTTGATTTGGTGATGTCTTGAGCATTAAAGTTGGACAAACATAATTTTTTTGGTCATTTAGAAATTTTTTTGGTTTTTATTTTTGATTTATGTACAGCTAATCATGATGATTTCTCTAAAGAACTATCTAGATTTTCCCGTGTTTCTCTATTACTTCTGCTACAATCATTTCCATCTTTTTTCCCCTTCCATTTTATCTCTTTTCAGTCATTTGCAATTAAAGTACTTTGTCTTCCATTCTTATTCATGAATAGTAACTT
The DNA here is from genome assembly GCA_025698465.1 of Gossypium longicalyx. Lineage (NCBI taxonomy): Eukaryota > Viridiplantae > Streptophyta > Magnoliopsida > Malvales > Malvaceae > Gossypium > Gossypium longicalyx. The sequence goes on along the minus strand of CM046995.1, from coordinate 4,748,736 downwards.
CAACATAATTTTAAGGACTTATGTTTTAATATACCTTGTCCTCACAAACTTACAGATTGCTCATCAACCAAGCATTTATGTGCTTGATACACCGGGGGTACTAGTCCCAAACATCCCAAACATAGAGATAGGGTTAAAGCTAGCTCTGGCAGGTACATTTTTTGTACTCTACTTTATTGCACTGTATGGATCATATAAGCATGTGCTCCTTTTGTAATAGATCTATACTCAAATGGGGGTTCTGGTACGTGGATTCAAAATATGGAGTGTTTCTGTTGTTTCTTGAATGTTTATCTTGTTTTAGACTCCATTTTGCAAAAGGAATTTGGACAGTTGCTGCATTTATGCAAGTGGGAAGTTGTTATGACATTGTTTTCTGCACCATTTTTTTTCTGAATATTGTTGATTCACAATTTTCTTAAGAGATAGGATCAATGTTGTCAAGGGCGCCAGGTGCACTCGTGGTGCTAGGACTTCTATATAGCCTGATGCGCAAGGCACAAAAAAGGTGCTTGTCCGAGTAAACCGAGGCGCAAGCTTATAAATATAAATATATATGTAAAATGTATATGAAAACATATGTAATTAATACTTATAATTAACAAGTAATAATTAATTAGTAAAAGAAAGATAAATTTTAATATAGTTCAATTTATAAATTCAAAACACTGTTCAATAGTTTAAGTTTAATAAGTTACTTAATATATTGTAAAATAAAACACCATAAGAACAAAATTAAATATCATTGTCAGAAACTAGCTCTAAATTTCCTTCATCTTCTCTTAAAAAGTTTTAGGAGTTAACTAGGTTTTTATATAATAAAATCAGGTCAATAATTAATTAAAAAATCATTTATTATATTTTATTATATATTTCTTTTAAAAGCCAAAATAAAATAAATAGGAGAATAGAATGGTTATTTTGTGAGGCGTGCTTTTTTTGCACCTGGCTTTGCAAGAAAGGTGCCTGAAAAGTGCACCAAGAGCTCGCCTGATTCAAGTCACCTTGCCTTGAGGTGGCTGAGGCGGTAATGGCCATTTTTGCTGCGCCTTAGCGCCTAGGCGCTCGCCTTGACATCATTGGATATAAAAGTGGTAAGTTGAGTTTTCTGCATTTCACCCTAGCTATTGAAAGAACTTCAACTACCTCGGTGCACTTGCAGGGTCTGTAAAGGATTCAGTAGTTGGTGAGGATCGCATTGTACAATATCTACTGACTGTGCTGAATACTCGAGGCACTCCACTTCACTGGAAGCATTTAGCTAACGAAATAGAAGAGACCACCCAAATTTCTGAGGACAAACCAGATTACAATCCAAAAGATCTACGGCCCAAAATGAAGAAGCTGCTTGATGCATCTGATCTGCTGTATGTCAAGGTAGTAAGGGTCAACACTTTCTCCTCTCTTATTCAGGATGTTCAAGTCTGTGAGAAGCTTTTTACAGTTTTGTCGTCAAGTCTAATTGTAGTCCACAGTGCGTAGATATGATACTGTTTTTTGTTTTTGTTAGATATTTCACTGTTTTGAGTTTTTATGTTTGGTCAGCATTAGATTTCATTAAGATCTTTCAAATTTAGCAAATCCTTATGTGAGCATTACTAGTTTGACTAATCTTAAGACAAAATTGTAGATAGGTTGAAAAAGTGGAATTGCATAGTTACGCTTGTGAATCTGGATGTTCAAATCTGTGATTGTTCTGGGCTCAATAGCCACTATGCTTGAATCCTTCACACAAAAATCTCATAACACAAGGCAACACAGTAGAATGTGACTCAGAGAAAGGATTATACTCAAGGCTTATAGTTGCAGGCAGTAACCAGTGACAATAGATAACAATAAGTGTTGACTCTGTAAGAGATCATCTGGTCTATAACTCAAATAAAAATACGTTGGAATTCAGCTGTACACTTGAAGTCTCAAGTTGTAGTAATAGCATTTGAAAAAATAATTAAAAAGAAAAGAAACACTTCCGATTTGACTAGGATCTTCTGGATGCACTCATTATAGCATCTAACAAAGTCTAGAGTAGTGTAGCTGAAATTATCCTTTAAAAATTACTTTGAAATGAAAGGGTAAATACAAGGCTTTTCCTCTATTGGATTCCACAATGGGTTAGACATATGTCCTAAAAGAATGTGATTTATACATTGACCAGGAAAATGGTGTGATTTATATATGTAATATATTGATTGCATAAGTATCAGTCTTAGTATAACGCAATAGACGAGGCTGTAAGAGGTAGTTTGTCTTTAATGGAAACTGCTGCTGTCCTTTTCTGTCTGTATTTAAAACATGGGGAAAGTTTGAACTAATTTCTTTTGGGAGTTGCTCGTATCTTGCATGTTTAGCAAAGTCTGAACCATATTTTTAGGTCGAGTTTCTTAGTCTCCAGTACGCAGAGTTGCAAAGTTCGAACTAGAATATTTTGTGAGTTGCCTGTCTCTTCCATGCCATGTAAAGTTCGAATTATATTCTTAGGTTGAGTTGCTTAGTCTCTTATTTGCGTAGCAAAAGATTTACAGAGTTGTTCCAGCTATGCTTATGAAGATTGTGCGAAGTTTAGAAAAAATGTCATGGAACTTTCATCTCGTGCAGTCCAATTGCTTATGAATATACACGCATAGGGTAAAAAAGTTGAGAGTAGGATAGGTTTTATAAGTTTGGAGACTACAAAAGGTTTCATTTAATCAGAATCCTGTTTGCGTGTGCATATATTCGTCATTATTATGAAAAAGATATTACCTGTAATTATGTTTTTTCATAAATTTACAAGGGTTAAGGAACGTTCTTGAGAAAATATTTGAACATTATGTATGATTTATAACTACATGTCGGCAGCTTGGGTTTAATTCTGTCTGCTTGCCCTAACTGAATCCTCATTCTTTATACTCAAGTCCTATTTGATATTATAAGTTCTACGACTTGCTGATTTCAGAGAGAGAAAAGGATCAACTACAAAACCTTATTCATTTATCATTATTTCAATGTTCTCACTCTTTGTTGTTTCTCAATTTCAGGATCTTGTAGCAGAAGTTCGACATGCACTCTATGTAACTCTGTCCGAATTTGGTGGTAATATCGAAGATGAGAATGACATGGAGTGCCTTGTTGAACATCAATTTGAAGTGCTGCAGAAAGTATTGAGGATACCTCATAAGTCATCTGAAGCTCGTTTGATGGTATCAAAGAAGTTTCTTACTTTATTTAGGTCAGGTAAACTTGGTTCTTTTGTCCTTGATGATGTCCCTGAATCATAAAATAACTTTCCCCTTTTTATTTTAGTCCTTAATTTTCACAAATGGGAGGAAATGAATTATTGGTATATTGTATCACTTCAACGGTTTTTAGTAGCTTATTATCCTCTATTTATTCTTATTTTGGGTCTCTTAAAAACATAACTGGAATCTATCTAAGTAGAGTTATTAAAAACAAAGTTCAAAATAGTAGATTAAAAAAAAAAAATTAAGTGCATTTAAGAGATTTTCACATTTTCGGTTTTCCATAAAAAAAAGAAGACTATCACATTATTTATTTAATTTTTTAATTTTAAGTGCATTTAAGAGCTTTCCGTGGTAAATATATGTTTGTCCATTATATCTAGATTGAATGTCATGGAACAATCACATTTGAATATTCCAACATTTTATATTCTAAATTTTGAATAGACTAAGGTATTTAAATGAGTTTGATATCTCGTATCGATTAATTTGAGTATGATTATGCATTTTTAGTCTAATTTTATTGGAAGGTGCAAGACATCACTCCTATTATGTATTATGTAGGAGGAACAAATCTATCACAGTCACTCAGGTCTCATTACATAATTTATAGTATATCTAACAATTTTTATAGTACATTCAGTAACGGAAGACTTTTTACTGTGTTAAAGCATACAACTCTTGATGTTTGAAACTATATTGACCTCGAGTTCAAAAATCGTGTGCATTATTATCACTATGAGAATTGTTATGACTAATACATAATAATCCAAAAAACATTATTATAGTGGATTAGTCCATCACATTGTTTTCCTAATAATGTACCCATATATTGAGGTATTTTCGATACTAATGACAATACAATATAAGGATAATTTAAGAATAATTATATTATTTAAAAAAATTATTATTAACACAAAAAAAAGGTAAATAAATATATTATTACAAGCATCCCATCTAACTACATTAGAGCATAGCTTATCACATTCTTCACCCAAATCCTAATAACAAAGAATGAATCAACTTACTTCATTTTCTTTCGTCTCATAAAATAGTTGCAGGGTAGTGAAATGGAATGACAGGATTATCATAATCAGATGCATTCAAGAATCAAAGGAACGTATAGCTGGCATAATTTCGCATAAGAGATGCCAAAATCAGGCAAGCACATTAGGCATTTATCTTTCGGTTTTCATAATGAAATTGGATAACAGCAGATTCAGTTCTTTAAGGTCATCACTGCATAACAGTATATAAGATCTACAAAGTAGGTAGAAGAAAGTTGAAACGAGTAAGCAAAAGGTCATACATTCTTCAATTTTTTCATCTTAGAAGGTGGCCATCGTCCCTTCTTCCTCAACTTTCTCTTACGGACAAGTCGCTTTCTACGAAGCCTTATCTTCTTCGCCATCTTCATCTTCATCTTCTGCTCCGCCATCTGCTGCATCTTTGATTCTAAAGGAAGTTGTCCTACTGGTAAATCTTCCTTCTTGCTTTCCGCCGGAACCTGTTCCTCGCTATCAGTACTTGCAGAAGATGCTTTCACAGTCATCACCGATCTTTTCTTGCTGGGGACAAACTGTGTACCAATTGAACATTTTGAACAATGGACATCGATTCTATTCACCCGCAACCTGGAAACTGACGACGAATACAAAAGATTTCAAACAAGATAAAGAATGTTTACATCAATGACAACGAAGTGTTCGATGAAAAACCACACAGAAGATGACGTTAAATGAAAAGCGAACTTACTTGGTAAAACAACGATGGGCAACGACGTTGAGCAAGAACGAACCGGAGAAGAAGAGAGACAGGTAAGTGGATTAAAGGTGAGGAGAGCCATTTCCTTGTACTTTCGATTTGGATAAGCTAGATAAATGGTCCTTTTTTCTACCCCGTCCTCATACCATCGAAACAATAGAAAAAATTAAACAGCAAATAAATAAATAAAGTCTCGATGGGCCTATGCATCTGGCCGGCCTATTGCCCACTAAGTCAAGGACATGGCAACAGCCTAAAACTATATATATATATATAAAAGGCTGCTTAAGACACCTAACTATAGTTGACATTTTAATGAAAAGTTTTTTTTGAGAAATAAAAAATGAAAAGTTTTAGTTGAAACTTTTTTTCAATAGAAAAATGCGACAATTTTATTGACTATATGTTGATTAAAAAAAATCAAAAGGAATAAGGAAAAAAAAAAAAAAAGGGAAGGAAAGGGAAGAAGAAAGAAAAAAAGTCCTGTATTTTTTATTTGTAATTATCATATTCAAGGCATTATAAGACCATTACCTATATTTTACATAATCATATATTTCTGTCTTATTTTAATAAATTTTCTTATGTTATGTTTAATTTTCTTTCATGTTTTGCATAAATTATTATAAACTATATATCATTGACTTAAAAAGTTAAATCATTGTAATACTACATATAAATATAAATATAAATATCATGTTCAAATCTTTAGACATTTGAGTTGAGGAAGGTTTGATTACTTCTAGTAATAGGGTTATTCTTTATTTATATTACCTAAAATATTATTGGTAGAATTTAGAAAAGGAAAACAAATATTACTGACACTATTTGGTTGATTAGAATGTAAAATTATATAAACACATATAATAACGGAAAAAGACATTAAATTATGCATAAAATGTGTTGGAGCAATTATAGTTCAAATTACAATTGCAGTTGCAATTTCTGATGGGTTAAAATCATAACTTGTCACTTTTAGAGTTTGACTATCTTTTGAACAAAATTTGTTTGAATTTGTAATCTGTTGAAAGTGTTCTCAACATTGATCTAATGGAGGAACAAATCACAAATGATTGGATCCAACTAGATCATACAAATCGAAATCATTATTTTATGAAGATTGGATTTGATGACATAAAAGAATATCTTGAAGATTTTTTTTTTCTTCTTCTTTATCTTAGTCTTTATTAGGATAATTATAGTATAGTTTTGCAGGCCTTAAACTTACATATAGCTTAAGCTTGTCTAGGTAAAAAGTATGACAGAATTAACAATTTATACTATTCTATATTAGTAACCATTTTGAGAGTGCATTTTGTAAGTAAAACTCAAATGAGTCTCTCGGTTTTACAACTAAGTTTTCAAAGGAAAAACTTAGTGGAGAGTGATTTAGATCTTTGTATGAGTGTGAGGTTATTACATCTTACACAGTGGGTGGCAAGACTTAAATCATCACTTGTACTTTTTTGAACATTGTGGATTAACTTTCTAGGTAAGGCCCGCAGACAGGTGGAAATCAAATTGTGTAACTGTTGGATTTGGTGCCCTAAGTGTAGTGTTTTCGTCTAAGTACACTTATAATTTTTAAAACAGATTGGTTAATAAAATTATTCATGAAATACATTAATACTTTATATATTGTCCTCACATGAGCTTTGCGTGAAAAACAAAATAGAAGTAAATGTTACTCATTGGTTGTATAATGTTTCAATTAATACTAAGCGATATTACGTGGTTGGATCATAATACAGAAAGACAATTTTATTACTAGATGAACCTAAACATGTCATTAGTTTAATCGAAAATGAGCAAACTGATTGAAAGAATATGTTGTCTATCAAATCCAATTGGGGAGATGCTTTGTCTTGGGCATGGGAGCGGATGACTCTCAAAAGATAGAGACTTAGATGTGACTGACTGGACTAATTGTACATCAGACTAGACCCAAGAAGAATAGATCCTGAATTTGTTTATGGATTTATTCACTTGTGACGTTCATTGTGTGACATACTTAAATCTTGAGTGGATGATGGACTATATATGTGGACTCGTACACTTTGATGTAAGTAAAAGCCTAAATTCAAATAGATAAGAAATCGAAAGCTGGTGCGTTGGGTGTACGACTTCTGCAGTATGTAATGTCATTGACAACAATGAAATTCATAGCTCGAGACATGGGTAAATGATTTCCTCTCATTGGCATTACATGATTGATGAAAATTAAAAGTGACCACGGGTCATTCGTCTTTGTGATGAATGATTTGATCACTATTTGATGATGATTGACTTTTTATGAAGGAAGATGTAATAATTACCATGAGATAAAATAGGATTATATTAGAAGAACGAATATTATCCTAAAGAGATTAATGATATTCTATGAGGGTAACAAACTTATGACAAGGTCATTGGACGAGCACTAATTAAGTTGTTTTCGTAATGTTATGCCATTGGGAGAGCTCAGTAATGATACTATAGTGGAATGACTTCGTGACTAAATGAGTTTATAATTGATAGGCGAAAAACTGGAACTTTATTATAAATCATTTAAGCCTCAATTGCATATGTCCAATCGGCCCCTCCGCTAGCTTGTTGAAATTAGAAATGAATTGCATGTTAAATCAAATGAGCAAAAATAAATAGAAATGTTGAAATGTAGAAATATGAAACATTTAGAAATGATTAAAGTTTTCTCCAAAATGAAAATGAAAATAGAGAAATGAAATCATTTAGAAGTTAATGTGGTTTTCTCCAAAATGAAAATGAAAATGGAAATGAAAATGAGAAATGAATTCATTTAGAAATGAATAAGGATTTCTCAAAATTGATCGTAAGATTAAGTTTATATTTTTGAGCTACTTTAAAGCTCGAAAGTGAAAACAACCCATACGATTATAGTGAACAAGTTGAATGGTGAAATATTAAATATATTTTCTTGGAACTTTTATCAAGGGTAAAATTGTCATATTTACCGAGGATAAAATTAGGATGAGAAAATTATTTAATATAAATATTGAAGTTTATTTTGAGAAATACAAAAAAAAAAATTATTGGGTTGGATCAAATTATAAAGTATTGGGTTAAAAGCTTGAAATGTACTTATAATTGGACTTGGTATGGAAGAGGCCTAAAAGCCCTTTATGTAATAAAGAGGGACGACAAACCCTAATATAATTAACTAGAGTTGCCACCCCTACATCCTAGTTGAATTAGGATTTCGTTTTTCTAGTTGAAATAAACTTCTATAATTCAATAAGGGTTTTACCTTCTCTCCCTATAAATAGATAACACCAGTAGGGCTATTTACACAACTTTCAGACTGCTCGAAAATAGAGAGACTTTTATTCTCTAAGTATTAAATATATTTTCTGGAATAACGACTCTGCTAGTTTCTATTCGAGAAGAGAAAATTTTCATTTTCAGCCTAAAAGAAAAGAAAACTATTTCTAATTTCTGTGTTTAATTTAATTTGATTTGATCGAGTCCAGACTCGAGGCAATTCGTGGTATAAGAATAGCGGAGAAGATCGTCTGGATATAGTTGGTGATGACATGTTTATTTTGTATATTTTACGTGTTCAAATCAATTAATTCTTAAAATAGTTCTTACCAAATTGGTGATTTTATGTTTAAATTTTGTCAAGAACGAAATTTGAATGCTTTAATTCAAAGACAAGCTAAAAATTATTAAATTGGAGCATGAGCAATAGAAGAGGAGCCGAATTAGAAATTTGAAGACATTTAAGGGCTGATTAGATTTTTGACTTTGTAAAAGCCATATTTAGAAAAGAAAATCTGATATTTTATTTCACGTAATTAGTGGGTTGGTGGGTTAGCCTAATTTTAGTATATGGTTTGTGTACAAGTAGGGTGTATGGTGGCCTTTGAAAGACACATACTTGAACTCACTTGGAAATTGAATGAATAAAATTTATTCCTTTCTTTTCTTTCAACGTTAGAACCAATTGCAGACATTCTGCCAACTTTTTCCATTTTAGTCATTTTCCCTTCCTTTTCCATCTTCCACCATTCTATTAAATCCACTTCCATAAACCGACTAAGTATGACCAATTTCATGTTTAGCTTTAGGCCGATATTATTTTCGGTAAAAAATCGTGAGAAATGAATCCAGACTAAAAATCTTTCATAACAGTATTCACCATATCTCCAAAATATAGGATAGTATAAATTCATCCCTTAAAGTCAATTCAATTTCAGTTCAAAAAGCCCACGTTGGGTTGGAATTGTTTGGCATATAGTTGGGAAGTCGAGTCAACCATGCTGTATTTGGATTCCCGTGAACAAATTGGCTTATCCTGGCGGGGTCATACTAGTGGGATTTTCGTCAAGGGAGATAGTGATCGGATTTAAACGTCTCGCGTGGTTGAGGCTATTAATCTGAGTTGGGTTTTAGAGAACAAAAGGCTGTCGAGGTCTTGAATTGTGAAAGCGTGTATCGCAGTTAGACAATTGGTAAGGGTCGATTTGCAGGTCGTACTGGAATCAACTACGAAAGGAAGAATTGTCGATTAAGACATTTTTGATCGTTATAACTAACTTATGGTTTGGAAGAGAGAATCTATTTTCGAGGATCGATTCAAAAACTAAAATTCACCGAGTCTAAGGCTAGGTTTTTATATTTCTATTTACAAAATTCAAATAACTTTCTTATTTTATATTATTTTCAATTAATATAACTGTTTATTTTTGCTATCTCACTTATTTAATTTCTAAACATTTTCAACTCTCCAAATTTATTTTGTTTGTTTATTTTTCAGCGAGTTCATTTCAAGTCGCGGGCACGACTATTGCCATGACAAAAATCCTGTTCAAAAGAAAAAAAATGAAATTGGATAACAATAACCAATCCTTGTGGATTCGACCCTACCACTCTTTACTACTATTTAGAGTTAATTTGTCATAGGAATTTTTATTTGGAGGTTTCGACGCCTATCATCGGGAACAAAAAGGATTCGTTTATTCAAAAACACAGGTACGATTTTGGTCTAAGGTTTATTGCTATAAATATCACAAATCAGGTCAGTTTTCAAAATTTTTATTTTCCGCTATACAAGAAAACCATTTTCGAACTAGATTTTTTCTAACAGTAACCAAACTTTTGGTATTCCTATTATGCACTTGTTAGTTGTGTTAATTATAATTGCTTGCATATCTACTCACAAACCAAATGTTACTTCAAATTGGAATAAAAGAAAAACACTTTGTGGCGTCCCAAACTCGTCCGGGATAGTACGACCTTAATTTGGAACGTCACATTAGTCACTTACGTGACCACACCACAAACCACCATTAACACCACAACATTATCATGCATAACTATCAATCAAACAATGAAGGTTAATCATACGAACCCTAATAGCATGATTTTCTAACAAAATCATTCAAACGACATTCAAAGGCAAAATCGTCATTTCACTATCAACATACGAGAAAATCCATAAAACAACAAATTAGATATAAATTTTAGTTCTAAGGTTTTATTAAAATCATAGTTTGAAGATCCAATTAAAACTGATTAATATTTCATATCAAATGTTAAAACAAGGAATAAGGACTAAATTGAAAGAAAGTCATAATATAAAAATAACCATTTTCGAAATTAGTTGTGGTTTTATGAGATTAGACATCTAAAACTTAGTTATGCAAATTTTCAAAACATTTTATGGCATTTTACACCTCTAATTACATTACATAAAACTTAGGACTAAATTGCAAATCTGGTGAAACATTCCAAAAACAAATAGTGTGTAATGTCGTGATGGTGCGGTCCCCACATCATGACATGAATTGGAGGAGGCACCTCGTCATGATGACACAATAAAGGGTGTCTCAACGTTGGTTCCTTGTCATGACATCATTAGAACGTTGTTGCAACGTTAGTTGCATTTTCTACAATAACAGCCCAGAAATCTGCAATGTCATGTTTTGGTCACTACCAAACATACCACCTCATGCATTTAGGCTTATTTCACAATTCTAACAAGTCATATTACATACATACATCATTTAAAACATGCTCAAATACACTATAACATCCAATAGCAAAATTTGAGCCTTAAAGTAGATGATCATGCTATCATACAAGTGATAATTTCTAAGTCATTTACTCAACATATCAAATCAGCCTATCATGTATTTCTAAAGGTTCTATATGTTCATATTGAACCATTTGGTCATTGTAAGCATTCCACAATTTCCAAAATATAGTTTAAACATTCATAACGCTTAGATATCAAGCTTCATGCAATTCTAACACTTAGGATTTAACCAAGACATGTCATGCATCAATATCATTATTCACAATCATCAAAACATCACAAACCAATGTTCAAAGTCTTTAACAACAGTCCATATAGTCTATTTTACAATACCAAAATGAATAGTCTAGTCCCATTAATCCAGTCCACATTGCCTTTATCAAAAGAGTTCAAAAACCTCAACACATACTCAAACACAATGCCTTGTATAAATCACCCTTATTGCCCACTCCCCTCACCTCGAGATCATTATTCCTTTGAAAAATATTAAAACATGAGTGTGAGCTTTACAAAGCTTAGTGAGTGCTCAAGGATGCCACGATAAAACACAATATCCAAGGTTAAACGAAATTATACTAAGACAAATAATCATGGCTCTCTTAAGCATAATTCAATCAATTCATAATTGATATATTGGCTACTTGTGATTTGAAAAACATATATGCAAACATATCTCATTGGATAAACAGGTCTCCAACACACCAAAGACTCAAAGAGTCTAACATGTCCCATGTAAGTGCAACATAAAGCTAACACTCTCCAACACATCAACATGTCCAATTGAATGGAGTCAAAACACAACGTTCTTTTATCTTTCCAACATATCCCTGGGCCTCAACGCCCATAATCAAAACACGTGTGAGTACATAAATCCTATGACATGCCAACTATATCCAATGATTTCAATAGATCATAAGGCCAACATATCCAGTTATACATATTTATTTATTGCTTTATGCATACTTTCACTTGTCATGTTCACAACACTATCACATTCACTTTTAATGCACTTTCAAGTGCCAACACAATGCTCAATGAGCCACAATCAGTATAGATCTCATATGTGTGCATAAACCAACAAATCTCATTCACATTCCGACATAAACACATCTCACTTTGCTATAATAGCTCATCAGGTATCACATATCACATCATATATGCATTATTGGCAAAATAAGATAAAATTGAGTAGGAAAGCTTACACTCAGAACTCAGGATAGGCTTTTAGGCTAACCTAAACCCCCAATTAACTCAAGTAATTATGCTACAAGCAACATTCTAGTCCACTCACTACTTAACTTTTGCTTGATTACCAAAAGCTTAAACAAACTTCTCCTTGCCTTTCGCCTTACTCGTATAAGGCTTCGATGGATCCAGAACTTTGCAAACATATTAAACAAAAAGTCATTTGACCACTAACAGTCACAAACACATCTAAACATCAACAAAAATGCATATCCATCCACTCCTCTATTAAATGGAAAATTTGACTAGTTTATCAAAATAATCGATTTTATTAATCAATTATTGTTTCTATTACTTAAAACTTCTTCTAGATATCTTATATATAAATTTAGAATAGATCTAAATCAATTTAAATACCTAAAAACTCAAATATCAGTTTTTTGAAAAAATCATCGTACATGGGCATTCAAGTGGGAAAAATCATCAATTCTTTAAAATCCTTCAATGATTTGTTATATTGAGTTTAAAAACCTTTTAATCATGTCAAAACAAGTTGAAAATCATTTAGAAACAATGATTTAACTTAGAAATTTGAATTTCACCATTTTCAAGCTCAATTTCGGCTTAAAACTTTAGATCCATAGGAAATTCATTATAAGTGATCAAATCTTGATTTGAAAAATCAACAAGCATGAAAACATCATGAAGAATCTGATTCTAACCTTGATTGAATAAGAAAAATGAGTTAAAGCTTGAATTCCTTGAAAATCCTTTGAAGAAGAATGAGAAAATTGATGAAGAAATTGAGAGAAAATTGAATGTTTAGGAGGTGAGAAAATAAAAATGGTTTAATTGTTTGGAGAGAAAATTGTGTGATTTGTGTTTGGAAAAAGTTTCAAATGAGAATGATGAAGGAGGGAAGAAACTTGGAAGGGGGTTTTATAGCTGAATAGGAAAAAAAAATTGATTTTAAAACTTGGACTAATTACTTTTGGGCAACTCTCAAGTTTGATCATTTTACAAATTAGTCCCCTTTCAATTAAAAACCCTTTCCCTTAATTTTTTTTAAAATCTGATTTTATTTTTTAAAAAGCATTTTAAGGCAATTGATTTTCGAACTCTTAATTTTAATTTCCCTAAACTAAATCTAGGCCACTATTATTATTTTATCCTTATTATTCACTCTGAATTTAATTTCGAGACCCGAATCGGCTACCCGAACCACTAACCTAAAACTACTAAACCGAATTTTGGGATGTGACACACTTGGCATTGTAAGTGGTGATCATGGTGTTGACTTTTACTCATTATGAAAGCTCTTTAGTTTCATGACCCCTCATGTTGGACGAATCTAATTACACATACTAGAAAGCAAGGATAAACACCTTTATAAATTCTATGGATAAAAAGGCAGGTGTGTAATTCTCACTAGATGGGAGCCGCCTCTGTAGTTGATGTCTTTGGAGTTAAAGCTCCCAAATCTGGACTCACTTGGACCATTGAGGAAGAGAAGTTTACCAATCCAAATTTCAAGGCCTTGAATTGTATTTTCTATGGAGTTGATGATTAAGAATTAAAAAGGATCTCCAAGTGTAAAAATGAAAGAGGTCCGAGATATTCTTGAAATTGCCCATAAACGAACCAAAACAATGAAGCAATTGAAGCTACTAATACTGGCTACCAAATTTGAAACACTCAAAATGCAGGAAAGTGAGACTCCGATTGAGTTTTATGCCAAGTTATATAATCTATGAAATCAAGCATTTTGCACTTGGTAATGAATACTCAAGCCTAAAGTTGGTTAAAAAAGTCCTTAGATCACTAGCAAAGAGATTTGCCATCAAAGTGACTACAATTGAAAAGGCCAAAGATATAGATAGTATGTGTATTGATGAACACGTAGGGTCATTACAAATATTTGAAATAAACCTTGATGAATCTGGGAAGAACATAAGAGTATATATAAAGGTGAGAATAACATAGCATTTCAAGTTGCAGCTCTAATTGTAACTGGTGATAATGCTACTATTAAAAAACTCCAAAAGTAGATGGCTTTGCTTACACATATCTAGAGGGAACAAGAAGTCTGATGTTGCAAAAAACTTCTTTAAAAACAAAAGCAAAGGTGTAGTGGTCAATGATGAATCCACCGGAGAAAAGGAGAAAGGTATACAATGTCATGTATGTCATGGCTTTAGACACATTCAAGTAGAGTGTATTAATACACTCAAGAACAACAAAAAAAAAAACTTTTTGTGTTACTTGGAGTGATGAAGACTCTTCTAGCAGTTCAAATAAGGACGATGAGCATGTTAGTAACTATATTGCTATCACCTCTTTTTTCAATAATCCAACTGTAACTGATTCAGAAGCTGATAGTGACTCTGATATAGAATCAAATGGAGAGTTCTTGGAGACTTACAAGACGATGTTGGAAAAATGAGAGCATATATGCATTATAAATAATGATAGTTAATAATTATGTAATCTTAACGAAACCGAGTTGTATTAGTAATAGTATTGACAATTTAATAATGACAATTTACAAGACTTACAATCGGCAATAACATCATTCATTCAATGTGGCTGTAATAGGCCAATTTTGGCCAGACCCAATTTATAGAATAAAACCCAAAATAAATAAAACGTCCAAGTCCAATACAAATTTAAAACCCAAATCCCAAAACAACCCAAACCAGAACTAATCCAAATTAACCCCAGGCCCAAACTAAACCCTAACCCACAATACCTAAAAACATTTTTAGCTAAAAGAAAACCCTAACACCCCTAAGCTACTGCCGCAGCCCCTCCACGAAGGCCCTCCGCACTCGTACCTCTGTACACCTCCACGTAGCCTCCTCTATACCTGCAAGAAAAAATCAAAAAGGACAACAACACAAATGATAGACAAAATGTATTATTATTATTTTTTTATTTTCGGCTATATAAAAGCCATACAAACATCGTTGTATTTTTTATGAACGGATATATAAAGAGGAAAAAAAAACACAAAATCAATACAAAAAAAGAAACAATCAACATTAAAAAGGTTTCCTTTTATTCTATTTTATCTTCTTTTTCTCTCATTTTTACTTGATATTTGCTTTGAGTTTTGAAAGAAAAATATGAAAATACAAAAAGAGGGGGTAGAAAATTACCTGACCTTTAGTATTTGGCTGCCTACGGAGGCTGAGGTTTGCCATTTCCGATGAAAAATGGCGTTTTGGGGGGTTCAAAATTGAAAAGCCAAGAAAAATGGCTCTTTTTGAAATTTTTGGCCACCGTGGATGGCGGCACCGTCGCCGGTGATTGGCAGCTGCCACGGTGGTCCGACGCCAGAGCTAGGTCAGAAATCGGGGAAGGGGAGAGAGTTGAGAGCTCTTTTTTTGTGGTTTTTTTAGAAGAAGTGAAAAAATGATTTCAATTTTTTTTTTTTACTTATATAGGTTGGCAAAACGCACCGTTTTGCTCAGCCCTTTTAAAACACCAAACGACGCTGTTTTGAGGATTATTCTCAGTGGTCAAAACGACGTCGTTTTGGCCTCAGACCCGAAACCCAACCCATTTTGCTCGAAGATTCGCGTGTTTTTTTTTGTTTTTTGGGTTATTTATGCGAAAAGCCTTTCCGTTTTTTCCCTCTTTTTTAATTTGGTTTTATTATTTCTTTTGATATTTTAAATTTTCCCCCATAATTCTGTTTTTGTTGCATTTTAATCTTGCGTGAAACGGTGTGTGAGGAACTTCGAAAAAATTTCCTGATCAGTCTCCCGTCGTTTTTTCACACGTTCATTTAAGTCCTAATTCGTGTTTTATTAATTTTTTCTTTTTTAAATTGACCCCCTAATTTTATTCCGATTTGCGATTCGATCCTTAGCCTTTTAGTTTCAAATTACTTTATATATTATTTAATTTAAACTGTTTTTATATATTATTTATTTTAAATTTTTTTATATACTATTTATTTTAAATTTGTATATGTTATTTAGTTTATACTGTTTTATTAATTTTTATTTTAAGAGTTCATAAATTATTTACATTAAGCTGTTTTATATTTTTATACATTATTTGTTTTAAGCATTTTTTATTTTAAACCTTTTTATATGTTGTCTTAATTTTTTTTAGTTGTTTTATATATCATTCTATTTTAGATTGTTTTGTACATTAATCATTTTAAATTACCTTGCATTATTTACTTCAAATTATTTTTTTTATAATCTATTTTAAACATTTTTTGTCATTTATTTAATATTGTCTTGTTATTTGTTTTTAAATTATTTTATATCATTCATTTCATTTTCCTTTGATTATTAATATTCACATTCAAATGATGTATGTTGTGTGATTATGGTCGTCATATGTACTATGAATTGTTCACTAGTGTATTCATAACGTCGTCATCCATTAGCATACTGTTTTATTCATTTATCATTTCTTTAAGTATTATATCAATTTTCACCCTAAAATTCATAAAAAAAGGGATTCTTTAATAAATGCAATATTCTGGTTTGGAAATTCGAGAGATCGTGCCCGAACGTACTGGGTTTCGATTTTTCTCGTTTGATCCAAATGACCGAATAACCTTTTAAAATTAAAACGCGTGAGTTTTGAAAATCAAAAGACAAGCTTATTCTCGAGGGTTTAAAATGTTGTGTCCTAATGTATTGGATGTGTCATTTTATTACTTCGGGACAAGAAGGTCTTTAGCAACCATTTCGATTTATTCAAGCAAATTTTTGTAAACATCAGCATTAAAAAAGAGAGGATCGAATTTTTTAATTCTTTTCGGGTTTTCAACTTTCGACATTAAGACATTAATTAATCAATTAGGTACCAATTTTGGGCGTTACGAGGGTGCTAATCCTTCCTTGTACGTAACTGACTCCCGAACCCGTTTTCTCAAATTTCGTAGACCAAAATTCCTATTTTAGTAAAATAGAACATTTTATTAAAACAATCAAATTACGAGGTGACCCGGTCACACCTAAACAAAAAAGATTGGTTGCGACTCCCATCTTTCATTTTCTTTTTAAATAAAAGTCGACTGTTTTCAAAACAAAAAATTGGTTTCGACAGTGATCTTGATGGAATAGAGTCGTAGTAATAGTGATGTAATTTCAGACATTGCAATATCAACATGGTTGTCTTATCTTCTACAGCTGTGGTGTATAATCGTTCTTCTCTTTCCACTATAGCACCATTCACTTGAAATCTCAAAGGATCAGTGGCTATTTTGAAGGATGGCAAAAAAAAAGAAAAAAGATAAGAAATAAGAACCAACTTTATAACAAAGAATAAAGAAGAAGAAGAAGAAGGAAGAGGAGGAGGGTTGGAAAGCCAACAACCAATAGTTGGATCTCGTAAGACATATTCTGGGTTGGGTTACAGTAAAGGTTGCCACCTGATGACAATGTCACATTATAATCATTAGGACTACCAAGTCAATATTTAGATCAAAGTCATACCTATATGCAGATGGTCGTCTAGGCATGACGATCTTAGTACTTCAAAGTACGTTTTGCTTGAATTTGGTTATGTGGATTTATTGGGGTAACATCTTGAACAACATATGTAGATGAAGACGGTAGAATAGGTTTCTCAGTTCTAGGATGACTATTAGAATCGACCCGATTAAGCAACAAGTAATAAAAAATAGTGGAATAAATTGAGAAATTGAACACACAAGTTTAACGTGAAAAAACTCTTCCAAAGAGGATAAAAAACTATGGGAAAAGATAATTTTACTATAATGGCAAAAGAATGAAGAGTACAAAAGATGGAAATAATTAAACCTCGAAAACTCGAAAATCAAAGAACCCTCAAAACGTAAACACAAAATTCTCTAAATGTGTTATGAATTCTAATCTCTAATGGGTGTATTTTCTAAGGTTGTAAAAAAACCTATTTATAGGCTAAATTAGTAGGTCAAATAAACTAGGCTAATAAATGCTAAATATATTATACTAATAAATACTAAATCTTCTAGAAAGAAAATATATTTTGTTTAACTTAACTTGCAAGCAATCTTTTAGAATTTAGGTCACACAACTCTAACAATGACCATATAAATTTGCATACAACTCCGCGACATGAAGGTACTCATGAAATTATATATACAAGGATTGGATGGCATTCGAAATTTTTAAAATAGTTTTGATAGCACCCTCCCGGAATGTTGAGCTATTTTGGAACCAATCTTTCTTTTTATTTCATCAATTTTAGCACTCGTACTAAACCTTACACCAATCTGGTGACTCAATTCAAAAACATAACCAACATCGAACTAACGAATTTGGTCATTATGCAGTAATCTAATTACTCATCTTCTTTATTGAAGCTGCACACTTAAATTGCTCGAATGGTATAGTCATAGATCAATTTCAATTAAAATATTGCACACATTTTCAACTATTGCTTAAGGTTATATTATTTTCAATTTCTAACAATACATTATGCTACTTTCAATGTCTAAAAATTGAAACCCTAACAATATGCACCAATCAAATTAATATAACAGTTACTTTCAATAGATTATATTTATTGCATCATCTAATTAAATTAAACATCAAAAGCGTAAAACTTGCAATTTAATACTGTGTCATTGTTGGTTTAACCCTAAAGTAGTTTGGGAGTATGGCTGACTATGGATCAAGGTTAGAAGGGGCCTAAAAAAATTCTTCATCTTTTAAGGTGAAAAAAAAAATTTCAATATTTTAAATTTTCTGATCAACGCTTCATTACAAGCAGAAAAATAATAAAATAAAAGGGACCCCAGAATTTTTTATTTTATTAGTAGTATATGATTTTGTTTTATTGTATTATATTTTATAATTTTTTTAAAAAGGGGCCCCAATTTATTATTTCGCTTAGGGTCTAAAAAATGTTAAGAACGGACCTATTTGTCATTTACCAAACATGACTAAATAAATGTAAAATCATGCTAATATATACAAAAACTTATATAACACTTTACGCTTATTTGTATGATCTGAAAAAGAACATATCATTAATATATATTTGTCATTCTAATTACTACAAAATAATACTTTTCACAAAACTCAATAAACATGTCAAACAATTATATTCATAAAAAAATGTATCACTTCAAAAAAAATTAATCAAAACATAATACTCTTAAAAATATAATAAAAAGTACTTAATATTTTAAAAATAAATCTATCATAATAAACCATACATAAAAATTCGAAAAATTAATAAGACAATAAATAATTTCTTATTTAAGTGGTTTTTGCTAGGTGGTAAGTAGTTTTTAGATTTTTGAAGTTTAAAAATTATTTATGATTTATTATTATTATTATTATTATTATTATTATTATTATTATTTTACATTTATCTATCTTAACATTCACATAAATTTTTTTGTTCAAAAGGAAAATTTTAAAGTAAAACAAAATTTGTTTGTCTTATCTAGTCATTTGATTGAGAGTCCTAACCTCTATAATGCCATGCATCACCCAACAAGATTTTCAAAGACTTTTCATTCCACATTTATTCTCATGTCAAGTTTAGCTATACCGTCTGTTACTTTATTTTTCAGTCTTCATACATGTTCTAATCTCAAGTATTAAGTTTCGCTCCAATAAATCCTTCATTCTTCCTCTTAACAAGTTCTAATCTCAAATATGACCAATTAACAGATTAATTGTCTTTATACAATTCATCTTTAAGACAATTTTTTAACTCCCTTCTCCCATACTAGTTTAATTCCCTGAAATGTCCCTCATAACTCAACTTTCAGCATCGGACAAACCCCTAACTTACGAGAGAGCCTACAAAGTCAATGTCCTTCATTATCCCTGGCCACTCCCCCCACCACAACAACAAATGAGCCAACTCCCATAGTTGCATCAGGATTCACCTTTATCCATTCCTCTTCGGACACCTCCCATCTTATCCCCCCAACATCGACATAATCTTTCATCACAAAAATAAACTAATATTACTTTTTTTGAAATCTCCATATTAAATGACAATTTTGATGATTGAAATCTTAAAATTGTCATTTTATTTGATGATTTAGGTGTTAAAAAAATCAAATATTATAGTATTCATTTTATTTTGATAAAAAATATATTATAAGAGTAAAAAAAATAATTTTTATTTTATTTAAATAAAAAAGAGCTAATTTTTTCCAAAATAATATTTTTGACCTAATTTTTTTTCTATCGCTTTTGGCTATACTGCGAACTAAAAAAAAAAAAAACTTAGACAAATCTATCATAAACAAATAAATAAATAATAAAAAAAGTGGAGTTTACGCGTAAGAATGGACGCCGAAAGACGCAGCCTTGACAGTCAAACCTGCAGAATAAGTTGATGAAAGCCATTGCACTCGTTGAGTCAAACTCAAAACTCAAAAAAAAAAAAAAGTAATAATAATAAACCATGGTTAGATTAGATTAGCCAAGTAGTACGTTCGGTCGATTCCCGTACGAGAAAATATGACGCCTGTCCCTCTGTCATTACGACGCGGTTTCTTCCCCTACCCCCACCGCCCTATTTAAAGCTTCCTTAAAAGTCTCTTCTTTCTCCCCCATTTCCACCTCTCTTCCTCTCTTTTCTTTCTTATGCTACTCCCAATCGCTTTGTCTCTTTTTTGGTCTCACCTAAATTAAAATATAATTCCATAACATGACCAATCACTACTACTGGATTGTTCCTTTCTTTTGATTTCTTTCTTCCTTTATTTCTTTTACAATTTTCCATCTGGACATAGCAAAAAACAGAGAGATCTATAGTTTCACTGAACTTGCAGCAGATGGCATCATCATCATCGGAAAACTTGGCCAACATTGAATCGTGGGCGTTTCGTCCCAGCTTTGCTGATTCTTGGCTCTCCGAAGCCGAAGCTCTTACCAGGGCACTCCAAGACTCCATCTCTACTTCCTTCTCTAACTCTGATTCGCATTCTCTTTCCCCGCTCTTCAGCCTTGTCAACTCTAACCCCTTATCGACGCCTACTCCTACCCCCAGCGGGTCAAACGTTTCAGGCTCTGACCCTGAAGCCACTGTTAAACGTCAGCGGACACTACTCAAGCCCCTTCCCACTGGAAAAGTCTCCAAGTCTAAACGCAAGTCCCGTGCCTCCAAGTTCTCTCAAACCACTTTCATAAAGGCGGATCCGGCCAATTTCAGGCAGATGGTGCAACAGGTAACTGGAGTCCGCTTTTGTAACGCGCAGATGTCTTTGAGTCCGATCCTGAAGCCCGAGCCTCAAAGACCCGGATGCCTGCCTACGCTCGACACATCAGCCTATTTGTTGGACCAGCATCAGCCATCTTCAGGAGCTGTTTCCGGGTCCAGCTTAGTTCCATTACGGTCTTCAGACGGTATAGCTTCTGCTGAAGCTACCTTAGATCCCAACAGTTTTCCCTGCTTTCCCACTCTAGAATCCTGGAAAGCCTAGTTTTTCATTTTTGCTAGTTATTTAAATTATCAGTTGTACCTTGCTTTTTTGCTAGTAATTTATCATTTTCGGAGTAGAATATGGGTGGAGCTGTTAATATAGTTTCTTTTTCCCCCATTTTTTTTGACTCCATGATGTTCTTGTAGATTAGTATGGTTCATGAATGATATTATAATGGCTAATTTATTTTACCAGTTGATGAATGAATCATACTACTTGAAACTTCAAAACTTTCAACACACATATACCAGAAAGAAAACAACCTTTAAAACTTCGAAAGAAAGAATCCATTTACATTGCAATTTATAATATATTTTCATAATTTTACGGGAAAGCATCTGTAATATTAAATTAATTTTTACACTTTTTTATTAGGAAAAAAGGAGAGAGGTAATAGACCGATGAGGTATATTATTATTTTTATATACTTAATTTAATAATGGTAAAGAAAAAAAAATAGAAAACTTCCATAACTAAATTTTCTACCCATTTAAACTTCAAAGAACTGCAACTCGAATCTTTGCTACAACTGTGCGTCACAACAATAACTATGCATCGAGCTTCAAGAACTCATAGTGCTCACATGAACCATGAAGCAATTTTCCCTGAGTCCAATTGAAATTTTTAGAACTCATACTGAACTTTTATCAATTTCGCTCTCAACTATATATATATATATATAATTTTATTTTGGTACCTATTTTTTTTTGTCTTCCATTATTCGGTTTAGTCTTTTTTTTTAATGACGTAAAAGAAATAATTCATCGTGGCACATCTAATAAATCACAATGTACAATATAATAACAGATTTTTTAACACCGTTACAAAAGAAATAGTTGAATCGGATAATAAAATGATAATTTAAAGAAATTATATACCAAAATGAAAAACAGCTCGAAGGTCAAATTGAGCATTAATCCAAACTTTTATTACACCAATTGTACATACTCTTACAATCTCTTTTCTCTTTTTAAGTTTTTGCCAAAATTTACCATATATTACAATAACCTTTTCAACACTTCTTATCAATTTAAGCCAATAGACAATTAGTGACTAAGACTCAATCCATTTTACAACTTATGTCTTTACACTTTACTAATTTAACTTTTTATTCATTTGATAAACATCTTTATAAAATTGTACTCTTTTAATTATAAGTTGCTTTCTTAAACTCTAATTCTCTTGACTTCCCTTAAACATATCTTAGTACTTTAAATTTATCATTAGCTATACAAGGAAGCATATTGGAACTTTTACTATCTTTACTCACCCTCTTTATGCTATATAAATACATTATATGACTTTATGTCTTTCATAACTATACTTTTCTGTTTAATTTTCTTTTAAAGCTATCAACTACAGATTTAAACATCTTTATTAATTTTGTTTATACTTTCACCCAAATAAACATGGATGAAAACCAATGCTAGATAGTGTTAGGATAAACTCAGTTAAGTAACAAACAAGTAAAATTAAAGAGAAATTGAAAAGATCGAATAAAAATATTTTATGTGGAAAAATCCCCCCGAAGAGGATAATAAACCACGAACAAAGATAATTTCAATAAAATGATAAAAACGAAGAGTAAAAAAGATGAAGATAAAATTAAACCCCGAAACCTGAAATAAGAACCCTCAAAACGTAAACACAAATTCTCTGAAAGCTTATAAAAGCTAATATCTAAATGTGTAATGAGTTATTTTTCTAAGGTGGAAAAAGGGTCTATTTATAGGCTAAAATTGTAGGTCAAATAATATTAAAATAACCTACACTAATCAGAGTTTAAGTGGGAAACTAAAAACAGAATTTAATTGGGAGAAGAAAAGCCGAAAAATACGAGGTATATCTCCATAAAACTTGACTCGTATTTCCACAACGCCTTCTTTGCTAAAGCCTACCACTGGCTTATCTCGAACTATGCAGGATATTAACTGAGTCAAAACTGTGCTTAGAAGCTAGAAGTCTTCTAGTCTTCGACTTGTGCACTACCAAACCAAAATTGACTCGAGTTTGATTTTCATGAACACAATGCCCTATCTTTTCAAAACCTGTATCCAAAAGAGAATCTCTCTTATTCGAAACGATCATAACTTTTTCCCTCCTATGACCAAGTTGCCTCCATTACAAACGAGTCGACTTCGACTCCTTAACAGACTAGGGACGTCCTATTTCACCAGTCATCGTTGATCCTTCCAGAACATAAGGACTGTCAATCTTTTTTCCCTTTCATCAAAACAAGAGCCCTACGAGATACCTTAATGCTATTTGAATCGATATTAATTCTACAACCCATTGAGTTTAAAATCCCCAACGAGATGAGATTTTTCTTTAAGTCAGGCACATGTTTGACATCTGACAATGCCCTAATTGTCTCGTCGTGCATCCTAATCTGAATAGTACCAATACCAGTTACCTTACTAGGTAAACCATTCCCCATGCGCACAATTCCACCTTCAATTGAACTGTATGTAAATAACTAGTCCCTGTTGGGATACATGTGGAACGAACACCTCAAATCCAGAATCCACTCGGACGTAAGCTCAGAGCTTTCACTTGTTGTCAACAACAAGAAATCATCACCCTTCTCATTGGCCAAATTAGCACCAGCTAAATCTTCCTCGTTGCTTTCAGCAGCCCTTTCATTTCGCAGTTTGTAACAATCTGTCTTAACGTAACCTAACTTCTTACAATAGCGACATCTTTTTTCTTGCTTCCTTGGTGCTACCAAAATCAAGGCTTACCTATCTGACTTGCTATCTGAACCAAGCTCATTATCAAGTTTGTCTTTACTTAACAGGTGACCCTTCACATATTCAAATGAACGATTATCTCTATCATAAATCAGGGGTTCCCCGAAAGACATGTATGAAGGGGGTAAAGAGCACAATAATAGCATAGCCTGATTTCCATCATCAATCTAAACCTCAACCTTTTTTAAATCATTCAAGAGAATAATAAATTAACTGATGTGACCTTTAAGGTGCTTACTTTTGTCCATGCGAAACGTGTATAGACGTTGTTTCAACACTAATCAGTTAGCTAGAGACTTTGTCACTAGAGGGTTTCTAACATTTTCCATAAGGCGAATGCCATTTTCTCCATCAAAACCTCATGCAACACATTATTTGTTAGACATAATTGAATTATGGAGAGAGCTTTTTTTATCTAACTTATCACATTTTAATTTATCCATGTCTGCAGGCTTCTTCTTTGTAAGGACCTTCTCAAGATCGCTTTGAATCAAAATTGTCATCATCTGAACTTGCCACAGATTGAAATTTGTGATGCCATCAAACTTATCAATATCAAACCTTATTACTACCATTTCTGAAAGAGTTGATTGCAGAAATTAAACTAGATCTTAATACCAATTTATTGGGGATAACCCGGTTAAGCAACGAACAAGTAAAATAACGAAGAAATTAAAAAGATCGAACACAAATATTTTACGTAGAAAAACCCATTCAAAGAGGATAAAAAACCATATGCGAAGATAATTTCTCTAAAATGGCAAAAACGAAGAGTACAAAAGATAGAGATAAAATTAAACCCTAAAACCCGAAATAAGAACCTTCAAAACGTAAACATAATATTCTCTGAAAGCTTGTAAAAGCTAATACCTAAATGTGTAATGATTTATTTTTCTAAGGTGGAAAAATGGCTAATTTATAGGCTAAATTTGGAGGTCAAATAATATTAAATTAATATACACTAATCAGAGTTTAAGTGAGAAACTAAAAACAAAATTTAATTGGGAGAAGAAAAGCTGAAAAAAATGAGGCATAACTTCATAGATAGACAAATAAGTATTCTCTTTGAATTAGAATAAAATATAGTTATATTTATCTATCTCTCCAAGTAAGGTATCAAGTGCGTATGTAATTGTTCAGTTCTTTATTATGACACATATAATGCAAGTATTTATCCACTCAACCACACCCTATACAAACATAACCCGTACTATATTATAGTATTGCTACGATATCCTATGGCATGCCATATCTAAATAACTAGTTTCCCACCTAGCTTACAAGGGGTTTCTCATTTCATAAAATAGTTTCGTCACTTTGATTATTCAAAGTAATTACTTTCATATAAGCATATAATTTCAGTAATACAAATAGCAAATATTTAGCATACAATTCATGGAATTAATCATTCAATTAAGCTTATATTAAAGTATCACAATTCATTCTTATACAATAAATTTTTAAAAAAATTAAACTCATTATAGATTCTTATAGAATCTGTGACGACTCAAAAGTCAATGGTGTTGAAAATTGTGGTTTCAGAATCTCGTTTTCATAAACTAGGCTGTAAATATATTTATTAAATATTTACGAAATTATATTACAAGTTGATTGAATTTTAGCCAAGTAATTTTGTTGAATTAGTGCTTAATTAAAGTTAAGAGACTAAATCGCATAAGTGATAAAAGTGTAAATTGCTTAAGGATTTATAATTAGAATTAAAATAAGGGGCTTATATAGTAATTATACCCTTAGAACTTTAGTGGCTGATTTCTAATTATGTTTGTAATAAAATTTTAGTTTAATTAAAGTATAAAATAATGATTAAATTAAAATAAACTAAAACATTAAGTAAAAGTGGGTGGAAGAGAAGAAAGATATTGTCTTCTTTCTTCATGCAAAACCGAAACCAAAGAAATAAAGGAGAAGGGCAAATGACTTGGGGTTTTCTAGTTTCAATTCCAAAATTGGTTAGCTCAATTTAGTCATTTCCTTTTAATTTTTATGTTTTTGGAATCCTAGGAGCTTAAGCTAGTTGACTCATGTAGTATTTTTCGGTGCTGTTAAAGATTTTGGAAGTTGCCATTATTGAATAATTGAAGTTTTAAGTGCTAATTTGATAGGTTTTAAGTTTAGAATTGAAAAATGACTAAATTGTAAAGTCAATTGATGGTTTTGTTTAATAGGGACTAAAATGCAAAATTTTGAAATTTATGATTGAAATGAAAAATAGGAGGTACAATAAGGACTATAGTGAAATCGACATGAAAAATAGAGGTTAGAATTGAAAGTTATGTTAGTCCTAGTTTTAAGGACTAAATTGAATTAAATGCAAAAGTTGTTTAAATTAGCAATTGAATGTGAAATTGTTTTCACATCGATAATTTTGTATGTTTGTTTTAATCTGTAGGTAACGTCGATCTAAGTTCTTCGAAAAAGAAAGGAAAAGAAAAAATTATCGACGAATAGCCCATAGTTTACAATTTGTGTTTCTATAATCCGAATTACTTTGTAATTGCAACATATTGAATTGTTTGGGCATGGTAAGTACTTAAGGTGAGACATTTTGTTATAATGAGTTATTTTAGATTGATTTGAATTAGATAATGTTAGGGAGGACTAAATTGAATGTATGTGAAAAATGTATAAATGTGTAATTGAATACATATTGAGATGATTTATGCTGCCATATGAATAGAAAAGTAAATTCATGATGAAAACACATATGAATTGAGATTATTGATTGATAATGAAATGAGTAATGAATACCTTATTAATTATTCGGGCAAAGTCAGATATAGTTGGCATGCCTTAGAATAGGAAAAGTTCAGGGTTACTTCGACTACGAATCAATGAGACACTGGATGCCAAATTACTTCAGTTATACCGATGAGACACTGGGTGTCGAACTTATTGATGAGCGCTGGACACAAACTATTTACTTCAGATTTATCAGATGAGGCACTAGGAGCCAAACTGGTGTGTTGGTTGGATTCGTATATCCGTTCGAGTCGAGTTAATAAGGAGATAAATGGTACAACATAAATATTCATAATTGAAATGATGATGATGAATAAGTCCTCGAATCTATGAGTTTAAAAAATCTAATATGAGATGTGGTATTTGATATTGAGATTGCAAATGGATATGAAATAAAAGTAAAAATGTATGATGAAATATCTATTTATGAAATAAGTTAAAACAATGATAGTTATGTTCATTAAATACATGAATTTGGAAATTGAGATAGAATGTGCTATCTTATGGATTGAGATATTATATGATATATGAAGTAAATTGTTATGCCTATATATTAGTAGATTTGAGCAAGGAATGTGAGAAATGGTATATTTGACATGTTAATTGCATATCATCATTGTTTTTAACTTATGAATTTTAAATGACTTATGTTATGTTATAATGTTCGAATTATAGAAATATCACTGAGTTATACTCAACGTACAATTTTTTTTTTGTGTGCAAGTTAAGTTCTTTTTTGTTCGACCATCACATCAGCATCCAACTGCAATCCCGAACTTGAAGTGTTGGTGATGTTTTGGTTATTAATGATATGTACCTAGAGAGTCTTATGTTTGTGCAAATATTATATTTTGGATGAGTTTTGGCATTTTGAATATCATGAATTTGTATGTGTGTGTGTGTGTGTGTGTGTGATGGCAATGATCATGATAATGATAACTTGTTGAGTATGTTTATTTACATGTATGTTTATTTGCTTCAATGGTAATTAGGTGATGTACCATGGAATTGGTGTGGAAATGTGTTTTATATGCCTATGTTATGCTTGAAATAATTTGGTAGGTTTAGTGCATAAATTATAAGGTTGATTTGGATCAATTTGAGATTGTTTGAATGGTTAAATTGATACGTGTTTGGTTGCTTGTTTTAAGGTGCCATTGAAGGCATATTGGTATGGTTTGAATGTGGTATTTTGGATGTTATTCTAGTGAATTATGTGGAGGTTATAGATAGGTACCATTGTGAATCATGCATGTATGTGGAAAAATGTTAGGCTTGTTGTTGTGATTTATAGGTCACTTTTGGTGCCACACGATCGTGTGCCACACACAGTTCCTTGACACGACATCAGGCTGTTACACGGGTTAGCATACACTCATGTGACTTGTTGAATTTTATGCTGTTAGAATTAAGTGACCCAAATTCTTATAGAATATGATGGAAAATAAAATAAAAGTAAAATCCATATAGAACTAGATTTCTTTTATTTTATTTTAGAATAAGGTTTTTTAAACCTTATTAAACTTCATCTATTTTATATTGATTAGGATAGGGTGTTTCAATCCTACTAGAATATGGCTTTACAAGCCTATAAATAGACATAGTCTATTCCTCTTGTATTGATACAAATTTTTCGACATAGTGAATTTTCTTCTCCTCTGCCCGTGGTTTTTTTCCCGAAAGGGTTTCCACGTAAAATTTGTGTGTTCTTTATTTTATTTATTTTTATTCTATTTTTTTCACAAATTGGTATCCGAGCTTAGGGTTATTCATCTCGATCACGGTAATGGCGTCTTTGAAATATGAAATTCATTTGTTGGATCGCAACACTAGATTTGCGTTGTGGCAAATTAAGATGCAAGCGAGTTCTTGCATGAGATGGATCTCGGAGGATGCCCCGCTAGGGATAGATAAGATGCCTTCGACATTAACAGATGAAGAGAAAAAGCGTAAGGATCGAAAGGCATTAACACAATTACATCCGCATTTGTCCAACGAAATTTTGCAAGATGTGATGAAAGAGAAAAGCTGTCATTGCATTATGGAAGAGGCTAGAACAAATATGTATGTCGAAAACTCTAACAAGCAAGTTGCATATGAAGCGGCGTCTTTATGCTCATCGTTTGGAGGAAGGTGCGTCGTACACGAACACTTAACAAAGTTGTTTAAAGAAATTCTCTCAAACTTGGAAGCCATGGAGGTTCAAAGTATGATAAGGAAGATCTAGGGTTGATTCTACTTTGTTCGTTGCTTCGTCTTATTCAACCTTTAGAGACACGATTTTATATAGTTGTGAGTCTCTAACGGTTGATGAGGTTTATGATTCTTTAACCTCGTATGATAAGATGAAGCATCTTGTGGTTAAACCCGACTCTCGGGAGAGGGTCTCATTGTTCGTGGGAGACAAGATCGGAATCTGCTGATGATGATCGTGGTAGGACACGAGAACGGAATCCTCGTGGTAAATCTAAGGGTAGATCGAAGTCTTCAAACAGAGGTAAAACTTGTAACTTCGCAAGAAGAAAGGGCACATTAAATCCTGAGTGCTATAAGCTACAAAATAAGATTAAAAGGGAGGCTGCGAATCAAAGGGAAAACAACCGGAAAATTCGGTGAAGTGATGTTGTAGAAGACTACGGCGATGGTGAACTTCTAGTCGCTTCGTCAATGATTCTAAAGTAAGCGAGGAGTGGATACTTGATTCAGCTGCACATTCCATATGAGTCCCAATCGGGATTGGTTTACAACTTACGAAACGATTGTCTCGAAGGTGTTGTTTTGATGGGAAATAATACTTCGTGTAAAATCGCGGTGTTGGAACAATTAAAGTTAAGATGTTTGATGGAGTTGTCGAACACT
This sequence comes from Gossypium longicalyx, assembly GCA_025698465.1. NCBI lineage: Eukaryota > Viridiplantae > Streptophyta > Magnoliopsida > Malvales > Malvaceae > Gossypium > Gossypium longicalyx. The sequence continues at coordinate 4,718,718 of CM046995.1, read as the reverse complement.
TAGTGACGCACGGCATGTTCCGAATTGAAAAGAAATTTAATTTCGTTGAGTACTCTTGATTCAAAAAGTACAGATATACACGGTGAAAGTGGGGTTTTAAAGATTTCCAAAGGGTCCCTTGTTTTGATGAAAGGACAGAGAAAGATTGCCAAGTTATATGTTTTGCGAGGGTTCTATCATTCATCGTGATGCACTATCGCTTCCTCGTCCTTGTCGGATGATGATATTACTAAACTTTGGCATATGCGCCTAGGGCATATGAGTGAGAATGGCATGGCGAATTGAGCAAAAGAGGACTTCTTAATGGGCAAGGAATTTGCAAACCGAATTTCTGTGAGCTTGTGTTTTTGGAAAACAAAAGAGAGTTCGATTCACTAGAGGAATCCATAACACGAAGGAACATTGGAGTATATACATTCGACTGTGGGGCCATCTAGAGTGCCTTCCAGAGGTGGAGCTAATTATATGCTAACCTTTATTGATGATTTTTCCGAGAAAAGTTTGGGCGTTCTTCCCGGCGAGAAAAGTGATGTGTTTTCGCATTTAAGTCTTGGAAAATTATGATTGAAAAAGCAGACGGAAAAAGCAGATAAAATACCTCCGCACAGACAATGGCTTAGAGTTACGTTTCGATGAGTTTAATAGATTGTGCAAGTCGAAGGAATCATAAGACACTTGACGATTCGTCATACTCCACAACAAACGGCGTTGCGAGCGAATGAACGAACGATCATGGAGAAGGTTCGATGTATGTTGTCAAATGCCAACTTACGAAGAAGTCATTTTGGGCGTAAGCGTCTTCATCGCATGTTTTTTGATCAACCGATCTCCATCCGTTGCCATTGAGAAAAAGACTCACAAGAGGTATGGTCCGTAATCCCGCTAATTATTTACGATTTAAAGATCTTTGGGTGTCCTGCATATGCTCATGTTGATAATGGAAAATTGGAACCGAGATCCATTAAATGTGTTTTTCTTGGTTATAAAGCTGGTGTAAAAGGGTATAAGTTATGGTGTCTGAAAATAGAAAAGTTGTGATTAGTAGAGATGTTGTTTTTGATGAAAGCGCTATGCTACCTAACTTATCTCTTAAAGACTCTTCCAATAAAGAAAATCAAAAACAAGTAGAGCATCAGATTAATACAGAGTCAACTCCTCAAGCCATTACAAAAATTGAGAATAGAGTTGCTTCTTCACCACAATACTCTATCGCCAAAAACAGAACTAGAAGAGAAATTAAACCTCCAAAGAAATATGTTGAGGCTGATCTAGTTGCTTATGCTTTGAATGTGGTGAAGATATAGATGCGAATCAAGAGCCATCTAATTATTCTCGAGGCGATTACTGTGAAGGCTCGAGAAAAGTGGATGTTTGCTATGCAAGAAGAGATGGAATCACTCCACAAAAACAGAACATGGGACCTTGTGAAACTTCCTAAAGGTAAAAAGGCTACATTCGTTGTAAATGGGTATTTAAAAAGAAAGAAAGGACTCAGGAGTTGAAGAACCCAAATATAAAGCAAGGCTTGTTGCAAAGGGTTACTGATCAAATTCAGGAGTGGACTTCACAGATGTGTTCTCCCGGTTGTTAAGCATAGTTCGATTCGAGCTTTGCTTGGTATTGTGGCCATGCATGATTTGGAGCTTGAGCGATTAGATGTAAAAATTGCATTTTTGCATGGAGAGCTTGATGAGGATATTTACATGCAACAACGTAAGGTTTTACTGATTTGAGAAAAAAGAGAACTATGTTTGCTTTTTGAAAAAGTCCCTTTACGGTTTGAAACTTGATCACCAAGACAAGTGGTACAAGAGGTTTGATTCCTTTATGACTTCTCATGATTTCAAAAGAAGTAGTTTTGTGATTGTGTTTACTTTAAGAAAAATAGTGATGGTTCTTTTGTGTATCTACTTCTTTATGTTGATGACATGTTGATAGCAAAGAAAAGATAAAGAAGAGATAAGAAAGGTCAAAGCCCAACTAAGTAAAGAATTTGAGATGAAAGATTTAGGACCAAAGCAAAGAAGATACTTGGTATGGAGATTCTCGAGAGATAGAAAATCAAGTAAATTGTACCTAAGTCGGAAGGGGTACATTGAGAAAGTTCTTTGCGGAGTTCAATATGCAGAGTGCTAAGCCTGTTAGTACTCCTTTAGCAACCATTTCAGACTTTCATCGATTTTGTCTCCACAATCGATGATGAGATTGAGTACATGTCACATGTTCCATACTCTAGTGCGATGGGATCTCTCGATGTATGCTATGGTTTGTTCACGCCCGATTTATCATATGCGATCGGTGTAGTTAGCAGATACATGTAAATCCCGGTAAAGAACATTGGAAAGCGATTCGATGGATTTTAAGATACTTACGAGGCACTACTCGATGTTTGCTTACAGTTTGGAAGAACTAAAGATGGAGTCATAGGGTATGTTGATGCTGATTTTCTTTGGAGACCTTGATAGAAGAAGATCTCTCTGAGTTACGCTCTTTACAATCGGAGGTTGTGCAATTAGTTGGAAAGCCATTTTGCAAACTACGATCGCTTTGTCTACCATCAAGAAAGCTGAGTACATGGCGACATCGAGGCTTGCAAAGAAGCTATTTAGTTGAAGGGACTATTTAGTGAACTCAATGAAGGCCTTCAAATCAGCCACGAGATTTTGTGACAAATGAGTGCTATATTTCTTACAAAAGATCAAATGTTTCATGAGAGAACAAAACACATTGATGTTCGGTATCATTTTGTTCATGATATTATTGCTCGTGGTGATATTGTTGTGAGCAAAATTAGTACTCATGAAAATCCTGCAGATATGATGACTAAGTCACTTCCTAAAACCAAGTTTGAGCATTGCTTAGACTTGGTTGGTGTTCATTGTTGAGTTAAACCCTTAAGGGGTTTTATGGAAGAGGTGAAGAACTTGTTTATTGAAAGTTCGCAATGAAGAACTTGTTCATTGAGAATTTGTGTCAAGGTGGAGATTGTTAGAATTAAGTGACCCAAATTCTTATAGAATATGATGGAAAATAAAATAAAAGTAAAATCCATATAGAACTAGATTTCTTTTATTTTATTTTAGAATAAGGTTTTTTAAACCTTATTAAACTTCATCTATTTTATATTGATTAGGATAGGGTGTTTCAATCCTACTAGAATATGGCTTTACAAGCCTATAAATAGACATAGTCTATTCCTCTTGTATTGATACAAATTTTTCGACATAGTGAATTTTCTTCTCCTCTGCCCGTGGTTTTTTTCCCGAAAGGGTTTCCACGTAAAATTTGTGTGTTCTTTATTTTATTTATTTTTATTCTATTTTTTTTTCACATATGCTTGCATAATTGCACGTGACCATACCCTATTACACGGGTGTGTGACAATTTTTAAATAATTGTACTTTTGACCCACACGGCCTCAGTGAGTTACATGGTTTGTTCACACGGCCGTGTGACTCCAGTCTCACACAAGGTCAGTTTATTACACGGTCTGCCCACATGGCCGTGTGTCCCATCTTTGCACAGCCTCAACCTTTCACATGGTCAGGGAACACGGCCGTGTGACCCCTGTTTACAAAATTTTTCATTTTCTTTTTGTTTCAAATTGATCCCTGATTGATGTCAAGTTAATTTAAAGCTTTCGTAAGCTTGATTTAAACCCGAATTTGGTTGTATTGCATGTTATGCTTGATCATATGTGATAAATTGAGATTGAATTGGAATTTTGAACTATGAATTGCATGTAAATGTTCCGTATTTATCTATAGCATTCTATTACTTGGGTTCGATGATCGAACTCGGTAAAGAGTGTTACAATATCTTCTCTTTTTGATACAATACCTAGAATTACTTATAGCCTCTTCCCAACCCTTAGACAGGAGAATAATGTGTTTCAGTGCACTCGAACTCACGTATTCCTATACTGATAATAATATCAATGCTAATCGAATTAAGACTCAATCAGCTTATACAATAAACTTATAAAGGAACTTACCTATTAGGTTGCCTTTGTATTTTATTAATTTCATAGCTTTTTCTATCCGCATACAAACATTTAAAATAAAGTAAACTGGCATATATCAACTTACCCGTCCTACTTCAGTAATTTGTAATTATTACTCTATCATGAATCAATAATATTAATTTTGTCACATCCATGTATATCATACGTGTTCATTAGCTTAAACTTAAAGCTTAATTTATCATTTCCATTGATTACTCTAAAATCACTGTTATTAAAACATATTTCAATTAACCAAGTTAACACTTAAATCTAATTCATCCTTCACTAATCCTTTTGATTCTTAGTACTTAAGGTCCAACTGTTATACTATTGAATTATCATGTTGCAAGATTATTGTCACTTTATTATAAAAAAAAATATTAAAAGATAAGAACTTTTCATAATAATTTGAGTTTGAATCACGATAATTATAATTCACTAAAAGAAAAAAAAAAACAACTACGGTATTTCAACCATATTAAAAACTTGCTACCTCTAAACATGCTCTCTCAATCAACGTCAGATCCTTTACATTTTGTTAAATCCAAAGAATTTTTTCCTTAATCAAGGGAAAAAATTAATAATTTATATTCAATAATATAAAAAAATTAATACTAAAATTAAATATTAACAATAAATAAATACTAGCTTGAATAATAAGTTATGAAAATAACATATCCATAACTTCCAAAGCATATGATTTGAATTTAAGGTAAAAGAAAGAAATTTGGAGAGGCTTTTGGGTGAGAAACTCAACAACAATGAGACGTTATTTTTGGTTGCGTAAAAAAAACAAATAAGGGAGAGGTATTTATAGGCAGAGTAAAAGAAATGATTATATAGAACTCCGCACTCATGGGAAATTTGTGCCACAAGTCTCTGTCATTTCAAAAATTGATAATTTAGTCCCTTTACTTTTATTTCATGGAATTTAGTTTCTTTATTTTTTATATTTCAAAATTTTGGTTCAACTGTTAACAGTGTTAATTTTTTTTGTTAAATTCAAGTTAATTACAAAGTCATTTTTTTAATTATATGGCTACCAAGTGAGTATTTTTTTATTTGAAAAATGTCACAACAACGAATTTAAGGAAAAAAAAAACTTAATAATGTTAATAGTTGGACTTGTATTTTGAAATCTAAAATGTAAAGAGACTAAATTCTATGAAATATAAGTTAACGACTAAATTCCTAATTTTCGAAAAGTACAATAGCTTGTGGCATATATTAACGTAATTTGCAATACCCCGAAAATTTTTACAGTAAGATATTATCCTTGATATAGTAAAATAAGAAAATAAAGTGATAAAAAGGAAAATTTTGAGTTGTGTCAACCTTGGAAAGTATATTATGATATATTAATTCAAGAAAGAACTAAATTGTAAAGATGAGAAAAATATTGTTGCACAAGAGTAAATACTCAAAATTTGAGGGGTTAAAGTGTAAATATAAAAAAAGTTGAAGGACCAATAGTGAAAATATTTTAAGGGTAGAATGATCTAGAAACTAAGGAAAATGGATGAATTAGGACCAAATTGAATAGGTGAAAAATTATAAGGGACTAAATGACAATTTTACCAAATTAAGTGATGACTCAAGGATGGAATTCTAAAAGATCATGAAGGGTAAAATAGTCAATTAATAAGAGAGAGAATTCTAGAATGTAATGATTATGTTGATGATATTAAATTAATTAATTAGATAAATATTATTTTATTAATATTTTAATGAGATATTTATTATTATTTTATTATTATTTATTTAGTATATAAGGAAGGAAAGATGAAGAATTCTCGTCATCTTTCCATGCATGCAAACGTTAGAAGAGAAGATAAGAAAAGAAAGAAAGTTTTCTTTTCTTTACAATTTGGTCATTCCACCAAAAATTTACTATTTTCACCTAGAAATCAAAAGAATTTCCATAGCTACCAAGAGAGAAAAATGTTAAGGAGACTATGAGGAGTTAGAATGTCAAATTGGATTCAAGGAATAGAAGCTGGAGGAGAGAGAAAACCAAATTAAAGATTGGAATCAATAGAACAAGGTAAGTACATCAAGATTTTAATATATTTTTAAGTTGTTATTATTGAGAAAGCATGTAAATAATGTTATAGTAGAGTTTTCTTACATAAGGTCCTATGTTCTTGATATGTTAGTGAAGAGAAAATAAGAGAAAGTGATGAGAAATAGTGTAGAAAAAGAAAATAAGGGTGTTATAAACATGGTAATTAATATCTTATACTAAAACAGTTTTGGACAGCAGCAGTAGTCTAACTTTGAAAATTCATCAAAAATTGTAGAAATCTAATTATAGGATGAATAAAATATGAAATTAAATCTTATTAAGTCTAGTTTCTTATAGAAGAAATTATGTAAGCAATGGAATTGTAAATCATGAGATATAATAAATTTTGTGAGACAAGGTCAGAATGATTTTGGGTTCCTCTATTCTGACTTTGGAAAATCATAAAAAATTGGAGAAAAATAATTATGGTCTTAAATTTATATTTTTAGAATCCTGAATGAGTCTATTTTCAATAGAAATAAACGGGAACATCATTAAAATTCTGTGCGAGGAGATAATTAATTTTTAGTGAAGAAGGGTCAGAACTGTCAAACAGCAGAACATGAATAACTTTAAAGAATAAACTGTACTTATTGGCTAAACCAAAAATTCTGAAAATTTTATGGTAAGAATATATATGAGTCTAGTTTCAGGTAAAATTATCGGATCTTAATTTGGAGTTCTATAGCTCCAGATATAAACAATTTGGTGACTATGACACAGATAGACAACTTGAATATTCATAAAAGTAAATAATAAAAATTATAGATAATGTTACTTACAAGTGTGTTATATACATTAAGGATGTAGAATGGAGAGGAGGAGGAGGAAAAATATGTATGAATATTCATCTAGCATGGCTAATTTGCATGTTTTAGGCTCAGGGACTAAATTGAATAAAAGTAAAACTTTATGGGAAATTTTGTAAAAATGTTAGAAATGACCAAATTGCATGAAATAGATTATTTTATTATTTAAATTAAAAAATTGAATAAAATTATTAATTTAGTTCAAGATCGGGGGAAAAACATGTTTTAGGGTTGAAAAGTGTTGAAATTATGGAAAATTCTGATATTTTATAGAATTCATGGACTGTTATCAATATGTATGAGAATAATAGCTGGAAATAAGGATTAAATTGCAAGAATTTTATTTTCCTGACCCTAAGGATGAAATTGTCATTAATTAAAAGTTTAGGGGCAAAATGGTAATTTTGCCGAGAGCATTAATTAAATGCATTAGAATATGAAACGAACGAAAATGATGATCAAATTTATTTATAAAGATCCGGACGACTCAAATACGAGACTTGATCGTGGAAAAGAAAAGATATCGGATTAATGAAATTATAAACACAAATAAGCAATGAGGTAAGTTTGTGTAACTTGAAATGTATTTTTAAATACTTGAAATATGTGGTTATGTGATGAAAATATGATTTGAATGTTCAATTCATGATAATTGATGAAATATTGATAATACTCGATATAAATTGAAAATAAATCCCGGTTGAATGGAATGGAATTCAATGGATCATTTGAAAAGGATTTGACGGTAAAAAGGATCTAGCCCGGACCGGTGATCCTATCCTGATATAGCCCTTCCGAAGAATATATGTAAAATGGATTTAGCCCAGACGGGTAATCCAAATTAGGGTCTGAATTTAGCCTGGACTGGCAATTCAGATCCAAGCTCATTAAAGTAATTGTCGTTGCAGGGGATTTAGCCTGGACTGGTAATCCCGACAATACTCTATGAGTTTATATTATAGGGGATTTAGCCTAGACTGGTAATCCCACTGTAAGGATGAGGTTCGCGGGAGTGTGCTCTATGATATGAAATGTGTAAGACCATGGTTGAAAGATACCATGACAACCTGATATGAAATGTGTAAGACCATGGTCGAAAGATACCATGGCAACGTGATATGAAATGAATAAGACCATGGTTGAAAGATACCATGGCAACATGATATGAAATGAATAATACCATGGTTGAAAGATACCATGGCAACGTGACATGAAATGAACAAGACCATGGTTGAAAGATACCATGGCAACATGACAGAAAGTGAGTAAGACCATAGTTGAAAAATATTATGGCATCATGTCGAAGATAAATATGATCGTGGATGAGAGACTCCAAAACATCTGTTGAACAACTAATATTCAGGTAATATGTATCAAATGATGAATGGTTTTATGAATTGGTCATACAAAATGGTTGTATGAAATGTTTACAAGAATTGGTTATATGGAAATATATGTACAAAATAGTTGTATGAAATAATTAAGAAGATAAATAAATGAAATAAGTATAGGTACATGGAATTTAATTTATGTTAAGTTTAATATGGACTATTATCGAAATAAATATATATAAGATAGATGGAAATCATGGTGCATGAAATATTGATATAACGAAATGAATGATATATGCTTATGAAGAAACGATAAGAGAATAATATGTTTTGTGACATGTACAAATATGATTATCTTTGATAGGTTGATACAAGGAAATTATGTAAGTTGAGACTATTATTAAGCTCAAGAGTGATATGTCGAGAAAATAGGTATATCAATGTTGAAATTATATGAAATATGTACAAGTATACTAACATTATTGTTGTTTGATACTTAGACAAGTGCCAAACTATTAGTTAAATGGTAATATGTTTATTTATATGATGCATTGAATCGGTAAGTATTTAATTGAAATTTTTGTTAAACGGTATGTAAATCCTAATAATGCCCCGAAACCCTATTTCGGCAACGGATACGGGGTAGGAGTGTTACATAATTACAATTAAAAAGCATAATGATCATCGTTAAATGCAGATGCATTAATTTGTTTTACAAGTAACTTAATACCTCTAAATGTTGAGGTCATTGAATTTGTACTAAATGAACTTTTAACATACTTATTTAGTAATTATTTTTTTCATTATATTCAAATGAAAACCTACAAACAAGTATCACAATAGTGGATGAAAATTAAAAAAAGTCTTGAGTACGAAGTTGGAAAAAAAAATTAAGGTGAGTTTGTTTATATGTAAAAAGTTTTACGGAAAATATTTTCTGTATTTTCTTGTGTTTGTTTCAAAAAAAATAATTTGGTCAACGGGAAATGACTTACAAGTCAAGGTAAAATAAGCTTTTTTTCATGTAAAATGACTTACCATTTTGAAAAGTGTAAGTCATTTTTCGGGAAAGAGCTCATCTATAGATAATTTTATTTTTATATAAAAATTAACTTAAGTCAAGCTTAATATTATTATATTGATAATAAATTTTATTTTTATTTTTAAAAATATTTAAAATATTATATTTTTCAATATTATTAAACATACATATTTAATTATTTATATTTAGTCATATAATAAATTATTAATATAATAAATATAATATTTCAATTTTATTTTAATAATAATTTTAAATAATATTATTCACATATTATTGAAAATATTTAATATTAATATTTTAATAATAAATATTTATTACAATTATAAATATATTAATAATAAATGTTTTGTAGTATAAAGGTTAAAATATGTCATAGGTCTATGTACACTTCATAGATTTGTAATTTAGTCATTGTACTTTTATTTTCAAGAATTTAGTCCCTTTACTTTTCAAATCTAAAAATCAAGTCCAATTGTTGACATCGTTAAATTTTTTTTGTCAATTTTATTGATGTCACATTTTTAAATAAAAAATACTCACTTAATAGTCATGTAATTAAAAAATGATGTTGTAACGAATCTGAATTTAACATAATATTTTTAATATATGCAAAAATAATGTAAAATATAAAATTATAGACAAAGATAAATTCAATTAAATAATGAAAAAATAAGAAAATCTCAAATGTATGTTTGTTTAATTGAAAACAACTTTTATGAAATATATATTTTAAATAAATCTACCAAACAATAGAAAATATTTTACACAGATTTCTCCAAACAGTAGAAAATATTAATTTTTCCAGAAAAGTAAATCATTTTCCAGAAATAATTTTCCAGATGTCATTTTCAGTGAAATAAACGGAGCCTAAATGTACTAAATTGAAAAGAGAGTCAAATTCAGGACCAAATGAGCACTTAAGCCATTATGATTTAATAACGTTTATAAGGATGAACCTCATAAGTTCATTTTAATGAAGGTCAAAAATTATGCAAACATTTAGTTTTATCATTTTATATCTAAAACTAAGAAACATTTTCATTTGTTATGTGTGGTTTTTTTTTTTTGTTTTTTTTAAAGTAAAATGGTTTAGATTTTTTATTCATGAATTACTTTTGTTTCCTTCGTTGTTTTATAATATATGTTTGAATTTGGTAATTACTTTTTTCAACAATGTCAACCCCAAAAGTGTTCATGAATATTTTTAATTATTCATTAGCATATTCAATTATACATTGATAAACATGTTCCTTTAATATTTGTGAAAAATTCATTTAATTTAAAGTGAATATAAATACACATAATTTTAAATAAATTGAGCTTTAAACTCAAATTCGAATTCTTAAAAAATACAAACCAAACACAAACAAACTCAAAAATAAATAAATGAACAAGCTGGAACGGAAAACGGTTCATTGAAACTTGGTTCATTTACAATCTAATTGGTTTGGTGATTGTAATAATTAAGCTATACCAAATTTAGTTTGATCATGAAAATCTTGGTTCTTGGAATTCGAAGGCTTATTATCGAAACCATCAAAGTCGATCTTCTGCAAAAGCTTGGGAACTCCCATTTCTACGTCAAAATTTTTGGAACCAGTCTCGCTGTCTCCATTGTCATCTATAACTGAAAGCCCGGTGTCATCTTCTGATGTCCATGCTCTGAGATTGATCAACGAAGGTGAGATTTTTGAAAACAGTACTTGTCTGAAATTGCTCAATATGCCTTTGTTGAATGGGTTTTCCTTCCTATCATACCGATACCGGAAGCTCTCATATGTTGTCTGAAATCAACCAATTATTTTTTATTTAATCTTTTACCAGTAAAAATATCATGATAAATTAGTTTCTATACATTAGATAAAAAAGTAAATTAGTTTTTTTTTGTTAAAATTCTTATCAATTTGTACCATTTAAAAACTGTTATTGTTGACAAATAATTAAATAGTGAACGTAGCATGTCACATGTATCTCATGTTGATATATATAATCAGTTTTTAAAAACGAAAATGAATGAAAAGTTTTAACAAAAGAATTAATTTACACCTTTTTTTTTAATTTAAGTACAAATATTAGTTTAGTGAGCAAAATGCAATCTAACTCTTAATACAAATATCCTTTTAATATACTTTTACCGCATTTAACCTTCATATATATAGAGAGAGATGAGGGAGGGAATTAAGGGAAAAAAGAAGAAGAAGACCTGATTAGTGGAAATGAGGTAGAAATGGAAAACTGTAAGGCCACCAACAAACCAGACGACAATGAAGCAATAGAGTATAAGAATAACTGATAGTATATCACGAGATATGGCAGTCCAGAAGCTCGTGCGTTGTCGAAGAATATTCACCCAAGAGCACGTGAAGACGTATATGCACAAGGCAGTGGATGATGATATGAAACAAATGAAGAATGAGTAGTTGCGCTGCAAATCATTCATTAATTTGGTTTTAAACAAATGAAGAAAGGGTAGATGAAGAATGAATCATTATAAAGGAACTTACAGCTCCGATGCATTGACCGACCCATGGACAATGGTGGTCAAACCTCTGGACGCAATTGTTGCAAATGGAGCAGTGAGAGGCACGGGGGAATCGATATAACAAGCAAGTTTCACAAAACTTCACTTGAACCGTTTCACCCGTCTCCAATTTCACTTCCTTAATCCTCGGTAGTCTCAGGGTTCCAGTCTTACCATTCGCCCAATCAAATGACGTTGACTTGCACAGATCATCATCATCTGATGATGGTTCTGGTGGTTTTGTATTTCTGGGTATTATTCCAGGATCTCCAAAGCTTGTCAGAAATAAAAAACCTAAATCCTGCAAAAACAACAATCTTTTCAAGTTCAGTAAACAATCAAGAACCGGAGAAGATATAATATTAACCCAAATTTAATTTTTTTACTACTACTACTAATAAAGCTGTATAAAATCTTTTTACCAACCAAAACAGTGAGGATGAGTCCCCCAAGCAATATTTGATGGTTAAAAATTGTATCTTGGGGCTTGATATGCAACGCCATCTTTATACAGAAGGCAATTGCAGGGCATCCAATCAAAAACGACGTTAAGAAAAGTGATGAAGCATCGGGGCCAAGTATAATTCTTCCTCCACAACAAAATTTCTGAAATTGAAAAATGTATTCTTTCATTAGCACATAAAAATGCCGAATTTATAATTGTATCATATAAGCTTCTATACTCAAAATAGTCAATTTTTTCAACCCTAAAACCATTTAGATAGTATCTAAAGCATAAATGTTTAGGTACCATCCCCTCAAGGGATTTAACCAGATTTTGCAAAATGATGCTATGGGGTACCTCGTTATCTTTTCAGCCCTCTTTTATTTCGCACCATGCTTACATACTTATATGAAAAATAGGAAAATGGCATGAACAATGTTAAAAGTTCATTAATCAAAAGGAAAAAAAAAAAAACCCTTTAAATATGCATAAATAAGAAGAATATGATTGAAAAAAAGAAAGAAAGGGAAGTTGAAGAAGGATGAAAAAGAATACATTATTTCCTTTCCAAACTTGATAACTCCTTTTAGGAGTGGAATTGGGAGGGGAGGGGTCGATTTCAATGGAAGAAGAATCATAAATTTGGCTTTTGCTCGTTCTCATGCTTCTCTTTGTACGGTCTTTCAATTCTGTTGAATGCATGACCCAAGGTACGTGGTAATGGGGGACAAACACCCACAAAGAGGAAAAAAATGAACCTTAATTACAAAAACCAAACAAAATTGAAAAGGGTCAAAATGGCTTTCATTGTTTTCCTAACATAAGAAAGCCAAAGGACAAAGGATACCAAACGCTTCGTTAGCGTTTGCTTTTCTTCTCTCTCTTTCAACTTCCCTTATCAACAGTTGTTGGTTTACCAGATCGGTCCTCACAACTTTTTCCTAACGAACTTTTTCATGGGTCCTCAAGATTTCTAAATTCAAGCGAGCTTTCCGCAGCCGAAACTAATTTCTTTTTTATATTCCTTACCCTTGCTTTTTTATTGTTTTCAACCCTCTATGCTCCTCAACTAACTCATCACTATTTTTTATTGGTTAACTCTCATTATCAATCCATCTATTTCTCTCTAAATAAATTTTTATTAATAATATAATGTTTTTAATTTGCAAAAGATAAACGCGAATTTTGGAGTATTATTACTTGTGCAGATCCATTAGCAACTCAGATTGTACGTCGAAAAGGTGGTGTGTGTGTGTATATATATATATATCTCTAAAAATAAATCCCTTAGATTTATAACGACAAACTAGTTATGGTATATATTGAATATCTAAAAATAAATCCATGCACAAACTAGTTAATACATAATTTATAATAGTTTTCTTTTAGGTAAACTTATATTCAGAACAAAAAATAAGTAGACAAAATTCAACCACTATTATCTAATATCTCCATTAGATGAAACAAGAAAATTATTATTATTTAAAACATCTAAAAATAAAGACGTGATTAATATGTAATAAGGTTACCTGAAAAAGTGAATGAGCTGCCTTTTAGCTAATCGAAATACCCAATTAATTGATAAGTACTTAAAGAAAGCACTCAACATAAACAATCCAAAATTAAACAGTTGAACTTTGAGTTGTCAACAATGGATTGATTCAATGCATGCACAATCCAACTCAACAATGATGTGATCGTAATGATTAGATTTCAACCATGACAAGGCCTCTCGGATGGCGAAGGCCTCAGTTAACCGAAGGGTAAATGTTACCCTTTCAAATGTCGACAACTCTTTTACAAAACATCGTGAATATTGTAAAAATAAAATAAAATAAAATAAAATAAAGAACACATAGATTTTATGTGAAAATTTTTTCGGGAAAAAATTACAGGTAACGGAGAAGAAAATTCACTATGTTAAATTCGAATTAATACAAAAGGAATAGACTATGTCTATTTATAGGCTTTGTAAAGCCATATTCTAATAGGAGTGTAGTAAGATTGAAACACCTTATTCTACTCAATATAAAATAGATGGAGTTTAATAAGGTTTAAAAAACCTTATTCTAAAATAAAATAAAATAAGTGTAGTTCTATATAGATTTTACTTTTATTTTATTTTACCACTGTATTTTATTTAAATAAGGATTTGGGTCACTTAATTCTAACAACTATCTTGAAGAACTAGTCCAACCCTGATAGTCGGTTCATCTACAAAAACAAAGGCATTGACATTACATTTGAACAGCCGGGAAGGAGTTGGTTGACACTTTGGAGACTCTGGCAATCCTCCTCTCATCCCGACCTCACTCCCATCCTTTATATCCAAGGCCGATTGGGACTCAGCTTCCGGATAGACAAAATTTGTAACCAGCCACTCTTGAATGAAACAATATACATTATAAAGAACCTAAAATGGTGGAAGCTCACGATGTTGCCATAAAGATAAGTTTCTGGCCGACCATATTTACCACAACAACACAAGACACCGTCTCTAAACCTCACTGTTCGACATAGTCAACAATCCCAACAAGAAATCCAACCAAATAACCTTATCTGTAGGTACCATTGCTATAGTCCAAACAGCTTGTGCCTTATAATAGCATAATAAGGCATGTTCAACATCCTCATTCCCATCACCTTCCCTACACACTTGCGTAACAAAAATACCCCTTTTAAGAAGTCAACTTTTAACTGGAGGAAAGGTATGCAAACAATGCCAAAGAAACTCATTCACACGTGGAAGGATACACAAATGTCATATCTATTGCCAAGGCTTGTTCTGAATTAAAAAAAATTCATATTTGAATACAAGTTCATCACCAATTTATAACTCAACTTTACACTATACCTTCCATCAAGAGCAAAGTGTAACACCCTGAATTTGGGTCTAGAAGAATTGGGCTTTGAGTCTGGGTTCGGATAGAAGAAAACCTGAATATTGAGAAGTTTTAAATATTACTAGTGTTTAAAAATATATATATATATTGATAAAATATTTATGTTATTACTAATATTTTAATTTTTAAATAAATTTAGAAGTATTTAAAGTGTGGGAAAATTTCGATCCAAGACTCTAGCAAAAATTATTATTTTTTGGGCATTAAGGTTTATTAATAAATTGGGCTAAAATTGGACATAAGGAAGAGCCTGGCGTAGTGGTTAGGCGTGTTAAGCAATAGGAAGGGAGCAAGGGTTCGATTCCCTGCGTACGCAATTTGGGTTTTTTTTAATATGCAGATCGCGGCTAGAATAAGGGTTAAGAAGAGTTGCGAGTATAATTTAACACAAGGAGCGTCTGTGGCACAGTGGCAGTAGCGTGCTAGGCCTGTCAAGAGGTTATGGGTTCGATTCCAGGGGAAGGCGAATTCTGTTTTATTTTTAGCAAGCCAGAACTGAAGCGGGTAAAGGTTAAAATTAAATGTGAAAGGATTATGTTATGAAAGGAACTTCGGTGCAGTGGCAAGCAACGTGTGTGTGGGGTTAGAAGGTCGCAGGTTCAAGTCGCGTGGAAGGTGAATTTCTCTTTTATTTTTAAGCGGGGTGGAGCTTCAAGAGTAAGGTTTATAATTTATTGTGACCATATATTAGTAAGGAAGGAAGCCTGGTGCAGTGGCCAGCAGCACGGGCGTGGGCGCATGGCAGACGGAGGTCTGGGGTTCGAGCTGCAATTTGCGCACGCAAGGTTTGGATATTTGCTGCATGCGTGTGGGAGAGTAGTAGAGTTGGACCAAAACTCTTCCCAGGCAGCAAACTGAAGTGGTCAAACGGTGGATAAGGCTGCTAGGTGGTTGGATGAATTTCAAATGCTTAATTTATGGAGCAAAGCAAGGGAATTTGAAATGAGAAAGAATTTTTAATAAGCATTAAGTACCGTATTTGTTCTTTTAATTTTGGCTTTTATGAATTATTCCCTTTTTGTTCATATTTCCTTCATCGATAATAACTGAACTTATCTTCTTCTACTTTTCTTTTCTTTCTTTTCTTTCTTTTCTTTTATCCCATCTCTTCCTTCTTTAATTTCTTTCAAAGCCGAATCTGTACTGTCATCTCCTCTTTTCTATTTTTCTATTTTCTCTTTTTCATTATACTAAAATTCGAAACGTTCAAACTTTAGTGATTCGGGAATTAATTTCTAGTTCTATTCTCTACTCGCATTTTAAAATTGGATTCACTGTGGATCTGAGATTGGGGAAGTGTTTGAAACGCTCTTGACAAGTACATCATTGGTGGTAAGTACTCGGAATCTTATTTCCATTCTTTATTTCGGGATTTAAAGAAAAGCCGAAAACCCCTAATGCAAAGGGTGCCTGTCGACTAAACTAAAAAGGTTTAGTGGTGTTATTTGATTTGTTTTGCTCTAGTGTGGATTAAAGGCTACTAATCGAGGGCTTGGATATTTGGAATGACCAGAATTAGATCTAGTCCATTTTTCCGGCAAAGGTAAGAACTTTAGTTCCTAAGGTGTTAAGGGCCAATAATGGTAAGGGTTTGATGTGTTAAGTTATGGATTCATATTTTAACGTGTTAGTAACTGATTTTAGACAACTCGTGTGTAGAACTCGTCAACGTTTCGTCGAAAAACATGTGTGTAAATGACACCCACTCATAGACTAGATCGGCAAATGCCGGAAAGCCAGCATTTTGTGAACTTGCGAGCGTGCGAGCGCTCGTGAGATGGTTGTTTGTTAGTTTTAGTAATCTAAAGCGGTATGATTGTAGAGTGTGCAATTTTGTGCACTTCGGTATATTTGGGCTTAATGGGCCGAAAACGGGTTAATGGGCCAACGAGCCCAATTCAGTAAAGACGCTCGGTAAGTGTTTCTGTTGATGCGTTAACAGTTGTAGGATGTATGTAAACCCTAAAATAGTGAATTTTACTAAAACACCCTTAAGTATGAAAATTACCATTTTACCCCTAGGTGAAAAAAGATCGTTATACCCTTAGGGTTAATTTTGACTGAAATGCATGATATTTCGATTGCATTTGTTGTATGCCATGACATATATATACATTGCATGGGATCCAGGTTATGTATGGAGGAAGAACTCATTGCGGTGGTCGTGCCACATATTACGATATAAGCGACTTTCTTTGCGGATTATAGTTAGTCTTTTGCAGGTGCGGTGCTAACAATCGTAAGTGTAGGGATGGCGTGGGTGATTTATTCCCACGAGGAAGTGTAGGGATGGACGGAGGCAAGTGCGGGGGTTGGATGGGGTTATCATGCATTAATCATATGAGATTGATTGTTTGTTATGGGCCAATCTTGTATTGAAGTGGGCCCAATTATGTTAATATGGGCAAGGCCCAATATATCTCGACTTGTAATAGGGGCTACGCCCAGATTGATATCCGATATGGGCTAGGCCCAATATACTCTAATCATTGTAGGGGCTATGGCCCAGATTAATATTGATATGGGCTAAGGCCCAATTAACACTAATTTCTGGATAGGGCTTAGGCCCAGTAAAGCTTGAACTGATTTGGGCTCTGGTTGGGATACCTTACACACTGAGTTTTCCAAACTCACCCCCTTTCTCTTCTATCCTGCAGGTGAGCCCTAGTTGGTGGACTTGGAGCTGGGCGGGATTTAGAGTGGCCACGAAGATTAAGTTTCTGTTTTCTTTAAAATAAGTTTCGCATTTATTATTTTGATTACCTTTATTCTGGTTTAAGTTGTAATAAGGCCGCTCTTTTTATTATTTTTAATATTTTGGGTTATTAAATTGGTTAGCTCTAGGGCGCGTTTTATAAAAGTTACTTATTTTCAAAATATCACGATAACTGAGCAAAGCTTCCGCAACGTAAATGTTTTCAAAGGAAATAAATATTTTAAACAGACTTAAACTTAATTTGTTGTTCGTGGACAAGTAATATGCTTTAAGTGTGGAAATGGATGTATGCATGTCTAGGATTGGATCCATGAAGAGCTTGGTACTTAAGCAGTCCAATAGACTCACCTCCTCTTTTCTGGCTTCCTACCTGGTGCACAGCTTCCATTCACTTTAATCTATAACGAAAATATTCTTTTCAAAGATTTTTAGTTAAAACATGAGTTTTACAATAACGCTCCAATGAGTTTTACATCAAGAAGGGTTTTCAATGAAAACATGGTTTTCAAAAAACACTTCAATGTGACACGCCGAATTCGGCCGTAACGTCTGGATCGGGTTTGGGGTGTTACACAAAGTGCCATATAATTTTATTTAGGCGACGATTTAAATTAACTAGGATTCTCCATATCCATTCACAATCACTTGACGAAAACACACATTTAACCTATGGCTTATTCCAAAAACCCCAACCCATATTATACAAATTAGAAACTCAAAGATTCTCCATACCAGGTAAAGAAAGTGAATCAACATAAAAATCATCATCAGTAAGCCATGGATCCTGATAAACTCCAATGTCACACCCATTACCAACTCTCCATCAAATTCCGCTATGCACAAGATGTCATGCAACCAATAAACTTTGCCAAATAAAAAGACTGATTGGCAGCCTCATCAGCTTCAAAAAGACTACAGCTTGGAAAATATTTATCCTTAAAGAAAAGACTAACTAAGTTGTCTATATTTGAAACCAATCTCACAACCTGCTTTCCAATGATGCCAAGTCAAAACAATGAAATTCCCTAAAGCCCATGTTGCCTCACTTGTAACAGTCTGATTTTTAGTGGTACCGAAAAAGGCGGTTTTAGAACTCTATTTTGTAAACTGAGCCCATATAGAGTTGGTATAATATAGTATTAAAGTTTGGTCCTTCAATATTTTCAATTAATTACTTAATTAAGGTACAAGGACTCAACTGTAAAAGCCTTATCGCTATAAGTTTTTAATTAGCCAAAGACCAAGCGACATATATTGCAATTAGCCTAAGGTTTGAAATGGTAATTAAACCAATTTTCTATTATGGATAGTGGATGGTGATGATTTCTCCATTAACTAAGCTTAATTATTAGTTTTTTTTGTTAATTAAGTATAATTAAGTTAATTAAACCTAATTAACTAACCCCAATCCAACTATATAAGATAAATTAAAGAATTAAAAGGTCAGTTTCTATTCATCTTCTTCTCCACCAAACAAAGAAAGAAAGAAAACCCTTAAGGAAACTTTAAACGTTTGACCTTTAATTAGTAAGTTCAATTAAGTATTTTTTTCTTATAATTTTTATGTTTTTGAGGTCATGGGAGCTTGATTTGGCTGGCTCATGTACCAATTTATAAAACTGTTAGATTTTTTTAAAGTTACCATTGTTCATATCTTGAAAAAAATTGGTGTTAAATTGGTAAATTTTAAACTTAGATGTGAAAATGACTAGATTATAAAATTTGATTGTTAGTTTTGTTCATAAGGACTAAAGTGAATAAAATGTGAAATTTCAGTAATAATATATAGCAAAGGGTACCTAAAGGATGTAATTGAATTTGATTTTAAAAACGAAGCTCAAAATTGAAAATTATGGCTATTTCGATTTTAAGGACTAAATTCAATAAAATGAAAAACTTAAGGGCAATTCAAAATTGAATTAAGTAGGTTTATGCATATCATGGAATGATATAAAAATGTTTGGTTTTGATGAATTGTCTAAAATAATTTTTTAGATAAAAAATTGAATCAAACTAAAGATAATCAGGGAAAAGCCAAAATTATCGAATAGTCTTTGAGGATTCAATTTGCTTGTTGTTTTGACCAACTAAGTTCATATATAACTTACTATTTTATTTGATGCTATGTTGAATTGTGTTTATTTAATTTATTTGTTTATATTAAAGTTAAATTGGTGAAATTGACATATTTGGCTTGAAATGAATTGAATTGAAAAGCATGAAAATATTGGTTATTACGAATATGTACGAAGTACTAAATATGATTGTTGAATGTTTACCAGACTTGTATGAAATATGTAAAATGATATTGGGTTTGTTAACGACACGAATACGACAATGATGCCCATGTGAACTTAGTAAAAGATTAGGATACATATGGCATGTTATCAAGGTTATTTACATAATTGATCAAAGATTTACATGATGATATGAGATCTAGCATTCGTTGTAGATTCTTGAGTTATACGTATCGTTGGTTTAGCTTGGACTGGTAACCTTGATATGATGTTAGCTTGTCTGAGCAAAATACTGTTAAAATGATAGCTTTTGTAACCCCCCCTACCCGTATTCCGAGCCTAGAATAGGGTACGAGGCATTACCGAACTTAATATGATCAATCATGTAAAAATCAGCCATAAAATTTATTCTAAATTAAAAACTTTCATACATATATTTAACGTCCCTTATATGGGCCTACGGGGCCCAAAACATACATTCAGGGTGGTTCGGGACCAAACCGTAAACATATGAAACTTTTGCAACACTTAGAAAATTTTCACACTTTGGAGAGTCACACGCCCATGTTTTCAACCCGTGTAACTCTCTATTTATAACTTCATCACCCTTGACAGTCGTACACTTCATATAAATAACAAGAAACGTGTATGGGCTCAATTCTCAATAAATTTCTCATATATATACACACAATTTCACGTTATGTAATTATACAACATATATCGGCCATATCTCTGTAATCTAAATATGTTTTCATAACAACTTATCTTGATTTCATACTATTTCATATTTAAGCTTAAATAACCAAAGTATTTGAAATATCATCTTTATGCAAATAGTACACATGAGGTATATAATTCCATAATTATGAATAAACACATTTATCAAACATTTTCCATATTCATATATCAATCTCTCATGTCTCCATATATCAATAACTGTCATTTTCATGAATTCCGAGTTCAATTTCATAATTATTTATCTCGTGTTCAATTTATTCCATGTCGAAACTTATTCATTAAAACATTTGAATTATCAATACATATAGACAGTACATTCAAGACGAACAATTATATAATCACAAATGAATTCATTTATCAACCAAGTTCTATACTCATATCTTATCAACTCGTACTTCCTTGTATCACATAATTCCATGTAACACTTACCAAATTTTGTCAAATTAGTGAACGTCTTACGGAAGTGAGTACTTCGTTTTCTCGATGCCATAGTTCAACTATGGTCTTACACATCTTCACATAATGATGCCATAGCCCAGCTATGGTCTTACACATATTCATATATCGATGCCATAGCCCAACTATGGTCTTACACTAATCACATATATTCATCGACGCCATATCCCGGATATGGTCTTATCTGATAGCATATATCACACCGATGCCATATCCCGGATATGGTCTTATACGGAAATCACTTGTCACTTGTAGTCGAAGCTACCACTATTCATCGATCGGTAGCCGAGCTACCATTTTTCATCGATCGGTGGCCGAGCTACCACTTTTCATCGATCGCAGCGAAGCTACCACTTTTAATCGATCGGTAGCCGAGCTACCACTTTTCATCGATCGTGCAGCGAAGCTACCACTTTTCATCGATCGCAGCGAAGCTACCACTTTTCATCGATCGGTGCAGCGAAGCTACCACTTTTCACTTGTCATTTGTCTTGATCGGATAAGTGTAGCCGAAGCTATCACTTATCACTTTCATTTGTTCTGATCGGATAAGTGTAGCCGAAGCTATCACTTATCACTTGTTGCCATGGTCCAACCATGGTCTTTTCCTTCAATTCATCTTGTCACCGAATCAAATACTCAATTTGATCATTTATTCAATTTTCATGCTTTTACATTATTCACGATTTTATCATCAATACATATGAAATAACACATCATGAAATTCATAAAATTAACAAATAATCACTAAAATTTAGCCATATAAACTCACAAGTTCAATTTTTGTATTATAACAATAATTATAATTTCATAATAAATATTCCAAATAAAACATTATATCATTTCTAATCCAACACTTATCGATTATAATCGGGCATGTGATCAATTTATACATGAGTCATTCATATATTTTTGTATATTTTCCTCCTCCTCCTCTCCATCCACATCCTTAGTATAAACAACATACTTGTAGGTAACATTATCCATAATTTTCACTATCTACTTAGGTGAATATTCAAGCTGTCCATCTGTATCATAGTCACTAAATTATTTATATCTGAAGCTACGGAACTGAAAATTAAGATCCGCTAATTTTCCCTGAAACTAGACTCACATATCTTATTACCATAAAAATTTCATAATTTTTGGCTAGGCCAATTAATACAGTTTATTCATTGAAATCTCCCCTGTTCTGCTATCTGACAGTTATGACCCTTCTTCACTAAAAATTAATTATCTCCTCGTACAGAATTTGAATGATATTCCCGTTTGATTCTATTGAAAGTAGACTCATTCAGAATTCTAAACATATAAGTATAAGACCCTAATTATTTTTATCCAATTTTTTATGATTTTACAAATTTAGAATAGGGGAACCTGAAATCATTCTGACCTTGTCTCACAAAAGTTATTGTATCTCATTATTTACAATTCTATTGCTTACACAATTTCTTTTATAAGAAACTAGACTCAATAAGCTTTAATTTAATATTTTATTCATCCTTTAATTCCATTTATACAATTTTTGGTGATTTTTCAAAGTTAGACTACTGCTGCTGTCCAAAACAATTTTAGTGTAAAATGATGATTTCCATTTTGCCCCAAATATCACAATTCATACAATTCAGTCCTTGCTCAATTAACCCCTCAATTAAGATAATTTTCTCAAATAATAATTTTTCTAGACATTATAAGTTATTTCATAACTATTGAAATTCAGAATTTCCACATAAAACTCTAACTTCAAACTCTTTTACAATTAGGTCCCAAACATTCACTTTCTATTCAATTCTTTCAATAAAATCAGAATATAAACAATTTAAAGCTCTAATTCCATGCCAAATCATCATATATTTCCAAAACTCATCCATAACAACTTCAAAAATTAGCCATGGAATCAAAAACTAATGAAATAATAAGTTGGACCCAATTGTAAAAGTCCAAAAACATAAAAATTTCAAGGAGAAAGCAAGAATTAAACTTACATGAAGCTAGATTATGGAAACCAGCTTGAACCCTCCTCCATGGTTATTTTTCAGCTGATCAATATGAAGAGAAATGAAGAGAATTCTAGATATTCCAATTTAGTCCCATTTTTATTTAGCAAATTTTGGCAATTTTCCAATTTTACCCTTATTTCACCCATTTCCTGATTTTTCTCAGCTATTGCCGCCCAAAATATCTCCTTTGGGCTTATTTGCACTTTATGTCCTTCCTCATTTGACAATTGAGTTATTTAATCATTTTAGCAACTTTTACACATTTTTCAATTTAGTCCTTTTTATTTAATTAACCACCCAAACGTCAAAATTTTCTGACTAAATTTTATTATTACCTCACCAACACTCCATAAATATTTCTAAAAATATTTATGGCTCGGTTTATGAAGTCGAGGTCTCGATACCTCATTCTTGACCCATTTTAGCTAATTAATTCTTTTAAATCACCAAATTCACTAATTCAAAAATGCTTTTATATTCATATTTGACTCATAGGTATTAATTTATTAAATTTTCAACTCACCCGTCGGATTTAGTGATCTCAAATCTCTATTCTCGATACCACTGAAAATTAGGCTGTTACAACTCTCCCCTTTAGGATTTTCGTCCCCAGAAAATCTTACAGAAAAAAGAGGTTAAGGTTTCAAAGATAAATCCTCCATCCTGTAATGTTGCCTAAGAACCTTACACTGTACTCGATTACTTTTAATTTTTTGAATGTCATTATACAATATCAATTAAGTAATCATCACTCGCAAAGTAAACAAAACTTCATTGCTCAGAGCATACATATCTACATTTACTCCTCTAAAAGGTTAATCGATAGCTACTCACGATCTTTCAATAGCTCAAATCATCATTACTGTCTTAAATTGAAATTTTTCTGTAATATTCGACACTTGAAACTCTTGGAATCAGGGAGTATGTAGCAATTTTTTTTCCAGACTATCCGTCTATTTACCCATGAATACATAAAATTCATTTCCAAACTCGAGGATCAATTTACATGCATATATCTCAATTTACCTTCCAACTGAATAACTTGTTCTGATTAAAATATCTGATTCCATCTTAACTGTCAAACAATAATAACCTTTCAAAACAATTTCCTCTTCAAGTTGTTAGAACAACTCAAACATATAATCTTTCACAATTTTCGTAACATGCTAGTCAAAAAGCTTTACTAACGGCATTAGTTCAAACAAAACACCACATCTCGATTTATGTCATTGACCTTAATCGATATTACCTAATAAAAGAAAATCAATATAAAAATTTAGCTTGAACAGTCACAATCCACACTTTGTCGATGTCAATCTTCTTAAGAAAAGTCGAAGAATTCCTGATAACACATTCTTTAGATATCATACCTGGATAAGTTGATTGTCCTCTTCTTTAACTGTGGCATCACTTAATTTGAATGATTTTCAAAACAGTCTATCATCTCTTCCAGGACCGTTTTTACTTGCTAAACCATTCTTATCTCTGACCACATTATTAATTATTCCACTTTTTGAACTCTTTTGTTTCACACTTGTGAACTTATTCAATATAAATTTCATAAACTTTATTATATAATACCATAATGATAGGGGGTGAAGATTGTAAAGCCTCGACTTTTAGCTCTTATATATACACATACACATCTAACATATCATTTATCAACAACATAACATCATATAAATACCAAACAACATAGGCGCGCTCATCACAAGATAAACTTTTATTTCATTTCATACATCATCACATCCATATCATGAACTCTTTTTCATACCTTTCCAAGTTTCAACTCATCATAAACACATTCTTATTCAGATACATTAGTGTCACTTTCAATACTTTCTGAAATAACTCAATTGAAAATTATTTCTGTCTATAAGTAAAATAAAAATTTGATCGGATTATACACATCACTCTATCACAGATTTATATGGCATGTATCTCTAAACACTTTACATATCTTATTTGATCCAAGAATCGGCTAAACCGAAGCTCTGATACCACTAAATGTAACACCTCCTACCCGTATTCCGAGCCTAGAATAGGGTACAAGGCATTACCGAACTTAATATGATCAATCATGTAAAAATCAGCCATAAAATTTCTTCTAAATTAAAAACTTTCAAACATATATTTAACGTCCCTTATATGGGCCTACGGGGCCCAAAACATACATTCAGGGTGGTTCGGAGCCAAATCGTAAACATATGAAACTTTTGCAACACTTAGAAAATTTTCACACTTTGGAGAGTCACACGCCTATGTTTTCAACCCATGTAACTCTCTATTTATAACTTCATCACCCTTGACAGTCGTACACTTCATGTAAATTACAAGAAACGTGTATGGGCTCAATTCTCAATAAGTTTCTCATATATATACACAATTTCACGTTATGTAATCATACAATATATATCGGCCATATCTCTGTAATCTAAATATGTTTTCATAACAACTTATCTTGATTTCATACTATTTCATATTTAAGCTTAAATAACCAAAGTATTTGAAATATCATCTTTATGCAAATAGTACACATGAGGTATATAATTCCATAATTATGAATAAACACATTTATCAAACATTTTCCATATTCATATATCAATCTCTCATGTCTCCATATATCAATAACTGTCATTTTCATGAATTCCGAGTTCAATTTCATAATTATTTATCTCGTGTTCAATTTATTCCATGTCGAAACTTATTCATTAAAACATTTGAATTAACAATACATATGGAGAGTACATTCAAGATGAACAATTATATAATCACAAATGAATTCATTTATCAACCAAGTTCTATACTCATATCTTATCAACTCGTACTTCCTTGTATCACATAATTTCATGTAACACTTACCAAACTTTGTCAAATTAGTGAACGTCTTACAGAATTGAGTACTTCGTTTTCTCGATGCCATAGTTCAACTATGGTCTTACACATCTTCACATAATGATACCATCGCCCAGCTATGGTCTTACACATATTCATATATCGATGCCATAGCCCAACTATGGTCTTACACGAATCACATATCTCATCGACGCCATATCCCGGATATGGTCTTATACTGAGAGCATATATCACACCGATGCCATATCCCGGATATGGTCTTATACTGAAATCACTTGTCACTTGTAGTCGAAGCTACCACTATTCATCGATCGTAGCCGAGCTACCATTTTTCATCGATCGGTAGCCGGAGCTACCACTTTTCATCGATCAGTGCAGCGAAGCTACCATTTTCATCGATCGTAGCCGAGTTACCACTTTTCATCGATCGGCAGCGAAGCTACCACTTTTCATCGATCGGCAGCGAAGCTACCACTTTTCACCGATCGGATAGCCGAAGCTACCACTTTTCACTTGTCATTTGTCCTTAATTAGATAAGTGTAGCCGAAGCTATCACTTATCACTTTCTTTTGTCCTTGATCAGATAAGTGTAGCCGAAGCTATCACTTATCACTTGTTGCCATGGTCCAACCATAGTCTTTTCCTTCAATTCACCTTGTCACTGAACTGAAATACTCAATTTGATCATTTATTCAATTTTCATGCTTTTACATTATTCACGATTTTATCATCAATACATATGAAATAACACATCATGAAATTCATAAAATTAACAAATAATCACTAAAATTTAGCCATATAAACTCACAAGTTCAATTTTTGTATTATAACAATAATTATAATTTCATAATAAATATTCCAAATAAAACATTATATCATTTCTAATCCAACACTTATCGATTATAATCAGGCATGTGATCAATTTATACATGAGTCATTCATATATTTTTGTATATTTTCCTCCTCCTCCTCTCCATCCACATCCTTAGTATAAACAACATACTTGTAGGTAACATTATCCATAATTTTCACTATCTACTTAGGTGAATATTCAAGCTGTCCATCTGTATCATAGTCACTAAATTATTTATATCTGAAGCTACGGAACTGAAAATTAAGATCCGCTAATTTTCCCTAAAACTAGACTCACATATATTATTACCATAAAAATTTCATAATTTTTGGCTAGGCCAATTAATACATTTTATTCATTGAAATCTCCACTGTTCTGCTATCTGACAGTTATGACCCTTCTTCACTAAAAATTAATTATCTCCTCTTACAGAATTTGAATGATGTTCTCGTTTGATTCTCTTGAAAATAGACTTATTCAAGATTCTAAACATATAAGTATAAGACCCTAATTATTTTTATCCAATTTTTTATGATTTTACAAATTTATAACAGGGGAACCCGAAATCATTCTGACCTTGTCTCACAAAAGTTATTGTATCTTATGATTTACAATTCTATTGCTTACATAATTTCTTTTATAAGAAACTAGACTCAATAATCTTTAATTTAATATTTTATTCATCCTCTAATTCCATTTATACAATTTTTGGTGAGTTTTCAAAGTTAGACTACTGCTGCTGTCCAAAACAGTTTTAGTGTAAAATGTTGATTTCCATTTTGCCCCAAATATCACAATTCATACAATTCAATCCTTGCTCAATTAACCCCTCAATTAAGATAATTTTCTCAATTAATAATTTTTATAGACATTATAAGTTATTTCATAACTATTGAAATTCATAATTTCCACATAAAACTCTAACTTCAAACTCTTTTACAATTAGGTCCCAAACATTCACTTTCTATTCAATTCTTTCAATAAAATCAGAATATAAACAATTTAAAGCTCTAATTCCATGCCAAATCATCATATATTTCCAAAACTAATCCATAACAACTTCAAAAATTAGCCATGGAATCAAAAACTAATGAAATAATAAGTTGGACCCAATTGTAAAAGTCCAAAAACATAAAAATTTCAAGGAGAAAGCAAGAATTAAACTTACATGAAGCTAGAGTATGAAAATCAGCTTGAACCCTCCTCCATGGTTATTTTTCAGCTGATCAATATGAAGAGAAATGAAGAGAATTCTAGATATTCCAATTTAGTCCCATTTTTATTTAGCCAATTTTGGCAATTTTCCAATTTTGCCCTTATTTCACCCATTTCCTGATTTTTCTCAGCTATTGCTGCCCAAAATATCTTCTTTGGGCTTATTTGCACTTTATGTCCTTCCTCATTTGACAATTGAGCTATTTAATCATTTTAGCAACTTTTAGACCTTTTTCAATTTAGTCCTTTTTATTTAATTAACCACCCAAACGTCAAAATTTTCTGACTAAATTTTATTATTACCTCTCCAACACTCCATAAATATTTCTAAAAATATTTATGGCTCGGTTTATGAAGTCGAGGTCTCAATACCTCATTCTCGACCCATTTTAGCTAATTAATTCTTTTAAATCACCAAATTCACTAATTCAAAAATGCTTTTATATTCATATTTGACTCATAGGTATTAATTTATTAAATTTTCAACTCACCCGTCGGATTTAGTGATCTCAAATCTCTATTCCCGATACCACTGAAAATTAGGCTGTTACAGCTTTTGTAAGCAACCCTGATCTATGTCAGCTTGTGTGAGCAAAACATTCTTGTGTATTCAAGTTCATTTTACTATTGTTCCTTCGTGCAAAACTTTAACCTAATGGAGGTGGAAATCTTGAAATGGTTTGGATATAGTTTGCATATGCACTCAAATTGAGATATGGTATGTGATTTCTTATTTATTGATCTTGATATGCAAATTGACTAACTTATTTGATTGTATATGATGATATGTATTAGTTGCTTCAAAGCATGTCAATGTATGTCATATTGAATGCCAATGTAATTCATAGTTTAACTTGTTGAATTGATTAAGGTAAGTAATGTAATTTTCATATGAACTTACTAAGTATTTTATATGCTCATCCCGTTGTTTCCATTTTTCTTGTAGATCTTTACCTTGTGGAACTGATCAAGCCGGATTGTTCAAAGCTCACACTATCCTATCATCGAATTGGTAGATGTTTGATCATTTTGAACCTAGAATTGTAGCATGTATATAGGTATTTTGATTTATATAATTCTTAATGAGTTGAACATGATACTGAACTTGGTATATGTGTGATCTAGATGTTGGTTTTATATATGGTTTAAAAATGCATGATTTGGTATTTGTGATGCCTAGTTTGAATAGGTACACTTTGAATTATATGTTTAAGGTATGTATGACTTATGAAATTGCATATTCTAAAATGGATTGGCATAGGTAAAGTTGCTATGAAATGACTTGGTGAATTTGTGGTAATTGACATTGATTTGTTGAAGTTTAAATGATGTTCATGTAATGAATGTTTTGATGAAACCTTGAACATAGTCATTTGAATTATTTGGTATGTTTGGTAAGTCTTGAGAAAATTGGGAATGCTATTTTGATGCATATTTGAATGGTTGAAATAGAATCTTTAAAATAGGCACCAAAAATGTGTATTTTGCCAAAAAAAAAAAGACCTAGTGGTTTGTTTCCGTTATTGCAATACCATACCCTCGATCTCGCAATATCGACCCTATTTTATTTTCAAAACTTTGCAATTTGGTCCTCAGGTTGGGAAGTTCAGTAACTGCCTGCAAGATCGCAATTCCAAGCCTTGGATATCGTGATACCCACCTAGCATATTTTGAAAATTTTCAGTTTGTTCATGGTTTGGCCCCGAGATGGTATTGAGCTTTTGTAAGCTCGACTAAGACCTTGAAATGACTGTCTATCATATTTTGAGGTTGATTAACAATTTATTACATGTATAAATGCTTGTTTGTTTACTAATTGACTGTAGTTACTCTGACAATGAATATAGAAGCCTATATTGACCCGACGATCGGATCGGGCGAAGGGTGTTACACCACTTCTTAGGGACATAAAAATAATCCTACTGTTCCCAGTGAACTCCTTTATGAATGTCTTGACTAGGACCCCACCAGAACGAGTTCGACATTCTATACGACTCAACACTTAAAAGTCATAGGAAATAAAAATACATTCATGCAATATACGAGAACAAATTGATAACATTCTTTATAAATACCTCTTTACCTGCCCGAGACAGTATCTTATTTTGCCAATGAAAAATGTGTAACACCTCTAACTCGTGCCCGTCACCGAAACAGGGTTACAGAGCATTACTAAAATTTTCAGAACATTTACAGATAATTCATGAAAATTACTATTCCTTTTCCAAGATTATTTATAACGTCCCTTAAATAGACCCTTGAGGCCCAATATGAGTATTAGAATCGAGTTGGGACTAAATCGAGATCTCAAAGAATTTTTTGCAAAATTTCTAAAATTTTCCTAGATGCAGGGACACACGCCCGTGTGACCCTAAGACACGTCTGTGTTACAGGCCGTGTTCAAAACCATGTAGCTCTCTGACTTGTGCCGCACGGCTAGCCATACGCCCGTGTGCTAGGCTGTGTGGTTAATTAAGATTTTCAAAATTAAGTGCAGGTTTCACACAGCCAAGACACACGCCCGTGTTCTAGGCCTTGTAGCACACATGGCTAAGACACACGCCCGTGTGCTCAATTTTGAGCATTATGTTTCTCAAATTTAAAATGCAGGGGATAAACGGCCTAACCACACGCCCATGTACCAGGCCGTGTGTCACACATGGTCATGGCACATGCTTGTGTGTTTACCCATGTGGACAAAATAAAGCAATTTCCTAGCTTTATTTCTCACCCAAATTTTCCATTAACCTACATCAAAACTTACAAGTATGTACTAGCCAATTCAAGCATTAAATCCAAGCAAATTTTAACATCAAATATGATATTTTATATTTGCATTCATGATTATAATCTTACCTTTGTTTAACTTATATGTTAAGCATAACTCTATCAATCATATTCAATATACTTAACACATAGATATTTACCATAATATAACCTTATAAGTATATCAAAACAAAACATTATTGGCCATACCAATGGCTAATTTACAAACTACATTTATATGCCAACAATGGCCAAGTTACCTATACATGCCATTATATCAAAATGAGTTTACTATTTACACCAAAACAAGCTAGTGGATAGTGTGATGATGCTCCAACCGATCTCTAACCTTCGCGAGCCTCCAAGCACTATAAAACAGAGAAAATAAACCTAGTAAGCATTATATGCTTAATAAGTTCGTATAACAGGAATTAAACTTACCAATCTCATTTATTAAAATTAAGCATACAATAACATGTTTTTCCATGAACTTGGCAAATTGCCTAAACATAACACTCAATCAAACAAGTTAGCCATATCATACATTTATACATCAAATAAACATAGATGAGCTTATCATATAATTCTCTATCAAATAATTCAGAAACATTCAGAGCATATTTCTATTTATCTCATCATTTTCTCATTTCTAGAGTTTTATCCGTTGAATTATTGAAATATCGATGGATACTTAAATGGTACACTCAAGGTGTACATAACTATAAACCGCAAACTCTTATTCAGGGAACATACTCTCAAGCCACATGTCAGGATGCTCAAACGAGCCATGTAATCATGTAAGAGAACACTTATCCGAGCTAATCAGGAAACTCATAAGAGTTTTTACTCAGGAAGCTCATAGAGCCTTTTAGATATCTCCGAAGAGATCATATCAGGGAGCTTCGGATAAGGCAACAGAGAGTTCAAGCAAGCTTAATAGGACGCTCATAAATAGCTGCATTTGTGTCCGTATTATATGCAAGATCACAACCGATCGTATGTCAGGACACTCACAAAGAGTTGTGGTAATGTGCAACAAATGCAAGATCACTACCGATCAGAATGCTTGCAGGAACTATATATATATCAGTATGTTCGAGAGGCTATATCGGGATTACTCGTCCGAGCTAAATTCCTTCTGCAACATATGTAGAATCACATTCATATACGGGAAATCACATGTATCCATCGATTTTCATTTTTCAAATGGAACTTAACATTTTAAATACATTTCCAATCGTGAAATCATTTCATATTTTTATAACATTCCATAAATCACATAAAACATATATCTTATTCGACAATCAATTTAACGTGTTAATATGCATAAATAAGTTACACGAACTTACCTCGATAATAATTCGTACAAGAAAATCTACTAATTCGAAACTTTCTCTTTTCCTCGATCTAGTTTTGAATTTTTGCTATCCGGATCTATATAATTAAATTTAATCATCAATTACTCACATTTCATATTCTATTGAACTCAATTTATATCATAGGAAAAAATATCATTTTGCCCTTAAACTTTCCATAAATTTCAATTTCGTCCCTAGGCTCGGAAAATGAAATTCATGTAATTTACTCCTTATTCCAAGCCTAACTAAAATTTCAATATAAAATTTACAGCACATATATTCTATAAAATTTAGAATTTTTCTTCAATTTACACAACTTTGCAATTTAGTCCCTAAATCACAATTTCATCAAAATTCACTTTGTAAAAGTTGTTTATCTATCAACAACCTTTCATTTTCTACCATAAATTTCAAGTTTTCAGCATATTCATCCATGGCATAACTTCTATACTTTGATAACTTTTGAAATTAATCCCCCAAATAGATGAATTAGACAATCTCGGTTTCAAAAATATAAAAATTATTAAAAATGGGGCTTGAATACTTACCCAATTATGCCAAGAAAGCTTGTTTTCTCTTTCCTAGGGTTTCCATGGAATATTTGGGGAAGAAGATGACATAAAATGATTTTTATTTCTTATTAATTATTTATCATCCATTAAAATTTCTCTTTTCCAATTTAGTCCTTACCCTTTTTTTAATTTTTCCATGGATGAATCATCAAAAATATCTACTAACTTTTCTTTAATGGTATAATTACCATTTGGACCTCAAAAATATCTAACTTTTTCATTTTATGCAATTTGGTCCTATCCGTAATTAAGCAGAAAATCGATAAAATTTTCTTATTAGAATTTTCTTATGACATTCCTATCAAAATACTAACCATGTAAAAATATAAAAATAAATTTTCTTTCCAGCTCGGATTTCTGGTCCTGAAACCACTGTTCTGATTTCACTGAAAATGGACTGTTACAAAATGTGTTTACTAAGATGTTCCTTTATAAAACCAAAGATTTGCCACTTGTTACGACCCACCAATGAAGGAAGCCTGAGATAATACTCATGATCAAGAGGGATATTAACGCCCAACATCGATTTAACTGAATCCTAAATGGCGCCACTAGTGTTTGAATTAAACATGATTCTTGACATCACAAAGTGAATTGCTTGACTGATGCCGCCTCATACCTTTAGAGTATCTCTTTGTCCACTTTACATCTAGAATCAGTTGCCCAAAACAACAGAAAATTATCGTCTACAAATAAAAGGTGAGAAATACTTGGACCTCGTCTACATACTGATATACCATGCAATTCACCTCGCGATTCCATCGTACTAATCAAGTAACTTAATCCCTCAGTGCATAATAAGAACAAATATGGAGATGACGAATCTCTCTAATAGAGACCCATAATAGGACCAACCTCACGCCCATTTAAAAAAATAGAATATCGAACTGATGTGCCAACCAGTATAATCCAATCAATCCATTTAGCATCGAATGTAATAAGAAATGATCACTATTTACAAAGAGAAAGAAAAGCTTTAATCTCCTTTAGCCAAAAGTTGAGTCTTGTGATTCTAGTCCTAGCTTTGACAAAT
Organism: Gossypium longicalyx; assembly: GCA_025698465.1. Taxonomy (NCBI): domain Eukaryota; kingdom Viridiplantae; phylum Streptophyta; class Magnoliopsida; order Malvales; family Malvaceae; genus Gossypium; species Gossypium longicalyx. Next base: position 4,684,798 of record CM046995.1, on the reverse strand, counting down.
TATGGTAACATGATTCTTATTCCCTTCCACATGCAAGAAGGAAATATCCTTAAAACTGAGAGTTATTTGGTGACTGTCAAAGATTAGAGTCTTGAAAGCAAGATTTTTAGAACTAGTAGAGTCAGGTCATTGGTTCATCAATCCAATCAATTTGATTGGTTCAATTGGTCAATTTGGTTCAATTAAATAAAAAATATTAAAAAATAAAAATTTGATTCAACTTCCTTGTTTAATGTGTTTTTTTCCTGGACTGATTAGTTTATACCGATTTTCGGGTCAACCGGTCTAATGGCTTTCTTTAGACCAATACACAATTTGATTCTTGGTCTAACCAATCTGATTGGTCGATCCAGTCCAGATCAAATATCATTGGCCTATAGGAGAGGAATCAAGTGTTAGTCATTTGATTTTCTTAATGACACTAAATCTACGATTTCAACTTGAATCCAATGAAAATCCAAATCTAAAGCGTACTCCATTGCTCGAAGACAAGCTTTGGCCTTTACTTCAAACATCAATGCTATCATCACAAAAGGTATTGAACATGTTATACACTCACCCTTATAAGTTTTTTATAATTACCCCTCTTGCTCCCTTTTCATCTGACCATCTGTAACAACCCGTTTTTTAGTGGTGTCGAAAATGACGATTTTGGAAACCCATTTTCGATGTTCAAGTCCATAAATATTATTATTTAATATTTAATAGGTTATTAATTTTTTTCAATTGGATGGTTAATTAAGGTATAAGGATTAAATTGTAAAAGTTCATTGCTATGAATTTTTATTAATTGAATGACCAATTGAGCAATTGGACCATTAGTAAATGGCTAAACGATGGTGGATGACAATTGTACTCCACCAATTTTTGTTAATTATGTTTATTTTTAATAATTAATAGTTAATTAGGTTAATTATTATTAATTATATATTAACTTAAATATAAATAATAGGGTTTCATGCTTCAATTTTTTAGTCATTCAATTAGTATGTTCAATTTAGTCATTTTCTTGTAATTTTTATGTTATTAATGTCGTGAGATCTTGATTTAGCTAACCTATATATCATTTTGTAAAACTGTTAAAGTTTTTAAAAATTTCCATTGCTGAATTCTTGAAGAAATTAGTGTTAAATTGTTAAATTTTAAGTTTAGATATGAAAAAGGACAAGATTGTAAAGTATAATTGCTAGTTTTTGAACATAGGGACTAAAGTTTGTAAATTTTGAAATTGAAGTTAAATTTCTATAATTATTGATAATAGAGGGTTATAGAAGGATGTAATTGAGGTAAGTTTTGAAATCGAAGATCAAATTTGAAAGTTATGACAATTTTGATTTTAGGAACTAAATTGAATAAAATGCAAAACTTGAGGAGGCATTCAGAAAATGAAATTGAACTAATATATATAATATGAAAATATAATAAGCTTGAAACTGATAAATTGAATTGAATTATTATATAGATCAGAAATTGGACCAAATCAGAAATAATCGGAAAAAAGACAAAATTATGAATAGTCCTTGAATTTCAACTTGTTTGTTGATTTAACTAGGTAAGTCCACATGGTATGATTGTATTTCAATTGTTGTATGTTTGATTTATGAATTTGTGTATGTTTAGTAGTAGTTTGAAATGTTTGCAATTTGGTACAAAAGATGAGATATAAACAAAATCGTAAAGAACTGATAAATTGAATATGATGAATTGTAATTTGAGATATTAGATCAATTGATGGCTGATTATGATTGACTGAATCATATTGGTATGGATTTGATTGGTTTTTGAGATAGATGATTAAATTGAATAAAATTAAAGATAGTGTAACTTAGTGAAATTGGCTTAAAACTAATATGATTCATGCTATGTTATGTATGAATTGATATCTCGATTGATGAATTGATGATATTTAGATCGATAATATGGGAAGTCAAACTTATAATAAAAATGGATTATTGGATACCCTTATAATGAAATTGGATTATTGGATAGCCTAGTGATTTTTTATGTTAAATTATGAATTTGAAATGCTGGTTGGTATTTAAAAGTATTTTGTTAAGGGATTCTTGATGAATTTTTTTATTAGGGACTAAATTATTGAAATAGTAAAAAAAAGGGTTTGTTGTGAAATTATTTCCAAAATGGGCCGTAATGAATGCCATGAATATTTGGCTAGCATGATTTTGCATTAAAAATGGTTAATTTGCATGTTTTAGGCTTAGGGACTAAATTGAATAAAAGTAAAATGTTAAGGGCAATTCTATAAAAATATAAAAATAACTAAATTTTATAAAATAAATTGTTTTATTTTATGAATTAATAAATTGAATGAAATTATTAATTTAGATCAAGGTCGAGTAAAAAATCGAGGAGAATGAAAAATTACCAAAATTCCCCTATACTTTGACATTTTTGCAATTTAGCCAGGTAAGTTCATACGGTTAAAATTTAAAATTTGTACAAATTGATGATTGGTATTATATATATGTTCTATTGTTGGAATTTAATTATTGTTGGAAATATATTATCGAATTTAATACTCAGTTTGGATTGAACGCGGGATTTGAGTACATTCATGATTTGGTGTAGGACAGGGGTTTGGAGTGGAGATGGTACTGGAGGGAGATATCGGCATTTTACCCAAGTAAACTGGGGTTCAACATTTTTTGCGAACTTTTGCATTTTACTTTCTGTTTGGCGTGATTCAGGTGGATCAGCTTTTACGAGCTTCTGTTCAGCTCTTATGAGCTTCTATTGGTGTGTTCGAGAGGTCCAGCTCTTATGAGCTTCTGTTGACGATGTATTCTTACCCGTAAGTCATTCTTCATATGGAAAATCTCGGTAAGGTAATTTTTTTAATGAATTTGAAAGTTTTGTTATTTATTGAATATTGACCTGAACATAATTGAATTCATCAGTTGAGATTGTGGATAATGCTTAGGTTTGTGCTAAGCTTTTAGTTGCATTATATCATGTTGAATATTAATGATATTCATTGACAAGGTAATTGGTTAAACGGAAATATGTTTATGTTCATGAAAAGGTGGTAAGATTTAAAAGTTGTAATTTCTTTTAAAATGGTTTATCATGTGATTGACCCCAAATGAGTTATATACATAAATGCACTAACTTGTTTATTGATGATGGTGATTAGGCTTATGTCAAGCTTGAGATTATGATTGATGTATATGCTTATGTCTGGTATTATACAAATGAAATGGTAAGTTCATAATTGAAATGTGATATGATGAAAAAAGGATTGATGAGTTGAATAATATACTTATATATGAGAAATTACGTATGTTATGGTGGAACTTACCTATGTTGTGAATAAATATATTAATTAGTTAATTGATGCTGTTATTTAAGTTTATGTTTAGTAAATGGAATGGAAAGTAAGTAAATGAAGTTATTTGTAGTTTTATAAAAAGGTTAATGATGGTGTAAAATGTTTTATAAAATCTTATTATGGTAGGAATGAATATATATATATATGATGTTGATAGAATTACTCATTTATGAGTTGGTGGTTATGTAGTTGATAAATCTTGAAGCATTGGTATAGCTTTATATATATCATATAAAGTTTATTATTGAATTGGAATATTATGTTTAAAGTTTGTACGAGCCTACAAAGCATTCATTGCTTATATAGTTGTTTATCCCTTACTTTATAGATTATCAGAAGCTCGATCAGGTTGGAAGCTCATCGGAGATCTATCACACTATCCAGCGATTATATCGGTAGATTTTGAGGTCTTGGTTAAGGTTATAATGGCATGTATAGGTGGATTATGTCTAATGTTTAATTGATTAGTTTGGTATATATATGTCATTTTAGTTGATAATTATGGCATGAAATGTTGCCTTGAATTTGAGGTACTTAAGGTACTATTGATATCTTATTGGTTATGGTTAATATGATCAATTTGATGCATGTTTAGAAGTAACCAAATTTGGTATATGTTCTATCGATCTCAGTATGGCCAAGACATGGTATGTTTTGGAAAAGTCTTGAATAGATGTTCATGATTGAAATATGGTATGCCTAATATGGTAAGGTTGGTATGTGTCAATTGTGTTATGTATTGGTATGGAAACAAGTCAGTTGGTAAATGGTATAAATGTGGTCAAATGTGGTGAGATTATTTTTGATATAGCATGGAAATAGTATTGAGATTAATTAGGTATGTATGGTTAAGGTTTGAACAAAAATGCTCATGTATATATATATATATATATAAGTTTGATACTTGATGATTGAGGTGTTGATCGTGATTTTGTGATAGGTTTTAAATATATATAATTAATTGTTCTTGAAACTAACTATTATCACGATGTAGGCAAATGTACCTATCGAACAGTAGTATAGTTTTAGCAAGATCGGATTGTCGAACCCAAAGGAACTAAAAGTACTAGTAATGACTGTCTTTTTATTATCTAGCCTAAGAATAAGGGGGTTTGTTTTAACTAACTAATTAACTAAACTAAGAATTCACAGAAAATAGAATTGGGGGATTACTTTTGGAAAACGATTGAATTAAGACAATACTTAAGGAAGAATCCACCTAGACTTTACTTGTTATTTTGACTCCAAATCGGACGATTTATTCATTTAACTTGTTCCGTAGAGATCCCTAAGTTATGTTATTATCCCTATTCAAGACTAATAATGTCTAATCCCTAGATTGAATAACTAAGAATTTCTCTAATTATCACCCTAGGGTTGTATTAACTCGATCTATGGATCCCCTTATTAGGTTTCACCCTAATCCGACAAAATCTTGTCACCCTATCTCTAGGCGTGCAATCAACTCCGCTTAATTATGACAATTGTACTCTTAGACAGGGTCTATTCCCCCTCTGAATAAGAGCGTAACTTAAATCAATATCCTGGAATATCAAAACAAGAATTAAGAATACATAATTAAGAACAAGTCAAATATTTATCATACAATTTAGAAAATAATAACAAGATTCGTCTTAGGTTTCACCCCCCTTAGGTATTTAGGGGATATAGTTCATAACTAAAAAGGAAAACATCTTAGAAGAATAATGAATACAAAACATAAAGAAAACCTAAAACTCCTGAAGGGAAATTGAGGGGAGATCTTCAGTCTTGAGGATGACTCAAAGCTCGAGATGGATCAATCGGCTTTCTTCGAGTAATTCCTTCCTTCCTCCCTGTGCCTCCTCCTTTTATCCTCTTCTAGGGTGTATTTATAGGCTTTGGAATGCCTAAGAGCCCTCAAAATTAGCCTTTTCCGAATTGGACACAACTTTGGTTTGGTAGGGACACGCTCGTTTGCGATTACTTCAGGTCGTGTTCGAGCCTGTTAGAATGGCACGGCCGTGTGGTCTGCCCGTGTGAGGAAGTCTAGGCCGTGTTGATTTCGTACGTTGGCCCATTTTCTCCGTTTTTGGCCCGTTTTTCGTTCCTTTCGCTCTCCTAAGCTCACCTAAGTATAAAACATGAAATTAAGGCATTAGGAGCATCGAATTCACCAATTCTAAGGAAAAATCGTCCATAAAATGTGCAAAGCATGGGGTAAAAATGTGATATCCCGAATTAGGACCTAATCGGAATAGTGGTTTTGGGACAACAAATCCGAGAGAGAAATAATTAATTTATGATTATTTTGAGGTCTATGATATAATTGCATGATTTTGTGAAAATTTCGTGAAGAAATTCTATGCATAAAGTGATTAATTTGAAATTAAGGACTAAATTGAATAAGTTGCAAAACTTGCATTCTAGAAGTTTTTAGTATGAAATTGCTTTGGAATATTAATTAGGAGGTCTTAAATAGAAATTTGACCAATTTTTAAGTTTTGGAGAAAAATTGGACATGGATGGAAATTTTAAAAGTTTAGTAATGAAGGGTATTTTAGTCATTTGGTAATTAAAAGATTTAAAAAAGGAAAAAGATGGCAAAATATGTCCATCTTCTTCATTAAGACGAAATTTCAAGGATTCTCCATAGCTAGGGTTTTTTTCAAGCTTCCAAGCTCCATAGTAAGTGATTCCAAGCCCTATTTTTAATGTTCTTTACGTTTTTGGAGTCTCGATAACTTGATTTAGCTTATCCTAGCAATAATTTAACCTAGGGTTTATATTTGGAAAAATACCCATAGGTGAAATGTGTTTATTTTTATGTTTTATGGTAGAATATGAAACTTGAAATTGTGTTAAACAACTTTTGCTAAGCGATTTTACGTGAAAACGAGTAAAACGACAAAATCGGTAAAAATACCTAATGTTCATAAATACATGATAGAGTGTGAATTTGATGTTGCTATAGAAGGAAAAAATTATCAGCATGTCATAAAACATAAGAAAATAGGATGAAGTTTAATTTTCGAGCTTTGGGGCAAAAGTGTAAATATGCAAAAGTTTAGGGGCAAAAATGTAATTTTTCTAAAGTTTGAGTCAAGGACTGTTTTAATAAATGTGAGTATTAAATAAGCTAAATTTTTTATTATAGATCAAGAGAAACGGGATTCAAGTCGTGATTGAGGGAAAAATAAAGTTTCCGAGAAATAGGCTTGATTTCTAACATATTGTACCGAAGTAAGGTCATGTGTAAATGTGGTAACATAATTTTCATTTTAAGTAATTTAATGATATTTATATGATATGATGATTAATATTATGAAATATTATGCTTTGTGGTTATTATTGAGTAATATTCAAATTATGTATGCTACTTGATAAATATGAATTGTTATCGAGTATCGGTTTCGATATTCTGTGGAAGACGGCAAAGATGTGTAATCGAGAAAAAGCCCATTTGAACATTAGGAATAGATTAGGATACAAGTGACATGTCACTAGGAGATTGAGATCCGAACTCGTTGAGTTGCGTTCCGAGTTCGTGAGAATTATGAGGCATCCGAACTCGTTGAGTCAAGTCCGAGTTCACTTATGGATGCAAATGTCTGAACTCATTGAGTTGAGTCTGAGTTCGTGAGATGTAATTAGGCATCCGAGCTCGTTGAGTTGAGTCCGAGTTCACTTATGGATGCAAACGCCCGAGCTCGTTGAGTTGAGTTCGAGTTCACTTATGGGCGGGTTACATGGTAGCTTGGCTACATATGTGGCACTTATGTGCAAACTTTCCATGCATCTGAATTATATTCCGATGTGTTCAACGGGTAAAATTCTAGTAAAATGGAAGAATACTCAAGATGCAAGTGACGTATTGGTAAATATTGTGGAATGGGCACTGTGGACAGGTATGTACTTAACCCTCGAGTTGAGACTTGATACGACAACAATAATATGGTAAGATGATGAATGATGAATAGAAATGTGATATATGTTTTGGTGATATTATGCTAATGTTGGTTGGTATAGTTGCTTTGTTAAGTTATTTGTTATTTGCATATGGACTTACTAAGCATCTATGCTTACTCTCATCTTTTCATTCTTTGTAGTTTTGACAAGTCAATTTGGAGATCGGGACGGTCGGAGGCACGCTCACACTATCACTGGACAATTGCGGTATAATAACTTGTAATTTTTGGAAATATTACATGTATAGCATTCCAATTATTTTGTGTGTATAATCTTACGATATGGCCCATGGATGGAATGGAAATTTTTTAGAATGATTAGCTATTGGAATGGCTAATCAAGTTTATATATGATAACATGTATGCTTTAGTCTTAACTAAACCTTGAAAATCCTTGGAAAGGTAAAATTGGCCACAAAACAGAATCAGTCAGCAGCAGTGACGTGAATTTGAAAAATCACTAAAAATAATAGAAATGGAATTAAATGATGATTGTGGAATTGAAGCTTGATGAGTCTAGTTTCATATGGAAGAAAAAAAACACGCAAATGAGTTATATTTTATGAGAGATTTAAGTTTTAGTGGAATAGGGTCAGAGTGATCTCTGAATCCCCTGTTCTGACTTTAGAAATTCACCATAAATTGTAAAAAAAAAACAATTAGGAGTTGTAATTTACATGTATGAAGTCCTTATTGAGTCTAGTTTTATGAGAAACAAACGTCATAGTCATTGAAACTCCGTACAAGGAGATATCTGATATGTAATACACAGGGGCTAGAGTAGCTGAGCCCTAAAATAGGGGAGACTTTAACTAATAAACCGTACTAATTGGCCTAGCCAAAAATTCTAGAAAAAAATCAGTAAGTAGATATATGAGTCTAGTTTCAGGGAAAATTTATGGAATTGGATTTCGTGTTTTGTAACTCGAGATATGATTTTTTTAGCTACTGTGATGCAGATGGACAGTTTATTATGAGAATTGTTTGAACTTGTTTAAATGCTAAAATAAGTTTAGTAATGTCTCATACTCGACTCCGGCGTTGGTCTTGGGTAAGGGGGCGTTACATTTGGTGGTATCAAAGCAGGTTTAGTCGGTTCTTGGGCTAACGTGGTGTAAGTACGGATTTTGCTATACATGCCATATTTATATATTGTGATAGTGTGATGACTCCTATTTTTTTAAATAAATTTTTTTATAGTAAATGGATCCCAATCCAGCTATGGATGATGATGTAGAGAGCAATGCGCCAACTCCTGCTGAAGGGGCGGTGCCGATTGAAAGTCGACCTTCTACTGTTGGCCAATGAGGAGGAGAAGGGGCTGGAGAAGCCTTTCTCCAGATGATGAATGCATGGTTCTCCAGATGATGTATACATGGTACACCGAGTTTGTTCGTACGAACCCGAATGCTCAACCTCCCCTACCTCTCCTGATTCTTCAACCTGTACCCCCGATGCCTCAATGTATGGATCTAATGAAATTTCATAGAACCCCAGTTGACAGAATTCGCAAGCAAGGGGCCGAAGAATTTAGGGCAAATGTTGATAATGATTCTGAGAAAACAGAATTTTGGCTTGAGAATTCTATTTGGGTATTTGATGAGTTGTCTTGTACACCTGAAGAGTGCTTGAAATGTGCCATATCCTTGTTGAGAGATTCGACTTATTATTGGTGGAAGACATTGATTTCAGTGGTGCCGAAAGAGAAAGTGACTTGGGAAATTCTAGACTTGTTAGACCCGAGTGCCAAAGATGTGGTAGAAGTCATTTTGGTCGATGTAGAATTAATGATAGATCCTATTACCGGTGCGGTTCTCTAGATCATTTCATTAAAGATTGTCCGAAGATAAATGAGAAAGAAAAATTTCAGAGTGCAAAACCTAATAGTGTAGTTTCGAGAGGAAGATCTTCGAGAAGAGTTGGGAATGAGGCAAGCAGCAAGAATGTAGTCAGAGATTCAGCTATTAAATCTGAAGCTAGAGCTCCGGCTAGAGCTTATGCCATAAGGGTGCGTGAAGATGCTTCATCTCCCGACGTGATTACCGGTACTTTCTTTCTTTATGATATTAATGTTATTGCTTTGATCGACCCTGGTTCTACTCATTCGTATGTGTGCATGAAATTGGTGTCTAATATGAACATATCTGTTGAGTCTACGGAATTTATGGTTAAAGTGTCGAACTCGTTAGGCAAATGTGTCATAGTTAATAAAGTATGCAAGAAATGTCCTTTGATGATTAGAGGTCATTATTTTCCGGCCGACTTGATGTTGTTGCCGTTTGATGAATTTAATGTCATTTTGGGTATGGATTGGTTAACATTGCATGATGCTATAGTGAATTGTAGACAGAAATTTATTGAATTGAAGTGAAAATGGTGAAAATTTACGGGTTGAACTGGACGAATCAGAGGCATTGCCTAGTGTTATTACTTCGATATCGGCTTAGAGATATTTGAAAAAGGGTTATGAAGCTTATTTCGCGTATGTGTTGAATACAAAAGAATCTGAGAAAAAAAATGGAATCAGTGACGATTGTGTGTGAATTCGTGGATGTATTTTCACAAGAGTTGCCGGGTTTGCCTCCTGTCAGAAAGTAGAATTTGGAATTGAGTTGATACCAGAAAGAACTCCGATCTCAATTGCTCCGTATAGAATGGCACCAACAGAGTTGAAAGAATTGAAGTCACAGTTGCAAGAGTTGACTGACAAAGATTTTGTAAGATCGAGTTTTTCACCTTGGGGTGCTCCCGTATTATTTGTGAGATGGTTCAATGAGATTGTGTGTGGACTATTGGCAGTTATATAGGTGACAATCAAGAACAAGTATCCGTTGTCGAGAATTGATGATTTATTCGATCAGTTGAAAGGAGCGACATGGTTCTCAAAGATTGACTTGAGGCCAAGGTACTACCAGTTGTGAGTAAAAGAGTCAGATGTGTCTAAAACTACTTTTAGAACAAGGTACGACCATTATGAATTTTTAGTTATGCCATTTGGTTTGACAAATGCTCCTACTGTGTTTATGGATTTAATGAACAGCATATTTCGGCCATACTTGGACAAGTTTGTTGTGGTATTTATTGATGATATCTTGATCTATTTGAAGGATGAAATAGAGCATGCTGAGCACTTGAGAATAGTTTTGCAAACTTTGAGAGATAAACAATTGTATGCCAAGTTTAGTAAAAGTGAGTTTTGGCTTCGAGAAGTTGGATTCTTGGGTCATATTGTTTCGGGTGATGGTATACGGGTTGATCCCAGTAAAATTTTGGCTATTATTGATTGGAAACCACTGAAGAATGTGACTGAGGTTAAAAGTTTCTTGGGTCTAGCTAGTTATTATCGACGATTTGTGAAAGGCTCCTATGACTAGACTGCTCCAAAAGGATGTTAAATTCGAGTGGACAGAAGAATGTAAACAGAGTTTTGAGAAATCGAAAAAGTTACTAACTGAAGCACCAGTGTTGGTACAACCCAAGTCAGGTAAAGAATTTGCGGTGTATAGTGATGCCTCTTTAAACGGCTTGGGATGTGTACTTATGCAAGAGGGAAAGGTTGTGGCTTATGCTTCGAGGCAGTTAAAACCTCATGAAAGGAATTATCCGACTCATGATTTGGAACTGGCTGCTATAGTGTTTGCTTTGAAGATTTGGTGACATTATTTGTATGGTGAAAAGTGCCGAATATATTCCGACCACAAAAGTCTCAAGTACTTGATGTCACAAAAAGACTTGAATTTGAGAAAGCGGAGATGGTTAGAATTATTGAAAGATTACGAGCTTGTGATTGACTATCATCCGGGGAAAGTAAATGTGGTTGCCGATGCCTTGAGTAGAAAGTCGTTATTTGCTTTGAGAGCTATGAATACTCGGGCTGATTGTGATTCCGACGATGGTTCGATTCTAGCAGAGCTGAGAGCAAGATTGATGTTTTTACAATAGATTTGTGAAGCTCAGAAAAATGATCAAGATTTGCAAGCCAAGAGAAAGCAATGTGAAACTGATACGGGATCAGATTTCAGAATCGGTTCTGATGGTTACTTGATGTTTAAAGATTGGATTTGTGTACCAAAGATTTATAAGTTGATTCAAAAAATCTTACACGAAGCACACAGTGGTTGTTTGTCAATGCATCCGGGCAGTACAAAAATGTACAATGATTTGAAAAAAATGTATTGGTGGAACGGAATGAAAAGAGATATTTCTGAGTTTGTATCGAAATGTATGATTTGTCAGCAAGTAAAAGCTGAACATCAGGTGCGTTCGGGTCTACTTCAGCCTATCATGATTCCCGAATGGAAGTGGGATCGAATTACCATGGACTTTGTGTCAGGATTGCCATTAACTCCGAAGAAGAAAGATGCCATCTGGGTAATAGTCGACAGATTGACTAAATCGGCTCATTTTATTCCGGTACGTGCTGATTATTCTCTTGATAAATTGGCTGAATTGTATGTCAGTGAGATTGTTAGACTTCACGGAGTACCGTTGTCGATTATTTCGGATAGAGATCCGAGGTTTACTTCGCGATTTTGGCTAAAATTGCAAGAGGCATTAGGTTCGATGTTAAAATTCAATACTGCTTTCCATTCACAGACTGATGGACAATCAGAGAGAGTAATTCAGATTCTTGAAGACATGCTCAGATGTTGTGTATTAGAATTTCAAGTACTTACTGCTGGTAGAATTTGCTTACAATAACAGTTATCAGACGAGTTTGAAAATGGCACCTTATGAAGCGTTGTATGGTCGCAAGTGTTGGACACCACTGTATTGGACCGAACTCAAAGAAAACTAGATTTGCAGAGTTGATCTAATCAAAGGAACTGAAGAAAAGGTAAAAGTGATTCGAGATTGTTTGAAAGCTGCTTCGGATAGACAGAAATCCTACGCGAATTTGAAACGAAAAGAGATTGAGTTCCAAGTTGGTGATAAAGTGATTTTAAAAGTGTTTCCATGGAAGAAGATTCTCAGATTCGGTCGGAAAGGTAAATTGAGTCCACGTTTCATTGGACCGTATGAGATAATTGAAAGAATTGGACCGGTAGCATATCGGTTAGCACTACCAACGGAAATCGAGTTGCAACCGGATATGACTTACAATGAAGAACTGGTTAAAATTTTAGCTCGGGAGGTCAAACAACTAAAAAACAAAAGTATCGCTCTCGTGAAAGTATTGTGGCAAAAACATGGGGTAGAAGAGGCTACATGAGAGCCCGAGGAAACTATGAGGAATCAATACCCACACCTGTTTACTAGTAAGATTTTCGGGGACGAAAATCCAAAAAGGGGGGGGGAGAGTTGTGATATCCCGAATTAGGGCCTAATCGGAATAGTGGTTTTGGGACCACAAAGCCGAGAGAGAAATAATTATTTTATGATTATTTTGAGTTCTATGATATGATTTCATGATTGTGTGAAAATTTCGTGAAGAAATTCTATGCATAAAGTGATTTATTTGAAATTAGGGACTAAATTGAATAAGTTGCAAAACTTGCATTCTAGAAGTTTTTAGTATGAAATTTCTTTGGAATATTAATTAGGAGGTCTTAAATAGAAATTTGACCAATTTCTAAGTTTTGGAGAAAAATTGGACATGGATGGAAATTTTAAAAGTTTAGTAATGAAGGGTATTTTAGTCATTTGGTAATTAAAAGATTTAAAAAAGGAAAAAGATGGCAAAATATGTCCATATTCTTCATTAGGATGAAATTTCAAGGGTTCTCCATATCTAGGGTTTGTTTCAAGCTTCCAAGCTCCATAGTAAGTGATTCCAAGCCCCGTTTTTAATGTTCTTTACGTTTTTGGAGTCCCAGTAACTTGATTTAGCTTATCCTAGCAATAATTTAACCTAGGGTTTATATTTGGAAAAATACCCATAGGTGAAATGTGTTTATTTTGATTTTTTATGGTATAATATGAAACTTGAAATTGTGTTAAACAACTTTTGCTAAGCGATTTTACGTGAAAACGAGTAAAACGACAAAATCGGTAAAAATACCTAATGTTCATAAATACATGATAGAGTGTGAATTTGATGTTGCTATAGAAGGAAAAAATGAGCAGTGTGTCATAAAACATAAGAAAATAGGATGAAGTTTAATTTTCGAGCTTTGGGGTAAAATTGTAAATATGCAAAAGTTTAGGGGCAAAAATGTAATTTTGCCAAAGTTTGAGTCAAGGATTGTTTTAATAAATGTGAGTATTAATAAGCTAAATTTTTTATTATAGATCAAGAGAAATGAGATTCAAGTCGTGATTGAGGGAAAAATAAAGTTTCCGAGGAATAGGCTTGATTTCTAACATATTGTACCGAGGTAAGTTCATGTGTAAATGTGGTAACATAATTTTCATTTTAAGTAATTTAATGATATTTATATGATATGATGATTAATATTATGAAATATTATACTTTGTGGTTATTATTTAGTAATATTCAAATTATGTATGCTACTTGATAAATATGAATTGTTACCGAGTATCGGTTTCGACATTCTGTGGAAGACGGCAAAGATGTGTAATCGAGAAAAAGCCCGTTTGAACGTTAGGAATAGATTAGGATAGAAGTGACATGTCACTAGGAAATTGAGATCCGAACTCATTGAGTTGCGTTCCGAGTTCGTGAGAATTATGAGGCATCCGAACTCATTGAGTTATGTCCGAGTTCACTTATGGATGCAAATGTCCGAACTCGTTGAGTTGAGTCCGAGTTCGTGAGATGTAACTAGGCATTCGAGCTCATTGAGTTGAGTCCGAGTTCACTTATGGATGCGAACGCCTGAGTTCGTTGAGTTGAGTCCGAGTTCGCTTATGGGCGGGTTACATGGTAGCTTGGCTACATATGTGGCACTTATGTGCAAACTTTCCATGTATCTGAATTATATTCTGATGTGTTCAACGGGTAAAATTCTAGTAAAATGGAAGAATACTCAAGATGCAGGTGACGTATTGGTAAGTGTTGTGGAATGGGCACTTTGGACAGGTATGTACTTAACCCTCGAGTTGAGACTTGATACGACAACAATAATATGGTAAGATGATGAATGATGAATAGAAATGTGATATATGTTTTGGTGATATTATGCTAATGTTGGCTGGTATGGTTGCTTTGTTAAGTTATTTGTTATTTGCATATGGACTTACTAAGCATCTATGCTTACTCTCATCTTTTCATTCTTTGTAGTTTTGACAAATCAATTTGGAGATAGGGACGGTCGGAGGCACGCTCACACTATCACTGGACAATTGCAATATAATGACTTGTAATTTTTGGAAATATGACATGTATAGCATTCCAATCATTTTGTGTGTATAATCTTACGATATGGCCCATGGATGGAATGGAAATTTTTGAGAATGATTAGCTATTGGAATGGCTAACAAGTTTATATATGATAACATGTATGCTTTATGTCTTAACTAAACCTTGAAAATCCTTGGAAAGGTAAAATTGACCACAAAACAGAATCAGTCAGCAGCAGTGACGTGAATTTGAAAAATCACTAAAAATAGTAGAAATGGAATTAAATGATAAATAAGTTGTGGAATCGAAGCTTGATGAGTCTAGTTTCATATGGAAGTAACGAAACACGTAAATGAGTTATATTTTATGAGATATTTAAGTTTTGGTGGAATAGGGTCAGAGCAATCTCTGAATCCCCTGTTCTGAGTTTAAAAATTCACCATAAATTGTAAAAAAAAACAAGTAGGACTTGTAAGTCCTTATTGAGTCTAGTTTTATGAGAAATAAACGGCATAGTCATTGAAACTCTGTACAAGGAGATATCTGATACGTAATACACAGGGGGGTCGAGTAGTGAACCTCAAACAGGAGACTTTAACTAATAAACTGTACTAATTGGCCCAGCCAAAAGTTCTAGAAAAAAATTAGTAAGTAGATATATGAGTCTAGTTTCAGGGAAAATTTACAGAATTGGATTTCGAGTTTTGTAACTCAAGATATGATTTTTTAGCTACTGTGACGCAGATGGACAGTTTACTATGAGAATTGTTTGAACTTGTTTAAATGCTAAAATAAGATTTGTAATGTCTCATACCTGACTCCGGCATTGGTCTAGGGTAAGGGGGCGTTACAAAAAATATGTGTAAATGATGGTTTATCAAATACTCCCACACTTAAGCATTTGCTTCTCCTCAAGCAAAATCCTAATCTTATAATCAAAAGAAATTCTTCTCAACTTATAATTTCTATCGATAATACCTCAAAATAATCCATAGGTAATCAAACATTGAAAATTTGACTAAAAGAACGTCAAAGTTTCAAACATTCCAAGTTGAGCATTTTATCATGAAAACATAGGTGTCTCCCCTCATCTAAGTAATTACCTTTGATTCAAAATATCACAGAGTTTCACATCCTCACTAAAGATTCACTCAAATCACTCGAGGTGTTTAAGGACAATAAATGAAGCACTCAATAGTCAATAATGAAAAGTCATTACCATAGGCTTGCATGAAGATCAAATCTCCACCACTATAAATTGAGATGAAACATCAATCAAAAGGTCTTTAGAGGGTTGTAACGTGACTTTGGTTAAAGGGTGTGGTCACAAGCTGGAAGAAAGGGTTAGAATCGAGATTGAATTGAAAAATTGCCTAACTAGAAAAATGACTAGTCATCAGTTGCGTACAATAGAGGTTTTTTTCTCGGAATATGGAATTTAACTACTTTAGCTCAAAAGATCACTACTACCTATATTTATACATGTTTTTTTTAGAACAAGTCAAATAACTAACTATTTAGAACAGGACATAGCTAAGCAATTTATTCAATTCAAATCTCGACAAAAATAGGGATCAATTTAATTGAGGGGATTTCAACAATAATGCGTTAAGGGTTAGTGTTAAGGGTAATACAAGAAATGGCTGGTTAGCTCAACGGGGTTCACTAAGGGTTAATCGTGGAGGTAGACTTTTCATAGCATGAGTGGGTTAGTCCTAAGTGCCTCTATCATCTTGACATATCAAATCATATAGTGTGGTCTTAACATGCATAATCAAGCAAGTTCTAGAATAACAGTTCCATACTGACGCACTCATAATGAAAGTGAGCATAAAGGAATTAATAGATGCTCTTGAAGGCCCAAAATCTCACAAAATTATGGCTTTTTGATGTTTAAACTTGTGAATTTCAAATCAAGAGAATACCTAGACTTGGGGAAACAACCTAAAATTTTAAATTCTTAAAAAAATCAACTTATCATGCTTGCTTCCCTAATGTCTTAAAGTTTAAATACTCAGTGCATGAATGCCTATGTTTTAATTTAAGATATATCAATAAAAATCATAAATCAATCAAAATTTATTCTAAACATGATATGAGAGCTTTTCAAGAGAATAAGGTAATCATTCAGGGATTTTTTTGTTAGTGAAATGAATACCCCCCCCACACTTAAGATGTACATTGTCCTCAATGTACAAAGATAGATAGGAAAAAGATAAATTTGTAATCATAAGATAGGGAAAGAAGTGAAACTTCCTGTATGATGAATGAATTCCTTGAACTGGAGTTTTAGAGAGTAATCGGCGTGAGAGTTGAGGAGGATACTCAGGTGGGGAGTAGAGGTTCGTTAGACCCTAAGTCCTGTGCCAAAAGAATATTATATCTAGTGGTAGCTACGGTCGTGGTCGAGCAGGACATGGCGGTCGTGGAGAACCTTTCCCGATGGAGTTTTTAGTTCCTATGTGATGATGAGCTTAGGAGCTCTATATAACTATGACAGAATCAAGAACTTTTTAGGAGATATAAATAAGAATAATTACTCTTAATGGAATAATAGAAATTGATAATTATAAAATAAAATTCTAAAATCTAATAAAAATAAAAAGTAGTTTTAATAAAAATTAAAATAATAAAATAATAAATTGTTTTTAAACATCTTCATCGCTAGATGGTTCGCGAGGTGGGACTGGCGATGAGATGTGGAAGTGGTGACAAATCTGCTGTAGAGTAGCATCAATGTTGTCAAATCGTTGAAAACACTACTGCTCGAATCGAGTGAGGCACTCAGAGATGTCAGCATATGAAGCTGCCGCATGAACTGGACGAGAGGGTGGTGGTGGCTGAGACAGTGGGTCCTCGTGCTGTGGGGGGACATCATCAGGAATGTCTTCGGGGGCCTCCTTCTCGTTGGATTGGGCGAGGCGATACTGAGGAGGGTGGGTTCCTTGGCGTTTCTTGATCATCCTCATACTAAGCATGCTCGAAATGCCTTGTGGGGACATCTGGCCCATAAGAGTAAGGGAGGATGATTGGGCTACTGTGTTGAGGAGCCCGAAGTGCCATGCCAGTCGAGTCACGTAGGGGCCAATGGAGATGACCCCCCTCCGATGCCACTCCGTTTGGTGGCGAATGGCGAGGGCAATAAAGTAGGCAAGGTCGAGTATATGCCCATTCGTTATGCTCTATAGAAAGTAGGCGTCTTGAGTGTTGACGACGCTGGTGCTCTCTCGACGTCCTATCAGAGTGTGTGCCAAGATGGCGTGTAGGTACCTCAAGGAGGGAGAAAGAGCTGATGCCTTGGAGCGGCTCGGGTCGTAGGTGGCTAAATCGGGGACTAAAGCGTACCAGCACTTCGAGGGAGAGTAGTGGATGTGGCAACGGGGAGTGTCGAGGTCATTCTCATCAATAAACTCCTCTGTGTATAGGCCCAAAGCTATACCGAACTCGGGTCCACTCAACTGGCGGACTAAACCACCGAGACAAAACTGAACTGTTCTAGGATCATCAAAGTTGGTCATGACGTCTTGAACATGGAATGTCGAGCAAAGTTCAAGTGTGAGCTCAAGGTATGTTGGTTCGATAATTGCAAAGAAGAGGTGCCATGGATCGGTTGTCAGGAGTGCTCGTACATCGTCAACCAACTAGACTTGTTCAAGAGCTGTCCAGTCAATGTAGTGGCCCACACCTAAAGGTCGGGCCCGTAGAATTTGAAAAAGTTCTTCTTGGGGCCCGATAGGGAACTGCAGAAAAGGATGAGGAATTTTCGCGGTAAGACCCGAGGAAGATGACGCTCCCTTCCTTTTTTTTGAAGCCGGGACAGCGGTTTTCTTTCCTCTTGAAGACGATATTGTATACGCTAAGAAGGGAAGAATGAGCTTCAAAAATGGAGTTGGAGGTGACGCACGGGCGTGGCGGGAGGGCGTATAGACTTGCAGCAGCTAGGGTTTGGGTTTTTTTTGGGTGAAGTAGACAATAAATAGTGCAGCCTATTTATAAATTTTAGGGCACACGGCCAGGGAACACGCTCGTGTTCCCCAATTTCAGCCCGTGTTATTCGTGAATTTTGAATTTTGGGTGTGTCTGACATTTGGTCCATGCTCGTGTTCCTTGTGCGTGTGGGTGCACACGGCCGTGTCGCACGATCGTGTTTGGCTTCGTTTGCTTCTCCCACGCCTGTATATGTAGGCCTACACCCGTGTTTAACAAGTTCGACCATGAGTGCTAGACACGGGTGTGTCGCACGCCCGTGCTATTTTCTCAGGTTCAACCATTTTTCTGCAACACGGGCGTGGCGAACGCCCATGTTATTTTGGCAGGTTCACCCACGGCAATGTCGTACGGCCGTGGCATTTTGTCGTAGCCCATTTTTGGGAAAAATCTCTGCCCTGTTTCCACACGGTCCTCAGCACGCCCGTGTGTCTGGACGTGTCTGTATGGAAAACGTGTATTGAAGATCTCCGTTAGTAAGTTAGGTGTTAAATACTAAAATTTAAAGAAATAAATAATTTTAATGCTCGGGTTGCCTCCGAGAAGCGCTTATTTATAGTCTAAGCTCGACTTACCTCTCTATTGAATGGTAATGGTGGTTCGAGGAGTTTATACTCTTCATTCTTGCTACCCATCTTATCAAAATAAGGTTTTAGATGGGTGTTGTTTACCTTAAAAGTGCCAAATTTGGGATGACTTACCTCGACTGTACTGAATGGGAAAACGCTAAGTACCGTAAGAGGGACTTCTTTATTCGGTTTGGTAGTGACAATGTGAGGATCTGTGGCTTCTAATAAAATTTTATCTTTAACCTTAAGTTGATTTGGAAAGGTATTGAGCTCGTTCTGGCGTAGTTTTGGTTTATCGGGTGTTCTTGGTTTATGCGTCTGCCATTCATCTAGTTCTTCGATTTGTAGCCTTCGGTTTTCATGAGTAGGTCCTCTACTATTGCTTGGGAATGGCTCATGTACTTCTTTCAGACTCATTTCATGCAAAATAGGTTGCACCATATTGTCAGTTTTAGTAGAATGGTTTAGATGATCACCTTCAATTTCCAATGTGTTGCCAGAATTACGAGCTTGAAGGGTGATTATTTCATCTCCCACATGAAGTGTGAGCTCACCTGTGCTAACATCAATAATCGTTTTAGCAGTTGCTAAAAAGGGCCTTCTTAAAATCAAAGGAGTGTTGTTATCCTCTTCTATGTTTAGAACAGTGAAGTCAACGGGAAATATAAATTTATCGATTTTAACTAGCACATCTTCAATAATACCCCTAGGAAATCTTATTGTTTTATCTGCTAATTGTATGCTCATCCTAGTCTGTTTGGGTTTCCCAAGACCTAATTGTTTGAACATTTTGTTGGGCATGACGTTAATACTAGCCCCTAAATCAGCTAATGCATTATTAACATCTAAACAACCAATTAAGTAAGGAATTGTAAAACTCCCTAGATCTTTTAATTTGTTGGGTAGCTTATTCTGTAGAATAGCTTAACAAACTGCGTTTAGCTCCACATGCGATGCCTCATCCAACTTTCGCTTTTTTGCTAAAAGCTCCTTTAAAAATTTCATTACGTTTGGCATCTGTGATAGAGCTTCAATAAACGGTAAATTAATGTGTAATATTTTTAAGAGTTTAAGAAATTTACCAAATTGTTCATCTGAGCAGTTTTTCCTTGTAGCTTTGGGTTATGGCACACGAGGTTTATATTCGACATTCACTGATTTGTTTTTATCATGACCTACCTCACCTTGACCTCTGCTCACCACAGTTTCTTGCCTTGGTTCTGGCTTAGGCTCAACGAATCCTTCTTCATCTTGAACATTAATTGCGTTGAGTTGTTCCCTTGGGTTGGGTTCAGTTTTACTTGGCAAGCTACCTTGTGTGGTCGTTCGGAGATTAGTTTGGACAACTGGCCTATCTGAGTTTCGAGCCCTTGGATCGACGCTTGTTGATTTTTAAGTACTGTCTCAGTGTTTTGGAAATGAGTTTCAGACACCGAGATAAATTTAGTTAGCATCTCTTCAAGGTTCGGTTTCTTTTCCTGTTGATAGGGTGGTTGTTGAAAACCTGAAAAATTCTGTGGCCTTTGATTCCCTTGACTACCCCAGGAGAAATTTGGGTGGTTCCTCCAACCTGCATTATAAGATTGCTATAAGGATTATTTTGAGATCGATGATTATTACCCATGTAACTTAATTGTTCGTTCTCCATGCTATGGCCATAGGATTGATATTCTGAATTGCTTGATCCACCTCCACTGACTTCATAGTGCATTACTAGATGAGCCTGCGTAGAACCAAGTAAACCATCAATCTTTTTATTTAGAAGTTCTACCTGATTTGACAGCATAGTAACCGAATCGATGTTACAAATGCCTACTGTTTTAGTTGGCTTAGTCCTCATGACTTGCCACTGATAGTTATTTAGTGACATCTCTTCAATAAATTCGTAAGCCTCTTCAGGTGTTTTATTATTGATGGTTCCCCTTGCTACTGCATCAATCATATGTCTTGTCGAGGGGTTCACACCATTGTAGAATGTTTGAACTTGCAACCATAGAGGTAATCCATGGTGAAGACACCTTTGCAGTAGGTCTTTGTATCTCTCCTATGCATCGTAAAGAGTTTCTAAGTCCATCTGCACAAACGAAGAGATATCATTACGTAATTTGGCCATTTTAGCTGGCGGAAAATATTTTAATAAAAATTTTTCGGTCATTTGTTCCCAAGTAGTAATTGACCCTCGTGGTAACGAGTTCAACCATTGTTTAGCTTTGTTCCTCAATGAAAAAGGGAATAAACAAAGACGAATGGCATCGACAGAAACACCATTAATTTTAAATGTATCGCAGAATTCCAAGAAATTTGCCAAATGAGTGTTTGGATCCTCATCCTGCAAACCATCAAACTGAACAAATTGCTGTATCATTTGAATAGTGTTAGGTTTTAGTTCAAAATTATTCACAGCAATCGCAGGTCTAACTATACTTGACTCAGTTCCTGTTAAAGTAAGTTTAGCATAATCATACATAGTACGAGGAGTAGGATTCTGATTTGCTAGTTCAGCAGGTATCACAGAAGGTAGCTGATTATCTTGATTTTCAGCCATCTCCTTAGTCGTAGTTGAGATATCGTCCTCTTGCTCTTTCTCTATATATCTTAGGCTTCACCTTATTTCTCTTTGGTTTCTACGAATTGTACGATCGATTTCTTCGTCAAAAAGTACTAGTCCTGACGGGTTTCTTCTAGTCATAAACTATAAAAACATGCCAAGAGAAAGAAAAAGTAAAGTAATAATGATAAAATTAACCTGCAAGGAAAATAAATGGCTAAAGTAATAAAAATTGAGTGTTCCTAATATTTTAGCTCCCCAGCAACGGCGCCATAAACTTGATCGTGATTTTGTGACAGGTTTTAAATATTTATAATTAATCGTTCTTAAAACTAACTATTATCACGATGTAGGCAAGTGTACCTATCGAACAGTAGTATAGTTTTAGCAAGACCGGATTGTAGAACCTAAAGGAACTAAAAGTACTAGTAATGACTGTCTTTTTATTATCTAGCCTAAGAATAAGAAGGTTTGTTTTAACAAACTAATTAACTAAACTAAGAATTCACAAAAAATTAAATTTGGGAATTACTTTTGGAAAACAATTGAATTAAGACAATACCTAAAGAAGAATCCACCTAGACTTTACTTGTTATTCTGACTCCGAATCGGACGATTTATTCATTTAACTTGTTCTGTAGAGATATCTAAGTTATGTTATTATCCCTATTCAAGACTAATAACGTCTAATCCCTAGATTGAATAACTGAGACTTTTCTATAATTATCACCCTAGGGTTGCATTGACTCGATCTATGGATCCCCTTATTAGGTTTCACCCTAATTCGGCAAAATCTTGTCACCCTATCTCTAGGCGCGCAATCAACTCCGCTTAATTATGACAATTGTACTCTTAGACAAGGTCTATTCCTCCTCTGAATAAGAGCGTAACTTGAATCAATATCCTAGAATATCAAAACAAGAATTAAGAACACATAATTAAGAACAAGTCAAATATTTATCATACAATTCAGAAAATAATAATAAGATTCGTCTTAGATTTTATCCCCCTTAGGTATTTAGGGGATTTAGTTCATAACTAAAAAGGAAAACATCTTAGAAGAATAATGAATACAAAACATAAAGAAAACCCAAAACTCCTGAAGGGAAATTGAAGGGAGATCTTCAGTCTTGAGGATGAATCCGGCTTCTGAAATGGATCAATCGGATTTCTTCGAGTAATTCCTTCCTTCCTCCTTATGCCTCATCCTTTTCTCATCTTCTAGGGTGTATTTATAGGCTTTGGAATGCCTAAGAGCCCTCAAAATTAGCCTTTTCTAAATTGGACTCAACTTGGGTTCGGTAGGGACATACCCGTGTACGATTACTTCAGGTCGTGTTCGAGCCTGTTAGAATGGCACGGCCATATGGTCTGCCCGTGTGAGGAAGTCCAGGCCGTGTTGATTTCGTACGTTGGCCCATTTTCTCCGTTTTTGGCCCGTTTCTCGTTCCTTTCGCTCTCCTAAGCTGACCTAAGTATAAAACATGAAATTAAGGCATTAGGAGCATCGAATTCACCAATTCTAAGGAAAAATCGTCCATAAAATACGCAAAACATGGGGTAAAAATATGTATAAATGATGACTTATCAGGTGCCTTTTGGCATATTTGTTGTATGAACATTTGGTATGGATATTAGTCATTCTTTGCATAATTTAAGTATGTTTACAGGTCTTGTATACATGTATAAATTTCTTGTAGATTTATGCTTGAAAGGGGTGAAAAAAATGGCTTGGAAGTGGTTATTTTCTTGTCCATACGGCCTAAGACACGGGCGTGTGTCTCAGCCATGTGTAACACATGGTTGTGTGTCCCCTATAATTTCTAAAGGTTTCAAATAAGCTTGTTACACGGCCTAGCACATGACCTCGCACACGGGTGTGTGGCTTGGCCGTGTGCGACAAGTCAGTAAGTTACACGGGCACAGACAAGGGCATGTGTCCCTATTTCAAATGTTACACGGCCTGAGACATGGGGGTATGTTTCAGCCGTGTGAGTCTCACGGCCGTGTGAACCCTATAGTTTGAAGAAAATTCTATCTTTTTTTATGAAATTATAAATGTTTCTGATTTAATCCTGAATTATTTCTAAAGTGATTCTAAGGCCCCGATGGCTCGAATGAGGGACATTATGCATGTGTTTGAATGAAATATGCTACGATATATGAAATGCTTAAGAATGAAATTTTTTAAGTTATTGTTTCCTGGTAATGCTCAGTAACCTTATTCCGATGACGGATACGGGTTAGGGGTGTTACATGCGACCCTAGGAAAAATTCCAGAATTTTGGGCCTATATACTCTTGTGGCATACCCATGTGGCCCACACGACCATACACTTACCTGTCATACGGCTGTGTCTCACACACAGCCAGCCACACTGTCGGGCACACCCATGTGGAGTCAACAGGCTACTTTTTTAGCTTTTGTCGAACCTTAATTTCTCATGTTTTCGTTACACACCTGATTTATTTTTATGCGAAGACAATCCTGAGACCACCAGAACCTAAAATCGACAATACACCCCCCCAAAATCCATCATAAATCCTCAGTTAAATTGAATCAGCAAAATTGAAAACAGTGAAATTCAAGGGTTCATCACTTACCTAAATCCCTGAACAATTCCTACTATGATTTCGCAAGAGGCAAGTTTCGTTCCTCACGATTCACTGTTGCCAATAACCCAGAAACAATATTAACGAAAAGAACAACAAGTTAAGAACAACTTTGAAATTTACCCCTAAACTTCAAACCCTCACCACCTCTACTTACCAAACTACACGAAGAACATCATGGCATAGTAATTTAAACAACGGAATTGAGATAGAATCCAAAAAGGCTAAGAAAGAAATTTATTCTCATAGAATCGAAAAAGACAGTCAAACAGGGGAAATTTTTTGGGAAAGAGAAAAATATACATAAAAAAAAATTTGAACTAACCCCACTCTATCCACTAACCACTTATCTCATAAAATCCTACCCACTAACAACATCCAACTACCTTAGATTCCCAACTCCACCGAACCTCTTTCAGACAACCGAATCGAAAATTATCACCCATGCTCATACAAGAATTTAATCATAAGGCCTCTAGCAAGCCAACTCCTTACCAATCGAACCAACAGGTTCATTCTAATGTAAGTTTACCAAAAATATAATATAAGCCAACTCAACAGGGATAAGGCTAGGATAAAAAATAACCGAATTTGCCAAAAATGGGACTTGAACCCAAGACCTCATACACACAACAAAATACTTAACCACTAATGCGGAAACATATTTATGTCAAAATTCACAGAAACAAAGTAAAATTATTCAGGGCGTTACAATGATGGTATTAAATGGCCAAAAAACTTAGCTGAATAGATTGAAATTGAATTAGTATGCTTTGGTGTAAAATAGAAGTCATATTGGAATGAATGATTGGGGATGGTTAAAGACAAATTTTTGGCATGTAGTTGGTTGATTTTATCCAGGTTCAATTGTACAATATTGCACCAAACTGGAGGTTTGATAGGTGGACATGAAATAGGTACCAAATGTCCTAATTTGTACTAAAATAGAGTCCGTGTTGTGATGAGCTTTGGACTTCAAGTCACGACATGATGAGGAACCCCCTCCTCACAATAAGACCAAGTCAATATGTCACATCACGATGATGAATTCCCTCATGTTGCAACGTCGACCCAAAGTTTTGTAATCTTTACAATTGGTCCTATTTTGTACTTGGGTCAACAAATGAGCTTTCGTAAGCTCGATTAAAGCTCAAATCTGATTATGTATCATTTTGTAAATGTGTTTATGGCATGTTTGTATTTTTGAATTATCATTTTATTGTATAATTTATTGTAGTTGCTCCGACAATGAATGTGGCATCCTGTTACTCAGATTTGTCGATCGGGTCGTGTAACAGATATTACACCATCGATAGGCTTTATCAAAGTTGAATTTTAATGTTGTTAGTGTCATCTTCAAGCTAGTATTAATCAAGCTTGTTGATATGCTTTGAGGGGTTTAATTCGATTTGCAAAACTAAAGGATGAGCTAAGGGTCTCGAAGTTGGCACTTTGGTTTGTCTTTGATGTTTAAGTTAGTCAAGGATCCATAGTTATGGAGATAGTAAAAATATATCAACTAAGTGAATAAAATGAAGAAGATAAATATGACGAGTGATATAAAATCTCATGGTCTTATGCTTGGCTGACTAAGCTTGCTTCTTATTGAATGTTGATGTAAACAATGGTCTTACATTATACTAAGTAGAGTTGGTAGTGTTTGACAACTAGCATATTTTTCCTTATTCATATCATGTTATTACAATAGCCCCCTTTAAGTTTGAAGCATGTTATAAAGTGACTAGGTAATTCTAAAACAAACAAAATATAACGATAAATGCGTTAATTGAAGATGCAAAAGATGTTAAAGGAAAAGATTTTTGCTTAACCAATTTTGTGGGAGCAAAACTTTTGTAATCAAGTCTTTGGAGAGCATCGATATTTAAATGCATTCCGTGAAGGATTTTGTATCCTTTGAGGGGATTTATGTGAAAGCCAAGTTTCTTAATGAAGATCTCACATAAATATTTATTGTTTGTAATTTCAAAAATGTCTTGTAGGTGTATCACTAACTTGAAGAAGATTTATAACTCTATAAAAGACTTGTGATACTGAAATTGAGTTGTTTGAAGGTGACCTAAAGGTCTGAAGATGATCTGTGGGTCTTAAGACAGTTTGTGTCTTTGTGAGTATTAAAATAACTCAAAGGTTTAAAGAGGATTTGTGGGTTTGAAGAGGATCAATAGATCTGAAAACGACCTGGGAATCTAAAGATGACATGTGGGTATGAAGATGATCTATACGTCCTAAAACGACATGTTTGCAAACTTATGTAGTTAGGGAGTGTCTTTAACATTTCTGTGGCTATTGTGAGTATGTGTCCTAATATTCAAATGAAACTATTTGTAGAAACCTGTTGGGAGTCGGAGAAAATTTTGTAATTTTTTCTCGAAACGTTTTACGTACTCCGCCTTTTATTTCAAAGGGAGTCTGAGAAAATTTTGTGATTCTATATTCAACTCTCTGTAAGCACTCGTTACGCTAAACATTCTTTCATTATCAAACTTCTAAATACAAACATCAGGATAGTCAAACATACTAATTGGAAAAGCAATAATCTGATCAGCATCATTAGGGATAAATAAGCTTTTTTTTTTCCTCAACAATAAAATATTTATTAATAAGCATGCAAAAGATAATAACAAGGACACCTGGTAGATTTAAAGTTCTCAAATGCAAATTGGGATGATTTTTTCTCATGACCTTCATTGGTTAAAGAGTATGATTTGCATGATAAATGAAGAAGCCTTTCTGCTAAAAAGCTTTCGTCTCTGTTGTGTAGTGAAATGGTACCACATTCTAAATTCAAGTTTGATCGTATCTGGAATCTAAAGATACCCCCAAAAATTTGAAGCTTCTTGTGAATGCTGATCATTGATAGAATTCCAACAATGTCATTCTTAATTAATAAAGGTGTTCATATTGATCAAGTGCAAAGTCTCTTCATCAACTGCTCATTTGTAGGGAAAAAAAATCTTTTAGTGGTTGAAGTTACCATAGTCACCTTTAGATAACATTTAATTGTTCTTTGAGTCCTGTTTTTCTTGAATCTTTTCAAGCATTATCAAAAGTTGGTGGCTCATTAGTTGTGCAGCAACGATATAGTCTTTGTGGCTAGCAATAAATAGTGTTTGAAAGGAAAGTAACGAGGGACGAGGAAATTCTTTTCTTGGTAAAGCTTCGATCAATGATTTGGATTACAGCTACTTATGAGAATATTCCTATCATGGAGCCTTGTTATAATTAAATGACCCGAATCTTTATTTAAATAAAATACAGTTGTAAAATAAAATAGAAGTAAAATCCATATATAACTACACTTCTTTTATTTTATTTGAGAATAAGGTTTTTAAACCTTATTAAACTCCATCTATTTTATATTGATTAGAACAAGGTGTTTCAATCTTACTAGAATATGGCTTTACAAGCCTATAAATAGACATGGTCTATTCCTCTTGTAATTATTCGAATTCAACATAGTGAATTTTCTTCTCCTCTGCCCGTGGTTTTTTTCTCGAAAGGGTTTCCATGTAAAATCTATGTGTTCTTTATTTTATTTTATTTTATTTTATTTTCACAAATTGGTATCGTAGCTTCCGGGCAGTTCATCTCGATCATGGTAATGGTGTCTTTAAAGTAGGAAATTTCGCTATTAGATTACAACACCAGATTTGTGTTGTGGCAGATTAAGATGTAAGCAGTTCTTTGCGCAGATAGATCTGGAGGATCCCCTGCTAGGGATAGATAAGATGCCTTCGACATTAACAGAAGAAGAGAAGAAGCGTAAGGATCGAAAGGCGTTAACACAATTACATCTGCATTTATCCAACAAAATTTTGCAGGATGTGATGAATGAAAAGACCGTGCTGCATTATGGAAAAGGCTGGAACAAATATGTATGTCCAAAACTCTAACAAGCAAGTTCCATACGGAGCAGCATCTTTATGCTCATTATTCGGAGCAAGGTGTGTCTGTACACGAACACTTAATAGTGTTTAAAGAAATTCTCTCAAACTTGGAGGCCATGGAGGTTTAGTATGATAAGAAAGATCTAGGGTTGATTCTACTTTGTTCGTTGCCCCTGTCTTATTCAACCTTTAGAGACACGATTTTATATAACCATGAGTCTTTCACAATTGATGAGGTTTATGATTCTTTGACCTCGTATGATAAGATGAAGCATCTTATGATTAAACCCGACTCTCAGAGAGAGGGTCTTATTGTTCGTGGGAGACAAGATCGAAATGTTGATGATAATCGTGGAAGGACACAGGAACGGAATCCTCGTGGTAAATCTAAGGGTAGATCTAAGTATTCAGAAAAAGGTAAAGTTTGTAACTTCTATAAGAAGAAAGGGCACATTAAATCTGAGTGCTATAAGCTACAGAACAAAATTACAGAGGAGGCTGCGAATCAAAAGGGAAAACAACCAGAAAATTCCGGTAAAGCTGATGTTGTAGAAGACTACAGCGATGGTGAACTTCTAGTCGCTTCTGTCAACAATTCTAAATTTGCTAAATTAGTTAAATATATGTATCATGTTTAAAATGATAGCGTACTCTATGCTAGTATGTATGTCAAACGCATATATCACATAATTATAACTATGGGAAAACAATTTGCGAGATAGATGAAGTTAGGAAGGAAAAATTGGGTAATTCTATTAGATATTGTCATATGGTATTACTAAGTGCACCTGTTATGAACGAAGCTTCGGGCCTTGTTGAGGGGACATTACATTGTTCAAGCATCAAGGTTGGGAAAGGTGAAATGGAGGAATGGGTGGAGGAATCGAGAAATGAGAATTCTATTATGATACTGCCATTTGGGATTGCTGAGAGCAAACCGTGATGTGTCAAGCTTTGGGCCTTGCGGAGAGGACACTTCGGTGTTCGAGCATTAAGATGAAATGTAAAATAGACCTTTCAGGACGACACCGAGACGAAGGTTATTAGGTTCTATAGACCAACACCACGACGACGATCATCATACTCTATAGAGAGACACAGCGACGACGATAAGGTTCTACGGGGCGACACCTCAAAAGGGGTCTAATGTGTAAAAACATATATTGGCTATGACAACCAGAATAGTCTTTTAGGATAGTAAACACGGGGTAGTCTGTCGGGACAATAAACACGAAATAGTTTGTTAGGACAATAAACATGGGGTTACTCTAGGGAAGTTTGTAGTTAAGTATACCAGTAGAGAACTCACCAAAGGCGAAGATAAGAGTGGTAAAGGGAATGTCTCAAACCAAAAAGTGTAAAAAGAGAAAGTGACTCCTTAGATGATGAGGCATATGTATTATGCTCAGTTTGAGTCCACCATGGAAGGTGCGGATCCCACACTACTTGAGTGGATACGGAATTGGACTAAATAGTACTTTGACTTCAAATGTGGGCCACCCAAGAAGTGGTCATGAGTTTGGGAAAACCTACTGAAGCCTTCTGGGTAGAAAGTGCCAGCCTAAGGTTAAAGGACTAATGGAGTCCGCCAAGGCTAGTGAAGGGCGGAAGTCCGTCAAGACTATGAAAGGTAATAATGATCCGATGAATCTACACCAAGTAGGAGTCATAGATTCAATGAAACCCATTAAGGAGTGACCTGAAAGAGTGAGTGTTGTGGAGGTTACTCTGTAAGCATCAATTTCCTTAGGAGAAAAGAATGTTAAGAAGATATCGTGTTCTGGTAGGGACCCGTGTTACAATAGTTATTTAAAAATGCAGAGTATCACCAGTCCAGACTAATAAATATAAGTATCAAAGGTCATGTTCGTCGATGAATGGCTCAGAGTAATTAAGGCACTGGTCTTTCCAATTAATTTGGTAAAATTACCTTAGGAAAACTAGAGAGTTTAATTTCTAAGCCAAAAAATTTAATTTCTCAAGATTTATGCAAATATATATAAAGCTATATATAGATTTCACTAAGTTCCTATGAACTTATAAAATTGTTGCTTGAATGCAAGATTAGGAATGATATAGGTATCAAGAGGAACCGAGCCAATTTTCATTGGAGTAAATAGGGCGTTGTAACTATTTATGTATATAGAGGGACACCCATTATGTTCTTGCCTCAGGGTTTAAGTCAGTTATGCCCGTAATGAAGTATAAATTTAAAGTTTGTAAATAAACGTCGGAGTCAGGGTCGTAGGAATTTCTCACTAGTTGTGTATGAGTTTTCGTATTATATAGACTTTCAAAATTTTGAATTATTAAATATGTAATTAAATCTGATATATAAGTAATGTTTAATTTATTTAGGTTAGTATAGCATCTGGTACCTGAATCTAGCATTCAAACCAGGTATAGGGTGTCGCAAATTAAATGGTATTAAAGTTTCGATTCAGTCGATCCTCTGGACATATGAAGTTAAGGAGTAGCCCCTATATACATGTTACGGTAGAATTCGATTAGTCCGTCAAGAGTTGTTAAGTGTAATACCAAATAATAAGGAAAAGATGGGAGTTTCCATTACGTCAGAAAGATTAGACTAAGTACAAAAAAAGGATTAAGTAAAATCCTCAACCGACTGACCAACCATTTCCCCTGTGATTTCCTCCCTCTCAACATTAGCTTCCCTTTAGGCTGAAGAGGTGGAGGTATCAACGGAGGCTTTATCCTCGGAGGTGGTACCACTCGAAGAATCCAAGTCAGATGTGTTTGGATCGTGTCGTAGAAGACTGTATTTGACAGAATTTTTTGATTTCTCAAGCCAGAATTCTGATCGATTCTTTATTATACGACAAATCAGACTGTATTTCTACATCAATGGGAGAATCACATGTGATGGATCCGATCTATATCGACGTAGCATCGAAACATGAAAAATACTATGTGTCTTTTCAAGCTCAGACAGTAATGATAGTCAATATGCTACAAGCCCTATTGCTACAAGCCCTATTCTTTCAACAATTTCATATGGCCCAATGAATCGAGGACTTAACTTTCCTATACGGCCAAAACGGAGAAGTTTCTTCCATGGTGACACGTTCTAGAATACACGATCTCTGACCTGAAACTCTATTTCTTTACGTTTCAAATCCGCGTATAATTTTTGTCGATCTGAAGCTACTTTTAAACTATCACGAATCAATTTCACTTTTTCTTCTATTTCTCTAATCAATTCAACCCCGTGAATCTTTTTCTCACTTAATTCAGTCTAGTATAATGGTGTTCGACATTTATGACCGTAAAGAGCGTCGTATGGTGCCATCTTTATACTCATTTGGAAACTGTTGTTATAAGAAAATTCAATCAGAGGCGAGTATTTCTCCCAGCTACCTTCAAACTCGAGAATGCAACAACGCAACATATCCTCAAGTATCTATATAATTCTTTCAGACTGACCGTCTGTCTGGGGATGAAAGGTTGTGCTGAAATTCAATTTCGTTCCAAGAGCTTCTTGTAATTTCTTTCAGAATCTTGACGTAAATCTCGGGTCTCTATCGAAAATAATAGACAGTGGTACACCATGCAATTGTACAATTTCAGGCAAGTACAATTCAGCTAATCTATCAAGAGAATAATCCGTACGTACCGGTATGAAATGAGCAGATTTCATCAGTCTATCAACGATGACCCATATTACGTCTTTCTTTTTCAGAGTCAGCGGCAATCCCTATACAAAATCCATTGTAACTCTATCCCATTTCCATTCCGGAATCATCACTGGCTATAATAAACCTGACGGTACTTGATGTTTGGTTTTTACTTGTTGACAGATTAAACATCTCGATACAAACTCCGATATATTCCATTCCTGACCACCAATACAACTGTTTCAAATCGTTATACATTTTGGTGCTACCCGAATGAACAGAAAAGCAACTACTGTGTGCCTCATGAAGAATCTTTTGAATGAGTTCGGTATCTTTCGGTACACAAATTCTATTCCAAAACATTAAGCAATCATCATTTCCAATATGAAATTCTGAATCAGAAATAGACTTACATTGAATTCGTTTAGTTTGCAGTTCACGATCATTTTTCTAAGCTTCATAAAGTTGCTGTAGAAATACCGGTTTAGCTTTCAATTCAGCTAAAATAGACCCATCATCACATATCATCAACTAGGTATTCAAGGCTCGTAACGCAAACAATGATTTTCGGCTCAAGGCATCAGCAACTACATCAGCTTTTCCCAAGTGATAATAAATCACAAAGTCATAATCTTTTAATAACTCAAGCCATCCTTGTTGACGCAAATTCAGATCCTTCTGTGACATTAGATATTTCAAGCTCTTATGATACGTATAAATGTGACATTTTTCACCATATAAGCAGTGCCACCAAATATTTAATGCAAATACAATCGCAGCTAGTTCTAAATCATGCGTCGGATAGTTCTTTTCATGCGGTTTCGGCTTTCCGAAAGCATAAGTTATAAATTTTCAATCTTGCATCAAAACACAGCCTAATCCGTTCAGCGATGGATCACTATAGATCACGAATTCCTTGCCCGATTCAGATTGAACCAAAACTGGTGCTTCTGTTAATAGTGTTTTCAACTATTCAAAACTCTGCTGACACTCTTCTGACCATTCAAACTTCACATTTTTTTGTAGCAGTCGAGTCATTGGTGTCACAATCATTGAGAAGCCTTTTACAAATCTTTGATAATAACCTGCTAATCCCAGAAAACTACGAGCTTCTGACACATTTCTTGGAGGTTTCCAATCAATAATAGCAGAAATCTTGCTCGGATTAACTCTAATACCGTCGGCTTAAACAATATGTCCAAAAAATCCAACCTCTTTAAGCCAGAACTCATATTTACTGAACTTTGCAAATAACTGCTTATCACGTAAAGTTTGTAACAAAATTCTCAAGTGTTCAGTATGCTCAGTTTCATCTCGGGAATAAATCAGAATATCATCAATGAAAACCACAACAAATCTGTCTAAATACGGTCTAAATATACGATTCACCAAATCCATAAAAATGGCAGGGGCATTAGGTAAACCAAAAGGCATAACAAGGAATTCATAATGGCTATACCTCGTTCTGAAAGAAGTTTTCGGTACATCTGTCTCTTTAACTCGTAACTGATCAATCTCTAAAAATATTGTAGCCCCTTTGAACTGATCAAATAAGTCATCAATTCAAGGTAGAGGGTATTTGTTCTTTATAGTCACTTTATTCAACTGTCTATGGTCGATACACATGCGCATCGTGCCATCTTTCTTTTTCACAAATAGTACTGGTGCACCCCAAGGAGAATAACTCGATTGTACGAAACCTCTGTCTGTCAATTCTTGCAACTGAGATTTTAATTCTTTTAATTCTATTGGAGCCATTCTGTACGGAGCTATCGATATCAGAGTTGTTCCCGGTATTAACTCAATACCAAATTCGACTTCTCTGATAGGTGGTAATCCTTGTAATTCTTCTAGAAATACATTTGAGAACTCACAAACCACAAGTACGGATTCAATCTTCGATTCTGACACTTTCATATCCAAAATATATGCACGATATGCATCATAGCCATTTTTTAAATATTTCTGGGCTAACATAGACGATATCACAATAGGTAGTTCACTCGAATCATTAAACTCAATCTGAAGAATCTCACCATATTGACATTTCAATTCTATGATCTTCTATCTACATTTTACAATTGCATCATGCATAGTAAGTCAGTCCATACCTAGAATCACATCAAACTCATCGAACGGTAGAAGCATCAAATCAACTCGAAAACAGTAACCCCAGATCATCAGAGGACAATTCTTACAAATTTTATCAACTAAAACAAACCTGCCTAATGGGTTCGATACTTTAATTAAAAATTCTATAGACTCGACATGTAAACTCTTGTTAAACTCTAAATTCATGCAGATATATGAATAAGTTGATCTAGGATCTATCAACGCAACTATCTCAGTGTCAAAGAGAGAAAAAGTACCGGTGATAACATCTGGCGATGATGCCTCCTCACATGTACGGATAACATAAGCTTGAGGAGGTGCTCGTGCCTCAGATCTCACTGTAGTATCTCTAGAAATACCTCGGTTACCACTTGCATTCCCAGTATTTTGGGGTGGTCTCCCTTTAGTAGACGTATTGCAAATTTTCGCTGGTTGATCTCTTTCATTCATAGACGTTTCTGGACAATCTCAGAGAAAGTGATCAAAAGATCCACATTCACCATAGACGTTTCTGGACAATTCTATGATCTTCTATCTACATTTCAATTCATAGACGTATTGCAAGCTCTGCTCTTAAGTCTACATTCACCATAATGTCGCATATTGCAATGCTTACATTCAGGCCCAACATTCCTGACACTGCCCACACTAGCAACAGATGTCGTTTGAGGTTTTGAGTTAGATTGTCTTGCGTCTCTCTCTTTAATCAAAATCCCGCAGAAGCAATAGAGAGAGGATGAAAATCTCTGGATTTCTTTGATATTGACTGGTGTGATTTTCTTGTAGATCTCTTTCTAAAGTCTCTAGCCACAGAATCGGCTTTTCTTTTCTCTTTACTAAGTTCTTTAGCTTTGCACATTCTATCAATTAAGACAACAAATTCTTTCAAGTCTAGAATCTTGACCAGGAGTTTGATACCCTCATTCAATCCACTTACAAACCATTTACACATCATCTCTTCGATAGCCACGCACTTCAGGGCATATTTGCTTAACCAAACAAATTCTCTCTCATATTCAATTACGGTCCTACGACCCTGTTTAAGCTCTAAAAACTCTTTATGCTTTTGATCCAGAAATCATTAACTTATGTATTTCTTACGAAATTCCGTCTGAAAGAATTCCCAAGTCACTAGTTCTCTGGGCACTACCGACACCAATGTGTTCCACCACTGATACGCTGTGTCCCTTAGTAGAGATACAACACCTTTTACGCAATCATCTTGTGTACACGACAATTCATCAAACACTCGGATGGTATTCTCAAGCCATAATTCAGCTTTCTCAGGATCATCATCAATTGTATCCCTAAATTCTTGAGCCCCGTACTTTCAAATTCTATCTACTAATGGTCTGTTCGGTCGTAGAAATTCCAAACCTTGAGGAGCCATGGGTATTGGTTGAGGAACAGACGGGGGTGGAGGTTGTTGAGTAGCCGGATTTGTTTGAACATACTCAGAGAACCATTCATTCATCAATGGAAAGAAGTCTTTTTAGCCTCTCTTCCGTAACTACTTGCTACAGGTTTAGGATCAGAAGGCACTGTCACTTGAGCGGGAGCAGGCGTATTACTTTCTACTTCGTCAGCTATCGCTCGACTTGGATCTACTTGCTATATGAAAACACATTTAAAATGTCTAGAGTCATTACACTATCGTAGGTTATATATACAACATGTATAGCTAGACTCATATACACTACGGTAGTCCTAGAATCAACTAAACCGTAGCTCTAATACCAATAAAATGTAACACCTACAAACCCGTAACCATCACCGGAATAGGTTAAGAGGTATTACTAGACTTGTAGTTCAATTCAGAACAATTATTTATCCAGAAACATCATAATTCAATCAATAACATTAATTCACAACCATTATGAACTTAAAACAAACATATTAAACTTTAATCATACATTCAGGACTAAATCGTAACATATTACAAATTTTAGAAACTTAGAAAGTTTTCAACTTTTTAACTATCACACGCCCGTGTGAACAGGCCATGTGCTTCACACGGTATTAGACACGCCCGTGTGTCTAGGCCGTGGCAAAACAAAGCATACATACTGACTTGTCTACACGGCCACATGACACGCCCGTGTGCTAGGCTGTGTGAAAATTAAGGAGGCTACTGACTTGGCCACAGGCCAGTCACACGCCGTTTGTCTAATCCGTGCTCGAAACTGACTTGGCCACGCGGCCTAGCACATGCCCGTGTGTGATTAATCATGTAGCCTGTTCAGGTTCATTTCGAAATGGCCTTCAAGCAACACGATTGAGACACACGCCTGTGTCCCTACCCGTGTGGGCAAAAAAAAAAAAGAAAAAAAATAGGCTATTTACAAAGCCATTTTTCCACCCTAATATTACTAACATACAACCCACAATTCATAACCCAATTGGCAATCATTTTATAACTATTTCATGTACAAAATATAATTTTTTTTTTAAAACATGCTTCAAAACTTAATCAATTCAATATCATAATAGACATTCTAAACAATTTATACCAACTCACTATATCTTGTCATTACCAACATATTCATGCACACCTACCTCATTTGATATCACTCAAATATACAAATTTTGCATCTATGAATCAAGCATGTATAAACCACATATCATAACAACATTTGCATCATTCATTCCATCTTTTATAAGCCAAAAATCATCATAAGGAATCACATATATACAATCAAAACAACCATTACTACTTCAAGCTATATCACATAACTTGTCCATATACCAAGTTCACATCAATATCATTAACATAAGATGATCATACTTCATAACCTATAAACTAGCTTATACAGGCCATATTTACATATCTTCCATGAGTTCCAAAAGTACCAAAAAGTCGTCCGGATAGTGTGATAGTAATATCTGACTTTATCCAAATCAAGCAAGCTTTCGAATCTATAAAATACAGGAAAATAAACGGAGTAAGCATTAAGCTTAGTAAGCACTTATAATATAGAATTAAACTTACTAAATGACAATAAGCATTATAACAAATTACAATTCAATCCATTTGCTCATAATGCCTATTCACATCACCACTCACAAATTAGTCATCTAATATTTCATGTAAACCAAGTATCATTGCATTCATATATCATAAAATCCATGTAATTCATGCAACTTATAATTCATATAAATCTTATAGCTCTTGTATCATATAATATTCATATAACATATTGGTATAATGCCCGTTGAACTACTGAAATATCGAGGGATACTCGGGTGATACACATTAAGTGTATAAATAAAAAATTCGTCAATTCATCATCAATTTTGCTCTTTCGAGCCATGATCGGTAAGCTCCTTCTGAGTTGATAAACGGTAAGCTCCGAAGATCTGAACGATAAGCTCCATAGAGATGAAACGGTAAGCTCATACGAGCTATGGTTAGTCCGCAACAAATGCAGGAGCTCGACCAAACGGCAACCCTAGTGACATGTCACTTGTATCCTACAGCTTTCTCTGGTTTAAACGGAACTCGGTATTTCACTGTAAACATTAATTTAAGCATTAAAATTTCATTAATTACATATATCAATCCCTATTCATCCATTTCAAATAAATACAATTTATTTAAAGTTCGATTCTAATTATACGAACTTACCTTAAGTTGCTCGGATATCAACTAACGGCTACTCATTAATCTTTTCCTTTTCTCCGATCTAAACCCGAACTTGACTTATCTTGGTCTATATATTATCAAATTCAACATATTCAGTATTTAATCTATTCACTTTAGTCCATAATTCATATTTTGGAAAATTTACACATTTGCCCTTATACATTTTAATTTTTACAACTTAGTCCTTATCACAAATACACAAAATACACAAAATTTCCTTATACCCACGCTTGGCCGAATATTCATGTATTCCATATAAACTCATATATTTCATTTATTTTACATTTTAACCCCTCAATTTTTCATTTTCATAATTTAATCCATAATTAGCAAAATCATTAAAAATCCCAATACAAAACATATTTATCCATCACCAAGCTTTCATAATTCCTAAATAAACATCATAAAGCTCACATATTCATAAACATCATCTCATGAAAACATTAAAAAATTCATAAATTGGGGCATGGGTTTGATAGACTACTAAGCAATGATCTCAGAAACGTAAAAACTATTAGAAACCGAAGCAAAACATACCTTCATCTAGCCAAGTTTCTAGCCGAACCCTAGCTTGGTATTTTTATTTTCTTCCTTTGGTAAAATCGGCCAACAAAGATGATAATGGCCTTTATTTTATGTTTGTTTTACTTATTAATTCATTTAAAAATAAATTTACCATTTTATCCATACTTAATAAACATATAAAACATATATAACAAGGCCATTAATGTCCAATAACATTCAAAATGGTCTAATTACCATTTAAGGCCACTATATTAAAAAGCCAAAGCAATTTGACACATTTAACATATAGAATGCTACTTTTATCTTTTATGCGATTTAATCCTTTTTACCGAATTAATCATTTAAACAGTAAAATTTCTTTACGAAACTTTCACATAATTAATCTATCATGCTGAAGACCTTATTAAAATAATTATTATGACTTTGGATTTGTGGTCCAAAACCACTGTTCCGATTTGACCTAAAAATGCGTTGTTATAAGGCTAGCTCATCAGAGGCCCCATAAGGCCATACTTCACTAGTAGGTTTGACTCTTTGAGGGTTCACTCCCAAGGCTAAGCCTGTCAATCTAAAGCTATTAGGGCTTTGCTCTTCTAAACAATAATGGAAAACATTCCTTACTGTTAGGAGTTTGTCCAGCTTTAGAGGATGCCCCAACCTTAAGCGATCATGTTGAAACCTGGCAAGGTCTGAGACAATTGGTTGTTGTTGAAGACAAATAGACTCGTTAGGGATAGACCACCTTGTAAGGAAGCCAAAGTTACCATCAAGCTTCCTTTCCACTCGTATGAGCTTACGTTAGTCTAAGTGGAAAATTAAGGAGGAACTATGAATTATGTACTCATGGTCTGCGCAAGTATAGGAGTCGATCATCTGAACTGAGATCTGCGCAAGTATAGGAGTCGATCATCTGAACTGAGATCCCTTGGGTAATGACCTCTAGTTGGTGAAAATGTTGAAACACGCCTAAGATTGGAAGCTCACAGTGTTTACTACACTCAATGAAATAAGCTATCAGGGTCCTTCAAGAAGGACCATTAGGCTATCCAGGCATCATTCTATATATATTTAACACTCTACAAAAGAAAAGTTGTAAAATGAGATAGAAGCTTGCCTCTGATAAGTGTAGCGGGATGATGAACCCATCACGGGAGCCACTCAATTGACAATCTTTTTCCATGGTTACAAACTTCGAAAGTAAAATTAGGGAATCTGATTCCTCTAGATGACAAATGTTTGAACATGTCCTCACGAATAGCCATACATTTTTAAAACGATAATTCACCGGGCGTGCTAGATCTATGGTCAAATGACCTACACACATACGCTAAAGAGTGCCTATTGCCACAATGATCCCTCCGACTCCAATCATGGTCCATTTTTCTTCTTCCTGACAATGGCTTAAATCGAAACATAATGAGGTTTTCGTAGATTGTAAAAGAAGAAAAAGATTGAGGAAGAGTCACACGAAAGGTAGGTAATTCCTTAGAGTGGTAAACTTGAGCAAGAAATTGTAGGAGGGGAAGAAGAGAAAGGGAAGAATGACAGTTAAAGGTTTTAAAGAACTCAATCAACAAGAAGACTTGGAAGAGGAAACCTGAAATACAGTGAAAGAAAATTCATTTTTCTCTATATATATGCCACGATTTTAAATGACCAAACATTTATGGGAAGTTGAATTTCAAATTTCTAGAAATGGTTTCGATCTTCAAATCAAGATTTGACATCCGTTAGTTATCGAAAGGGGCTTTCTTAAACCCTTCGGTGACCAAAAATAGGGAATTCCCTCCAAATGATGTATGTCGAACTAGTAATCTACCAGAATAGCTGTGGAAGAATTCTTGAACGATTATCTGCCTATATGGAGAAAGGATAAACCTCTCATTTGAGTGGGAGTAGCTTAGAACGACTCTAAAAATGTTAGAAAAATTCACATCAGGATAAACGTCAAGACCGTTAAGGGCGATGAAAGTGT
Source organism: Gossypium longicalyx (assembly GCA_025698465.1). Classification (NCBI taxonomy): domain Eukaryota; kingdom Viridiplantae; phylum Streptophyta; class Magnoliopsida; order Malvales; family Malvaceae; genus Gossypium; species Gossypium longicalyx. Next base: position 4,644,748 of record CM046995.1, on the reverse strand, counting down.
TTTCCTCTAAATATACATGAAATTATTTAAGAGAAAGGGGAAATTAAGTTGGGTTCGACTTCAAACTTTACGTAGGAGAGGAAAATTTTGAGGACGAAATTTTTTTAAGGGTGGTGAAGTTGTAACACTCGGTTATCTTTACTGACCTAAAAATTCAAGGATAGTTCAGATTAAATTGAAAGGATTTTCAATTTTCTAGACTCCATCGAGAAATTTAGAAAAACAAATTAGAGGCTGAATTGCGAATAATTGGATCTCAATTTTGGTTCAGTTAGGATGGAACTAATTTATTCCATAGTGGGAGACAAAATAATTAAGAATGAATAGTTGTGGCAACCGGTGAATATAGTGCCAAAGGAGTATATATATTTAAGGGGTGTGTATGTGGAGACAGAATTTCTCAATTATGTTTACATATTTTTCTTTCCGTAGCATCATCTTCTTTAGTTGCTCTATAGAAGAAGGTGATTTAACTAAAGAAAGTTTTGCATGTAACTGTAGTCGTGTGAATTGAAGTATGGTAATAGAGAAATTAAGGAACTGCTACCAGGACAAAGTAGACTCTGGCAATTCAGACAAGCTAAACTAACAAAGATAAGGAAGTAAGGTGAATTTCTATACTCTATTCCTGGAATGTTTAGTAGCTGGTTTAACTCAATTATAAGTGTTGTGATGGTGAATGACCCCTATTGATTATGAATGATAAGCATGTATGAAATTTGCTTGAGTATGAGTATCCACTAAAGTAGGTAATATACGTGTTATGTTTAAATTTATAGCGTACTCCATGCTAGTATGCATGTGAAATGCATATATCACATGATTATAACTGTGGGAAAACAATTAACAAGATAAATGTAGGAAGGGAAAAAAGGGGTGATTCTATTAGATATCGTCATACAGTGTTGTTGCATGCACCCGTGATGAATGAAGCTCTGAGCCTTGCTAAGGGGACACTATGGTGTTCAAACATCAAGGTTAGGAAAGATGAAATAGAGGCATGGGTAGAGGAATTTAGAAATGGGAATTTCGTTATGATACCACTATCCAAGATTGCTGAAAGCAAATCGCGATGTGCGAAGCTTCGGGCCTTGCAGAAAGGACACTTCAGTGTTTGAACATCAAGGTGAAATATGAAATAGGTCCTTCGGGATGACACCATGACTACGATTATTAGGTTCTATAGAGCAACACCACAGCAATGGTCAACAGGCTCTACAAAGTGACATCGTGACGACGTTAAAGGCTTACGAGGCGACACCTCAAAAGAGGTTTAATGTATAAGACTATATCTTGGCTATGGAAACCAGAATAGTCTTTTAGGACAATAAAAATGGGGTAGTCCACCGGGACAATAAACACGGGTTTATGCTGGGGGAGTTCGTATTTAAGTATACTAGTAGAGAATTCACCAAATGCGATAATAAGAGTGGTCAAGGAAATGTCTCAAACCAAAAAGTGTGAAATAAAGAAGTGAATCCTTAGATAAGGAGGTATACGTATTATGTTCAGTTTGAGTCAACCAAGGAAGGTGCGGATCCCACCCTACTTTAGTGGATATGAAATTAGACTAAACAATACTCTGACTTCAAAGGTGGGCCAACCAAGAAGTAGCCGCGAGTTTGGCAAAACCTATTGGTGTCTTATGGGAAGAAAGTGCTAGCCTAAGGCTTAATACTAATGGATTCCGCCAAGGCTAGTGAAGGGTAGAAGTTTGTTAGGACTATGAAAGGTAATAATGATTAAGTTAATCTATCCCAGGTAAGTGTCATAGATTCAATGGAACCCCTTAAAAGGTGGACTGAAAGAGCGAATGTTGTGGAGGTTACTCTGTAAGCATCGGTTTCCCCAAGAGAAAAGAATGTTAAGAAGAGATTGTGTTTTGGTAAGAACTCGCATTATGACAGTTATTGAAAAACGTGGAGTATCGCCAGTCCAGAGTAATAAATATGAGTATCAAGGGTCATGTCTACCAATGAATGGCTCAAAGTAATTAAGGCATTAGTCTCTTAAATTGAGTTGGTAAAATTCTCTTATGAAAACTAAGGAGTTTAATATCTAAGCCAAAAACTTTGATTTCTCAAGATTTATGCAAATATATATAAAGCTATGTACAGATCTCACTAAGTTCCTTTGAACTTATAAAAATTGTTACTTGAATGTAGGATTATGAAATATATGGGTATCAAGAGGGACCGAACTGATTTTTGCTGGAGTAAATGGGGTGTTGTAGTTGTTCACGATATAGAGGGACAACCATAAAGGTTTTTCCACAAGGTTTAAGTTGATTATGTCCGTACTCAAATATAAATCCAAATTTTGTAAATAAACATCGGAATTAAGGTCGTAGGAATTTCCCACTAGTTGAGTACGAGTTTTTGTGTAACACCCCTAACCCGTATTCATCGTCGGAATCGGGTTACAAAGCATTATTGTCAAACCATAACATAAGAACATACATTTCCAATCATTAATATAATCATAGAATAAATCATTCATTCACATGCTAATCGCCCCTTAATCGAGCCCTCGAGGCCCTAAAATCACTTTAGAAATGATAAGGGACTAAACCAAAAACATTTGAAACATTAAGGAAAAAATTAGAAAAATTTAAAATGTAGAGGTCACACGGTTGAGACGCACGCCTATGTCTCAGGCCACGTAACAATCAAATTAGGGACACACAGTCGTGTCTCAGCCCGTGTTTGTGCCCGTGTAACTCTCTAACTTTGGTCACATGGCCAAGCCACACACTCGTGTGTCAAGCCGTGTAACACTCGAAATGGCCTCACACACTTGTGTGCCATGCCGTGTGCTAGGTCGTGTAACATTCGAAATGCAACCCTTAAAATCTACAAGAGACACACACGGCTGAGACACACGCCCGTATGGACAAGAAAGTGACCAAAATCAAACCACTTCTTTCACCCGTTCAAGCATGATCCTACAAAAAACTTGCACATTTAACCAATACCTTAAAACATACCTAAATCATGCAAAATAACATCAATTCAACAGGCTATTTAACCATCCAACCAATATGTCATATAGGCACCTCAAACACAAACAATCAAATATACCTAACCATAAGCATAATTGACCATATTCATACCAATACACATAGCTCATAACCATCTTAAAGTATAACCTAACATGGCCACAATATAAACATATCATCATATACCAAATTGTTCATTCCATCATGCATCAACTTAGCTATAATAATGTAACAGCCCGATTTTGGGCCTAGTCAGAATAGTAGTTTTGAAACCACAATTCTAAGGTCAGAGAAATTATTTTAATATTATTTTATGTGTTATAGCATTATTATATCAGTGTTTAAAATTTTTGGTGAATTAATTTCAGTGATTGCATGCTTAATTTTGAAAAAGGACTAAATCGCATAAAGTGCAAAAATTTTGTTCTACTAGCTAAATGTGTCAAATAGCTATGGAACATTAAATTAAGGGTCTTTATTGAGTAAATAGACTACAAATTTGTTAGTGGCTGAACATGGAGACAAAGAAATTGTAAGGTCAAAGTTAGGTGAAATTTGGTGACTAATTTAACTAGAAATATAATAAAATAAGGAGAAGCTTTCATCTTTTTCAATCTCTCTTTCTTCTCCACTGATTTTCTCCAAGAAAAACTGCCATGGGAGCTTGAAATTTTCAGCAACTTTAGACTCTTGCAAGTAAGTGATTTTGATGGTCTTTCTTGATGATTTTTGTACTTTTGGGGCCCTTGTAGCTTAAGCTAACTAATGGGGGGACTATTTTGCAAAATGGTTGAGGGTCTAGGGTTTTTCCATGATAGTAATCATGTTGATTTCTGAAATTTTATGGACGAAAATGAATTACGGTTGTTAAATAAACAACTTTTGTGAAGTGGTTTTCATGAAAACCCCTAAAAGGGACCATTTTGTAAAAGTTACAAAATAAGTAGTAAAGGTGTGAAATAATTGGATTTGTAAGTTGAAATAAGCTTAAAATAGATTTGTTTAGGCTTGTTTAATGAGGAAATTTGATGAAAATTGATTTACGAGCCTTGGGAAAAAATCGTGATTTTTTGAAAGTCTAAAGGTAAAACGGTCATTTTGCCAAAATATGAATTATGAAATGTCTTGATTAATGTGATGATTAAATTAGTGAATTTTATCATTTTAGATCAAGAAATACGAAATTCGGACCTAGACCAGGGGAAGACCAAGTTAGTAGACTAATTCAATCTAGTCGCCCACTTTTTGTATACCAAGGTAAGTTGGACGTAAATACTACAGCTCTATCATTATTATGTATTGAATGATTGATTTTGTATGATATGGTTCAATACTCATATGAGTAATGCATGGTGAAATTTAATTTGGTAAACTCACGATTGAACTTTAAGAATAGATTGGATATCATTGCCATGACATTTGGTTGATATGTGTGCTAGTGTAAGACCATGTCTGGGACATGGCTTCGGCCACATTATGAAAGCCAGTAAAAGACCATGTCTGGGACATGGCTTCGGCCACATTATGAGAGCCAGTGTAAGACCATGTCTAGGACATGGCATCGGCATTGAAATGAGAGCTAGTGTAAGACCATGTCTGGGACATGGCATCGGTCTCGACATGTGAGCCAGTGTAAGACCATGTCTGGGACATGGCATCGACAATTTACCCTCTTGTATGAGGTTTATCGGATATCCTTCAGTATTCCAAATGGTTCCACGATTTATTTTAAGCTTATGATAAAGAGATGAAAGGATATAATCATGTTGTGAGTGGTACAGGTTCTTATTCGAAACTCATGAGATATGAGTCTAGTTATGATGCCTAAATGGTAAGGAATGAAATTGAGTAAGTTCTATCTATGAGAATGATTTTGTCTTTGGCTTATACTTGTGATGTGTAAATATAATAAATCTACCATTGTTAAATCAAGAATGTTGTGCTAGTTTGAAATATGCTATGTGTTTAAAGATGCATGGTTGATGTTGTTACTTACTTACATGCAACTTACTAAGCTTTATGCTTACTTCTTTTTCTTTCCTTTATCTTATAGCATCGCCTAGCTAACTCAGGGACCAAAAGACGTAGGAGGCATTTATCATTTTGAGTATGGTTTATCATTTTGGTATAGTTTGATTTATCATTTTGAGTATGGCATGTATAGGGACTTGGTCTTTTTGCTAAGTGTCATATTGTTTTAGCTAAATATGTTGGCTTGTCTTGAAGGTTGGTTCATTTTGTATAAGGCCATGGATAGTGGCTAATATTTATTATTGCTAAATTCATTTAATGAGAATCTTCATGGTTGTGGTTATTGCATGGTTTGTATTGATAAGTAGGAGATGTTGTATGTGATAGAATATAGCTTAGAATCGATGTGTGGTTGTTTTGGGTATGTGTATGCTTGGATTGGAGATGTTTGATGTTGTGTAGGTCGGTGCAAGTAAGGGTGGCAAAAAGGCTTGGTAGATAGCCTTATTTTTGTCCATACGAACAGACACACAAGCGTGTGTCTAGGCCGTGTGTGACACACGGTTTGCCTCATAGGTGTGTAGTCAGGCCGTGTGTCACCTGCACCTAAATTTTGCAACACAGTATGCCAAGTAGTGACCACACGGGCAGAGACACAATCGTGTGTCTCAACCATATGGAGGACACGACCATAGTACATGGGCATGTGCCCAGGCCGTGTGAAGTCTGCACCTTAAATGCGAAATTAAATTCGCCACACGGCCTAGCACATGAGCGTGTGCCTTGGTCGTGTGCCCCTAAATGGTTGATGACGTCAGAAACAGAATGTCAAGGTTTTAGTACACGGGCTGAGACATAGGCGTGTCATGGCCATGTGAGGGACACGAGCTATAGACACAGGCGTGTGCGAGGCCATGTGAAAACCCTTGTAGGTTCGAATTGAGAAATAAATCCACACGAGATAGGGACATGGGTGTGTCCCGATAGGTTCAGGCTGTGTAAGCTACACGAGCCTCCAACATGGCCATGTTAAGAGGACACACGGACATGTTGCCCTCCCACACGAGCGTGTGACCCTATTTGCATTGAAATTATTCAAAGTTTTCAAAAGTGTTCGGTTTATTCCCGACCCATTTTCCAAGCGTGTTTTGGGCCTCGTAGGTTCATATTAGGGAGTTGAAAGGAAGTTTGAAAGTCTTAAATTTGAACAAAATTTTATGACCCGAAAATGTTTGTATGTATGTGTTTAAGTCTAGTAACGCCTCATACCTTGTCCCGGCGTGGGATACAGGTAAGGGGTGTTACAAATAACACCAACCATCAAGGTATCAAAGTACCAAAAGTACCACAAATTCAAGGTAACCTTTGCATACCATATACACCAACTAAATCTTATACATAAGTTCACCTATACACATTATAACCTTGACCAAGATATCAAAAACTACCAATATAATTGCTAGATAGTGTAATAGGTCTCCGACAAGCTTTCAAACCAATTGAGCTTCCTGTAATCTGTAAAGGAAAAGAAAATAACTACATAAGCAATGAATGCTTAGTAAGCTCGTATGAATATTAAACATAAACTTTCATCATAAATATGAACTTTATATGACAAATGTAAAGCTTTACCAATGCTATAAGATTTATCAAACCATATAACCATCAACTCACATATATTTCTATTCATAACATAATAAGATCTTATAAGTTGTACTACATAATCATCAATCTTTTCTTAAAATGATGAACCATTCCATTTACTTACTTTCCGTTCCATTTACTTAGAATAAGCTTAATTACATTATCAATTCACGAATTATTGTGATTATTCATGACATAGGTAAATTCACCTTTAGCATAAGTAAATTTCTCACATATAGGTAAGTCATTTAATTCATCAATCCTTTTACCTTATCACATTACATCTCAATTGTGAACTTACCATTTCATTACCATTTCTTACCCGTTTCATTTGCATAACACAAGACATAAGCATAAACATCAACCATAACCACAAGCTGATACAAGCCTAATCGTCATCATCAATACATAGGTTAGTACATTTATACACAACTCTTTTAGGATCAACTACATGATATATTATTTTATAAGAAATTACATCTTTTGATTTATACTACCTTTTCATGAACATAAGCATATTTCCATTTGAACACTTACCATTTCAATGTATATCATTAAGATTAAGCATGATATAATTCAATCTTAAGCTTGGCACAAGCCTAAGCATTATCCACAACACATGTTAGTGCATCAATTCGTAAATCACTTGAAATAACATAAGGTAAGTCATATACATGGGCAACATCGTTTGAAATCATCAATTTCATGAACATAAACGTACTTTCATTGAACATTACATTTTTATTCCTTTTCTTTACTCTTTTCATTTGCATAGTACAAAGTATAAACATAAAAATTAACCATATGTGTTCCTGTCATCCACAATCTCAACCGGTGAATTGTAACATTCAACTCAAACTCAAATATATGACAAGTCTATCAAAATCACTAAACAAGTTACCTTACTGAGATTTACAATTCCATGAACTACTTACGGATACGAGTACATTGATAATCCAACCAAAACACACCAAATGCTCATAAGAGCTAATCCATCCGGAACACACCAATGCTCATAAGAGATAATCCATCCGAAATACACCAATGCTCATAAGAGCTATCCATCCAAAACACACCAAGACAAAAAGTGTAACACGAGAGTTCGCAACAAATGCTGAACCTCGATCCACTTGGGAAAACAATCTCCACAAAAATCTCCACTCTAGACCCCCATAACACACCATATCTCGATTGTACTCTACCCCGCTTTCAATCCGATCCAAGTATTGAATTTCAACAAAATTTTCTCAAATAACTTACACATTTATAATCAAATATATCTACTATATTATTTCATATCATCCAATATATCATATAGATGCTAAATTTTAAACTATACGCACTTACCTGACTAAATTGCAGAAATGACAAAGTATAAGGGCTATTTGGTAATTTTCCCTTCTCCTCGATTTTTCACTCGTTCTTGATCTAAATTAATAATTTCATTCAATTCATTAATTTAGATAGTAAAACTAATTTATTTTATACAAATTTATTCATTTTAAATTTTTTTATAAAATTACCCCTAACACTTTACTTTTATTCAATTTAGACCTTGAGCCTAAACATGCAAATTAACCATTTTTATTGAAAACCCATGCCAACTGAATATTCATAGCTTCCATTTCAACCTATTTTTGCAACAATTTCACATCAAGTCCTTGAACTATTACTATTTCAACAATTTAGTTCCTAATCGACAAATTCATCAAAAATCACTTAACAAAAACTTTTAAATAACAACTAATACTTCAAATTCTTCATTTAACATCTAAAATCACAAAGATTCATTAATGACAACATTCAAAATCTTTAACAGTTTTAAAAATAAAGGCACAGACTAACTAAACCTAGTTGCAATAATCTCAAAAATATAAAAATCAAAAAACATAAAAATTATTAGAAACGGGTGAAAAATAACTTACCATGCAAAGATTTAACCATGGCCGAACCTTGAAACATTGTCATGGAGTATTCGGTTTGTTAAAGAAGAAATGAAGAAGACAATTGGAAATTTCCATCTTTTATTTTAATTGTTTACTTACTTTACTTACTTTTAATTATTTTACATTGATACATGAAAAAAAAACAAAATTTTAAAGCTCTTTTGCCGTCCCACTATATAAAATGGTATATTTTCCATTTTAATCCTTCCACTTATAATCATTAAGACATTTAATCACTCAAATTTAATAGTGATCAAAATTTACATTATTTATGATTTAGCCTTTTTTAATTAATTAACTATCGAAACATTAAAATTTTTTAACGAAACTTTAATACAACCTTTATAACACTCCTTAAATATTTATAAAAATATTTATGACTCGGTTTATAGAATCGAGATCTCGATACCTCATTTTCTAAAACCACTTGACTTAGGATCTTACTACTTGAACCTAATTGTTCTTTCATTTAACCAAAAATATTAAATCAAATTTTATTATTACACCATATAATATTCGTAAATATTAAATAATAATATTTACAGACTCACACATCTGTTTTGTGGTCCCGAAACTACTATTCCGACGCATCAAAGAAATGGGTTGTTACATTTTGTATTATATAGACTTTCAAAATTTTGAGTTATTAAAACATGTAATTAAATTCGAGATAAAAGTACCATTTAAGTTATTCGAGTTAGTGTAGCATCTAGTATCCGAATTTGGCATTCAAGTCAAGTATAGAATGTTACAATTATATCAATAAATTTAATAGTTGAATTATGAAAACATTAATAAAGTGTATAAAATTATTTTGATTTTACATTTGTGCACATGGTTTCCTCCTCTTAAAATTTTATAAGAGGAAAATACGAAAATAATGTATTATATATGTTTCAGTAAAACAAAAACAAAAAAACTAAATTATATCAATTTTAGATTAAAAACATAAAAAGTATGTCATTTTATTACCAATTAAATAATAAAAACCATTGGTATACATTTTAAGTTAATATGTGTTAGAGTTGTGTGACTCAAATATAGTTTGATTCGGCTTAAAAAGTTTGAGATGCAACTCACTTGTTAAATCAATAAAATAGAGAGGCAAAATTGGGGATTTTTGGGGCGAAGAATTGAGGTCGTAGCTCACCACAGATCCCCATCCACCACTAAACTCGACTCCTGCAGTACGAACCATACCGCAGAAGTTGAATCTGTATAGGTTTATACTTCTTCTATTAGACATTGATTATAACATAGTTGTTTAACCCTTAAAACGTGTGTAGTCGAAGACCTCTTATATTGTTGTTTTTCAACATTAGTGAATTTCTCCTCTCCTGCTCGTGGTTTTTCCCGATAAGGGTTTTCCACGTAAAATCAGTATGTTTTTATTTTTCTTTCTTATTGCTTTGCGATCATTCCTACTGTCATTATCAACGTGTAGTATAACAATATGATATTGATCTAGATCTTGAAATTTTTTTGAAAAATACCAATTTTATTTGAATTACGTAATAAACAAAAAGAATAATAAAATAATGTAAAATAAATGAAATTATTAAATTAAATAAACAACAAACTTATAAAAGCAATATTAATGTTGTAACGTTGTTATACCTCAGTAGAGCAAGATACGTGATAAGCTATTCAACGGTTTGCGAGTGATTCTTCGTGTACCTCTTAGTGAACTGGCCTATAGACAGTCTGCAACTCACCCTCCACTAGTGCCACTTGCGTTTTGACCACTTTGTATGATCTCGAGGATATAGGTCTCAGACTAGTATAACTAATGACCTAGACAAAACAATCCAAAACACACCATGATGATAATTGAGTTATAACGATGCTTACTCTTAGCCAAGTCGCACAACTATGCAGGACAACGTACAAACCATCACGTGACATTACGAAACAGAGTCTAGTCCACTATATAAACCTAGTTGCACAAGGAAGCCAAGACCCTTCTCTCCATCATTACTATCACCTTCTTCTCCTTCTCCCTTCTCTTTATCCCCAAGAGTATCCTCTCCACCTACTAAACAAAAACTCAACATAGACTAAGACAAGTAAACTCTTACCCTCAAACAATAGTCAGATAGACTTTATCAACGCTCCAACCATCGAAGAACAACGAACAACAAGCAAAGAAGACAACTGAAAGATTAAGATCAAAATTGCAATCGTAACAGAGGAAAAAAACTTTGAAAATTTTTAAAATCGTATATCGAAATTGGTGTTCAAGTTTGGGGGTATTTAAAATTTTTCCATAAAACAATACAATAGTTCACAATTCATTCCCAACTGGACACACGTCACACAGAAGGACATAACGACTATCTAATTAGTTGCACTGTTTCCCAACAATGAGCCGTAACACTCTACCATTAATGCCTGAATCTAGAATATTTGGTGTGTCTCCCTCATCCCTTTAAATGTCTCCATCACGTGCGAGAAGCAAACTCTTCAACTCCTCAACCCCTAGTAAGAGTACTCAAGCAGTGTTACCCATTTTGTTTCCATTGACCCCTAAGAAGGTCTCGCAGAAGGTCTTGTAATAGGTCACTTTATAATTTACTCCTTGATTAAGAGGAGCAGGTAATTTTTGTACCCCAATAGAGTAGAACATGTGGAAAGCCATCCAACGGCCCACAAGTGACCCTTCACGAACCCCTCGGTGAATTGTTTTACAGAATGAACCGATACTCTTCTCTTCCATCATAACCTTCTTGTTTGTAACCTGTATCAACAAACACATTAATATTTATAAGCTTTTTTAATTTAGTTATTTTGTACATAAATGAATATTAGGATTATTTTATGTTTTTATTTAGTTGATTTTGATTTTTAATTTAAAACGAAATATTGGTGGGTGTCAAAATTAACAAATATAAAATTTTTATTCAAAAATATTAAATTTATATATAATAGTAAGCAATTTCTAGACTAGTAATAATTATAGTTTTCTTTAGTAAAAAAATAATTAAAAATAAAAGAAGTTTTAAAATTGAAAATTAAAGTTAAAACAAGCAATCTACTAAAAAATTTTAAAATATATTTTGGCAAATTTAAAAAAAAAAAAAAAAAAAAAAAAAAAGGTCATTCACCTCAACTACTTCCCTCCTTATACATTCCCCAGCTCTCATTTTTCTCGTTTGTTTGAAGATTGGATTTGATTTCCATTTCATTTCACAATAATTTGGCAAGGTTAGCCTTCATTTCAACATTTTTCATACCAATTAATTTTTTTAACCAAGCAGAGTTTTAACATTTCATTCAAATTCGTTTGCCTAAATTAATTAAACAAACAAGCCTAAAACAACAAAAGTATGATCTCCTTATATATTGTTAAACCAATAATATTTAAAAATAATTTTTTATATGATTCTTGGATGAAAAATGTCTCTGAAAATAATAATTAAAATGCTTTGTTAAAAAATAATTAAAATATTAGTATTTTGTGTGGAATTCAATTTTTTTTTTGAAAAATATGAATTTATTTGCTATCTAAAAAATAGATGTTGCTTTTTAAATTTTAAAAGATTAAATATTTGAGTGTTTAGTAAAGAAATATTTGTAATTAACAAAACTATGGCAAGTGTAAAAATAAAAGATAAAAAAATCTTTGATATATTAGCCAACTATAAAAATAAAAATTTCTAAAAAATATAATAAATAAAAAATTCTAAAATTTGAAAGTTATGAAAAAAAAAATTGATAATTTCCTAAAATGAAATGTTTAGAAGAATAGTCAAATTTGTCTAATGAACTTCCTCCTTGCATATTTTGACTAATTAAATGAGTATATTATAACTTTTTATGATTGATTGATAAAAAATGAAGTTAAAAATAATTGGGTAACCTATTATTAATTTACCTAATTTTCTTTTTTGCTTGAATTGTTAAACAAACATCTTAGTTTCGTGTGACCTTGCAAATGTTAGGGCTTTAGAAGTTGTAGGAGACGAATAAGTCACCCTTTTACTCAATGAGAAATAATATAGGAGAGATTTATGTTCCTCTCTTTAGCCTTTTTCGGGCAAGAAAAAATAGCTCATAGTAAAGAAGATGTCAATTAAAGACTAATACGGGTACCTCAACACGTAATTTTATCTTAAATATAATAATGCAAAGATCAATTGCCACTTCATCTCTTTGTCAAAACTTTCATGCATGTTGATTATACGATTTATTTTGTGTGTGTTAATGACCCAGCCACAACATTTGCCCCAATAAAATTTCAAATAATTTTGTATTTGGAAAAAAAAAAAAGACTTTTATTCTGTAAAGGGCTAAGAAGAAAATGAAAATTTTTTTTATTCATACACATTTCACCTTGTTATATTAAAAAAAGAGAGGAAGGTAGAAAAACATTGTAAGGCAAATACGATTTGTTCATTTCCTCTTTTTTCTGGATAATTTATTCTTTGCATCATTGAACATCATTAGTATTATATTTTCTTTTCAAGTTAGTCATGGTTATCTTACATAAAAGTGTAATTAAATTTTAGAATTTTTATAATAACGTGTAGAAGAAGTTACAAAAAAATGAGCAAAGAGCACAGTGGTGTTCTACGAGCATGGGAGAGCACCATGCGTAAAACACAAGCAGCAAAAAAGCGTGCAAACAACATTTTTGGGATAACATCTATGGCAAATGTAACTAATAATGATCTCGAAGATGATACTGATAAAGGTGTTAGCATATCTGGGGAAGCGTACTTTGCAGAGAAAATTCTTCCAAATGGGGATTATTATACAGGGCAATGGTATGATAATTTTCCTGATGGACAAGGGAAATATTTGTGGACTGACGGGTGTATGTATTTAGGAGAGTGGCATAAAGGTAAAACTATGGGGAAGGGAAGGTTTAGTTGGCCCTCTGGTGCTAGTTATGAAGGGGAGTTTAAAGCTGGATATATGGATGGAAGTGGCACATATATTGGATCCAATGGGGATACCTATAAGGGAAAATGGGTGATGAACATGAAACATGGTCATGGCATCTTGAATTATTCAAATGGAGATTGTTATGATGGGGAATGGCGTCGCGGTTTACAGGAAGGGCATGGAAAGTATCAATGGCAGAATAAAAACTATTATATTGGACAGTGGAAAAATGGTGTAATTTTCGGCAAGGGGACTTTTGTGTGGAGTAATGGGAATACGTATGATGGCTATTGGGAAGATGGAATGCCAAAAGGAAATGGAACTTATCAATGGCCAGATGGTAGTTTTTATGTAGGGAATTGGAGTAAAGATCCAGATGAACAAAATGGGACATATTACCCTTCAGAGTCTTCCTTAGCTGCAAATCTTGAATGGGATCCTACAACAGTGTATAACGAGTTAACTGGTTGCAAGATTTGTGTAGGAGAAAGGGTTTCAATTATGCCATCCCAAAAGAGATTGGCAACATGGTATTCATCAAAGGGTGGGGATAAGCCTAGAAGAATGTCGGTTGATGGGAGGGTAAGTGTAGGTGTAGAGAGGCCATTAGATAAAATGAGCCTATGGGAGAATGATGGTAACAGCAATGGTCTGAGACAAGTAAGAAGAGATTTGGATTGTGAGTTATTAGGTATACCTCATAATGATGCAAATCCTAAGTTTAACCTTGGATTGCCCTTGAAAGCACCCAAACTAGAAAAAAGGCAAGGAGAAACAATTTCTAAAGGTCACAGGAACTATGAACTTATGCTTAATTTGCAATTGGGAATCAGGTGACATTTACTATTCTACTATTTCTTTAACTTGTTTTTTCTCATCTAATATTTAAATGTTCATTAATTGTGCTAATACTTATTATTAGTTCAATATGTAATGTTATTCTATAAAATTCTCAACATTATGTAATGGTTTTACTTTAATAAAAATGATAATTCATTAGAGTACAATTAATAACTATGTTTTGCCACATTTCATATCTAAATCTACGACCTAACTACATATGTGAACCGAGATATAAATTCTATTAAAGTAACATTTTTTTTTCTCCCATATTAATTTTTCATGAAATTACATTTTTTTTCCTTTCTAGCTTTTATCAAAATTTCCAAATTTAAACATGTGATAATCATTTGTAGTGTGATGAGAAGTTTACTTACTACAAATATTTGGAGTGAGTACACAGGCATTCTGTAGGAAGACCCGCTCCAGCAACAAGTTTTGATCTTAAGGCATCAGCATTTGACCCCAAGGACAAAATTTGGACTAGATTTCCTCGAGAAGGCAGTAAATACACTCCACCACATCAATCTTATGAGTTTAAATGGAAGGATTACTGTCCAGTAGTATTCAGGTTAGATAAATTACTTACCATATAAATTAGAATTGAAATTTCTCTTCCAAATCCCTCAAGCACACTTTAAATATTGTAAACTATTTTATAATATGTAATCATAATTACTTCCCACAAAAGAAAACCAAAATAGTTCTTTTTTTTATACATTAAAAAAGAAAGAAAAATACCTTGCTTGATTCTTTAGGTGTTGAGTTATCATCTAAGGATTCTCAAATCGTGCATACTAAGTAAATTCATATTATCATTTGGGTAAAGGACATTGAGAAAATTATTCAAGGTAGACCCTGCAGATTACATGATTTCTATTTGTGGGGACAATGCACTCAGGGAACTATCTTCCCCGGGTAAAAGTGGTAGCTTCTTTTATTTAACAGACGATGATCGGTACATGATAAAGACAATGAAGAAATCAGAAGTGAAAGTAAGTTTTATTTCCTCATATCTAACCTATAATATTTTAAAACCCATGTAAATTATTTCACACCTACTTGAAAAACTTTATTAATTTGTTCTACAGATGTTTTTAAGGATGCTTTCAGCCTATTATAACCATGTTCGATCTTTTGAGAATACTTTAGTGATAAAATATTATGGCTTGCATTGCGTAAAATTACCTGGAACAACTCAAAAAAAGGTTAGTCACTATTTTTTTTCCTAAAAATTCGATAATAATAATTTAGTACAAAAAAAGTTGCATTGAAAGATCTTTTATAGGTTGTAATAAACTCAATTTCATATAATTATAATAGTTCTAAAAGTACACAAATGATAGGTTGAACTATCCAGGTACGGTTCATTATCATGGGGAACCTCTTAAGGTCAGACTATACAATTCATAGACGATTTGACTTGAAAGGATCTTCTTTAGGGCGCATAACAGAGAAGAATGAATTTGAGACGGATAATACTACTATACTTAAGGATCTTGATCTGAATTTCATATTCAAACTACAAAAAGCTTGGTATCAAGAGTTTTGTTGGTAAATACAATTTCTCTTATATTTTTTTTTCTTTCTAGATACTTTCTTAGAGTAGCTTAATAATGTAATTGGTTTATAGGTGTTGCAACACTTGTTTGAACTAAAGTTTGGAATAATTTGAAATAGAACAAATAAGTAAAACTAGAGACACAGTTCGAATAGTTATCCTATCTTTATGGAGCTTAGCTCAGAGAATGAATCCACTAAACAATTAGCACATTATACTTAATGATTACAGCCCAAAACTACTCAAAAACTCAAGGTAAAAGCAACTTCACAATGTACAATTATTTGCATTTACTTTTTTGCAAAATAACCTTATATGCAACTAAAAGTAACACTCTACTAAAACCTATAAAATAAGAGATAAAATGTCCACGATATGTTACCAAAGTGAATTTATAGAAAAGACTCAAAGCACAAGCTAAACTAAGCCATTCAACACCCTTATATAGGCAAAGTTCATCTTATTCTTTGCTTAGATAACTATATCCCAACAGTTTGAAATTTGAATTGCTTTTAATTAATCATCAGATTACCTTTGATTTAAAAAATGTGATAAGACTTTTGAAACTTCCCTTTTTGGCCGCTTGATCTTTTTGAAATAGAAGAGTTATTGTAAGACTCAAACTCTTCAAACTCTTTCAAATTTAATTAATAGTTTATCAAATACTTTGTATAGTTTTATCTGGTTCTTTCTTTACAATTATTTTCATATTTCTTATCCATCTTATATTTACAAAAATCAATTCTTAAAACATTACAAGTAAAATTGAAATCAAATAAGATATATATATATATATATATATTAACTTTTACATTTTTTTCTGTTGAATCTCATGTTGTAACATTGAATGTGACAATTTTGCAATAGCCAATACTGTAACAATATCTTGATTTGGCATTTTGACAAAATTCTGCAACAGATGATTTTCTTATAACACAACCATTAGTAAAATAAATAAGTAAAGAAACAATATAATTATATAGCATGCTTCCCTTATCAATATGTTTTGCAATTGTCAATCATAAGGGCAAAAACATGCATTTCCAAGGCATAAAAATATCATGCATTCCAAATGCACCAAAAGCATAAATATGCAAAATTCATCAAGCATCCTATTTATTACCAAATATAAGTTAAATTTTTTTCAAGAACTCATTAGAATAGCTCATATATTTGTTGCTAGTTGCAAAGCTTTTTCCCTTTTTTTGGCAATAATGCCAAGAACTCACTAATGCCAAGAACTCACTAAGTGTTGTTTTGGAGATCAATAAAAGGCTAGCCATCCTTAAATTCTTCTAAAGTAAGCTTTGAAGGTCTTGCCTAATAGAAACAATTTCTACCTTAAGGAGATCAATTACTTTATCCTTCTAAAAAGTTGCTAATGGTTGAACAGAAGGTGTTGTATATGCTTTTGTAACATTAGACGTGTCAGAAAATTTTGATTTCTCATTAGAAAAAATATTATTAACATGCCTTCTACGAAGCAACTTATTGTCAATTCTTATTAGCTTAGGTTTGCTAGAAAAAGTCTCTTCCTCCTCCTCCTCCTCTTCCTTCTTCACTTTCTTTTGCTTTCTGAGAATTTAATAGATTAGAAAATGAAATGGTAAAATTCATAATCTATCTTAGGCTCACCATTATTCATTATATTTTTAAAGATCTATTCTCTAAGATAAAATGGCACCACAATTTTTACTTTAAACAACATTCGACCAAGTTTCTTATAGATAGTAGAATTTTAAACAGTTAAAAACCAATTTGCATGCATGAGCCTTATGCACTAGCTTTTAAATGTCTTAAAAGCTTTTTATTTCTCTTTGAAAAATTCACCCAAGTAAAATGTGAGAAATCATTTAAACAAACAAATGCATACCTCTTTCCCCCGATGCTTTCAATTTGCATAGGCCTTATGAGATCCACGTAACACAACTTCAATGGCCTTATTGTAATGATTTGTTACAACATTAGATATGACATTCTATGTTGCTTGCCTTGATGCACTCACCATAAGGATTGGTAACGACTAAGCTTTGACAAGCCTCAATAGATAGCTTCGTGTCTAACAATTATTTGCAAGCTTCTATAATTGGCATGCCTAAGTCTTTGATGCCACAACTCTAGCTCATTAAAGTTTAATTGCATGTATTTTGGTTATCATTCTATAGTAGTTATTGAAAGATATTTCCTCTTTCGTCAAGTGTTGATTTTCTAAATTTAGATCTACATACCCATATTTGGTGAAGTTAACAAGACATACATAAGCTAATGCCAATTAGGTTGGCCTTGAGTTTTTCCACCACATGAACATTTTTAAGTTCAAAAATCCTTTCGATATTAAGGGTTCCTCTCCAACAATTTTGCTTTTTCTGCCATCACCAAAAGTAACCTTTCCTGTATCACAAATTTGTAAGTCTTTCAAAGTTCACCACTTGCAATGCGAAAAGAGCAACCACTTCCAAAGAACTAAATCTCCTCAATAGTAACCTTCAAAGAAGTATGTGCCATTAGTATACATTGCTCATTTTGTTTCATCCAAACCTGTTTTGTTGCACTCTACATGTGTCATGTTATGTTGCAACATTAAATTTAACAAATCTAAACTTTTTCCATCTGTAATCATTCATCTTTTTGCAGTAGTATGGACTAATATATCCTACTACCCTAAAATAATGGCAAATGATTCTTTTGGATGCCTTTTTTTTGTCCGATAATAAGAAGAAAAAAACCTCTTCTTTAATCTTGAAAAAAACTATAGGTGACAAAAGTTTCTTACTAGTATGTCTAAGTCCTTTATGACATGGTTCAAACCTTCTCCTAACTACCAAAATCTCATCAAATTTCATGCTTTAATTGCCAATTGTCCTAGAAAGCTTTGGAAACTTCCAATTATTGCTCTGCTGCCTTTAGCATAACATATTTTTTAGCTATGATCTCATCCTTCTCTTGTTTAAAGATGAAATCCATGGTTTCTTCTTTAAGGCTAGCAACTTCCTTTCTCAAGTGCTCATTAATCTAGCACACCATTTCTCATCTCCCTATCCTCATTAATATTTGAATATTTTTTTATAATTGTTTGAGTGCTTATTGCAACATGAGATACAACATATGTGAATGATACATAGTTGTTCATTTGATCTTCATCTGGATTACAGTGATCACTCTCTGATTCTTCATCACTCTATGTTATAGTAGGAGATCTTTGTTTCTTCTTAAGATTTTTAGCACATTTTGATTGAATATGACTAAAACTTTTGCATTCATCATACTAAATATCCCTTCTCTTAGGTTTAACTTTTTCATCTTTCAAAATTTATTTTCCTTTTTTGCAATTTTGACTCTTCTCAATGTCTTAGTTACTCCCCTTCTTGAGAACTTTCTAAAATTATGTTGCAATTTTTTGTTCACAAAGCAAGTTCTCTCCAAGTTCCTCAACAAAAGTTGTTGTTGGATTTAGTCTTGTAATAATTGATTGAACATTGAATGCTATGTTCTTTTTAGCCTTCACCATATCCCTCTTCTATTCTTCCAGATTCATTTCAAAGAATCTCAGTGAACTAATGAGTTCATTAAGTTCGAGGGTAGTTATATTTTTAGCTTCCTTAATTTTATGTAACCTTGATAATAAACCTTTCAAGCTAGGAATGAAAAAAATTTCTATACAAGTTTAACATTAGAAAATCTTTCACTAACGCGAAGAAAACTTTATTAGAAGTTTCACTGAGATGAATATAAATTTATCAAACTTGGTTGTAAGAATTTAAAGTTTTGACAAACAAATTGATGTGTTCCGTTCATGTTGTTTTCGCATACTAGTCCAAGCATCCTTTATACTCTTGTACATTAAAATGATCTTGAACTGCTCCATGTCTACACCATTAAAGATGGAATTGTGTGCTTTAGAATTGCTATTGGCATCTTTTACTTCATGAGCTATGTAATCTTCTACAGGAGGAGTTGTTCCATTAGTATTAGTTGCAACATGATGTGCCTATCCCATTTCAGTGGACCTCTGAGCCTTCTCATCAAGGAACTTAATAAAGACCTTATTCTAGCATTCCAATAGGCATAATTTGATGAACCAATCAACAAGGTTGGATGACAGGTTGAACTACCTTTATTCATTTCCTCCATAGGTGTAAACCAAATTCAAGATTTCCTTCAAATATATTTAAATAAAACTTTTAATATCAATTAAAAAAGTATAGTATTTTATATGTGTTGCAATTTTCTGTCGAAATAGGTGTTGCAACACTTGTTTGAACAAAATTTTGGAACAATTGGAAATAGAACACATAAGTAAAGTTGGAAACCAAAATTGTTTATACTGTTCAAATAATTATTCGACCTTTGTGAGGCCTAGATCAGAGAATGAATCCACTAAATAATTATTATAGTACACTCAATGATTAAAGACCTAAACTATCTAAAAATTCAAACTAAAAACAACTTCACATTTTATAACTACTTGCACTCACTCTCCCCAATAGCCTCTCAAACAAGTGAAAATAACACTCCAATAAAATCTATGAAATAAGAGATAAAGCGCCCACAATATGTTCTCAAAGTGAACTGATATAAAAGACTTAAAGCACAACCTACTATTCTATAGCCTTTATACAAGTAAGTTCATGTTGTTCTTTCCTAAAATAACCATATCCAGATTATTTTAATCTCTTTGGAATATAAGAGCCCTTGTAAGACTCAAACTCTTCAAAGTCTTTCGAATTTAGTTACCAATTTATCAAAGAATTTGTATAGTTTTAACTAGTTCCTTATTGATTATTATTTTCTATATTTTTTTGTCTATCTCAAATTTAAAAAATAAATTATTACAATATTACAACTCAAATTGTCTATCGAATAAGATATATATTGACTATTGCAACATTGAATGCAACAAATCTTTGCAAAAGCCAATGGTGCAACATAAAGTATCAAATAAGCATGGTCATATACATATATTGCACTAGTTTTGGTTGTAAATTTCTAATTTTTTTTATTTTCTTATTTGGCTTCAAAATCCTTTCAACCATGGATTATAAACTCTAAAGACGCTTTGTAACTTGTTCTCCTTTAATTTTTTGCTAAGATAAGTTGATTATTTATCTTCGCAGGCAAATAGACAAAGATTGTGAGTTTCTTGTACAAGAAAGAACTATGGACTATAGTCTTTTAGTGGGTCTTCATTTTAGAGAAATATCAACTAATGGGGAGCTAATTCCTTGTCAAAGACGTACTTCCTCCGGTTAACTTTCATCTTTTTATAAGATTTTACATAGTCAAATAACCTTTCATAAGACTAATTAAGTGCATTCTTTTCCAGTCATCTACACTTTGTTCCATATTCTTTAGCAAGTGTAACTTTCTGTCTTTTAGGAAATTCTGAGAATGAATCGACTGATCATATTTCTAGAACAAATGCAGACCAACTTCTTCTGGACCCTAAAAGGTGAAATATTTTCATGTTTAATTATTGTCTAGTATTTCTAATTATTTAAACCATGTGTTAATCATAGCTCATGACCTCTAGTTTAGTTCATACTTAATTATAACAAGTGAATCATATTTTTCAAGAGGCAAAGTGCTTTAATCATTTAAGTGCAAACAAGTTGAAGATATTTCAAGTATCATATGTTTTCAACAAAAAAAAAAGAAGAAGAAGAAGGTATGTTAGTATTTGTTTTATTGAACTATATAATACTTTTTCAAGATAAAAATGAAATAAATTCTTCTTCTAACTTAATTGATTGATTTGATTATTTTTACTTTATTCCATTCTCTACTCAAGAAAACATTACATCAAAATATAGTTCCAGTTTTAATTTTAAAAAAAAGTTTGGTATTATTATTTGGTTACATACCTTATTATTATTTTTTATAACTATATTGAGAATACTTTTAAGAATTTGTATATCATTTGCTACAAAGTATTACAAGGCTAGACCTGTTTCATTTTGACCAATCAAATCATAAACTTGAATTGTATTAATTCATCAAGGTTTAGTAAACCATTTAACTTGAAGATTAATGTATTTTCTTTATAGTTTTAAACCTTGTCTCAAGGTTTACTTAAAAACAGATAATTGTTTGTCATAAAAATAAAGACTATGAAATATATATTACACAGTTAAATTTAATGGCTTTTTGGTTTGTACTACTCTAAACTTTCAAAATCTTGAATGCCAAAATCCTTGTCGTTAGATAAAATGAAAAATATTTTTTTATTTTAATATTAAAAATTAATTGAACATTGCAGGTGGGCTAGCGTCAAGCTAGGTAGTAACATGCCAGCAAGGGTAGAAAGAACTATACGGAAACCTGAACTTGAATTACAACTTGTGGGAGAACAAACAGGGGAGTATTATGAAGTTATAATGTTCTTTGGCATCATTGACATACTTCAGGATTATGACATTACCAAAAAACTTGAACATGCATATAAATCTATTCATTATGACCCTACTTCAATATCAGCTGTGGATCCAAAACAATACTCTAAACGATTTCGTGACTTTATATTTAAAGTTTTTGCTGAAGACACTTAGCAAGTTTCTACCATGAAGAGGGGGCATGATGTTGTCTTCCATGAGTCACTATGTTGAGTTAGATATATATTTTAAGGTATGCCTCATTTATCACAAACGATTGTTGTAATAGCCTTTGTTATCAATATCATGTCATGTAATTCAAAAGCAACAAATAGTGGAGGTTGAGTTTTTCTTTTCATGTCTTCATTATTATATACATTATATGAATCTCACGTATTTTACAAGCACGTAGATTACATTGTAGCCAGAAAAGTTCAAGTAAGTTCTAAACATAAACCTTTTTTTATCGTATTCTCTTATAAAACATTCTGATGCATGTCTTGTTAGGTTATGGCATGAGTTGTAGTCGTAAGGTAGAACAACAACAAGAAAAATAAGCACAAAAGAGTTGTTTGCAGTTATCAATCGACTAAATTTAACTTAGTAATAAGAACTTATAATTTAAGCCCAACCCCTTTCCTCTTAAGTTGTAGCCTCACTTTTGTACATTTTAGTTTGATTTTCACACCTTACTATTTTTATAACTTAGGAGGTGCTTTAATCATATCATTCAAAGATGACACTCTTTCAACTAAACAATTTCCAAATGAACAAATTTCAACTCAAATATCCTCCTTTTCAACTTTGTACAAAATTCAATCTATTGTATGTTTCAATAGAAGGTTTGGATGGTATATGTTATCCCTCATCTCCAATTTGAATGCACCATCTATCCTTCATTCAACACTATTGCTTTATCTTACTCAGTCTTCATTTTAAGATAGCAATGAAATCTTTAAAAGTTACATGACTTTTCTCTACTTAATACTCAGAGTCTTTGAACAAAATAAATTTTCTTGCATCTTTTATCATTGAAGCTCATGGAGAATTTTTATACACATACCTCTACTTAAATCTAAATACATAATTTTTTTTCTACGTTTAGAAAAATTATAAACACTGCATCAAAAATTGGCAACTAAGAATCAATATTGTGCCCTTAACATTTGCACAACATATATTTGTCCCTTCGACATTTTTGACAAAACTTAATTAGAAGTAAAATATTTTAACTGAAAGGTAATGAGAAATTGAAATAAGTAAGAAAATTTGCAAATCCTCGTTACAAACTTTAATATAAACGACTAACTACAAAATAAAGTTATGAATATATTGTAGCATATCAATTTTCCTCTTATAGATACAGGGTAGAAGAGAGTTAAAAGGAAGTCCAATTCAGCTCAAAGATTCATCAAGTTTCTAGCCGATTGTGCTCATGCCAATGTATTTGTGGCACCTGATGTTGGCATGATAACTTCCTCACCAACAAACTCTTTTTCAATTTCTTCAGCAACTAGAGCTTTTATAAAATTATTTCTAGAAAAAAGAAGAAGAAGAGATATTTCACGAAAAGAGTTATGTAAATGAAAAAAAGGGATTATACTTTCCTTTTCTCTCTTTTCTGTTCAATCGGATTATTTCATTTGGTTTGGCTCTTTTTTCCTTTCAAGGAACTTTGGCTCTTTTTTTATTCGATCACGAAAATGGTAGCAGTGGTCCCTCACTAACAGTATACCTGAGAACAGGGGATTACCACTCAAAGTCAGAATAGAATTACGTAAGCATAATTCAAAATAATTAAAAAATAAAAAATAAAAAATAAAAAAGAGGAGCGAAAGCGAGGAAGTAGACAGCAGGGGAGAGGAGTGGAGAAGCGGGTGGCTTGGCTACTCCACCCATTTTTGTTTTGTTTATCTTAACTTCAAAATCCACATTTCTTTTATCTTCCTCCAAATCCACAAAAATTTATACTTCCCTATCTCTATCTCTTTCTCCATCTCTCTCCTTTCCCCCACAATCATGGCTAACCTTCATTCTCTATCTCCCGTTCTTCACCCTACTTACCGCTTCTCCTCTGACAATGGATTGCTGCTCGTCGACTTCGTCGGTTTGTACTGTAAATCCAAACCTACTACCAGGCGGAGGCTTCCCCTCTCCCTCAATACTCGGACTATGCGCCGCTTTTCAACCTCCGCCGCCAATAATTCTGTTAGGGCCGTTCTTGATCATCTTCCAACTACTACTACTACTACTACTTCCGTATCTTCTGCGTCTGATCATCGATCATCCGCTCCTCAACCTAAGGTGGAGTTTTACACTCTCAATCAATCATATATTTCTACTATTTAACGTTTAAACTCAAACCTTTGGTTTTGACTTTTTTTTTTTTTCAATACAATGGCTCATTTGTTTATTTACATAAAAAACAGAAAGCGACTACTGCCGTGAACCAAAAGCCCCCTTCATTAATTCAAATTTAAAACATGTTTTTTACCTTTTCTCAAAAAAGATGATTGTATTATCATACGAGTTGGTAGCTGATTTTTTTTTCTTGAAAGTAAAGTTAGTAGTAAAGAAACAATTAAAACCGTTCATTGTTAATGAGAAGTTAAATTAAATTAAATAAAATTTGGATTCTTGAAGCTAGAAATTTTGTTTTAAACATATCAATTTTTTAGCTTTTCATATAATACCATGTATTTTTGTTGTCTGAAGTCCACGTAATTTCACAGATTAAGCAACACAATTTTTGGTGTAATAAACATATGATGCTTACTGAATGTTTAAAATTGAAGCCCTTTCTTAAAGCTCAAGTTTCGGTAGTTACAATGACCAAAGCTTATTTGAATTGAAACTTGAGTACTAGTTTTTCTTTTCATTTTTTTTTTTTGTATGAATTGATTAATAAGATTGGTTTTGAAATACGCCACCTTGCTGCCTTGATTCCTCGGACACTAAATTTGGAGTCATATGCTGTATTAAGATGATAAATGGTCGTGAATATTTTATATGATATTCTAGTGAAAGAAGTTTTTGGAAATTTATTTGAAGTTACTGACGGAAGGTCTGCCATGAATTATTGCATTTGCATGCCTTTTTCTTGTTGCTCTTGCTTCTGGGGCTACTTCTTGCTTCCCCTTGTTCTTCAGATGATTTTATACAGAGTTATGAAGTTGTCTGGGACAGGATATCCAATGATTGCCAGTGTGTTCCTTCTTGCTTTTGATGTTAGATTAATGGCTTGCCTTGTAAGAAAGTAACTATTTTGATACTTCTTTGAGAGGTCTTATCTTTACACATTGAATTATGGGAAAGAAATGGTTAGCAAACTAGAATCATATATGGCTTCATAAATCACAAATCTGTACTCATCAGCAATATACACCCAAAAAGCTAAAAAGAAAAGCTTGCAGGGAGTGCCTGCTGCAATTACGAATTCAGGATATATATTATACTTGAATGATGACTGCAATTACGAATTCATGGACTAAAAGTAATTAAAAGTGTACATGTGTAATACCTTATTATCTCAACTTCCTGTGCTAGTCGCATGCATAGCAGTAGCATAGTCTGCAATTCCTCAGAATTTGAGGTGTATGGTGAGCAAGGATTCCGACCCCCTTGTTTATTTGAGAAACTAAGTTCTATGTCACATTCTTGCCTTTCAGAATTTAGTAGAGAGTGCATTTTTCATGATCAGTTGGTCTCCTTGTAGTGGCAGACATGCTATTTTGCCTTTTAGCTAGAAGGTCATGGTTCTAGGCTTGTCTTTATTGCTTTCTTCTTTTCTTTTTGTCAAGAATTTACTAGTTTTTGTTAAGTTTAGAGTTACTGCTGATAGCAACTTGGTGACAGAATTAGGGGTGCAAGGTTTGCAGAGCATGGAGCTCTATTAGTGTTAGGATGCAGTAAGTTCTTTGTTTCTAGTGATACAAATTTGGTTTTAAGTTCTTTGTTTCTAGTGATACAAATTTGGTTTTACTTATTTTCTATTTAGAAAATCTTCTCTGACTTTCTCAAGGTTTATTTCTTGTAGCATTCTACTGTGCCTTAGATGACAATATGATAAATTGATAACCTTTAATGTGTCCTATCGAAGATTTTCTTCATCTTTCATTGTTCAATATGATTCCCAAATGTTCATTGGCTGAACATCGATAAAGCTTGCTATACCATAAGAGGAGTATCTGACTATTAACAGCTTATGTTGGTGTAGCCCATACTTCTCTGTGTCATAGGTGAAGTGACTCATCTTTTTGAGTATATAGGGAGCATGTTAAGTTCGGTACCTTATGTATAATCAAGGTATGAAGGTCAAAGAGTGATGTTGCTATCATAGAGTTGTTATCTTCTCCCCTTATTACTGCTTGAAGAAATACATGATCCCTGGCATTTGAAAATTTATTTTTTCATAACCTCTTTTACTTGGTGTTGGTTTCTGTATCTTTTCTCCTGGTTCTACTTCAAGATGGTATGGAAAACATTTTTGTTTTCTAGGATCCAGTGGGGATAATTGAAGTAGGAATGCACTTGACTTCTAGAACACCAATATGTTATCTTTCATTGAAAATTGTTGCCATAATTTTCATTTCTTTATACTTTCTTCATCTTTGTGACCATTTTTGAGTTGTTTCATGTGTTCACTGTTCTCTTCTTATGATCTGAATTTTATATAGGTTGCAAATTTAGAGGATATAATATCAGAAAGAGGTGCTTGTGGAGTTGGATTCATTGCCAATTTGGAAAATAAAGCATCGCATGGAATTGTTCAGGATGCCCTTACAGCTCTTGGTTGCATGGAGCATCGTGGGGGTTGTGGAGCAGATAATGATTCTGGTGATGGTTCAGGATTGATGACCTCAATCCCTTGGGATCTGTTTGACAGCTGGGCTGCAAATCAAGGGATGGCATCCTTTGATAAGATGCACACTGGTGTTGGGATGGTTTTTCTTCCCAAAGAAGATAGCCTTATAGAAGTAGCCAAAAAAGGTAATTATTTACTTTAATTACATCAACTGTTTGATTTACTATTCTTCCTAAAGTTGGGGCACATGTATGAATGAATTGTATTGATGCTTTAATTTTGTATATTATTCAGGTATGAGTGAAGCTTTTGTTCTTTCATGTAGTTGTAGAACATCATGATTGGGATTTGGTTCTGATAAATAAGGATTAAAGATACGAGTGAGAGCTTGCTGTATTCAAAGGGTTTTGCTGGTTTGGATTTGTCTAGAGTTTTGACTGTGTAGGGTTTCAAATAGAAATTAAAGGAGATATTTAAGAAGGGAAGAAGAAACTAGTTTTGATGCTGTGGGTTCTGGTTTTTTTGATGTGAGCATTAACTTTAAAATATTCCTAGTCACTTTGGAAATACGCAGAGGTAGAGATTGGAAAAATACTAATTTATCCTAACTAGACTGACAAAGAATTGTTAAATTTATTAGCTTTAGGAATTAAACCCGGTTAAGTACCTTAATAGCCAATATAAGACAACCATGATTGAGGTCAGTACCAGCATAACTTAAAATGATGAATATACCCCCGTATAGTGACATGATTGAATGGAGAAATTAATGCACCAATGATCAATTTAAAACCATAGAAACTTTCTCTTGGACCAAAAGGACATGCTATTGAAGAGCCCTTGACTTCTCCCCTTCACTTCCAAAGAGGACTTATATGATCAAACTTTTGATGCACCACTAATGTGGAATTCAAACACAATACTTTCTTTGAGAGCCCATTTGAACATTTGTGAAACTTGTATTTCAGTAATAGTTGAAATTTGAAATTTAATTGTTGTGATTCATTTTTTTTTTCTATCATTGTATTTATTTTGGAACTAAGATAAGGAATTAGTACTCAACTAAAGATGAAACCAATGAAATGGATGCAGAACTAAATTCTGTTAATATTTGTTATCCAAAGGTTTAGGAGATATAAACTTATTTTGATTTTCTTTCACTTTCTTCATATGCCAATTCTTATTTAAATTTGAAGTAAAGAGCATACTTGTTTCCTGACCCATATTATTCTATAAGCTATTGTTATGGCCTTGGGCAGATAAAGTAGTCATAGGTCAGTTTAATTATATATAAGGATTCAGTTCCAAATTGATTAAACATCTTTGAAGGGACTTTCTAATGCAGTTTAATCACTTAGTAGCTTTTCTGCAACTCACATCTCCTTATTATTACCACTAGTTTTATGGCTTCTCTTAGCTTTCATCACATATAAAGAGTGTTAATCATGTGGAAATAAATTTTCTCATTTCTGTTTCATTGTGATCTAGTCTGTCTTTTACATGTCTATTCTTGTGTTTGACTAATTCTTATTGCTTATGTAGTTATTGTAAATACTTTTAGACAAGAGGGTCTTGAGGTGCTTGGATGGAGGTCTGTTCCTGTAAATACATCAGTGGTTGGTTTTTATGCAAAAGAAACCATGCCCAACATACAGCAGATATTTGTTAGAGTTGTCAAGGAAGAGAATGTTGATGACATTGAACGGGAACTATATATCTGCCGGAAATTGATTGAAAGAGCAGCAGCCTCAGAGACTTGGGGAAGTGAGCTTTATTTCTGTTCTTTGTCCAATCAAACCATTGTTTACAAGGGCATGCTTCGTTCGGAAGTTCTTGGGTTATTTTATTCTGACCTTCAGAATGATCTTTATAAGTCTCCATTTGCCATTTATCACCGAAGGTATAGCACAAATACTAGTCCTAGATGGCCTCTTGCTCAACCAATGAGGTTTCTTGGTCATAATGGAGAGATCAATACTGTACAGGTTTGTTTCGCTGTAAATTTCAAGTTTGTCTAATAATATTATTTCCATTATGACAAATATGATTAATGAGCCATGTTTGTTCTCTCTGTCCTACTCTGAACCTTATGCAGGGGAACTTGAATTGGATGCAGTCTCGTGAAACCTCATTGAAGTCCCCTGTTTGGCGTGGTAGGGAAAATGAAATTCGCCCTTTTGGTAACCCAAAGGCATCTGACTCGGCAAATCTTGATAGTGCAGCTGAAGTATGGGCTTTAAACTTAATTAATGTTTTAGTATACTATTGAAATTATACTAGATCATGATTGGTTATTGATCATTCTATAATTCATGTGCTAATTAAGTGTTTCACTATAGTCTAGGTGTAATATGTATCTGGTTCTATGTATTTGTATTAAGATGAACATTTGAGGTGGAATACTATTGTTTATAATGCCTGGGGCTAAATCTAAACTCTAGTTTGTGTACTTCATTCCTCAACAAACAAAAGATAACTTTTATTTCCATAGAGGATGCAAGCTGCTAAGGGCCTGCATGTGTCCAAATAAATAGATAGAATTTCCTTTGTTTGAACCTACTAGGTTGTAGTAGTGTACTCTGATTCTTAGTTTGATTTCTGACACAAGCTGGTAATTTCTTTTAATGAAGGTGGTATTTGCGGATTGGAAATAACAGCACATAACAATTGTCCATCAGCTAAATATGTACTGATAGAATATTATTATTATTTCCTTGTTTGTGTTTGGGCTGTATTGGAGATTCAAGACTCTGTGCATCTTTGCGGAGGGAGTAGGTTCTTGTGTGCTAATGTTAAAAGGCTAGAATTGATCCCTCAATAGTAAGCTTTTGATCAAGCCAGATCTTTACTTGACCTAAAACCATTCTAGACAATTTTGATCTCGTACAGTGCTCATGCTCTCAATGTATGTGGTTAATGTGGAGAAATTATCTTTTGAGTTTGATGTTATAGAATGTCTTGCTGTTTGCATTTTAGAAAAGGCCTTTTCAGTGTGATATAGAATCATGGCCTTGGCAGAGTTGCAAACTAGGTTCTATGTTGGCTTTCGTTTCAGCCTTGGTTGTCCAGTACGCAAACCTTTTCATTCAATCACTGTTTACTATGCTGGAAGTTTGGTGATCTGGAAGTTTTTTATAGGGAGAGTTTAGATGGTGTTCATAACAGAACTAATTTTACATTGCTTCATGTGTAGTAACTGTTTGCTATTGGTGTTATATCTACATATTCATTGGGACGTGTCAAGAGTATGTTTCTGCAGTTGAGTGATGAGAAACCCTTGACAAAACCATGTTTACTCAATGCTTATATTCACTTTAATGCATGAGCTGTTGGAGAAATTTAAATGATTCTCTTTATTGTGTCCAGTTACTGATACGAAGTGGCCGTAATCCTGATGAAACTCTCATGATTCTTGTCCCAGAGGCATACAAGAATCATCCAACATTGTTGGCTAAGTATCCTGAGGTATTTGTCTCAAGACTATGCTGGTTATTCAAGTTGCTTATAAATTCTGCTACAGTGAGCAATGTTGTTATTCTTCACTAAACAAATTTTTGTTAAGTATAATGAATTCTCTGAGTTTTAACTAGGTTATTTCAGTTCCAGGTTACTTTTTTAGCTTTAAATCAGATAGATGATCAAGTCTATATAATTCGTTTTGGTCAATTTGATGATTCCTCTTGATTTTACAACTCTTAATTGTGCCCCAACCATATTCAGTACTGTTTCACTCTCTTTTTCCTTGAGATGCCTTTGCAGTCGTGTTTTTGATAGTGTTTTATTTGGTGTTTTAACACGTGTCTTTAGTTATCTTATTTCTCATTACTAGTGAATTTTTTGTTAATTTAATTATCTTTCACATGGACGATACTAAGTTAATTGTTTCTCCTTAGGTTGTAGACTTTTATGACTATTACAAGGGTCAGATGGAAGCTTGGGATGGACCTGCCTTACTCCTATTTAGGTAATGCTTTCAGGGCTCATCTACCCTTTTAGTGGACTTCTAGTTTTATTGCCCATGTCTTCTCGTAATGATAGTGGCTGCCAGTCTTTTAAATTAACGAAAACAAGCAAAACAGTTTGGTCTCGTGTCAGTGGCATATGTTATAAAATGCATGATTTTGGTGAAAAGGCACGAATAAGTACATACATGCATGCTTGTCTGTGTATGCTCACATTTATGCATATGTATTTTGTCGCAGCTGTTACTAATCGGTGACTTGCATTTCTATTGATTAGATTTGATAGCTAGTGGATCAGGAATGGTGTAATCCTTTGATGAATGAATGATATATTTTGAGTATGCTTATTGAGTGATCACTATAGATGTCCTTTTCTATTTTAAGTGGAAAAGTGAATACCTCCGGCTTTAAAGACTAGTCAATTTGACCTATGTATTAAGGATAGTTGTTAACACTTCTGATATTATGGTCTAGCATGTTAAGTGGATCTGCTGTTGATGTTGATCGGTAATACACTTCTCTTTTTTATGTCTATCCTGTAGAATCACTGAATGATATGATAAATAAATAGGAACTAGTGTTCCTAATTTATGGTCAAGAAAGAAATGTGTTTTAGATGACATCAGGTTGTTAAATTAACAGTTAAATTAGCTAAGTATTGTTGTGCTAAACCTTTGGCACACAAATCCTTGTACATTGTTTTGTTACTTTTTTGCAGTTTTGTCTCACCATTTTCGCCCAGTATTATTCCATTTTCTAATACTTCCTAGTTTAATTTGTGCGGTTCAGTGATGGCAAAACTGTTGGGGCATGTCTTGATCGGAATGGACTTCGCCCTGCTAGGTATTGGAGGACAATTGACAATGTTGTATATGTTGCATCTGAGGTGTGTTTTGATCCCTTAATGACTGCAATTCCTTATCAATGATAATAGTTAGAATCCTACTCTGTCCAACTGCAGTTTCAAATATTTGAAATGTAGAAGATTAAAGTGTACTTTTGTTTTTTGGTTGAATAGAAGATTAGACTTTTCTTAAGAATAGGAAACTTGCTGATTAATCTTTGTTTTGATTACTGCAATGCCATTGGGATTCAAAATGAATTCTCTCTTCATTAAATTAATCTATCATAGGTCAGTCTACAAATAAAAGGTTGTTGCACTGGAAATAGCGTTAAAGGATGAATTTTATCTCATTATAAGCAGGCACATTACTGTATGTGATAGAAGTGTAAATATTGAATGACACAAGTCCAATATGATGAGGTTAATTTATTTTTGTTCTCATTTTTTATGAATTAGCCTGCTTTGATAAGTTGTGTTGAAAAGAAGCCACTTTGCTTACAGATAAATAAGAGCAAACCTTGCAGGTTTATCATTTCCAACTTTAAGCCATTTTAGATGTCCAATAAACACAACTTTCATTATGTTTTCCTTGTCCACATAGAAATGGCTGATGGTATCTTTTTATGTACTTAAAAAATGGACATGTATATAATTAACATCCTACGTTTTCTTGGTGTTTCATGCATTTTGCTTGTGGTCTTGGTTCACTGCATAAGAATAATGGCCAATGTTTATTCTTTTATTAGGTTGGTGTTCTACCGGTGGATGATTCAAAAGTTATTATGAAGGGCCGTTTAGGTCCCGGAATGATGATAACTGCTGATTTATTAAGTGGTCAGGTTTGTATAGCAATTTATTGTGGTTTGATGTTGTGTATGTCCAACTTCTGCATTGAAAGTGTGTTCATAATGATTACTGGTGATTGGTTTCTTAACTATTAGCTACTTAAAAAAAATCTTTTGGTCGGTTTATTTCGGATATACTTGTATATCTTTTAAAATCAACCTGTATGCATACTGGCCATTTGATATGTTTTTCTATCTACAATTTCTTTTCGAGATATTCTTTAGTTTTCTTACCAAAATATTTGTAAATGCTCAAATACTAAGGGGCTATTTGGTAATTGCATCCTTTAAAAAAAAAAACCTTTTTTTTTTTAAAACATAAAACATGTTTGGTTTGTAATTCTGTAACGCTTTCAAACAGATACTTATATTCTTTAAAGATAATAATTCAATATGAAAAATAAAATTTGAAAAAATTATATGACAATGGCACTTATGTTATTGTTTATTAAGTAAATTATCTTAATATTAAGCATATTATTCGATACATTTGTAGTAATATTTTAATGACAAATTTAATTTATCACATAGTAAAATTTTAAATTGTTAATATTTAATAAATTCTATAATATTTTTATAACATATCTAATATTAGTAAATAATGTTACTTCATATTAAAATTAATTTAATATTATTAATATTTAATATAACCTAAACTGATATGTTTCTAAATAATGTTATATAATATTAATTTAATTAATAATATTAAGTTATTTAATTATATTAGATGATTATAAAGTTATCTTATATTAAGTAGTAGTTCTTGATACTATTTTTCATTAATACCATATGGAGATATCATCTAAATTATATGTAATGTAATATCACAGTGTTAAAGTATTTCCTGTGATTATTTCTTTTCAATATGCTTATAGTTTACCTTTTTAATTTTGAGGCATTTAATTTTAGTTAAATATTTTAAATATATTATTATTATTTTATTTATATTTAATTTAATCAATTTTGTTTACAAATTAATTAATTTCATTTATAATTTTTATTTTGAATTTGTTAATACATTCATGTGAAAGTGCTAGAAGCAAAAACATTATCTTTGGAAACAATGAAAGCAAGAAATTCTAGCTCCTAAGAATTTGGGAGTAATTTTTTCTTTCTATCCGGAAAGGAAAACTGGTTGCCAAACATGTTTTCTGTTATCATTTTCAAAATAATTGAACAAAAACAGAAAATAAAATACAAAAACAGTGCCAAACGACACATGGGTAATTTTCCCATTATTCTTCAAGCTTACTTGAATCTTAAAACTTTGATTTATAGGTATACGAGAATACTGAGGTCAAGAAGCGAGTTGCTGCAATAAATGCGTATGGAAAATGGGTTAGTGAAAACATGAGACCCTTGAAACCAGTAAATTTTCTCTCCACAACACTTTTGGACAGTGAAACGATCTTAAGACGCCAACAGTAAGTATTCAACTTCCATAGGATACTTTGAGAGTTGTTCATGGTGGTGTTCTGATGAATGCAAATGAGACTGATTTTATTTCCTTTAATGCTCTTAGCCCTTTAACAACTATAGCTACTGATGTTTTTGTGAGAGCTATATTTAGATTTGTTTGATTCTTGATTGATATATCTTAGGTGGTCAGTGGTGATTTATCTTATGATTTGGAACACTGCTTCTACAATTTTGCATGCTAAAATGAGTTATATTCTTGTTAGCTAAGAGCAAGCCTGCATGTAAGGAAATATCATTCTAAAAGGGATACTTTTTCCTGCTGATTGGAGTTTGTTTAGTGAGATGTAAAATTTTAAATGTTTCTTTCAAAAATAATTAAATAGACATGGATTTGATGTTGTATAGAAAAGCCTATGGTGTCTATTTAGTAATATGTTCTTCTTGATCACTCCACCATGGTGGATAGGTTGGTACCTCATGCATTTGCTTTGCACCCTTATCTTTTCAAGAAAATTACATTAATTTAATAGCATAGTGGTTTTGAGATTTTTACCAAGACAGAGAGTACAAAAACTAATTTGGATTTTTGCATTTGCATTGTTAAGTGGTTATATTTCTTTGTTGAGAAACCTTCAAATACCTTCAACATCTTTGCAAGTAATAGAGAAGCTTTGGAAAATGTTGTGTATATTGCTTCTAAATAATATTGGTATTTTACACAAATAAAATCTATATACAAGGAAATGACTAATTGCAATTAATCCTATTTGATTCTTTCAAGTCTCTATAATTACGTTAACATAACTAACACTGTCCTTCAAGCTGACACAACTAACACTCACACCAGAGCATAGATATTAATCATGCCTAGCTTGTCATGTAGATAGTCAACTCGATTTCCATTTACTGCATTAAGTTTGTTCTCTTATCATCATGTAGCCAGTAGAAATTAAATTATCCAAAATCTTCTCATGAATGAAATGACAATAAACTTTTCTAGCCCAATTTCAGTTTAAAGAGTATATATCCACATGATCTCACGCATGAAATGTGCCACAACAATGTTTGGTCTTTCATTATTTTTTCTTATTTGTATCTGAAGCAAATATTTCACCTTACTAGTTGTGATAACTGTGATGTCTTGCATAATTATATCATGATTCTAGGATTAATTAGCATAACATTAGGCCTATCATATCTTTGACTTACCTTATTTGTGTATCTAGTTTTTTATTATAAATAGGCTATGTAACCTAATGTAAATTGACAAGTAATATTTTCACACAAGTCTTTTCCCTATTTCTCTCTTCTTTTCTTCTCCTTATTTTTTTCTTTCTTTTCCACGGCTGTTACAACCAACAGTAGAGCTGCAACAGCAGCTGTTTTCTTTCTTCTTTCTCTTTCTTCCTCTCTCTTCTTCACTCGATTTCACATGGTATCAGAGCCAATGGAGTCTCACTGCCCCTCTCACTGAAATACCTATCTTCCATCAACCTTCCAGTTGAAATCCGGTCACTGGAATCCACGCGTTTGAGCCACATGTGCCACCCTAATATTTTCTCCCCTCTCATGTGCCGGCATGTGAGCACGCATGAGACCACCTCAAGCCACCGTTCGGCGCCGCGAGTCTTCCCTAAAGGTAGACACTCCTCTCCCAACCATATTGGTGCTATCACCTATCCGTTTCCACTAGTTCAGAAATTTTCTTCGATATGGATTCTCTCAAATCTTTATTCTCTTGCCTAGTTCCCCTGCAATTACCACCCTTAAACTTCAAGGTAGCAATAACTATGTGTCATGAGCAGCTTTGGTTGAACTTTGGTATATGGGACAGGGTTTCAAGGATCACTTGGATAAAGAAGCAAGTCAGGTTGATGAAAAGAATAAAGAAACTTGGGTGAAAGTCGATGCTCAATTGTGAAGTCTTTTATGGCATTCTCTTGAGCCAAAGCTACTCACTTTGTTTCAGGCTTGCAAAACATGTTACAAAGTGTGGGGTAAGGCCAAGAATCTATACACTAATGATATATAAGATTGTCTCAGGTCTTGTTAATCTCCGGCTGAATCAACAGGATATGTCAAGCTATTTGGGTCAGATTGAAACTTTGAGGGATGAGTTCAATGTTCTTATGCCCTTTTCTGAGGTGTTACTGATCAAGAGAAGCAGCAAGACAATTTTTTTATGGTGTTGGCTTTAATAGGGTTGCGAACAGACTTAGCTTCAATTTGAGATCAAGTCCTTGCTAGCCCAACCATTCCCACCCTTGAGGATGTGATGGCTTGGTTACTTCGAATCTCCTCAAACCCAAACCAGGTTGAGGGAGAATCTTCTATGCTCACAATACAGGAAACTGGTCAGCAAGGAGATAATTGAAAAGGAAAAGGCGGAGGATCTCAGCTTCATTGTACATATTGTGATAAAAGTGGCCATATACGTGATAAATATTGTGGCAAGATCTAGTGCAGAAGCTGAATGTCGGGCTATGACTCTTGTTATTTGTGAGCTAATTTGGTTAATACAATTACTTTAAGAGTTGAAACAAGAAACTGTCAGCCCAATGAAGTTAATATGTGATAACCATGCGGCACTGCATATTGCCTCGAATCTAGTGTTTCATGAAAGAACAAAGCACATAGAGATTGATTGTCATTTGTGAGGCAAAAGATTGAGTCTGGGTGTATTACTACTAGCTTTGTTCATTCAAATGACCAGTTAGCAGATGTTTTTAACTAAAGCACTTAGAAAGCCTTGCATCATATATATATATATATATATAACAAGCTAGGAGCTTATGATTTGTATGCTCCAGCTTGAGGGTGAGTGCTATGACAGCTGTGATATCTTGCATAATTATGTCATGATTCTAGGATTAATTAGCATTAGGCATATCATATCATATCATATCATATCTTAGACTTTCCTTATTTGTGTATCTAGTTTTTTATTATAAATAGGCTACGTAACCTAATCTAAATTGACAAGTTATATTTTCACACTAGTCTTTTCCCTATTTCTCTCTTATTTTCTTCTCCTTAATTTTTTCTTTCTTTTTCACGTCTGTTGCAGCCAACAGTAGAGCTGCAACAGCAGCTGTTCTCTTCTTCCTCTGTCTTCTTCATTTGATTTCACACTAGTTAATATCATTTAAATATTACGCATATTACATAAGTTTTTTTATATACATTTTACATATATATTTATATGTATGCGCCTTATTTTACTCAAGGGAGCACTTTGTTTGCGCCTTGCGCCTCAGGCTATGTAAAGGTCTTAGCCCTTCAGTGCACTTGGCACTTTTGTCAACATTGTTTATTTTTTCTTGGTACATTTGTTATTGAGTTTGATTTCGTGATTGAAATATCTTGGTTTCTAGCGACCATAAATTAGTCTATGATCAAAAATGCAAATTCTAACGATTTGAATTGTTCTATTTTTCTTTTTGTACTGTGATATATTAGGGCTTTTGGTTATTCAAGTGAGGATGTTCAAATGATTATTGAGACTATGGCTGCACAAGGAAAGGAGCCAACATTTTGCATGGGTGATGACATTCCATTGGCTATATTGTCTCAAAAGGCACACATGCTTTATGATTATTTCAAGCAGCGTTTTGCACAGGTTTGTTAGAATTTTGATCTTATTACTATGCTGTGAAGAGATCCTACAATATGGCATTTTAAGTGTTTGATTTTGTTATATGCTTGATTACCTGTATGCCAAAGTTGGTTTTACTTGGTCTCCCTTTTCTCCTTTTTGGACAATCCTTGTTTTTGCTTCATCTTTATCTTAAGATGCCAAAGGAATATTAGGAATATTTGCAGTACATGATTGAGATTTAGTTTGATTAAACATATAATGTTAGAAGATTATGCACTAATTCTTGAGAAACTCTTAAGCTATTATTTATGCTCAAGATAATTAAGTTGTTTGCACTGAGGTTGAACAAAATCACATCTGACAGTCGCACAACGATAAATTAGACATTGCATGTGTTTATGGGATCATGAGAAACCTTTGTTGCCTCCAATCCTCCCAAGAAAAGAAATCTTTGTTGGCTTGAATGCTGTCATCAATTTTCTTCTTTACCTTGATTACTAGAGTGAGGACGAGGAATGTACAAGTTTAAAAAACTTCCAAGGAAGTTGGAAACTGCCACTAAAAGCATATACTTTGTCATATTATGGGGTTTCATTTATTTATTTATTTTATTGGGGGGAGGATTGGTTTGACAAAATACTGCATTATCTTTATGCAAACCTTTCGAGTTTCATGCGATTGGTTCTTAGGAACATGAAAACTGGTACAACACCTTTGGCATCAAATTTAATCTAGTAATTTAATTTGTTACGTTTCCATGTCATAGTAAATTTTATTTTATGTATCTAATGTTTTGAATTCATTTTCTTTATTAATTGTTTATATGCAGGTCACAAATCCGGCCATTGACCCTCTTCGGGAAGGATTAGTTATGTCTCTTGAAGTCAATATTGGAAAGCGAGGAAATATATTGGAAGTTGGACCTGAAAATGCTTCTCAGGTTTGTATATTTCCTAAATTTATTTTTGATGCCATCTCATGGTTGCTTTCAAATTGGAAATCAATTAAACTTTTAATCATTTTCCCACTATCAAAATTAATTGTCATTGGAACCAGGTCACCTTGTCTAGTCCTGTACTGAATGAAGGGGAGCTTGAGTCATTGCTTAAGGATCCCCAGCTAAAGGCCCAAGTCTTGCCTACATTTTTTGATATACGTAAAGGGATTGAAGGATCATTGGACAAGACACTTTACAAACTATGTGAAGCTGCTGATGAAGCTGTTCGTAATGGTTCCCAACTGCTTGTACTCTCTGATCGTGCTGATGAGTTGGTATGAACCTTTTTATACTTGCACAAAAGCTTATGAATTAGTAAAACGTCTTCACTTTCAGAACTAGTTTAGCTATGATTTGAGTATGTGATCATCAAAGGCTACTGTTTCATATACTTTCATCTCTGATTATAATAGAATTTTCTGTTTCTTGATTGTTGCATCAAGAAGTGTATTTTGAAATCCCTTTCTGTGGTTAGTATATGAGAAAGACTTTGATGTAGTTTTGTTCCCTTAATCTTATTGAACCGTCTTGCCCAGATTCATTAAATATGTAACATTCTGTGTAGTCTAAAATTTGGTGAGCATACACTAGTATCGCATAATGGGAGGGATAAGAATATGCATCTTCATTTTATCATTTAAAGTGGCTGTGTAGACATATTCACTTGTTAATTTTGAACATAATTGTTATTTTTAGGAGTCTTGATAGACTTGGTTATTTGGTTATTGTATCCCTGTTTCTATTTTTTTTGTCTATATATATTTCAAGAGCCAAGAATATTTTTACCTTGTAACTTACTAGTATCTCACTTTTCAAGGAGTGGCTTCTTCTCTTTTGATCTTATATATCTTTGGCGGAACTTCATTCTGGATGTTTTCATTTTTCTGTGTCACTCTAGGAAGCAACTCGGCCTGCAATTCCAATACTTCTAGCTGTTGCTGCTGTTCATCAACATCTTATTCAAAATGGTCTAAGGATGTCAGCTTCCATAGTTGCTGATACTGCTCAGTGCTTTAGTACGCATCAATTTGCCTGTTTAATTGGATATGGGGCAAGGTGAGTTCTCTTTCTATTGGATGTAACCTTATGTTAACATAGATACTTTAAGAGAAATGAAGAGTTAGAGCAACATAGAAGTAAACGGTGCTTAATATTCCTCAAGATTTAAGTATATGAAATTACCAGATGGTTTAATAGTATCGTGTAGGAGCATATAGTCAAGCCCGTTTTATAAAAATTGCTTGGAAAAAGAGAAATTTGCTTTCCCTGAATGAGCATACCATGATAAAAGTTTCTACCATGGTTTTCTATAGTAGCATAAGTTCAAATTCTCATGAATGAGAGCCTGGGAATGATGTCCTTTGGTACTTGCGGTTTGTGCAAAAGAGATGACTATGAACCCTTGTAAATGATTTTAATTGTTCTCTTTTATTTGGTTTCTACAATATGATGACTTAATTGTTTTTTTTCAACGTGTGAACAGTTGATTACTTTTATTATTATTGTTATTGGTACTATTATTATTTTTGGTACTTCCCTAATAATTTATGCCATGCAATTTGTTTGCTTCCCTAGGATTTTCAAATTATGATTGTGCCTCTTTTAGTTATAGCATATTATTGTTGTCTCCTGAATCTAAAGAACACACATGTTTAGAATTATAGTAGAAGATCGTCATTAGGGAAATGGTTGTAGTTTGCACATCCACAATTGAATACTTCTATTTATGTTTGTATACTTGTGCACATGTTTTAAACAAAGATTTATGCTTTTTGTTTAAGTTATGGCTAATGTTTTAGGCAAGTGATTTTCTTTATGGAAAGTATAAAAAAAAAAGTTCATGGTGTATTTACCACATAAACCCTTACATGGTAAAGTAAGAGTACAATTGATTAACCTACTACATGGTGAAAAATAAAATTTTCCCATTTTGTTTCTTTTTACTAGTTTCAAGATGGGTGCGTAATTTGTAAATTAATATTTTCTGCATCTCTTAATTGAAGCTTTGTCCTCATTAAAGATCTCATTAGTATGAAGTTTATGATTTATGGTCTGAAGATAAGTCGTTGATAACATTTATTTGGCATGTGAGCAATAATTAGGTGGTTTATTCCATTTTCATGTATTTTATTTTTGTTCATCTAGTTCTTATGATTCTGTTCTTTGGTTCATAAAACCTATTTTTGTCTTCAAATCTTGAAACTGCTTCACTTTTTTTGCTAATTTCATTTTTGCAGTGCTGTATGTCCATACTTGGCATTGGAGACTTGTCGGCAGTGGCGTTTGAGTTCTAAAACTGTGAATTTGATGCGGAATGGAAAAATGCCTACTGTGACAATCGAGCAAGCGCAAACAAACTTTTGCAAGGTCAGTATATATCAAATGATGAAAGATTTTTGGGATATTTTATCGTCTTTGTCATATATGAATTTCTTTTATCTTCATTTACTTTAGGAATTGTTATGTTTTATATCCTTGTTACTGATATTCTTAAGTTTGCTTGTAATGTGATAGAAAGTGGTGATATTTTGGTAAGAAAACAATTACTATCATTTCTACAAAGCACTACTATAGATTGGTCACATAATACTAGTCTAAACAGGCCACTGTTTCCCCCACACAACTGGCTAGTCGAGTTTCTTATAGTTTGTGTATGTGCTAATTATTTGTCATGATCTAGGCAATCAAAGCTGGTCTCCTCAAAATTCTTTCTAAGATGGGCATCTCATTACTTTCAAGGTATGTGTTTTGAATAAAAAATGGGTTTGAATGAGTTAATATATATTTTAATGATTAAATATGTATGTGTTAAACTTAATTTACTTTTGTTGTTCTCTATTTAGTTATTGTGGTGCGCAAATATTTGAGATTTATGGATTGGGGAAGGAAATAGTGGATCTTGCATTTTCTGGGAGTGTGTCAAAGATTGGTGGATTAACTTTTGATGAGGTTAGAAATACAACTTGCTCTTTAACTTTAATAGTATCCTGGTATCAGAAAATGTGTGTTTGTTCTTGTGAAGTAATATATTTTATCATTCTTTTTTCGAACTTATTTTTGAGACAATGATATGATATACCAATTCAATTTTGTGTTTTGGTTTTATATTGATCATTTTTTGTTTCTCATGCATAATGAACTTGACAGGGCATTACACATACTGGTTTTATTCTGTTCTGTCAAGGCTTTAGACTAATTCTATTGACCATTGGCATTAATTTCTAGATATGTATTTATCCTTTAATGTCTCAACTTTAAAAACTAGTGTTCTGCCTTTGCGAGACTGACAACCAGGTCAGTATCAAATGATATTATTTCTTCGGACTCCCACAGTAACCTTTCCTTCATTTACCAGAAAAGGAAACCAGCCAATGTTGAATTTTGACTTGTGATTCATGGATGTCTGGTGCTGATTCAATGGAATATTTAAGGATGCATTTTTATCGATTTTTCTGTTTTTGTATGAACTCTCCTGGCATTTTATATTAGTTTTGTCATTTGTTCTTATTTGCCAAGTACTAGGGTTTAGGGAGTAGCTTACTTGTTTTTACTGTCCATTTTTTCCCCCAGTTCTAGGTTATCTTTTTATTTAGAGTATTTTGAGACTTTGGGATTTTGAAATGTCCCTTGGCCTTGACATGCTCTCCAAAATTTGAGTTTCTAGTCTACTTTTTATCCTTTTCCCTCTACCCTACCTCAGGTGACTTAATTTGATTAAGCCCTTGCATTATTAGGTCATTTATTCTTAATATTTTGATTAGGGTGTTATTATGCTGTTTACTTCTGTGTCCTTTGATTTTGTTTTCTATGATTCTTATTTTCTACAGTTAGCGAGGGAGACATTGTCTTTTTGGGTGAAGGCTTTCTCTGAAGATACAGCTAAAAGATTGGAAAATTTTGGATTTATACAATTCAGACCTGGAGGTATCCCTTATTCTCAAAATGTTTGTGCATTTATGTGCTGTCAAGGGAAATACATGATTTTATTTATAATTTGGTATCTCTTCTATTTTGATAATAAGATACTTTATCTGGAAATGATTGAACAATGTGCTGGATTTCAGTTGTAGCTCATGCAGATTAGCTAGGAGGAGGTAATATCATCGATGAAAGTACCTGTTAGGTCCCTCTATTATAAGAACTGGTTCAAATCAATCTCTTTACTATTAAATAGATCAATTTAGTTGTTATTCTAGCAAATAGAATCAAATAAGGCTAAGTTTTAATAGAGTTAACATTTAATATCTAAAAAATAGCATGAAATTTTTTTTTCTTTTCATTTGTAGTTTGCAAGAACCATAAAAGCTTTAAAAATATTAACTCTATTAAACAATAAATGAGATTTTTTAAACAGTAAATATTAACTATCAAAATTTGGCCTTATTTGATTCTTTTGACTAGTATATGGACTAAACTGATTATTTAGTACTATAGGCACTAATTTGAACGAGTTCCTATAATGGAGGGACCTGCCAGGTATTCTCACCTAACATCATCTTAGCCTAAATTTAGTCACATCAGTTATTTTCTGATTTAATAATATTCTCAAGCACAATGGTATATTGAGTATATTCAATTTCACCTTTTTTTGTTTGTATCTTTCTTAATTATTATTTAATTGTTAAAGGGGAGTATCATGCAAACAACCCTGAGATGTCAAAACTACTTCATAAAGCTGTCCGCGAGAAGAGTGAAAGTGCATTTTCAATTTATCAGCAGCACTT
The DNA here is from genome assembly GCA_025698465.1 of Gossypium longicalyx. Classification (NCBI taxonomy): domain Eukaryota; kingdom Viridiplantae; phylum Streptophyta; class Magnoliopsida; order Malvales; family Malvaceae; genus Gossypium; species Gossypium longicalyx. Next base: position 4,601,340 of record CM046995.1, on the reverse strand, counting down.
GGCCAGTCGTCCAGTCAATGTTAGTCAATACATATGATATCCCTTCTTTCTGGTTTCAATGCTATGCTTATAGAATTACATGATCTGTTCCTATTATTTTAAATGCAGGTTCTCCGTGATCTTCTTGAATTCAAAAGTAATCGTGCACCAATTCCTGTTGGGAAAGTTGAACCCGCCTTATCCATTGTTCAAAGATTTTGCACTGGTGGAATGTCACTTGGAGCTATTTCAAGGGAAACTCATGAGGCAATAGCCGTTGCTATGAACAGATTAGGTGGAAAGTCTAATTCAGGAGAAGGTGGTGAGGTAATCCAGGACTGGAGATATATCTTCGTTGTTGTCTTTCATATTTCTTTTGAGCTATATATATACATACATACATACATACATACATACATTGTGTGTGTTTGTGTGTTAAAAGTTACTCCTTTGGTCAGTAACTCATTGCACCTGTTAGTTCAAAAGAAAGGTCACTGCCATGTGTAAATTCATGGGAAGTGCCTATTCTATCTACTGTTCTATTAGGTTCTCATTTTGCAAGTAAATTATAGACCAGAATAATCTTCAAACTTATGCACAATAATCTTGATGTGTCTGTTTGCTTAGCTGAGGAGCTATAGGGCATTGATAGGTTTGGTTCTGGTCTTCCTATCTGTAGGAGAATGGCCTTTTTTTCTATCACCTCCCTTAACCCACCAAACATAAGGAAATAAATTGAAGAATCTAATTGTTTTTGTTTACTTTCTCCAAGGATCCAATTCGCTGGAGGCCACTTACTGATGTTGTTGACGGGTATTCTCCCACACTGCCACATCTCAAAGGTCTTCAAAATGGTGATACGGCTACGAGTGCTATTAAACAGGTTATGCAACGGAACTTTGCTTAGGAAAAGTTTCATATGATTCTGTCATATGTCATGTTGCCCTCATGAGGTTTTCTTTAGGGCACAGATTTTTGAAACAATACATCTATTGTTATCTGCACCACGTGAATGGTATACATTTGCATCGATTTATGCTTTTGCGCCATAACTGTGTAGCGCTTAGCTATCTTTGGTTTCAAATGTGTCTTCTCTTAGCTATCTTGTTATTTTTTCTGTCACAAAAAATGCAACTAGGAATTTCTTTTTGAAATTTATTGTAAGAAGTTAAAAGTACATTTAAAAAAAAAAAAACAATACAATGATTTCAATACTTGAATCTCCTTATGTTTGGGCCCATTTTTGGTAAAGTTTCAATACTTCTCAATCTTTTGTTTTTTAAAGAAAAATAATTAAATACCAATATGGAGGCAATCTGTCTTTTTTGGCACCAGATTCTAAAGTCAAGACTGGCATAAACATTTAGCTTTTTATTGGATGGAAAGAATATAGATAAACCTGACGGTCCTGATCTGCTAGGAGCAGTCTGTGCTTTTGATACATTATAGAGTGGTTTAGCGGATAGGGAGCAGTGTATGCTTTTGATACATATCGAGCAGTCATGTAAATTGTTCCTTTTATTCTCATGATCACTATTTCTTCAGGTTGCTTCTGGTCGATTTGGTGTTACTCCAACATTCTTGGCCAATGCTGATCAATTGGAAATCAAAATTGCACAAGGTGCAAAGCCTGGTGAAGGAGGTCAGTTGCCAGGAAAAAAAGTTAGTGCATATATTGCGAAGTTAAGAAATTCTAAACCAGGTGTTCCACTTATATCTCCACCTCCGCACCATGACATTTATTCTATTGAAGATCTTGCACAATTGATCTTTGACCTACATCAGGTAATTGGTTGCTTCATGTTTAATCTAGATTTGATTTATGCATATAGTACCTGCACTATAACAGATTCAGTGAACTTCAAAGACATTTATCTAGTTTAACCATGAACACTGTTCAACCAACTTGCTTTTGTGGCATGAAATAGGTTTTCAACATCTTCTAGTCTGTTTTCCAGCCTAATTGAATTCAAGGAATGCTTCTAGAAACTCAAAATCAGTTAGTAGATTAATACAGGATCATTGGCCAGTGAAACTCAAAAAGGGTTGTTGATTTATCCAAACCGATTTTAAGTTCCAAAATTTTTCCTGATGCCTTTGTTGCCTTGAAAACCAATTTTTTAAATGTTGAAAATCGGTTTCAATGTAACAAAAGAAGGTTGAAGTAATGGTTGCTTGTCCTAAATTGCTATGGTTGTGATGTGGGGGCTAACTGTACATGTTTTTAGTTCTGCTACCAAATTATCGTTCTAATCTGTTTAGCCTTACTAAAAGCAGTATCCTTGGACTGCTGATAAGAATACTATTTTATATCTACCAAATATTTAGGTCAACCCTAAGGCTAAGGTATCTGTAAAGCTAGTGGCAGAAGCTGGAATCGGAACAGTTGCTTCTGGGGTTGCCAAGGCTAATGCTGATATCATACAGGTGAATTATCCTAATTTATTACCAGTATCCTGAGCTCTTAGCTGTGTCATGTTCCTTCTGTACTATTTCTATGCCCTTGAATATTATTATTATTATTATTATTATTATTATTATTATTATTATTATTTCTGGTTTCTTCAATTGCATAACACTAATCAATCTTTTTCTCAAGACGGTGTATCTACATAAGTTGTGCCTTGCCAATGTGCTTAGAGTTGTTTATGCATTTTTCTGCTGTTAAAAGTATTCCCGTGTTTAACCCAGGCATCACTAGTGAAATTGTTTCCTAATGATTATATATTCTTACTAGTAATTTTCAAGATTAACTATTGATGAATAAAGTAAGTGCAGCGGAGAAAGTAATGTTAAAGCACAAAGTTTAACTTTTCTAGAGGAAGCTATCTGCAGCAAAGAAGAGCATAAAATTCGTTATATCACTTGAAAGACTTCCCAGAACCAGAAAACTTATGACTGCAAAACCTTAATATGAGGAAAAAGTTAACATAAAAGAAAAAAAGAAAAAAGAAGATTTTCATAGACATCTAAGAGAAAGCCCCAACATTATGTGTAAAACGACTATAACCTTATTACAATGAATATAACAAAACATTGGTACACACTAGAGGAACATCATAAAATTTCATTAAAAAGTATATAAACAAATAGGGAAATGAAAGAGGGAAAATAAATCTAAAATACCTATAACTTGTGAAGCTGATTTTTTCTCAGCACCTGCAAAATATGCAAAAGAACACCATCAATATTGTTTTCCCTTAGATAAAAATGCATTAAATGTTACATGAAAATGAAATTAAGAATAAAGCTAGATCTTGTATTTGAAGCTCCTCCTAAATTTTAAACAAAAAAAAAAAAGGAGAAGAAATAAATAGATAAATAAGGAAATTCATACATGAAGGAAATCCGAGCTGTCAAGGTGTCTGCCTGTGTATTGCACCTTAGCGTGAAATAACAAAGGTGCCTTAGACCCTTTTAGGTCAAATGCATCTGATAAGCAACATGCTTGGTGTGCCCTGGTCTGTTTTTTGTAAGGCGATAGGCATAAAAGGCCCACCTGATTGATGTTCTGTTTAATTTTTTTTACCTTATTCATTAGATGTGCCTTTACTAGTAAGAAAGGGGGTAATATCGACTATCTACACATCTGATGCATTCTTGCTACCTTTGTGTCGTCTCTTCACATCTCGAAGCTCCTTCTCACTCTGCACTTACGAAAGTAAAAAGTTATCTAATTTTATCTTGGAAAAAATAAATCAAACCAAGTAAAAACTACTAGAAAATTAGTAAATCTGAATTAAAACTTCATAGACTTAGCTAACTTTAATGTGAAAATGTGACTGAATTATCTGACTTGAATGTAAAAAAGAGTCTGAATAAGTTTAATGTAAAAATTACATTTCATGCAGTCCCTTTAATTGAATAAAAGAAATTAAACGCAATGTTTTGGAAGCACTCTAAACATATTGAGCTGGTGATTTAAGCTCTATGATTCAGGCTGATTTTGGAATAAGAAATGAATGCTGAAGTGTTTGTTTTGTTTTGTTTTTAAATTTAATTTTTTAGCACACTTGATAGTTTAGAACTTGAAATAATTGTTAAAAGGATAAGAGAAAACATTTGAAGTAGAGTTTTGTGGTAAACAGACCATAGAGGACCACAATTCTTAAATTTCTAGCTGAAAGTGGTGATATTCACAGTCTATACTAAGTTTAGTACCCATGATCACAAATTTTGGTTTGATTTATATCTCTTTTAAATTCTCAATCCTACAAAGCTCATTAATACAAACTTTCTGCCTACAGAACTTTTATAGTAGAGTTAAATAGACAATTAAAAGAAATGTAAATGTAAGTTTGAAGACTAACTAGTTTGTTGGTCTAAGCGGTTCAGCTCCTTTCCTAGTTTTTCATCTGCTTCTTTGAAGTTTCCACGTTAAAGTGGCACGCTGAAGAAGATTAAACTTTTGGCATATTTATTATCTGTCACAAAATGCCTCTTCTGAAGTTGATTGCATCAAGATAAGTTATTTTAAGTTGATCATGAATCTCAAAAGTTTCTTCACAGCCAAACTGAAAAATTCTTGCACTAATGGACTTTCGGCATTTTTATCTGGCGGAACCAGCGGTGCTAGCAACTTAAGCTGTCTTCCTTGCAAGGCTGATATATGCCTTGGATATTTACGAGATACAGTGTTGTATCTCATTGTCTAGATTTATTGTGTTTTTAATGCTACTATTTTCCTTTTCATTTCATTTCTATTCTATTCAATTATGAATTTATATTAATATATAAATGTAATAAGGGGAAAGCAAAATCTAGAATGCTGTTTTTGAATATAGCTCTTAGGAATCCATACAAAGTTATCTGACAACTGTAATTTGCTTTTGCAGATATCTGGTCATGATGGTGGTACTGGAGCTAGTCCCATAAGTTCCATTAAACATGCTGGTGGTCCTTGGGAGCTTGGACTTACTGAGACCCACCAAGTAAGTCTTTATCCTACCTATTAAATCTTGGAAATTTATTTATCATTTAATAAGAGCAATGCTTTTTGTTTTTAATTTGAAAGAATAAGAGCAATGTTAAATCACTGATCTTTGACAGACTCTCATTGAAAATGGACTAAGAGAAAGGGTAATTCTTAGAGTCGATGGTGGTTTCAGAAGCGGAGTTGATGTTATAATGGCTGCAGCGATGGGTGCTGATGAGTATGGCTTTGGCTCTTTGGCAATGATTGCCACTGGGTGTGTTATGGCTCGCATTTGTCACACAAATAATTGCCCAGTTGGTGTTGCCAGTCAGGTACTAGAATACCCTTTCCCTTATATGATGCTATGATTGCTTGTGCTCGTATGTGATGTACTATCCCCTACTTTTTGTTATTAATATGTATTTTTATTTCAACATTAGCGAGAAGAACTTCGTGCAAGATTTCCTGGCGTGCCTGGTGACCTTGTCAATTTCTTTTTATATGTTGCAGAGGAGGTAACCCATAATCCTTATTCTTGATGGGGTTTTGTATTCCTTTTCCTCAATTTGGAATTCATTTTATATGATCATTCTCACTTTTTCTTTTCTGTATTCTTTCCCCTCTAATAGAATTATTTTTTTTCTTTCAGGTGCGTGGCATGTTAGCACAACTGGGTTATGAAAAGTTGGATGATATAATTGGACGAACAGATTTGCTAAAACCACGAGATATCTCACTAGTGAAAACCCAGCATCTTGATCTGAATTATATATTGTCGGTATGTTTTTGAGTCATTGCCTTCTCTCATCACATGAAGGTTTCTTTTTTCTTCTGGTGAACATGCTTATTTTTATTCTGCATTCAACATGAAAATTGTCTCTGGTTCCTAGAATGTTGGATTACCAAAATGGAGCAGTACTGCCATCAGGACTCAAGAAGTTCACTCAAATGGTCCTGTTCTGGATGATATTTTACTTTCTGATCCTAAGGTAACACTTGCATGTATATTTAATTTCACATTCATGATCAATGGCTTTTTTCTTGACTGGGACATGAAGAGGACCCTGTGAGATTTAGACAAACAAAAGGTTTTCCAGTAGTCCCTTCTGTTCCAAATGCTCTTGAAAATCTTACAACTTGCTTGATTCAGCTAGTTTTCTCCTCATTTGACATCATATTGTGAATGGCTTTACCCCCTTGCATTTGGTGTTGTGTTTGTGCTGAATGCCTACACACCTTTGAGATGCTGCGATATGTATCCAACATGGCTGAATATGGAAATTTTTTAAAATGATAACATTTTATTTGGACACGTTCATTGATGCCAGAATTCAAAAAAAAAAAAAGAAAAAAAGAAGAAAGAAAGAAAGATTAAAGTTTTTTATTGTATGCTTTGTAAAAATCTATTGAAATAATTTTTTTCTTATGATATAGTTCCACTTCTATATCCTTAAATCTTAGAAGTTGACATGTCACCATTACCATTCCATATTGTGTCATACTTGAGCCATATCCTCTGTAAGTACTTAGTCTTCCTAGGTAACTATGTTGCACTCAAGGGCTCTAGGAGAATTTCAAATGAAAGATGTCATAGGCGGTAGTTATAATTGCAAAGTTTCATAAATAAATCTTTTGTTATGAACACACAAATAGGATCGAGTCATAGGGAGATTGATAGGGAGGTCAGTTGTTTTCCCTTTATCTTGATTCTTGTAATGACCTATTTTGATTGATAGTTCAGCCCATCAAAGGGTGATACCTTTGGACTCATTAGAGACAGACTTAGACCTCTTTAGGGTTTCTTTATAGAAATTTTTCTTAGGGATTTATTATTCCATACATCTCTTTAAATAAAGATTAGTCTTATTACATTAATAGGAAACCTATTGTAAATGAGAAGTAACTTAACTGAAATAAAATCACAATCAAGAAACCTAAGAATTAAAATCTCAGTCTAAGCCTTAATTAGAGAATCAAAATTAATGACCTTTCCTAACATAGGTTTGACTCGTAACTATGCCCCCACCAACAAATAAAAGGTTTTCCTCAAGCTTGAATTCATGATAACTTGACGATATAATTCAACCCAGTTCAGTCTCAGTTTTAGATTTTGGTTTTGTGTCATTCAGATCTGCCAAAAGTGCTTCTTACATTGTTACCTAACCATATACTGTTCGTCAGAATTATAACATAAGCCCTTCTTCCTTCTCTCTGCCATTTTTGCCCATATCTTTAAAAAAGTGGCTAGATTATTTATCGATTTTGCTTCAATAGTTCCCCTAACATATTGCTGCCTTTAGAAAGTTGGGTGCCAAAATTGTTATATCCACAGGGAATTTGAAACTGCTCTCATTACCTTGCCAAGTTCCTTTACGATTATTTTTGACACATAGCATTTGCTACTTCTGTTTGTCAGAATTATAACCATATACTGATCGTCAGAATCATAACATAAGCCCGTCATCCTTCTCTCTACCATTTTTGCCCATATCTTTAAAAAAGTGGCTAGATGATTTATTGATTTTGCTTCAATAGTTCCCCTAACATATTGCTGCCTTTAGAAAGTTGGGTGCCAAAATTGTTATATCCACAGGGAATTTGTAACTTCCCTCATTACCTTGCCAAATTCCCTTACGATTATTTTTGACACATAGCATTTGCTACTTCTGTTCATAGGCTGTAGCAAGGCTTATAGTCATGGCTAAACCAATGGTTTGTGCATTAGAGCATCTAATTGAATGCAATCATGCAGTCCAGCCATGAATAACCCAACATGTTGGTCTACTTAAATGTATTGGCTTGCTCATGCTAATTTTTCCTGAAGTTATTGCTGATATAGCTCTAAAGTTTTGATCTGTTTCAAACTAATCGAATCTCCCAAGGGATTTCTGCCTACTGGAGGACTAAAATGAAGGGAGTGACAATTATGGAACTCTAACCAATTTATCACATGGCCCTCCAATTTGATCTAATAATACCAAAGATGTGCCTCACCCATGTGGAAGGCTTCCAAACTTACCTTGTCTGCCTCATTGGTGTGTTGGTTTTTGAAGATTTGTTCACACAATACAGCCAAATCAAGGAATCTTCCAATCCATCAAAAGTAGGAAAAACTAATTTTGTGTACTTGGAACAACTTCAACTGGCAGAACCACCCCACCCAGGAATGGTGGTGTTGTGCCTCCTGCAGTAACTAGTGGGAGAGGTGCTTAGTGTTGGGTTGTAATACTGGTTGCATCACCATCCCCAATTGTCGATTTACCGAAGTCAGAAATTAGGGTTTACATATGTTCTTGGATTTGTAGTCATTTGCTAAATGTGGCTGTTTTTGCGACTTTTCAGCTCAATAAACCTAGCTTCCACCACGGTTTCCATAATAGTTTGCGACAATGCACATACATTATCGCCCATTGTGGTAGGCTCTGATACCAAATTGTTATAAACACACTAACATATTGTCACGTGGTGATTGCTAGGGAAGTTGAAGACAATTGTCTTCTCTTTACTTCGATTCCTGTAATGACCTATTGTGATGGATAGTTCAGTTCGTTAAAGAAATATTGAGACCTTAGGACTCGTTCGAGAAAGACCTCTATCTTTTTAAGGCTTTGAAAATAGTTTTGTTTAGGTTTTATTATTCCATACATCCCTTTAAATAAGGAACAATTTTATTACGTAAATAGGAAATTTATTCTAAAAATGAAATAACCTAACTGAAATAAAATAACAACCAAGAAACCTAAGGAAAGAAATAAAACCACAACCTAAGCCTTAACTAGAGAATCAAAATTAATGGCCTTTCCTAAAATAGGTTTGGCCCATAAGATCGTTCTACTAATGATTTGACCTAATCTCAGGAATCTGAGTGCTTCTCTCTATGTTTCTATATGATACTTCAAATAATTTCTACTGTCAAGGACTTTGTGGCTATTCTTAATAATCCTTATGCTAAGTCTCTATCTGAACACAAAAGCTACTAAATTCAGGTACAGGTTGGGATAAACTCAGGTGCTAGATGGTAGAATATAAAATCTCCCAACTTTCAAAAAAATTGTTTTGAGTTTGGAAAGGGCCTTCTGTTAAGTTTGGAAAAACATAATTTTCTTCTTTGACTTTATCCAGTAACATATATTAAGTGATTTTTCTTCACATTGGTGAAGTCTCGGATCTCTTCTGCGTTGTATTTGAGTTGTACCCTTCCATTATTTCTTATTGGTTTTAGGTGGGATGGTAACATATTATAACATATTATAATGCCACCTCAATGTACTGGGGATTGTAATGCCAATTAGTGATGCCTTTATAGGAACTAGACTGGTTGATAGAAACATAAAATTGCAATATAAGGAAACAAAGTTGTTAAGGTAGATTTTAATGTTTAAACTGTGTTATGAAAATTGTTAATTTAATTTAATTTGTTTTTCGATACTTTTAGTATGAGTTGCTAGTAATAGTCAGCAATTAAGAAGCTTTATTTCATTCATTCAGGTATCTCATGCAATTGAAAATGAGAAAGAGGTACATAAGACTATAAAGATATACAATGTGGACCGAGCTGTTTGTGGTCGTATAGCAGGTGTGATTGCAAAAAGATATGGTGACACTGGGTTTGCTGGGCAGATTAATATAACGTGAGATCCAACTTCTAAATAGTTGACGTTTGTGCTTAAAAATGCATCTGTGTCATGCAAGCTAAAACAGTTTTCTTCTTGTCCATAGATTTACTGGTAGTGCTGGGCAGTCATTTGCATGCTTCCTGACTCCTGGAATGAATATTCGACTTATTGGAGAAGCTAATGATTATGTGGGAAAGGTATTGTTACTAAATTTCTATCTACATGCTCTGTTGGATAATTTTAATATTTCAAAAAAAGTGCAATTGATTTTCTAAAATTTTGATCTTGGTCAGTAAAAAACATGCGATTTTGTGATTCAGTTATTTTTAATGGACTCTGACCACTATAGACTTTAACTAGGTATGAAACAATCTAAACACGTAAACTATATAAAAAAAAATTCCTTTTCCAAGTATGTGTTTTTGTGTGTATCTGTTACAACTGTCACTTTGGTATAGCCTAAACTTATTTGTGAACATTGTTAGTCAACTCTCAAGTTAAATTAGAATATAATAAAAAGTGTTAAATGAACCTTCAAGGTATGATTGAACTTCATTGTTTGTTCATAGAATCTGACATGAACTCTATAAATATTTCAAGGGTATGGCTGGAGGTGAGTTGGTAGTAACCCCTGTAGAGAATCCTGGGTTTTGCCCTGAGGATGCAACTATTGTAGGAAATACATGTTTGTATGGAGCAACAGGTGGACAAATCTTTGTTAGAGGGAAGGCTGGAGAGCGCTTTGCTGTGAGAAACTCACTTGCCCAAGCAGTGGTTGAAGGCACTGGTGACCATTGCTGCGAGTACATGACTGGTGGTTGTGTGGTTGTACTTGGAAAGTGAGTAATGGTTTATTTTTTGTACTGGTTGTCACTAAGCTACTTGATGTAATCCAATTAGCCCCCCCCCCCCCCCAAACACAACACACAAAAAAAAGAAAAAAAGAAAAAAAATTGATGTAATTCTTTGAATGTTGCATTTATTTTTGACAGAGTGGGGAGAAATGTTGCTGCTGGAATGACTGGAGGTTTAGCATACATGCTTGATGAGGATGATACTCTAATACCCAAGGTTTGAGCAGAAGTGGCCCATCTTCCTCTCTTATATCCTGGCTTCTTAATTTATTATACATTGGAAAGTATTTAACATTCTTGCATCCTTGAATATAATTTCTAGAAATGCTGTGGTTAATTTGTGATGAGACCTCTCTGCTGCCATAGGAAATGATTCTTAACTAATTGCATGCCATCAGTCATCAGTTGTGTCCCATTTCTTCAGCTGCTCCAAAACAGAATGTGGTCACATAAGACACGCACAAAGTTTATAAAATATTTTAATGATTTAACCTTTTCCCCTTTCTTTCTACTTCAATTCTCCTTATTATTACTGATATATTTTTTCTTAGATTCTAAACTTTGGAATACTTCCTTTTCGCCCACACTCTACTAAAAGAAGAAGAAAAATACCCTTTTGAACATCAATTTCCTCTAGTTTTGAGGTTTCCAATTGTTAGCCAAAGCATTAGATACATAGATTTTGCAATGAAGGCTTCTTGCACATTTCCAGTCTGCTAGCTTCACTTTTGACAATTGTAGCACATAAGTATAATCTGTAGGGATGCAAGTCAGTGAAAGTAATGTTTTGTTCTGGTTCATCTAATTGATCAAATATCTGTGAGAAAAATATATCATACTATTATCATTTGCTTTCCATCAATATTCCTTCAGATTCACATCTTTACAATTTTATAAATGTTTGATCAGGTAAATAAGGAAATTGTGAAGATCCAAAGAGTAACTGCCCCTGTTGGACAGATGCAGCTTAAGAGCCTTATCGAGGCCCATGTTGTAAGTTCAACTTGAATTGTCCAACAATCATAATGAACCAGCACAAGAAACACTTTGACTTGTCACATATTTCTTAGGTTAAGAGCCACTGCTTGCTGACAAGTGGGCAGTGGCAGAGCCACTTAAGACCGTGGTCTGGCTAAGTTTTAGTATTCTCTTATGTAGATGGCGCATTTAGTTTAGGCTTTTCAAATGGTACATGAAAACTAATCTGCCCCCCTCAAAACCCTAAACCTTGAGTATAAAATGCTGTTAAAATTTAGATGAATTTCTTTTATATGAAGTAATATTTTAAAAATTCAAGATTCCCAAAAGATTAAATATTGAAATCGTGATGATTAACAGTTTTTCTGCATAGTATATTCTTCAAACAAAATCTGTTCCTACTAATTTTAAGTGATTTGTCCATTAGCAAATAGTTGTCACAAACACATCAATAATACCTTTCTTTTATATGCTGAATTGTGATGTATATATATATTACGGAAAACACTTTGATTTTCTTTATTTTCTGACTGAATTAATCAAGGACATTCTCTTTTTCAATTTGAAGACTACGATTATAATATCAATACTATCTCATGTAATGATTATTGCGATCAACTTTAAAAACTACTTTTATAAATGTCGGATTGTCTATTGTGGTATAAGTTCTTTATGTGCTTTGCCTTTATTTTCTTGAACAATGTCCTTACTTTAAATCTTCATGGTGAAGGAAAAAACTGGGAGTGCCAAAGGCTCTATGATTTTGCTTGAATGGGACAAGTACTTACCACTGTTCTGGCAGCTGGTTCCACCTAGTGAAGAAGATACTCCGGAGGCTTGTGCTGAGTATCAGAGCACAGCTTCGGAGAAGGTGACGTTGCAGTCAGCCTGAGTTAATGATCAGACCATATGTTCACTTAGAGCATTATTCTTGCCCCACACTGTACAGATCAACCAAAAGGGGATTGTTGTGGGCGTCGTGAATGAATGCTATCTTGCTTGTGGGAGTTCAGTGCGGGGAGAGGAAGAACTTTGGTAGTATATGGTGTCAGCATTTGGTCTTTGTCAATCCATCCAAAAGCATTCAACCTCCAGGTGTTATAGCAGTTATGTAGTCATCATGCTTGAAAGTTGTAGATTTAGATTAGTTTAGTTTAGTTTAGTTTTCATAATATTGTCCAAGGTTTATTTGGGTCGCACGCTACTCGCTGCCCTTTTTCCATCCAATTAAACTTGGCTTGTTCTATGCTCGTATTCAGTGCCATTACTTATCGTACTTTGGATCAAAGTGTAATTTTTATCTTTACTATTCTGTCAGCCAACTGAATACAAAAGCCTTGCGATGCCAATTTGTCTGAATACTAGTTTCACAGAGCCCATATGTACGAGGACATGACTATCTTGTATGGCAATTATCCTACTACCATGATATGCTAATTGTGCATCCATCTTATAAAAATAAGTGCAAAACTGTTCAAAATGAAATCTGTTAGTTTGAAGAGCTTCCATTTAAGGGTATTTTGGCTTGGCTTTAGATAATGTGTATTATCTTAGTTTATCAGTAATCATACTGACTTAATAAAAATGGTCCATTTGAAAGGATTAGACTTAGACAAGATGAAGGGGCAGCCACTTGGATGAGTTTACATGGTATTTGAGAGCTTTAATATAAAAAAAAATGATGAGACCTAGAACCAAGGGAGCTGCTGTAAATGTTTTCCTGATTAGAGCTGAGGATAACATCGGAGTTTGTCACTTCAACCAAAGACATTTTAGCAACTAAGTTGGAAGTTAGGATTCATTAATTGAGTTGCTGCTGCCATCTTTTTTTATGGATCAAATGCCCTTTTAAGGTATAAAAATGAAATTGAAATGATGGATTAGTGTTCCCACGACCCTTTTGGTTGAGTAACCAACAAAGATAATCATAGGATTTTAACCAACTCTCTAAAATATGAACCTAGCAAATTAGAGTGTGAAAAGTTGCAAGCTTGATGTTGAGTTGCTGCAAATCTTTGAAGCTCAAACAATAATTGAATCTTGAAAGAAAAACTCTCTTAAGAGTAATTTTATTAATAATTAAAAAAAAACAAAAAACAAAAACAAAGGTACATATCCTAAGCGATCATGCCTTCCTATATATAGTTTAAAATTGGCTTGCAAGTAAAGAAACTCTAAACCTCTTAAGATTTAGTCAACTATCTTACAATGCATGTAAGCTAATTCTTCTAAGACCTACTCAAACTACTTGACATGCAAGTATGTAGCATTTGCAATTATTTTTATTGATTTGTATCAGCCACTTGCTTGCCAAGTAATCAATTATTTAACTCTAAGAAATAAAAAAGTAAAATAAATAGACTTACTTGGAGTGTAATTTTCGGGCATGTGCAATGCCTTTTACTAGAAGTGAGGGTTAAACTTATTACAAAATTCTCCAAAGTTACTTGATAAATTATAAATTTGTAAATGACTAATTAAATTATAGACCAACAAATTAAAATAACTAAAATAGATCTATTTTACAATATATAATTGCTAGCTTCCTTCGACGGGAATGGGAGGTTCGGGTAATACGAAGGGAATCGGCTAGATGCAATAGCGGCTATGGCACTTGGGAACCATTATGGGATTCTTGTCTTTCCACAAGCTCCTATGGATGTGCTACAATTGCTACAAGATTATGAGAGTGGTTTAGAGAGGATGAGAAGGGTCTCTGTTTAGTTTAAGTTCTCTTCAATACAAAAAAGAGTCTTACTTGACACATACTTGAGTCTGCTCTCCAAGTTTCTTGAGATTTGAAGATGATTCTAGAACTTCAGTTTGGAACTCACTTGAAATAAAGCTTTAAACAAAACCTTGAGTTCCATCCCCAAATTTTTTAGTCTTGATCTTGTAATTGGTTCACTTTGGAAAATTCAAATCCTTTATGTTGTACAAAATTTTCTTGTTGCATGCATCATTTCTCAAGAAGATTTGCCCTCAAATTTACATCCATATCAAAAGGAGATAAATCAGAAAGTAACACTGACATTATACACAATAAATCAATTTTGTAATCATTTTTATTGATCTTCTCTAACTATCAAAAAGTTCATCTACTCTAACCTCAAGGTTCATCTAAAATAAAATTCATAAAAATATCAGTCCAAAAAAATCTAGGTGTATATAAATCATATGCCATAACTTTAGATTTAGCTTATTTACATTTAATACACTTGGATGAAATATTTTCCATTAAGAGTTTTTGACGAAATAGTAATTTTAAAACTATTTAGATGCTGCCAACTTATCATCGAGTTGCCCACGAGTCCCAATTGGTTCATAATCTCCTAAGTTTAGTTAGGGCCTTATATTCCTGGAATGGCTATATACATTTAGGTGTATTAGTTGCCAAGTTTAAGAGATTAAAATGGTTCATATTATTAAGTATTAAAGTGTAACACCCCTAACCCGTATCCGTTGCCAGAACAGGGTTTCGGAGCATTACTACCATTTGCAGATTACTTAAAAAAAATTTAAATGCTTACCGATTCAATGCATCATGTAAATAAATATATTACCATTCAATCAACAAATTAGTACTTGTATAAGCATCAAACAGTAATATTGTTAGTGTACTTGCACATATCTCATATAAATTCAACATTGATATAACTATTTTCTCGACATATCGTACTTGAGTTCAATAATAGTCTCAACTTACATAATTTTCTTGTATCAACATATCAAAGATAATCATATATGTACATGTCATGAAAATATCATGCTCTTACCGTTTCTTCATAAGCATATATGATTCATTTCATTATATTAATATTTCATACTCCATCATTTCCATATATTTTATGTATATTTATTCCGATAATAGCTTATATCAAACCTAACATAATTTATATTCCACGTACTCATACTTATTTCGTTTATCTATCTTCATAATTATTTCATACAACTATTTTGTACATATATATTTCCATATGACCAGTTCTTGTAAACATTACACACAACCATTTCATATAACCATTCGTCATCGATACATATTACGGATATCAATTGTTCAACAGATGTCATAGCATCTCCCATCCACGGTCTTATTCATCTTTGACATGATGCCATAGTATCTTTCAACTATGGTCTTACTCATTTTCTGTCATGTTGCCATGATATCTTTCAACCATGGTCTTGTTCATTTCATATCACGTTGCCATGGTATCTTTCAACCATGGTCTTACACATTTCATATCAGGTTGCCATGGTATCTTTCAACCATGGTCTTTCACGTTTCATATCAAGTTGCCATGGTATCTTTCAACCATGGTCTTACACGTTTCATATCAGAGAGCACACTCCTCGCGAACCTCATCCTTACAGTGGGATTACCAGTCGAGGCTAAATCTGTAATATAAACTCATAGAGTATTGTCGGGATTACATCCAAAGCTAAATCCCCTGCAACGACAATTACTCTAATGAGCTTGGATCTGAATTACGATTCGGACTAAATTGACCACGATTCGGATTACCCGTCGGGCTAAATCCATTTTACACATATTCTTCGGGAGGGCTATATCAGGATAGGATCACCCGTCGGGTTAGATCCTTTTTACCGTCAATTCCTTTTCAGAGATCCATCGAATTTTTCCTTTTCATTCAACCGAGATTTATTTTCAATTTATTTCGAGTATTATCAATATTTCATCAAATATCATGAATTGAATATTCAAATCATATTTTCATCACATAACCACATATTTCAAGTATTTAAAATACAATTCAAGTTACACAAACTTACCTCATTGCTTGTTTGTGTTTATAATTTCATTAATCCGATATCTTTTCTTTTTCACGATCGAGTCTCATATTTGAGTCGTTCGGATCTTTATAAATAAATTTGATCATCATTTTCATTCATTTCATATACTAATGCATTTAATTAATGCTTTAGGCAAAATTTACCATTTTGCCCCTGAACTCTTAATTAATGACGATTTCATCCTTAGGGTCAGGAAAATAAAATTCTTGCAATTTAATCCTTATTTCTAGCCATTATTCTTATATATATTGATAACAGTCCATGAATTCTATAAAATATCAGAATTTTCTATAATTTCAACACTTTTCAATTTATTCTTTCAACACTTTTCAATTTAATCCCTAAAACATATTTTCCCCCGATCTTGAACTAAATTAATAATTTCATTCAATTTTGTAATTTAAATAATAAAATAATCCATTTCATGCAATTTGATCATTTTTTACATTTTTACAAAATTGCCCATAAAATTTTACTTTTATTCAATTTAGTCCTTGAGCCTAGAATATGCAAATTAGCCATGCTAGATGAATATTCATACATATTTTTCCTCCTCCTCCTCTCCATTCCACATCCTTAATGTAGATAATACACTTGTAAGTAACATTATCCATAATTTTTATTATTTACTTTTATGAATATTCAAGCTGTCTATCTGCATCATGGTCACTAAATTATTTATATCTGGAGCTATAGAACTCAAAATTAAGATCCGCTAATTTTCCCTGAAACTAGACTCATATATCTTCTTACCATAAAATTTTCAGAATTTTTAGTTTATCCAATAAGTACAGTTTATTCTTTAAAATTACCCCTGTTCTGCTGTCTAACAGTTCTGACCCTTCTTCACTAAAAATTAATTATCTCCCTGTACAGAATTAAAATGATGTTCCCGTTTGTTTATATTGAAAATAGACTCATTCAGGATTCTAAAAATATAAATTTAAACCCCTAATTATTTTTATCCAAATTTTTATGATTTTACAAAGTCAGAACAGGGGAACCCGAAATCATTCTGACCTTGTCTCACAAAATTCATCATATCTCATGATTTACAATTCCATTGCTTACATAATTTTTTCTATAAGAAACTAGACTTAATAAGCTTTAATTTTATATTTTATTCATTCTATAATTAGATTTCTACAATTTTTGATGATTTTTCAAAGTTAGACTACTGCTGCTGTCCAAAACTGTTTTAGTACAAAATATTAATTACCATGTTATAACACCCTTATTTTCTTTTTCTACACCATTTCTCATCACTTTCTCTTATTTTCTCTTCACTAACATATCATGAACATAGGACCTTATGTAAGAAAACTCTACTATAACATTATTTCCATGCTTTGTCAATAATAACAAACTTAAAACATATTGAAATCTTGATATACTTACCTTGTTCTATTGATACTAATCTTTACCTTGATTTTCTCTCTCCTCCAGCTTCTATTTCTTGAATCCAACTTGATATTCTAACTCCCCATGGTCTCCTTAACATTTTTCTCTCTTGGTAGCTATGGAAATTCATTTGATTTTTGGGTGAAAATGGTGAATTTTTGGTAAAAAGGACCAAATTGTAAAGAAAGCAAAACTTTCTTTCTTCCTCTCTTTCTCTCACGTTAGTGCATGAGAAATATGGATGAGAATTTCTCATCTTTCTTTCTTTATATACTAATAAAATAATAATAAAATATCTTATTAAAATATTAATAAAATAATATTTATCTAATTAAATAATTATAAAATATCAAAATATTTCTAGCATCATTATTACTTTCTAGATTTCTCTCTCTGCAAATTGACCATTTTGCCCTTCATTATCTTTTAAAATTCCATCCTTAAGTCATCATTTAATTTGGTAAAATTGCAATTTAGTCCCTCATAATTTCTTCATCTATTCAATTTGGTCCTAATTCATCCATTTTCCTTAGTTTCTAGATTATTCCACTCTTAAAATATTTACACTATTGATCCTTCAAATTTTTCATATTTACACTTTAACCCCTCAAATTTTGAGTATTTACTCTTGTGCAACAAAACTTTTCTCACTTTTACAATTTAGTCCTTTCTTGAATTAATATATCATAATATACTTCTCAATATTGACATATCTCAAAATTTCCTTCTTTTTTTTTCACTTTATTTCCTTATTTTACTATATCAAGGATAATATCTTACTGTAAATATTTTCAGGGTATTACATAAAGTGGACAAGAAAAAAATATATTTAATTATCAAGTTAGTGATCAAAAGTTTATTAACCCTTTTGTTATGTTTCACTATTAGTATAATAATAATAATAATAATAATAATAATAATAATAATAAAGCATATTTAATACAACTGTTGTAAAATAATTAGATATAAAATAAAGAATAATTAGTACAAATTTAAAGATACAATTAAAAAGGTGAGTAAAAATTCTTGTAAAAAATAAGTTTTGTTCAAATAAACCAAAAGTTTTTCTTCTCTTTGCTATAAAACAAGTCATGTGAGTAACTAAAAATTACTAATTGTGATTAGTTTATAATTAACCAATGACTAAAATATATAGAGAAAATAATAATCCAACCAACTTGACTGAGTTAGTGTCACGAATTAATCAAGAACTAACTCAATTAAAAAATTATTAAAATACCTACTATATACAAAGTCAGAGTATGAAGTTGTTTTTGTATTTTTATATAAAACCAATAAAATGTCAAATATGATTAGTTTTAAATTCAAAAACAAAATAAATTTTAGATATTCAATTTTACTATTTTAGATAAAGATTTATTTGGTTTTTATAAGAATTTTTAATAAATATATTTATTAAAATTTTCTTCTTCTTTATACTTTTTGAAAATTTAAAATTTGGTCACTATATTTTTATTTTTAAGAATTTAATCTTTTAAGTTTAATTGTTAAAATTATTAATTTTTTATTTAAAATTTATTGGTATAATAATTTAAAATAAGAGACTAAAAATAAATAAAAAAAAGGTACAAAAGAATAAATTTCAAGATACACTGATATTTTAACTTTTTTCTTTTCACCCCACAATAAAATTCCACAAAAAAAATCTCAGATCCTACGTTAATTCACTTTCATTTCCAATCAAAATCCTACATTTTAGAACCCGAAAAGCCTAGGGGTGAGTTGCCATATCTCTTTTTATTTGTTTATTCTTCTATTTCTTTGATTATTTAATCCATATTCTTGGTTATGACTTAAATGTTTTTTCATTTATCTAAAACTTGTTTGATTTCTTTAACTCCAGCTACCGTATTATATAAAGGGAAATTCTGAATTTTTGTGTTTAATAAAATTAATTTTACTCTTAGTTGTAATTATGGTTTTATTTCATTAGCATTTCTGTGTGTTTTGTGGTTTGCAGAGAGTCCAGGGCGATTCAAAATTAAGATGGTAAAGTATAGAAAGTCTTGAAATTAGTCAGCAAAGAAACTACGAACTTTTTCTTTATTTGATGCTTGAGATAGAAAGAGCTTCTTTTTGTTTAGTATTTTTTTACAAGTTCTTCATCTGTTTGAAGCTTGAGGAGAAAGAGGTGCCGTCGTTTGATTTTGTACACTATTAAATGACCTGCCTTGGGTTTAAACTTAAGGTGGTTTGCATAGAGCCTTTGGAAAACACAGGTTAAGTATAGATTGCTAGTTCACCTTCAGCTCACGCTTCTATGTTTACTTTTTCGGAAGTAAGCTATATTGCTTTCCTGTTTGTTTGTTTCATTGGAGATTGTGTATATATATATATATATATAATTACTGTGTGGTATTTCAAGTTTATGTGGTATCACATGTTTCTTGCTTTATATATTGATGAACATGGTTAATTCCGAAATGTATTCATTTTTGTTAGTCAATATTATAGGAAATTACCTAAGCTTAAGGGTCTTCAGTGGTCATTAGTTGTATGGATTTAAGCTTGCCGTGAGATCATGGAGTGCTTTCAATACATATTTGAATTTGAAGTTTGATGTTTTTATGATTCATTTTGAATTTTTTTTTATGTGTTTTTGCATGTCCCAATTGATACTAAACCAGCGTAAGTAGAATTATTTGAAAATTTTTGAAATCCAAACTATCGATATTAAACCAACGGGCATCGATATTTATGTGTTAAGTATCAATACTAAAGTAAGTATCGATACCGTTTTAGTTCTCTATCAATTTTGGTTCAAAACATTTTATTGATATCTTCGCAGAGGTATCGATATTTTTATCACGAGTATCGATACTCGTGTTTGGGTATTAATACCAAATTTGGTTGTTGTCGATTTTTAAAAACTTTTCATTCGTAAGGTATCGCTATTTTAGTCTTGAGTATTGATACTTTTACTAGTTTTACCCAAAATGCTAAAAATTCACAAGTTAAAACGTTCTTCATGCTCAAAACAATATTCCTACTCATTATACAAATAATTTCTAACTCAACCAAGCCTACTATCATCGTTTAACCATTTTACCTGCCTTATTAATACATATTCATCAAGATAACATAACATGCATTATTGAAATCAGTCTCAAGCATCAAAATGTCCACAATCAAAGTTAAAAAACAACATCAACATTCCATAAGTCTAATACCAAATTAATAATAATAATAACTATACCCACATTGCCTTTATTCAAAGTGTCTAAAAATTATAAAACCACCTACTCGAATATTATGCATTGGAAGGATCAATGCCTGCCCACTCTGCATTCCTTGAATGTACTACTAGCCTGCCAATTTTAGGCAAAGAGTGTGAGCTTTTCTAAGCTCAATAAATGTTCAGAATTACCGCAAAACATGCACAACAACATAAATTAAGCAAGAGCATACTAAGGTACAATCACAACCATATATTCATTAAATCACAATAATGTATTCATGCTTCATTATCTTATAAGTCTAGCATATACTCTTACATGCATTTACACACATCATAACTCATATATATAAGTCAAATAATGATAATTTGACAACTTAAGATTATGAAACATAAAAGTGGACTCTATCACCACACATTGGATAAACGAATCTCCATCACATCAATGACTCAATGAGTCTAACGTATCCCAAAAAAGTAGCATTAAGCTAAACACTCTCCAACACACCAGGATGTCCCGATGAATGGAGTTTAGCTTGACATTCCCTTATCTCTCCAATGAGTCTCAACGCCTAAATTAAAAAATACAAAGGTGAGTACTTACAATTTTTTGGCATGCCAACTATATCCAACGATTTCAATAGATCACAAGGCCAAAATATCCATAATTACACATATTTAATTATTGTTTTAATGCACATAACCTATGCTCATATTCATCAATTCACATCACAATCTCATACATAATGCATGCTTATTGTAACACCCTATACCTGGCCCTATCGCGGAGCCCGAGTAACAAGATGTTACACCACCGTCTCATCAATAACAAGCATAAAACATTTCATTGTTATACGATTATCATAAAATATCATTAAATTATTTATAGAGATTCTAAGTCATGAATACTTTAAGCAATACTAAATTATTGTAACACCCCAAACCCAGCCTAGACGTTATGCCCAAATCTGGCGATGTCACATTGAAGTTTTTTTCGCAAAGTGAAATATCGTTGAGAAACTCGTTCTATATTTAACCTCCTTATGATCTAAGTGATGATTTTAAAATGGCTTGTTCGATTCCAAAATGTAAGTTGTTTGGCAAAAAGTTGTTCATATTAAAACGTCATTCATTTTTAAAACATTAATTCTTGCGGAAGCTCTTAAAACATGTTGCGTAAGCGTGGTGTTTTGGAAAACATTTATTTTTTTAAAAACCCGCATCCTACTACTTGTAGATATAAATCAAAATAAATAAAACCCCAAATTAAAGATTAAAAAATTTAAAGAGGCCTTATTACAAAAAAAAACCCAAATTAAATAACTTATAAAATAAATTCAAATAAATAAAATACGTGCGGTTATGTGGCCACCTTTGAGTCCCTCGCAGCACCGACCCGTCTAAAACTGGGGATTACTTGCGCAGATAAACAGAAGGGTGAGTTTACGAAAACTTAGTGTGTAATCCCTTATCAAGTAATCAGTCAATCATACAGTGAGCAATTACAGTCTGGGCCTAAGCCCATTTTCAGTAATAGCTCAGTTTCAGTTAGGGCCTTAGCCCATTGTAGTATCAGTATCAGTGTGGGCCTTAGCCCATCTTAGTGACAGTAACAGTTCAGATATGCAATCAGAAATCTTACCCAACCAACCTCTACACTCCACTCCGTCCAGCCCAACACTCCATGTGGGGATAAATCAACCCACCCATCCTTACACTCTAAAATAGCACCAGTTGTGGCACTAAAATAGTATTTGCAGCAAAGCTGCCAGTACAGTACACTTCCTCCAATCATAATAAACCCATCCCCATGCAGCATATCATAATATCATACATGTATGCAATATATATAAAATGACATGCTCGATTACAGTCATACATCTCATAAGGGCATAATAGTCATTTTATCTCATAGGGGCATAACAGTTATTTTATTAAATTTGGGGTCTCGGTATACTTACCGACCTAACAGTAGGTCTACAGTCATCTCAAGTGACCTGTGTAACCTTAACAGGCATACAGTGAAAATGGGTCCAAAGCCCATAATGTGGGCCCATGTGGGCCCACACGTCCGTGTGGCCCACATATCCCAGAAATGGCCTTGGTCGTGTGGATTACACAGCCTATTCCAATATTCTCTACACGTCCATGTGGTTTACCCGTGTGGGGCCCACAAGCCCATGGGGCTCACACGGCCCATTTTGGCCCAAAACGGCCTAAGCCCATGAAATTGCTCATGGTGGCCTCTACGATCAATCGCCCATATTTATGCGTTCGAATTACCACACGAGCGAGCGTACGCCCGTGTAGCGTCAATGGTCACATTTTCTTACTTTTGCCGATTTACGATTTGGGTAGTGTTTACACACACATTACTTCTATTTGTCGAGAGAAGAGACTGCCCGCACCTTTGAACCCTACATTTAAAAAATAGTCCTTAATTACTCACTTAATCCAGTATCCAATCGAATATATACACTAACCCAATCGTTAACCCCACACAATAACATACATTCGAACAAGCCATGAAGGGAGATCGGTCCACTCTAACGCCAATAGAGGTTCTTTTCCCTCTTATTGAAAAGTTCCTATGCACCAACCAAACATAGGTAAACACTTAAATCAATCAGCATCAAAATAACTCTACATTATTGCACTAAAATCATCCAATCGATAACCCCTTACCATGATTGAACAACTGAAGCCCTTTTCCCCTTATCAGTCGAGAAAGGACGATACGCAGAAAGGAAGTAAAGATAAATAGGCTAGCAAAGAGGAAAAGCAAGGCAAGGGTTCGGCTAGAGAAAGAATAGGGAACCGTCAATAGACTGTTAGCAAGAAGGAAAGAAATCGAAAATACCAACTCTACCTTATTTCACTTACCGAACAGACGAAGACGTCATTGCAACACAGAACAAATTGAAGCAAGGGAGAGGCAAAAAGAAAAGGTCAGAGATGGGGGAGGAGAAGCAGGATTGGCAGAAGGGAAGCAAAGAGAGAAGAAACAGTAGAGGTTTTTTGGAAAAGAGGAAAATTTTGGTAACTGAAAAAAATAAAAACTCGAAAAGATTTTCTGATAACCCTTTCCCCAAAAAACTCCTCAGAATTCTCTACACTAGCTCCTCACCCTTACTTTTCTCCTAAAATCACTCTAACACCCCCACTATCCAAATCCCTTAAATTTCTCTCCACACTTCCCACTACACCTCTACCACTTTGGCATTTCAGTTCAGTTCAAACACCACACGGCACCACAAGCAAAAATAATACTCAAGCACAGCTCGAACCCAAGACCTCTAGTAACAATAACACGCCACTTATCCCTTAGACCAGCAGACCCTTTCTGACATGTTTTAACCAACTTTTAACTATACTGGACAAAAGCAAGACTTTATTTAATTAAAAACAAAAATTTTCCCAAGCTAAGGCTTGAACCCAAGACTTCTCAGACTCTTCCCAGAACACTCAGAACACTTAACTACTGAAGTAGATACACAGTTGTGTCACTTTCTTGCACAACTAAAATTTATGTGCAGCCTCCTAACTGTTCCCATGCTCAAGAACTAATCCTTCTGGGCCCAAAATTCGGGGCGTTACAATTATGCTAAACATACATCGAAGGAGCTTATAACAGGATTTAAACATGCTTGTAAACCATTTAACAAAAATTCTGAATAAATCACGTAGGTATGGATATTGGATCAAAGGTATCAGTAATTCTCGTAGGCAGTATCGATATCACCCATAAAAATCGGTACCAAATTAGTATTCTCTTTCTCTCCTAAAATTAAAACCCAGAAAATATTGATACATATAAAAAAGTATCGATTATTTTACCCCGAGTATCGATACTCATGACATGGTA
The DNA here is from genome assembly GCA_025698465.1 of Gossypium longicalyx. Taxonomy (NCBI): domain Eukaryota; kingdom Viridiplantae; phylum Streptophyta; class Magnoliopsida; order Malvales; family Malvaceae; genus Gossypium; species Gossypium longicalyx. Next base: position 4,576,724 of record CM046995.1, on the reverse strand, counting down.
TCGATAGCAAATCTCATTACTGACTTTCTACACTTTTAAACAATCGTGGATGTATAATTTTTAAAACTCGAATATCGATACCTCTGCTCTAGACAATAATAATATAGCATATTAAAGCAATTAGTCCAATCTAACCTAAGCCCATTCAACATGCATCTTTTATCACATCAAACAATCATCAAAACAACTATGATATCAGTTCTAAACATAAAAAATGTGTCTGAGCAAGAATCAACATATCAAAGTCCAAATTAATAAAATTTAAGAACAAGTAAACTAAGAAAACATCCAAACATTATGGCAGTATTTATGCAGTAGTTCTACCACATTATTTAATGTCCATTGACCATAAAATAATATTCAAACTAAAACAATACGAATGAAAAATTTTTAACATCCATCAAAAGTGCTAGAAAACTAAACCCATAAAATAATATGATGACCTCAATAATAATCGATCAAAGTCTAATTAACCACATTGTCTTATTCTCATAGTTTAGAATAATAATAATATCACCTACACAAAAAATAAAGTCTAACTTGGATCACTTCCTTGGTATCCCTACACCGCTCACACCGCAAATGCTAAGTATCTGCAATGGTTAGAGAGAGTGGTTGAGCTTAAACAAGGTCAATAAATGTCGGAGTAACCACAAAGTATACACAATCTCAAAGGTTGAACAAGAGCATACTACAATATGTTCACAATCATATTTTAACCAAGTCAGAATAACATATTCACGCTTCATTAAATCATAAAACCAGCATATACTCTCATGTATAACTACACTCAACTCATATTCAAATAATTTACTTTACAATAATTCATCAAGACTAACAACATATACATGCTTTAATAACTTACAAGTCTAGATGATATATTGACATCCATTCACAAGTTAACTAAAAATGATCCAAACCACAATTACATACGCAATTTACTATGAAAACGTACTAACATTTTCATGAAAATTAAATCAACTCATTTAGCATAATATTTACATGTTTATGTATCCATCTCACATCGTATTGTCACAATATATAAGATCACATTTAAATGATAATTTGACACTTGAGGCTATTAAACATAAAAGTAGGTTCTATCACCACACATCAGATACACGGATCTCCAACATACCAAATGACTTGTAGAGTCGAACATAACCCAAAAATAGTATTTAGCTAACACTCTCCAACACACCAATATATCCCGATGAATGAAGCTTGGCTTACGTTCCCTTATCTCTCCAAATTGTCTCAGTGCCTCAATACCCAAATCACAAAACACTAGGGTAAGTACTCACAATCCTATGGAATTCCAACTATATCCAATGGTTTCAAGAGATCATAAGGTTAAAATATCCACAATTACATAATTTTAGTTACTGATTTAATGCACATCATTTGTATTCATATTCATCAGTTTACATCACAAACTTGTACACTTTGCATGCTTATCGAATCCACATTTAATTGCACTTTAAGTGCCACAATAATGCTTATTGAACCATCACATATCCAACCACATATACGTGCATTAAGATCAGTACATCATACATCACATACAAGTATTCTCACATATTACTTGCCATGATAATATCACATTCTACCATTCAACACATATGTACTTACCGAAATATCGCTCACTTCCGTTGCATATTTGCATTATTAGCATATCATTATCACTATTATTTGGCATGTATATCATGCACACAACAAAACACAATTCACAATAGTCATCACATATGTCTCATATCACAATATCACATCATAACAATTAATCCACGATTATTCACATAATCACATAATTTGTCAAAATAAAACGAAAAAAAATAGAAAGCTTACACTCGAAACTTAGGATAGGGGTTTAGGTTATTCCTAAGCTCCCAATTAACACTATGAATCGTGTCTATTAACAGTGATTCCAAACGCTCACTGTTCACGCTTTCGCCTAATTATCGAAAGCTTAAACTAGCTTTTCCTAGCCTTTCGCCTTGCTCGTAGTAGGCTCCAACGATTTTGATGCTTCACACATAATAACCACAAAATATACATAATCAATTAGCAACCAGAAACTCATATAAACCAACCAAAAATGCAAGCTTAAACTATATTTCTCATGAAACTAAAATTTCGACTAGCAAACTTGAAACTCAAATATCTTAATCTTTACTCATTCCCATTACCTAAAATTGATTCCAATCATCTAATTATACATCTAAGAACAATTCTGAACCTTCAAACTACTCAAAACTATGCAGATTAATGGATCCAAAATTTTGACATATAATGATAATTTACACAAAAACTCAATAAAACGTTGGAATTCTTTAACAAAACTTTAAGGAATGTATAGAAACCTTCTAATCATGCAAAAAATAATTGAAAAATACTTTTAAATCACGTTTTTACTGAAAATCCCAAAATTTACCATTAACGACCCAATTTTTGACTTTATTCAAAACATATGATTTAATGGCTAAAAACTCAGTTTAAAGGATCAAATAACATAAAAAAACTAATAAGAAATTGAATCATTACCTTTGATGGAAAAAAAAAAGGTTTAGTCGAAATTTCAGAAAACCCATAACTTGAGAAATGACAAAAATCATGGTGTTTTGGGTGTTTTTCTTGAAGTTCTATAGAGACTTATCACTTGAGTGATGATAGAAATTAAAAGAATGAAGTTTGTAAAATAAAATTGAGAGGGAGAAGCTTGGGGAGAATAAGGGACGACAACAAAAATCTGGATAAGAAACTAATATGGGTTTTATAAAGATGGAGGGGAAAATAGGGTATTTTTAAAACTTTGGTAAAATTGCTTTTTAATTACTCTTAAATTTAACCCTTTTACAAAATAGTCCTTATTTTAACATTTAATGTCTTTTCAGCATTATTTTCAAAAATTGATTTGATTTTTCAAAAGCTATGATCGAAAATAATTTTGTGTTACCACAATTCAGAATTTTCTGAAGCTACTTCGAGCCAAAATTCCTAATTTACCTTCAAAAATTCTAAGCGAAATTTTGGATTGTGACAGCTCTCAGTGGGTAGACCTAAATAGAAAAAAAAACAAGCACACCAAAAGAAAAATATGTAATAAAAAATAAAAGAAAATAAGAACTAACAAAAATAAAACATATCAAATTTCAGGGTGGATCCGTATCCCCTCCATAAAAGAACTTCCAAGAGGTCCTCGACACCTTGAATCGTTGTTCATTCTTCATGGCTAGAATAAGGACCTCCTTGGCACTTGAGTACATTGTCGATGTCTTATTTTTTACCATCTAGACAATTACATTATGAGCCACTTTCTTCCAAGCCTAACCAACTCTAAAGCTTATTTCGGGGTACTATAGCCTCGTGCATCACAAACTCAATGTTCCGATAAGCTATAGATACCCGAACTTTAATTTTTATTTCAAACTAAAAATAGGTATGTTCATTAAGTTTTCCAGGATTTCACGTGGCAACACAATACTTGGGTGCCTAATTATATGCCGGATATGTTTGGGCCAACACATCCAAAGCAGGAAGAAGAGGAGCAGAAGAGTGAAGAAGAAGAAGAAACTGAGGAGGGGAGGAAGATGATGAGATGGATTTTGAGGAGGATGACTGAGCTTTTAGTTTTAGTTTTTTTTTAATTCTATTAATTTGTGGGATGCTTTTTTTTTAATTTATTTAAATTTTTAGGAGTATGAGTAATAATAGACTAGTAATTATTTTGTGTTTAAATTTTTTGTGCAGGGACCTCACATGGAAGAAGCACAACGATTTTGAGCTATCAATGATCAAGGAAGAGGTACCCACCAATATTTTGCGAAACTATCACGATCAATCAGGTAACTTCTTTTCTTATATTTTACATGGCTACACATTGAGGACAATGTGTTATCTAAAGTGTGGGGGTTAACATAGAAAATTTGTTTTAAATTTTTATGTTTTTCTTTGAGTTTTCTTGTCATTTGTGTGTATGAGCTTGTAGAAATACAAGTGATTGGTTAAAAGCATGTAGATAGGTTGATTGTATTCATGGTAAATTTAGCATGATGATAGGTGATTTTAAATTTTTTTATTATTAGACTATTAAGTTCTATATATTACACTGTAAATAGGTATTAAGCAATTGAATGTACCAAATGATATAAAGAATACAAGGAAACGAGCATGCTAGTATGAATGATAAATTGTTGAATTTGTGATTGTTTGGTTGACTAAATTTATGAATATTAAGATACCTAAGGATGACCTAAGGCATTGTTTGGTATACACCCAAAGCAAAAGAGCTAAATTTATTCATCTTTAGTACCTATTTTTGAGCTAGAAAACCCTTCTTGATGAACCTCTATACGAAACCCAAGCTAAAAATAATAATTTGTGCTTACCCTTTTCTTTGGTCTTAAATTGCATGATTATAGACGTTTGGTCATACATATTGAGGGTTAATTAGATATGTTACAGTGGTATTGTAAAAATAGAGCAATAAGAAAGATTAGTAGAGTATAGTGATTATAGGTTAATTTTAAAAAATGTAAAAGAAAATTCAAAAAGAAAAATTACACAAGTAGAAAAATATGTGAAAAATGAAAGAATTTGTAATGAGGTACCGTGAAAAAGAAAGAACAGTGACAAAGTCACAACAATAGAAAATCTCATTCATCAGTGTAATAAAAACTCATGAACCACCCGTAGTTACTATATGATTCTGAAATTTCCTATAATGAGATAAAAGAAAGGTGAGAGAATAAGAAATAATGTGGTGAGTGGGAAAGGGTCACTAAAGGGGAGAATAGGGGAAAATATGATGTCCCAAACTATTTTTGTGTCTAAAACCATTTGATGCTTACTATTCTTGAATTCCATACCTTTCCTAAGCCTTAGAACGTTACAAGTCGAAAAGCCCTAGGTGATCTAGGTAGACTTTTTCACAATTTGAAATCATATTGAATAATTGCATTTATGACTGTTTTTATTCTACTAAGATAATCAAATTACTTGCACAATTTATTGATGGATTTCTACATTTGAGATCCTTAATGCTTGTATGTTTTGTAATATACTGAACTTAGGTGTTTGATATCAAAAGTGGTAAGTAGGCTATATATCATGCCAAGATTATGTGTGAATATGAAATGTTTATTCATGTGCTCTAAAGCTAACATTTGGAATATACTTTCTCAAGGGTCTTCTTTTTATTTTTTGTTTTTGTTTGCTTTGCTCAAGGACAAGCAATTGAGGACAAGAAATGACTTAAGTGTACAGGAGTTTGATCTGTCGTAATTCAATGTAGCAAATTAAACTAGTTTTCACACTTTAGGAGCTTGAACATAAGCATTTTAGTTAAGTTTTAATTACATTTTTGTAAGTTTAGTTCAATTAAATAAAGTGTGTAATTTGAGCCTTTTATTGGTCTTAGGGGACGAATGAGGCCTAAGGGTGAGCTAATATACTTTATGAGTGTGCAAGAGACCACTAAAAGGCGTACTGACTCGATACTGGTTGTTGTGTTGCAACATAAGGCATTGGATGTCGCAACATAAGGAGTAGAATAAAAGAATTCCAAGACTGCCATCGGTGTCGCGACATAGCCTGAGGATCTTGCAACACACCCTTGAAGATACCTTGAAGATGAACATACTACCCTCGATGTTGTGACACAAGACTTGGTGTGTCGCTACATCACCTCTGTACGGGAAATAATTATGAGTCAAGGGCGTTTTGGTCCACATAATCAAAAGTTAAGCACGAGGTCGACTTTCATTTTGTATAATTTTCACATGTTATAAATAGGTTCATTTAGCACATGTTATGGACGGCTTTCATTTTGTATAATTTTCTTCTTAGATTTAGCTTTTAGTTTTTCACTTTTCTTAGGCTTAGGTTTTATTTTAGTTCCTATTCTTTGCTTTTGTTGGGGAAATCAAATTTGTGAAATACCATCAAACATTGAGAGGATTCTGCACTTAATTCTTATATAAATCAAGCTTCTTCTAAACTTTATACTCTTGAATTATTCTTCATGTCTATTCTTTCTATCAAGTTTACATTGTTTATTAGATCCATGAGGAACTAATCCTCCTGTGGGAGATTAGCAAGTGGAGGTATGATTAATTAACTGTTTTGAAGGGATTTATTAGCGGATCAACTGTTTAGGAAAGAAAGAACCTAAATCCTAGGCCTAACAACTCTAGGAAGTCATCAAGATGGGAATTAACCCAAATTTGGTATGACCTATCCGTGAACACCTTAACCCTGAACCGGTTTGGACTTTGAGTTCGAGAGATAAGTAGTTCTTGTTGACTCAATATTTCAGTGGAAGACTGGAAGATCCTGTTGGGCTATTGACTAGTTGATTGAACAAGAAAACTCGAAACAATAGTTGATTATGATTACTGAAGCGAGCTAATCACCCATGCTTAGATTTTATATATATTTTACTATTTAATTTCTTGTGATTTATTTCTTTATTTTCTTTTCTATTATTGCTATTATTAGTATAGATCACTAAAACCTTTATTTTTATTCATCGTAATATAATCCCTTTAAAGTACTACTTAGATCTACTTATGTTTAGATTAGAATTAATTTAGTGCTCGCCTCCCTTGGGTATGATCCTCGGAGTACTCACCTACTCCGTTGAAACTATATTACAACTTGACTCTTATACTTGTGGATACCACCTTTCTTATATTTTGTGCAAGATTTCTACTCTAGACGCTGGTACATCCGGAGGAGGTCAGTAATTAAGTTTCGTTTTAGATTAATTAATAAAATAAAACCTGATTATATTATTTTAATACTTTATTTGTTTATTTATTTATTTATTTATGAACCTAATTTCAATATTCGTCTCAAACACTCATTTAATAACCCGATTCTACTAATCTGATTTTCGAGATATGACAGTTGCGACACAGGCCATAGAGTGTCACGACACCGATGTGGCAATGTCACTTAATGGACCAAGGGTGTTTCCGTCTGTACAATGAACTTTAATGAGAAATAATGAGCCGTTACTAGCTGCCAAACCTAGGCTTATAAATAGAATTGCTCTGAACAGTTGAGGGACAACTTTTTACTTAGTTTTAAATTTTACTTTGAATTGTAATTTAGAATTCTTTCAGTTGTAATTTTTATTTCAATTTTCTATTTCATTCTTCACGGGAACTTGACTGTAGATTTGTCAAACTCATTATGGATTATTGTTCGCGCCGCATTTTTTTATTTATATCAAGATTTCTCTCATCTTTACTTTTGATCTTTTATAAATGTTTATCTTTCAAATCAACTGTATTGTATGTGTTAGATCCATAGGGAACTTATCCAGTAATGGAGATTAATGAGTGGATGTGAGATTAATTAACAACTATGTACGGTTTCTTAGCGGATCAGTTAGTTGGGAAAGGAAGAACTTAAAATCTTAGGCTTGACGACCCTAGAAAGTTATATAGGTAGGAATGAATCCGGAATTGGTATTGCCTAACCGTGAAAACCTTACCCCAATTTTGTCTAGATTGTGACATCGAGAGATAAGAAATTCTTGTTGACTCATTAGGTTAGTGGAAGGCCGAGAGACCTTGCTAGATTAATGACTAGCTGATTGAATAGAACCCGAAGTAAGATAGAAAATAAAGAGAATAAAGAAAATGATTTTGGTTCTTGTATTTGGTGGAAGAAGAAAGCAAGCCTTCAATAGTAAGTCTTCACTAATCCATGGTAACTTTTATTTTTTTTAGTTGGCAATTGATAGTCACAAATTATTGAGGTCACCCATGCTTAGGTGTGAACAATTGAAGAAGATTGGAGTTTTGGTAGAAAATTTAGGGGCTATTTGGTTGGGAAGAAAGAGGTGAGGAAGCTAATTATCGTTCATGCATCCGAGGTTCTATTATTGAAATTAGATATATTTAATATTAATTATAGTAATTATGTACATGGTGTTGGTGTTTATATGTATTGAAGCTACCAAAGGTGATTTTGGTGAGGGATCCAACAAAGGAAAAGCCGAAGTGATAAAGAAATGATAGCTTGGAGTGTGGGTTTGTGCTCTACAATCTTTGAGATATCCATTATTATGTGTTTAGTTTTGGGACAAGAGAAGATAACTTGGAGTGTGGGTTTGTGCTCTACAATTTTTGGCATATCCATTATTATGTGTTCAGTTCGTCAAAGATTATGGTAATATGATTTGAGTGCCCTAATGAACTGGTAGGAATTAGTTTTGGATATAATTGACTGTCAATAGAAAATTAAGAATTAATATTGAATTTCTCACCGGTCGAATAGCTTTGTAGACGGTATTGGTAGAGATTTTCAGCCAAGAGCCTTGTGAACAAAGCCACGAAATTGTAAAACACCGACAAAAGCCTTGTGGACAAAGCTGAATGTATACAGATGCCTTTTGTGAAAAAATCTTCCTAATTTCGGGTAACGATATATTTAAGTTACAATATGCAACAAGTTACTATACCTTCATAAATTTAGAATTTGGTATTTATATTTATATTTTTAAAATTTTAATTATTCTACTTTTAAATTTCAAAATTCAGATCTAACTGTTAACACTTTTGAAATTATTTTATTAAATTCAAGTTACAATGTTATCTTTTTAATTTCATGGTTATAAAGTGAATTTTTTTTTTAATTTCAAAACGTCACAATAATAAATTTAATAAAAAAATTCAACATAGTTAACAATTGGACTTAAAATTTTAAAATTTGAAAAATAAAGAGATTAAATTCTTATAAACAAGATACAGAGACAGAATTTCAAAATTGTATAGAGTATAAGGACCTATATCACAATATTTTTTTCACTCACGTGTACCATAATTTAGTATTGATATAATTCTTTTTGCATTAGACATTGCATCTCCACTGCAGCAATCAGTCTATAAGAGAATATCGATTTTTAACATATGTACCTATGAATACGGACTTTAACCTAAATAAAGCTAGGATAACATTTACGTGTATTTTCTTTTTTCTTCATACGAAAGCAAATTAACATATCTACATGCATGCAAAATTTTGAAGAGGGGATTCAGCATCCTCATGAAATTGCATTATTCCATTTCTCAAGATCATGTCATTAACTTTTTATTTAACATCAAGAAATGAAATTTCTTCACTACAATTATTCACTCAACAACATGCTGTTAGGAGCGGACAAATATTATAGTACTGAAATGTCAATGAAGATTACAAAATGCAGTTTCACTATCTTTATAGTTTTGTTTTATTCATACAAGCTTCCACTACATTCACGTTACATGAAAGTTATCATATATCTAAACACATGATATCATTGAACACATCAATAAGTATGGGGTGTTAACCAGGATAGACTTAAAACTCTTGATAGAGACAGATTGCATAATTTTCGTAACCAAGTCGGTATTAACAGGATCGGTATAAAAAAGAAAAGATCATTTGTGACATTCAAAAATGCTAGTCTAAATTTTATGCTTGTTAAGAAATGACCATGGTTATGGATCAGTATCAGATGACTAGCTAGGTTGTAAATATATCAACAATGTTTTCATTGGACATATATGGTTGTGTCAACAAGCTAGTAGGTGCAAGAGTTTTAGATTGTAGGCATGAGAGTTAAGTTCAATCCCAAGCAACCCCATCCCCTACCCAATTACCAAAAGAAAAAGGAAAAACAATAGTTCTATAATCAAGCATCATCAAAGATATCTAGTTAAAGACAAAGAACACCTAGAAACGGGATAACACCGAGAATGCTAATTTAGTTATTAATCATTCAATAAAAGTAGGAGTCCATATGGGTATGTATATATCCATAAATATATAGGTCTTTAAAGATTATTCCATATCACAAATGGCAAAGAGAAACAAAGAAAGCCGCCTAAATTAATATTTAATAAACGTGCTTAATTCAACGGCTGACTCATGGCTTGAGATACCAAAGAAAAAACATTTATAATTGTTGTATAAAATGAACATGATATATATGCATCTCGATGTGTTAGTTTCAACATTTTCATACGAGAATCAGAATGTATTCATTTGCACCTTTCTGCAACTAGTGAATGAGAACCAAGAAGATGCTGAATTTTCCTAGGAGATCCGCTTGCGAGTGAAACTGCATCTCTATGCTGGTGAAATGAAACCAGTTCAATTCTAGATTTATATATATATATATATATATATATATAGTGGAAAGTGAAGTAGCCCCAGGGATGTGCTGACCTACGTACCCAGAGGTTGAGACAAAAGAATTAATATTAAGAAATCTATGGTTTAGCTGTAAATTTTTGTTAGTATCGGAGGCCAAAAATGGCAAGGGGGACAAAAAGGAGGATTACATGGAGGGAATCCAGATTTAGATAATACCAATATATTATTAAGCTGTCCTGTGTGGTCACACTCAAATGTTGCATCCATACAAGACAAACAACCAATCAATTTTGTCCATTGCCTTGTGATTTTTCTACAAAAATAATTAGACCACTCCTATATAGCCAATTAAGCTTCTCCAAAAGCCCATTGAGTGCTAGAAAAGATATGGAAAAGAAAAAAAGGGAATCCGAAAGACAGCTCATTTCTTTCAATATAAAAATGTGTAGTTCAAACTAAGCCTAATCAAGCCCAAGATAACCCCACCACTCCATTACAAGCCAAATTCCTCCCTTCTTAATTATATATCTTTTCTTACTTATATTACATGTACATATAGTACTAAATTACTTTATACCGTGAAAAATTTTATCATTTATTTACTGACATATGTATATAGTGTATGTATATGTATGAAGTAGTTGTACATACAATGAAAGGCAAGTGGTGCAAAAAAAAAAAAGCGGGTGTGGTCGTGTGGGGAGACAAGAAAAAAAGAAAAGGTAAGAGAGAAATAGGGCATGATATTTTGATACTATGAATAAATACAGAGGAATTGACAGATTGACCTGCGTCTCACCATCACCTCCCTCCCCTCACCACAGAGCAAATCTCAGATCCTCCTTGTCTCATCCCAATCAATGAGAGAAAAAAAAATTAAAAGCTCAAGACATCTCCAATGAAACTGCATTTCTTGTCATGGGTCATTGAAAGCCTACAAAGAAATTAAAAAAAAAAAAACACCCCTCACAGCAGAGGGAAAAAGGCTAGTGATTGAAATCAAAGGACGGACAAATATATAGATCCAATAATCTCTCATGAATGAGTTTCCATGAACTACTATTTTGCCTGTCTTTCACCATCCATTTGTTTTATATTATATATAGAGAGAGAGAGAGTAAGAGAGAGAGAATGAGATTGATATATAGAGAGAGAAAAAGAAAGAGAAAGAAAGTGTTGGAGCTAGAAGTCATGAGAGTGATGGTACATTGTTGGGTCATGTCGATTCATGGCTTCTCTTTGACTGTTGTGGCTGCTATCATCATCACCCTCCATTCTTGATCCCATTTGAGTCGAAGCTGTAGCACCAAGATTGAGATAAACCAACCTTGAATCCAAATTGAGGTTAGCAAGGTTGTTTCCACTGCTACTGCTATTATGTTCATCACTCATTGGTGGGTAAATTGCAGTTGAAGTTGGTGGATTTACGCTCCCTTCTTCACGCGAGATAACCATAGCTGCTGATTGAACAAGCTCAAGACATAGCCTAAGCTTATTTGGTTCGATGTGAGTTAGCCCCGGCACCGCACCTTTGAACAAGAAATCCGAAGTTAGTGTTCGAAGGATGTCTAAAGGAGTCACCCCATCAACGGTTCTTACATTAGGGTCTGCGTGGTGGTCTAAAAGAACCGCAACCATATCTGGTGATACCATTTCCGCTGCAATGTGAAGTGGGGTTTTTCCCGCAGGCCCCGCCGGGTAGTTAACATCAGCTGCACCAAGCTCTAACAAGGTCTTAACTACTTCCCGGCTGCAGTTCTCAACAGCATAGTGTAAAGCCAAAGCTTCATCAAGATTCAGACCTTCTCCCATCACCATGAGCTTGACTAGTTCAACATCAGAAGAGTCTAATGCCCTTCTCATCCTTCGAATCTTCTGGTCCTCAAGATCAGCAGCCGCGGTGAGATCATGGTGGGGGTGGGGGTGATGATGATGATGATGATGAGGGATTAAGGACCGTCTTGTTAGAGATGACTTGAGACGCAGCTCTTCGATTTTGGCCACCACATCTATGGGCAGATGTTTGGCGAGAACTTCTGGTGGTAGACCTGATTTGGCCACTAGGTGGGAACAAGTAGTCCAAAGTTGGTGCATGTCTTGCTTTCTTGAAGCTATTAGTACTTTCATAACATCTTCAATTGAGGCCTTCTCCACCATACTGGCCAATTGTTTCTGTGAAAAGAAGAGAACAAAGAGCGTCAGCTTTGGTAAATGGAAATGAAAAGAGTCTTCGTTCCCATTGGTTGAAGCTAAACAAAGCGATGGGTGTTTGGGAAAGATTTTATGTGCTTACGAGGGAAGCCATTACCAGAGATTATCAAGATCTAGATTTAGAAAGCCTTTGGTGCGTAGCATTTAGATGGAAGAAACCCAATTCAAGAAAACCAGAAAATATGATTGTACATAACATCTAAATAAACCCTTTTCTTTTTGGGTTATTTGACAATAAATATCGTTTGAACAACATTTTTTTTTTACTCGCAAGAAAATAGTAAATCTTTTCAACATCAACTGTAGCTTGTAGAAGGAGAAGTCAAGATGACCGATGAAGAAAAACAGTGAAAGAAAACTGAAGCAATTAATGGTTGAATCAGGCGCTGTAGGAGAAAACTGCAGAAAAAATAACGAAAAAAAATACTAAAAATTCTGTGTTTTTGCAGAAAAGAGAGTTCCTAAATGAACCGAGAGGATAAAATCCAACTACTTTACAAACATGGAAATGAGGATCGGAAATATGTATTAACAAAAAGGTGTTTAGTTAATCGTTAAAAGAAAAAGAAACCCGGTCTGATCATGATGATCATCATCTTCATGTGCATAAGATTACAAAAAATCCCTTCAATAAAAAAAAGATTAAATTACACTTCCCAAAAACCAAGCCTAGTTATTGTCTGGGTACCCAAAAACCCAAAACACAAAGAGTAACAAGACTCCACAGACGCAAGAATCAAGAATCAGACAGCAGAAAAAGAGAGAGAAGGAAAGTAGTTTGTGAGGGTATGTTGATGATGATTGATGACGAAGAGAGGGAAGGGAAGGGAAACCTGAGTAAGCAATGCAAGCTGTTCAACACCAAAGTATCTAGCGGCAGCAAGAGTGTCAAGCGCAAGATCAACGGCAGAGGTGCAATGTGTATGCCAACACGCTCTCTCACTACAATTAGGCCTTGGCTCATGCTTTTGAGGCACAATAGAGACCTGGCCACTATACAAGAATTGTAACAATAGCAAGAACACTTCATAACCCACTGAGTTCACGGGTATAACACCGGGCCTAGACCCTGCTGTTGATCCGCCTCCTCGGTTCATCCTCGAACCAACCGGGTCTAAACCAGCTGGAGGATCAGGTCCGCAGAAGAATTTCCTAAAGAAGAGACTCCTTGCAGCTAAAATACACCTGTGGGCATGAACTAACCGACCCTCTACACTGAAAGTTACATCAGAGAAAGCTTGGCCATTGATGAGGAGGTTGAGGTAATCGAGGGAGAGAGATCTTAAAGACTCGTCAAGGCTACTCATTTTAGGGTTGTTTTCCCAGAGGAATACAAATAGAAAAATATTCTCTTTTTGGATAAACAAGTGTGTTGTTGAATCAAGTACACGAAGAAGAAGAAGAAGAAGAAGAAGAAGAAGTTAGAGAAATAAGTAGGGAATTAGATGATGGTTTCATTTGAAAGAAACGGAGGAGGTTACTGTAATTGGTTTTTGTATTGAGAGATTCTTTCCTCTCGATGAAGTGGTGTGGGTTTTTCTCGATAGAGATATATATATATTTTTTTGATAGACAGAGAAAAGAGAGAACTTTAGAAATAGAAAGAGGGAGAGGGAGAGGGAGAGGGAGAGGGAGAGCAACATGGGTGGATGTTCGGGGCGGCTGAGCTATTTAAAATACACAATTTATTTATTGGAAAATTAAAAGAACAAAAAAAACTATTTGTTTTTTGTTTATACTATTAAAAATAATACATGGGGGTGGGGTAGGACGCTGGAGAAATGATGATGGGATTGGGATACATGGAAAATTTTGTTACAATTATCCTCATCATTACCTCGTGTTTTACTATTATAATTTTACTCAACTTAACTATTAGTTCAATTTTTTTTTTAAAGGCAGCATTTATGTTCTCTCCTAAACCAAGTAAAGTAATCTTATTTTACTCTACAACAAATCAAGCTTAATTTAAGAGTATTTCAACTAACTAAACTAACATAGATTAAAAAATATTTGGGTAAACTAAAGAAATTACCATTTTTCTTTGTTTTAGATTATGTTTTAGTCACTTATGTTTGAAATATTACGTTTTAGTCACTCACATTATCATTTTGTTACGAAGTGGTCACTCTGCTATTAAGCTTCGTTACCTCCCTAACGACAATCCTACATGGCATTCTAAATGGGTTTTAAATACCAATTTGGATATCTAATTGGGACGAAAATAGATTTTTCATTAAGTAAATTTAATTAATTAAAAATTTTAAATTAATTACACCTTGAACTGGAAAAAAAAATCATTCTTCTCCTTTTTCTTTTAATCATTCTTCTCCTTTTTCTTTTAGTTTTCTTTTCCATTTTGATTGAAAAAACTATTCTCATCCCAATTGGATATTTAAGTTGACATTTAAAACTCATTTGGATTGTCATGTAGAATTGTCATTAAGGAGGTAATAGAACTTAACGGCAAAGTGACTATTTTGTAGCAAAACGATAATGTAAGTGACTAAAATGTAACATTTCAAACATAAATGACTAAAATGTAATGCGAGACAAACAAAAGTGACTATTTTTATAACTTATCCAAAATATTTATGTCAAATGGAATCTAATCTTCCTTTATAAATCTTTCCTATCCGTTTCAACTCTCTCATCATGTTTGAATACGTATATACATCCATATATATATATATATATATAAAATAAAATAATTAATAATGTAATTTGAAAAAATATTGGAAAAAGAAATAATGTCAACTCTCGTTTGAGAGTTGAGCCTTAAACTTGTATTTAGGTAAAACTTCTAACAATGCTTCTTCTATATAAAAGAAATTATTTTCAAATACTTTTTTTTTGGATAATTATAGGACGAAGTATAATTTTATTTGGGTCGAAAGTAATATTCAAAATTTTCAAAAATTTTAAATTAAAATACTGAAAATAAATTGAGTGATCATTTATAAACAAAAGCAATAATATAATTTTAACCTTTTTTTCAACCTATAACACATAATATTAATTTATAAACAAAAATATAAATTTATTTTGAAGGACAAACTTTAATGTAAAATACAAATACATAAATTTATGTATACCTAATAAATTACCAAACATTTCAAAGGTCAAAGCTATGTTGGCTCCATATTGTCTCCCCTTTTAACTTAACCCTATGCAACCACCAATAAGGGTGTAATAGCATTGTACCAAAAGAAAGAAAGAAAGAAAAAAAACCATGTAGCCTCAATTCACTTCATCTTCTACCGGAGATGTCCCATTTACAAGTACATATGCAACCTTGATCTTTTTAGATTACCTTTTTGGAGGAGCAATCTCAACTTAAAGGATATTTTCATTGTTTTTAATTTATTCCTAATGTTACTAAGTTGAGTTTTGGTTTGCTTATATGATGTAAAGGTCTAGGCCTATACAATAAAAGAAGGTTTATCCTTTGTTTTCATCTAAAAGATTTTCAATAATCTTTTAGAAAAAAAGGTTTGGAAATTACTTCAATTACAGTTAACATTTGTATTTTGAGATTTTGAAATTTTTTTTACAAACTTTCTAAATAAAAAAAAAGGGGAGGGAGAATAGTTTAGACACTTGAATTTATAATAGTTTAGCCTCAATTCCTTACCTCTACTATTTTATTATACTTCAACTAAAGATTTTCCCAATTTACAAGACTAATATAGAACCTTCCTTTACTTTTTATGGGTTAGCTAAAACCCTCTAGCTTTTACACTTCAACCAGTACCCTTTAAATCTCTTTTAAGGTTTTCTATCTCAAAACCTTAAGTACACTCTTTAATTACAAAAAGAAAGAGCAAACAAATAATCAACCTTTAATAAATGTATTTTTGCAAATTTGAACTCTAAATATGAAGAAATAAAAGTGATGAAAGATATTACAATAATCTCTTAAAAGAATATGTACAAGAGAAATAAAGATATGAAGTTACTTCTCTTGTGTTATCTCTCTTATAGGTCTTGAATTGTTCTTGACTTGTATTTATATTAAAGAATAAGTTTGTAGACGTTTGGAGCCATTAGGGATGAAATAAAACTATTTTTGGGTTGAAAAAGTGTTCCTATAGCTCAAGTACCGATACATGCTAAGAAGATATTGATACCTTTCACAAAAGTAGTCGTTTATAGTCGTTACAAGGCGAGGTACTGATACATGGCCTCTCATTTTGTTTTTGAGGCAACCGACTTACAATGTTTTGATACTTAGACCCTTAGTATCAATACCTAACTACCAAAATGTCTTAAAAATATTTTAAACACCTTAGAGCAATTTGGTATTTGCCTCGAAAACATTTGGTTAAGTTGAAACTCATTTAGACCATGTTTTTGAGTGCTTTGCAAATCTTTGAACACGTTTTGAAAATGTTTAGTCATTAAATGACTTAATTAGTAATAAAATTTATCTTATATATTATTGTATAAAAAACTTGGGACATCAAAACTAATAATCTTTCCCTTCTTTATATAACAAAAAGTTTTAAGAGAAATTTGCATTTTGAAAAACTTTCCCTAAATGATTTAGACATTTTCAAAAATAAGCTCCTCTTTAATAAAATACTTATTGAAGCAAGACTAAAAATATTAAATTTTAATAGTAAATACTACAATAAAGAATATATGGATTTCAATAACCAAATCCAAGGGTTTATAAATGACATACATTTTCTCTAAAAAAAAAATAAATGACAAGCATTTAAACTATATATCAATAAGCATACATGCAAAACCATTAAACTATTTGCATAAATATTGAAAGATAAACATTTAAACCATATATATATATATATATGCAAATTTCATCTTATTCTCCCATTTTTGGTATATAAAAAGGTTTGCCGAAAATGTAAAAAATTATGGCATTTTGAAAATCAAAGCAAGAGAATAAAGTTTAAACAAAAGACTTTCAAAGAAAAAGAAGTATAGCAATGAATGAATCATACTTGAAATCCATTTGTTTTAAACACTTAACGTAATATTCTAAAGTGCGTGAAAGTAAGTCTTAATTGCATAAAAGTTCATCTAAAGATATGTCGAGGGAAAGATACCAACTAATACTTAATAAAGACATCAATTGTTATCAAGAATTGCTATCAAGGCATGAACAAAGAATTGCATACTAATGATAACATTAATACAACCATATGCAATTTCTATTTCTAGTACTCACTCTTACTAAATACGTATCTTAATGATTTTCTCTTTGATTTTTGGATACCAATTGTTATCAAACATAATAGGCATGAAAAGTGCAATGGTATCAAAATTGGATATCAAAAGCCATTAAAGCAATAATGATATCAACATCAAAAGCATAAGAAGAAGAAAGATATACAAAAAAATATATTATTGAATGAACAAAACATATAGGCAAACAAAATGCATTTCATTCAATAAGGATATTAATCATTGCGTCTTTTAAGACCATGTTCAAATAAGAGAAATCCATTAGGCATGAACATGGCAATGGCATTCAATTAACAAAATACCAATACGAATACACAATGGATACTGAAGAATTTGTGATATGAGGCAGGTGATCATCAAACATGGCATATTTATATAAATTGATATCAAATGTAAGCTCAAATAAACATGTCATGGAGCAATGGTATGTAAATGATATATCAATTCATAGCATGATATCATTGAGAATTCCAAAGTCTTAAGCCTAAGTAAAAATATTAATCTTATATCCTAAGTCTAAGTCTAATCCTAATTGTAGTTCTAAACCTATAAGCTCAAATAAACATGTCATGGAACAATGGTATGTAAATGATATATTAATTCATAGCATGATACCATCGAGAATTCCAAAGTCTTTAAGCCTAAGTAAAAATATTAATCTTATATCGTAAGTCTAAGTCTAAGTTTAATCCTAATTCTAGTTCTAAACCTAGTTTTGTGTTTAATCCTAAGTTGAATTCTAAACTTATCCTAGATTTAATTCTAATTTCAATCCTAATTTTATAAACTAATTCTAATCATAAGACTCTATACTAATACGTATAAGCACCTTATGCATAGCTTAAGGTCATAAGTGATTAGAGCTTAAATAAAGAATTTAAAGATAAAAGGGTCATAAAAGGTTCAAAACAAGATAATACTTATTGTCATCTTGAATATTTTCAAGAAAGTTTATGAGATAAAATAAAGATGTTCAAATAATCTTATGACCTTAATTTCAATAAATTCAAATGATCATGCCTTTAACCCTCACATTTTCTTGAAAAGTCATAATTTTCAATAAATGTCATTAAAATACTAAGTATTTCAATAAATTCAAATGATCATGCCTTAATTTCAATAAATGACTTGACCATACATCACTATATGCACTTAAGAACACAAAAATGAACCTAAAAACCACTAGTGGTAAAAGTATTTTTAAATTCATTAAAAACAAAATTAAGCTAAACAACTCCGTATAAGGATATGCATAAGTATGACTTGACCATACATCACTATATGCACCTAAGTGTTGGAAAAAATCTAGTTTGAAAATGGTTTTCTTACATAGTGGAAAATTAAAATTTTGAAAATCGACTTGATTTATTATATTTATAGCAATAAACCTTAGACCGAAATCTACCTGTGTTTTTGGATAAGCGGATCCTTGATGTTTTCCTGCTTTCAACAAAATGATATTCTTAGTTATTCTCATACCACAAACTAGAAAAAGTTTTATTTTCTTTTTTTGGTTGAAAACAAAAATTATCTCTTTAATAGAAACTAGTAGAATTGTTATTATGGAAAAATATATTAAATAGTTGAGAATAAATTCTCTCTATTTTTTGACAAAGTAACAATTTCTCAAAGTTGTGCAAATAGTTCTATCGGTGTCATCTAGAAAATTTTGAGAGAATTTTCCAATCAAGATCTAACAAATTTTTAAAAATGAAAAAAAGATAGAGAGAGCTTGGGCAGCAAGTGGTTTTATAGCCAACCAATTTTTTTTCTAAAATTGGGCTATTTGCCCCCTAAGGCCTATCGTATTTCTCCCTTCTTCTAATAGCTTCATTTTTAACTTCTAGCCTTAATTTACACATTTAAGCTCTACTTTAACCACTACTCCAAGTTAGTCTTTATTATTATTATTTACTAATGCCCCAATTATTAATACCATAATTATTTAATTTAATTCTTATTTTTAATATTATTAACTAATTAATTATTTTATCCTATTTCAGTTTTTACGACGCAAAACCCGATTTTCTCTCAAACCCATAATCTAATGTCCAATTCTACTAACTCGATTTTCGGGATTAACATTTTTTATTTCTCTATTTCTATTTATTTTGTTTATTTTAATTCAAACACGTAATTCATTTATGGTTTCAACAAGCTAGTGGAGGGACCGATTGAACATATGTAATTAGGGCTCAATTGATTTATAATTAAGTTTTGGCTTTTCGCTTATTAATTATAAACTCATTTAGTCACGAAGTCATTTAACTATAGTATCGTGACTAAGGTCTTCCTAATGACAAACCATTACGAAAACAACCATTCAGTTCTCGTCCAATGGCCTTGTCATAAGTGCGTTACCCTCATAGGATATCATTGATCTCTCTAGGATAATATCCACTCTCCCAATATGATATTATTTTATCTCATGGTAACCATTAAATCTTTCTTCATGAAAGGTCAATTACTATTGAATAGTAATCAAGTCTTTCATCATAAAGACGAATGACTCGTGGCAACGTTTTACTTTTCATCAACAATGTAATGCCAATAAGAGCATGTCATTTACCCATGTCTTAGGCTATGAATTCCACTGTTGTGAATGACACCACGTACTGCAAAAGTCATACACCCAGCACACCAGCTTTCAATTCCTTATCTATTTGAACTTAGGCTTTTACTTACATCAAAGTGTACAAGTCACACATACATAGTCCGTCATCCATTCATGATTGATGTATGTCGCACTATAGACGTCACAAGTGAATAAATCCATAAACAAATTTAGAATCTATTCTAATTAGGTCTTGTCTAATGTACTGTCAGTCTAGTCAGTCACACCTATGTCTCTATCTTTTGGGAGTCATCCGCTCCGATGCCCAAGATAAAACATCTCCCCAATTGGACTTGATAGATGACTTATAAGTGTTTCAATCAGTTTGATCATTTTTGATAAGACCAAAGAAATTTTTAGGTTAGTCTACTAATACAAGCTACCTTTTAGTATCACGATCAGACCACGTGATATTGCAGATAACCAATAAGCAACATTTGCTTCTATTTTTCTTTGCGTACAAAAACCATGTGAGGAAAATTATACAAATTATATTAATGTAATAAATGAATTTGTTTTATTAACCTATCTATTCAAAAAAAATTACAAGTACACTTAGACGAAAATACTACATTTAGGGCACCAGATCCAACAGTATCCTAGTTGCCCTATTGAAGTAGATGAGTTATGTTTCACATTCTTGTGCTCTTTCATATGCTACCCAGAGGACTCTCTAGCTACTAAATTCTTGGTAAAACAAATCCTCAAGGTATGTCCTCAGATGCATTCTTTGACTACATTCACTATTTTGTCAAACACTACCGTTTTTCTTAATATGTTTTTGTCTTATGTGGTTTCTTTTAGGTTTAGCTATATCCACACTGTTATAGTGTCATAGCTTTTCCATACCATATATTCAGCCCTCTATAGTGAAGTTAGTTGTGTAACCCTACTTGACACTTATTCACATTATGGACCTACCATTTAGGACAAAAGTGCAATCCGATGTCGATTTCCTCAAATCCTGATACGTTTGAAAGTCAAATTTGGTTAATCTAATAGGTGTAAGATATCTTCTAGAATACACAAGCATATAATCCCTCACTCTCTGTAAATACTTGAATATATGCTTAACTACTTGCTAATGTCTTAGTCCTTGATTCGCCTGATATCGACTTACCAACCCTACTGTAAAATAGATATCTGGACATGTGCATAACATCGCATACATGAGACTTCCTACTACTGAAGTATAAGAAACCTTTCTCATGTTTTCTTTTTCTTTCGTTGTCTTAGGACAATCTTCTAAAGAGAGACAAAATCTCGATACGGAGGGTTAATTTCCTTTCTTCTAATCAGTTATTGCATAACACTCCAAATTCTTATCTTTGTATGAAGCCTGAGACAATACTATCACTTTGTTCTTTCAATCCTTTAGGATTAGAATGCCTAGAACAAACTTAGGTTCTCTTAAGTACTCTATGCTAAACTGTTGGGTTAGCCACAGTTTAACTGACAACAATGTCCCTACATCATTCCAAAAGAGTAGAATGTTATCAACTTATAGAACAAGAAAAACCACCTTTCTATCCTCTAGACATTCATAAATGCAAGGTTCATCAACGTTTTGTTCAAATCTAAAAGTCTTGATTGCTTGATCAAATCTTTGATTCCATGAGCGAGATGCTTGCTTAAGTCCATATATGGATCTAAGCAGTTTGTAAACTTTATATTCATTTTCTTTAGCTATATATCTGATGGGTTGCATCACATAGATATGATCTAACGTAATTTGGTGTAGCAGATTAAACTAGTTTTCGTACTTGAGGAGCTTAAATACAAGCACTTTTATTATGTTTTAGTTAAGTTTTTATATTTTAGTTTAAATTCAATAAAAATTATATTTTGAGTCTTTTATTAACCTTAGGGGCCGAATAAGGCCTAAAGGTGAGCTAATGTACTTAGTAAGTGTGTAGGATACCATTCAAAGGCGTAAGAACTGAAAGCTGGTGACTGTGTTGCAACACAGGGAGTTCGATGTCACAACATACGGAGCAGAATGCCAGAATTGCTATACTACCTTTGGTGTCGTGACACAGCGAAGAGATGTCATGATACACCCTTAAAACTACCCTGAACCTGAGCATACTGCTTTCGATGTTGCAACACAAGCACTAAGGTGTCTCGATATCGGCCTTGTACGTGAAACACTTACAGGACAGGGATGTTTTAGTTTACACAATAAAGAGTTAACAAGAGAACGTCAACTGACCTAGGGTTGAGGACGACAACAACCCTAACTCTATAAATAGGCTTTTAATACACTTTTTGAGGACAAATTTTCATACTTTAAGTTTTCTTTGTAATTTTAGTTTTAATTTTTTCTTTCCTTTAAGCTTTAGGTTTATTTTTATTTGTGTTCTTCGGAGAACGTGGTTTGTAAACGCAATCAAATGCTAGTGTATTTTCTGTACTTCGTCTATCAAATACTGTAACGCCTCAAAATCCTAAGTAATTATTTTTGTATGTTTGTGACACAACTGTGTATCTGCTTCAGTGGTTATGTGTTCTGGGAGTGTCTGAGAAGTATTGGGTTCAAGCTTTAGCTTGGGCAAAATTTTTATTTTTAAGGGAATAAACCCTGTCTTTAGTTAGTAGGCCTTTTTAATTAATGTGATTGTAGCATGACAGAATAGGCCTGCTGGTCTAAGGGATAGGTGGCATGTTGTTGGTACCTGAGGTCCAAGGTTCCAGTCTTAGCGATGTAGGGGAGTGTTTTATTTTGCTGAATACCGTGTAAGTAGTTGTATGTCAGTGGAACTCTAATGCTAGTGGGTTGTTTGAATGTTTGAAGGCTGTAGGGATTGTATAGCCAAATTTTAGGAGGAAATATTGGGGGATTTGAATAATGGAGTGTTTTGAGGAGTCAAGTAAGGGAAGCGTTTAGGAGTTGGCCCAATGAGGGAGTCTCATTTTTCCAAATTCGGTCAATAGCTCACCTTCTCTCCCTTGTGCTGAATTTCTGCTTTTGGTTTTGCTGCCTCTATGTTTCTCGTGTTTCTCTCTTTTTGGGACCGATTGTTGCTTGAGATCCTTTGGGTTTTGCTCGTTTTGGTCTTTTTTGAGTTTGCTCTACCCTAGAGTTCTTTATTGACCGATTGTTTTCTTCTCTCCCTCTCTCAATCGATTCTGAGCAGTCATCATCTTCTTTTGTGCATTGGCCGAATACCTCTTTTCTCTTATCTCTCTCTACTCTTTCGGCTTTCATCAAGTTTTCCTCTTACATTACTATAGCCGAATACCTTCTTCTCTTGTTGTTGAATCTCTTTCTCCCTTTACTTCTTTTTGCCGAATCTGTTCTTGCTCTTGCGCTCAACTCCTGTTTCTCGTGGGTTTGGTAAGTCTTTTTGGTTAGAGGGAAGAAGTATGCCCCAATTGATTTGGGAAAGATTTCATTTGATTAAGTTATGTTAAGGTGCTAATCCTTTGTTGTATCAAATGTTATTTTGACAGCATCAAATTGTGTTAAACTTGGTTTACCTGTGGAGTTGTAGGCTACATCGGTTGAAGCAGTGGAAGTAGGTAACATTAAAATGCTGTCGTTTGGGGATTGTTTTTGGTATTATTGGATCTAAGCATGACTAATGTTGGACATGGAATTGTCACTTGTTTTAGGTGCGGTTCATCTCAAGTGGGGGTTGCGTACCTAGAATCCTAACAGATGTGTACAAACACTGCCCCTAATTGTGGATCGACAAAAGCTAAAATAAGTGGCTGTTGACGCTACACGTGCATGCGGTGACTCGTGTGGTAGTCCATATGCCTAAACATGAGCGTATTATCGTTGAGGCTGACCATGAGTGATTTTTGAGTCGAAGCTATTTTGGGTCATTTTGGGCCGAACTAGGCCGTGTGGGCCCTGCGGGCACGTGGGCCCCACACGGGTAAACCATACGAACTTGTAGAGAATATTGGGACAGACTGTATAATCTACATGGCCAAGGCCATTTTTGGGCTATGTGGACCACACGAGCGTGTGGGCGCACATGGGCTCGCAATATGGGTCGTGGGCCCATTTTCACTGCTTGATTGTTAAGGTTGCACGGATCGCCCGAGATGACTGTGGACCTACTATTGGGTCGGTAAGTGTAACTAGACCCCCTTAGTGGTAAAATGACTATATTGCCCCTGTGTGATAAAAAGACTATTATGCCCTTATGAAATGTATGATTATATTTGAGCGTGCCACTTTACTTATATTGAGTATACGTATGATATTATGACACGACATGACATGTTGCATGGGGATGGGTTTTATTATGATTAGAGGAAGTGTACTGTACTGGCAGCTCTGCTACAAATACTGTTTAGTGCCGCAACCGGTACTATTTAGAGTGTAGGGATGGGTGGGTTGATTATATCCCCACATGGAGTGCAGGGTTGGACGGAGATGGAGTGTAGAGGCTGGCTGGGTAGGATCTCTTGATTGCATATCTGCATCGTTATCGTCGCCGAGAGAAGGCTCAAGCCCAAACCGACATCGACATCTTGTAATAGGCTAAGGTCCTAATCGAGACCGAATCACATCGAATTGGGCTTAGGCCCAGACTGTATATGCTCATCAATTGGTTGTTTGATATGGGATTACACACTGAGTTTTCATAACTCACCCATCTGTTTGCCTGTACAGGTAATCCCCAAGCTTAGGCGGGTCAGTGCTGTGAAGGACTCGAGGATGGCCACTGTCGAAACTATTTTTTTTGAAAAACGGGGATCGACTTTAAAATGAAAAATGGAGTCGCCACCAATCTTTTTTGTTTAGGTGTGATCAGATCATCTAATAAAACATTTTATTTTATTAAAATATCAATTTTGGCTTACGAAATTCAAGAAAACGAGTTTGGGAGTCGGTTACGTACGAGGAAAGATTAGCACCCTCATTACGCCCAGAATTGGTACCTAATTGATTAAATAATGTCCTTATGTCTAAAGTTTAAAAAGATTTTGAAATACAGTTTCTTTTAAAACATTTGAACAACTCGAATTGGATGTTAAAATTCTCTTGTTACGAAAGAATAAAATATGACATCCAGTACGTTAGGACGTGACCTTTTAAACCCTCGAAGCTAAAATTGACTCTTGATCTTCGAAAATTCAAGCGCTAAAAATTATAAAAGGATATTCAGTTATTTGGTCCAATGAAGAACCGAAACCCAACATGTTAGGGCATGATTTCTTCATTTTCCAAACACAGAACATTGCCTTCTCTTAAAGTTAAGAAAACTCGAGTGAAATCTTAAAAGAACGTTTAGTTATTTGGCTAAACAGAAAATCGAAACCCAACACGTTAGGGCACAATTTCTCGAATTTTCAAACATCAAACATTGCCTTTGTTTTGAGAAATTTTCAAATAAACAATTATAAAACCGGCTCAAAATGTATTTACTTAATTTGCTTGTAGTAAAATGGAATAATTAATTTTGGATCCATAAGTTGAAAATTTCAATTACAATGTGACACTCATGAATGAAAGGCGAAATTATAAACATGGAACAATATACATGGATAACGAACTCTACTAATGAATGAAAATAAAATAAAATAAAAACAAACTAACATACACACAATAGCAATAAGCTCACATCCTATTTTGAAAAACACTAACATTAATAATCAAAATTAAAAATATAACTAACCAAAGAAACAAATTAGAATAAAATATAACAAGTTCTTAAACATAGATGAATAGCAATTAAAATAATAATTCCAAAGACTAATGAACAATATACAACAATAATATATGAAATAATAGGAAAACTAAAAGACAACACATAATATACAAAACAACACGGAAACTAAGAGCCAATATGATATAAACAATTTAAAAACTATTAAATAGATAAAAATTTACAAATGAACAACACATGATAGGGCTTGAAATGGTTTACATATATAAAAACAAAGACTAATAATGTATAAATGATTATTAAAATAAATATTATGAAATAAGAAGTTGGAGCAAGTAATGTACAAAGTACTTTTTAAAAATGAAACATCTATTTAAAGTTGATAATGTACATACAATGAAAAAAATAATTTAGATAATATATGAAATATGAAAGGGTTTTAAATAACAAAGATATAAAATATGTTTTTAAGGGATGAAATATATACATATCACATTTTAAAAGAAAAGTATATATACCTAACTAGATTTTTTTAAAAATATACACATAAAACAACATGGAATTGATAATGTACATAGAATAAACCTAATTTTAACATAAACTATATATATTAATATAAGGGTAATTTAAATTAAAGATTATACCAAAATTTAAAATGATATGATATAAAAGAGAAATTTAAAATAATAGTCTTATAATTAAAAAAATAAAATAAGTGAAGTAAACTTATCAAAGTAACTCAAAATGTATATAAAAAAAAATTAAAAGATGCTAAATGAATTAAAAAAAATGAATTATAAAAATTGAAATAAAAAACTTAATTGAAATAAAATCAAATTAAAAGGGATAATTAATAAATAAAATAAACCATTAAAATAGAAATAAGGACCGAAGCGCAATGCGCGTGAATGTGCGAGGATTAAAAACGCAATTACCCAAGTTTCTGAACGCACCGTTTAAACACGGATCAAATCAAAACAGCGCAGAAGTTTCAAGAAAGAATTAAAAAAAACAAAAGAAACATAAATGGGACTCAATCAGATGACGACAAAATAGGGAGGGACCAAATGCGGAATTCACCCAAATCAATTAAATGCGCGGATCCTTCCCAAGTCGGGTCAGTTCGCGCGTGGGTTCCTCCATCCCCTAAACGGCGCTGTTTGGTTTATGCATAAAAACTAAAAAAAAACCTTTCCCCCAAAGTTATTTGCTCAAAATCAGAAGAAACAAAAGGAGTTTTCTCCCTTTTTCCCTGCTAGGGCACGAAAGCATGCCCGCACCTCTGCTAGGAGATAAGAGGAAATTTACTTTCCCTTCGAAAGCCAACTCCGACGACAGAGGAGGTATTCCTTCCTCTTTTCCCTTTTTTTTGTTTTTTTATGCAAATAAAAGGAATAAAAAAAAATCAAAAGAACAAAAACAATCGAAAGGAAAAACTGAAAACACCTTCAAGATTTGATTTGTATTCGTATTTTTACGTCTGTTTTCGTGTGTATTCTCTTTTCTATTGTATTCATAAAAAAATAAAGAAAATAAGATCCTTATACATTTGATTCTATTCGGCTTTATAGTCGAAAAATAAAAATAAAGGGAAAAAAATAAAATTTTCTTGCTGTAATTTGTTGTCCATTGCTTGTTTGCTGTTTTCACTTGTTAGTCTGTTGCAGATACAGCTGGAGTGTGGCACGTGTGGAGGCCGTTGTGGAGGTGGAGCGTGAAGCAGCAGCGGCACTGGAGGTTGCTGAAAGTTGCTGCAGCACAAAGGGTGTGACTTAGGATTTCCTAGTGTTTAGGTTTTAGGCCAGCCGGGCTGTGTCTATCTTTTGGGCTAGATTTTAGATTTTGGGTTGGGTCTTATGTAATTGGACTTATTTAATGGACAATTTTAGACTATTTAATTTTTTGGTTTTTTATTATTTTGTTTTATTATTTCTGATGGGCCCAAGGAAATTGGACTGCTTACGGCCACACAACCGCACGGATTTTCTCGTTGGATTTTTTTTAGATTATGAGTATTATTTTGGGTATTTTTAATGTAATAAGGCCTTTTTAAAATTTTTAAGCTTTAATTTGGGGTTTGATTTATTTGG
Organism: Gossypium longicalyx; assembly: GCA_025698465.1. Lineage (NCBI taxonomy): Eukaryota > Viridiplantae > Streptophyta > Magnoliopsida > Malvales > Malvaceae > Gossypium > Gossypium longicalyx. The sequence goes on along the minus strand of CM046995.1, from coordinate 4,548,825 downwards.
ATTTATAGCTGTTAGTAGTAGGAAGCTGGTTTTCAAAAAGATAATTTTTTTTTTCAAAACACCACTTTTACGCAACATGTTTTGAAAGCTTTCGCAAGAAATAATGTTTTAAAATTAATAAAAATTTAATATGATTAACTTTTGCCAAAAAACTTAAGTTTTTGAATGGGAGCGAGACATTTTAAAATCTTCGTTAGGATCACAAAGAGGTTAAATATATAGAACGAGTTTTCAACAATATTATACTTTGCGAAAAACACTTCAATGTGACATTGCTGAATTCGGCCATAACGTCCGGGCCGGGTTTGGGGTATTACAAATACAAACATGATTCTCTAAACTCTACTCTAGATTTGTTATTTATGTTTATCCTTATCATCAAGTTTATTTTGTTCATGAAATTTATGAGGAACTAATCCTCTTATGGGGGATTAGCAAGTGGAGGTGTGACTAATTGATTACTACGTAACGTTTTCTTAGCGAATCAGTTGTTTAGGAGAGGAAGAACGTAAACCCTAGGTTGACAACCCTAGCAAGACATTTAGGTGGAAATTAACCCAAAATTGGTATGGTCTATCTGTGAATACCTAGCCTCAAACCAGTCTAGACTGTGAGGTCGAGAGATAAGTAGTTCTTACCGACTCATTACTTTAGTGGAAGATCGAGACATCCTGCTAGGGTAATGAGTAGTTGATTGAGTAGAAACCTAAAATAAGAATTAGTTATGACCATCAAAGCGAGCTAATCACGCATGCTTAGAATTAATTAAGTTTATAAATTAGTTTTTCGAAGTACTTTTAATTTAGGTTTTTGTTATTTTTATTTCTTTATTTCTAAGAACCCAAAAATCTTTATTTTATGTTTTATCATAATATATTTTTTAAAGTACTAATTAGATATATTTTCATTTAGGTTAGAATTAATCTAGTAACTCGCCAAGAAGCATGAAGCCCTCAAGAAGCATTATAGGAGACACTCTACATGCAATACATGGAGATTTGACTGAAACAAATAAGAGATTGGAACAAACGCTGAAAATAGAATATGGATGTCCCGTCTTCAATTAAAATAGAAAGAAAGCAAAGCTAATAGCTCGACAAGATATTGGTGAGAGCAGCCATCCCAAGTTGGATTGGATGATACATTGGATGCAAAAGACATACCTGGTTTTCCAAGAATATGCATCTAAAGCATGAAGAAGAAGGGCAAGAAAGTGATGAGGAGGAAAAAAGCGAGGATGAAAAAAGAGAAGGAGATGAGGATATGGATTTTAAGGAAGAGGAAGACGATTAAACTTTTAAATTTTTAATGTTTATTTTTGGAGATTGTATTAAATTTTGGAGAATTTTTATTTTAGGAGAAGGACTATCATTATATTGTTATATCTTTGTTTTCTTTTCTATTTCAAGTTTTCTATGTAGGAACCCCACACGAAAGAAACACAACATTTTCGAGCTTACAACAAACAAAGAAGGAAGCACCCACTAGTATGCAACAACATTATCACGGTCAATCCGGTAACTTATTTCCTTATCCTATCAGGGCTGCACATTAGGAGCAATGTGCTATCTAAAGTATGGGGATAACATAGGAAATTTATTTTTATTTTTATGCTTTTCTTTTATTTTTTATGTCAAATGTGTGCTTTTGCTTGTAGAAATATAAGTGATTGGTTAGAAGCATATATATAGGTTGATTATATTTATTATAAATTTTGCATGAGAGTGAATGATTTTAAGTTTTTGATTATTAGACTACTAAGTTCTATATATTACACTGTAAATAGGCATTGAGTAATTGAATATACCAAATGATATAAATAATACAGGGAAACAAGCATGCTAGTATGTATGATAAATAGTTGAATTTGTGATTGTTTGATTGATTAAATTTGTGAATAATGGGACACCTAGGGATGACTTAAGGCATTGTTTGGCATTAACCCAGAGCCAAAAACCTAACCTTGTTTATCAATCTTTAGTACCTATTTTTGAGTCAGAAAACACTTTTTGATGAACCTTCATACAAAACCTAAGTCAAAACATTAATCTATACTTACACTTTTTCTTTGGTCTTGAATTACATGAATAATAGACGTTTAGCCATACATATTGATGGTTAAGTAGATACATCACGGTGGATTTTGTAAAAATAGAGTGAAATTGGAAGAATCAGTGTGATATAGTGATTATAGGTTAGCCAATATGTGCAACAAAAGAAAATTCAGAAAGAAAACAAGAAAAGCGAGTAGAAAAAGATCATGAAAAATCAAAAGCATTATGAATGAGATGTGTAAAAAAGGAAAAAAATATGATAAAGTAAAAAAAATAGAAAAACTTAGTCAATAGTGCAAAAAACTCGTGAGACTAGTAATTGTTGTATTATATTGTGACTTTTGACGTGGAGAAATAAAGAAGGTGAGAGAAGGAGAAATAAGGTGGTGAGAGGGAATGGGTTACTACGGGGGAAGAATAAGGACCAATACGATGTGTTAAACTATTTTCATGCTTGAAACCATTTTGATGCTTCCTATTCTTGAATTCCATGCATGTCTTAAGCCTCATAAAGTTACAAGCCGAAAAGCCCTATGTGACCTAAGTAGACTTATACATGAATTGACATCATATAAAGTAATTACATTAACGACTATTTATATTCTGCTACGATAATCAAATTACCTGTACGATTTATTGATGGATGCATATATTTGAAAACCTTAATGTTTGTATACTTTGTATACTTTTTAATATACTGAACTTAGGTGTTTGATATTGAAATTGGTAAGTCATTTATGTATCATGCTAGGATTATGTGTAAATATGAAAATGCCTAGTTATGTACTCCAAAACCAATCTTTGTACCATACTTGCTCGAGGGTCGTCTTTTACTTCTTCTTTTTTGCCTTGCTTGAGGACAAGCAATGACTTAAATATGGGGGAGTTTCATATGACGTAATTTGGTGTAGCAGATTAAACTAGTTTTCATACTTGAGGAGCTTAAATATAATCACTTTTATTATTTTTAGTTAAGTTTTTTATATTTTAGTTTGAATTCAATAAAAGGTGTATTTGAAGTCTTTATATACCTTAAGGGCCAAATGGGGCCTAAAGGTGATCTAATATACTTAGTAAGTGTGTAGAAGACCATTCAAAGGCATAAGAACTGAAAGCTAGTCACTATGTTGTAACACGGGGAGTTCAATGTCACAACATAGGGAGCATAATACCAAAATTGCTATACTACCTTTGGTGTTGTGACACACCCTTGAAGCTACCCTGAACATAAGCATACCGCTTTTGATGTCACAAAACATGTACAAAGGTGTCGTGACATCGGCCTTGTACGGGAAACACATACAAGTCAAAGGCGTTTTGGTCTGCACAGTAAAGAGTTAACATAAGAACGTTAACTGACCTAGGGTTGAGGACGACGACAACCCTAACCCTAACTCTATAAATAGGCTCTTAAAACACTTTTTAAGGACAACTTTTCATACTTTAAGTTTTCATTGTAATTTTAGTTTTAAGTTTTTCTTTCCTTTAAGCTTTAGGTTTATTTTTATTAGTGTTCCTCGAAGAACGTGGTTTGTAAACACGATCAAATGTTGGTGGATTTTTTGCACTTCATCTATCAAATACAAGCAGGATTCTCTAAAGTCTACTCTTGATTTGTTATTTATGTTTATCCTTATCATCAATTTTATTGTGTTCATAATATCCATGAGAAACTAATCCTCTTATGGGGGATTAGCGAGTCGAGGTGTGACTAATTTATTACTATGTAACGTTTTTTTTAGTGGATCAACTATTTGGGAGAGGAAGAAATTAATCCTTAGGTTTGACAACCCTAGGAAGTCATTTAGGTGAAAATTAACCCAAAATTGGTATGGCCTATACGTGAACACCTTAGACCTAAACCAGTCTAGACTGTGAGGTTGAAAGATAAGTAGTTCTTGCCGGCTCATTAGTTTAGTGGAAGATCAAGACATCATGCTAGGGTAATGACTAGTTGATTGAGTGGAAACCCGAAATAAGACTTAGTTATGACCACCAAAGCGAGCTAATAATCCATGCTTAGAATCGATTAAGTTTATAAATTAGTTTTTCGAAGTCCTTTTTATTTAGGTGTTTGTTATCTTTATTTCATTATTTATAAAAACTCAAAAATCTTTATTTTATGTTTTATCATAATATAATTTGTTTAAAGTACTGAATAGATCTATTTGCATTTAGGTTAGAATTATTCTAGTAACTCGCCTCCCTTAGGTACTATCCTTAGAGTACTCACCCATTCCGTTATAACTATATTAGAACCTAATCTGTATACTTGCGGACACTGCCTCTATATTTTGCATCTTTTAGTTGCAGTATTCATACTCTGGACATTAGTACGTTCGGAGGTGGTCAAGGTATTCTCTTCAAGATAGTAGTTCAAAAATGTTTTCTTGACATCCAATTGCCAGATCTTGTAATCAAGATTCACCGTAATGGATGGCAATATAGGGATTGAGTTGAACATGGCAACTAGAGAGAATGTTTCTTCATAATTAATACCTTCTTTCTAAGTATAACCTTTTTGCCACAAGTCTGGCCTTAAAAGTTTTCACTTTTCCATCTGCTATTTTTTTCCTCTTGTAGATCTACTTACACCCTATGTATTTTATCCCTTTCGGTAAGTCTAGAAGTTTCCACACTGTGTTGGAATACATATAATCTATCTAAGCTTTCATAGTTATTTCCCAGAGCTTGGAATCAGTATTCTACATTGCTTCATTTTATGTGAGTGGGTCATCATCTTCCTATTTGGAATACCCAGTGTTAAAAACATTTCTACCAGAGCGGAAGAACTCAGGCCTACGAAAGACACTCCCACTATGATGAAGCACCCTATGTTGTTGATCGTTTGCAGGTCTTCTATTAGGATTTCTCGATCTTCCACTAATCAATCAAATAGTCATCAACATAGTAGGATCTCTCGATCTTCCACTAAACTAATGAGTCGGCAAGAACTACTTATCTCTCAACCTTACAATCTAGACTGATTTGGGGTTAAGGTGTTCACGAATAAGCCATACTAATTTTGGGTTAATTCCCACCTAAATGGCTTCCTATGGTCATCAAGCTTAGGGTTTAATTTCTTCCTCTCCCAAATAGTTGATCAGCTAAGGAAACCCTACATAGAAATTAATTAATTACACTTCCACTCGCTAATCCCCCATAAAAGGATTAGTTCCTTTTGGATCTCATAAACATAATAAACTTGATGCTAAAGATAAAAATAAATAATGAATTTAAGAGAAAAGTTTTAAGAGAATATTGAATTATATTGAATGAAGCACAGAATCCACAAAGAGTTGATCGAGTCTACAGATCAGATCTCTCGATGAACGTAAATAGAAAAACTAGAAATAACCTAAAGCCTAAGAAAATGGAAAAACTAAAAACTGAAATTAGAAAGAAAATTCTCAAGTCTGAAAGTCGCCTATAACAAGTGCTAAATGAGCCTATTTATAGAGTTAGGATTTTCGTCGTCCTTAACCCTAGGTCAACTGACGCTATCGTGTTAAATATTTGATTGTGCAGACCAAAACACCCCTAACTTGTAAAAATCTCTCGTATAGGACCGATGTCACAACATCGAAGGTAGAATGCTCAGGTTCATAGTTGCTTTAGGGATGTATCGCGACATCCCATGGTTGTGTTGCAACACCGAAGGCAGTATCAATATTCTTGTATTTTTCTCCCTATGTTGCGATATCAAACTTCCCGTGTTCCAGCATAGCAACCAATATTGAGTTTATATGCACTCTGATGGTTTCCTGCACACTCACTAAGCATATTAACTCACCTCTAGGCCTCATTTGGCCCTTAAGGTCAATAACAGACTATAATACACTTTTTATTACATTTAGACTAAACTATGAAAACTTAATTAAAAATAATGAAAATGCTCGTATTTAAGCTCCTCAAGTGCGAAAACTAGTTTAACATGCTACATTGAATTACGATAGATCATTCCCCGAGTACCTCTTTACTCCGAGATTTGAAGTCATTCATGTAACTTTCTTTAAGGAAAGTAGCATGAGTTGACACTATAACAATATGCTCTTTCGAGTTATAAAACAAACCACCCTTTGTTCCAATCGGATATCCTAAAAACACGTACAATTCTGTTTGTAAGTCTAACATTATTGCATCTTTGTGCACTACGTGGGTTGGACATCCCTAAATCCTTAAATATTTTGGACTTGGCTTCCTATCATGCCACAATTCATATGGAGTTTTCGATGCTGCCTTAGTTAGCACATCATTCAGAATATAACAAGTCCATTGTATTGTATATCCCTAAAAAGATATATGTAACTTCGATTAACTTAGCATCGAACGTACCATGTCTAACAACGTTCGATTCCTTCTCTCTACCATACCATTCTGTTATGGATTGCCTAGCGTGGTTAGCAAGGATAGAATCACATTCTTTATTAGGTACCCTAAGAACTCATTAGATAAATATTCCCCACCTCGATCTGAATGAAGTGCCTTTATGGGTAAACGTAGTTGTTTCTTCACTTTTTCACGAAACTCTTTGAATTTAACAAGGTTTACACTCTTGTAGTGTATTAAGTATACATTTCCATATCTAGAATAGTCATCAAGAAAGGTTACATAATACTCATAACCACCTTTTGCACTAATGCTCATGGGTCCACATACATCAATGTGCACAAGTTCTAGAGGTTTTCTGGTCCTTCTTCCTTTTTGCACTAAAATATCACTTAGTCATCTTAACTTCCTAACAAGATTCACATTGTGGAAGATTAACTTCTTTAAGTGAACTTAAGATGTTGTCTTCCACAAGTCTAGTGATTCTTTCTCGGTTAATATGACCAAGTTTCAAATGCCAAAGGTAAGCCTCATTAGAGTGAGAATTTTTAAGTCTTTTATTCAATATTTCAGCCTCAAGCAGTGTGTACATCTTTGGTTTGATAAAATAGAAGTTATTTGACATCCATCCGTTACAGATAAGACTGTGATTTCTAAATATTAGAATTCCATTATTAAAATTCACGGTCATGCTACAACAGAAATTAAGTTTCTTTTGAAATTTGGTATATAGAAAACGTCTCTTAAAATAATCTTCCTAAAAATTTCAAAATAAAGATGTACATTTCTCACTACTTCAGCTGCCACACTTGTCTTGTTCTCAGTCCGCAATAATAAGTTATTATCTGTTAGACCTCGAACCCCTGTAGAGAAACACAAATACAATTAGTGGCTCTCGAATCAATGACCTAGTGGTCTATCGAATCATCCATTAAACAAGCTTCTATCATAAAGAGTTTCATACATTTTCCTTTGGTGGTTAGTTATTCCTTTCACTCTCTACAATTTGCCTTGAAGAGCCCTTTCTTACAGTAGAAAAAGCATTTAGACTTAGATAACTCTTTAGGCTTATTGGTTTTCTTCCTTTCCACCTTTGTAGCCTAGAGACATTAACCTTACGTTTCTTAGCACACTTTTCCTTCCCTTTTGAGGAACAAGTGACAACTATGTTTACTTCTACTCTTCGAACCAGCTGACCACCATTCAACTTCAATTCATAGGATTATAACTCTTTTATGAGTTGTGTAAGCGTCAGGTTTTTGTTGTAAGGGTTATATACGGCCTAATAGCCAAAAAAATACTTGGACAAACTCTTGAAACCATCTTAATTTGAGTGTTTTGGTCCAAATTGGCCTCATTGTTCGCAACCTCAGCAAAGTATACCATAAGAGTAATCATAAAATCTTTAACTAGAGTGTCGGGTTTTTGTTGGGCATTCAACAAACTAGTAATAATAAACTATTAAGCTAAGGCAACTTGGCCTTTCAACATGTCTTCTAGCTTATTCAAAACTACTTTGGCATTCTTACAGATCTCTAGTTGCTTATATAAGGTGCTGGTTATGCTTGTCATCATATAACAATGAGCTATCTTATCAGACTCCTTCTAGCGTTTTCTAGCCTCAACTTGAACAGTCGGTGGGCACTAATTATCAAGAATTATCATATCTTAGGACAATTATCAAGTTTGTTTTTTCGTTCCTTATAGTTATTTCCGTTCAGTTTGTTTTCAATGAGTATATTCAATAAGGGAGTTGGTGCCATTTTAATAAAACATTCATATATTAATATAATTGTATTAAAAAAATGTTTGAAAATATTTTGCAACATTATGATATGTATTAAGATGATGCATATGTCTTACATTAAACCTTAAATAAATTTGTAAGCCATTGCAACGATAATTCCTACACCCATTGAATAAAGCCACTTTTGGGTGATCATGATCAACTAGTAAGAACATGGATTTCCATCCAATTAGTACATAAACCTAATTCCTTAAGCATTCACACGTACTAATAATTGTGTAATGTTTGACCATCATTCTAACTTAAGCATAGCTTTTTAATGAGTTACTTAACTAGATGATCTTGAGTGTATAACCATCAACTCAACACTTATTGCATAATGCACCATAAATAATTTATCTTAGGATAATCTCACCGAGTAGCATGCTGTGACTAGTTTTCCTCTTTGAGGACAGAATTTCTTGATGTTTTGCATGATAATACCTACCATAGAGGCCGATCCAACTATCATACGATTATAAGAAAATTTTGCTTACTTTGAGAAAATTTCCACAATGAGATCCACGTGACAACGTCTACCTTAGGGCAAGTTTGTTTCATGCCATCACAAGAGGCCATTGATGGAGGCCGTAGGCAAGTTATAACATGCTCCCCAAAGCATAATTTAGGTTTTCAATTTTTCTGCCACAGTTTTTTGCTGCGGTATTGGTTCACATTTCCTTCGTTACTGTCTTTTCTTCATCGTTTCCATTCCACTGCCACTGTCGGGCTGTCCTAGACCACTATTGGCTCCATTGGGTCGGGTTTCTATCATCTTGTTTTTTGGGAAAGAATTTTACAAAAAATTATATTTTCATTTCTGGCTCACATATTTTATTCTAAATGAATAAATAATAAAATAAAACTCTATTTGAAGATTATAGTCCATGATGTATAATATACATGCCCAAAAAACAAATTAAATTACAAATAAATTTCTAAGAATCATAATTTAGCAAAATTACTTTACCATCCATAGCAATAAAATAATTATATACATTCATTCACATACATTCGGCTAAACATGCAAATAATTACAAGAATATCATATCTTATCAAATATTAATCAAATAAGATGAAGAGAGAGATTCGGTCTTGGTTAACAATCGTAACATAGTACAACCTGGCACTCTGATACCAATTATTGGAAAAAAATCTGATTTGAAAGCAACTTTCTTGCATAGCTAATAAACCATAATATATACATATTTTTATCCCATGCTTGACATATTTTTGGATGATTTATCATAAGATTTAGTGAATTTGATGCTCCTAATCCTTTAAATTCATATTTTATGCTTAGGTGAGCATAGGAAGGTGAAAAGAGCAAGAAACGGGCCAAAAATGGACAAAATGAGCTTATCTCAGTATTTCAAATGGCCTAAGCACTTCCACACGTGTAACACCCCAAACCCGGCCTAGACGTTACGACCGAATCCGTCGTGCCACATTGAAGCGTTCAAAACATATTATATTGTTGGTTTAAAAATCTTTACTTGGTGTGTTAAAAAGATACTTTTGTTATAGGTTAAAGTGAATGGAAGCTGTGCACTAGGTAGGAAACCAGAAAAAAGAGATGAGGTGAGTCCTTCGGACTGCTTAAGTACCAAGCTCTTTCGGATCCAATCCTAGACATGCACACCGCCATTGCCACACTCTAACATCGTGTATATTTTTAGGTTACTATTGTAATTATGTTTATTTTAAAATAAAACATATTTAATTTTGGAAAACGTTATCATAGCAAAAGCCTTGTTTGTAATCGTGTTACTTTGAAATCAATTTATGTTTTTGAAAACGAACCCTAGATCTAGCCCATTTTGATAGTTAATATAAATTAAGTTCATCATAATAGAATATAAATCAAACCCATAAAATAATAATAATAATAGAGCGGCCTTATTACATTTAAAAACCCAAAACCAAAAACAAAGATAAATAGGACGTCCAGTTCATCAGAAAGAAACAAAATTTGCAGACTTGCGTGGCCACTCTGAATCCCTCACAGCTCCAAGCCCACTATGGTTGGGGATCACCTGCGGGGATGAAAAATAAAGGGGTGAGTTTTGGGAAACTCAGTGTGTAAGTTAACCCAACCATAGCCTATATCAGCTCAAACCATAGAAACAGAATAAGTTGGCCTTAGCCCAGAACAGGAATCAGAATAAAGCCCATAGGCCCATAACAGATCAGAACAGATATTACATGCTTATGCAAAACCCAACCCATATCCATCCATATGTACCCCCTTCCAACCTTACACCATGTGGGGAGACTACTCGACCCACCCAACCACTACACGTCACGAAATATGCGGCAAGCAGGCGCGAGCGAATAATGTGACAGAGTCACCAGAACAGATAATCGTGGCAGAGCCACCGAATCAGATATACGCGTGGCGAGCCACCGGATCGAATAATTTGTGGCATAGCCACCGTAACGCTTCCTCCATAATATAACCCATGTCCCCATGCAATGTAGATGCAATCATGGCATACATCGTACATATTTAGATCATCATGCTTTCCAGTCAAAACTAACCCTAGGGGTATAATGGTAATTTTACACCGAAAGGTATAATGGTAACTTTTCCATGCATAGGGATATTTTAGTATTTTAACTATTTTAAGGTTTTCATGCATAATTCTACCATTTACGCACTATCAAAACACTTATCACAAGATACTTACGAATTGGGCGGTTGGCCCATTAACACGATTTCGGCCCACTAAGCCCAAAATATCAATAATGCACGAAATTGCACGTACTGCAGTTTTATCGCTTAAGATTACCAAAAATATGCACCCACTTATCTTTCGAGCATTCGCACATTCGCAAGTTCCCAAAATACCGACTTTTCGGCATTTCGGCTTTTCGGCTTTTGCCGATCTAGTCTATGAGAGGTGTCGATTTACACACTGATTTATGACGATATGCTGACGAGATCCACACACGAACTGCCTACAAATAGATTACTAACATGTTAATCTAACTACTAAAAACGAACTATAACTAACCCCTTACCATATTCGGCCCAAAGCACCTTAGGCACTAGCGAACCTACCTTTGCCGAAATTAGCGATTGTGTCTAGATTCAGTCGTTTCCCCTTGTCCAAGCCTCTGATCAGCAGCCTCTGAATCACACTATCATCATAATAAACAATGGTCACAACCCTTAGAGCCTTTAAGCCCAAACGACAGCCTCCCTAAGCCTTTAGGGATTTCGGCTTTCTAAATCCCAAAATAAAGAATAGATTCGAAAACTTACCACCAGTTTCTTCAGCCAACGATTTCACTTAAGCTCTTATTTGATTCTGATGTAGATCTAACCCTCAAAACCTAGCAGAAGTCGATCTTTTAATGATCTAAGAATTCGGCTATGCCCCTAAAATATGGGGTTTTCGACTTTTAGTAATAGTGAAGAAAAGATGAGGGTTTTGTAGTGGCTTTGTCGATAGAGGTTTGGGGTTCAGAAAAAGTAAGAGTTGATCGCAAAGGATGAAGAAATACGAAAAAGAAATCAATAGGTTGGCTAGGAGAATTTGGCACAGACAATATGAACCTTCGGGTTTTCGGCTTTTGTGATATTCGGCTGTAAGGCTTAAAAAAATAAAAAAGAATAAGGAAGTGGTGAAGAGTAAAGTGGTAGAATGATTCGACTATGGAGAAAAGAAGAGGAGAAGGTAGATGGAGAGAAGAAAGAAAAGAAAGGAGGAGGAGGAAGGATGGTCAGAGAAACGGCACAACACACCCAAATGCCGAAATTCCCACTACTACAATACCTAGCCGAATTTCCCATGCTAAAGTCCCTTGGCTGGCCACCTCTTACTCCTTGATCAGCTCTTAGATTTCCTCCCTTATCTTTATCCTTACTCAATCCCCTTATCATCTTAAACTCTCCCTAACAGAGTTCCCCCTTGAGTTCCATCACCTCCCCTTTTTTTGTGTACAAAAATAAACACCTTATTTGTTTGTCTTGCGGCTCGAACCTGGGCTCTTTCTACACTTCTACACGCCACTTTTATAGCTTTCTCAGTGGCTCCACATGCCACTTTGCCACTTGCTTCCTTATGTCTTATTTTACCCAAATAATACTTAAGACCCTAGTTAACCAAAACCCCCTTTTCTCTTATGGATTAAATTAAATTGAACCCCGGGTTTAATCTTAAACTTGGGCCTTCTAGAGGCCCACTAACATACTTAGACCTACGCCAAGCAGTTAAAACAGAAAAATTCTAAAATTCACCACAATTCACAGAAGTCCCGAAAATTAGGGCGTTACAACACGGGTAAACCACACTCTCGTGTGTCATGGTTGTGTCAACATTAAACCAAGTCAGAATTACACACAGCCTGAGCACCTTTACACAGGCGTGGCATACGGCTGTGTCCCTGTCGAGCACAAGTCTAATTCTATTCGGAAAAGGCTAAATTTGGGCTATTTTGGGCATTCCAAAGTCTATAAAAACATCGGAGAGGAGGAATCATGGGACACGCAGAGTAGAAGGCAGAAAATACTCAAGGATAGCCATCAGAATCAGCTCGGAAGTAGGATCTACTTCAAGACTGAAGATCTCCATTCAATTTCCTAAGAAGTTTTTTTGGGTTTCTTTATGTTTTATTGTTTTCTCAGTTTTCAGATATTTTCCATTATTATGAACTAAATTCCCTAAATACCTAAGGGAGATGAAACCTAAGACGGCTTATTACTATTTGATTTATATGATAAATACTTGTTCTTATTCTTAATTGTGAGTTTAATCCTTGTTTTAATATTCTAGGATATTAATTCAGGTTTTTGATGTGCTTATTCAGTGGAGCAGAAGTCCCTGTTTAAGAGTAGATCTTCCATAATTAAGCGGAGTTACATGCAATCCTAGAGATAGGACAACATAAATCTATCGGATTAGAGTCAAACCTAATAAGGGAATCCATAGATCAAGTTAATGCGACAATAGGGGTTTTAATTAGAAAGAGATTTCAATTAATCAACCTAGAGCCAGTTGTTTTTAGTCTCGAGAGATATATTAACATAAATCAGGGATTTCTACGGATTAAGTCAAGTAAATAAATCGTCTAATTCAGAAGTAATAAGTGAAGTCTAGGTGGATTCTTCCTTGGGTATTGTCTTCTCCATCAATTTTCTAAACAATATTTTCCAACTTTTATCTTTGTCGTAATCTTAGTTAATTAGATAATTAGTCTTAGTTAAAACATCCCTTTAATTATTAGGCTAGATAATAAAAAGATAGTCATTACTAGTACTTTTAGTCCTTGTGGATACGATATTTTCGGTCTCACCATAACTATACTACTGTTCGCTAGGTGCGCTTGCCTAAGTCGAATTTTTAGTTAGTTTAGTGACCATCAATAGCAACAAATTAAAATTTTGAAAACTAAACTGGTTTGTGATATTTAAAGCAATAAACCTTAGACCGAAATCGTACCTATGTTTTTGTATAAGCGGATCATTGATTTTTTTCGGCTTTCAACCAAACGATCTTCTCCACTATTCTCGTATCACAAATTCCTTTGAGTGTGGGCTCGAATCGGTTGAATCAAAACACAGAACTAGAAAAAGTTTTATTTTCTTTTTTGAGGTGAAAACGAAAAATTTCTATTATTTAATAGAAACTAATGAAATTGTTATTCTAGAAAAATATATTTATTAATTGAGAATAAATTCTCTCTATTTTTCGATAGAGTAACAATCTCTCAAGTTGTGAAAATAGCTCTATCAGTGCCATCTATTTACATGAAGAGAAAATAGAAATCTTGTTGAATTGTAGAGGTTTATTTGAAATAGAAAAATAAATTCCTACTTAGAGTGGACGTATGGTGGACAACACACCCTACTATTCCTACTAGGGTTGCTGCCCACCTTCATGTTACATGATCAGATTTTGGGCCTATCTCATATCGGGTCCAATTACGAGTATTTTCTAGACTTTTTGACCCAATACTTTGTAATTTGGTCCAACCCGATTCTATTTTTCTATTTCCCAAAATAAACTTTAATATATATTAAATAATTTTTTCATCCCAATTTTACCACCGGTAAAATTATGACAATTTTACCTGGTAAAATTTATAAAATAAAAAATATGTTTAATATTTCACTACTCAACATGTTCACTATGAATGATTTATTTATTTTCATTTTCGGGCTTTAAAATAGCTCAAAAACGTAAACTCATTCTTCCGACCATTTTTTAGTAATCCATGTATAGTTACAAATGAATCATTTCTCAGTTTCATTTTCATTTCCATTTCCATTTCTATTTTGATAAAACCACATTCATTTCCAAATGATTCTATTTCTCCATTTCGGAGAAAACCATAATAATTTTTGAATTTTTTAAATTTCTCTATTTTTATTCATTCTATTCATGTAACGCCCCAAAAATCTCTTATATATTTATTTCTTTTTGTATGTTTCTGACATAAATATATGTCTACTTCAGTGGTTAAGTGTTTTGGGAAGTGTTCGGGAGGTCTCAAGTTCAAGCCTTAGCTTAGGCAAATTTTTGTTTTTAAATGAATAAACCCCTATCTCTAATCAGTAGGCTTATTAATAAATGTTGGTAAAATATGTTAGAATGGGCCTGCTGGTCTAATGGTTGAGTAGAGTGTTAAGGGGGTAGAAGTCTGGAGTTCAAATCTCTACACGATCAAGGGGATTTATTTTTACTGCTGGTGCCGTGTGAGTGTTGTAGTTTGACCAAAATTCTGAGTATTTGAGGAGTGTGGGGTTGTTGTGGCCGATTTTTAAGAGGCTAATGATGGTGATTTCAGTTGTTGAGGGGATTGTGGTGGGTGAGTAGTGAGGATTTTGAGGAGAGATTTTAGGGATTGTGGAATTAGGGGAGTGTTGTGGAGGATATGGGCATTATCTTGAGGAATTTCGGCCAGAATAGATTTTTTGGCTGAAAATTTTTCTTCCTCATTTCTTTTTGTGTTCTGTCGATTTTTTACTTTCCAAATTTTCTTTCTCCTTTTTGTGTTAGCCGAAAAATCCCAACTTGCTATTGTTTTTTTTCAAAATTCAGTTCCCCTTTTCTGTCCCCAAATTTTTTACACTAGTTTCCTTTCCCCTTAAGTCGACCATGCGTCATCTTGCTCTTCTCCTTGGCCGAATATTGCTAGGTGAGTTCTACTTTGCCTTTTATCCCCTTTCGGCCTTGCACTTCCCTTCCCATCATTTTTTTTCCTCTTCTTGCTGTCACCCCTAGGTTTTGCCTCTTTTCAGTTTTTGATTCCCCTTTTCGATTCTTTCTCTCTTGCGTTGCCAAATTGCATTCTACTTTATCGTCAGTAGGGTAAGTGATTTAGGTGTTTTGTTGTCTCGTTTTATAAGATACTAAATGAAGGGTTGTGTTTGATTGGTAAGTATGATTTAATTGAAGTTTGCAGTGAAATTCGATTAAAGGTTTAACGAAAAGGTTTTGTGACTCTTGTTTTAGGTGGAGACCAAGAGTTGGTTGGTGCATCTTCAAGGAACTAAGGGAGCAATTTCGGTTGTTTTCAGTAAAGGGGTTTTGGTTGTTGATCGATTTTTAACTTCGTTAGGCTTTGATTGAATAACGAGTTAAATAGTTGATTAAATGATGTTTTGGGTTGAATCTAGGTTTGGAGTACTCGGAGTGCGGTTTAACTTCAAAACGGAATCAGGTGTGTAACAGTAATACTGTAAACAAGAATCGACAAAAAACTAAAAAGTGAGGCTATCGATGCGACACGGGCGTGTGGCCGTCCGTGTAGTAGGCTGTGTGATCGAACACGGGCATGTGATTGACGAGGCTGGCCATGTCCGATACACGGACCGGATCAAATTGGACCGTGTAGGCCATCCAGGAGTGTAGGCCCACACGGATGAACTACACAAGCGTGTGAGACTTTTGGGCCAGGCCGAGTAATTCACACGGCCAAGGCCGGGCACACACAGGAGAACATCATGGGCTTGTAGGCCCATTTTTACTGTTTTATTGCTAAGGTTACACGGGTCATCCGAGTCGACTGTAGACCTACTGTAGGGTTGGTATGCTTACCTAGACCCCTAACTGACTGAAATAACTGTATGACTGATATGAATAAGTATGATGATGTTCAATGATTTGATACTGTATGTCCTAATTACATTCATGATATTATGTTATAGCATGTCATATTTGTATATTGCATTGCATTGGGTTGGGGGCCTATATTATTCAGAGGAAGTGTACTGAAAGGCCTAGAGCCTAATTTACTTTAGTGCCGCCTTTGGTACTTTTTTGAGTGTAGGGATGGGTGGGTTGATTATGTCCCCACATGGAGTGTAGGGTTGGACGGAGTTGGAGTGTAGAGGCTGGCTGGGTAGGATTTGATACTGTAAATCTGTTACTATACTGAATATTGATATTGTAATAAGACCCAAATGCATGACTGCTTCTGTATTGTAATGGGCTAAGGCCTTAACTGAAACTGTTACTGAAATAGGCTTAGGCCCAGACTATGATTGCATTTTGTCTGCTTGTTTTTATGGGAATTACACACTGAGTTTTCATAAACTCACCCTTCTTTTTATTTGTACAGGTAATCCCCAGACTTAGGCGGATCGGTACGGCGGAGGACACAGCGGTGGCCACACGACCTATTTCATTCTATTTAGTACTTAATTATGATTATGATTTTATTTTCGAGTATTTTACTGTATCATGGCCTCTTTGGAGTTTTTTGTTTTTTAATTTGGGATTTCTATTGTGTGGGTCTATAATTGCTAGTGGTAAGAGTAATCGAGTTTTCAAAATGAATCAATCATTTTAAAAAAAAATACACACAAATAAGCAAACCGTTTTAATAGATTCCACATAGAATAAACGTTTTGAAACCTTTCGACTGAGTAATTAACACAACTTTAAAATTAGTAAGTAATAATGAAAAGTTTCTAAGTGGAAAATGTTTTAAGCAAAGTTTTAAAGCACACTACAATGTGACATCGCCAGATTTGGCCATAACGTCTAGGCTGGGTTTGGGGTGTTACAATTCATTTTGATTCAAACATGCAATTCATTTTTGGTTTCAACGAGCTAACGGAGGGACCGATTAGACACATGTATTTAAGGTTAAAATTATTTACAATTAAATTTGAATTTGTCGCCTATTAATTATAAACTTATTTATTCACGAAGTCATCCTACTATAGTATCATGAATGAGGTCTTCCTAATGACAAACCATTATGAAAGTAACTACTTAGTGCTCGTCCAATGACCTTGTCATAAGTGTGTTACCCTCATAGGATATCATTGATCTCTTTGAAAAAATATTCGCTCTCCTAATATGACCTTATTTTATCTCACGGTAACCATTACATCTCCTTTCATAAAAAATTAATTACTATGAAATAGTAATCAAGTCGTCTATCACAAAGACGAATGACCTGTGACCACCTTTACTTTTCATCAACAATATAATTCCAATGGGACGATATCATTTACCCATGTCTTGGGCTATGAATTCCACTGTTTTGAATGACGCTACATACTGTAGAAGCTGTACACCCAATACACCAGCTTTCGGTTCCTTACTTATTCGAACTTAGGCTTTTACTTACATCAAAGTGTGTGAGTCATGCATACATCGTTCGTCATCCACTCAGGATTTAGGTATGTCACACTATGAACGTTACAAGTGAATAAATCCATAAACGGATTCAGAATCTATTTTGCTTGGGTCCTGTTTGATTTACTGCTAGTCCAATTAGTCACATCTATGTCTCTATCTTCTGGGAGTTATTCGCTCTGATGCCCAAGACAAAGTATCTTCCCAATTGGTCTTGATAGATGAAATATTAGCCTTTCAATCGGTTTTCTCTTTTCCAATTAGCCTAAGGACATTTTTAGGTTTGTCTACTAATACAAGTTGTCTTTTTGTATCACGATCAGACCACGTGATACCGCTCAGTATTTCTTTAAACATTAGACAACAAATGAGCAACATTTGCTTCCATTTTTCTTTGTGTAAAAAAACCATGTGAGGACAATTATACAAAGTATATTAATGTAATCAATGAATTTTTTAACCAATCTATTCAAAATATTTAAAAGTGCACTTAGACTAAATTACTACATTTAGGGCACCAACTCTAATACTACCAACAAAAAATTGTCCCTAAAAACTACCTAGTGGTGAAGTATTGATACCTTCCTTATAGGTATCAGTACCTCATGGATAAATTGATTAATTGGTGGTTTTCTGGGCATAGGTGTCGATACCTCATAACAAGTATCGGTACCATGTATGAAAATATAATATGAATATGCCTAAACTCTTATACAAGTATTCTTAAATCATATACAAAGTATTCTAATAAATATATAATGACCTAATATATATAGACAACCTAATGGCATGATGCAAACATGCTTGAATGTTAAAATCACTAAGCGGCCTCTTTATGATACCAAAAAGCACAACTAAGTGACCAAAAGTGATCAAACATAGCACATGCATCAAAATAGTTTAGTGCTTCTACATTTAACTTTTCACTAAGGGAAGCATTAAGGCATTTTCATACATCAATATGTTTCTAATAATAATGCTAAAAGCATGACATTTGATCTAAAAAAAATTAGAGATATCAAGCAATAATAAAAAATTTACATAGAAAAGCTTATTTTTAATCATGGTAAGTGCATTTTAATGTTTTGCCCTACTTCAAACTTACAATTTTCTTAACTAAATCATTTCAAAGTGCAACTAGAGTACTAAAATCATGTTGAAAAATGCTTGTGAAAGTTGGCTAAACCATGAAAGCTCTGCAACCCAGTAAAAAAAATTATGCATTGGTCAATCCTTTCACCTTTTTATCATCCACCTTCGTGCCATTCACACAAAGAATTGTTGGAATATGAATTAACATCTAAAATAAAATTTTAATTAAAACAATAAAGCATATGAAACAGAATAAACCAAGCATAGAAGATTTAGATTCTATTGCATATATAGTCATTCATTTTTACCATATCTAAAATATGAGATACAACAAGTGAAAAGTTTTATACATCGAACCAAAGGGGTCAACATCATCAATTCTAGTGTAAGCCTATAACCTAATCATGTTTTTCTTGTAAACACTAAATAGTATTTAGATGTATACATTTTTTTCTAGTTTTTTATAATAAATAAATGATATATTTCTTTATCTATGAGTAAAATGCTAATTGCGTAATGTTTAGTACTTGTTTTGTAACACCTTGAAAATCTCAATGCCATTAAAGATTTTATTTTGGTAATGTAAATGTTAAATTTTTTTTAGAAAAGAAGAATTATTAATTGAATAATGATAGTAGAGTTAAATTAGACGTTGTGAAATATAATATTTATGATATATTTTGATGGGATAAATCATGGCCATTTAATCAAAATATAAAGATTAAATCATAGGCATTGATTTACTAATTAATTAATTAATTAGATAAATTGTATTTTCAAATAATTATAGTTTTCCAATAACTAAAAAGAAAAGGTGTAATATCTTTTAGTTATTGATCAAGAGTTATATCACTTGATTTTTGACAAAAAATTATAACTATACAAGCAATATTACTTGTAAGAAATTGATGGTTGTTTTGTTATGGAAAAAAATTCATGATATTGAAAAAATGTTGAATCAGTTTGAGAAATATGATATGAAAATGGATGAAATGATTGTTGTACTCTCCATTATAAAAAAATTTCCTCCATTTTGGAAAGAATTTAAAAGAAGTCTAAAACATAAGAAAGAGGAAATATCTCTTAAGGCTTTAGCAAATCATCTTCGTATTGAAGAAGAATATTGAAAGCAAGATCAAAACCTAGATTTTGAAAATGTCAAAGTGCCTATTATGAAGGAAGTATAGACTACTAAATGTTCCAAAAGAAAGTTCGAATAGACTACTAGAGCACCTAAGTTCAAAAAGAAACAAAAGGGTTCATGCTACCACTGTGGTAAGTTAGGACATTTCAAGAATGAATGTCGATTTTTCAAGAAGAAATCTTCTTCTGAGGCTGATAATAATGAAAAGTTTGTTGCAATGATTTTTGAAATTACTATGGCACAAGATGATAATGTGTGGTGGATTGATACTAGAGCAACCAAACATGTTTGCAAAGGTAAAAACATATTCACAAGGTTCACACAATGCGAATATGGCAATAACTTGTACATGAGAAATTCTTCCACCGCAACAATCAAAAGCAGAGGGTTTATCGAACTACAATTCACTTCTGGAAAGGTTTTAAGCTTGAATGGCATATATTATATACCAAAATTTGGGAAGAATTTAGTGTTTGGAAGTCTGTTGAATAAGTTTGGTTTCAAACTTGTTTTTGAGGCGGATAAGTTTATTCTATCTAAAGGAGGAATTTTTGTAGGGAAAGGGTATATGTATAAGGGTATGTTCAAACTCAATATTATTAATAAGAATAAACATATTGTTTCTGCTTATATGGTTGAATCTTCTTGTTTATGATATTATAGATTAGGTCATTTAAATTATAAAAAATTGAATGGCATGCATAAATTAGATTTAATTCTTGTTTTTAATAATAATATTGAAAAATACAATGCATGCATGCTGACTAAAATTACTAACAACTCTTTCCCTAAGGTTAAAAGGAAAACAAAAATACTTGATTTGATACATAGTGATTTATGTGACATGTATAATACTCCTACATTAGATGGAAAGAAATACTTTGTTACTTTTATTGATAATTGTTCAAGATATTTGTAATAGCACAAATTCGCCCGGGCTTAATAAACCAAACAGAAAACCAAAAATAAAATAAACCAAAATGTCCAATTTATACAGTCCATGTCACAAAAGAAATAAAGCCCAAAAGGCAAATAAACCCATTACACCCGAGGCCCAATTACAACAGCACCCGACAAACCCAACCCCTTACATTACAAACCCATTTCTAAGCCTACCCTTGACCCAATCCAATGAAGCCTAGGAAGGCCCAAATAGCCAACAGAACACGGAAAGCCCTAGGGTTTCAGAAACCCTAGGCGCCGCAAATGGAAGGCTCTAGAAGCTAAATCAATGCGTCGTTCCATCTACCCCTATCGACGCCGTGATTCCCGGCCTCAATTCCGACCATAGTTGAAGCCGAATGAACACAGATCAGCGCCAGCACCGTCACCATCAGGACCTAATCATCCTGGCTCACTGATTTCCTCGTGAGACATCTACAAAATGAAAAAAACAACAGCAGAAAACAGGGGCAAAATATGGAAAGAAATCAAAAGATTTCTTTCCCAGATTGTAAATCACTTACAAAGGGTTATAAAAACCCATCATTTTCTAATTTGTAGAGGAGGATTTTCCGAGAAAGAAATATACACGCAGATTCAATAAAAAGAAAAGCACAGTCTTACCAACTTACAATATCAGTAGTCGATCGAGTACAAGAGGTGAATATTTTAGTATATATTACAAATGGTAAAAGAGGGGAAGGGATTACCTGTTTTTCGCTGGAAAATGTGAGGGTTTTTTGACCCTCCGACCACCGTATGTGGTGGTGTAGACGGGGGCGCGTGAGCGCGTGTGAACCCCTGGATGGAGGCCTAACGGTGCTCCGGGATCGGCCCTCGAGTCCTCTTTCAGAGGATTTCTTTTGTTTTTTTTTTAAAACCGGATGCAAAAATGATTTTAAGTTCAGAAGTTAGCTTATATAGCCCCTGTAATACGACGTCGTTTGGCTTATTTCAATAAGCATTTAAACGACGTCGTTTCAACGAAGGATCCGCGCGTTGACCCGTGACCCGGGAAAGGATCCGCTTGTTTTTGAGAAATGGGCAATTTGTCCAATTGATCCCTCCCGTTTTTTTAATTTTTTTAGTTTCATTTTATTTTTTTATTTTAATTTAGCCCCAATCTCTGATATTTGCTTCTATTTGATCCTAACGGCCTATAAAATTCATTCAGAAAAACAAAGTCGTTTTTGGGATTAGGGTTTAATTACCCAATGAGTCCCTCTGTTTTAGCTTGTGTTTTAATTAAGTCCAAATATTTTTATTATTTTGCAATTAACCCCAGATCCTTCAATTAAATTCAATTTTAATTTTTTTATACATATTTTTAGTATATATTATTTTTATTATCCAATATATTATTTTTTTAAAAAGGATTTGTTTATCATATATTTATTATATATATTATTTATATTTATATTATATGTTTTTAGTACATATTATTTTTATATATTATATATTATATTATTCATATTATTATACATTTTATTTAAAAATTTAGTATATACTATGTATTTTCCTATATATATATTAATTATTTTACTATATTTTTATATGAAAATACTTATTAAATTATTATTATCTTCTATATTCTTCATATATGGTATTACATATATTTTTATTGCTATATGATTTATATTATTACATATTTTATTTGTAAATTATATTATATTTTACCATATTTTCTTATTACCTTTATTTTATCACAAAGTATGCATTGTTACTTATTAATTATATACATTTTTTAAGAATAGCAACATCTAGTACACTATTTTTCTTATATTATAAGTTATTATACCCTATAATATAATCTATATATGTATTATTTTAAAAATAGAGTCCTCTTTTTATTATTCTTATATTATTTAATATATTTCTAAATAGTTTTTTTTTAAATATTTGTACACTAAATTTGTTTATTTATTTTTAGATTCTCCTTTATTTTGATATTGTACAATGGGTTAAATTTCATATATCATTTTATTCTTGCTTTTTTATATTCACATAAAATTAGTTAATTATGATAATTTAGAAATATTTGCATAAAATGTTGTTATGTATGCTTTATACAATTTATACTATTGAATTCATTATATTCCATGTTGCATTGTGTATGTAATGATACTATTTATGATCATGCACGAAATAATAGCATATTAGATAATTTAAATCCTTGTTCGTCACCTTTATTATATTTGTATGAAATGATAAAGCATATATATTGTTTTTAATTTCTTATAAGATGTAAAACATATCATTACTTTTAAAACCAAAAGTCATTAAAAAAGGAACTTTTAAAAAAGAACGAGGCAATATTTTAGATGTTTAGAAATTTGAGAAATAGTGCCCTAACATGCTGAGTTGCATTTTCCCATTTATCTAAATATCTAAAATATCCTTTTTTAAGCGAGTTTTATAAATCATAAGATGATTTCAGCTACGAGAGTTTAAAGATATCGTGCCCAATTATGCTGGATGTGATATTTATTACTCCTTCAAAGCGAATGAATCTCGATTCTCTTAATTTGAATTGTTACAAAAATAAGGAAACCTCATTTTTTTAAATATTCTCAAAATTCTGACATTGAGACAAAAATGATCCAATTTGGTACCAATTTTGGGCGTTACGAGGGTGTTAATCCTTCCTCGAACGTAACCGACTCCCGAACCTGTTTTCTCACAAATTCGTAGACCAAAATGTTTTGTATAGTGATCCAATCACACTTTAAAAGATTGGTGGCGACTCCCGTTTTCATTTTTTAAAAGTCGATCCTTTTTTTAAAAAAATCCCTTTAAAAAGAGGTTTCGACAATATTGCTATGTATATTTATTGCATTCAAAAGATGAATCGCTTGATAAATTTAAAGTTTATAAATCTGAAGTTGAACTTCAATGTTACCCCCCAAACCCGGCCTAGACGTTATGGCCGAATCGTGAAAGTCACATGGGACACCTAAACTACGATTCTACCTTATCGATGGTTGAAAACCTTAAATGCGCTCTCTTTTTAATAAAACTGCAATTACCTTTGTTATTTAGAGAAAAACCTTCATTATTAAAAATCCAATCCTTATTAAGTTAGGTTCGTAGCACTGGCGTGGTTTTCGGAAAACTCTTTGCACATCGTTAAATAATTTATAATGTTATCCATATTAATGCCTCTAAAATATTCTAAATCACTTTCCTCCACAAAATCATTTTCACAATATGGAGCATTAAAATTCACATATAACTCGATGGGTAACTCTTACCTCTTTTCCTCGTACAAGTATCGTTCCCTACATGGCACCTTCTAACCTCCTAGACTCTTGGTCCCTAAAAGATGCATAAATTTTCCATATTACCGAAACCACATCAGAGTCTTTAGGGGTAACACAAAAACGTTCCTACCTATGATATTAAACCAGTTGCCATATATCCCTACATAGTATCATCGACGATTCAAACCCCCTTTCTTGAATAAATGTTTTCCCTAAATCTTTAAAAAGTATTTTCCAATGTTTGGATTTGGAAAATTCGAGGGGCTTGTAACCATCGACAGTTCAGGTTCATTAGCCCTTCTAGTTTTTCTCGAGGGTATTTTCAATAATTTTTCAAACTAGACAACTAACTATCAAACAATTTATTTCACGATAAGTAGGAGCAATTCAATGGAATATTAAAAATCCGGGTTGGACCCCTTAGCCTTATAGAAGAGCTTGTGGTTCCTTGCGAAAAGTTTGTGCACTTTCCTCGTTAGCGTGATGTTTTCGTTTTTGCACCTAGTACAATCACAAAAGAAAGCAAGACAAATTGCAATACAATAGGAAAAGGGTGAAAAGGGATTTTTAAAGTTTAGGGGTTTAGAAGAGTGTTTGAGAAGATTTAAAGTTTGAGAAAGGTTGAAGCTTAATTAAATAAGGTTTTAGGTAATAAAAAAAATATGTTTTAAACTTAAAAAGATCGGGTTAAAACCTGAATTAATCCACTGAGTTGAATAGTTATAATCTTTTGCTAAAAAATTAAGTGATATAACTCTTCGCTTTAAGATACATTACTTATCACTATTCACTAACTCTTGATTAATTATTTACACCATTTCATTTATAGCTAATAAAACATTATGTATATATTAAAAATGTTCCAACACTACTGCTGATATATGCACATATATATATATACACACACTCATATATGTGCATCAATTTATTCTTCTATTAGCACATGTTAGTTTATTCCATGTTCATCCAATGATACTTTCACCTTATTAAGCTCTAGTATTATTTGCCTTAACTGTTGACTATATATATTAACTTATTTTTACTTAAACATAGTGTACCATATGTCAACTTCCTCATTTGGTTTAATACTTTAAGCTTTTAAAGAAGCTTGCACTACTTATCTTATGCAACCAATTACTATTTTATTTTTAATCTCAAATTCATCACTCTTTTCCATGTTTTAATTATGCATGATTTGGCTAAATAGATTATTTCTCAAAGTAACGAGGACTGTGATGGAAAACTTACAAAATTTGCTTTCCTTTTGATTTCTTTGGAAGCAGCAAAATAAACTTCAGCTCATTCGAGATTTCTTTTGACACTTGTGACCAGCGGGAGAGACCAATCTCTAATGCCTGATTTAGCTTCAATCTAAGAAGAAAACAACACAAATTAGGAGCGGCACAAGTTCAGTTCAATTAAAATCAATTAAATGGAATCAATATCAACTAACATTTATGGTAAACAATGAAATTTGTGGAGCATTTGTCAGCCGATATCAAGGCTACTTGCAACCGTTTCCAAGTGATGATTAGCAGCTCCTTTATTGAGGATATATGACGGCTCACTTGGTTGAATATCAATTAAGACAGGCGGTACATGGCAACAGCCAAATAATGCAATTAATAGAACAATGGTGAGAAAATCACAGCCAAATCATGTACATGATGCTGCCAATGGTGCATTCGATGTGAAAGAAGAAAAATCACATGAAGAATTGATGAACTAAAAGATAATTCAAGAGTGAGTGATTGGTATGGACGGTGGACAGCAACTTAATGACGATGACGCAAGCTCCTTCTCTCTTCATGGCTGCAAAAGAAACACCAACACAGAGCAGCGGCAGCTGCTGTGGTCGGTAAATGCAGCAACTACCAACTGCTATATGCAGTATATTAGCACCTAACTTGAAATAAAAGTCAACATGTCCAAGGGGCAGTAGTTCTGCCAAGCAAAGGAGTACCAATCAGAAAAAAATAACAACACAGATGTATATTAGCATAAATTAGGACCTTTAGGCAGTAACTAATTGAAGCAATTATCCACATAAATTAAAGTTAATGATATCTGCATGCACAGCATGTAGCGATAGGTTGCCGGAACAATTTATATCAGCTTGCTATAGCCTTAAATATTTTAACATCAATAGAAAATTTAGATCAGCAGTAGTTTGCAACATCTTGAAGACATGGGTAGCATCATTTTAGACCGCAACATAGTTTGAAACTCTTTGAATTGAGCAGAAGCTTTGGAGAAATGGAAGCTGTCGTTATAGGCAGTGAGTGGTAGCAAGAAAAATGGAGCGACAGCAGCAATCCAGCTTGAATAACCGAATATTAGTAGAGGATTTATAAGCATCTTCAGCAGTAAGTTAGGTCCTCATTTAAACCAAAACTCTCGTATTCTTCTTCACATTTTTCTCTTCTCCCTAGTAGCATATTCGGGTGACTTATACACTGCTATTGACTCCAATACGCCACGACTATGTGCTCCCTTCTATCCTAGCAGAAAGCAAATTCGGTGCACCCGCCTTCTCAATATACCACACTCATCCCATGCATAATGGAATGCTTTGACATGTTTCCACAATGCCACATAGCTTCTTAGATTTCCACCTTCTAATGTCAACTTGTCATCTAACAAAAGTGTCTTATAATTCTATTATCTAAGCTTGTTAATCATTCCTTTTTAACCGTATACTAAGGCCATGTGACAATGGTTTAATTGCCAAAAACATCCTTGGTGACACTTATTAAGGCTTTGCCTGGTAGAGTGGAAAGAAAATTGGAAGGATGGAAAATTGAACGAATAGAAAACTAGAAGGATGAAAAACATAATTTTTCTTTCCATAGGTGTGCTTGGTAGGAAAGATGAAAAACTGAAAAGAAAATACTTGTTCTTTCCGTCCGTTGCTTGATAGAGTTGATAAAGGAAAGAAAATAAAATAAAACATTTGAAGAATGTGTATATATATATATATATATATATATATATATATATATATTGTTGCTCAAGGTATCCACTGGAGCGAGTCCAGTGACTAATCATCTACGTTCTATAGACCCACTGCTCCATACACATTTCTATAATTTTTCTCTCATCTCATCATTTCAATTTGGAATGATTGATGTTTATGCATTAGGATGAAAAATTATCATCCCTCCTATTTTCTTTCCTCTCACTTTTCTTCCCAACCAAACACACTCAAAATTTTATTTCCTTTCCACTTTTTCGCTCCCTCATCTCATCCCTCCACTTTTCCACCTAACCAAGCGCACCCTAAAAGCTTTTAATTTAATTATTGTCATAGCTTAATTTTCCTACTCGTATTCATGCATATCAAGTTCGATGGGATCATCCATTCAAAAACAAGCCCATTTATCAATTAATACAATTTCACCTTGAGGGTGTACTTGGTTGAGTGGAAAAATAGAATGATAGAAGGAACGAGTGAAAAAGTCGAAAGAAAATAAATTTTGATTGTGCTTGGTATGAAGAAAAATAAAAGGAAAGAAAGTAGGAGAGACTATTATTTTCCATCCTAATGCATAGAAAAATCCTTCCAAATTAGAATGATAAGAGAAGATAAAATGAGAGAGGTGTGTATGTTAGTTCAAAATTATCCATTTTTTAAATGTTTTATTTTATTTCGTTTCATTTTTCAACTCTACCAAGCAATGGATGAAAATAAATTTATTTTTTATTTTAGTTTTCCACCTTTCCTACCAAGCACACCTATGGAAAGAAAAATTATATTTCTCATCTTACTATTATTCCACCCTTTCAAATTTTCATCTTTTTAACTTTCTTTCCTCTTTAGCAATTAAAGCTTTAGCTCCCCTTAATCCAATTAAAATGAAGGCATTCTCCACTTACCAAGGTAAATTTTGTACAAATCCTTGTGTTAAAATGTTAGGTAATCTCTACTATTGTCCTTCTACTATAGTATCATGTCTCTCATTACTTTAATTGAAAATTGAAAATTTTTAAATTTTTTAGAAATTTTTTTATGTATTTTTAAGAGTAAGGACTAATTGACGAAAAATATAAACATTAAGAGCTATAAAAGTTATTCAACCTTTTTCTATAGTAAATTATTGGCAAAGTTGGGTGAAAGTTAGCTTAATGACCAAGATTTTTATATCAACAAAAGTATAGGACTAATTGTCTCAAAATTAAAGTATAGGGACTAAATTTTAATTTTCAAAAGAGTACAGGGACCCCTGGCATACTTAAACCTAAATTCTTTTATATAGTTAGCATAAGTATAAGTAGGTCCAATAACTTTTAAACCTTTTATTTTTTTCTTTATTTAATAAACACTGGGTGTGGCGCCTCAAATCCGGCCAAGACGATTTGACCTGAATCTGGAACATCACATTAGTCACCAAAATGACCAAAAACACATCCCATTTTAACACGGGCGCAATACATGCAACATAAAATAAAACATTCTGTTAACAATAAATATAGAGTACATTGTAGCTCTAATATGTTACTAACCATATTGTTGAACAAATTGACTTATTCCGAATTGTAATTTTTAGCCAATTTAGAAACTAGAGTTTCAAGAACTAAATCGTAAGGATGACAAATTATCAAATTAAATGTATTACAAAATTTATCTATGAAGTTACGAAATTAAACATCCAGATTGCCTGTGTACGCGTTTTCAAGGAGTTTAGTAACCATTTAGAGCTCTTATTGCATTACTTAAAAACTAGGACTAAATTACAAAGTTGAGTGAACTACCCTTAAGAGCACCCAGCTCCATGTTGGGATGACACAAAGAAGCACGTCGCAACATGCCCAGATGATAGGTCCTCACCCTGACTCCATGAATAGGGCATCTCGATGCCAATTTCACGTCCCGACAACCTTTGAACGTTGTCTTGACACTAGTTTCACATCTCGAAAACATTCGAACGTAATCTCAACTTCCCCTGCATTTTTGTAGCAAACAGACTTGCAATTCAACAATTCAAAATTTGGACACTTACCACTTCATGCATTTAAGGTCTAAACTCAATCCACACAAGTCATATTACTCCCTTTCAACATTTAAAACATGCTCACAACCTCCATAACACATCATGTCATATTTTGACTCTCTATGTAAACAATACATTTTCGCATGTATCATTAGGCTCAAAAGCAAGTACTCAACTTACCAAAGCAACATATCAAGCCTTTCTAAAGAACCTATATGCACAAAATGAACTATTTGGTCAATTGAAACATGCTAAAAGCTGTAGTATATATATTTTTTTCAATTAAATCACTTTTCAAAGTCTTTTAACATAAGTGTATCAAGCAAGCATAATATGCATCATTCATAACAAAAGTAAACAAAAAAGGAAGTTCCAAATCCTAAATACTAGTTCAAAAGGTCTAGTCTCAAATGAAACCCGTATTGCCTTTGTTCATAATTCAAAACAAATATCACCTACTCAAGAGTTATGCCTTGGATGGATCACCATACTTGCCCACTCTTCACTCTTTGGATGCGCTACTAGTCTGCAAAGTTTTGGTAAAGAGTGTGAGCTTATGCAAGGTCAGTGAATGCTAAAAATTACTACTAAGCAGACAAAATCACGAAGGTTAAGCAAAAGCATACTATAGGCACGTTTACAACTCATTTTCATCAAGCTAAGTCGATATATTCTTGCTACAAATATCTCACAAACATAGTACTTATTATCACATATAAACTCACCCAAAAAACTCATATATTTCAATCAATGATATATTGGCATCTTGAGACTATGAATCATACATGTATACAAACACACACATGCATTCACGCATTGGATAAACGAATCTCTATCATACTAATGACTCGAAGAGTCTAACATGTACCAAAAGTGTAGCATTAAGCTAAACACTCTACAGCCTATCCCGGGGCCTCAACGCTCAAATCACAAAACACAAAGGTGAGTACTCACAATCTTATGGCATGCCAACTATATCCAATGGCTTCAAAAGTTACAAGGCCAATATATCTATACATACACATGTTTCTTTATTGATTTATGCACATTTAGTATAATCATAACCAACATATTCACATTCATAACGCATTCGCCTAGCATGCTTACTAAATTCACAATTAAGGCACTCACAAGTGATAGCACAATGCTCAAAGAGCCACAAACACATTAGATCTCATGTATGTGTATTAAACTAGTCAATTATATACCATATCTTCAGTTTAACTCATATCACATTCTATTTTGACACATCGACATACCAGTAGCAACTCCAGAACACTCACCATTCTTGCTTTCACTTGCTAGCTGAAAGCTTAAACAAGCATCGTCTTACCTTTCGCCTTACTCGTAGAGGGCTCCGACAAATTCGAGACGTCTCATACATAAAACAAACAACACATATAGATCATTAACAACTACAAACAAAAAAATCAAACAAAAAAAGTAGATCCAATCTAGCTCCACTTAAACTGAATAATTCGACTAGTTAAGTAAAAAAATTCTTGATCAGATTTCATTTTCGTTGCTTGAAATTGATTCTAAATAGCTAATTAATCACTTTAGGATAGATCTAAACCACTTAGAACACCTAAGAAGTCAGAATTAAATTTTTCAAAAAATCATCTTAGAACGCCTTGTAGAAAAATCATCAAATCTTTAAAATCTCTTAACAATTTATTAAAGTAATATTAGAAACCTTTTAGTCTAATCAAAATAATTTGAAAATCACTTAGAAATCAAAGTTTAGTTTGGAAATCCAAATTTCGCCATTATTGATCTCAATCTTCGACATAATACATTAAACTCATAAAAACTCATTCTAGAGAATCAAACCTTGATTTGTAAAAACAAGATACATAAACACATAGTCAAGAAATAGAATCTTACCTTGTTGGGTGAAGAAAAATGAATCGGAGGTTACATTTCGTGAAAATCCAATAGAAAAAGAATGAAGAAATTGGTGATGTTTTTGATGGTTTTCTTTAAAATTAAGAGAGATTTTGGTTGTAATGCCCTGAATAATTTATTTCTGTTTCAATAAATCCTGACACAAATGTGTATCTACTTTAGCGGTTAAGTGTTATGGGTGTGTGTATGAGGTCTTGGGTTCAAGTCCTACATTTGGAAATTTTATTATTTTAGATCCAAGCCTTATCCCTGTTAAGTGGGCTTATATAACATTGTTTGTAAACTCATGTTAGAATGAGTTTGCTGGTTCGGATGTAAGGAGTTAGTGTGCTGGAGGTCTTGTGTTTGAATCCTTGCGTGAGTAGGGGTGATAATTTTTGTTTCGGTTGGTTGAGAGAGTTTGGATGGACTTAAAATTCTGAGTTGGTTGGGTAGTTAGTAGATGTAGTGGGATTGTGTTCAAACTAATCAATCTTATTTTTTTTCTTATTTTTATTTTTTCTCTCTTCCCAAATACCTTTTGACATTTCTTCTCCAAATTCCTCTTCTAAAAGTTTTGTATTTTATTTCTCCATTCTTTAATTTCTGTTCGCTATACTATCATTCAATCACTGTGCTTTGGGTTTTGTAATCCCTACTCTGACTGTGGTAGGTAAGTTTTTTTAAAGTTTTGTGCAATTGGGAATTGTTTTCAGGTGTGTTAATGTGGTGAACTCTTGTGTAGGTGTTAATCAAGGGGATCAAAATTCATTTTCTATCGTGTAGTGTGTTTCGGCTATCATAACTGTTTTGGTAAGTGGGTGAGCCTTTCGATTGAGTAAAATTTTCAAGTATGTCGATTGGGGTTTTGATAGATTGGTGTTTCGGTACTTGGAATTAATTGATTGAATGGTGTTTTTTTAAGTTTGAAGGGCTTGGAATTACTTACGCGTAAAAAATGAACCAGGTGTGTACCCTTAACGAGAGAAAATGAGGTTCAACGAAAGCTAAAAATTGGGTTTGTCGACGCCACACGGGCATGTGACCGACCATGTGACTGTCGAAAATGCGACCGTGCATTTGACACGGCCGTGTGTTGGTGTAAGTGTGGCCGTGTGGACCACAGGGCTAGACCAAGTTGGGCGTATGGGTTTTGGGCCAGGCTATCTAGGCCCACAGGGGCATGTGGGCCCAAGATTTTGAAATTTTCCCTAGGGTCGTACGGATCGTTTCGATCTCCTGTGGGCCTACCGTAAGGTCGGTAAGGGCTAACCAAACCCTAATTCATGTGATCTGATATTCTGATAGTCTGATCTGGGTAGGATACTGATATGTATACCTGACTATTTTGTTTAAGTATATATGTGATCTATATACGAGCATGTTAAGCATGTTAATTCTGTCAATTTTGTATTATGTATCTGTGTTAGAGTGGGATTTGCATATGTGGAGGAAGTGATTTGTACAGCGACCTTTTGTTTATATTTTGGTAGCTTGACTATTTATTCTTCTATTATGTGTTGCATCGACACTATATGATGTGTTGGGAAGGGTGGGTGCTTTTAACCCCACATGGTGTGATGGGATAGTCCGAGATGGTGTGTAAAGGATGGGGGTAGGATTCTGTTTATCTGCTCTATTTATTTGATTATGATATTTGTATCTGTATAGACTTAGTTCCGAATCTATATCTGACTATATATGGAATTCTGTGTATGTTGCATGACTATTTCTGTTGGGTTGTTGAGTTTACGAAAGCTCACATCTGTTTGTCTGTTCTATTCAGGTAATCCACAAACTTAGGTGGGTCGGTACGATAGAGGCTCAGTGGTAACCACTCGACAGAGAACTATTTTTATTTACTAAAATTGATTTTATTTTAAAATTTGGTTTTTCTTGAGAGTTTGTAATTTTTAGGACTCTCTGGACTGTCTGGTTTTAACTTTTGGATTTAGATTTTCTTTTCTTTTCTTTTCCACAAAATTGACAAAAAACACTTTACGTAAAAAAATGGTATTTAACAATTGGTTTTTGGAAATATGAGCTTGGCTTAAAATAAAATGATTTTTTAAACTTTTGTTGTAAATTCTTGATAAAATGGTATCAAATAAGATTATAAACTCAAGTTTTTTGGGATATTAAGACTCCGATTGGTAAGTTAATAAAACGATGCGTTTTAACTTAAAAGATATATTTTTAAACCCTTTTTTGTAACACACTCATATTCGGCCATAATGTCTAGGTCTGGTTAGGGGTGTTACATTTAGTGGTATCAGAATCAGGTTACAAAACTGGGGTCGTGGATTTTGGGTTCCAAAATTGTGTTTTGAAAAAGAATTGGTTTTCAAATAATTTGGATCATTTTGAGTAAGTATGTGATACACTGAGTCTCCAATGTCGATCCTGTAAGTATCTCAGAATTTAGAAAACACTGTAGTTAGTACTTTCTGAAACTGTACTGAGTTGGTTAGACAAAAACCTCTGAAATACTTCTGAACTTCTGATAACTTGAGCATAAAATATCTTCTAATATATACTAGAACTGATGCATAAAATTTTATAATGTAGATAAAACTGAAAATACGATGCGCGCTCGTGTAAATCACAGTCGTGGTATTTGTAGGCGCCGTAGGGGGCTTAAGCTGAGTCTTTCTTTCAGGACAATATGTCAAATTTAGATACAAGTGAGATACCAGTTTCACCTGCTATTGAGACTGGGTATCAAAGCCAATTGGCTGGGGACGATGCACTATCCCAAGTTATGTTGAGGGTTTTGGAGAGGGTGGTCGCTGGACCCTATTTTGGATCTAGAGCCCGTGGGTCGAAAACTGAACGACTCTGGTCCAATGGTGCTAAGCTGTTTAGGGGCGTCACTAGAGTTGCCCCTACTGTGGTCGAGTATTGGTTGGAGGCCACCAAGAGGATTATGAAAGACATTGACTGCACTCCTGAACAGAAATTGAAGGGTGTAGTTTTTTTGCTTCGCGATGAGGCATATCAGTGGTGGTTGTCGGTTGAAGAGGGTACTCAACTGGATCATCTAAACTGAGATTACTTTAAGACTACCTTCCAGGAGAAGTACGTGAGGGTGCGTTATGTGGATGCTTGTAGGCGTGAGTTCATGAATCTTACGCAAGGTGATAAATCTGTGGCTGAGTTTCTTAGACCGAGCCATTATGCTCAAGGCATGGTGGCATTCAAGTATGAGAAATGTATCCATTTTGAGGCCAGTTTGAGGGATAGTCTGAGGGTTCCGATTGCTTCACAGAAAGAGCACGAGTTTGCTATTCTAGTGGATAAGGCGAAGATCGTCGAAGAGGTTAAACACGTGGAGCACCAAAATAGAGACCGTGAGAGGGGCAAGAATAAGAGGGATTCATAGCTCTCTAGTTCTATTCAGAGGCCTAAGAAACGTACCAAACCGAATAGGCCTGTTAGAATGGGTGTTATTGTTGCTCCTACTGGAATTCAGCCTTATGGTGATTGTGCTAAGCGCCATCCAGCCGAGTGTTGGAGGAGATTAGGGGCTTGTCTACAGTGTGGGTCATTAAAGCATCAGATTAGAGAGTGCTCACATCATGTTGATCAGATGCAAGCTTCGAGATCGGGTTTTATTCAGCCTTAGAGGGCAGTACAGTAGCCACCTAGAGGCCGTAGACCAACTAGGTATGGGTCGAGGACATAGAGTACCGACCAGAGGTGCTAATCAAACTGAGGCGAGGCAGCCTATACTGGTTTATGCTGCTTGAAACCGAAAGGACAAAAATGCCCCTGATATGATCACGGGTATATTCTTTTTTTATACTCCATATACTACTTTGATAGGCATAGGTTCTACATACTCCTATGCAGCTAGTTCTGTTTACAAGAACTTGGGGATTTCTGTTGAATGTACTTCTAGTGAGATTACTGTACTAAGTCCGTTGGAATAGTCTGTTTGGGTAAATAGACATAATAAGACTGTTCCGTTAGAAGTACAAGCTGTGTTTCTAAAAAATCTGATGGAGCTACCGTTTGGGGAGTTGAAATTAATTCTAGGTATGGAATGGTTGGTTGATCACCAAGTTAGTTTGGACTGCGCGACTAAGAGGGTCATTTTGAGGAACGAGGATGATAAGAAGGTCGTTGTAATTAATGCGCGTCGAGATTACCTGTCTAATGTAATCTCTGCCCTAGTGGCTGAGAAATTGGTTCGGAAAAGGTCTGAAGCGTATTTGGCATACGTCAGTGTTTTAGTATCTGGTAACTCTTCTGTCGAGGATATCAGAACAGTGAAGGAAATCTTAGATGTTTTTCCCTTTGAAGTTATTGGGTTTACCTCTAAATCGAGAACTTGAGTTTGACATTGAGCTTCTATCGGTACAGCTCCGGTGTTTATCGCTCCATACCTATGGCATCGAAGGAGCTTACAGAGCTTAAGGCTCAACTTCAAGAGCTTCTGGATCGTGGTTTCATCTGTCCTAGTGTGTCTCTGTAAGGGGCACTGATTTTGTTTGTGAAGAATAAGTACCATGAGAATGGTACCATGAGGATGTGCATCGACTACCAGCAGTTGAATAAATTAACTGTAAAGAATAAATACCCAGTTTCGAGGATCGACGATCTATTTGATCAGTTTTATGGGGCTATGGTATTCTCGAAAATAGATCTCTGTTTTGGCTATCATCAGCTTAGAGTTAAGGAAATTGATATTCATAAAATGGTATTTAAGACTCATTATGTGCACTACAACTTCCTAGTTATGTCCTTTGGTTTGACAAATACTCTGGCTGTATTCATAGATCTAATTAACTAATTTTTTCAGTCGTATCTGGATTAGTTCATCTTAGTATTCATCAATGATATTTTGGTGTACTCTAAGACAGAAGATGAGCATGATGAACCTCTTAAAGTAGTGCTTTAGATACTCTAATAGAAACGGTTCTATGCTAAGTTGATTAAATGTGAGTTCTGGTTGCGAGAGGTAACATTTATGGGGCTTGTAATTTCTGTTAAGGGGATCCGAGTTGATCCTAAAAAGATTGAGGATGTGCTAGACTGGAAACAGCCTAAGAACATCTCTGAGATCTGTATTTTTCTAGGTCTTGCGGGTTATTATTGAAGGTTTGTTGAGGGGTTCTCACTGATTGCAGCTCCTCTGACTAAGCTTCTACGCAAAAATGTTCCTTTCGTTTGGACTATTTGCAACAGTCGAGCTTCGAGAAGCTCAAGTCTGTTCTGACTCAGGCTCCTATTCTGATACAGTCTAAACCCAGTAAGGAGTTTGTGGTGCATAGTGATGCATCACATGTCGATTTGGGATGTGTTTTGATGTAAGACGGCAAGGTTGTGGCTTATGCATCCCGACAGCTTAAGTCACACGAGGAAGATTATCCATCGTACAATCTCGAGTTAGCCGCTGTGGTGTTTACGTTAAAAATTTGGAAACACTATCTGTATGGTGAGAGGTGTATCATCTACACTGACCACAAGAGTCTCAAGTACCTCCTTACTCAAAAGGAGTTGAATCTTAGACAGCATCGATGGATTAAGATGCTCAAGTATTATGACTGTACGAAAGAGTATCATCCCAGTAAGGCCAATGTGGTGGCTGATGCTCTCAATCGTAGAGCGATGACTGTTTTAGTGTGATGTTCACTCGTCTCAGTTTGTTTGATGATGGGGGTCTGTTAGCTAAGTTGCAAGTTAAGCTGACTTGGATTGGGCAGATTCGGGAAAAGCAGTTAGGGGATGAGTCTCTGGGTTTGCGATTTTGTCAAGTTGAGAGTGACAGTACTTCTGATTTTGAACTAAATAAAAATAGAGTTCTGTGTTTTCGATAACGGGTTTGTATACCAAACCATTCTGATCTAAGACAGTCGATTCTAATGGAAGATCATAGTAGCCCTTATGCTATGCATCTCAGTGATAATAAAATGTACCGGGGTCCTCGTGAGCTGCACTATTGGTCGGGTTTGAAACGAAAGGTAACGAATTTTGTTACTCGTTGTCTAACGTGCCAGCAAGTTAAGCATGAGCACCAATTGCCTTTGGTTTGCTTCAATATTTTAAGATTCCCTTATGGAAATGGGAATGAGTGATTATGAAGCTCGTTAGTGGGTTGCCCTTGACACCCACTAAGAAGGATTCTATTTAATTAATCATGGATCGATTGACCAAGTCTGCCCATTTTATTCTAGTTCAGACGGACTACTCTCTGCAAAAGTTAACGAAGCTCTACATTTCTAATATTGTAAGACTGCTTGGGGTTCCAGTTTCAATAATCTCTAATAGGGATTCTCGCTTCACTTCTTGGTTCTGGAAGAAAATTCATGAAGCTCTGGGTTCGAGATTGGACTTCAGTACTGCGTTCCATCCTCAGACCGATGGTCAATCTGAAGTGTGATTCAAATACTAGAAGATATGCTTCAGAGTTGTGTGGTTGACTTTCGAGGTATTTCGGAGGATTTTCAGTCGTTAGCTGAATTCGCCTATAACAATAGTTTCCAGTCTAGCATCCAAATGGCACCTTACGAGGCTCTGTATGGTCGTAAGTGTCGTACTCTGCTATGTTGGATTAAGATCGGTGAGTGTTGAGTTTTGGGTCCAATGTTGGTTTCCGAGACTGAAGATAAGGTTAGACTGATTTGGGATCATCTAAAGGCGACTTATGATAAACAGAAGTCTTATACGGATTTGAAAAAAAAGGGATATCGAGTACACTGTGGGTGACTTCGTATTCATTAAAGTATCTCCGTGGAAAAAAATTTTGCTGTTCGGTCGTAAGGGCAAGTTAAGCCCTAGGTTCATTGGGCCGTATCGAATTCTGAAGCGTGTGGAACCGACTACTTATCAGTTAGAGCTACATTTAGAGTTGGACAGTATCCATGATGTGTTTCACGTCTAGATGTTAAGGCGGTATCGGTCTGATCCATCTCATGTTGTCTCTGTTGAGGAGATCAAGGTTAAATCGAACGTAACATTTGAGGATAAGTTGATTTAGATTTTGGATCGAGATATTAAGGTTCTGAGGAGGAAGTCCATACCGTTGGTTAAGGTTTTATAGGGGAACCATGGCACTGAGGAAGGCATGTGGGATCCTGAGTGTAATACCCCCTACCCGTGTTCGTTGCCAGAATAGGGTATGAGGCATTTCCAGAGTTTACGAATTAATTAATTAAAATTTTTTTACTCAATATATCCCCTTTATAGATATCTAACCTTCCCTGCAAATTTTAAACCGAGACCAATCCACATCAACCAATCCAATTCAACATATTTTCAAGATAAATTCATGCATATTTATAAGATAAACTCATCACATATGAAAACCAAGATTTGTTAGCCATACCAATGGCTGACCTTACATTCATTTTATATTAACATTTACTTTATTAGCTTATACATGCTATTGATTTCCAAAATAAAGTTTCTTTATATACCCAAATTTTGAGGTTGATAGTGTGATGTATCTCCGACCGAATCCGACCTCCGAGCTGTTAACACTACAAAACAAGGGAAAAGGAAACAAGGTAAGCACTTTGTGCTTAGTAAGCCCAGGTAACAAGAATTATACTTACCTAATATTTTCAATACAATGCAATAAATATTCATATATCAGTTCAATGCATTATTACCCTAACATGCACAACTCAACATTCAAGTTAGTCCAATAATTTTCATGTGTCAATAATATATATCATAATTGATGAACTCATCAATACCATGATTACCATTCCCTTATTATTTTTCTATATTTATCCCGTTGAATTTCTTGGAATTTTCGATGGATTTTCAGAGGTACACTTTTAGTGTATATTTTTGGGTCTGTCAATTCATATTCATGTGTGCACATTTCTATTTCAGAGAGCACACTCCCGCGAACCTCATCCTTACAGCGGGATTACCAGTCCAAGCTAAATCCCCTGTAATATAAACTCATAGATTATTGTTGGGATTACCAGTCTAGGCTAAATCCTCTGCAATGACAATTACTCTAATGAGCTTGGATCTAAATTACCAGTCCAGGCTAAATCCAGACCCTAATTCGGATTACCCGTCCGGGCTAAATCCATTTTCCACATATTCTTCGGGAGGGCTATATTAAGATAGGATCACCCGTCCGGGCTAGATCCTTTTTACCGTCAATTCCTTTTCAGAGATCCATCGAATTTTCCTTTCATTCAACCGGAATTTATTTCCCTTTTTATCAAATATATCAATGTTTCATCAATTATCATACAATGAACTTTCAAATCATATTCACATCAACAACATACAATCTCAAGCATTTAAGAATATAATTCAAGTTACACGAACTTACCTCGATACTTGTTTGTTTACAAAAATCTACTAATCCCGAACTTTTTCCTTTCCTCGATCTAGCTTCATATTTGAATCTTCTGGATCTAAATAAATAAATTTAATTATCAATTTAATACATTTCACGTTCATATGCAACATTCTCTATAATTTCATTATTATTTATAGTTCATTCAAAGTTGTCTATATGAGACATAGTCACTAAATTATTTTTATCTTGAGCTACAGAACTCCGAATTAGGATCCGCTAATTTTCCTTGAAAACAGACTCACATATCTTCTTACTATAAAATTTTCATAATTTTTGGTTTAGCCAATAAGTACGGTTTATTCTTTAAAGTCACTCCTGTTCTGCTGTCTGACAGTTCTGACCCTTCTTCACTAAAAATTAATTATCTCTTCATACAGGATTCAGTTGATGTTCCCGTTTGTTTCTCTTGAAAATAGACTTATTCAGAATTCTAAACATATAAATTTAAGTCCCTAATTATTTTTCTTAATTTTTTTATGATTTTTCTAATTCAGAACAGGGGAACCCAAATCCATTCTGACCTTGTCTAACAAAATTTATTATATCTCATGATTTACAATCTATTGCTTACACCGTTTCTTCTATGAGAAACTATATGAAATAAGCTTTAATTTCATATTTTTCAAAGTTAGTCTACTGTTTCTGTCCAAAACTGTTTTAGCACAAGCTATTTATTACCATTTTTCCCCTAAGCTTTTAATAAATAATAATTTCGTCTCTACTCAATTAGCCTCTCAATTGAGCTGATTTTTCTCAATTAACACTTTATTCTATCACTCTAAACTATTTTATAACCTTTAGGAATCAGAATGTCAGCAATAAATTTTAATTCCAAACATTTTCACAATTAGGTCCTAAAAATCAATTTATATTGAAATTACCTAGTAAAATCATCTCATAGAGAAATTAAAGCTTCAATTTCATTCTATTTAATCATAAACTTACAGAACTCAACCATGGTGACTTTCAATTTCATCCATGAAATAAAAAACTAATGAATTTAATAGTAGGACCTAGTTGTAAAAGTCTTAGAAACACAAAAATTACAAGAAATAGGCAAGGATTAACTCACTTGGTGCAAAAATTATGAAATACCAGCTTAGAAAACCCTCCTATGGCATTTTTTTCTGCTGAGAATGAAGAAAAATGAAGAGATTTCTAGATATTTCAAATTAGTCCTACTTTTATTTAGTGAATTTTGTTATTTTCTCATTTTTCCCTTGTTTCAATAATTCTCCTGATTTTTCTCAGCTTATGCCGCCCAAAATATCTACTTTGGGCTTATTTTCTCTTTAGGTCCCTTCTCATTTGACAATTGAGCTATTTAATCCTTCTAGTAACTTTTACACCATTTTAATTTAGTCCTTTTTATTTAATTACCTACCGAAACGTTAAAATTTTCCAACAAAATTTTAATACCAAATTACTAAAATTTTATAAATATTTATTAAAATATTTCGTACTCAGTTTTACGAGATCAAGGTCTCGATACCTTGTTTTTACCCAATTCCTTCAATAATTCCTTTTTTTAACTAACCACTAAATCGGTAAAATTTTTCTATCGATATTTTAATACGATTTTCCTATCATATAAGTATCCATGCAAAAATATTAAATTAAATTTATTTTTAAATTGGATTTGTGGTTACGAAACCATTATTCTGATAACCTTGAATTTAGGTCATTACACTGAGGACTTGATGCGTCAGCAGTATCCTCAAATGTTCGAGTTAGGTAAATTTCGACGCTAAAATTTCTTTTATAGGGTAGAGTTGTAACACCCTGAATAATTTATTCCT
Organism: Gossypium longicalyx; assembly: GCA_025698465.1. Taxonomy (NCBI): domain Eukaryota; kingdom Viridiplantae; phylum Streptophyta; class Magnoliopsida; order Malvales; family Malvaceae; genus Gossypium; species Gossypium longicalyx. Next base: position 4,507,610 of record CM046995.1, on the reverse strand, counting down.
ACTTCTGTAAATCCTAACACAAACGTGTATCTGCTTCAGTGGTTAACTGTTCTAGGTGTGTGTATGAGGTCTTGAGTTCAAGTCCCACATTTGGAAATTTTGTTATTTTAGATTCAAGCCTTATCCCTGTTGGGTGGGCTTATATAACGTTGTTTGTAAACTCATGTCAAAATGAGCTTATTGGTTTGAGTGGTAAGGAGTTAATGTGCTGGAGGTCCTATGTTCGAATCCCTGCGTGAGCAAGGGTGATAATTTTTGTTTTTATTAGCTGAAAGAGTTTGGATGAACTTGAAATTCTGAGTTGGTTGGGGTTGTTAGTGGATGTAGTGGGATTGTGTTCAAATTAATCAATTTTATTTTTTTATCTTATTTTTTTATTTTTTTATTTTTTCTCTCTTCCCAAATACCTTTTAACGTTTTTTCTTCAAATTCCTCTTCCAAACATTTTCCTTTTGATTTCTTCTTTCTTTGATTTTTGTTCGCTATACTGTCATTCAATCACCGTGTTTTGGGTTTCGTAATCCTTGCTCGGACTGTGGTAGGTAAGTATTCTTGAAGTTTTGTGCAATTGGGAATCATTTTCGGATGTGTTAATATGGTGAATTCTTGTGTAGGTGTTAATCATGGGGATCAAAGTTCATCTTTTATTATGTAGTGTGTTTGGGCTATCGTAACTGTTTTGTTAAGTGATCAAGCGTTTTGATTGAGTAAAATTTTCAAGTATATCGATTGGGATTTTGATAGATTAGTGTTTTGGTACTTGGAATTAATTGATTGAATGGTGTTTTTTTAGGTTTGAAGGGCTCGAGAATGCTTACGCGTCAAAAACGAACTAGGTGTGTACCCCTAACGCGAGAAAATAAGGTTCAGCGAAAGTAAAAAATTGGGTCTATCGACACCACACGAGCGTGTGACCGACCGTCTGGCCAGCCATGTGTGAGACACAGCCGTGTGACTGACAAAGGTACGGCCTTGTGTTTGACACTGCCTTGTGCTGGTGTGAGTGTGGTCGTGTGGGACACACGGGCAAGGCCAATCTGGGCATATGGGCCAAGATTCTAAAATTTTCCCTAGGTTCGCACGATCCGTTTCGATTTACTGTGGGCTTGCCGTAGGGTCGATAAGTGCTAATCAAACCCTAATTCATGTGATCTGATATTCTGATAATCTGACCTGAGTAGAACACTGATATGTTTGTCTGACTGTTCTGTTAAGTATATATGTGATCTGTATACGAGCATGTTAAGCATGTTAATTCTGTTAATTTTGTATTTTGTATCTGTGTTGGAGTAGGATTTGCATATGTGGAGGAAGTGATCTGTACAACGACCTTTCACATATATTCTTACAGCTTGACTGCTTATTATTCTGTTATGTGTCGCATTGGCACTATATGGTGTGTTAAGATGGGTGTGTGTTTTCAACCCCACATGGTGTGATGGAATATTCAAAGATGGTGAGTAAAGGATGGGGGTAGGATTCTGTATATCAGTTCTGTTTATCTGATCTTGATATATGTATCTGTATGGACTTAGGTCCTAATCTGCATCTGACTGTATGTGAAATTCTGTGTATGTTGCATGACCATTTCTGTTGGGTTACACGTTAAGTTTACGAAAAATCTCATCTATTTGTCTGTTCTGTTCAGGTAATCTACCGACTCAGACTTAGGCGGGTCGGTGCGACGGAGGCTCAGTGGTGAGCACTCGACAGAGAACTATTTTTATTTAGTAATATTGTTTTTATTTCAAAATCTAGTTTTTGTTAAGAGCTTGTAATTGTTGGGACTCTCTGGACTGCATGGTTTTAACTTTTGGGTTTGGATTTTGTTTTGCTTTCTTTTCCGCAATGTTGACAAAAACACTTTACGCAAACAAATGGTTTTTAACAATTGATTTTTGGAAACACAAGCTTGGCTTCGAATAAAAAACTTTCATTGCAAAATCTTGATAAAGGGGTCTCAAATAAGATTATAAACTCAAGTTTTTCTGGATATTAAGACTCCGATTGGTAAGCTAATAACCAATATGTTTTAACTTAAAAGATATATTTTAAAACCCTTCTTCGTAACACACCTAGATTCGGCCATAGCGTTTAGGCCGGGTTAAGGGTGTTACATTGGTGTTTGGGAGAAAAGAAAATCAAATTGGTTTACGATTAAGAGTTTTGTCAAATCTCAAATCTTTTAATTTTTAGTCAAATTGCTTGTGGGCAACTCCTAACTTTGCCCCATTTTCGAATTAGTTATCTTTTCTAATTAAAAGCTTTTCTCGATTCCTTTTGTAACGTCTCGTGTTTAAATCATGTGTGTGCAAAGCAAGAACTATTTGTGTTTCCCTTATACTGTGTCGTCCATATGGCTAGAATTTGAGTTAAATTCTGGGAAATCTGATATAAATAACAAACAAATTTAGTGGGCAGTTTTTTTAAAAAATTGAGAGAGTAATCCCGTAAAATTTCTCCCTCAATCTATTGTCCCACTTTTTCCATTTTTTTGTTTTCCCATTTACCTATTGGAACTCTCTCTCTGTCATTCATCTTCTCAATTTTTCCTATCTTATTTTTGTTGTGTTCATAACTTTAAAAAATTATCCACTACTCATTTCTTTTGCCGATTCTATCTCTACTGTGACTTCAATCATTTTTTCTATTCCATGTGTTGTGCGTTTTGGACAAGAATTTAGCAGGTTCGCCATTGTCTAAGTGTCATTGTGTTTCCCTTTTTCCATAGTGTGTATTTATATTTTAGTTTCTTGAAAGGTAGGTATTCTGAATAAATCTTCGCCTTTAATTATTTTGGAGTTTTCTAGGTGAAGATTGTGAAACATCAACTCTTCCAACGATCTAAGTACGATTTACAACTACTGTTATTTGCAAGGGTAAGTAGATAGAAGTTCCATTTAAGGGCTAGTTTGGTTTAGTTCGTAACAATCAATTGTTTGCATTCGATTTAGTGGTCAAATTTAGTACGAGATTTGCTATTTAGTTCATTCTGAATGTCGTTTTTAGGTGCTAGAATTGCAACTATTGTGTCGGCATCAAAAAATGACCAGGTATTCCAAATGATAGCGAATGACACGAAGCTGATGTACCATCCCCTAACCCGTATCCATCGTCAAATTAGGGTTACGGAGCATTACTAAACAAAGAGAACATTTAAACAAACATCTCATACATGAGCATATAACATATCATATAATAATCATACGCATACATGTCGTCCCTAAATCAAGTCTTCGATGCCCTAAAAAATACATTAGAAACAAGTCGGGACAAATTTGAAACAATTTGGAAAGCTTAGGGAAAACATGCAAATTTTACAAAATAGGGGTCACACAGTCATGTGTTTCACACGGTTGAAACACACGCCCGTGCCTCAGGCCGTGTAACAATCAAATTAGGGACGCACAACCAGCTGTGTTCCAGACCGTGTGTCATACACGGCTGAGTCACACACCCGTGTCACAAGCTGTGTGGACATGAATTTGCCCAAAATCAAGTTATACAAACACCTAAAGGCCTTTTGTACACATAGTCAAGACATCACATCATGACTAAAACTTACATATAATGACCAATACAATAGTCCAAAAACAATCAACCAATATGACATGAAAGGCACCTCAATTTCAAACATCCAAACTTACCTAAACTCGCATATTTGGTCACATTTCCATCATCAATTACTAGATCAATGCCTTTCAATACATGACATAACTTTACCATATTCAAATTACCTCAAAACATATCACATAAGTCATTTCCAAAACATGCAACATGATATAGCATAATAACATAAACTATCAAAGCATCAAGTGACATCAACCAAGATAATTTATACATACCAAAATACCAACTAATCATCCTATACCATAACAAAACATCTTGTACATGCTATTATAAAACTTGACCAAAAGTGCTCAAAACTACCAAATTGACTGCTGGATAGTGTGATAGATTTCTGACGAGCTTCCAACCAAATCTAGCTTTCCGATGATCTATAGGAAAAGAAAACAACTAATGTAAGAAATAATGCTTAGTAAGTTCGTATAAAGGTACCATAACTACTGAACATATTAGAATAAACAACTAGGCATGAATTTTCATTATATCATAAGCTAACTTTCATTTTCTATTCAATACACCTCTCATGGATACTTGGTGTAGTCTTGCATATACATGTATATATATTTTTCCTTATAAGCATTTCCTATAATCATTTCACTTAAATGTTTCTCCTTACCATAATACTTATACATTTAACATATAATCATTCTATAATTCATCTTTTGTTTCAAAGTTTCATATAAACATATCATCCCAGAATCAATTACTTGCACTAAACAATGTGAAAACTAAATAAATAGATTAATCATACATGTTATTCATTCACGAAGCACTTGTAGGATTAGTACTAAAAATGATTTATAGTATGTAACACCCCTAACCCGTAACCATCGCCGGAATAGGTTAAGAGGCATTATCGGACTTGTAACTCAATTCAGAGCAATCATTTATCAATTTTCATTTCATTTCAGTAACTATCATTCAATCATATTCAATATGTACTTAAATCAAGTACACAAGGCTTTAATCATGCAATCGGGACTAAATTGATAACATATATAAATTTCAAAAACTTCGAAAATTTTAAACATTTCAAGTATCACACGTCTGTGTGAATAGGCCATGTGCCTCACATGGCTGATAGACACGCCCGTGTCTTAGACCGTGTGGAAACAGGGCATACATACGGAATTGTGTCACATGGCCGAGGACACGCCCATGTGTCAGGTTGTGTGAAAACTGGAGAGTATACTAACTTGGGTCACACGACCAACCACACGCCCATGTGTCTAGCCCGTGTGCCCTTTGAAATGACTACACACACCTGTGTACTAGGCCATGTACCATTTAGGGAGGTATACTGACTTATGTCACACGGTTAGTCACACGGTTAGTCACACGCCAGTAGACATGCCCGTGTGTCCATGTCGTTTCAAACCTGTAGGTATACTAACTTAATTCGAAAGGGTACCCCAGGGGACACACGGCCGTGTAGCATGACCGTGTGTCACACACAGTTGAGACAAACGCCCGTGTCTTCGCCCGTGTGGACAAAAATAGGCTATTTGTAAAGCCATTTTGCCACACTAAAAACACAATCATTCACAAAGTATAATAAACCACATTTTCACAGCTCAATAGGCAACCAAAATAACTATTTCAAAACACTTTATAAGCCATATCAAAACTTACCAATTACCTTTCCAAATACCTATTTAATAACATGCATAATTTATTTATTTAACATATACATATTCAGACTCACTTTCATAATTTCATTTCATCATTTCTTTGTCAAAACATACCATAATTGACCACATAATTCATCTAAATCAAAGTACCAAAATAAGCCAAACCACATGGCTTAACTTATACACAAAATGTACCAAAGTCATGATATTAAGCAACAAAACAATTATATCTTAAACTAGTCTATACATGCCATATTTACAAATATCCACAAGCTCAAAAGTACCAATCAGAATTTGGATAGTGTGATGTGCAACTCTGACTTGTCCGGAACAAGCGAGCTAACGAGCCTCTATAAAACATAGAAAAAGAAACAGAGTAAGCTTTATAGCTTAGTAAGCCTTTATAATTCAAAATTAAACTTACCATTTATACATAATCAAAACAATTCTAATAATGTAACCAATTCAATTAACCAACACCTGATCACAAGTATTCATCGCATGTTAGTCATTGTAATAATACATGAAACCATCCATTAATACAATACTTTGTATCACTCTAAATTCACATATCATACATATAACATCAATAACACTTATAACCTGTAACTTATCTATAATAATAGTATTTAAGCCTGTTGAACCTATTAGAACTTCAAATGATACTCGAGTGAGAATCTATCAATTCATTATCATATATGCTCTTTCGAGCCATGATCGGTAAGCTCCTCCTGAGCTGGTGAACAATAAGCTCTAATGAGCTAAAACGGTAAGCTCTATTGAGCTAAACTGTAAGCTCATACGAGCTGAAACGGTAAGCTCCAATGAGCTGAAAACAGTAAGCTCTTACGAGCTGTGGTGAGTCCAACAAATGCAGGAGCTCGACCAAAACGGTAATCCCAATAACATGTCACTCATATCCAATGAATTCATATGGTTCAAACAGGGCTCAGTAACAAATACATTACATCAATAAGGAATTTATACTTCAAATATTTCCATTATACACATTCATTTCAATAATTACAAATATATAAAAGTTCGATTCTAATTATACGAACTTACCTTGAGTTGCTCGGATGAAAACTATCGTCTATTCGCCAACCTTTCTTTTTCCCCGATCTAGTTCTGGTATTTGTTTATCTTGATCTATATAATATCAAATTAACTCATTCAAACTTCCATCCAATTCAATTTAGCCTAAAACATTCATTTTGGCTAATTTATAACTTTTCCCTAGACTTTTGGCTACTTTGCAATTTAATCCTTAACACATAAAAATGTAAAATTGCACAATTAGGCCATAACCCATGATACCCAAATTTCATAGAGACTTCTAGCAGCCAATTTCTTTCATTATTTCTCACTTTTAACCACATAATTTTACATTTTCACAATTTAATCCACATTTGACATTTTTGTCAAAAATCACTTAACAACACTAGTAAAACTATCATCAAACTTTCATAATCTATCATTAAAAATAAAAGAACTCAAATATTCAACAATGAAACTTTTCAAAATCATGAACAAACTCAAAAATTAAAGCACAGGCTAGCTAGAATACAAAGCAACAATCTCAAAAACATAAAAATCATCAAAAACTGAGTAAAAATGAACTTACATGCTAAGGATTACTCAACCGAATGCTTTAAACTCTTAAATGGTGTTTTCCTATCCTTAAAATCAGTGGTGAAGAATATGGAAAATAGAAAATAGGTTTTGTTTTATTTAGTTAAACATTTAATACTAAATTACCTTAATAACCTTATTATAAACTATCAAATATCATATATTCCATGGACATAAATGTCCACTAACCTTAATCATGGTATAATAACATTATAAGGACCCTTTATTTACTAAATCATAGCAATTTAATCACTTTTAACAATAGAATGCAACTTTTACGCATTACGCAATTTAGTCATTTTTACCGAATTAAGCATTTAAATAGTAAAATTTCTTAACAAAACTTTCACATAATTAATCTATCATGTAGTAAACCTTATTAAAATAATAAAATAAATATTTTAACTTCAGACTTGTGGTCTCGAAACCACTGTTCTGATTTGACCTAAAAACGGGCTGTTACATAGTATGCTTCATGTACTATAATAATTCAATTCAAACTCATTCATATATGTATATAAATATCTAACTTTAACCATATAATCATCGATATAATTATACTCGCATATGATCAAATAGATCATTGAACATTTAACATTTACTACTATCTTGACTATACGTTAGCCTTTACGCACATAAATAATTTTGTAAATTCCATTAACATTTAGCCCGATGAACTAGTAACTTGACTCGAATACTCAGGTAACTACACCACACCAAGGGCATCATAGATACATAACAGGGGCACTGAAGTGCAGACAGGGGCACAAATGTGTAAACAGGGACACCGAAGTGTATACAGGGGCACTGAAGTGCAAACAGAGACACCAGAGTGCAAATCCCGTACAAGCACGCATACTAACCCTATTAGCATACCAATCATATTCTAATCGTTTACTCTGTCCAAACGAGCATTTTAACCAAAATATAATTTTCATGAACCAGAGGCACTTCCATATTTCTCAATATACATGCTGTAACAAATCATAATCACTATATATATCATATTTCATAAATATTCAATAGTTTTCAAATAAATCCTTTCTCACCTTATATTTAGTTATAATACTTCAATTTCCAACTCACATACTAAACATTATATATATATATATACATTCATAAATCAATAGTAACAATATATATGCAGAATTCTATACCTACGAACTTACTTGGCTAAATTATAGTAATGACTAATTACAAGGGCTATTTGGTAATTTTCCTTCCTCCTCGATTTTCCTCTCGTTCTTGATCTAAAATAATAATTTCATTCAATTCACTATTTCAAACAACAAAAATAAATTCATTTTATGCAATTAAGTCCTTTTTAGATATTTTACAAAATTACCCACAATACTTTACTTAATTCAATTTAGTCCTTAAGCCTAAAACATGCAAATTAACCATTTTTTTAATTCTAAGCTTAGTCGAATGGTTTGGTACTCCTTTACAACCCATATTTGTCATTACTTCACAGCAAGTATTTTTATTTTTGCTAATTTTACATTTTAGTCCTTAAACATTAAAATTATCAAAAATTACTTTATAGAACATGTCTATTTAATGACAAAGCTTAACAATTTATTATAAACTTTCACAAACACCTCAAATTCATCCATGACACATTCTAAAATATTTGATAATTTCAAAAAAAGGTATGGGTTAGCTAGACCTAGTTGCACCGATCTCAAAAACATAAAAAAAATTACAAGAAATAAATGAAGAATGAACTTACATACATTAACCCAAAGCAAGACCGAAACTTCAAGATCTTTAACAATATAATTCGGTTGAAGAAAGGAGAAAATAAAAAATATAGCTTTCATGTTTCATATTTTAACATTATAAATTTATTTTAATAATGAAAATAACATATAAAACTTATAAAAATAAAAGAAATTAAAGCTCAAACCGTCCCACTATCTTAAGGATGGTTAATTTATCCATTAAGTCCATCCAATTATATTTCTTTAATAAATTAACACCTTCAAACTAATAGCAATTGACTTTATCAACTATTACGATTTAGTCCTTTTCACTTAATTAGCCATTTAAACATTAAAATTTCTTAACAAACCTTTAATACAATCTTAATAACACTCCATAAATATATAATAAAACATTTTTACTCGGTTTTTAGAAACAAGGTCCCGATACCTCATTTTCTAAAATCACTTGACTTTAGGGTCATACCACTTGAACTTAATTGTTCTTCAATTCCATAAAAATCATTAAATCAAATTTTTATCATTACAACAAATTACTCGTAAATATTAAAATAATAATATTTACAAACTCACATATCAGATTTGTGGCCCCGAAACTACTATTTTGACACTACAAAGAAATGAATTGTTACAGTTGAAAAGTATATTGTCGACTCCATAGGGTCGTCTGCCAAACTATGTAAGCCATATGGTCGTGTGGGCCACACGGAATTAGGTTATGTAGACCGTGTGGGCCACACAGATGTGTTCTAAGCCACGTGGGCTAGATAGTTCGTGTGGATCACATGGGTGTGTGGACCCATTTTTAATAAAATTTAGTTAGGGGCATGTATGATGTGTGATTCAAGGTTAACAACCCCGTAGGGTTTGTTATGTCCATGTATAGCTTATATATATGAAATCTGATATTCTGCTTCTGCATGTGTAACTTCCAGAAGCATGTTTGCATGTTCTTATGTGTAAAGCATGTATGATTTGTGTGCATCTGGATATATGGATAGTGATTGCATATGAATTGGGTGAGATTATGATGTGATGTAGGAACTGTTGGTAGTTTAATAATCTGCCTTATCTGATGGTTCTAACCACATGTCTGTTTTGGTGGTTTGGCCATACTTATCTGGTTCTGGCAGATTAACGCGTTATTTCTAGCAGCTTGACTACACTATTCTGAAAAGTGACATACATTCACTATCATAGTGTGTGGGCTTGGATGGGTATTTATTACCCTAACTGGTGTGTAGGGATAGATGGAGATGGTGTATAGCAAATGGAGGTAGGAATTGTATTTGTATTTGTATTTGTATTTGTATCTATATTTGTATCTGTATATGCATTTGTATATGTAATAGATCTGTCTGTCATACTGCATCGCAAGATACGTCATGCTTTCGTATCTGTCCAATTTTTTTATTTTTGTATGAATTTGTTATCTAATCTATTTGTATGGGTTGGGTTACACACTGAGCTTGTTAGCTCACTCTAATTTTTTATTTTTTCAAGTAATCAACAAACGTAGGACCGAGCTGCTTGCGGGAGCTCAGATTGGTTTCTGTGTCAGTTAAATGTGTTGGTTCACGTTTTTAAATGATTATGAACTTTTTAGACTGTGTAATTGTTTGGGACTTTTCTTTTAGGTTTTGGTTTGCTTTTGTTGGATTTATTAAATATTATTTTTAAACTGCAAAGTTATATATTTTTACAAACTAGAGTCACGATTTTTTAAATTTAATACTCTGAAATTTCCGTTGAAAAACTAAGTAATCAATTAATTGGTTTTCTATAAAATGGACAACTTCAAACACACTTTCTAAAAGCTAGAAAGATGTTTGCAAAAATTAATATTTTTGAAACACACGTTTTTTAGTTTAAAATCTAGGTTTAAAAATGATTTAAGTAATTCCTCAAGATTCGACCATAACGTCTAGGCCAGGTATGAGGTGTTACACCTTTTTTTTAAAATTCATTTTAAGGAAAATATTTTCCAGTTACATAATTCTGAATTCCCAAACCTAATTTTGGGCTCTAATTTTCTAAAATTAATCTCGAGGCCCAAACCAAAAATCCAATTCACTAATCCGAAACTACTAGGCCAAATTTTGAGATGTTACACTAAGCCTTTTGATCCTTTTTTTTTTGGTTGGTTAAGGCATCAAGTTCATCAATGGTACATCAGCAGCAACAAGTGTCTTTCACTTATTCCTCATCTTTTTTGGAGCATCAGGAATCAATGGTACTTTACCTATGTTTTCATCTTTCTTCTAAACATATACCCCTTCAATTGCCTTTCTAGCAATAACTCGAGTTACTCTTGGAGTTGTAACTTGATTAGCAATTGAGGTTACAACTACCTAAACCAATTTTTCTTCTTTTTCTAGTTAAACACCAACGTCTAGTTCTTATTCAATGCTAGCCAAAGACATTTCTTCTGCAAACTCTTATACATTTGGTTTAACCTCAAAAAGCTCTTTCCTTTGCTATAGGCCCTTAATGATATGATTTATTGCTTGGTCTTGAACTATTTGGTATCCTTCCTTTAATAGCCTACCAACCTTTTCGATTTCTTTCTTGATCTTTTCTCTTAATGCTTCCAAAGCATAAAAAACAACCTCTTGATCTTTAGCCTTATCAATTTCATCAACAATAGTATGCTCAAAGGTAGGACAATACCTGAAGACTACAAAATTATCTACCCTAGGTTCTTAAGGTTGTGAAATTATACCTTCAAACAACTTATTTGTCTCATTTACCTTGGTTGAGGAACTTGAAGGTCTTCTTCAATTTTAGGCAAAATAAGATTGACTCGACAAGCTTTTGAAGGATTGCTAGTTAATGTTCCTTCACCTTTCCATTTCTATCTTCTTTATAGAGGTTACAGAGAAGGTGATCTTTGTCTCAAACTCTCCAAAGAAGAAAGGCTAGGCGTTTAGGACAATTTAACATGAGTCATTCATCATCTTTAGTAGGAAGGTTTTGAGAGGTGTTTCTTGAAAGTTCTTAAAATCTTGTGGCACAAAGGGCATTTACTTGATTAAAGAGTTTTGGTGTTGTACCTTACAAGCCAAGTAAAAGTTGGAAAGTACCTACATTATTCCTAAATTTCTCAAATGGTTATGCATCCAAGCTCTTTGTGAAAAGATTATTCAATTGATTCTCTATTGGAACATGCTTTAATTCAATTGCTCCAACTTTTACAAAATCCCTTATGAAATAATGCCTTATGTCAATATGCTTCATTCAGGAATGAAACATAAGATTCTTAGAGATGTTGGTGACACTGGAGTTGTCAAAATAAACAATTGCAATTGGAGATGCAACCCCAAAATCTTTTAGCATCGGTCTCATCAACAAAAGTTGCACACAACAACTTTCAATAGTCATACACTCTCTCTCAACTATTAACGAAAAGATTGAAGATTTCTTCTTGTTATACCATGAACCCAAATTTGTCTTGAGATAGAAACATCCATTAAGGTGATCTTCTTTTCATCCACATTTCATGCTTAATTCGCATCACTAAAGCTTGCCAATCTCATATTTGTGTCCCTCAATAGCCAAATTCCAAGATCAAGATTGTCATTAATATACCTAATAATATGTTTAATAGCTTTTAAATGAAATTCGACAAGATTAGACTGGTAATTGGTATAAACACCTACACTGTAGCATAATTCTAGCCTACTTGTTGCGAGGTAAAATAGGTTGTCAATCATGCACCGATAGTTGCTAAGGTCAATTGAAACCCTCCTTACATATGAGTTCAGTTTCTCATTAACTTTCATAGGTGTTCTCACCGCCTTCAATCCCTCTAAGACAATTTCTTTTATTAAGTTACGAGCATTCTTCTCTTGAGATAGACAAAATGTTTATGTATACAATATGTAATAATAAAATTACATAAGTAACGATTTAATAACTTAAAAAAATTATATCAAATAATATTTTAATGTATAGAATAACACAATCAAAATTAATGTATTACACATATTAAAGTAAAATGCATGTATCATTTTAAAATTTATACTAAAATTTAAGCCATGAATAAAACAAACAAATATAACATAAATTTGTTGATTCACATTTGAGTCATTCGTGTATATAAAAAATTCGAGTCATTCGCAATCCTAGGTGCAAATGGGGAAGTGTGTCGGCCATGAACGAATATGTAAATGGGGGACTTATTTAATGCTTGGGGGTAAGGAGACCAAACCTGCCGGTGAAACCAGACTTAGCACATACACACAAGAAAGGTTACAACATTCAACTAGAAAACAACAGCCATAAATGAACAATTTTAATTTTATGAATTAGACTATTAGGGCGGTAGTAAATATTCCTAGTAAATGAAAAATAAAAAGGAAAAAAAAAAAAAAAAAAGAATAGAGAAGCTGTTGTCTTGTTTTTGCATATTAAAGAGAAAAGAAAGAAGAAAAAGTTAGAAATAAAAACAGGAAAATCCGATGGATTGACAGCACATCCACTGTCTGTCTTATGATTTGATGACCCACGATTTGACGTTTGACTTGTCTTTTCACCCTCCTCCTTCACTCTTCAGCAGAATCATTTCGTTTTTCTTCGAATCCTAAACCACATCCAATCGAGAAAAAAATTGCAGAAACAGCAAGAAAAATGTTTTTAATGCAGCAGCTGAAGATCAAACAGAAACCACCGGTCACCCCAACCTCTCATTTTCAGTTCTGAAAATGGTGATGGAGAAAGAGGGGATGAATGAAATTGGTAAGCTGTTGGAGGAAGAAGAAAGAAGTAAGAACGAAATTCATGGGAAGTGAAAGAAGCTTAGTTTCGCTGTATTGGACGAAAATAAGGATGGGTTCATCGATGCAAAGGAGTTCAGGAATGAACTGTTTTCGTTAGGTTTGGTAGATGAAGCTTCGGAAAATGACAGCAAAACAATGATTAAAGGGTTTGATGATAATTTTGATGGACTAATTGATTTTAATGAATTTATAAAAGTTTTGGGGACAAGTTTCTGTTACTCAAATTCACCTTCATTTCCATCTCCATACACTCTTGTATATTTAACTGTATTGATTAAAATTAAAGTTATCTCAATAATTCTTTTTCTGTTTTGGGTAAATTCCACCAAAGATCACTTAACTATTAGTAAGTTTACACTTTGGTCATTCAACTTTAAAAAGTTACAAGTTAGTCACTAGCTTTTACAATTTGGCCACTCAACTATTAGTAAGCTTACAATTCGATCATTTAATTTCAAAAAGTTATAAATTGGTCACTAAACTATTAATAAATTTACACTTTGAATATTTACATCATTACTTCCTAACTCGATAATCTAAACAATATCAACTAAGGGTGGAGCTAAAAAATTTGAATTGTGAGGGTCAAATTTTGAAAAATTAAAATGATTATAAAGGTTGTATAAACTAATGTATAATATTAACCCACAATTTGTTTTTTGAAAAGTTGTGATTGTGAGGTTGATAATATAGTTTTTGCAAATATGCATGCCTGAGGTTGATTGTATCATTTGGATATGTAATTTTAATTCTTAATCTTGGATAAATTGAAAAGTTTTCAAAACTAAACTAAACTCTTTAGACTTTTTTCAAATTAAATTACTTAAATGCTTTTTGGTGTCATGAGAATGCAATATGTCAAACACAATATGAACACAAACACAAGATTCACAATAATGACACTATCAACAATTTTTTCTAAATAGAAATGCTAAATTTCTAATCAATTTTCAAGAAATTTGAGACTATAAAGACAATCAATCCTAATTTTTGTTGGTATTTCTACTAATCAACCTATAAATGTTATTACTCAATCAAGATATTAGGGATCTCATACAAAATCAATATCCCAAAATTATTTGACGAATAAAAAAGAATTTTGCATAGAAATCCCAATCTTTCATAAGAAAAGTCACAATCCTAATTTTTTAGATATTAATCAATAAAGCTTAGAAGAGTTATTATCAAATTAGGGAGATTTACTTAAAAGTATTAAAAGATTAATTACATATATTATAAAAATTTTAGAGCATGAGAGAATAAGAGAAATTTGAGAAAAATGATGAATGTTTATGTAAGTAATAGGACTAAGGGTTTTTGAGTTTTGGTGGTGGAGAAAATAATTTTTTTATAAAATAATCATTTTCAAAAATTTGGATGGATTCACCAATTATACAAAACAAAACTTTTTCATAAGTCTTTTTTTTAACTTTTTCTTTATGGGGTCCACAATCATGAATGTGGCTCCACCACTAGTATCAACAACTCAAACCTCAAGCTCTATCAAAATTATAGTCAACCTCATGCTTTACTTCTAACTCAATCAACTTGGCAACCCTTTGTTAACCCATTTGCCATTTTCCCTTTGACCAAAACCATAACCACAATAAATCTACAATCAAACTATTAACACACTTTTACCTTGAACCAGTAATAAAATATAACCATAACCACAATTAAAGCAAATAAAAATACCCAAACGAAAATAAAATAAAATAAGGAAGAAAGTCTCTTATTTCAACGAGACCCAAACGGGACCTACAAAAGCAAATGGGCAGAGAAATATTAGAGAAAAGAAAATAAAAATATCATAAAAAAATAGGCTTAAACATACTAAATTTGGTTAAGAGTTACTTGAAGAGTTCCTAATGACAACGACTCAATCCAAAAGGTCAAGGAGAATATTTCACTTAGAAGAGTAGCATTTTGGGGTCAGATGGCCATCCTACGATGGTGTACACGGATTAGAGAGATTCTCCATTAGAGATTTGAGTTTAAATCGATGGACTTTCAGGCCATTTCAAGGAAAATTAAACTATAAAGTTAGAAAAGAAGAGAAAAAGTTTTGCTTCAACATGTTTCTTTACTAAAGGAAGAGATCGGACAATGACGAAATCATTGGAGTACAATAATAAAGGAAGTCCTTAAAACCCTAACCTTATGTTTTAATTGAATAAAAACAAAGGAAACAAAAGTAAGGGAAAGCAACATCCTTTCCCTTGTTTGGATGACTTTTTTATTTAAGGGAAAGTAAAGAAAATCAAATATCCTATACCAAAGTTAGAGAAATGAAAGTGAAGTTTTATTTAGGATGCATTTTTATCTTATTAATTTTTTAGCTAAGTTATTTTATAAAAAATATATAATTAGAAAAAAATTATAAATAATCATTTTCTTTACTTTTCCACAATTTAACCAAACAAAAAAAAAATCCTTCACTTTCTTTGCCTTCATAATTATTAGAACAAGTTGGGTCCAAAAAGAGTGATGTTGGGCCTTGGTGCAATTGAGGCTGATTGGGCTTGAATGTGATTCAACCCAATCTGGAAACAGGAATAGAAATTAGAATTAATTAAAAATAAACTAATGAAAGAAAAATATGCCCTTCCACCCTCCTAATCAATTGTAAGTGTTTTCAAACTCGAATATAAGTAGCTGATGTCAATCCTCTAGATTATTTTGGAATCTAATAAACTGGACCAAAGGATAGAAAAGTTATATATACCTCCACTTTTCTAAGAAAATTGATAAATAAATAACAACCCTTCAGCAAAACCATGAAATATTTTCTTCTAAGTTGGATGCTTAATTAAATCCCTTCCATGCTACTATCAATACCTTTAAAAACAATTAGTAGATATTAGTTGCCTCTATTAGGTAATTGATCCAAATAAATACTAAGTGGTATTGAGTAATTTATTATTAGATACTTTTAATAGACTTAAATACCATCACATATAAACCATATGTGATGACCTGATGGTCAAAAATATTTATTATTCTATGTGTGATTTAAATGCGAATCACACTAATCATATTTATTATTCGAACTTTACACTATTATTGTAATTCACTAACAAAATTTCATATATACTATTTTTGTCCCTTGGTCATGAGATCAATTGTGTATATGTCATTTAGTGCAGAGTATTTGAATATAAAAAAAATAGATTTAAATAATTTCTCTCTGAATTTTGAGTAGCATCACCAAAAGGAGAGTGTCATTAGCTTGACCTTTTTGCATAATTGATGGTTATTGACAAGCATCACCAAAAGGAGAGGTGTCGTTAGCTTCCTTTTTGTCTGCTGAGGAGTCATTTCAGTCTTTTCATTTTTAATATTCTTTTTAAGACATTTTAGAAAGAAAAAGATAGGCTCTTTTACATTAATAATACAAAAAAAAATTAAATAAGAAAAAACAGTTGTATGAGAATAATATGCTTTGAATAGTGTTTTTCGATGTTGCCATGTATTAAGCGGTACCATTCTAAAAATTACTCTAATCATAATCAAATTATTCCAGGTAAAAAAGAAATATTTTTTAACCCGTGTCATCAATTTTATGGCAACATTAAAATTTTATTGAAGAAATACAGGCAATTGCATCAAATACAAAGGAAATTTGAAAAGTTACGAGTAATACTGATGTTATTCGATTAAGTGGCGATCCTAGATTAAAATTTGAAAAACAAAATTTTCTACAATGTATTGAGGGTGAGACTACCATAATTGATTGGTCACATCAGTAATAAGGGTGTCAGGGCAATGCCGCCTGACAATCGGTCACGGCAACCCCTCCCCCAATACATCTTTTACATATATTAATTTCACCTTACAAACCAATATTTAAATATTGATCCCCTCCTCTCATCCCACACATATTTTGGAGTTGATGATTTTTTAAATAAAAAAATTAGGTTTTAAATTTATATTTTAATTAATTATGTTCATATTTTATTTATAGTGTTTTTACTTTGGAAGAAAAAACGAAAAATAAACGAAAACTATGAAAAAAATTAAAATTACTCGAGAATAAGCTCATTAAGAATAACGAGTAGCCTAATTTGACATATCAAATTAACACAGATCAGGTATCGTGGTATTGAGACTCCCCCAAGACTCACAAGTTCGATACTGCCTAGGGTATCGCGATATTAAAGCCTTAGAGGAGAAAATTGTCGAAACCATTTTTTAAAGGATTGTTCGAAAAACGGGGTTCAACTTTTTGAAAAATAAAAACGGGAGTCGCCACCAACCTTTTTTAGGTGTGATTGGATCACCTTATAAAACGTTTTGGTCTACGAAAATTAAGAAAACAGGTTCGGGAGTCGGTTACGTACGAGGAAGGATTAGCACCCTCGCAATGCCCAAAATTGGTACCAAATTGAATAGTTTTTTGTCTTAATGTCAAAAATTTGAAAGAAATTTAAAAAAAGCAATATTTCTTTAAAACTGTGATAATTTGATAAAAGAATCAAGATTCATTCATTCTTAAAAGAGTGCAAACATCATATCTAGCATGATTTGACATGATATCTTTAATCTTTTGTAACTAAAATCATCTTGTGATTCAGAAAACTTATTTAAAAGGATATTTTAGATAATTAGACGAACGAGAAATTGCAACCCAGCATGTTAGGGCACTATTTCTCGAATTTTTAAGTATTCAAAACATTGCCTTGCACCCCTTTTTAAAAGTTCCTTTTTAATTAAATAAAACATGACTTTTGGTCTTAAAAAATGATATGTTTACATTTTATAAGAAATTATAATAACCTAGCTACCATATACATGTTTTATCATTTCATGCAAGCATAGTAAAAGTGATGGACAAGGATCTAAATTATCTAATATACTATTATTTTAATGCATGGTCATGGATAACATTATTACATACAAATTACAACATGGAATATAGTGAATTAAGTAGTATAAATTATATAACACATACATAACAACATTTCATGCAAACATATCTAATTTATCATAATTAACTAATTTTATGTGAATATAAAAACAAGAACAAAATGATATATAAAATTTAACATATTATACAATACCAAATAAGAGTGAGTCTAAAAATAAGCTATTAAAACGTAAAAAATATAAAATGGCTATTAAATCCTCGTAACTAAAATTATCTCATGATTTTGAAAATTTATTAAAAGGATATTTGGTTATTTAGTCAAACGAAAAATCGCAACCCCTTGACATGTTAGGGTACTATTTCCGAATTTCTAAACACCAAACATTGCCTTACTTAAGAAAAAACTTTTTCAATTAAATGAAATATATTTTTAAAACAATGAATAATATAGAATTTAATAAAAAAATTGATATAATACTAAAATTATTAAAAAAATAAAATATAAAAGAGAATTAAAAATCAAGGAAATAGGGATTAAATAAAAAAGGTTAAAAACGAAGATGAACAAAGAATAAATAAGAACAAACCGTAGAAAATAAGAACGCAAGAGGGAGAGAAATTTGAGTGAATGCTCTCAAGAATTCTTATTGCTTCCCAAAACTCCAGTGTGCTTACAATGAAGGGAAAGGCCTCTATTTATAGTTGAACCTCCTCAAATCCAACGGTACAGATCAATTACATCAACGGTTAAGATTAAAGGATATCTACAAATTAAATCTCCAAGATTACAAGATCATATATTCAAGATTGCATATCATATCTAAGATTGCAATCATATCTAAGATTGCATATCATTGAAGATTATATTTCCATATGAGTCAAGCTTGTAGATGGACCTTAAATCTTTTCAAGTAATGGACCATTCCGATCGGGCCAAATTATATTTGTAATTCTGGACTGAACTTGGACTTCGTTTATTTATTTTAAATACTGAAATGGGTTTTTGGACTTATTTCTAGGCCCGGGAAAAATTGAGTGTCTACAGCTGCCCCTCTTTGCTCATTGCTGTGTAACAGGAATAGAGCAAAGACTATAAAAGGACCAATTTTGCCCGGGCTCACCGAGTCTTGGGTTCTTGATCCTTGATCTTCTTTAAATGGCCCCTTGACGGCTTCAATCTGCTTCACTGCAACTCAGGAAGGCGATATTTGCTATCTTTGATCTGCTCCCTGTCTAATACAAAGACGCCAAATCTGTTATCTTCGATCTGCTCCCCGTCTAATACAGAGACGCCAAATCTGCTTCTTCAATCTGCTCCCCATCTAATACAGAGATATCAAATCTGCTATCTCCGATTTGCTCCCCGTCTAATACAAAGATACCAAATCTGTCATCTTGGATCTGCTTCGATGTAAACACATGAAGGTCAGATCTGTTATGTCTTCGATCTACTCCCCGTCTAACACAGAGATGCCAAATCATCTTGGATCTTCTCCAATGAAGGTCAGATCTGCTATGTCTTCGATCTGCTCTCTGTCGAATATGGAGATGCCAAATCTTAGATTTGTTTTTTGACAGTACAGAGATGCCAAATCATCTTAGATCGGCTTCAGCGTAAACACGTGAAAGCCAAATCTACTATGTCTTCGATCTGCTCCTTGTAAACGCAAGGATGCCAAATCATCTTGGATCTACTTCGATGTGAAAACATCCAAAGGTTAGATCTGCTATGTGTCTGCTCTCCGTCGAATATGGAGACGCCAAACTTCGATTTGTTCTCTGACAATACAGAGATGCCAAATCATCTTAGATTTACTTTAGCGTAAACACGTGACAACCAAATCTGTTGTGTCTTCGATTTGTTCCTTGTAAGCACAAGGATGCCAAACCATCTTGGATCTTGCTTCAGTATAAACATCTGAAGGTTAGATCTGCTATGTGTCTGCTCTCCGTCGAATATAAAGACGCCAAACTTTGATTTGTTTTCTGACAATACAGAGATGCCAAATCATCTTAGATTTGCTTCAGCGTAAACACGTGAAAGCCAAATCTGCTGTGTCTTCTATTTGTTCCTTGTAAGCACAAGGATGCCAAACCATCTTGGATCTTGCTTCAGTATAAACATCTGAAGGTTAGATCTACTATGTGTCTGCTCTCCGTCGAATATGGAGATGCCAAACTTTGACTTGTTCTCTAACAATACAGAGATGCCAAATCATCTTAGATCTGCTTCAGCGTAAACACGTGAAAGCCAAATCTGTTGTGTCTTCAATTTGTTCCTTGTAAGCACAAGGATGCCAAACCATCTTGGATCTTGCTTCAGTATAAACGTCTGAAGGTTAGATCTGCTATGTGTCTGCTCTCCGTCGAATATAGAGACGCCAAACTTCAATTTTTTCTCTGACAATACAGAGATGCCAAATCATCTTAGATTTGTTTCAGCGTAAACACGTGAAAGCCAAATCTGTTGTGTCTTCGATTTGTTCCTTGTAAGCACAAGGATGCCAAACCATCTTGGATCTTACTTCAGTATAAACATCTGAAGGTTAGATCTGCTATGTGTCTGCTCTCCGTCGAATATGGAGACGCCAAACTTCGATTTGTTCTCTAACAATACAGAGATGCCAAATCATCTTAGATTTGCTTCATCGTAAGCACGTGAAAGCCAAATCAGCTATGTCTTCGATTTGTTCCTTGTAAGCACAAGGATGCCAAACCATCTTGGATCTTGCTTCACCGGATCCGCTATGTTATGCCTATTACCCTGCGCTTAGGGGATTAAGGCACATCAATCTTCATTGTCCCTTGAAGAACATAACCTGTATAATGCGTATGAGTTCATGCCTAATGATTAGGATGCTATGATCGAAATGAGTCAAGTGCTCCTAATTAATCCTGTTATAATGCAAAATGTTTATGAAAATAACTTCTATTTCGGACGTCATCACTCACTCATCCATCGAGTTTTCCACCTCATTCTTCTCGACATATCAATCATACTCTACTCGTATGCCTCGAATCTTCTCCATCAATTTGGTCTCACTGAAAATGTTTATGAAATGATCCTTTCTTAAGATCAATATTGCTTAAAACGTCCAACCACCTTTTAGACTGAAGAAGAAAATCTCTCGAGTATCTCCAACCCATACATATGAGAATTCCTTAAACAATTGTCTTGTTTCAGTTTCTTGTATTATCTAGAAATTTCCAGAGTAATATGCAAAACTTCGTTTGTGAAGATATTTCAGTTCATCTATCATTATTTCAATGCAACATGCTTTATGAATAATGTGAGACAAATAAATTGATCTTGAGGATAATTAGATTTGGACAAATTATTAGAAGGAATGCAAAAAGATTAAATTGAGAACATATCTTTGCGAAGAAAAAGAATCCAAAGATAGTAAATAGGACAGAAATCAGATGCCCTAGATATCGCCGCTTGAGCGTCTATACACTAGATCCATGAAGACTTTCTTGAGTTCAACATGTGTTTAAAAGATCCAAAGTAATTCGTTGATATGTAACATACTTCACTTCTCGTCGAATCTGGTATAGCAAGGTCACTGCATGACTTTCCAAATTTGAGCTGCCCTTTCGGGTTTTCAACTCAAAGCCCTTTTGGTCACAAGGCGCCCTTTGCGGGTTTTCACCTTGGCCTCTCCATTTTTTCTTTTTTCTTTTCTTTTTTTTTCTTTTTTCTTTTTATTATTTTTTTCTCTTTTTTTTTTGAAATAGAAGTCCCAAAGTGCCCTTTGCGGGTTTTCACCTTGGCTTCCCTTCTCCTTCAAACAAAGTACTCCTTGACCGGGTTCGAAATCACTGGATCCAGATAAATTCTTCCTATCCATTTCTTGTCAAAATCAATGCACCTCTAGAGAAAGCCCTCTTCGCAACATATGGCCCTTCCCAATTCGGTATCCTTTTGCATGGGAAGGATCTCTTTTAGTACAAGGTTTTCTTTATGAAATTCTTTTGGACAAACCTTCTTTGTCATAAGTCTGTGTCATCCATTCTTGGTACATTTGCTTAGGATGAATACTTTCAAGTTAAGTTTACTAGAGGTATTCAATTCTTGACTCCATCAAAGCTTGGAGGAAAAATCTTGATTCATAAACCCATGAGAAAGGAATTGCCCCAGCGCAGTCTTGGTTGTTGTTTGTCAAACCCTACAAAAAGATGGTTCAATGATTCTCAGCAAACAAGAATGAGGTTGATGACTTTATCTTTCAACCTGGAAAGCTGAGGTACAGAGATTATTCCCGGAGCATACATCCCACCATGACTCGATGATGTTTTTGAAGCATCCCTAATCTTCATAAATTGCCTCCAACTGTGAAGCTGCCAAATGAGCGTAGCAAATAGGAGCCACAACAAATATGGCTGTGGTGCTCCTTTGATACATATAGGATAGAGAATGAATAAACTTTTGCAGATCATCAGCCGAAAACCGAGCCTGGTCTAAGAGAACATGATAGTGGGTCTGCCTCGTGATTCCAATCATTCCAGCATGGGTACTAAGGTAAAAATCATTGTTTTTTTTATGGCATACTTTGTTGTCAATGACAGTACCATGTAGCACATTGTCAGGAAATCCCTGCTGAAAAAAACTTGGTATGATGGTTTTTCGTACAACAATAACCACAATCTTTAGGGTTCCACTTCTCATCAAGGAACTTGTAAGCCTCAATAACTCGATCAAAACTTGATTGAATTGAGACTCGCTAACCCCATCCCTGAAAATAATGATTTGATCAGGTTTCCTCTTCCCTGAACTTGTATAGAAGTCTAAGAGAGCTTCCTTCATGATACCGTCATCCACTTTGTCAAAAACTGGTTTTGAAGAAAGAATCTATCATTTTAAGCTTCAGAGACTGTGTACGGCCTGATGCCCCATAGCTAGAAATCAATGGCCAACGCCTGGAGCTAACCATCGCAGCTATTGGCGGCACATCAGACTGCTCAGGAAAGCCAAACAATGCACCCATTCCAAGGATGATGGTTGGAACCTTTGAAACAATTGGAATTGAAGGTGTTTGCCCCAGCGTAAGCATCGAGAGTAGGCGGTAGTTTCTTATGCCAATTTTTACCAGTCTCGGTCATCTTCTGTAATTTGTTTTTTCTTCTTTTTCTTTTCTTTTGGCAACCTTTGTTGTACTGTGGCATGGCGCATTATCTTTGAAAAGACTACAAACTTTTGGCATTGTGCAGTTATATAATCTTTTTCTTTCTTTTTTTTTGAAATGGATGACTTTTGACTTTGTAATATTGGCATATGAAGCTATCTCCCCATCTTAATGCAGTAGTTGACGTCCACAAAGATGAGTCATTGTCAGCTTGAAACTTTTGACGAGCTCGGGCCCATAACATACATGCCCTATAAGTCTTGACTCATTTAAATTTGGCATTCATTGTACAACTGATGCGATCCCTTTCCATGGTGGACCAACAGTACCCCAAAACCTCATGTTTATCCTGGCAATTGCAAATCCTCCTGTATGCGTCTTTGGACCACATTTTTGAATTCCCAAAATAGTCTCAACAAGGTCTTGTTTTGTCTCCTCGCTAATTCTAATTTCATGATCTTTCCTTCCTCTAAGGCTATATTTCCTACCACCACTTCATGGGGTAAAAACCATTTTCAACAAATTCAGAAACAAGTCACAATTTCTGTCACCTTCAAAGTATTGAGATTCCTCTAAACACATATCGCACTCAAAAGGAACTCTGAATCTGTAGTATCGTTGCCCGTGTCATTGATATCTAGGGATCTATGATAGGCACACAAAAGAATATACAAGGAATAAATGAATTCAAGAATGACTATTTACATGAAATGAAAATTTATAAAGAATGTCAAAGGTCAAAAGAATCAGAATGAAAGAATATTTACTCGGATAAAGTATTTTTTATTGAAAATAAAAATGTCTGAACATGAGCCCTCTTCTCAAAAGAAATCTCATTACTCCTAGGCTTTACAAACAACAAGAGTGTTCTGAATATTACTCGTAAAATTCCTAAAAATTACTGAAAGTTCTTACTGCAGTTCAATTGTTTAAAGAACTTCCCGGTTTGTAAGGGTGAATGCCATCAAGGTTTCTTTGTTCATCCTTTCCTCATGTATGACATTGATGGGATGATTTTCATTTCCAAACACCCCATCTCGTGTAAGCTATCCCTCCCGATACAAAAGTCTAGGATATGTAAGGGAGCATCTTCTTTTCACTCAACCGTGACCCTCTTCTCTCTTTCTTTCTCTTTTTAACCTTAACTAATTAGGGTCTTTTTATGGATTTAAATGCATGTGATGTGATGCAATGCAAATGCAAAAGAAAATGAGATGTTGATCTTGAATTCAATTCCATTAGAATAACTTTTCTAGAAAACAGATTTCTTTACATGAAAATAAATTACATAAGCGGTCTTGCCCTTTATAGTCCAAGTAAACGCTGATCTTTTCTTCATGGTCGAATCCTGTAAATTCTCTAAAAGATGCCTTTGCTAGCTCCTTGCTGCTTAATCTGAGCCTCAATCTCTTACTCGCTTATCTCCATGATACTCATCAAAAAGTGCCGGCTCTTGGATAATCTTCGTTGGTAGTTAAATCAAGTAACATATTCCTTCGTGGACTTCTGGCTTTCTCTCTTCATGCCTTTGTTGGCTTGAATCTCTGGCAATTACATCATGTATTCCTCCGTGAACTACCAGCTTTCTCTCGTCATGCCTTTGTTGGCTTGAATCTCTAGCAATTACATCATGTATTCCTGCGTAAACTACCAGCTTTCTCTCGTCGTGTTTACTTGGACTATATTCAGACGACCGCACTATAATCCACTTTATCAAGAAATTCATTTCCTTATGACAAACTATTCTATTTAGGAATCGAATTTCAAATCAACACCTTCGTTTCTTTGATGTAATGTAATGCAAATGCATGAATGCAAAAGGATATCGATTCTGATTCAGTTTCATTTTAGAAAACGTTATTTAAGGAACAAAAATCTTTTCATAAAACGAATTACAAATACGCTTTTGCCTGTAGGCCCAGAGTCTTAACCCTATCTAATAACAAAGCTAACTTTCGACCACGATCTGACTGTAGCTCATATTGGTGCTCAACGTGCTCGCCCTTTCTACCAGTATCTGTAAATGATCAGCTATCTCTTGAATTTGAATTACGGCTTCACCTATGAAGTAAGCTCCACAGCCAAAGACACCTCCTCTAATGTCTATGAAGTTACTCTGATTACTTTGAAAGAAAGATTGGCAAACAAGTAGGCATTCCAACTTCGCAGCATACTGCCTTAAAATAATATCAAACATCCTCAGTGCTTCTTGAGAGTCTTCAAATTTCTGCCCCCACAGAACATTTTGAATTGCTTGCATGGGTATCTTCGCAGCATAGCTAATCTCCACTTTAAAGGTCTTTAAACGATACGATCTTCTTTAATCTCTTTCTTTTCGTGCTCATTTAATGTCCCGACCATTAGGGCTTGCATTTCCATTATTTCTGATAGGTACAACATCCTAAAGTACTACAGTAAATTCCAGCTTGTTGTTTGGTAGCGGTCCTATAGTAAGTGAGCCTTTCTACCATCATAAGCAAAATTATTTCCATCCAATTCAATTTTGTAGGTCTTATACCCTTACCATCCACGAGGTGACTATCTTCATCTGTAATGGTAGAAGTGTCCATCAGTACTCCCCACGCTTACCTTGAATTGTTCATCTATCTTTATATCAAGCAAATACTGCAATTCCCCATAACTGTTGTAAAACAACTGCTTGGCTTCGTTACTCCATTAATTCCATATTTCCTTTAACTCTTGGAGGTTATCTCGCATCACACTAATGAGAGTGTAGTCCCGTAATTCTGATGTGTATCCTTCAGTGACACCATTTTCTTTTTCTATCTGGGTTTTCTCTGACCAAGCACAAACGAAAGAGTTGTCCTCCACTTTATTAAGATATTCGTTCCCCATTACAAAACTTTCTAACTCAGAAATCGAACCTTGAATCGACACCTTTTAATGATAAATGACATGCAGTGATAGCAAAATAAGAGAAACAAGTCAATGTCACATATATAAAAATAATAATAATAAATAAGAACTTATAAAGGTAGGCACTAAAGGTCATCATCATACTACCTGGGGCAAGCACTTAAAGTTCACTATATGTAGTTCAGTTCTAAAGCAAGGGTACCTGAACCAGCAGATTCCTCGATCCTCACCAATTATAGGCTCATATGGACCAAGTTCAGTTCAGGGGGACACATTTCCCTATGACCATGCGGAGATAAAATCTCACAAAGACATAGGTACGGATGTATCCCGGAAGCAATCCACTAGCCCATGCGGAGGTGAAAACCTCACGAAAGCATAGCTTCTCACTCCCACTTAAGGGTGTGACCACAACGGTCATGCAAATGCAATGCGTGCGTAAACAATAACAAACATATGCAACAAACACATGTAAAAATGACGTATTTTAAAATTTTTCTAAATTTCCGACATTAAGACAGAAAATAATCAATTTTCAGCTTGACTCTCTTATACATCCCCAGCGGAGTCGCCAAGCTGTCGAAACCATTTTTTAAAGGATTGTTCGAAAAACGGGGTTTGACTTTTTGAAAAATAAAAACGGGAGTCGCCACCAACCTTTTTTAGGTGTGATTGGATCACCTTATAAAACATTTTGGTCTACGAAAATTAAGAAAACAGGTTTGGGAGTCGGTTACGTACGAGGAAGGATTAGCACCCTCGCAACGCCCAAAATTGGTACCAAATTGAATAGTTTTTTGTCTTAATGTCAAAATTTTGAAAGAAATTTAAAAAAAACGATATTTCTTTAAAACTGTGATAATTTGAGAAAAGAATCAAGATTCATTCGTTCTTAAAAGAGTGCAAACATCATATCCAGCATGATTGGACATGATATCTTTAATCTTTTGTAACTAAAATCATCTTGTGATTCAGAAAACTTATTTAAAAGGATATTTTAGATAATTAGACGAACGAGAAATTGTAACCTAGCATGTTAGGGCACTATTTCTCGAATTTCTAAGTATTCAAAACATTATCTTGCACCCCTTTTTAAAAGTTCCTTTTTAATTAAATAAAACATGACTTTTGGTCTTAAAAAATGATATGTTTACATTTTATAAGAAATTATAATAACCTAGCTACCATATACATGTTTTATCATTTCATGCAAGCATAGTAAAAGTGATGGACAAGGATCTAAATTATCTAATATACTATTATTTTAATGCATGGTCATGGATAACATTATTACATACAAATTACAACATGGAGTATAGTGAATTAAGTAGTATAAATTATATAACACATACATAACAACATTTCATGCAAACATATCTAATTTATCATAATTAACTAATTTTATGTGAATATAAAAAAACAAGAACAAAATGATATATAAAATTTAACATATTATACAATACCAAATAAGAGTGAGTCTAAAAATAAGCTATTAAAACGTAAAAATATAAAATGGCTATTAAATCTTCGTAACTAAAATTATCTCATGATTTTGAAAATTTATTAAAAGGATATTTGGTTATTTAGTCAAACGAAAAATCGCAACCCAGCATGTTAGGGTACTATTTCCCGAATTTCTAAACACCAAACATTGCCTTACTTAAGAAAAAAACTTTCTCAATTAAATGAAATATATTTTTTAAAACAATGAATAAAATAGAATTTAATAAAAAAATTGATATAATACTAAAATTATTAAAAAAAAATAAAATATAAAAGAGAATTAAAAATCAAGGAAATAGGGATTAAATAAAAAAGGTTGAAAACGAAGATGAACAAAGAATAAATAAGAACAAGCCGTAGAAAATAAGAACGCAAGAGGGAGAGAAATTTGAGTGAATGCTCTCAAGAATTCTTATTACTTCCCAAAACTCCAGTGTGTTTACAATGAAGGGAGAGGCCTCTATTTATAGTTGAACCTCCTCAAATCCAACGGTACAGATCAATTACATCAACGGTTAAGATTAAAGGATATCTACAAATTAAATCTCCAAGGTTACAAGATCATATCTTCAAGATTGCATATCATATCTAAGATTGCAATCATATCTAAGATTGCATATCATATCTAAGATTGCAATCATATCTAAGATTGTATCATATCTAAGATTGCATATCATTGAAGATTATATTTCCATATGAGTCAAGCTTGTAGATGGACCTTAAATCTTTTCAAGTAATGGGCCATTCCGATCGGGCCAAATTATATTTGTAATTCTGGACTGAAATTGGACTTCGTTTATTTATTTTAAATACTGAAATGGGTTTTTGGACTTATTTCTGGGCCCGGGCAAAATTGAGTGTCTACAAAAATGACTGCAGGGGTAGTTTTTGTCCAACACCAACACCAATCAAAACACAACATTCAAGGGAATTTTGTTCTAAAATTTTGGGTTGTAATAGTTAAAAAATTTTAAGTTTTAAGCTTTTAGTAGACTTATGCTAAGCAGTGAGATCAATGGGTATCCGTATGCCTAGGGGAGACCAAAAAGGGTATCTTAGGTGGTAACTCTTAGCAAAGATGAGACCGAAAAGGTATTCCTAGTTAAGAGTGATAAATAATTCAATTAACGATAAATATTTTCTTAATTGATAATTTTTAATTCAATTTATTCTAGGCTAAGTAACTCGCATCGTCGAAACTAAGAATATAAAGTTCCAATAATTTAACCTAGGGTTAGTTTTAATTTCATCTTAATTTTATCTTGAATCTGCACTAGTAATTCGTGTCTCGACTAGGTTAGTAATTATTTTAAGGTAATTAATTTAATAATAATTTTCTCCAATATAGCAATCCATTGGATACGATCCTCAGAATACTTTCCAATTTTTTCATTGTAAACTAACTATATTACAATTTGACTTGTTCGTTTACAGATACCGCACTTCACTTCCACATCTAATTGCATATTCTTAAGCCCAACACACGCACGTTGGGGGCATGGTCAAGCCTCTTGCAGTCGCACTGCCTGTTAAAGAGATCAACTCCATATGACCTTGTTGAGATACACGCTTCCTAGTTGAAAAACTCTATCACCTGGAAAGTTTCTAGTTGTTAGGAATATAGTTGTACGAACATCCACCTTACCTTCCATGACTGCCACCGTTTTCCTCAACTCCTCGCAGTAGACGTGTCCCGTCACCACCTGCCTTACTTTTTTTGCCCCATTTTTGGCATCAAGATTACTAGTCTGTAGAATGTAGCTGAGAAAGTAGCTGAAATGAGAAAATGTTGTGTCTGTAACAACACAATTCCAAGACACAAATAGTAATTCTGTGATGTATGATAGACTTTAGAATATTTATGCCTAACTTGAATCTTTTCAAAAGAGTGTAATGAATGGTGAAAATAGTAAAGGGACTTGAATGGATAATCGGCTAATTTTTAATTGAACAAAGTATTTATCGTGGAATTTTATAATTAAGTAATTGGACTTAGTGACAATTTGTACCTTTTTGCGTAGAAATTTTGGTTGGTATATGTATTCTTGATAATGAAAATTAGACCATAATAATTGATAAATGATTACTTTATATATTGATATAAGTTGAGAGGGACTTAAAGTGCAAATATACCAATGAGCAAGTGCGCTTGTATGTGATTAATGAATTAGCTAAATGAGGTGAATAATTTAATATATCTTTATTAAAAAGAATATAAGGTTGATACATGTTAGTAAATTTGGTATAGAGATTTTGATATAATCTTCGTGATTGGAATCATAGTGTGACACAAATGTATTATGCCTCTTAATCTAGATGATAAACTTGACAATTTTATGAAAGTAAGTATTGCATAATGAAATATACAATGGAACTAATTAAAAGGCAAGTATAAACTTGTGAGAAGATGGAAAGAGTTATAATTGTCCATGAACCTCGAATTATGATTAAATAGTTTCAAATAGTCTCAACAAATTACGTATGTTTAATACTTTCAATCAAGATCCTGTAAAAAGGCTTGGTTCCTTATAAGTTAGTTGTGTGATAAACAATAGGTATATGTGTGAATGAATTGGCTTAGAGGAGTAGGGCCAAATTGAGTATGATAAGGTACTTGAAAGTGGTAATTGCTTAAACAAGCGAAAATAAATTTGAGATCTGTAAAATGGTAAAAGTATGAATATGATTACAATTGTAATTGGATAATGAAGTTCGCTTAATAAGCTAAGTGTAAACAATTTCATAATATGAAAGAATAATAAATAGGAAATTGAAGAAGATTGGTTAATTCATTTATTAACAAAACATGACTTAAGGTTAATAGCCTCTTTGTTTAGTGGTAAGAGTATTATGTTGTAGGCATGAGAGCTTGAGTTCGCTCCTAAATAACCCCATTTCTTCCCTTAATTATAAAAAAATGACTTAATTAACTTAATGAACCACTACTAATTTAAATGGCTGAAATGGAATTTATTGGAGTACCACTAAACAGGTTTTAATGTTTAGTATGCAGATTTCTTTTCCTCATGTAGGTTGTGGATCAATCATGATTCATGAAGACTACCATCGAAGTCTGCCTTGCCAAAGTGACACCCAAAGCAGTGTAATTAGTTTGTTTTGGCTATGTATATTTGTGATTATATTTGGCATTTACTTAGGGGGCAATGAAGGTTGTTAACGGTATTGTTATTATACTTTTAAGTTAGCTTGTAAGGATGGATATTTTGCAAATGTGCTATGTATGAAGTTGTAGACGATGTTTGTTGTACAAGTATGTGAATGTGTATGGGTCTTGAAAATTTTCAAATATGATAGATGATGTTTGGTTATAGTTAAGTATATTTGGTGGTTAAAATTTGATGTTTGAAGTTTAAAATTGTATAGTAGGTTGTAAATACTCACTTATTATAATTATATAATAACACAATAAGGTTTATTAGAGTTTAAATTATAAATTGTAAGATTAATGATGCCTCCGAACACCGAATGTAATATTGTTTATTGGAGATTGTTGACAGTCCGAGTAAAGGATGTTAAACATTATCTTTACATCTAATATAAAATTTAATATAAAAATATTTCAAATATATATTTTATAATAAATTATAAAATATTATTATCACCCTATTTATTCTATTAAGGCTTTGTTCTCCATTGCATTTCAAAAGAGTTGTTTGGGGTAAAAAATAATTTAAAATCCATAAAGATCTAATAGACAACCTATGAAGTCAAAAATGCTTCTAAACTCACACCAAAACTAAATTTTACAGCTTTGGCGTTTGACAAAAGCAATTTTGAAGTCAAATAATATTTTTAACCCTTATCTATTATCTAATAAATTCTATGTAATATTTAATACAATTATTTTTTTATTGAAATTTATTTCAAATATATAACACTATATATTTGATTTTATAATGGCTATACTTTAATATCTCAAATATAATTTATACAATCAAATTTAATTTAATTTATAAATAACTTATATTAATTTCTTATAAATATTTTAAATTTATATTCCATCTATCAAAATATTAATGAGTTAAAATAAATTATTTTCTTATATTTTTATTGAAATATCATAATATTAACGAATTTAAATATCATTTATATATATAGTTTTCCTTTACAACATAATATCTAGAATTGACATTTTATCTTTTCAAAATCGCTTTTTTATAGCAATACTAAACATTTAAATATGGGATAAATATCAAAACCACATATGAACTTAGTTTCGATGTGCAATCTATTTTCATATTGGATTAATATAACTATTTGTATGTGCAATATATAAATATAAAATGATACTACATTGATAATGTTGCTAGTGATTTGTAAAAATTAAATACAACCAAAGTTTAATGTAAATAATTGTACCAAATCAAAGTTTATATTTAACATTACATACTGAAATAAAATTCATGTGTGATTTTAATATCTATCCCTTTAAATATTAAACCAAACTTTTCAAAAATATTTTTACACATAAAAAGTAATGTACAACTAAGCTTAATCGTACTTGGAAGTTCAAATTTTTAATACTAAAACAATAAAAATCAAATTCATAATGAATTTTAAGACTTAAAATCAAGTGGTTGTCGACAAATAATAAGATTGTAATCATTTTTGTTCCTAATCATTATATTTTCCAATTCTTCACAGTTCTTGAATAATTTGTTTCTCAATCCGATTTTTTCTAATCTAAACCGGCTTGTTTATTCACAATCCTTTTGTGGGTATTCCATATTTTTCTTTCTTACTGTTGATTTTGTGTTGATTTACCTTGCAATCTTTTTTTTTTTTAAAATAGATGGAACCAATATAAAAAAAATTTTACATTCTCAATCATCTGTTCTACTACATTTGTTTTGGCTTTCTTTGATTAATTTCATTTTAGATGGAATTATTTCACTTATTTTACTTTTCTTGTATTTTTTAAATCTTGTATGGAAACTCGTAATCTATCACTCTATCGTGTGTACTATTGTTGTTGTTGATATAGAATGGATTCAAGTTGTATACTTTATTCAGAAAATGAAAATCTTTCTTATTATTAAATACAAGTACTATAGAGAGTTGCCAATCTGGAAGATTTCATAAGTAATTTACCAGATGAACTACTTTTCTACATAATTTCTTTACTTTCTTTTGAATCTGCTATCCAAACTATTTTTTTATCAACCCGACGGAAATTTCTATGGAAACTGGCATTGGTTCACCATGGCACCAAAGAAGATGTTCCCACTGTAGTTTTTGTGTTCATTGCAAACTTTGATGAGCACAATCCAACAAGGAATACTGGAAGATTTTGGTTCCTTTATATCGAATACAACCTCTTATCAGCCATAATTGCACCTAACAATAAGCTTCACCTTCATTTCTCAGCTGAAAACATGCAAAATCCAACACATTTTGGTTGGCAAATAGAGTTGAATAACCCCAAAAATCTTAAGTCATCATTAGCCAACTCCCTTTACTTTTTTCGTTAAGACCATTAATTTGATATCAGTAAACCACCTTAGTAATGAAGCAGTTTTGTGTATGTCTCGAAATTTGGGCTTCTTGAGAACTTGAAAATCATTGGATACCATGGATTGGAATCCATGAGCATTGCTTTTGATGCAAAACTTTTGAGCTTCTCCATCTTTGATCATCCACATTTAAAATCTCTCCATATTATCGATGGTTTCTTCATGAGTTTCATTTGTGCTTGTTCTTGTAAATTTGCATGTCTTTCTTGTGTTCGTATAAATGCATGAATATAAGTTGTCAAAACCATTTTTCTTGAAAAACGGGGTTGACTTTGATTTTGAAAACGAAAATGGGAGTTGCCACCAATCCTTTTTATTTAGATGTGATCGGATCACCTAGTAATTCAATCATTTTAAAAAAAAATTAAATTTATTAAAACGATGATTTTTGGTTTACAAAATCTAGAAAACGGGTTTCGGAGTCAGTTACGCACGAGGAAGTGTTAGCACCCTCGATACGCCCAAAATTGGTACCTAATTGATTAATTAATGTCTTAGTGTCGAAAATTGAGAACTTTGAAGAGATTTAAAATACGATCCTTTGTTAAAAAATTATTTAACTGAAAATTTTCTGAGAAAAAGGGTGTATTTCACGTTAATCGAGAAAAAGAATTATGTCCCATAAGTTAGGACACAATGTCATAAACCCACGAAATGAGAATAAACCCCGAAAATTTTGTTTATTTTGAAAGAAATTTGACTATCTCGGTTTTAGAAAGAAATAATATTCCGTAAGTTAGAATACGATCTTTTCTTAATTCTCGAGAACTTTAAAAATTTTAAAAACGTTTACTTAGTTTGGATTTATCGAGAAAATTGAAGCCTCGTAAGTTAGGGTACGACCTCTCAAATCTTAAAACACGAATTATTAACAAACAACATTTTTTTAAAATGTATCAGGTAAAAATGTGATACGAATTGGTAGTAAAATGTAAAAATAAATTGTGATGTCAATATGCGTGACAGAATAACAATAGATGCATTAAAATGAATGACAATAATAAAACAAAAATAGAGTAAAATAAACAAAACCAATAAGCTGGTAAAAAGAAAAATAATAAATAAAACTAAAAGAGTAAATAAATAAGCCAATAAAATTTTAATATATAAAAAAATAAACAAGAAATAATAATAGTAAAAAATAATAGTAATAATAATAATGATAATGATAATGATAATAGTAATAGAAATAATAATAATAATACATTAATAATAATAATAGTAAATACAATAATAAAAATAGTAATAATAATAATAGAAAATAATAATAATAAAATAAGGAATAATAATAATAATAACAAAAATAATATAAATAATAATAAAAAACAATAATAGTAATAATAATAGTAATAATAATAATAATGATAGTAATAATAATAGTAATAATAGAAAATAATAGTAATAGTAAAAATAATAATAATAATAATAATAATAATAATAATAATAATAATAATAATAATAGTAGTAGTAGTAGTAATAATAAATTAATTAATTCTAATAATAAAATAGCAAAATAACTAAAAAAGGGCTAAATTGAATTTAAAACAGAAATTTAGGGCAAATCTGAAATAAATATAAAAATAAAAGGACTAATTTGCATGTGCAGATAATAAGGAGAGACCAAAAGAGAAATTATTCCTCCCATCCAAAACGCACAGTTGCAGGAGGGACTAAATTGGAAATGAAATAAACTAATGGGCGAAAATTAAAAAAAATAAAAACTTAATTGCAAAACAATAAAAAATTGGAAGGGCTAAAAGCGCAATTAGCCCTTCCGATTAAAAACACGCGGATCCTAGGCTGGAGTGGGTCGGGACGGACGATTAAAGCTCAAAACAACGTCGTTTTGGTGTCTAAATTTGAACACCAAAACGACGTCGTTTTAGTATTGCTATATAAACTAAAAAAAATTCAAAAAAATCATTCTTCTTTCATTTTTCCCAAAAAAAAAATAAATTTGAGAGCTCTCAAACTCTCTCACCCTCTCCCCTCTCTGGTCAGGCTTCGGTTACCAAATCACCGTGGCGGCTGTCGTACACGGTGACCGGAAATAAAAAAATTATTGTTTTAGGCTTTTTTTGACTCCCAACCTCATTTTCGCACCATCTATCTTCGGAGATGGTCACCTCTACCACCCACGGTGGCGCATGCAAGGTAAAGTTTCAGTTTTTCTTTTTACTTTTTTGTTCTTTCTTTTGTAAAATAAAATAAAATAAAATAAAATAAAATAAGAACACAAAGTAATAAAGAGATACAGAATAAAAAAAACCTTTGCAAAACTTTTTCTCTATGTTTTCGATTCTTTGCCGTGTGTAAAAAAAATGGTTATTCATGGCTTTTACAGCCGAAAAGGAGAGAGAAAAGAAAATATACAAAATTCCTGCTATTTTTTTTTTGCTTCCTATTTCTTATTGTCCTTTTTTGTCTTTTTTTGCAGGTGGAGGAGGCTAGCTGTACTGTGGTTGACGTGGCGTAGTGGAGGAGCGGCAGCTAGCATGTTGGGGGCTAGGGTTTCTTTTTAGTTTTCTGAAAATTGGTTTAATTTTGGGTCATAGGATTGGGCTTAGGGTTTTTATATTTTTGGTTTAGTTGGCTTGTAAATGGACATTTGAACTTATTATTGTCTTTGTTTTTTTGTTTCTGTTATAGGCCCGGGCAAATTGGGCTGATTACAACTGCCCCTCTTTGCTCATTGTTGTGTAACGAGAATAGAGCAAAGACTTTTAAGAAAGACCAATCTTGCCCGGTCTTCGAATCTCGACCTCTTTGATGCTCCTCTTCTTCAAGTAGCCTCATTTTAATCCACTGCAACTTCAAGGAGATAAGACTTGTAGCTTCGATTTACTCCAATATAATTTCAAGGAGAAGAGATTTGTAGTTTCAATCTACTCCGCTGGAACTTCAAGGAGATAAGAATTGGTAATTTCAACCTGTTCCACTGCAACTTCAGGGAGATAAGGTATTTTTATCCTACTCTACTGCAACTTCAGAGAGATAAGGATTGTGGCTTCGATCTACTCCACTGGAACTTCAAGGAGGTAAGAATTGCTAATTTTAACTGTTCCACTGCAACTTCAGAAAGATAAGGTTGATGGCTTCAATCTGCTCCAATGTAACTTCAAGGAGAAGAGATTTGTAGCTTCGATCTATTCCGCTGGAAATTCAAGGAGATAAGAATTGGTAATTTCAACCTGCTCCGCTGCAACTTCAGGGGGATAAGGCTGGTGGCTTCAATCTGCTCCACTGCAACTTTAGGAAGATAAGATCCGCCATAATTCGTAGCTTCACTCTGTTCCACTGCAACTCTAGGGAAATAAGATTCGCTTTCTTCAGTCTGCTTCGCTACAACTTTAGGGAGATAAGGCTTGTGGCTTCAATCTGCTCCACTGCAACTTCAGGAAGATAAGATCTACCATAATTCATAGCTTTAATATGTTACACTGCAATGTTAGGGAAATAAGATCTGCTATCTTCAGTCTGCTAAGCTGCAACTTCAGGGAGATAAGGCTGGTGGTTTCACTCTACTTCACTGTAACTTTAGGGAAATAAAAGTTGTGGTTTCTTCCATCCACCCCACTGCAACTCAAGGGTATAGGATTTGTATCACCTTCAATCCATCCCACTACAACTCAGGGGTACAGGATTTGTATCTTCTTTATTCCATTGATCTGGGTAACATGACCAGATGTGTATGCAGGAATGTAGAATGTCATTTTTTTAGAATGATCCCATTTTAATGCTTGGGTTGCTCGTTATTCGTGAGGTTGTATCACCGACACAATATATTGTCTCTTCGTTCAATTGATATTTTTTACAGAAAATTCGAAGAGATAGTCACAATTTAGACTCATTTCTCAAACATTTCCAACCCTTAGGTTTGGTGAGTTCTAAAAAATAGTATTGTCCTAGGTTCTTGTACTATTTAGATAACTTATTTTGTGAAAGTTCTATTAGTCCATTAATCATTATTTCAATGCAAAATACTTGAAAAAGATCATAACAATAGACAAAAAGGAAATTGATTGGGAGCATAGCTCAAAATGAATAAATTAATCAAAGATAGCAAATGCAATAAGAAGGAAATTAACTCGAAATGAATAAGTTAATCAAAGATAGCAAATGTAATAAGAAGGAAATTGATTAGGAGCGTAGCTCAAAACGAATACAGTAATCAAGGATAGCAAATTCAATATGGGTAAGATGAAAACTAGGTGCCCTAGATAGCGCAGTCTGAGCTTCTCTGTACAAACTTCTTGAGGACCATTTTGAGCTCGACATGTGTTTAGGAGATCTAGAGTACTTTTTCGATGCCCCAAGATGTAGCATATCTCCTCATTGTTAATTCAGGTATAGCAAGACTACCGCATGCCCCATTTTTTACCAAAATTTGAATTGCCCTTTATAGGTTATCAATTCAAAACCCCTTTGGTCTCAAGGCACCCTCTGCGGGTTTTCACCTTAGCCTCTCCTTTTTCTTTCTTTTTCTTAAAAAACTCTTTGACTGAATTTGAATTTATGGGATTAGGTAGGTTTTTGCCATCCATCTCGGTTAAAATCAATGCTTTTCTAGAGAAGGCCTTCTTTACCATATAAGGTCATTCCTAATTCGGCATTCACTTTCTTCTGAAGTCCTTTTGTATATGAAGGATCCTTTTCAAAACTAAGTCATTCTCATGGAATTCTCTGGGGAATGCCTTCTTACCGTAAACTCGCATCATTCGTTTTTTATACATTTAACCATGATGGATACTTTCAAACTCTTTTCTTCAATCAGGTTCACTTGATCATATTAAAACTGGACTCATTCTGCTTCATCCAATTCTTGACTCAATCGATGCTTGGAGAGGAGGAATCTCGACTTTAATGGGCAAAAACCGCTTCCACTCCATAAACTAATGAGAAAGGTATTGGCCCGGTGAAGGTCTTGACCGACGTTCGATAAGCATAGAGGGTAAATGGTGACTTCTTATGAAAATATTTACAAGTCTCGGTCATTTTCCCCATAATCTTTTTTTGTTTTATATATATATATATATATATATTTTTTTAATTTTTTTTTTTGCTGTCTCTGCTGCACCATTCATTTTGGGGTGGTATGGCGTCTGATCTTGAACAGACTGCAAACTTTTGATATCGTGC
Organism: Gossypium longicalyx; assembly: GCA_025698465.1. Taxonomy (NCBI): domain Eukaryota; kingdom Viridiplantae; phylum Streptophyta; class Magnoliopsida; order Malvales; family Malvaceae; genus Gossypium; species Gossypium longicalyx. The sequence continues at coordinate 4,469,172 of CM046995.1, read as the reverse complement.
TATTGTGTATTATTAGATATGATCCTTTCTGGCATTCCTTGTCGGCACATGATCTCTATTTTTTGGGGGGGAATTTGATGACTATTGACTTTGTAACATTGGCATATGAACCGAATTTCACCCATTTAGTGAAGTAATCGATGACCACAAAGATGACGGTGTCTGCTAAAAGCTTTTGACGGGATCAGCCCAATAACATCCATGCCCCACATAGAGAAAGTCTACGAAGAAATGAAGGAGGCAAATGAATCTTGTCTCCATAAATTTGGCATTTACGGCATAACTGATGCAATCTCCTTCCATGGTGGATCAGCAGTATCTGAACCTCATAATTTGTCTGGCCATTGTAAACCATTAGCATGTGTTCTTCAGACACCCTTATAGATCTCTTCTAAGATTTTCTTAGCCTTAACAGCATCCACACGTCTTAGTAGACCAGGCGTATCTTGATACGATCGTACGAAAACATTTTTGAATTCTTGGAATAACTCAATGACATCTCGTTTCGTCTCTGTGGTGATATAGGCTTCGATATTTACCTCTTTCTCTTCTCCTAGGCTTGCGATGTCCATTGACCCTTTGTAAGGTAGGGTTTGTTTCTCATCTTGTTCTACCATCATTAACAAATTAGGAGATAGGCTACAATCTCTATCATCTTCAAAGTCCTGAGATCCCTCTAGACGCATATCTTGTTCAAAAGGAGATTCCGAGTCAGTAGCAGTGCCGTTCATGTCATTGATATCTGGAGACCTATTGTAGGTACGAAGGAATATTTCAAAGAATAAATGAATCTAAGAATAATTATTTGTATGGTATGATCATGAATAAAGAATAAAAGAATATTTGAAAGAAAGTCCAAAGAACAAAATTATCTAAGAATAACTGTTTGTATAGAATAAAAGAATATTTTCTCGAAATGATAGCAAAGATGCATTTTATTGAAATAAAGATTTTGGACATAAGCCTATTTCACAAAAGGATTCTTATTGTTTCTAGGCTTAAAGCAACAAGCGTGTTTTGAATATTATTCTAAATTGGCTCTAAGAAATACATAGATCTCTTCCACAATCCCATTGTTCAAAACACTCCCAATTATGTAAGGGAAGATGCCTAACAAATTCTTTTCCCCATCTCCCTCTTCGGATACGGCATTAATGTTCAGATTTCCAACATTCCTTTCGGGTTTCTGACCTCTTCAAAGAATTCCAACTCTTTGTTATCCATTAGACTTTGCACCAAAGCTTTGAATTCGGCACACTCTTGGATTTCATAACCTTCCTTGTGGAACTCACAGTAGCTCCTCATCCCTTTGGGTATCTTCTTCGAATCCTGAATGATTAATCCCATGTCTATCATTTGTTTCAAAACCCATTTTAGTGAGGTTTTTACTTCTGCAACATTGGTTTTGGTTCTCTTTCCTCCCTCTCAATTATCGCGTTTAGCCCTTGATCTGAATGACTGGGTAATGGATTTCCTGCTACATGAGATCCTGGTGAATCATCGAATTTTACGATGCCTATCTTAATGAACCTTTCGATTAACTTTTTAAACGTAGTGCAGTTCTCAATTGAGTGTCCTATTATTCTCGCATGGTATTCGTATTGAGCATTCGTATCATACCATTTCGAGAATGGAGGTTGCAAGCGTTCCGAATAAAACGGGGATACCATATGTGCGTCAAACAGATTCTGATACAACTCTCTATATGTTATCGGGATGGGTGTGAACTGGAGCCCTTCTGTATTTGGCCTCGAGTTGGATTCTTACCTTAGAGGGCCCTAGTAGCTAATGGTTACGGCCATTGGCTAGCCAACAGTGACCGATTTGGAATACCTTTTATTATACATGTTCTAGTTATTCACTTCATTTTTCTTGTCCTTTGGGGTTGATCTTTTGACGCTTTCCCCCGCGTCTATCTTTCCGCTTCTTATTGCGTTTTCAATCATCTCACCAGACATTATTATATCTGAGAAGCTCTTCGTAGTGCTTTCTAACATATGGTTAATGAATAGGGCCTTCAGAGTGTTGATGAAAAACATCGTGGTTTCTTTCTCTAGAAGAGGTGGCTGGACTTGTGTTGCCACACTTCTCCATCTTTGGGCATATTGCCTAAAGCTCTCACTTTGCTTCTTTTCCATATTCTGCAGTGTGATTCTGTCAGGTGCCATGTCTATCACGTGGCTATATTGCTTCATGAAAGCCTGTGCCAAGTCCTTCCATGAGTGAATTTTGGAATGACTCAGTTGCTTATACCATTTGGTAACTAACCCGATCAGACTGTCTTGGAAGTAGTGGATTAACAGTTGATCATTATTGACATATCCTGTCATCCTTCGACAGAACATAGTGATGTAAGCTTCTGGACAACTAGTCTCATTATACTTTTCAAATTCTGGAGTCTTGAATTTCGGCGAGAATACTAGATCTGGGACCAAACTCAGATCCTTGGCGTCAACCTCGCAATGGTAATCAGCATTCTTCATTACTTTGAGTTTTTCTTCCAACTACCTATACCGATCTTCGAGTTGTTTTGGCAGTTCCGCCCCTGCTTTTTCTATTTCTACATTTTGTCTAGATTAGGAACTACAGGATTGGTTGGATCATCCCCTAGATTGGAAACTGAGCCTGTCGGGTAGTTTATTGGTGCCGAGGTACTAGTTTGATATTGTTAGGGTCCAATAGTAACGGGTGCCATTTGTGGATGTGCGTCTGGTTGGGCTTGGGTGCTTGTCGGGAAACAGCCTGAAGGATAGGCAGGGTCTTTATTATCGTTCCCCGAGTTAATCGCAGTGCTCTTACCTTTTTCATGTTATCTAGCTAGCAATTGCGCCGACTAGCTTATCATACTATTTTTGAGATTCTTGCATTTGTTCCCCCATGTCTTGTTGGATTCTGGTTAATTGCTCTTGCATCTGTACTTGTAATTGATCTTGCATATCTCTTTGCATTTGTTCTAATCTTTCTAATCTCTGATCCATTGCTTCGGTTTTACAGCGGATACTGTAGAGATATTTAGTTGGTAAACTCTCGTTGGTTTCCAGGGTAACTGCCATAATTCTATTTAATTAGGGTCCTTTTGTGAAATTTAATGCATGTGATGCAATGTAATACAGATGCATGGGATGAATACAAAAAGAAAGAGAGGTATTGGTTCTGAATTCAATTCTGTTAAAACAACTTTTCTAGAAAACAAATTTCTTTACATAAAGTGGATTACATATGCGGCCTTACCCTCGTACTCCAAGTGAAGACAACAATTTTTTCTTCATATCAGGATGTTAAGATCAAATCTCGCGAACTTCCCAATGGATGCCCCTACTAACTCCTTTTTGCTTGATTCAGGTTGCGACCCATTACTCGCTCATCCCTGTAAGGCTTGTTAGCTTTTTTAAGGAAGTTGACGGCTCCTGAATAATCTTTTTTGGCTTCAATCCTCGGGCAACGAAGCGTAGTCGTATGTTCCTTCACAGGCTATCAACCTTTTCTCGTTATGTTTACTCAAATCACATTCGGACAGCCGTATTATATTCCACTTTATCAAGAAATTTATTTTCCATGACAAGCTCTCTATTTAGCAACTAAACGTGAATCAACACATTTTTTCTATGATGATACAAATGCAATGCAATCATAAACAAAAAAAAAACAAGTTAGCACAGAAGAAATAAACAACAAATAGAACACCTATTCAGGTGACTACTAGGATTTGTACGGCTCTACCTAAGGTAGGCTCTTACAGCCCACTATATGTGGTTCAGTTCTAAAGAAAAGATACCTGAACCAGCAGATTCCTCGATCTTCACCCATTATAGGTTCATACAGATCGAGTTTAGTTCAGAGGAATACATTTCCCTATGGTTATACGGAGATGAAAATCTTACGAAGACATAGGTACAGATGTATCCCGGAAGCGATCCACTATCCTATACGGAGGTGAAAACCTCACGAAGGACTAGCTTCTCACTCCTACTTAAAAGGGTGATCGAACGGTCATGCAATGCAATATGCAAAAACATCTAAAGACTTGAACCAATAAAGCAAATATATTACGATCAAGATAAAAAAAGACGGATGAAATGCGATGAAAGGATCGTATTTTAAATTGATTTATCAATTTTCGACCAATAAGACAAGAATTAATCAAATCGCGGCTTGACTATCTTATTTGTCCCTAGTGGAGTCGCCAAGCTATCAAAACCATTTTTCTTGAAAAACGGGGTCGACTTTGATTTTGAAAACGAAAATGAGAGTCGCCACCAATTCTTTTTTATTTAGGTGTGATCGGATCACCTAGTAATTCAATCATTTTGACAAAAATTTAAACTTATTAAAACAATGATTTTTGGTCTACAAAATCCAGAAAACAAGTTCGGGAGTCAGTTACGCACGAGGAAGGGTTAGCACCATCGATATGCCCAAACTTTGTACCTAATTGATTATTAGTGTCTTAGTGTCGAAAATTGAGAACTTTGAAGAGATTTAAAATACGATCATTTGTTAAAAAATTATTTAACTGAAAAGTTTCTAAGAAAAATGGCGTATTTCACGTTAATCGAGGAAAAGAATTATGTCCCGTAAGTTAGGACACAATGTCATAAACCCTCGAAATGAGAATAAACCCCGAAATTTTTGTTTATTTTGAAAGAAATTTGACTATCTCGGTTTTAGAAAGAAATCATATTCCGTAAGTTAGAATACGATCTTTTCTTAATTCCCAAGAACTTTAAAAATTTTAAAAACGTTTACTTGGTTTGGATTTATCGAGAAAATTGAAGCCCCGTAAGTTAGGGTACGACCTCTCGAATCTTAAAACACGAATTATTAAAAAAAACATTTTTTAAAATGTATCGGGTAAAAATGTAATACGAATTGGTAATAAAATGTAAAAATAAATTGTGATGTCAATATGCATGACAGAATAACAATAGATGCATTAATATGAATGAAAATAATAAAATAAAAATAGAGTAAAATAAACAAAACCAATAAGCTGGTAAAAAGAAAAATATTAAATAAAACTAAAATAGTAAATAAATAAGCCAATAAAATTTTAATATATAAAAAATAAACAAGAAATAATAATAGTAAAAAAATAATAGTAATAATAATAATGATAATGATAATAGTAATAGAAATAAAAATAAAAATAATAGTAATAATAATAATAACAACAATAATATAAATAATAATAATAAACAATAATAGTAATAATAATAATAATAATAGTAATAATAGAAAATAGTAGAAATAGTAAAAATAATAATAATAGTAATAATAAATTAATTAATTCTAATAATAAAATAGCAAAATAACTAAAAAAGGGCTAAATTGAATTTAAAACAGAAATTCGGGGCAAATCCGAAATAAATATAAAAAAGAAAAGAACCAATTTGCATGCACGAATAACAAGGAGGGACCCAAAGGGAAATTATTCCTCCCATCCAAAATGCACAGTTGCAGGAGGGACTAAATTGGAAATGGAATAAAATAATAGGCGAAAATTAAAAAAAAAACTTAATTGCAAAATAATAAAAAAGCGAAAGAGCTAAAAGCGTAATTAACCCTTCCGATTAAAAACACGCTGATCCTAGGCTGGAGAGGGTCGGGTTGGACGGATAAGGCTCAAAACAACGCCATTTTGGCATCTGAATTTGAACACCAAAACGACGTTGTTTTAGTGTTGCTATGTAAACTAAAAAAAATTCAAAAAAATCATTATTCTTTCATTTTCGAAAAAAAAATTTTGAGAGCTCTCAAACTCTCTCACCCTCTCCCCTCTCTGGTCGGGCTCCGGTCACCGGACCACCGTGGCGGCCGCCGGTCGTCGGTGACGGCGCCATCGTCCACGGTGGTTGGAAATAAAAAAAATTGTCTTTTTAGGCTTTTTTTTACTCCCGACCTTGTTTTCGCACCATCTATCCTCGGAGATGGTCACCTTGGCCACCCACGGCGGCGCACGCAAGGTAAAAGTTTCGGTTTTTCTTTTTGCTTTTTTGTTCTTTCTTTTGTAAAAAAAATAAAAAAATAAAAAAAGAACACAAAGTAATAAAGAGATACAGAATAAACAAGACCTTTGCAAAACTTTTTCTCTATGTTTTCGATTCTTTGCCGTGTGTAAAAAAAATATTGGTTCTTCATGGCTTTTATAGCCGAAAAAGAGAGAAAAAAGAAAATATACAAAATTTCTGCTATTGTTGTTTTTTTTGCTTCCTATCTCTTGTTGTTGTCCTTTCTTGCAAGTGAAGGAGGCCAGCTGTGCGGTGGTTGACGTGGCGTGGTGGAGGAGCGGCAGCTAGCATGTTGGGGGCTAGGGTTTCTTTTTAGTTTTCTGAAAATTGGTTTAATTTTGGGCCATAGGATTAGTTTTAGGGTTTTTATATTTTGGGTTTGTAATTTTGGGTTTAGTTGGTTTGTAAATGGACATTTGGACTTATTATTGTTTTGTTTTTTTGTTTCTGTTATGGGCCCGAGAAAATTGGGCTGATTACATAAGTACAAAAATTTTTATGGATTTAAATTTAAATTTAATATGTGTGTGCCTGTTTACATTGTTGACATGGGTCATATTATGTTATTTGCAATGTACTACTAGTTCAGGCTAAGATTAAGAAACAGAAAAATACATGGTTTACTTAATTACATGTTACTGCTGGTGAAAAGGTGATGGTCACTAAACTAACTAAAATTACGACAAAGGCAAGCGCACCTATCGAATAATAGTATAGCTATGGTGAGTCAGGAATATCGTATCCACAAGGACTAAAAGTACTAGTAATGACTGCTTTTCTATTATTTAACTGACAAATTAATGGGATTGTTTTTAATCTAAAATTAACTAACTAATTACTAAGAACACAACAGAGAATGAATTAGGAAAATATTTGAAGAAAACCAATGAGATAGACAATACCCATGAAAGAATCCACCTAAATTTCACTTATTATTCTGAATCTGAATTAAATGATTTATTCACTTGCGCCTTGATTCGTAGAAATCCCTAAATTATGTTAATATCTCTTTCGAGAGTAAAAACAACTGACTCTAGGTTAATTAATTGAAATCTCTTTCTAATTAATACTCCTATTGTCGCATTAACTCGATCTATGGATTCCCCTATTAGATTTAACTCTAATCCGGAAGATTTTTCATCCTATTTCTAGGATTGCATGAAACTCCACTCAATTATGCCAAATCTACTCGTAATCAGGGACTTTTGCTCCACTAAAATAAGCATATTAAGCATGAATTAATATCCTAAAAATATTAAAACATGAAATAAGCATATATAATTGAGAACAAGGATCAAGTATTTATGATGTAATTCAGAAATCAAATAATAAGATTCATATAGGTTTCATCTTCACTAGGTATCTAGGAGATTTAGTTCATAATTTGGAATAACATTACCTCAAAGTTAGAAAAACAACAAGACATAAAGAAACCCAAGGAACTTCTAAAAAAATTAAATGGAGATCTTCAATCTTGAAGGAGATCCACTTCTGAAATGAATCTAATGGCGTTCTTCGAGTCTTTTCTTCGTTCTTCTCTGCGTATCCCCTTAGGTCCTCTTCTAGTGTGTATTTATAGACTTTAGAATGCTTAAAAAGCCTAAAAATTGAGTTTTTTCGTGTGTTTGGGAAATAGGGAGCGATATCGACACGGGCGTGTACCAAGCCTGTGTGGAAATGCCCAGGCCGTATGGTTCTTGAAAACATCTTTTTTTGTTTGATTTTGGCCCCTTTTTTGCTCCTTTCACTTCTCTATGCTCACCTAAGTATAGAAACATGAATTTAAAGAATTAAGAGCATCAAATTCACTAATTTACATAATAAATCATCCAAAAACGCGTCAAGAGTGGGTTTAAAACATGTTACTTTTATGGTTTATCAAAAGGGCATTCCTTTTCTTTTTTCTTTTTTCCTTTTTTGTAATGATCATCTTATTTTTAATGTAATTTGTATAGCTAGAACTTAATCATTTATAGATATTGTGGCAGCCTAATTCCTTCAATAAATTATAAATGTAGGTTTCATTACTTAATTACATGTTATAGCCAACTCAGTATTTGACTTTAGACCTTTAAGTCGACAGTTAAATTTTTGAAATCTGCAATCTTCTCAGGCTAGCAGATTAATATTAAGAATTGTGATTGCTCAGTTTTTGTTGTTGTCCTAGCAAAACAAACCTTATTCTTTGTCAGTCCTTTATGCTTATGTCTATGTTCAGCTTTTATTTTAACTCGGGTGTAGTTTGATACAAATGTATAACAAATAATTGATTTAAAGATGTATATAATGTTAACTTCACTCTAATTGTCCAAGTAAGCATTGAAGTTTCCCAATTTTGCCACAATATTTTAACAATTTGCACTTGTAATTTACAGCTGTTGTCAGAATGTCTCTTAATGTACATATTTATGATTTCCAAATGTAATTTACAGCTGCTATCATAATATCTCTTAATGCGCATATTTATGTTGTCAAAATGTGAATAATGACTACTGTTTTCATGTTCTAGATTATGTATTTTAATGTTGTCCAAATATGAATATCGACTGTTGTCCGAATGTCCTAAAATGTTCATGAATTCATTTGTGGTGTTGTTTGAAATTGAACTGGAGTTGATATAATGTTTTTTTAGGTTTGAATTGTTGTGCAATTTGTTGATACAAATATAATGTTTTATTTTCCTTTTTTGGTTTAGGGTTTGATGTTGAACAAAATACTTTAGGGGGAGATTTTGGAGGTGAAGCATCTGACTCAGCTGATAGTTCATATAAAGCTTATTAGTCAGATACTTCTTATTCTAATTCTTTTGAGTCTAATGGTGATAGGGTATATGAACCAGAGGTTGAACTAGTAGCTGAAATGATATAGAAGGAGTTAGACCACTTACTGGGTTCAGGTTTTTAGGGTTTAGAAGATGATTTTGATAGTAATAATGATGAGAATTTGACTAATGACGTGGATTATAATAAAAATAGGAATAAAAAGTATCCTCTATTCAATCCTCAAACTGATATGAGGAACCCTATATTGATAAAGGGTTTGGTTTTCCCTAGTAGAGACATTTTAAAAGATGTAGTTAAACAGTATGGAAGGATAAATAGGGTAGAAACCAAACTAACTAGGAATGACAAGCTTAGGGAGAAAGCAGTCTGTGTACCTAGTTGTCTATGGACATTATGGGCATCCAAATTAAATCCTAATTATCCAATGGATGGGAGTTGGCAAATTAAGACTTTAGTCAACCACCATAAATGTGGCAAGGTAATGAAAAATAAGAATATTACTTCAAAGTGGATGGTTAGACATTATTTACACAAATTTCAAGTTGATCTCAATTATTCCTTAACATATTTACAAAATGATATTAGAGTGGATTTTGGAACAATAGTGTCTCAAACTAAATGTATGAGGGCTAAGATTAGGGCTCTGGAACTAGTTCAAGGGAATCATAAAGCCCAATATGCCAATATATGTGATTATTTACTTGAGTTAAGGAGAAGCAACCCTGGTATAACAACCATATGTAAATTAGACTGTAGGTTATTTCAGACGCTTTATATATGCCTTGAAGTATGCAAATTAGGTTGGTTAACTGGTTGTAGGAGAATTATAGGGTTAGATGGGTGTTGGCTGAAGGGATATTATGGTGGACATTTTCTTGTTGCTGTTGGGGTTGATGCCAATGATTGTATAAATCTAGTAGCTTTTGCTGCAGTCTAGAGTGAAAATAAACAATCATGGTTCTAGTTCCTCGAGCTGTTACAGAAGGATTTGGATATCGACAACTCCTACAATATATGCTTCTTGTCTGACAAACAAAAGGTACTATAAAGTCATGCTATACCCTAAATTATTTATATAAAAACGATTGCTTATCATGTTGTTTTAATTGTTTTACAAGGTTTAATAGAAGCAATTTCTTTGTTGTTCCCTAATGCTGAAGCAAGAAATTGTGCCAGACATCTTTACAACAATTTTAAAAACGTGGAAGGATTTAGAGGCCAAGTTATGCATATCACTAACTGGAAAGCTGCTAAGCAATTTTTCCAAGACAATTTGAAGAAGCAATGTCTGAAATGAGGTCACTGTCAGAATCTACTGAGGCTTGGCTACGTGACAAGGATCCAAGGACTTGGTCAAGAGCCCACTTCTCAACCAGATGCAAATCTAATCTACTACTGAACAACAACATTGAATGTTTCAACAAGGTTAAAATTTATTTTTTTAATCTGACTATTTATCACTCCATGTTGTATAATTGTTGTTGGAGTTATTTAAGGACTTGCTCTCCTTACAGATCATTTTAGAAGCTAGAGATAAACCCATCCTAACAATGTTGGAAATAATTAGAAGAAAAGTCATGACTAGGTTGGTTTCTATGAAAGAGGCTGCTGAGAAGTATCTTGGACCTTTATGTCCAAGGATATAGAAGAAGTTGTCTGAAATTATTAGTCAGTCCAATAAGTAAGTTTTGCTAACTCTTTTTTACTTAGCTTGAATTTTGTTACTTGGATGAAACTTTAACTTTAAAATCTTACTTTGTCTGTATTATATGGCCGATATATGCTGGAAACAAGAAGTATGAGGTAGACTGTGGATTAGGCAATAAGCATGTGGTTGACCTCCTCAACTCCTCTTGTTCATGCAGAAAATGGGACTTGTCAGGAATCTCATGTAAGCATGTTTTTTCTTGCATGCAATTACTTGCTGTGAGCTCTGAAACTTATGTCAATACATGTTATATTGTCACTACCCAGTTGAATATTTATAGCCACTTGATTAACCCTATAAAAGGTAATAGCCCTAAAACCCTAAACCTTTATGAAATATTACTTATTTATAAAATGTGTTGACATATTTAAATTTTTACGTATAGGTCTTATGCAATGGGAACATGTGAGGTTCATGGAAAACATTCTTCCTCCCATGATTAGAAGGTCCGTAGGAAGACCCAGATAAATAAAGAGAAAGGAAGTTGATGAAGTAAGAAAAAGTGGACCAAAATTAAGTAAGACAGGACAACAAGCTAACTGCACCAAATGTGGCAAACTAGGCCATAATACAAGGATTTGCAAAGGGATTGTTGGGGTTAACCAAATGGCAAGCTAATCATCAAGTCTGCAAATTTCGACCCAAGCCACTTTAATGGATAACACATCAAGCCAACCACCCTTAACCCAACAAAGCTTAAACCTGACAGCAAATTTTAGGGCCAAATTACCTTTCAAAAGGAATGATCCACTTAGTCAACTAACAATAGTCAGATGGATGCCAACTCAACAGATCAATGAATCCACTCCAACACAACTATCACAATTTGAAAAACACCCAAGAATGGATCAATTGTTTTAATTGAATTGGATTTCATTTTGTTACACATTTAGGAAAATATTTTGTTAAGGGAAATCAATTTTGTGGACAAAGAATATATCTTTTTGGAAGGTTTGTTAAATCATGTTAACAATAGTTAGATTATACATTTTGTCTTAATTGAGGGTTTGAAAAAAAAATTGAAATATTAAACTATTGAACAATTATTGAGAAATGTTAGATTATACATATTCTCTCAAAAGGGAGTAAAATAGTTCAACTCTTCTTACATCGTTTAAGGATATCATCTATATGCCATTTTTTTCCTTACTACGCATTATGTTCAACTCTTTTAAGGATCTCATTTGTATATCTCATAAGTTTATTTTCATCCTCACACTAATATATATAGATAAACTAAAATATATGTCTTGTAGAACAAACTTATAGAGTAAAATTTTCATAAATTATGCATGAAGTATTCATGGTAAAGACAACCACATGTGAAATTACAATTGATTACTTTCATTTTTTAGACCAAATCAGCAACCAGTTGAAGTAAAAAATGTATAAATACAGGATCAAAGTAAGGTAGTGCTTGTTTATTTCTTTTTCTCCTTTTTACAATGCCAATTGAGTGAAATAAATAGTTAACTACAAGACAAAAGATTCCCTTTTTTCTAGCATGAAATTGCTTATATTATTTGGTAATTAATTTTAAATTTACATGTTTGTTTCATATTTTATTTACACTCATGATTCTGTCAACATGTCTAACATCTGTTTTGAAGGTTTTTTATTATTATGAATTCAACCGTACTTCTGACAACTTTGCTGGTTAATTCACTCTAATCAGCTTTAGTTTCATGGTGAAAACACCTACACATTCCAATTTTTTTTCCAATGCAACCAAACAGGCAAACATCAATAAAAGGTTTGATCAAATAAATTCATTACATGCAGACATGCAAATGAAAATAACACAAACTCAGGAATTTAAATGGCATAGCATAGAATAGCAGCAAAAATCTTTTTCCAATTGAAAAAGAAAGGAAAGTTGTACAAATTATGTGGCACAAATTAAATACATACAACTCTCAAATCATACACAACAACGGAAACATATCAAAATTCCAAAAATAAAACTATAAGGTGGTGATTAGGCTTAGAATTTCCAGTTTTCAAATGAAAGGGTTCAAAAATAAAGCACAATGAATTATTTATAAAATGAAACTATAAAGAAAACAAAGTAGTCACCAGGGATAATAATATAATATAATCATCTCTTCTAACTTCAGCTTCGGGATAAATGATCCTTCATTCCACCAACAAGCCATGTCTCTTGGGCTATATCAGATGAAATTTCATAGAAATCAGGGTCGTATCTCATCACTACTAAGCTCTCTTTCACCTTCATGTTTTCTTCTTCCATTAAAGACTTCAAATTTTTTATTTTTTCCTTGTAAATTTTTTATTTTTTCCTCGTATTACCTCTTGCACTCTTGTTTGTCTCTTTGATCTTCCTCGTCCTCTTCGACCCTGTTAACTTCTTCTAACCAACTCTTAGTAGGAGTGGATCGACAACACATAAGCAAAAGAGCATTTGCAGGTGGGACTACAGTAGCTTGATCATCAACATGATCAAGGGAGCATTTACGAGCAATCATAATTCTTAATATCAATCTGCAAGCTCGAGAAGATTACAGATTTCAAAAAATTAACTGTCAACTTAAAGGTCTAAAGTCAAATGATGAGTTGGTTATAACATGTAATTAAGTAATGAAACTTACATTTATAATTTATTGAATGAATCAGGCTGCCACAATATCTATAAATGATTAAGTCCAAGCTATACAAATTATATTAAAAATAAGATAATCATTACAAAAAAAAATAAAAAGGAAGGCCTTTTTCACTAGCAGTAACATGTAATTAAGTAAACCATGTATTTTTCTGTTTCTTAATCTTAGCCTGAACTAGTATTGCATTGCAAATAACATAATATGACCCATGTCAACAATGTAAACAGACACACGAATATTAAATTTAAATTTAAATTTAAATCCATAAAAATTTATGTACTTATATTCATGCATTTATATGAACGCAAGAAAGATATGCAAATTTACAAAAACAATCGCAAATTTACAAGAACAAGCACAAATGAAACTCAGGAAGAAACTATGGATAATATGGAGAGATTTTAAGTGTGGATGATCAAAGATGGTGAAGCTCAAAAGCTTTGCATCAAAAGCAATGCTCATAGATTCCAATCCATGGTATCCAATGATTTTCAGGTTCTCAAGAAGCCCAAATTTCGAGACCATACACGAAGCTACTTCATTGCTAAGGTGGTTTACTGATATCAAATTAAGGGTCTTAACAAAAAAAGTAGAAATGGTTGGCTAATGATGGCTTAAGATTTTTTGGGGTTATTCAACTCTATTTCCAACCAAAATGTGTTGGATTTTGCATGTTTTCAACTGAGAAATGAAGGTGAAGCTTATTGTTAGGTGCAATTATGGCTGATAAGATGTTGTATTCGTTGCAAAGGAATCGAAATCTTTTGGTATTCATTATTGGATTGTGCTCATCAAAGTTTGTAATGAACACAAAAACTGCAGTAGGAACATCTTCTTTGGTGCCATGCTAAACCAATGCCAGGTTCTATAGAAATTTTTATCGGGTTGATAAGAAAATGGTTTGAATAGCATATTCAAAGGGAAATAAAGAAATTATGTAGAAAAGTAGTTCATTTGGTAAACTACTTATGAAATCTTCCATATTGGCAACTCTCTATAGTACTCGTATTCATTAATAAGAAAGATTTTCATTTTCTAAATAAAGTATACAACTTGAATCCATTCTATATCAACAACAATAATAGTACACACGATAGAGTGATAGATTACGAGTTTCCATACAAGATTTCACACATACAAGAAAATAAAAATAAGTGAAATAATTTCATCTAAAATGAAATTAATCAAAGAAAGCCAAAACAGATGCAGTAGAACAGATGATTGATAATGTAATTTTTTTTATATATTAGTTCCATCTGTTAAAAAAAAAGATTGCAAGGTAAATCAGCACAAAATCAGCAGTAAGAAAGAAAAAATTGGAATACCCACAAAGGGATTGTGAACAAACAAGCCGATTTAGATAAGAAAAAATCGGATTGAGAAACCGATTATTCAAGTACCGTGAAGAATTGGAAAATATAATGATTAGGAACAAAAATGATTACCATCGTCTTATTTTTCGACAACCACTTGATTTTAAGTCTTAGAATATAAATTTGTGAGTAAAGAAGACATACTTGAACCCTCCATTGAATCCTCTTTTGTTTTTGTATTTGAATAAAAAATTCTGATGATAATAGCTTTTTTAGTCAAATGAAAAAGAAAAATAAAAAAACAGAGGAGATGAACGGTTTTTTTCAACTAAGATTTAGGATTTAAAATTTTTAGTTAATTAAATTTATTTAATTAAAAATTTATTCTTATCCCATTTGGAAATCTAAATTGACACTTAATATCTAGTTAGACTACCACGTAGGAGTACCATTAGGGAGATAACGGAACTTAACGGCAGAGTGATCACTTCGTAACAAAATAATAACATAAGTAACTATAACATAAGTAACTAAAACATAACATTTCAATCATAAAAGACTAAAATGTAATTTGAAGCATATAAAAATAACTATTTTATAGTTTACCCTTTGTAATATTGAAATTATAGAAAAATAAATTTAATAGTGAATTAAAAATACTATCCTACCTTTATTTAATCCATTACCTAACTGTTTTTGGGAGCTGAAATTTTTAATATTAAAATATAAAAATTTGATTTCATAGTGAACTTTTAAATATGTATATACTTGACAGCTTAAGGTATTATGTATTTAATATTAAAATTGTAAAAGTAAATAAATAAATTTAAAAGTGAATTTAAACTCTACTTGAGAGATGAAAATACATATAAAAAATAAATATTTAATAAAAAAATATAAATTTAGTTAATTTTGAAATACTTCGATACCCTATTAACTTTTTAAAATTGCTTGATCAGCCTTATTGATTACAAATGCTCCAAAAAGATTTGTTTATATTATATAGATATAATTCCATTGTAAATAAGTGATAATAGGTAGGGGAATACGTAAGGTTTGCTGATGATTTGACAAGACAAGGTTTACATGTGAGAGGGGAAAAATGATGTAGACATTTGACCTGACCTTTCGACCATGCCTCAGTCCCAGTCTCAACGTCAGCCTCTTAGGCAACTCAGTCAAGGCAGCCAGCTCCGCATCAGCAGCAACCCAACAGGCAAAGACAGGGCAAGAGATGGGAGATCTCGTTTTAACCCCCCCCCCCCCCAACCACCCACACGAAAAAAAAAACGGCTAAGAAACCGTACGATCATGAAGAAAACGGTCTCATTGGCGCCTAATAACTCTTATCCTACCGACACGAGTCAACAACCCATTATCACTCCTTGTCCAATCGTTTGTTTTTTAGTATACTTTGAAACTGTTTTGCACTATGCTCCACGAGTGGGCAGAGAGGCGTTTTCTTTTATCTTATTATATACATATATATTTTCCTTTGGGCAATTAATATAGGGGGCACTGACTCCCACGTCCCAACGATGACTATCTGACATACACACAACACTCCCTTCTCTTTCTCTGGTTTTGGTTTTAATGAAGAGTCTTTGATGACTGCTTGACGTTAAAAGGACATTGTCTTAAACAGAAAGAAAGATCAGCCAGTGAGATAGAAGATGAAAAGAAAATATTACACGTCTCTTCCATCAATTCTCTCTCATTCCTTTTGCCCATCGGGATTATTTATTTATTTATTTAGAACAGTTTCACTTAATTTCCTTTCATCAAACTATCCCTTTGTTTTGGTGGTCCCTGAAGAAAAGTGAAAAAGAAAAGAAAAAAAAGAAGACTGCAACCTCTGAGAGAGTCTATAAGTAAAAACCCTTTATTGATGGTATATTAATGCTTGTGTGAGTCTACAGTTTAAACTGGGAGTTGGAGCTAAGTGCCTGTCAGCGAAAGCAATGGTTCTCGTTAGTATGAACGAGGGAGTTTTTGCCTCTGTCTCATCCAACAACAGTATCTCAGTTGTTACCACGCCTTTCCTCGGCATTCTTGCATGCGGGACACTTGTTTTGGAATTTGGAATTTCTATTACACACTAATGCTAAATGTTAAGAGCATGGTATAAGAGATCATATCCCAGTTCAAGTATGACATTGTAGTTCAAATTAAGTTAGCTTTGTAATAGGAGTGTTGACATGATAATTATAACGACTCAATGTTCTCAACCCCCTGAATAAAAACCCAAATAATTTAATCCTATGTATATTCTCTCTTCAAAGTTTCCAACTTCAAGGAAAGCTAGTTATCGACCATTAAAAAAAAAGTTTGGACCGGTCGATCATAGAACAGTTGAATATACAAACTAAATATTTCCCCCGAGATTTTCACAAGTCTTGTTGATACAAAAAGTTGCGCTCAGGAAATTGTGGTGAGGGATGAAAATAGTTCGACATATTAAGCGAAAAGTCGTACTGTAGTGGTGGAGAATTGAGGTGTGAGGAAGTGAAGGAAAGAGATAAGCAACAGAGAGAAGGAAGTTGGATATGCTTTGTGAGAGAGTGAGGAAACATGGCCTCTCTTGAGGTGAGAGAGGGCTTCTACAGGCTAGCTATCTTAAGAGACATGTGCGTCGTATAATGTAGTCACATTATAAAATATTTTCAAATAATATCTAAGTTAGAAAAATGCTTATGTATCATTTCATCCCACGTTGAAAGTAGACATGACATTGCATCCCAGGATAATCTCTTATTTTCAATTAAAAGAATCTTAGAAAAGAGTTTATGATTTAATATATTATGTAATATTAAATATATGAAAAGGCAAAATATAAAGATGAGATGAGAATAAATATATTATATTGTGGGAATGGTTCGGTTAACACCAACCATTTTCACTATATATATATATATATATGAATTAGTGGAAAGGTTTAGGATCTACTACAATCGATGTAAATTCGGCCGTTGAAATCAAGCTACATTTAAATCTTGTTTTTCAAACAGTATTTAAAATAAATTGAACTATATGCGGAAGAGTTGTGTTGTTTGGTGCAATCTTGAAATGGAAAAAATTACACAATATGAAATTCTCTTTCTTTCATATATTTAGTGTTCTCTGGAATTATTTTGTTTTAGAACAATTCAAATATGGTGTCCTAAATTTAATTGGGATGGTTTGACCCGAATCCAAAACGTCACATTAGCCACCGAAATGATTCAAAACACATCACTGACTGATAGCAAAAGTCATGGACATGCAATTAAATCATACATGATCATGAATGAACAACAAAACCTAATAGCATGTTTTATCTAACATAAATCATTCAACAGCAATTAAGGGCAAAATAGTCATTTCACATCTAATATCCGAACACGCACATAACAAAAATTTAGAACTACATTTTAATTCTAAAATCCTTTTAGACACATTGTTGAAAGAATCAGTTTAATTTGATCAACAATTCTCCTTTAATTTTAAAAACAAGTGTTTTGAGGACCAAATTGAAAGAATAACAAAATATAAAAAATAACCATATTACTAAATTGTCTTTGAATCTAGGAAATTAGGCACCTAAACCTTAGGTATGTGTGTTTTCAAGATATTTTATAACCTTTTTGGACTCGAATTGCATTGTTTAAAACTTAGGACTAAATTGCAATGATATAAAAACCAACCATGAACGAACAATATGTCACGTTTCAACGACATGATTCACCTTGTCACAACATGACCTGGAGGAGGCCCTTCATACCGATGACATGACAAAGGATGTCTTGATGTCGATCCCTCGTTGCAACAACATTCGAATGTCGTTATAACATCAGCTGCAGCTTTTGTAGAAACAGTCCAGAAACCTGCAATTTTTAACTTTGGTCACTACCAAACATACCATTTCGTGCATTTTGGCCTATTTCTCATTTCTAAAAAGTCATGTATCCTACAAACACCATTTAAAACATGCTCAAACATGCCATAACACACAATAGCATAATTTGACATTTCAAGTAAATGTTTATGCTAGCATACGACTATTAACTTACCACTCAACTACACAACATACCATATTAGCATGCTCATGATTCCTAAGCATCCTACATATGTATTTTGTGCCATTTGGTCATTTTAGACATGCCAAAAACTTTCAGAATATTGTTTTAGCCTTTTTATCACTTTGTAGCCATGTTACATGCAATTTTAACACACCACATCTACTAGACAAATCATGCATCATCAGCATTATCCAAAACATCCAAATAACGACAAAGCAAAGTCCAAAGTTCTTTTTAACAATTCATAAGAAAGTCTAATCCTACAAAATAGCCCACATTGCCTTTATTAAAAGTTCAATCACCAATATCACATACTCAACGTTTATGCCTTGAAGGGATCACCCCACTTGCCCACCTTACAATCCTTAGAAGCATTATCTTTTTGTAAATCATTTGAAACACAAGTGTGAGCTTTACTAAGCGCAGTGTGTTAGAGTATACTCAAAGACCAATTATGAAATGATTGTAATAACATACTTGTTTTACCTTATTTATTAATATAATGCATTGCCATTATTATTTCAGTTTCTTTTCTGTGTATATAAAGAATTTTTTTTTTATAATAATATCTTGAGAATAATATGATTATTCTTAAAAGGTCCTTGGTCGAGTATTATTGTGGGCTTGGACAATAGTAATGCATTAAGACTAATATGTAGTTGATTGATGACAAAGTGTTTTCATTGACATATGGATGTCAAAATTAATACATGAGTATATGTTAGAGAACGACATATTGGACTAACCTGCTGTGAGTATGTTTCTTGGATTTTTATGTAATAGTCACAACATTACTTATAGTGATAACTATGTATACGATCCTTAGACTTGTGATAACATATTAAGTTGTATATTTTGATACAGTTAAATGTCTATTGTAACAAATTGTACTATAAAGACTGATGTTGGGTATACCACAATCTATGTAGTCAATATGATTGATCAAGATAAGATTTGTCCCTCCTACATAATGGGAGCAGTATCTTAGGCCACTTGATGAAGTGAGACTAGAAATGCATGGCCATGCTCAAATAAGTTAATATGAGATATTACACTTATTTGTTTATTATAGCCAATTTCGGGTATCAAGAAACATGAGATTGGATTTTGCAAGTGTGACTATTCCATGACTTGTGTCCAATCGAGATATAAAGGACAAAATGATATAATACATGAAAATTTATCATAGAGAGGTTATGTTGAACCATGACTTCTTGTAATTTTGGTAGCAATGATGCATTGCTAGATGCCAATCATTGCTTGTAATGTTAGAAGTGTTCTAGTATTACTACCAATGTTACAAAAGCCTATAGGGTCACACCCTATGGTTGAAACGAACAAAATCTAAACACAGTTGGTGTTAAATTTAACTGTCACGAGAATTATATTAATTATTGAATTAATTTAATTTGACAGTTAAATAATAAACACAATATGTACAAATTTGTTGTACAAGAATAGAGAACATAATTAAAATAAATGTATGAAATTGATTCATATAAAATATTAATTATGATCTATTTACCGAAAATTTTAAAATAAAGTATTATAATAATTAATTACGGTCAAATATAAAATATATATGGAAATTAATATCCTTTTGGAAAGGATATTACACTGTGATATTTTCATATATATTTCGGCACCAAAAAGGGGATTCTGTTTTTTTATTTATTTAGGGAATATTAAATACAAGGAAAGGAATCATAAAATAAAACCCTAGGGTGCAAAAAAAATGTTAACCAACATTAACCACAAAAGAAAAGAACCTAGGTCTAGCAACCACATTTTTATTCGAAAAAAACTCTCTGAAACGTTCAATGAGAGCTTTTGTTCGTTCGTTCGCAACAAGGTGGACTATGTAAAGGTTGGGACGATTCTGTTGCGACTTTGATTGGCAGCGTGCGAAGGGGATTAAAACAGCAGTGGTTCTTTCCTATTTTTTAGAGTACGAAAGGTATATTTTTCAAACCTTTTCTTCCTAATTCATTCCTCGTGCATGGATTCCTGGTTTGGATCACTAAAATAATTTTTGCGCTGTGCCACATGGCATCCCGATGGTCCAACACAATGAATGTTCAAGAATACCATAATGTATACACAATATCAAGGGTTAAACAAATGCATTCTAAATACAATCACTCATGACACTTTTAAGCATAATTCAAACATTTCAACATTGATATATTGGCTTCTTAAGACTTATGAAACATATATACATACACAATTCAACACATTTGATAAATGGATCTCCAACACACCAATGACTCAAAGAGTCCATCATGTCTCAAATAAAGTAAAGTATTAAGCTAACACTCTCTAACACACTAACCATGTCCCAATGAATGGAGCTTAGCCCAACAATCCCTTATCTCTCCAACATATCTCGGGGCCTCAATGACTATATACAAAATACATGTATGAGTACTCAAATCTTATGGCATGCCACTATATCCAATGGTTACAAAAAAGTCAAAAAGCCTATATATCCTCTTTTACGTATGTTTAGTTACTATTTTATGCATAATTTCTCTATTCACGTTCATCATTTCCACATCACTATCACATTCACACTTGATGTACTTACAAGTGCCACCACAATGCTCAATGAGACATAATCATTTTAGTTCACATAGGCATGCATTAAACCAGTAAACCACTTATCATATATTGACATTTTCACTTATTACTTACTATATTATCACATCTCATATCCAATCACACATCACATCAACACCATTTTTCAAAATGAGGCAAAGATATAAAAACACTTACATTCGAAATTTAGGATATGTGTTTAGGCTAACCTAAGCTCCCAATTAACTCAATGAATTATGCATACAAATAGTTGGTCATCTTTTTCTTTAATTGCAGCATGTGCTCCATCTTGCTATTGATTTCTTGTTTCATTGCAGAACCTCTAATGTGCCCCATCAAGTTGCACCTTCTATACTTCACATCTGACCTTCTTCAACACCTAAAATGCGGATGGTTTTACTTTCCACAATATTTACATGAAGAGTACTTGTCAGAATTTCCAACACTACTACCTTTTGCAGCAACTTCTGAACCACTATTGCCACCACTCTTCTTCCTTTCCACTTATGGTCCTTTCCTCCTTCACCCTACTATATCTTAGCCTTCAATGCTCCTTCTGTAATACCTCAATTTTGCCCGGCCCATTGGAAGCCAAGGCATAGTCCAAAATATCAAAAAAATAATAATAAAAAAAGTTTTTTTTAACAGTCCTTTTACAAATGTTAAAACCCAATAACCCACCTAGACTTAGCCCGTACCAGGCCTAAACCTACCCATTACAAGACCCGTGACCCAACAAACCGTGACCTACCTAAAAAGCAGCCCCATCTGTTACTACCCAAAACCCCAAAGATCCCCAGAGCCCAAAATACATGATTCATTAGCCAAACTTAACCCAATACCTAACCCGACCTAACAGATCTAAACCATCCCTACCCGTTACAGACCCAAACTCTCAAAGGCCCAAAATTTAGAAGCATTCGGCTAGGGTTAGAAACCCTAGCCCTCTCCTCGCGCCACAAGCACCAAACGAAGGTCCCCCTCATCTCCGCCGGAGATCTTGTTATTACCTGCAAAAAAGGAAGAGAAAACAGCAAAGGAAAGAAGCAAAACACGGTAAGAAATAGGAAAGATTTTTATACCAAATTTGTATCGGTTAACAGTGGCTATAAAGCCCGGATCTAAACATTATAAAAAGAGGGAGGAGTTTCTTTTGGTTTTAAACACACATGTACAAACAGTATAGAAGAAATAAAAACTCACGGCAAATCCAAAGGTTTTATTATTTTCATTCTCTATTTTTTCTACATTTTTATTTTATTTTTATATATACATGTATTTTTAATATAACAGACGATCCAAAAACAGATTTGAAAATCAAAGGGAAAACAGTTCATTTTTTTTAAGTTGTAATACACAAAAATACTTTTTAAAATAAAGAGAAGTACTACATGTGTTTCGGCTGCAAGAGGAAGGATTTTTGGCCTTCCGACCGCCGTGCACGGTGGCGCGTGGAGCGGTGGCTATCGGCCATGGTTAGAACTCAGGCCAGAGGACCGGGGAGAGGGTTTCAGAGTTTTTTGTTTTTTTTTTTTAACGGGGTTTTAAAAATGAAATTTAAAATTAAAATTTAACTTATATAGAGCCCAGGATCCGACCCGATCCGACCCGGAGGGTCCGCGTGTTTTAAGAAAATGGGATATTTATCCCTTTAGTCCTTCCATCTTTTTCATCTTTTAAATTAAGTTTATTGCAATTTTTAATTTTTTCCCACTATTTTTATTTTGGTTTCAATTTGATCCCCGACCCTTTTAAACACAGAATTAAAACGCTGCTGTTTTGGGAATAGGGCATTTTGTCCAATGAGTCCCTTTCGTTTTACGCGTGTTTTAATTAGTACCTTAATTCAGCTTTATTTTTTTAAATTCGCCCTATAATTTTATTGAACTTCAAATCTAACCCTATATATTTATTTTTATTATTATATATATTTTTTATATTGTTATTTGTTTTATTTTTTAACCTTATTTTTATATTATATATTATATAATTATTTTTTATATATTATATATATTATTATTATTTATTATATGTTATTTTTCATAAATTATTATTATTTATATATATTATTTATTATTTTTTTACATATATACTTTTATATTATATATCATAATTATTTTATTATTTATTTTATATATTGTTATGTCATTTTTTTATTATACATTGTTATCTATATATTATTATCATTAAAGGTTTTTAACTTGTATTATATACTTATTTTTATTTATATGTTAATAATTACTTTATTTATATTCTATTATTACACATTTTATATTATAATTTGTATAATACGTATATTTCATCATTAATTACTTATTTTATATTATTCTAAACTTATATTTATATATATTATATAATTATTTCATTATAAATATAAATTCTTTTACATATTTTATATTTTATACATTATTTTTCTAAACCAATATACTTTATATTTTTTATAATTATTATTCTTATAAATATAATTTTTATATTATATTCTAAATTCATTATTAAACATCACATTTTTTTATATGCTCATTCTATTTATCAATTATTTATATTATACATATATTTTTAAAACTTATGTTTTTTATTATTATACAATATTTGTTTTTACTTTAGAATTAATGTATTATTGTTATGTTATGTATTTTATGTAATATCTTAGACTTTTATAATTTATTTTCAAATGCATATTTTTATATACATGTAAATTGATATATTGTATTATATGCATCATTTCATTTATTAATCCATTCATGTGTACATTAAATTATTAGATTGTATATTTTATATTTTATGAAGATTCTATTTATCCATTTTCTATGCATGTCATATATTTTTACTCATACATATTTTACACATTAATATTTACCATGTTTTTTTTATATTTACTATTTAATGCTTTATTTATGATATATTGTATATGATTAGTGCATTTATTATGTTTTCTCTTTAGGTATATTCCTATTTGCTTAGCATGATTATTTTTATTATTCTATTTTGCCCTCTATATATAGTGATTGAATTTGTATAAAGTGTTATAATATTTTGTAATATATGTTATTTGAATATCTATGTTTTGTAATACAAAATTGTCACTCTAAAAAGTCATTTAAAACAATATTTAAAAGTTTTATAAAAATAAAAGCAATGCTTGATGTTTGGAAACTTCGAGAAAGGTAGTGCCCTAACTTACTGGGTTCCCACTTTTCTCGTTGAGTTCAAATAGTCAAGCACCCTTCTAAATTTTTTTTAAAGGATTTCAAAATACGAGCAACTGTCTTGAAATTTCAAAGCGTTGTGTCCAAACTTACTGGATATGATGTTTTGACGTCTCAAGATAGGGATTTTCAAAATTCGTTTTCGTTTTTTAAAGCAGTCGAAACCATTTTTAAATCGAGGTTTTAAAAAAATGGGGTTCGACTTTAAAAACGAAAACGGGAGTCGCCACCAATCTTTTTAGGTGTGATTGGATCACCTTTAAAATATTTTGTTTTAAAATCATTAGTTTTGGCCTGCGAAATCAGAAAACGGGTTCGGGAGCCGGTTACGTACGAGGAAGGGTTAGCACCCTCGTAACGCCCAAAAATTGGTACCTAATTGATTATCAAAATGTCCTTAATGTCAGAAATTTAAAGACGTCAAAACGAATTTTGAAAATCCCTATCTTGAGACGTCAAAACATCATATCCAGTAAGTTTGGACACAACGCTTTAAAATTTCAAGACAGTTGCTCGTATTTTGAAATCTTTTAAAAGAATTTAGAAGGGTGCTTGACTATTTGAACTCAACGAGAAAAGTGGCAACCCAATATATTTGGGCTGTTAGGTCGGGTTAGGTATTGGGTTAAGTTTGGCCGATGAATCTGTATATTTGGGCTACGGGACTGCTTTGGGGTTTTGGGTAGTAACAGTGGGCCTGTTGGGTAGGGTCACAGTTTGTTGGGTCACGGGTCTTGTAATGGGTAGGTTTAGGCCTGGTACGAGCTAAGTCTAGGTGGGTTATTGGGTTTTAACATTTGTAAAAGGACTATTAAAAAAACTTTTATTATTATTATTATTTTGATATTTTGGACTATGCCTTGGCTTCCAATGGGCCGGGCAAAATTGAGGTATTACAGCTGCCCCTCTTTGCTCATTGCTGTGTAACAGGAATAGAGCAAAGATATCAAAGAACCAATTTCGTCTGGGCTCGCCGAGTCTTAAATTCCTCAATCTGCTCCCCGTCGAATACAGAGATGCCAAATCATCTTGGATCTGCCTCAATGAAGGTCAAATCTGCTACGTCTTCGATCTGCTCCCCGTCGAATACAGAGAGATAAGATCTGTCATCTTGGATTTACTCCCCGTCCATTACAGAGAGATAAGATCTGTCATCTTGGATCTACTCCCCATCCATTACAGAGAGATAAGATCCGCCATCTTGGATCTGCCCCGATGAAGGTCAGATCTGCTATGTCTTTGGCCTACTCTCCGTCGAATACAGAGAGATAAGATCTATCATCTTGGATCTGCTCCCTGTCCATTACAGAGAAATAAGATCTGTCATCTTGGATCTGCCTCGATGAAGGTCAGATTTACTATGTCTTTGACCTGCTCCCCATCGAATACAGAGAGATAAGACCTGTTATCATGGATCTTCTCCCCGTCCATTACAGATAGATAAGATCTGTCATCTTGGATCTGCCCCGATGAAGGTCAGATCTGTTATGTCTTTGATCTGCTCCCCGTCAAATACAGAGAGATAAGATTTGTCATCTTGGATCTGCTCCCCGTCTATTACAGAGAGATAAGATCCGCCATCTTGGATTTGCCCCAATGAAGGTCAGATCTGCTATGTCTTTGATCTGCTCCCCATCGAATACAGAGAGATAAGATCTACTATTTTTGATCTGTTCCCTGTCGAATACAAAGAAATAAGATCTGCTATCTTCAACTTGTTCCCTATAAGCACAGGGATGCCATGTTGAAATCTTCGATCTTCATTGTCCCCTAGAGGACATAACCTATAGAATGTGTATGTGCCTATGCCTAATGATTAGGGTGCCATGATTGAAATGAGTCAAATGCTCCTAATTAGACATATTATGATGCAAAATGTTATGAACATGACCTCTATCCTAGACGTCACCACTCATTCCTTCATTTGTCTTTTCTTTTCTCAAAGTATTATTCTTGCTCAGCCTGTAGGCCTGTACCCTTCCTCAAATGCTACGATCCACTGAGGATGTCTGTAAGATAATCTTTCCTTACAATTGAATCCTTGGTTTTGTCCATTTCTCTTTGGACTAGAAGAAAGAAATTCCTCGAGTTCCTTCATTCCTTACTTATGTGAATTTCTCGAACAATTGTCCTGTTTTAGTTTCTTGTATTATCTAGAAATTTTAGAGTAATGCGCAAAACTTCGTTTGTGAACATATTTAGTTCATGTATCATTATTTCAATGCAACATACTTAAAGAATAATGGAAGATGAATAAATCTTTAAGAATAATTGGATTTGAATGAATTATCAAAAAAAAGATACAAAGGAAATTAATCTGATAGCCTATCTTTGAGAAGAAAAAAAAATCTAAAGATAACAAATAGGCCAAAAGTTAGATGCCCTAGATATCGCCGCTTGAGCACTTATACATCAACTTCATGAGGGCATTTGTTTAGAAGATTCAAAGTACTCTGTCGATGCCCCAGTATGCAACGTTCTTCGTTTTTTGTTGAGCAAGATTATCGGATGCTTCAAAATTTGAGTCGCCCTTTCGGGTTTTCAACTCAAAACCCCTTTGGTCACAAGGCGCCCTTTGCGGGTTTTCACCTTGGCCTCTCCATTTTTCTCTTCTTTCTTTTTTCTCTTTTTTTTTGATTTTTTTTATTTTCGAAACCTTAAAGCGCCCTTTGCGGGTTTTCACCTTGGATTCTCTTCTCTTTTAGACAAAGTATTTTTTAACTAAGTCTGAGTTCACTGGGTTGGGTAAGCTTTTCCCATCCATTTCTGTTAAGATCAATGCACCGCCAGAGAAAGCTTTCTTCACGACATACGGCCCCTCCTAATTCGACATCTATTTCCCCCTAAAGTCTTTTTGAATAGGAAGGATCTTTTTCAGTACAAGGTCTCCCTCGTGGAACTCTCTTGGTTGAACTTTCTTGTCATAAGCTCGCATCATTCGCTTCTGATACATCTAACCATATCGAATGGCTCTTAGCCTCTTTTTCTCAATCAAGTTCAACTGGTCATATCGGGATTGAACCCATTTAGCTTCATCTAACCTTATCTCCGTCAAGATTCGAAGAGAAGGTATTTCTACTTCAATAGGTAACACTACTTCCATCCCATAAACTAACGAGAATGGGGTTGCCCCAGTAGAGGTTCTGACAGATGTTCGATAGGCCAGGAGTGTAAACGGTAACTTCTCATGCCAATCTCTATAAGTCTCAGTCATTTTCCCCATTATTTTCTTAATGTTCTTGTTGGCGGCCTCCACTGCCCCATTCATTTTTGGGCGATAGGGAGAAGAATTGTGATGCTTGATCTTGAACTGGTCGCAAACCTCTACTATCGTTTTGTTGTTCAAGTTCAATGCATTGTCGAATATGATCTTCTCAGGCATTTCATACCGACAAATGATCCCATTCTTTAAGAATCGACTCACAGCTGACTTAGTAACATTCGCATAAGAAGCGGCCTCTACTCATTTTGTAAAGTAGTCAATTACCACGAAGATAAACCGATGTCCATTCGAAACTTTCGGTGATATTGGCCCAATGACATCCATGCCCCATATGGAGAAGGGCCATGGAGAAGTCATAACATGCAAAGGTGAAGGTGGTATATGAATTTTGTCCCCATAAATCTGACACTTATGGCATTTCTTGGCATAGTTGATATAGTCCCCTTCTATAGTGGCCCAATAATAGCCAAACCTCATGATTTGCCTTGCCATCGTGAACCCATTTGCATGCGTCCCACATACACCTTCATGAACTTCTTCTAAAATTAGCTTAGCTTCCACAGCATCGACACATCTCAAAAGTACTTGGTCTTTCCTTCACTTGTACAGGATATCCCCGTCCAAGACATAGTCGCAAGCTAACCTTCTCAAAGTTCGTTTGTCATTTTCATTGGCCTGTTCAGGGTATTTACGATTTCCCACATATCGTAATATATCCTGATACCAAGGGTTATCATCCTTTTCTTCCTTCTCAATGTTACAACAATGAGTTGGAGCCTCGTAGACACTCATTTGAATTGGTCTCATCTCTTCCTCTTTATTCGCCTTAATCATTGAGGCCAAGGTTGCTAAAGCATCTACCATCTGATTTTCGTCTCGTGGGAGATAATTGAAGGTGATGTCATCGAACTCCTCAAGTAACCCCAAAACTACCTTTCGATAATTGATCAATTTAGGGTCCCTTGTCTCCCATTCACCTCTAAGCTGATGAATTACCAACGCAGAATCTCCATATACTTCAAGGGTTTTTATACCTCGCTCAATAGCTGCTTGAAGTCCCATAATGCATGCTTTATACTCAGCCATATCGTTCGTGCAATCAAAGTCCAACTTGCACGTGAACGGGTAATGATTGCCATTCGGGGATGCCAAGACTGCCCCAATTCCATTTCCAACTGCATTAGAAGCCCCATCAAAATTTAGCTTCCAAGGAGAATCTTCAGTCGTTGCTATACACATTAACTCCTCATTTGGAAAATCAAAGTTCAATGGCTCATAATCTTCTAGAGCCCTACTGGCCAAGAAGTCTGCTACCGCACTTCTTTTTATAGCCTTCTGACTTATGTAGACTATATCAAACTCTGAAAGCAAAATTTGCCATCTCGCCATTCTCCCATTTAGAGCCGTTGACTCCATCATGTATTTCAATGGATCAAGCTTTGAGATGAGCCAAATGGTATGGTATAACATGTACTGTCTTAATCTCCGAGTTGTCCAAATCAGCGCACAGCGCAATTTTTCAATTAGCGGATATCTCATTTCGCAGTCAATGAATTTCTTACTGAGATAATAAATTGCCTTCTCCATTTTCCCTGACTCGTCATGCTGACCAAGCAAACATCCCATAGAATTACTGAACTGACAAGTATAGTATTAACGGTTTATCTGGGCTAGGTGGAGATAATACCGGAGCATTCAATAAATACTGCTTGACCTTTTCAAAAACATTCTGGCATTCCTCATCCTAAGTACCTTGATTGTGCTTTCTAAGGAGGCGAAAGATAGGATCACATTTCTCGGTTAGTTGTGAAATGAACCGAGCGATATAATTCAACCTTCCTAGGAATCCTCGAACTTCTTTTTGAGTTTGTGGTGGAGGCAATTCTCATATTGCTCTGAATTTGTCTGAATCAACTTCTATTCCCTTTTCACTAACTACGAAACCCAATAGCTTTCCCGATCTAGCTCCGAGGTGCACTTTGTCGGATTGAGCCTCAACTGAAACTTCCTCAACCTCAAGAATAGTCTTCTCAAAACTTCAATATGCTCTTTCTCTGTTCGGGACTTAGCAATCATGTCATCAACATACACTTCAATGTCCCTATGCATCATGTCATGGAACAAGTTCACCATGGCCCGCTGGTAGGTTGCCCCTGCATTCTTCAATCCAAACGGCATTACTTTGTAGCAGAAGGTGCCCCACAAGGTTATGAAGGTGGTTTTATCCATGTCCTCTGGATGCATCTTTATCTGATTGTACCCCGAGAAACCATTCATAAAGGAAAACAACGAATGTCCCGCCGTGTTGTATACCAAAGTGTCAATGTGCGGCAAAGGAAAGTTGTCTTTTGGGCTAGCTTTATTCAGATCTCTGTAATCAATGCACATTCGTACCTTCCCGTCCTTCTTAGGGACCGGCACGATATTAGCTACCCATTCGGAGTACTTGACCTCTTGTAAGAATCCTGCATCGAACTGCTTCTTAACCTCATCTTTTATTTTCAGAACAATGTCCGGCCGTATTCTCCGCAACTTCTGTTGGACTGGTTTGTAATCTTGTCTTATCGGAAGATGATGTACTACAATGTCGGTACTCAATCCGGGCATATCCTGATATGACCATGCGAAGATATCCTTGAACTCTCGAAGCAACTCAACCAGACCATGCCTTGTGTCCTCGGTAATCAGTGTTCCAATTTTCAACTCCTTCCCTTCCTCTAGGGCTACATTTTCTATTGCCTCTTTCTCATGCGGCATAATTCGTTTTTCCTTTTGTTTTACCATTCTTAACAGATCAGGAGACACATCACAATCTTGAACATCTTCAAAATCCTGAGATTCCTCTAAACACATGTCTTGCTCGCAAGAGAAATCGGGGGAGTTGCGAGATTCGTGCTCATATCATTGATATCTAGGGACCTGTGGGGGTATGAAAGAATATACAAAGAATGAATGAATCTAAGAATGGTTATTTATGTGCTATGAATGAAAGAATGAGAATTGCAAAAGTTTAACGAAATATTGATTGATAAAAAGAAACCATATTCGTCCAAATTGATAATAAAATTATGTTTTATTAAAATAATAATAAATGATCATAAGCCTTTTTCACAAACGTAATCTTACTACTCCTAGGCCCTAGAGTAACAGACATGTTTCGAGAATTACTCTGAAAAATTCCTAAAGACTACAAGAAGGTCCTCCGCAGTCCAATTGTTCAGAGAGCTCTCCGGTTCGTAAGGGCTAATGCCCTCGAGGCTTCCTTGCTCCAATCCCTCATTGTGTACAGCATTAATCTGATGACTTTCTTCTACCAGTAACCCTCCTGACTTAAAGGATTTAGATATAGGTGGGAATGTCATCGGTTCCCACTCTACTTCTTATCCGTTCAAACACGCCTTTCTTCTCGCTTGGCGCTTCTCAATCTCTTGCCTCTTGTGCTTATGGTCTGGCTTGAAGCCCAAACCAAAATGATCTTTCTTCTTAATCAGTTTTGGGATTTGAACCCCTCCTTGCAATTATCTTCCTAGTCCTCTTCCTAGCATTGCTCCCTTCCCGATCATCATTTGCAGGGCCATCCTTGTGGCTCCAGACATTTTGGGTACCGGCACCTCACTTCCTTCCAAAATGAAGGTTGCATTGATGATTTCTAAAGAGCGGAAAGAAAACTCAATAGCCTCTTCATTCGCCTCGACATAAGGGGCATTGCTAGTGACTCCTGCTATAATGTCCTCCTCTGCATTAATGGTTATTAACCATCCATCTGTCACTAACTTTAATTTTTGGTGCAATGAGGAGGGCACCGCTCTTGCCGAGTGTATCCATGGTCTCCCCAATAAACAATTATAGGAGGGCTTGATATCTATCACCAAGAAATCAACTTCATATGTATTTGGCCCAATTTTCAAAGGGATGTCAATTCGTCCCATCACTTTCCTTTCGGTTCCATCGAAGGCTCTTACCACATTGTGACATGTTTTCATATGCGAACTGTCAATGGGTAATCTGTTCAATATGGATAATGAAAGGACGTTAAAAGCTGACCCGTTATCAACGAGTACACTTGGAAGCGTGTATCCCTTACATCGAGTAGTGATGTGCAAGGCCTTGGTTGACCCTATGCCCCCAGGTGGAATTTCATCATCATTGAAGTAGATGAAATTGTCGATGATCGATGTTATTCACCAACGATCCAACTTGTTAATGGATATGTCGTGGGTGACATATGTTTTAGTTAAGTACCTTCAACAATGCATCCCGATGCACCTCGTAAATCGAAGTAGGGCTAATCATCGATATACTGCGCTACCGGTTGCCGCCTACGCAACTGCTCGACCACACTATACTCGCTATGCTTAAGGAACTTTAGAAACTCCTTAGCCTCCTCCTCCTTTACCGGCTCCTTGACAGGCACTTCAACCTCTTTCTTCTTCTCAACGTCAACATCCTTTATTTTCGTGGGCTCCACTCTGATGCCCCCCACATCATAACGTTTCCCACTTCGTGTATGGGAACCTTCATTTTGTGCGTCCCTAGGCGCACTGGCTATACTCTCCCCCTCAGGTACTGTTACACTGCAGTCATAGCTCTATGGCACCCTCTTGTCATCCTTGTAAGGAAAAGGAGTGGGTTTATGGATGACGACCTTGGGCCCGGTTTGTGCCTCTACTTTATTATTCCCTGGCAAGGAAATAACAATTCTTGGTCGGCTGGTTCCTTGTCATTCATTTTTCAGCACACATATTTGTCCTTTGCAAGAACTACCCTAAAAAATCTGTAGCTCTTTGTTAACCATAAAACCTTGCACCATGGCCTTGAACTCTTCACAATTTTGGATCATATGACCCACCTCTTCATGGAATTCACAATAGTTCCCCATTCTTTCTCTACCTTTTCCAGAGGTCAACATACCTCTCTTCACCATCTCCTCCCATATTACTTTCATGGGTGTCTTCACCTTAACAACATCTTCCTTGATTCTTCCTTCCCTAGTTTCATCAATGGTATTCACTCCTTGATTGCCATGATCTGGTAATGGATTTTCAGCATTAGGGGTACTGTCGAATTTCACAACCCCCATCTTGATAAGCCTCTCCACGGCCTTCTTGAATCCGGTTCAGTTTTCAATCGAATGCCCCGATATTCCCACATGATATTCGCATTTAGCGTTTGCATCATACCATTTAGGGTACGGTGGCTGTAGCGGTTTCAAGTGAAATGGAGCAATAGCATGTGCATCGTATAAACTTTGATAAAGCTCACGATACGTCACAGGGATAGGCGTAAATTGCATCCTTTTCGAATTTTTTCTTGTGCCCGATTCCTGTCTTTGAGTACTTTGTTGCTCGACCGCGGCTGCTTTGGATTTACCAACTGTGATTGTTCTCGAGGTGAAACTATTCATGTTATTCACCTCGTTGTCCTTTCTCCTTGGGGCCGATCTTTTAGCAGTTTCCCCCTCAATTTTACCACCCCTTATGGCGTTCTCAATCATCTCTCCTGACATAACTATATCCGCGAAACTTTTTGTGGTGCTTCCAATCATGTGAGTGATGAACGGCGCCTTCAAAGTGTTGATAAACAACATAGTGGTCTCATTTTCTAACAGTGGTGGTTGTACTTGCATTGCCACCTCCCTCCATCATTGTGCGTATTCCCTAAAACTTTCATTAGGCATTTTCTCTATGTTTTGAAGCGTGATCCTGTCTGGTGTCATATCAGTCACATGGTTATACTGTTGTATGAAGGCTTGTGCAAGATCTCTCTATGAACCGATTCTTGCACTGCTCAACTGATTGTACCACCTAGCCGCTGCTCCTACTAAGCTGTCTTGAAAACAATGGATCAATAGTTAATCATTGTTCACATATCCAATCATTCTCCTACAAAACATTGTTATGTGTGCCTCTGGGCAAGTAGCCCCGTTGTACTTTTCAAACTCCAGCATCTTAAATTTGTAAGGAAGCACCAAGTCTGGGACCAAACTTAAGTCTTTGGCATCAATCCCATGATTATTGCCAGCGCCTTCCAAAACTCTAAACTTCTCCTCCAACCACTTGCAACGATCCTTCAACTGTTTTGAGGATTCGGTTGCCATTCTTTCCTTCTCCATCATATCCAGATCAGGAGTGATAGGGTTGATCGGGCTATCGCCCAAATTAATTCCTGACCCAGATGGGAAATTCACGGGGATTCCAGCATCAACCGGCCCATGTTGAGGCATTACAGTGACAGATGGCCTTCTAGGAGGTACCTCGATTTGCAGTGGCACATGAGGCGGAGTAAAACTCGGAGGATGATCCTCACCCTCCTCACCAGTGATAGCCATGGGGGCCTTCCCTTTATCAGTGGCCCTTAGCAGCTGAGCCATTTTAGCCATCATATTCCCCTGAGCCTCTAGCATTTGCTCCCTCATGTCATTCTGCATCTTGGCCAACTACTCTTGTAATTGGTCTTGCATATTTTTTTGCAATTGTTCGAACCTTTGATCCATACTCTTAGTTTTAGTGCGGGTGCCGTAAGGATGTGTGATTTCCAGATTTTCTTTTCTACCTTTAGAAGTAAACTTTAACTAATTAGGGTCTTTCTATAACTTTGAATGCATATGATGTGATGTAATGCAAATGCATGAACATAAAAAGGCATCGATCTCGATTCAATCTCATTTAGAAAACCTTATTTAGAAAAAGAATATCTTTACATATAAATGGATTACATATACGCCTTTGCCCTAATGCCCAAAGTTCTAACTTTATCTGATAAAAGGGCTAACTCTCGACCTTTATCAGGCACTGACTCATACATCATACTCAACGCATCAGCTCGTACAGCTAAGTCTCGAACATATTCAGCAATCTCTCGGATCTGGGCTATAGTCTCCCCAATAATGTAATCCCTATCTCTGACTTGACCTTTAACTTGATAGAACTCTCCTTTTAAATAATCTTATTGCGCCTCGAGCTGCTCAATCTGAAGTTCACCATCATGCAATGCCACTTCCAAATCTTCAATCTTACTTTTTAGCTCCTTTAACTCGACCGTAGGATCATGGTTTCGGTGCCAACGAAGTGATCTTCCAAGCTCAGTTACCTTAGTCTTCAGCCCTTTATTCTCTTTCTCTAATGCCAAATTCTGTGATCGCATCTCTTGGAACTTCCTCTCCCAATACTCGACTCTAACTTTTTCCTCTTGAACTTCTTTCTGCCACTGTTCTGAAGACCTTCCTAACCCCACTCACTTTAAAGATACTTGTGCCTTCTTATACTCCTCTTTTAAATCATCTCGGTCTTCCTCAACCTTTCTCTTTTCCTTCCTAACTTTTTCAACCTCCTTCTTTTGCAGGTCAACATCTAGACTCAGGTACATCTTCTCCTCCTCAAGCTTTTTTATCTTTTTTTCGAGTTTCAAATTCTTTCTCTTAAATTCTTGCTTCATGAAATCAAGCTCCAAGGGTATCACTTGCAAATATTCCTCCATTGGTCGAGCTTCCTCCGTTTTTGTCATAGGGACATTATCGTTAATCCTTCTACTCCACTCGACATATTCTGGGGTCGTAACAGGATTAATGGCCACTCCCTTAAACCGACAAGTCTTGTTCCAAGCACTAGCAAACTCGCTAACCTTCCTCTTGTAATCAGCTCCTCTATATACAAACTCACTTTGAGCCAACCCATGAGTCGTTGGTACGAACTGTCTCAATCCATGCTGCCTCAGCACGAGCAAAGGGGCAAAACCAATGGCACCCCTAATTCCCAATAGGGGAACCCAATCAAAGCTGCCGCATCGGTAAAGTATCTCACCAGGAACCATCTATGGAGCTCTCCACTCAACATCCTCCGACTGAAGATTCCGAAATAATGCTATCTAATTCTTTTCCGGAACATCCACTTTTCTAGATGAGGCTACTATATCTTTCAACAGGGAGTAGTTCTCAAAGAAAACTCGACAAACAATCCCATCAATCAATCGGAAGTGACTGTAGAACCAAGTCAAAAGTAACTGAGCACACCCTATAAACCTGCCTGTACCAGCCCTCCTACATGCACCTAAGGACCTGAATGTCTCCGCCAAAATCACAGGGATAGAAGTGACCATTTTGCTGAGTCGATGAAAAAGATCCGTGCTTGCCTCGTCCACATATCCCAAAGCCCTAGGGAAAACCATCAGTCCATACAAACTTAAGGCAAAAATGTCTACCTTCTTCGTCTCATCGGGGTGTGTCAAAATCAGATCTTTCAAAGTGTCCCACGAAATGCACTTGCACTTACCCTTCTCTTTAATCCTGGCCGTGATCCACTGCTCGCTCATCCCCGTAATGGTCATTAATTTCTTCCAAAAGGTAGGGACACAAGTAGCTCGAGAATAGATCCTATCACTCTGAAACCTGGGACAACGAAGTAAGGCAGTGTACTCCTCCACGGTAGGTACCAAATCTACCTCTCCAAAAGTGAAACAACTGTACGCTGGGTTCTAAAACTGAGCAAGGGCTCGGAAAAAGTGCTCATCTACCTGAATATCGAGCAAGTAAGGTAAATCTCCGTAATTATCGTAGAATAATTGCTTGGTCTCATTGCCCCCAAATTTCCTTAAGCTCTTGGAGATTATTCTGTGTGACACTAATACGAGTATAATCTGACAACTCCGACACATATCCCATAGTTATATTGTCTCCCTTTTCTAGCTGAGTTTGCTCTGACCATCTATGAACATCGGCGTTGCCGTCCACCCTATTAAGAAGTTCGTTCTCCATAATAAAACTTCCTAATTTAGAAACTGGCCGTGAATCGATACCTTTGTAAATGCAAAATAACATGCAAACAAAAGAAAAGAAATAGTCAGTATCACATGATATTAATAAATCTCAACGATAATTTATAAGGGTAATATCTAAAGTATAGCTCTAACTAAGTTGGGCTCTTACGGTTTTTCTATATGAGGTTGGTTCTAAAGTTTGAGGTATTTCTCGATTCTCACCCATTATAGGCTCATTTGAAACGAGTTCAGTTCAGGGGAATACATTTCCCTATGGCTACACGGAGATGAAAATCTCACAAAACCATAGGTATGGATGTATCCCGAAAGTGATCCACTATCCTACACGGAGACGAAAAGGCGTAGTTTCTCACTCCCACTTAAGGGTGTGACCACAACGGTCATGCAAATGCAATGCACATCATAATTTAGCGATATATGCAATAATACAAACACATGTAATGCAAAAGGATTGAATTTCAAAATTTTCTAAATTTCCGACATTAGGACAAAAGAGTAATCAACTATATGACTTGGCTCTCTTATATTCCCCAGTGGAGTCACCAAGCTGTCGAAACTGTTTTTTTAAAACCTCTTAAAAAAATGGTCTCGACACCTTCTATGCCTCCTTCCTGCCTTATTAGCCTCCTCTACTCCTTTGTTTGTAAAGCACTGATAAACTCCACTACACTTAGCTGAGTCAAGTCATTGGTGTTCTCCAAAGTAGCAATTGTTGCTTCATACTTCTCAGGCACAAAAACTAGTATTTTTTTATACTAGTCTACAATCAAAGAGATTAGTCTTGAGAACCATTACGTTGTTAGCAATATCTATCAGCTTGTCTAAGTATTCTTTTATTGACTTAGACTCATTCATCTACAGCCTCTCGAATTCTCTAATCAAGTTCAATAGCTCTATGCTTTTGATCTTCTCATCTCCTTGATACTCATCCTTAGGATAGTCTCATATCTCCTTTGTTGATCCAAAAGCCATAAATCTATTGAATATGGTTGGTGAAATAGTAGCATAAAGGCAGGCGTTTGCCTTTGCCTTTGCCTTCTTGGTTGCTCTCTCTTTGTATAGTTTAATCTGGTTCATAGTTGGATTCTTAAGAAGCAATCACCTCATAGTCTTCATCGACAGCTTCCCAATAATCACAACCCTTCATGTATGCTTGCACTCTCATAGCCTATGCTTGATAATTCTCTCCATCAAACATAAGTAAGGCTAAGATAGATAGGTTGCTTGATCCTAATTCTAATTTTCTCAATTCCTCACAAGTATATCTCTTGGTTTTTCTCTCATGATTCTCACAGGGCTTCTCTCATAGGTCCCTCAAGAAAAAGGGCTATTGATACCACCATTATTTCAGCAAAGAGCTAACTGAAGGTATAAAAACTGAAAATGGAAAAGGATGCTTAAAATTCATTAAACAAGTAATGCTTATATACATGACTCAAGCTAACGAACTTTAACAAACCTAGCCTCCTACTCCTACTAAAAAGCTGGCAATCTCCCTAGGACTTTAACTAAGGCTATCTTAATGACAAAATAGCCTTTGCAATCCTGAGACACTAACATAATCAGACATACCACCTTGCATGTTCAACTTCTCCAATTTTCTACAAACACAACCCCCTGAATGTAGGTATTTGTGCTTTGGAGTGCTTTCTAAAATATTTTAGTGTACGGATGATATATTAAAATATTTTAATGTATGTTACTTTTTTAAGTGTATTAGAACTTAATTTCTTTGTATAAAATATTTTAATTTTGCTATTTATGAATTATATATTATATATGTGTGAAATTATATATGACTGGATTGTATTATTAAAAAATACAATTTTTTAATAAATTTTGAAAATTTAGCGATGTTTATTAAGGGAACACCACTAGCAACCTTGTTTTATGGCGTTTGGAAGAAAGAAATGCCATAAAAAGCTTGGAAGTCATGACTTTATCCAATATCTAGGTGGATTTGCTCCTTTATGTTGTCGTGACATTGTTTCCTTCAAGTCGCAGTGCTTGCCATTTATTTCTCCATAATTTTTGTAATAGGCTAATTTTGGCCTAGGCCCCAAAAAAAATAACCGAAGCCAAATAATGCAATCGGTCGAAAACAAGTCAAAAAGGGCCAAATTGAAAGACAATCATTAAATTGTGGCCAAATCAAAAAGATGGAGAAAGCCAAGGAGTTATCAAAATTAATTGACATGGTAAAAGGCTAAAAATAGAAAGATATGATTTTTATTTTATTTTATTTTATTATTAAATTATTTAGGCTATTTTTAGTAAACCCCATGTATATAAATAGGGGTATTTTGTTCTTTAAAAAGGATTTAGTTTTGGATTACTTTGGGTATTCCTACTTCAATTTGGAATTGGATTATTCTCCCTTTTCCTATTTTTATTGGAATTGAATTATTTTTCTTTTCTCTTTCAATTACGTGGCAATTTTGTCCATTTCATTTCAATATCTTTATTTTTTCTAAATTCGTCCAATTGCTTTTAGCCCTTCTGTTTTTTATTTGTTTTGCAATTAAGT
Organism: Gossypium longicalyx; assembly: GCA_025698465.1. Taxonomy (NCBI): domain Eukaryota; kingdom Viridiplantae; phylum Streptophyta; class Magnoliopsida; order Malvales; family Malvaceae; genus Gossypium; species Gossypium longicalyx. The sequence continues at coordinate 4,430,355 of CM046995.1, read as the reverse complement.
TTTCATTATTCTTAATTTTGACCCTAAAATTTGTTTTGACTACATTTTGGTCTTCCTTGAAGCTGTGTGTTTTGGAAGGTGAGGATTATTTCCCTTTTGGTCCCTCCTTGTTATTCGCACGTTCAAATTGGTTCATTTTCTTTTATTTATCTTTGATTTGTCCTAGAATTTTGCTTTAAGGTTCGATTTAATCCTTTTTTATTTTCGCTATTTTATTATCAAATTAGCTAATTTAATATATTATTGCTATTATTATTTTGTTTCTATTTATATTTATTTTGTTATTCTAATACTATTATTATTTATCTATTTATATTTCTACTATTATTATATTTCTATTTATTATATTTTTATTTCTATTTATATACTAATATTATTTTCATTATTTTTTATATATGTTTTTTACTCTTGTTATTAACATTCTATTTATTTATTTATTTATTTTACATTTTTTGTTATTATCTATTTTAACTTTTTATACAACGCTCATTTTAAATTTTTATACATTATTTACTTTAATATTTTCATATATTATGTATTTCAAACTTTTTTTAGACATTATATATTTTGAATTGTTTATATATTATTTTTAAAGAGTTTTATATATTATTTTATCTTGAATGGAGAATAATTTTTTTAATTATTTTATATACTTTAGATCGCTTTTATAATCACTCGCGTTTCAAAGAACTCTCTCAACATAAGAAAATATTTCATGTTTGGGAGTTCGAGGAATTGTGCCCTATCGTGCTGGGTTTCGATTTTTCGTTCAACTAAAATGCAGAATATCCTTTTGAAATTTCATCCATGTTTTTTTGTTTAAATTAAAACGAGGCAATATTTTGTGTTTGGGGGGTTTGGGAGGTCGTGCCCAATCGTGCTGGGCTTTGATTTTTCATTCGACTAAAATACAACATATCCTTTTGAAATTTCATCCATGTTTTCTCAAATTAAAATGAGGCAATGTTTCGTATTTGGAAATTCGATTTACCGTTTGGATCGAATAGTCAAATATCCTTTTTAAAAGTTTTAAGTGCATGTGTTTTGGAAATCCTGAGATGATCTTGTGTCGAGGATTCGAAATATTGTATCCAATCGTGCTAGACGTAATATTTTATTCTTTCTAAGCGAGAGAATCTCAATATCCAATTCAAGTTATCCAAACGTTTTTAAAGGTTGTATTTTAAAATCTTTTCAAATTCTCAACATTAGGACGTTAATCGATCAATACGGTACCAATTTTGGGCGTTGCGAGGGTGCTAATCCTTCATCGCGCGTAACCGACTCCCGAATCCGTCTTCTAGTTTTTCGTAGACCAAAAACCTTATTTTAATAAACCAAAATGTTTTATTAAAATGATCGACCACAGGGTGACCCGATCACACCTAAACAAAAAAGATTGGCGGCGACTCCATACCTTGTTTAAAAGTAGATCCCCGTTTTCTAAAATAAAAATGGTTTCGACAGCTTGGCGACTCCATTAGGGACCAATAAGAGAGCCAAGTCGTAAAATTGATTGTTTTCCGTCCTTTTGTTGAAAATTTAAAATTTGGTTTTTAATATATGATTCTTTTATTGCATTTCATGGGTTTTATGGTTTTGGTCATTTTATTCGTGTTTTGCGTTTTGAGTTTTTTATGTCTCATCGCATCATTTTGCATGACCGTTGTGGTCACACCTTTTTAAGTGGGAGTGAGAAACTATGTCTTCGTGAAGTTTTCACCTTCGCATGGGCTAGTGGATTGCTTCCGAGATACATCCGTACCTATGTCTTCGTGAGGTTTTCACCTCCGCATGGCCATAGGGAAATGTATTCCCCTGAACTGAACTCGATCCATATGAGCCTATAATGGGTGAAGATCGAGGAATCTGCTGGTTCAGGTACCCTTTCTCTAGAACTGAGCCACATATAGTGAACCTTAAGAGCCCAACCCTAGGTAGAGCCACTTCAAACCCTAGTGATTACCCAAGTAGGTGTCCTATATTGTTTTTTTTTCTCCTGTGCTAACGTGTTTTGTTTTGTTTATGACTGCATTATATTACATTATCATAGAAAGGAGGTGTTGATTCATATTTGATTCCTAAATAGAACAGTTTGTCATAAGAAAACGAATTTCTTAATAAAGTGGATTAAAATACGATTGTCTGAATATGGTCCAAGTAAACACAACCGAAGAAGGCTGATAGTTCGCGGAGGAAAACAAGACTTTACCTGAGGATTCAAGTCGATAAAGATTATTTGAGAGCAGTCACGTTTCGACTTTTTTAAAGGAACTAACAAGCATCGCAAGGATAAGTGAGCAATAAGTCGCGGCCCGAATCAAGAAAAAAAGAGCTAGTGGGGGCATCTATTGGAAGCTTGCGAGATTTGACTTTTACAAAAAAAAAAAAAGAAATCGAAATATGAGGGCAAGGCCGTATATGTAATCTGTTTTATGTAAAGGAATTTGTTTTCTAGAAAAGTTGTTCTAATAGAATTGAATTCAGAATCAACGTCTTACTTTCTTTTGCATTCATTCCATGCATTTGCATTGCATTGTATCATGTGCATTAAACTTCATAAAAGAACCTTAATTAATTAGAAATCGTGTTATAGTTACCCTGGAATATCACTACTACACACAAAGAAAAACCAAAGCTATGGATCAAAGGCTGGAAAAATTGGAACAAATGTAGAGAGAAATATAGGAGTGGCTACAAGCACAGATGCAAGAGCAACTGGCCAAGATTCAGCAGGATATGAAAGATCAGATGCAAGAATCACAGAAAGACATGATGAATCAACTAACTCAGTTGTTGCTCGGAGGGCTAGGAAAAAGGGAAAAGCCCTATGGTCAACCCAGAGGGCGATAGCAAGATCTTTGCTTACCCTCCAGGTTTCACCCTAGTGAATACCCCAGTACCACCACAAAGGGTATCTGCCAATATCAAACCCCAGTATCAGGCTTGTATTTCGGCACAGATGAATTTCCCAATGGGCTCATGTTCTAAACCCGAGGACGATCGTGTAAATCCTTCGGTCCCCAACTTTGATGAGATGGCAGAGGTGGGGAAGACAAAAAGAGAACTCCCAGAGCAGCTGAAAGTCAGATAAAAATGGCTGGAGGAGAAATTCAAGGCGCTGGAAAGCGCAGATTATCAATATGGTATGGATGCTAAAGAGTTGTGTTTTGTTCCAGATCTAGTGCTCCCTCCGAAATTCAAAATACAAAAGTTTGAGAAATACAATGGAACCAGCTCCCTTGAGGCCCACATCACGATGTTTTGTCGGAGGATGACTGATCATGTCAATAATGATCAGTTGCTAGTTCACTGTTTCCAGGATAGTCTGAGTGGGGCTGTGGCCAAATGGTACAATCAGCTAAGTCGTACCAAAATTAAATTGTAAAGGGACCTAGCACAGGCCTTCATGAAGCAGTATGGTCATGTGATGGGCATAGTGCCTGATCGGATCACGTTACAGAACATGGAGAAGAATTCAAATGAAAGTTTCAGGCAATATGCCCAGAGATGGAGGGAAGTCGCTACGCAAGTTCAACCGCCGCTCTTGAAAAATGAGACAACCATGCTTTTCATTAATACTTTAAAGGCACCTTTCATTAATCACATGTTGGGAGGCGCAACAAAGAGTTTTACGGACATAGTGATGTCCGGTGAAATGATAGAGAATGCGATAAGGTGCGAAAAGATAGAGGCTGGGGAGAGCGTCAGGAGGTCAGCCCTGAAGAAGAGAGAAAATGAGGTTGGAAATGTGAGCATGGGCCATGTAAAACCAATCACAGTTAATCAACCAAAAACGATGGTTACGGGCCAGCAAGCTTCATCAAGTCAGGAGCCTAGTACAAAACAAAGCACGGAGAAGCTCCGGTTCACTCCAATTCCAATAACATACTGGGAGTTGTACAAAAGTCTATTCGATGCACACGTTGTATCCCCGTTCTACTTAAAACCGTTGCAACCCCTGTACCCTAAGTGGTATGATGCAAGTGCCCAATATGAATATCATGTGGGCATTGCGGGACACTCGATAGAGAACTGTACCTCATTCAAAAGAGTAGTTGAAAGGCTCATCAACATAGGAATTGTGAAGTTTGACGACTCCTCAATCGCTCTGACAATTGAGTAAATGCGATATTTGAAAGAGAGGGCAAAAGGGTTGCGATGCCTTGAACAAGTCAAAAAAGAAAGGAATATCAGGAAATCTGAATGGCATATCTGAAGAGAGAACCGGGGAATAAAAGTTTCCAAACCTTTGCACACTTGGGAGTGTTTTGAACAATAGGACCGTAGAAGAGATCCCTGCATTTTTAGAGCTAATCTAGAGTAATATTTAAAACGCGCTTGTTGCTTTAAGCCTAGGGGCAATAAGAATCCTTTTAAGAAATAGGCTTGTGTTCAAAATCTTTATTTCAATCAAAAAGCATCTTTTTGAGTAATTGTTCTTTCATTCTTGATATATTCTTTTTACTGTATTTTAAATACGCTTCATTTATGATTATATCATACAAATAATCATCCTTAAAATCATTTATTCTTTGGAAGTATGTCTTTGTACCTACAATAGGTCCCCAGATATCAACGACAGGAGCAACGCTGTAACTAACTCCCTTTTGAGGTGAGATATGTGTTTAAGCGGATCTTAGGACTTTGAAGATGACAGAGATTGTAACTTATCTCCTGATTTGTTAAGGATGATATGACAAGATGAAAAATAGATCCTACTCTACAAAGGGTCAGTAGACATTATAAGCAAGAGGTAAAGATCAGTGCCTGCATTACCAAGAAGACAAAGCGAATCGTCATTGAGTTATTCCAAGAAATCAAAGAGGTTTTCGCATGATCATGTCAAGATATACCCGAGATATTAAGACCTGTGGACGATAAAAATGTCTATACGGTGTCAGATGGACATATGTTAATAGCTTCACGGTAGCTACGCTAATCATGAGGTTTGGATACTGTTGATCCACCACGGAAGGGGATTGCATTAGCTATTTATTGAGACAAAATTCATGTGCTTCATTCATTTCTTCACAGACTTTCTCTATGTGGGGCATGGATGTTATCAGGTCATTCTCAACTAATATACATCGATTCCTCTTGGCAGTCGTCAATTACTTTAAGAGGAGGGTGAAGGTCACTTCATATGCCAATGTTACAAAGTCACCAAACCCTCCTAAAAAAAAGGTCATAGTGAAAGGCGATCGAGACTTGTAAAGATTGGCATAAATAAGTTACAATTTACCATCTATGCTTATCGAACGTCGATCAGGACTCATTGGGGCAACACATTGCTCGTTGGTTTATGGGATAAAAATGGTATTGAAATCGAGATTCATTCTCTCCAAGCTGCAATTGAGTCAAGAATTGGATGAAGCAGAAGGATTCAATGAACTTAATTGAAGAAAAGAGGTTGAAAGTTACCTGTCATGGTCAAAACATACCAAAAATAAAGGATGCGAGTTTATGATAGAAAGGTTCGTCCTAGAGAATTTCACGAGGGGGACCTGAAATTGAAGATTTCTATACAAAAGGACTTCAGAGGAAAGTGGATCCCAAATTGGGAAGGACCTTATGTAGTAAAGAAAGCCTTCTTGGAAGAGTATTGATATTGACCGAGACGGATGACAAGAACCTGCCCAATCTGGTGAATTCAGATTTAGTCACAGTTAGTAATTTTTTTTAAAAAAAGGGAAAAACACACAAAAAAAAGAAACAGGAGAGGCCAAGGCGAAAACCCGCAAAGGGCGCCTTGAGACCAAAGGGGATTTTAGTTGAAAACCCGAAAAGGACAGATCAAATTTGGATCAAAGCAGGGTATACAGTAGTCTTGCTATGCCTAAATTAACAATGTAGAAGTATGCTACGTCTGGGGCATCAACAGAGTATTCTGGATTCCCTAAATACAGATTGAGCTCAAAATGGTCCTCAAGAGGTTGGTACAGAGAAGCTCAAGCTGCGATATCTGGGGCACCTAGTTTTCCCATTTTTTTCTATTTTTAATTTGCTATCTTTGATTATCTTATTCTTTTTCAAGATGCGTCCCAATAAATTTCCTTCTTAGTTGCATTTGCTTACTTACTTTGAGCTATGCTCCTAATTGCCTTTTGGTCCATTTTTATAATCTTTTCCAAGCATTTTTGAAATAACGATTAGTGGACTAATAATACTTTTATAAAAGGAGTTTTGCATATTACTTTGGAAGCTTCTAAATAATACAAGAACCTGAAGCGAGACTATTGTTTAGAACACACCAAACACAAGGGTTGGAAATATTTAAGCCCAAATTGAGATTATCTCCTTGGACTTTCTGGCAAAGATATTGGTCGAACCAAAAAAAAAATTACAACGATGTTATAATCCCGATGAAAAACGAACAATAGGATTATTCTCGAGAAAAGAAAAATGGTATTCTGTATTCATGCAGATATCAGACATATACATTTGTTCATTACACCCAGGGAATGACGTAATAGATCAAATTGATTGAAGATGATGCAAATCCTATACCTTTGAGTTGCAGCAGGATGGATAGAAGAAATCAAATGACTATTCCCCTGAAGTTGCAGTGGGAAGTATAAACTTTTAGTCTCAGAAGGTACGATGGAAGAGACTTTGAAACTACAGTGGGGTAAGCCAGTTGGGCAAAATGAGTTGTTTCTGTGGGTTTTCATTGGAAATGCTAGTTGAGCAAGAAGGCAGCATAATACGACAGTGATAAAACTTTGATAGATAACGAGTGATGACACTTTAAGATTTTAAAAATCATTCTCATGACATTTCTGCATTCATATAATAACACATCTGGTTAAGAGCATTTGATTCATTTCGATCATAGCATCCTAATTATTTGACATAAGCATCACATCTAGTTAGGAGCATTTGATTCATCTCGATCATAGCATCCTAATTATTTAGGCATAAGCATAAATACATGAAACCGATTTTACAGATCATGTTCCTCAAAGGACAGTGCAGTGGCATCGGTGAATTCACAAGCCTTAACCCCCTAAGCAGTAGGGTAACAGGCAAAAAATTATAGATCTTATCTCCATGTATCGACTATGGAGCAGATCGAAAATGACGAGTCTTATCTCCATGTATCGACTATGGAGTAGATTTTAGCCACCGGTCTTATCTCTCTGAGGTAGCAAGAGAGCAGGCTAAATTCACAAGCCTTAACCCCCTAAGCAGTAGGGTAACAGGCTGAAAATTACAGATCTTATCTCCATGTATCGGCTATGGAGCAGATCGAAAATGGCGAGTCTTATCTCCATGTATCGACTATAGAGCAGATTTTAGCCATGAGTTTTATCTTTCTGAGGCAGCAAGGAAGCAGACTGAAAATTGCAGATCTTATCTCCATGTATCGGCTATGGAGCATATCAAAAATGGCGAGTCTTATCTCCATGTATCGACTATGGAGAAGATTTTAGCCGCCAGCCTTATCTCTCTGAGATAGCAAGAGAGTAGGTTGAAGATCGAGTCTTATCTTCCTGAAGTAGTAAGGTAACAGGCTGCAAATTATAGATCTTATCTCCATGTATCGGCTATGGAGCAGATCAAAAGTGGCGACTCTTATCTCCATGTATCGGCTATGGAGCAGATTTTAGCCACTAGTCTTATCCTCCTGAAGTTGCAGGAAGCAAACTGAAAATTACAGATCTTATCTCCATGTATCGGCTATGGAGCAGATAAAAATGGCGAGTCTTATCTCCATGTATCGGCTATGGAGCAGATAAAAAATGGCCAGTCTTATCTCCATGTATTGGCTATGGAGCAGATTTTAGCCACCAGCCTTATCTCTCTGAGGTAGCAAGAGAGCAGGTTGAAGATACAAGTCTTATCTTCCTGAGGTAGCAAGGAAGCAGACTGAAAATTACAGATCTTATCTCCATGTATTGGCTATGGAACAGATCGAAAATAGCGAGTCTTATCTCCATGTATCGGCTATGGAGCAAATTTTAGCCACCAACCTTATCTCTCTGAAGTAGCAAGAGAGCAGGTTGAAAATTGCAGGTCTTATCTCCATGCATCAGCTATGGAGTAGACTGAGAATTACAGATCTTATCTCCATGTATCGGCTATGGAGAAGATCGAAAATGGCGAGCCCAATCTCCATGTATCGGCTATGGAGCAAATTTTAGCCACCAGTCTTATCTCTTTAAGGTAGCAAGAGAGCAGGTTGAAGATACGAGCCTTAACCCCCTAAGTAGTAGGGTAACAGGCAAAAAATTATAGATCTTATCTCCCTAAGCAGTAGTGGAGTAGATCGAAGACGGTGAGCCTTAACCCCCTAAACAGTAGGGTAACAGGCTGAAAATTACAGATCTTATCTCCCTAAGTAATAGTGGAACAGATTGAAGACGGTGAGTCATATCCCCCTAAGCAGTAGGGAAACAGGCTGAAGATTACAAATCATATCTCCCGAAGCAATAGCGGAGCAGATGGAAACGAAAATTCCTATACCCCTGAAGATACAGTGGGTTAAAGCGAGGTTACTTGAAGAGGAAGAAAAGAAGCGTCGAGACTCAGCAGGCCCAGGCAAAATTAGCCATTTTATAGTCTTTGCTCCATTCTCGTTACACGATAATGAGCAAAGAGGGGCAGCTGTAATAGGCTAATTTTAGCCAGGGCCCCCCAAAAAATAACTGAAGCCAAATGATGCAATCGGTCGAAAACAAGTCAAAAAGGCTAAATTGAAAGACAATCATTAAATTGTGGCCAAATAAAAAAGATGGAGAAAGCCAAGAGTTATCAAAATTAGTTGACATGGTAAAAGGCTAAAAATAGAAAGATATAATTTTTATTTTTGATTTGATTTGATTTGATTTGATTTAATTTGATTATTAAATTATTTAGGCTATTTTTAGTAAACCACATGTATATAAATAGGGGTATTTTGTTCTTTGAAAAGGATTTACTTTTGGATTACTTTGGGTATTCCTACTTCAATTTGGAATTGGATTATTCTCTCTTTTCCTATTTTCATTGGAATTGAATTATTTTCTTTTCTCTTTCAATTACGTGGCAATTTTGTCCATTTCATTTCAATTTCTTTATTTTTTCTAAATTCGTCCAATTGCTTTTAGCCCTTCTGTTTTTTATTTGTTTTGCAATTAAGTTTTCATTATTCTTAATTTTGGCCCTAAAATTTGTTTTGACTACATTTTGGTCTTCCTTGAAGCTGTGTGTTTTGGAGGGTGAGGATTATTTTCCTTTTGGTCCCTCCTTGTTATTCGCACGTTCAAATTGGTCCATTTTCTTTTATTTATCTTTGATTTGCCCTAGAATTTTGCTTTAAGGTTCGATTTAATCCTTTTTTATTTTCGCTATTTTATTATCAAATTAGCTAATTTAATATATTATTGCTATTATTATTATGTTTCTATTTATATTTATTTTGTTATTCTAATACTATTATTATTTATCTATTTATATTTCTACTATTATTATATTTCTATTTATTGTATTTTTATTTCTATTTATATACTAATATTATTTTCATTATTATTTTTCTTATATATGTTTTTTACTCTTGTTATTAACATTCTATTTATTTATTTATTTATTTTACATTTTTTTTGTTATTATCTATTTTAACTTTTTATACAATGCTTATTTCAAATTTTTACACATTATTTACTTTAATATTTTCATATATTATGTATTTCAAACTTTTTTTACACATTATATATTTTGAATTGTTTATATATTATTTTTAAAGAGTTTTATATATTATTTTATCTTGAATAGAAAATAATTTTTTTAATTATTTTATATACTTTAGATCGCTTTTATAATCACCCGCGTTTCAAAGAACCCTCTCAACATAAGAAAATATTTCATGTTTGGGAGTTTGAGGAATCGTGCCCTATCGTGCTGGGCTTCAATTTTTCGTTCAACTAAAATGCGGAATATCCTTTTGAAATTTCATCCATGTTTTTTTGTTTAAATTAAAACGAGGCAATATTTTGTGTTTGGGGGGTTTGGGAGGTCGTGCCCAATCGTGTTGGGCATCGATTTTCCATTCGACTAAAATACAAAATATCCTTTTGAAATTTCATCCATGTTTTCTCAAATTAAAATGAGGTAATGTTTCGTATTTGGAAATTCGATAAATCGTACCCAATCGTGCTGGGTTTCGATTTACCGTTTGGGCCGAATAGCCAAATATCCTTTTTAAAAGTTTTAAGTGCATGTGTTTTGGAAATCCTGAGATGATCTTGTGTCGAGGGTTCAAAATATTGTATCCAATCGTACTGGACGTAATATTTTATTCCTTCTAAGCGAGAGAATCTCAATATCCAGTTCAAGTTATCTAAACGTTTTTAAAGATTGTATTTTAAAATCTTTTCAAATTTTCAACATTAGGACGTTAATCGATCAACACGGTACCAATTTTGGGCGTTGCGAGGGTGCTAATCCTTCCTCACGCGTACCGACTCCCGAATCCATCTTCTAATTTTTCGTAGACCAAAAACGTTGTTTTAATAAGCCAAAATATTTTATTAAAATGATCGACCACAAGGTGACCTGATCACACCTAAATAAAAAGGATTGGTGGCGACTCCATACCTTGTTAAAAAGTCGATCCCCGTTTTCCAAAATAAAAATGGTTTCGACAATTTTCATTTAATATCCTTCTTAACTTATACAAAAATTGCAACATATTAAAAATAAAGAAAATGCATTAAGTTGATTGAGCCTTAATTCAATTTGTATCAATGCTATTGCGATAATAAAGAAGACGTGAGCTTAAGTGTTTATGTTTTTCCTTTTATTTAAGGATTTGAAGGGTTAGGAATAGAAAATTGCATTGTATAAAAAAAAAAAAGGAAGGAATTGAAATGATGAAAATTAACAAATAAATACCTAAATTCTAAAACATGCAAAATAACACTAGAAAACTAGTAATATGTCTCTAAAACAAGGATTGACACAAAGGTGAAAGTGTGCTAAAATATAAAACAAATATACAATCATCAGAATCCGACGTGGGTTCAAGTGTAATAAGTGAGGAACCAAGTGTCCTTGCATGTAACGTCCCATTGTCCCTTAGTCGACTCTTATAGTTAAGTAAAAGTGTTGGGCCTTCACCACATTTGCTGAGGGCCCTTCGATTGTTCTTAAAGGGTCTCAGTCTCCCAGTCTTCCTGGATTCTAACATGCAAATTTAATTCAAGAGCTAAATTTAAGGCAACTCTTGACAAGTCGTTCTCTAAAAGGAAAATTCTGCCCATTCGGGCTTGTCATGCCTAACTTTTGGCAATTGCTTTAATAAAGCACAAAGTGCTTTTTATGCCCCAAAAAGGGAAGTTAATTACATATCACCTTTTAGTGTTAAAGCAAGATAATGACAAAAGTTTTAGAAAGTAAATAAGCAAGTGGAAACATGAATAGATAATAGAGTTTGCTACAAGCTTTTGAAACATTTTTCTTTTAACTTCATTATTATATGAAACTAGTGTGAATTCACTGCAAATTTAACAAGTTTCATCTTCAAGAGGTTAATTAAAAACTTTATTTTAGAAAAAAAATATTTTTAAATTAAATTACACATTCATAAAATTAAATTTTAACCTGAATTTTTCTATGAATTAATGCCAAAAATAAATAAATCTAATATTCAATCAATCTGTAAAAAGATAAATTGACATTCAACGACTATATATATAAAGAATGGTTGTATTAGATATAAATTGTCTTAAATTATATTATGATATTGATCAATCTATTATGTTTAAATTTATGATTAATTTGCATATCTTTATTTGATCTAATTTGCTATTTCTATAACTATAATCTCATTAGCTAATTTATGTAGTTAGCATCATTAATGATTTTGGTAATTCGCGTGGATCTTTTTTAAAACATTTATCTTAACTTATAATGTTGAAATTTTTTTTTGTTGTTGTAAGAGTATTTTTATTAAAAATTCACATTAATGTTTTATTGTAAAATTAAATTATATTAAAAATAAAATTAAAAATTAAAAATTTAATATAAGCATAATAAAAAACTCAATCACCCTATTTTCTTATAAGGTGAAAAAGGAAAGAAGGGACACTGTCCAATAAGCCTTTTATATAGTTTTTATACATACTTTTAGGATCAATGATATTAATTATTGCCCCGCTTGTCTACCACATAGGGTTGAAATTGTCAACATTATCAGGCAGTTTCAAACATGTCATCAAACTTTATGTTGACCATCTTTAATGTTGGGTACAAATTGATATCAGATCCAATTTGATATTTGACACTAAAATTAATCAGTGCTAGAAGTAATGTTATGTTGAGTTGTAATTACTAAGGTAAGAAATGTTTTCATTTTACATAATCTTGTTCAAAGAGAATATTTACTATTTTAACACTATATATGACAAATGAACTCATGTTCTAATACTTGAAAATGTAAGACACTTAACCAAGTAACGCACTTATTATTACAAAAGTGGTGCATTTTCAAATCAAGTTCTTTATCAAACAAAATAAGTGCTCTCAACTCAATACAAAATCTATTTCAATTCATATACTTTATACATATATGGACTTGTTAGCATAATCAATTATATACAATCAATTATCCCTTGAAATAAATAAGATAAATATTGCATAAATCTCTAAAATAAGTCTTCCATTAGTTAAGGATATCTTTCCTTCGAAAAGGCATGATTTGATCTTCTCCTTAGTTTAAAGGATATCAATTGCTTCGATCCAATCCCAATAAATTTTTAAGATACCATGCACGACTAGATTAGATATCAAGAATAGGTTGGCAAGCATCGCAATCAATCCTAACATGTCAGTTCAATGTAACCAGTGCTACAAGTATTTGGCATTGATTCAGGTACTGGTCAAGGTACTAGATGAAAAATGCCTCAACATCTCATTTCTATGATATCTGTCTGATAATATATTTGATTATGGTATTTGTTTAATTTATTGGCTGAGCAAAATATTATAGGCAACATAAAAATAATTTAAATTAAGTGTCTAACATTATTAATCTATACTATATTAAGCACTTATTTTAGTTGGTGTCATGAGTCAATCGAATACCAATTCAATTGGATAATGATGAAAATAAATTACTGTACAAAGTATATTATATTATTTTGAGGATATTTTTTATTATTTTATATTTTCTATATAAAAAGAAAATAAAAATATAGACATATAATGGAATTTGAACCTAAACTTTTATAATTTTTGACATTTATACTTTACCATTCAACTAAAATCTCATTGTGGTTTGCCATATTCTAGTTACTATATAATGCATTTGACTGAGTTGGTATTACAAGTTAACTTGACATCAACTCAATTAAAGAAATTACTCAAAAACCATTTTCTAATAAAGGAATGAATATTAATATAATAGGGTTTTTGCACATTAATATTTTTATATAAAATGTTTAAATAAAACTATTAAAATACAATGTCTAACCAATAAGTGTTAAGTGTAGTGATAAAGAACATTACACTCCCAATCACGAACCCACAAATAGACCGTAAAATGAACATGAAAGATACCAAAATAAAAATACAATGTCTAGAACCCAAACCTATGGAAAGTTTATATATAAACTATTTACTGTTTGACCTATAATTCAATCATTAATTATATTTTACAAATATAATTTTAAGGCTGATAAAAAAATTTTTTTACTCTCTAAACGAGGATGAAATTTTATCATGTATTTTTAAGTTGTATTTAGAAAATTAGAAGTAAATAAATAGGACATATGATGAAATCTTAAGCTTGTTTGTGGAATTAAAAGTTTCCATCGCTAATATTCTAAATAATTATCTTAATTTTAATGTTATGTTTTTCTTTCACTCACATCGAAAATGTCGTAAAATTTAGTATATTTTGATATTTTTACTTTCAGTTCCATAATTACTTTGTTATCAAAATACATATTTCAACCCTAATTTTAATTTTTCGGATGCAATATATCATTTTAGTGTTAATCCATATCGGATGCATTAGAGAAGGGGAAAATCAATTTTTTTTAGTCAGATCTGTAGAAATTTAGTAAAACAGGACTCTCTCTATTGCTAGACATCTGGAAGGGCCCGTAAATTTAGTAAATCAGGCCCAAAATAAACACACACTACGGGCTCAAATCAACAATGTGATGCCTTTCAAAATTAGATACAACCATGACCTAACAACATTTTAAAAAAAAAGCACAAATTGTTATATGTTTTTTAATAATAAAAAAAGTGATTCACTAAAAATTTTAAAAATATAAAATAATACAAAGATCACTAGAACAAAAGATGCTAGAGTTTTGAAGCTGTTGAAAACTGCTCACTAGTGAAGTCAACCTATCCGCACATTGATTTTCCTCCCTGTAGATATGTTTTAGTGAGATTATTGTGAATTCAGATATGTGATATCTACAATGGTTAATAAGAGTTATTTCCGTTATTTTAACTAAAAATCATTTGTAAAACTAAAATAGTTGAAAACATAAACTTTTAATTTTTTATTATATTTCTTATGTTTCTATTATAGGAAGATAGATATCAAACATGTTTTTATCAATGGAAATAATTTTTTTATTTTTATTTATCATTCGCGTATTTTAGGAAATTGTTTGAACATTTTATATAAAAGTAATATAATTATATTAATATTTATTAATTTATTAAAAGTAAAATTAAAATAAATTTATTGATATCATATATAATTATTATACACTAAACTGTTGCTATATTAAATTTTAATAAAAGGAAAGGGGAAATATTGAGAACTAAAATAAATGAAACAATAGATATTTGTTTTGGTAAGAGTAACAAAAATCCCATTTTGCAGCAAGAGATATTTGATAAGACATATGGAGGGCTTTCCATGATGATATTATTAGTATCCAATGTCCATCAATTGCTCACATTAAAAACACCAAGTCTTTGCTTTTTTTACTTCATTGATTAGACCAAAGCAAAAACGTCTATATTCATTAACTATATTAAAAGCTTTAGTTTGGCTTAAATTGAATCATGTAAAGGTTTTTGCTCCTTTTCAAGCTTATTGTTATGTGAAGAATTGATAAGATTGACACTTTTGATAACAACATTAAAAAAAAAAATACATTTAGGGTCTAAAAATGATACATGGGTATAGTGGAAAATTTTGAAAAAAAAGAGTTAGATATTAAAACATGTTAGCATAAACTCTATTAATAATGTATCAAATATGACTTAATGATATTATAAGCCTTCGAATTGTTTTAAAAAAGTCAATTAAGCCCTTCTGAACTTTTCGCACCCCATTGAGCTCCTGAACTAACAAAATTGACCAAATAGGCTATTTGATTGATGTTGACTGTTAGTATTTAATAAGAACACTGACATGACTGTTAACAGACACAATTTTAACACCGTTTGTTTACGTGACAGGGCCACATCATCATTGAATACTGATGTGGCATTGCCACATCATCATCAGTTGACTCAAGAAAAATAATAATATATTTAAATAAGTATACAATGAATCTGGACAAATAGTCATTCAAGTTCATTTGAATCCAGACACTAATTTGTCTTTGATTCATTCTAAAATTATAAAAAACATAAAAAAAATTATAAGAAAATTTAAAATTTATAATAATTATTCCAAATTAATATAAAACCATAAAATAAGAATTAAGTCAAGAGTGCTCTCTCTTAGTTCTCCAAAGAAACAGGTGCGGCTGTGGTTGGGGTGGAGTGGGGCAGTGACCTTTGGCCGTTATGGCAGGTGAGGAGATTTCTCTTCTTGCAAACAAACTAGTTCAATTGACAGTTAAGAGTTCATTGGTCACACCAAGGGTCAAATCTTCTCTATTGTGCTCAGTGTGGACACAAAAGACTTATAATCCTGATGGGTTTCGTGCGCAAATTAGAAGCATATGGAAAACAAAAAGAAAATTCGAAATTTATACGGCAGGTCAGAATCTGTTCCAGATCTCATTTGATGATGAAGATGATTTGGAGATGATCATGAATGGCAAACCTTGGTTATTTAGAAGACAAATAATTATTTTTAAGAGGCTTGTCGAAACCATTTTTTATATTTGAAAAAAATGGGGATCGACTTTTAAAGCAAAATGTGGAGTCGCCACCAATCTTTTTGTTTAGGTGTGATTGGATCACCTAATAAAACATTTTGTTCCATTCAAATCAATTTTGGTCCACGTAAATTTAAAAATGGGTTCGGGAGCCGATTACGTATGAGGAAGGGTTAGCACCCTCACTACGCCCAAAAACCGGTACTAGATTGATTAAGTGCTATCCTTATGTCTAGGGTTTTTTTTTAAAAAAAGTTTGAAATATGGTTCCTTTAAAAGCATTTGAGTGGTTCAAGTTGGTCGTCGAAATTCTCTCGTTTCAAAGGTATATAGCGTCACATTCAGCTCGATTGGACACGATTCCTCATTCCTTTGAAAACTCGATTGATTTTTTACTTTCAAAAGCTCTTAGGTTAAAAATTACAAAAGGATGTCCAGATATTTAGTCCAACGAGAAATTGAAACCCAGCACGGTAGGGCACGATTTTCCGAATTTCCAAATATTAAACATTGCCTTGTTTAAAAGAAGTTTTAAATAAATGATTATAAACTAGTTCAAAACGCCTTAATTTTATTTGAAATAAAATGAAATAATTGATTTTAACGAGTTGAAATTTATAAAGCAACATTTGTAAACCAAAAGAAAAATAATAATCATGGGATAATATGCATGCATAAAATACAATGGTAAATGAAGATAACATAACCCTATTTAACCAATCAAATCAAACAATTGAATATAACTAATCTAAGCAAAATGAAATCAACTTTCCAAGCATGTATGGAGAACAATTGATATAACAATAAGGAACAAAAAATAGTATACAACAATGATCCATAACTAAATATAACACAATCAAGATAAAATGTACAAAACAAAATGGAGATTAGGAACCAATGTTGTATAAGACAATTTTAAAATAGTGGTGAATTAATGAACACATAATATAGATGAATTGATGAATTGATGATTTTGAAATTGTTTGTATAAAAACTAAAGATATATACAATCATTTATATGAATATTGTAGAATGAAGACATTTGAATCAAATAACATGCAAAGTGTAAAAAATATTTGTTTGAAACTAACAATACACATAATAAAAGAGAATTTACATAAAATATGAATGGATAGTAAAATATATAATAAGATATAATCTTAGGAAATAAATTATACACATAATGAATTTACAAAAACGAATATGTATATAAATAGATTTGGAAGCAATTGTTTGTGAACATAGCATGGAATTAATAATATGTATAAGATTAAATTAATTTTATCAAAAATTGTATATGCAATAGATTTCAAAAAACCTAATTATGTACACAAGTAGATTCAAAAGAGATTATACATATGAGATAATATGGATTTAATGATGTATATAAATAAAAAATATGTAACAATATATACATATACATAATAATAATTTAAATAATACATTAGATATGTAGGATTTTCCTTTAGATAACAAAAAATATATATAGAAATATGGGAATAGATTTTTAAAAAAAATTATATGTATAAAATAACATAAGATCAGTAAATGTACGTAGAATAATATTAGCTTTATCTTGAATTATATTTATATAATAATGTATAAGAACATTTATATAAAATATTATACGAAATATTAAAATGATATGATATAAAAGTTTTACAACAATGACTTTAAAAAAAAAAACAAAATATAATTATCAAAGTAACTCAAACTATAAAAATAAGTAAATAAGAATTAAAAAATGAATGTGAAATGGATCTTAAAAAAATAATGAAAACAAGAATTCAAAAATGAATGTGAAATGGATCTTAAAAAAAAAATGAAAACAAGAATTCAAAAATGAATGTGAAATGGATCTTTTTAAAAAAAAATCAATTAAAATAAAACTAAAATGAAAGGGATAATTTATAAATAAAATAAACCATTAAAATTAAAAGAATGATTAAAGTACAATTCACGCAGAAGTCCAGGGATCAAAATTGAAAATATTCCAGATCTCAAAATGCAGCGCTTAGGCGCGAACTAAATTGCATTTATACGCAAATTTCAAGGATAAATTTAAAAAACAAGAAAAATATGAATGTGGCTCAATTGAAAATCAGCGTGAAAGAGAGGGACGAATTGCGCAATTATCCCTCAAAGACCAAAACACGCGGATCTCCATGGGCGCCGGGTTGGGTCACACGGGTAAGGTCTATACGGCACCGTTTTGGAGCCACTGAAACAGGCCCTAAACGGTGTCGTTTCATGCTCCTCATTACTCAAAACTAAAAAAACCTAGACTAATGCACAACCATTTGAAAAAAGAATCAAAGCAAAAAAAACCTAAAGCCTCATTCCCCCTCCATTCGGCTGAACCAAAAAACTCTTTACCTATCCGCCATTTCGCCTCCATACCTGACGGACGGCGTTAAATCCGACTCTATTTGGAGTCGTATAATCCCCATTTGAGCTTCGATTTCAACGAAGCAAACAAGGACCGAAGGCGTTCTGCCCAAAAAGAAAAGATAAGTCCCTTTCCCTCTTATGTTTTTGTATTTATACGCAGTAATAGTGATTAAAGAAATAGGAGCAGAATCGAAAGAGAAAATAAGATCTAAAATCACTTTGAAAACTGTTCTTGAACTGATTTCTATTTTTTCATATATGTGTGTGTATTTCTCTGTGAAAAGAGATCCCATTTACATTGTTTTCATTCGGTTTTATAGCCGAAAAATAAATAAAAATAAAAGGGAAAATAAAATAAAAAAATCATTGCTGTAATCTGTTATTATTTGCTGTCAATTTTTGTTTGCTATTTTCTGTTATTTTCTTCTCGTAGGTGTGGAGGCCGTGGTGCTGCTGACATGGTCAGGCCGTTCGTGGGGTGTGAAGCATTGGGGCGTGAAGCAACAACGCATGTGGAAGCTAGCACAAAGGCAGTAACGGCACAAGGGGAAAAGGGAACCTTAGGGTTTCTAAAAACTGAAAAAACTCGGGCCTATCGGGCTTGATTTCTTTCACTAGGGTATTGGGCCATTGTTAGGTCTGTTTTGGGTGTAATGGGGCTTTGTTGGGCCATATGACTTTGTGCTTATTGTAAATGGACTATGGACACTTATTATTGGATTTTATTTTTGTTTGTTTTGTTTTTTTTATTTTGGTTTTGGTATGGGCCTGGGCGAAATGGGCCTATTACAAGGCTGACAGAGGCGATAGAAAGAAGTAAGTTAAAATTGATCTTTTCTCCTTTTTGGTTAAGAATCAGCCTGTGTCCTCTAGAATGTGATCTAAAAGACCTGATGCATGCGATAGGATCAACTTTTGGAGGTATTTTACGTTCGGATATAAAGGGAGAAATATGCAAAATACAAATTTTATTGGATGCTAGAAAACCCCTTTGAAGAGGTATTTTTATTGTTGTAGGGGATACACGAAGAGTCTGGCTTTCTTTTAAATACGAATCCCTACCAAATTTCTATTTTGGCTATGGAATAATGGGCCATATAGTAAAAGACTATACTGATACGATTAAACAGGGGAAATTTTTAGGAGACGGAGATCTACTCTACTCAATAGCACTGAAAGCTGAGTCTAAATTAATAGGAAGAGAGAGTTTGCAACTGGACATGGTAGAGAAGAAATCCACGGAGCAATGTATACCTAAAGGGGAGGATGATGAAAGGACTTCTTCTCTGGATATATTAAAAGAAGTTTATAACACAAGTGCAAAGGTGAAGCTGGGGAATAAGATACATGCAGAATTTATAGGCGGGGAGGATATAGTAAATGATGGTATAAATGTCAATACAGCTGAGATGGGCTTTCCAAGAAACCACAAAAAATTGAGATGGACGCGCAAAGGAAGAATAGGGCAAATTGAAGATGTTCAAATAGAATCTGCTAGCTGCAAGAGGAAAAGCTCTACATCTGAGGTGGAAATACGTGGAAATTTGAAAGATGATGCTAAAACCCACAAAAAGCTTAGAATGAGTTTTAATGAGAATAATTCTTCTATCTTGGAGGAAATAGAAGATCAAATGATGATACCTCCATTTGTTGGATCGGCGGTTGCCAATAGGCAAGTCGACCGGAGCCAATGAAAATAATAAGCTGAAGTGTTCGAGGATTAGAGAGTCCTCGAGCAATTAAACGACTTCGATTTTTATTGAAGCAATACAATCCCCAATTGGTCTTAATTATGGAGACAAAAGTGAATGCTACGAGAATGGAAAAGATTAGAAGGAGATGTGGGTATATATATGGTTTCGATGTGCAAGCAGAAGGTTCGAAAGGTGGCTTATCATTGCCATGAAAACAGGACATAAAGGTAATAATAATTAGTAGCTCAAAAAATCACATTGGTAGCCTGATTAAAGAAAAGCAAGATGGCGTAGAATGGCATTTTACAGGCTTCTATGGTAACCCCTTTTTGAATGAGAGGTGCAACACCTGGAACTTGTTAAAAAGATTAGGAAGGATTAGATCTCATCCCTGGATCATCTGTGGGGATTTCAATGAAATTATTTATGCATTTGAGAAGAGAGGAGGGGCTCCAATAGAGGAAAAGAGAATGGAAGCCTTTCGCAATGTTCTTGAAGAGTGCCAATTAATGGATGTAGGCTTCTCTGGTTTATGGTACACATAGGAAAGGGGTAATGTAACACCCCGAACCCGGCCCGGACGTTATGGCCAAATCCAGCGTGTCACATTGAAGTGTTTTATCGAAAACCATGTTTTCATTGAAAACCCTTCAAATGAAAATTAAGTAACATTCAGTTTGTATTTAGTTTCCAAAGCGTAGTAATGACAATGAAATAATATCTAGTGAATAGGCCTTATTACAATCCGAACTAAAATAACTTTAACTACAAGAAACGATATGCTAAAAAAAGTCAAAGTCGTCTTGCGCTAATCAAATATTGCAACAAGCTGCTAATCAAATATTGCCTTAATAGCCATCGGTGGATCCACGGTCGTCAAGCAATCATGCGATCCTCATATACTTCCTCTGTACCATAATTTTCAACCCATATGCAACCTAAACAGAATATCATATGAATGCAGCAGGTATACATGTAACATCCATAAGTCTTACATTCAACATATAGGGGTATTTTAGTCATTTTTCGCCATTAGGGGCATTTTGGTAATTTTTCTTTATTATGGGTTTATTACCTACCTTGGCCCGTTAACAAGTCCTCGTTGGCTAAAGTGAGCAGATACTATGCATCAGGTAGGATTCCAAAGAAGAGGAGGTGAGTCATTAAGACCACTTAAGTATCAAGCTCTCCCTAGATCCAATCCTAAACATGCATATACCCATTGTCACACCTTAACCTGATGACTTGTCCACGGTCGCTATTAATTAATTTTTTAAGTTTTATGCCTGATTGAGTAGTTACCAAAAACTAGATCCACAACCTCTTACTAAACACTAACAGTTCCACACTTATTCATTTAGCCCCTTTAGGCCCAATCTCATTCATATGGCCTATCGGCCCCAATCACATTCATATGGCCCATCAGGCCCAATCACATTCATAGTCATGCAATCATATGATTTTTCATTACTTAGTATCAAATTGCCAATTTTGCCTATTATGGGCCCTACAGTCCATCAGCCCATTGAGCCCATTCTGGCCCGATTGCCCAAAACACGGCCTAAGTCCATGGAATCCTCATAGAGCCTTTGATAACCTATCGTTTTTCCCCTTACGAGTGTTCACGTACTCGCAAGACTATTGTAGCCAACTTCTGGCTTTTAGACATTTCGACTTTTTGGTATTTCAAGATTTATCGGCCTATTGTGTGTGTGCAGTGAATGTACACACCTCGTACTAAGACGTGCTGCGATCTCTTTAGCCACAAACCTACAAATGATGCCACTCAATGATTAATCACACACTTATCAAATACGATCACCATAAACCGAAAATATCACATTTGCCTTACCTTGAACGATAAGCCTTAACAGCCCTTCCTTGATCACTAATCACGAGTATTTCTTAAATCTGCATCCATCTTAATCATTAAAACCTAAACAACAAGTGACTCGCAATCATCTTAAGTTACTCTTAAATCATCCATGACCATTCGACCAACCTTAACCAATAAATTAGGAACACTTACCCAAAACCCCAAAATGCCTAAGGAGTTATTCGACAGAGATTTGAACTCCGAGATTCGATACTAATACCCTACCAAAACTGATTTAGAAAAGGTGAGGGAGAGAAGATTTTGGTACTAGGAAGACCAACTAAAAGAAAGTAAAGCACCTACACAAGAATCGATCGACCAATGTTGAAGAAAAAATGGCGACACAACAGGATTTTGGCCAAAAGATATTCGGCTTTAGAGAAAGCAACTAGGAGTAAGAAAGAAAAGAGTTTGATGTGAAAGGAAGAGAAGAAATCAACACAAAATAAAAGACAAAAGAACAAGGGATTTTGGCTTTTAGATCTCTAGAGAGAAAAGTGTTTACGGTAACATAGAGAGGAAGAATTCGGCATTAGCCTAGAATCCCCAAAATAGGCACCTATATATACTATAGCCGAATTTACCTATCCCCAAATTCCCAATTCAGCTCCACCTCTCTACACCCCTCATCTCCTAACTTTTCTCCCTGATAACTCCTTAATCCCTTCCTTAGATTTCTCCTCTGATCTCTTCTTTTAGAGTTCATATCCAACGCCACCACTGGCCATTCATTGAGCAAAAATAAATCCTTCTTTTGAGCAAGGAGGGATTCAAACCCGAAACCTCCTTGCCATGCATGTAACGCCACCTTTAAGCCCCACATGTGACGCTACTTGCCACTCCAACACAAGCCTCATTGTGTCCAATTCCTCTTTCATTTATTTAAAACCAAACTACTTGTCATCAAGGTTCTTTTAATTATTCAACTATAATCTCCTTCACCCCAAAGTTCGAACTCAAAACTTAACCAAGGCCTATTATCACATAAATAACACTTGACTAGAGATATTAAGCACACCTTTTATGAAAACCAAAAAAAAAAGAAAGTTCAGGATCTTTGGGGCATTACAACTCTACTCCCCTAAAAGAAATTTTGTCCTCGAAATTTTACCTGATCCAAACAGTTGAGGATATTGATGTCGTATCGTTTCCTCAGGTTCCCAAGTAGCCTCCTCAACCTTGCGATTACGCCAAAGTACTTTGACTAATGGGATGGACTTCCTTCTCAGTACCTTAACATCACGACCAATTATTTGTATGGGCTCTTCCTCGAAAGTTAGGTCTGGCCTAACCTCGATCTCCTCAACCGACACGACATGCGAAGGATCCGAGCAATATCATCTTAGCATTGAAACTTGAAACACGCCATGGATTTGGCTTAGTTCAGAAGGTAATTCCAGCTTATAAGCGATTGGCCCAATCCGCCTCACAACCCGATATGGCCCAAAGAACTTTGGACTTAGCTTCCCCTTCCATCCAAACCTTAATATCTTCTTCCACGGAGAGACCTTAAGAAAAACTAAGTCCCCCACTGCATACTCTATCTCTCGATGCTTTACGTCAGCATACGACTTCTGCCTATCCGAGGCCTCCTTCAACCGATCCCAAATCAATTTTACCTTACCCTCAGTATCTGCTACTAACTCAGGGCCCAAAAATCTCCGTTCGCCCAATTCTATCCAGCATGTTGGAGTTCGACACCTTCGCCCATACAGTGCTTCATACGGAGCCATCCCAATACTTGCTTGATAACTATTATTGTACGCGAATTCGACTAACGGCAAACAGTCTTCCCAGCTACCTCGGAACTCAATTACACATCCCCTCAACATATCTTCCCAAACTTGGATCACCCTTTTCGGCTACCCATTAGTTTGAGGGTAGAATGCCGTACTGAAGTTTAACCTAGTACCTAACGCCTCGTGCAGCTTCTTCCAAAATCGCGAAGTGAAATGTGGGTCCCTATCAGATATTATGGAAACTGGCACTCCATGCAATCTTACAATCTCCGCCACAAACAACCTAGCCAATTTTTGTAATGAGTAATCGATGCGGACTAGTACAAAATGGGCAAACTTAGTTAATCGATCCACTAAACCCATATCGAGTCTTTCTTAGTAGGCGTCAAGGGTAGCCCACTAACAAAGTCCATAGTAATCCTTTCCCACTTCCAAAGTGGAATCTTTACTGGCTGAAGCAATCCTAAAGGCAACTGATGTTCCGCCTTTACCTTTTGAAAAATCAAGCATTTACTTACGAACTCCATAACCTCGACCTTAAGTCCTGGCCACCAGTAAAGCTCACGCAAATTCTTATACATCTTGCTTCCGCCAATATGCATAGCATAGAGACTACTATGTGCTTCCCGCAGAATAGACTGCCTTAGATCATCGTCCTTTGGTATACACATTCTCCCACGGAAACACAACGCTCATTCACTATTTATCTCAAAGTTTGACGTCTCCCCGTTTTCTACTTGTCTAAAACGAGCACCCAAAGTCTCATTCACTAACTGCTTACTCTTTATCTGCTCGACCCACACCGACTTTACTTGAAGCTCAGCTAACTAGCTACCATCATCCAACAAGCTTAAACGGGCGAGCATAGCCCTTAAGCCCAACTTAACCCTACGACTCAACGCGTCGGCTACTACATTTGCTTTGCCAGGGTTGTATTCAATCGTACAATCATAATCCTTCAATAATTCCACCCACCTACGTTGCCTAAGGTTTAACTCCTTTTGGGTAAGGAGGTACTTCAAACTCTTATGGTTCGAATAAATCATGCACTTCTCTCCGTATAAATAATGCCTCTATATTTTTAGCGCAAAAACCACCGCAGCTAGTTCCAAGTCATGGGTTGGGTAATTCACCTCGTGAGTCTTAAGTTTTCGTGACGCATACGCAACCACCTTTCATTCCTGCATCAATACACAGTTTAAGCCCACATGCAACGCGTCACTATAAACTGTAAACTCCTTCCGAGGCTCTGGCTGAATCAACACAAGAGCCTCAGTTAAAACTTTCTTAAGCTTTCTAAAACTCTCTTGCTGCTTGTTCGTCCACTCAAACGGTACCCCCTTCCTCAACAACTTAGTTAAAGGTGCAGCAATTAATGAAAAGCCCTTAACAAACTAACTATAGTACCCTACCAAGCCTAGAAAACTTTAAATTTTCGATGCTGACTTAGGTATTTTCCAGTCTAACACTGGTTCAACTTTCCGGGGATCCACCTTAGTCCCCTCAGCTGACACCACATGTCCTAGAATAGTAACCTCCCTTAGCCAAAATTCGCACTTACTGAATTTGGCATACAGCTGCTTCTCCCTCAAAATCTGTAACACAATCCTTAAGTGTGCATCATGTTCATCCTCATTTCTTGAATACACTAAGATGTCATTTATAAAAACCACCACGAGCCGATCCAGGTAGGGTTGGAAGACTCGATTCATGAGATCCATGAAAGTGGCAGGTGCGTTCGTCAGCCCGAATGGCATCACCAAGAACTCGTAGTGCCCATAACGAGTTCTGAAAGTTGTCTTATAAACATTCGCCTCCTTAACCCTTAATTAGTGATACCCCGAACGCAGAATAATCTTTAAGAAAATGAAAGCTCCCCTAAATTAATCAAAAAGATCATCAATTCTCGGTAAAGGGTACTTATTTTTAATAGTTAACTTGTTCAACTACCGGTAGTCGATGCACATTTGCAACGTCTCATCTTTCTTCTTTACGAATAACACCGGTGCTCCCCACGGAGACACACTTGGTCAGATGAATCCTCGACCCAACAATTCCTGAATCTGTGCCTTAAGTTCTACCAACTCCTTCGGTGCCATTCGATAAGAGGCAATAGACACCGGAGCCGTAACAGGTAACAACTCGATTCCAAATTTTACTTTTCTGTTGGGCTGCAATCCTGGCAGCTCATTGGGAAAAAATCAAGAAATTCCCTAACTGTTCTCAACTTCTTAACAGTAGGGCTCTTAGCCTCTGTATCGCTAATATAAGCCCAATGGGCTTCACATCCCTTTCGTACCAACTTCTCAGCCCTTAATGCTGAAATCACATTCGACAGATAATTTCGTCGTTCACCAATCACCACCATCTCCTTATCTTCCGCTGTTCTTAACACCATTCACTTTGTAGTGCAATCCAAAGTTGCTCGATGTTTCACCAGCCAATCCATACCCAAGATTAAATCAAACTTGCTAAACGACAGTTCCATCAAATCCACTAAAAAGGTAACCCCTTAGACTACTAAGGGTACCTCCCTAAACAACTTATTCACTCCCACTGACTGACCTAACGGACTTATCACAGTAATCTCATTCGCAGTAATTTCAAACAT
Source organism: Gossypium longicalyx (assembly GCA_025698465.1). Classification (NCBI taxonomy): domain Eukaryota; kingdom Viridiplantae; phylum Streptophyta; class Magnoliopsida; order Malvales; family Malvaceae; genus Gossypium; species Gossypium longicalyx. The sequence continues at coordinate 4,403,980 of CM046995.1, read as the reverse complement.
ATCACCCAAAGGTTCAGTCATATTGCACGCAACATATGAATGCGTCGATCCGATATCAATCAATGCAGTGTAAGGTAACTCATGTATAAAGAACATATCCGTTATCACATCTAGGGCATCTTCGTCTTCTCGGTGACCAGCTGCATAAACTAAAGCTGACTGCTTCGCCTCAGCACGACCTGTATTTTTGCCTGGTGCTCTACGTCCACATCCAATGTCGTTACCGCCCCTGGCCTACTCACGGTCCTTTGGCAGCAGCTGACCACCTCTTGGTGGCTGAACACTACCTCAGCCCACGACTAGCACCTGACCTGGCATTCTAGGGCAACTCTTGATCCTATGCTCCATAGATCCATAAGCTATACAAGCCCTCGTCTTCTTCCAACACTCGCCTACATGACCTTTCTCACAATCAGCACAAGATGGTACCCCTAGATTAATAGTAGGGGGCCCTACTCTAACTAGCTCATTAACTCTAGCCTTAGCCCCAAGCTTCTGTCTAGCACCAAAAGTCTCAGCCTCCTTTTTATTCTTACCCCTTTCTTTTTCCCGATTTAGACGCTCAGTGCGCATCACCTCCTCTGCTATATTTGCTTTCTCTACCAACTCCGAGAAAACTCACTCCCTTTGTGAAGCTATCAATACTCTGAGGCTATCCTTAAAACCATCCTCAAACCTAACGCAACGCTCATAGTCCGTTGCCACCATAACTCTTGCATACCTACTAAGGCACAGAAATTTCGCCTTATACTCCGCCACAGATTTGTTTCCCTAGGTCAAGTTCAAGAACTCATTCCTTCTTGCATCCACATAACTCCCACCCACATACTTCCCTTGAAACGCAGTTTTGAAGAACTCCCAAGTGACCTACTCAGGTTGGGTGCCCACTTTCACTATCAGCCACCACTGGTAAGCTTCTTCCCTAAGCAGTGACACTGCCTCTTCCAACTTTTGTTCAGGTGAACAGTCCAAGTCCTTCATTATCCTTTCAGTGGCCTCCAACCAGTATTCAGCCACGTTAGGAGTCACACCAACCACGCCCTTAAAGATCTCAGCCGCATTTGATCGAAGTCGCTCCAGAATTAGCCCCTGATTTCTTGTGCCAGTATTGGGCCCTACGACCCTTTTTAAAATCTTCAGTATTGCCTGCAACAATGTATCCTCCCCCGCGACCCGACCATACGGTCCAGTCTCAGCCACGGATGAGGCCGGAGCCTCTCATACTCCAACATTGGGCATATGACTCGATACCGATGATTCAGCCCTAACACTCCCGCGACCTCGGCCACGACATCTTACACCTCTTCTAGCACTCATCGTTGATTCACATATTATCTAGATTAAAAATTTTATGAAGTTTTAGTTAGTTCCAATAACTAAGCCGATGTTTTATGAAAGTATTAAAAAGAAAGTTGTTTTTGTAAATCCTCTACAGTCTCAAAGTCCTACGGGCTTCAGTTTCACTCCAACTAAAAGCTTTAGTATAATCATCTAAAGTAGCCCACTAACTATCTACAGTATATCAAATTAAACAAGCTTAATAATAAAAAAACTTACTTGGTTCGACGTCGGAGACTCGGTGTGCCGTACAGTAATTTTTTTTAAAAAAACCCAAATAATAAGACCCACTTCATAGCCTGAATTTTGTAACTTGGCTCTGATACCACTAAATGTAACACCCCGAACCCGGCTCAGACGTTATGGCCAGATCCAGCATGTCACATTGAAGTGTTTTATCAAAAACCTTGTTTTCATTGAAAACCCTTAAAGAGAAAATTAAGTAACATTCAGTTTGTATTTAATTTCCAAAGCGTAGTAATGACAATGAAATAATATCTAGTGAATAGGCCTTATTACAATCTGAACTGAAATAACTTTAAATACAAGAAATGATATGCTTAAAAAAAAACAAGTCCAAGTCGTCTTGCTAGTTGGCCACCTCGGAGTCTCTCTAACCTTCGAACTACCTGCCGAGGATCACCTGAGAAAAATAAAAGAGGGGTGAGTTTTTGAAAACTCAGTGTGTACAACTCTCAAAGAGTAATAAGCAATCATCAATCACTATAATATTATACATGCAATGCTGTGCAACCCACTCCAATAATCCAACCGCTATATACCGACTTCGTCTCCCAGTACACATCATGTGGGGATATAAATATCGACCCACCCATCTGATACACATCAATGGTAGCCCGATTGCGGTACTACCTTCATTGCAACAAGCTGCTAATCAAATATTGCGCTTAATAGCCATCGGTGGATCCACGGTCGTCAAGCAACCATGCGATCCTCATATACTTCCTCCGTACCATAATTCCCAACCCATATGCAACCTAAACAGAATATCATATGAATGCAGCAGGTATACATGTAACATCCATAAGTCTTACATTAAACACATAGGGGTATTTTAGTTATTTTTTACCCTTAGGGGTATTTCGGTAATTTCTCTTTATTATGGGTTTATTACCTACCTTGGCCCGTTAACAAGTCCTTGTTGGCTAAAATGAACAGATACTATGCACCAGGTAGGATTTCAGAGAAGAGGAGGTGAGTCATTAAGACCGCTTACGTACCAAACTCTCCCTAGATCCAATCCTAGATATGCATATACTCATTGCCACACCTTAACCTGATGACTCGTCCACGGTCGCTATTAATTAATTATTTAAGTTTAATGCCTGATTGAGTAGTTACCAAAAACTAGATTCACAACCCCTTACTGAACACTAACAGATCCACACTTATTCATTTGGCCCCTTTAGGCCCAATCTCATTCATATGGCCCATTGGCCCCAATCACATTTATATGGCCCATCAGGCCCAATCACATTCATATGGCCCATCAGGCCTAATCACATTCATAGTCATGCAATCATATGATTTTTCATTACTTAGTATCAAATTTCTAATTTTTTCTATTATGGGCCCTAAAGCCCATCGGCCCATTTAGCCCATTCTGGCCCGATTGGCCAAAACATAGCCCAAGTCCATGGAATCACTCATGAAGCCTCTGATAACCTATTGTTTCCCCCCTTACGAGTGTTCGTGCACTCGCAAGACTATTGTAGCCAACTTTTGACTTTTCGGTATTTTGGCATTTTGAGATTTGTCGGCCTAATGTGTGTATACAGTGTATGTACACACCTGGTACTAAGACGTGCCACGATCTCCTTAGCCACGAACTTACAAACGAGTCACTCAACGATTAATCACACACTTATCAAATACGATCACCACAAACTGAAAATCTTACATTTGCCTTACCTTGAACGACAAGCCTTAACAGTCCCTTCTTGATCATTAATCACGAGTATTTCTTAAATCCGCATCCATCTTAATCATTAAAACCTAAACAACAAGTGACTCGCAATTATCTTAAGTTACTATTAAATCATTCATGACCATTCGGCCAACCTTAACCAATAAATGAAGAACACTTACCCAAAACCCCAAAACGCCTAAGGAGCGATTCGGCAGAGATCTGAACTCCGAGATTTGATACTAACCCCCTACCAAAATCGATTTAATAAAGGTGAAGAAGAGAAAAAAATGGTACTAAGAAGACCAACTAAAAGAAAGTAAAGCACTTACACAAGAATCAATCGACCAACGTTGAAGAAAAAGTGGTGGCATAATAGGATTTTGGCCAAAAGATATTCGGCTTTAGGAAAAGCAACTAGGAGCAAGAAAGAAAAGAGTTTGATATGAAAGGAAGAGAAGAAATCAGCACAAAATAAAATAGAAAGAACAAGGGATTTCGGCTTTTAGATCTCTGGAGAGAAAAATGTTTTCGGTAACATAGAGAGGAAGAATTTGGCATTACCCTAGAATCCCCAAAATCGGCACCTATATATACTATAGCCGAATTTACCTGTCCCCAAATTCCCAATTCGGTTCTACCTCTCTACACCCCTCATCTCCTAACTTTTCTCCCTAATAACTCTTTAATCCCTTCCTTAAATTTCTCCTCTGATCTCTCCCTTCAGAGTTCACATCCAACGCCACCACTGGCCATTCATTGAGCAAAAATAAATCCTTCTTTTGAACAATGAGGGATTCGAACCCGAAACCTCCTTGCCATGCATGTGACGCCACTTTTAAGCCCCACATGTGACGTTACTTGCCACTCCAACACAAGGCTCATTATGTCTAATTCCTCCTTCATTTATTTAAAAACCAAACTACTTGCCATCAAGGTCCTTTTAATTATTCAACTATAATCTCCTTCACCCCAAAGTTCGAACTCAAAACTTAACCAAGGCCTATTATCACGTAAATAACACTTGACGAGGGATATTAAGTACACCTTTTATCAAAATCAAAAAAAAGAAAGTTTGGGATCTTTGGGGCGTTACAGGTAATTTGGCTGAAACAAATATACGGGAAAGGCTCGATAGAGGGGTCGCGAATGAAGCTTGGTTCTTGAATTTTCCACATGCACGAATTCAACATGTTTCTTATTCACACTTTGATCATTGTCCTCTCCTTATATTTACTAAGAAGGAGAAGGAGAAATTGCAAAGGACTATGTTTCATTTTGAAGCATGGTGGTTACTTGAAAGCACCTTCGAGAAGATGGTTATGGATACGCTACTGGATAAGCTGGATGGTCTAAAGCTAAGAATTAGTCAATGGGCACTACAAATAAAGAAAGACAGAAAGAGGATCAAGCAGAATCTACAAAGGAAACTGAACAGATTATTGGAGGAGGATAGAAATGATGAGAACCTAGCTGAAACTATTGATACAAAAATACATCTTAATTTGGAAATTGATAAAGATGAAACCTATTGGGAACAAAGAGCACGTGCAAACTGGCTAAAATTGGGAGATATAAATACAATATTTTTTCATAGGTGGGCCACTCAGCGAAATAAAAGTAATGTCATCAACAGCTTACAGAATAATATTGAGGAATACGTGAATAAAAGAGGAAGGATGGCAACGATTGCAAAGAATTATTTTCAGGACTTGTTTATGTCAAGAGGCATTAGTGATCCTGAACTGATTTTAGAAGGAGTGGAAAGAAGTATTGATGAAGGAACTAATGCACAACTCAAGGCAAACTACACTACTGAAGAAATATAGACGGCGCTGAAGTCAATGTGCCCTACAAAGGCTCTTGGTGATGATGGATTCCCTACAATTTTCTTCCAAAAATGCTGGGATATTATTGGTAGTGAGGTAACTTCTTTTTTCTTCCAAAAATGCTGGGATATTGTTGGTAGTGAGGTAACTTCTTTTTGTCTAGAAATTTAAAATCAGGAAAAGGAAATTGATAGTATTAATGTCACCAATATAGTGTTGATTCCCAAAACCTCACAACCCACAAATATGAAAATTTTTAGACCAATCAGTCTTTGCAATGTCCTTTATAAAATAATAGCAAAGGTAGTAGCCAATAGATTTTAAAATGTTTTAGATGGGTGTATTGATAAAGCACAGAGTGCCTTTGTCCCAAGTCGATTTATTACTAATAAAGTGCTATGAGATTATGCACACTCTAAAAAATAAAAGAGTAGGAAGAAAAGGACATATGGCCCTCAAATTAGACATGAGTAAAGCCTATGACAAGGTTGAATGGGAATTCCTTAGGGTTATGATGGAGCGAATGGGTTTTGCACAATCTTGGGTATCTTCTATTTTGAAGTGCATCTCAATGGTCTCTTACTCAATTCTTATAAATGGAGCTAAAGGAGACTGTTTCAGACTAGAGCGGGGGCTACGACAAAGGGACCCTCTTAGTCCATAGCTATTTTTAATATGTAGTGAAGGTTTTTCATCAATTATGCGTTCAGCTATTAAAAGAGGGGATATCAAAGGATTGAAGGCATGTAGGCAAGGGCCACAGATTTCACACCTACTATTTGCTGATGACTGCATCATTTTTGGGGAGGCAACACTCGTGGGTTCTAGTAAGATAAAAGAAGTTTTAAAAGAGTATGAATCATGTTATGGGCAATGTGTGAACTTTGAAAAGTTCATGATATATTCTAGTACAAACACATCAGAAGCTGACCGACTTATGGTTACGAACTTGCTGGGAATGCGAAGATCAAGTGACATTGAGAAGTACCTAGGTCTCCCCAATTTGGTGGGGAAGAAGAAAAAAATCTTCCTTTCAGAATATAAAGGACAGAATTAAAAAGAAGATTGATGGTTGTTGCTTCAGGTTTTTATCATAGGGATGAAAATAATTTTTTATCAAATCTGTGTTGCAAGCAATTCCGACTTATTCTATGATGTGCTTTCTGTTACCAAGAACTTTGTGTGATGAACTGGAATCCATTATTGCAAGGTACTGGTGGAAAAAAGGCCATAGGCAGAAAGGAATACATTGGTGTAGCTGGGAGAAAATATGCGCATTAATACAATACGAAGGGCTGGGTTTTCGAAATATGGCAAAGTTTAATGTAGCTCTCCTTACCAAATAGGGTTGGAGGTTAATTGATCAACCAAATTCTTTATTAGCATAAGTATTAAAGGCGAAATACTACTCGGTTTCTAATTTTTTACAAGCAGAACTTGGACGTAGTCTATCCTATATGTGGAAAAGTATTTTGGCAGCAAAAGGCCTCTTAAAAGAAGGATTTGGGGTGGCAAGTTAGCACAGGGGAAATTATTCGTATTAATGAAGATGCGTGGATACCTGGGGCTGCTAATTATAGAGTTAGTCACTGTATTTCTAATGCCAATATTTCTATGGTTGCATCGTTAATTGATGAGAATAATAGGAGTTGGAGGGAAGAACTAATACGTAATACCTTCGAAACAGTCGATGCAAATTGTATCTTGCGTATTCCACTTGCAAGAAAAGTGCATGCTGATATGATCATCTGGCGTGGGTAGCACTCGGGAGAGTTTACAGTTCGTAGTGCCTATAAACTATTACAGACCCAAACAAATACTATTGGCCCTATTGATTTACAAACTACAGGCAAACTATTTTATAAACAGCTTTGGGAACTAAAAATCCCAAACAAAAATAAGATCCTGATCTAGAGAGTATCGTGGAACTATATCCCCACGATGGCAAACTTGTACCAGAGAAGAGTGGCTCCAAATGATAAATATCCCAGGTGCAAAGTCTGTGCTGAAAATCTTTGGCATGTCCTAGTCAAATGCCCTGCTTCAGAAGAATTATGGAAACATTTAAACTTTAGCTGGATCACCTAAGGTGAATCACATGACTGCATTGAGTGGTTTACCTGGATTTTCAGCAAATGTTCTGAATCACAACGGCGAAAGCTAGTCTGTGACATCTAGGTGCTCTGGATGGGAAGAAATGAAAATTTACATAAGGGAAAGTCTTATACAGGGAAAGAGGCAGCTAGTTATGTGCGACATTACCTTGGTGAAATCGATGAACTAAATGAGAAAAAGCTCCAAAACACCCAACAACATATCAAATGGTCTGTGTCTGAGAAACCAACAGTTAAAATCAATTTTGATGCCTTTTTTGATAATAAAACTCATCAATCCGCATCTGCGATAGTAGCAAGGAATCATAACGGGGAAATTATAATAGCCAGATCATACCTCCATACAACGGTGGCCACGACATTTGAGGCAGAAGCTATCTCCTGCTATGAAGCTGTCCTCTCAGGGAAAGATATGGGTCTCACAGATATCATGATCGAAGGGGATTCCAAATCAACCATCATCAAATGCATGACAAAATCCAGGGATAAATCGCAAATTAGTACATATATTAGAAACATACAATAAGAGAAAGACAGTTTTCAAGCTATTTCGTTTCATTATGTTCTGAGATCAGCTAATCAGTTAGCCCACACCATTGCTACAACAAGTCTCAAAAAGAAGGAAGAGATTTACCTGCCGGGAGAGGCCCCTTGCTATGCCAAACTTCAATCGGAGTGTGAAAGGCCAAGAGAGCCAGATTGAAATGAAGTGAAAGACAAAGAGAATGAGGGTATAGAGAGCCCCTTCATCTGCAATGCTCAACAACTCTCAGACCCTATCTCCAAATGAAAATGAATCGTCATCTGGGCAAATAGGAAAGGTTGGGGATAGGTCATAACTGATGGGGATATCTATGCATTATTTAATGTTATTTATTTTTCTAGTTCTAGAGTATTCGTTTCACTTTTTTCCTTTTTATTCATTTTAGTGTCAGACGTTTTATTAGTTTATGAATTAATAAACATCCCCAGTCTTTTTCAAAAAAATATATAAAACCATAAAATTTTACAAAATTTCTAAAAATAATTTATTAAAAACCTTAAAGATTTAGGAAAAAAATAATTTACAAAAATTATAACAAATTAATTAAAAACCATAAAATTTTATAAAAATAAATTATTTTTATAAAAGTTTATAAAAATTATTTTTCTCATTTTTATTAAATTATTTTACTAATATAACTTGCGCAAATTGAAAAATGAGAGGCAAAAATATAATAAAAAAATTGTTAATTTTGATTTTATGATATAAGTTGCTTTTTGATTTAAAATATAAAAATAATACACTATTCCTTTTATATATTTTATAAAATTTTATGATTTTTAATTATTTTATAAATTTTAAGTTTTTCATAATTTTTATAATTTTTAATGTTTTTTTTATAATTTCAGAATGTATCTAGACAAGTGGGTGTCAAGATTCAAACGAATTGAAAACAATTTATCCAGATGTACTTGTTTTAAAACTATTTTTTTTTTAATTTTTGAATCACTGATGACATGGCTCTATCATGTCAACAAATGGTGCTCACATGGCGTCTATTAACAGCCACGTTAGCATTGTCATTAAACACTAACAATTAGCATCAGTCAAAGGGCCTATTTGATTAATTTTGTTAATTTAAGGACTTAATTGAGTGCAAAAAATTGAGTAGAGATTTTTTTGAAAAAATTCGAATGCTTATAATACCATTAAATCTATCGAATATACATAAATAAAACAAACATACCATCTCAAAAACTTTAAATATACATTTAAAGTAATCATCATTGTTCATCTATAACTTTCATCACAACTTATTACCGCACTTGGTTCTTTAAGATTGATTCCAATCTTCTTACCCTGTAACATCTCTTCCCTCCACAAAAGACCATTGAAGCCATTGTGGATAGTGGTGAAAGCTGAAGCAACGATCAAGGCTATTGAAGTTGCAAAAGATATGAGATTTAAAATTCTATTGTGATCCAATGAAATGCCATTGGAGTTGTTAAACAACTGAGTTCAAAGTCATGTGAAAACTCATAGAAGATGCAACTGTATTGTTGCCATCAAACTTGAGGAGAGTTGCTGAAGAAGACAACATATTTCATTTTTTGTTGCTCATAATATTTGGTATTAGAGGTGTATTGTTTCACTTCTGTACTAGAGCTTGTATTGGCCTTTCCGGTTTGTGTCACCACTTATGGCAATAAATACAATGTTTTTTTTTTTAAATTACTTATTTAATTTTTTAATCATTTATTAATGCCCTCTCTATCTCTACCAGTATTTTATTTTTCATAATTTTTGTATTATCTATATCAACAATATTTTATTAGTTTTTAAAATTTTGGAAAAAGAAGTATGATTCTAAACCACTTGAAACAACCTTATGGACAACGCACTCCCAAAAGAAGTATTACTTATAGAACAGCCAAACACCTCCCAAATAAAAAACAATACTAATTTTTTTAAATTTATTAATCACAGGAGAAAATATTATAAAAGAAATGAAGATATATATATATATATATAAGAGTTTAAAATTCTAAAATTCCGATAACAAAGACTTTTTATGCATTATTATACATTGATAAAGCCCAGCCGATATCTACATGATGGAAGACTTTTTATGCAAAATTACCAACAATAAGTTTAACAACTTTCACCACTAATGTTTTATATAGTAAGGGTAATACATCAACACTTCTTATGGGTGCTATAGTTAGTAAATTCCACTGCTCATGTATTAGAATAACAATACATGAGGTAGTATACACATGACCAAATTCAAAGTCCATAACTGAAGAGAATTAGCAACATCACAGCACCACCAAAGTAACTCCTATATGATTACCCCTACAAATAACACAATGGAGGCTCACTATCATACCGGCCAAGATTGGCCGACTTACAGTCTACCCACCGGCTATACACCCATGAAAAGGAAGATAACACGTGTGAAAACAGGAAAAGAGATCAACGAAGATCAAAGAAGAGAGGTCAAGGACATGAAAGCTACACTGCTATCACAAGATATGCCATAAGTAGCCATATAGTGCATGACGATAAGCAGAAAATAAAGTACAAAGACAGACAAGTTGTGCTAGGAAATAAAATATAGCACATTTTGTCAAGTGAGAAAGAACACAGGGCATATCTTCAAATAGTAGTGGTAATTTAGCTTACCGTTCTTGTTCACGCTTCTTGTCATCGTCACTAATAATCTTCCCACATAAAGCATCATTCTGCACCTTGAGTACTTTATTTTCAATTCTTAATTTTGCATTCTCCTCTGCAAGCTGTGGTAAGTTACAATTAGGATTGGCATTCTTCCTCAATGATGCATTTTCATCTTTTAGCTTCTCGTTTTCAAGCCTCATTGGATCAGCCTAAAATGAAAACTACCCTGTTAAAAATCTATACAATCATATTTAAGCTCTAACATGTATGTACGTGAGCAATTGTTATACTTTTAGAATGAGATTACAATCATTTAAGCAAAAGTCTACAAGCAGAACCCATATGAAATCAATAATAAACTACCTTTAGCTTTTGGAGTCAACAGTAATAATAATATGGATTTTTACATAACACCTGCACGCGTCTATAAAATTAATCAAAAGAGATAATAGAAATGTAGGAAAACTGTTGAGGGCACAAATCCACATAAAATACTAGTATAATTATGACAGGTCCCGGTCCAAGCTATGATTGAATTGATTATTCTGCTTAGGGTGAGAACAAAACCACAATTGATTTTCTAGAAATCAGATTGCCTCTTTATTGCCTCTTTATATCCACGTACATGACTTGGAGAATTAGGATAACAACTAAAACAAATAACTGCATGATCTTTTAAAATAAAAACAGAATATAAAATAAGTAATCCTATTCTTATGCAGCAAGCTGTTGACCACATGCTCACTAAGTAGACTTCATGGCTTTCATTAACTATACTTGGGATTGCTCTTGGGTACACGTAGAAAACGACGTGGCGCATCAAATTATTAGCAAGTTTTGGATAACTGGTTAGCAATTTATTCGTATTGGACGACGTAAAATCCCTTCAGCATAACAATGCCTGCAAGTTAATAGAAATGTCGACTAACTAATGTAAATATTAGCAATTTATTTAGTTTAGGATAACTACCAACTTATTTTTGAATTGAACAATTTAAGATTCCTTCAGCACAACAATGAGATTTGTAGGGTGTTAAGAACTAAACAGAATATGACAGCGAGATTGAGTTCTAGAATAGCAAAACTGAAACTAGTAGGGAATCATTCTCATTTGGACAGAGGAATGGTACCTCGACGTGGTGATAAAAAAAATATCACTAGGTCAATTAGATTAAAGTTTGTATATTCTGTATTTGTATAAATGCAATGTCTAAGGATTGAACCCAAATCTAAAAAGTGTTTATCATTTTACCTATAACTCAATTGTTGAGTGTAACAAAATCTAGTATTTATTAATGAAATCATATATATTCACTTCAATTTTTATGTATTTCTTGATCTACAATTGATAGCAAGATAAATTGATATTTTTAATGTATTTATTTTTGGCTAATTATTGGATAAAATACTATTAAATTTGGATTTTTCTTATCAGGAATGAAATTAATGTGCTGAACTCAAACTCTTACAAAAAAAAAAAAAGGGCTAAATTGGAATAAAAAAGTAAAGAGGAAGGCTTGATTGAAAGATTAAAGATTCAAAGATGAATGGATAAAAATTGAAGGATTGAAGATTTTTTTAAAACGTGGTTGGATAAATATTGAAGGATTTTAGATATTATTACAATTCTGTAATTAGTTCAAATTCTAGTTTAAATTTGATTTTTAAAATTTGAATTATTTAGTGATAATATTTAGAAAAAATCTAGCTAAATTTTTGCACTAAAAGTGTGTATAAATACCTAGTGGCTACAGTCAATTGAACACACACTTTACCTTTCGCATTTAATAAATTCTCTATTTTTTCTCTCCCTTCCCCTTCCCACTTTGCACAATTCCACAAATTTATTTTCAAAGCATGACTTTTTCCATTATTAACTAAATCTCTTTTAGCTTTAAGCCCGAAAATTGCTCCAATAAAACAATTGTGAGATACGAGCCCGCTCAAAAAACCTCTCAACATAGTATTTTCTATCTCTCCGGTATATGTAATAGTACAAATTCATCCCTTAAAGTTGATTCAGCTTTGATTTAAAATGTACATGTTGGGTTGGAGTTGTTTGGCGTACAGTTGGGAAAACAAATTGGCCATGCTATGTTCAAATTCCCGAGAACAAATTGGCATGTCTAGGTGAGAAAAGCCAATTGGATTCTGTCAAGAGAGATAGAGATCAGATTAAACAACCCACTCGATTGAGGCTGGTGATATGATTTGAGCTTTTCAGATCGCAAGGCTGTCGAAATTTTAAATTGCGAACACGTGTATCACAGTTAGAAATTTAGTAAGAGTCACTTTACAGGTCGTACCGAGATTGACTAAATAAGAAAAAGTTGGCAATCGGGACGTTCTTGGTTGCTGTAACCAGCTTATTACTTGGAAAGAAAAATCTATTTTAAGGATCGATTCAAGATTGGAGTACATCGAGGCTAAGGCTAAGCTTAAAAAAATATTTTATTTATCCAATTATTTTTTGCATTTTCGAATCTGTTTTATTTTTTTCGTATTTTCTTCTTTTATTATCTTAACTAATTTAAACCCTTCATTTTTATTTTTACTTTTAGCATTTCTACACATAGGTCATGGGCATGACTGTGACCGCGACATCGATTCTGGTCATGAAAAAAGGCAAAATTAGATAGCCAGTCCCTATGGATTCAACCCTACTGCTCTATACTGCTAATTACTGCTACTTTGTTGTAAGAATTTATATTTGGTGATTTTGACACCCATCAAATTTTGGTACCGTTTCCAGGGATATTTAAAGATTCAAATAGAGGAAAAGGAAACCCGAGCGAAGAAACTCGAATACGTTTCAATCTACCTATGATGAAGGAATCTGGAAAATGCTTCAAGGTCAAAAAGCAAAGGTTGAAATCTTTCTATGAGAACTTTCAAGTGCGCGTAATGGAAGAATTAATTATCGAGGAACCAAACAAATAATACTCAAGTCGTCGAACTAACGACGTTAAACAAAAGCGCTTTATGGGAGGCAACCCGTATTTATCTTTATTTATTTAATTTAATTTTGAATTCTAGTTTAATTTGATAATTAAATAAAATATTGTTTAATACATTTTCTCGCGTTATATTTTAGGAACACGAACTGCTCGAAGCAATAAAGTCTTTTGACGAAGACACGATCCAGCTACTAGAGAACAAGAGGAGCAACCACCTACTTTAGATGAACGACTTCATCGCATTGAAGCTCGCATTAAAGCTCGCCTTGAAACAATGGAAGCCAACATCTCAAACATCCTCAAAATGTTACAAAGTGATCCCTCCCACCGTCTTCCGACCCATTGAATATACACGGGGAGTACACTTGACCCTTCTATTCATTATTGCTTTAAAATTGCATATTGAGGGCAATGTGAGCTAAGTAGGGAGGAATTTTGGATCATACTATGCTTTCTTTTTGCATTTGTTTTGCTAAGAATATTTTTTTTTAATTCATTTTGGAAATAAACCTCTAATTCTTATGTTTAGTTTACTTAAATAAGTGGGTGGATCATGAGTAACTATTGCTTGCTTGATCAATGAACATTTTGTAGAATTGAAAATATGCTGCCTTAGTAAATATTTCATGAAAATTATTGACTTTGTTGAACTTGTCTAATAAAAGTACTCGTTTAAATAAATAAATAAGTTTGCTAATAGCTTGGTTAAGAGTGAAGATTCAGAAATGTGATCAAGTTGAGTAACCGAGATGAGGTGTTTGGGTTGTCATCTAATTTTGCATCAAAAGGTTTGGTGACGAGCCGAAACTTGTAACACTCCGCTAACTGAGCTGCCTTAAGAAAGCAGAAATAAATCGATTAGGGACATGTGAAATTAAGTAACTGGGATGAGGTGCTTGGGTTGTCATCCCGTTTCGCGTCAAAAGGTTTGATTATGTCTCGAATTCGTTAAAAATAAAAAATTAAATAAAGAGAACATGTCAGGTTTAGTAACCGGAGTAAGGTGCTTGGGTTGTCATCTCACTTCACGGCAAAAGACTTGACTACATTTGAAAATAAATAAATAAAAAATTAATTAAAAAAATATAAATGAAAGTATATATTGTGTATAATCGTTTTGCATGTTTGATTAAGCCTAAATCTAGTGAAATAGTTGAATTTGACATACCGTTCGAGATTTTATAAAATGCTTATTGATTGAGTTTAGCAATTCTTTTTTTGCTTTTATTCACCTAATTGTTTGAAGTATGCTTGATTAGGAAATGGGGTTTTGATTTTGAAAGGGATTGGCGAATTATTTTTAGCGGATATCACGCTTGAGGACAAGCATCAGCTAAGTAGGGGGAATTTGATAGCAAGATAAATTTAAATTTTTAACGTATTTATTTTTGGCTAATTATCGAATAAAATACTATTAAATTTGAAATTTTCTTATCAGGAATGAAGTTAGTGTGCTAAATTCAAACTCTTATAAAAAAGAGGGCTAAATTGGAACAAAAAGCAAAGAGGAGGGCTTCATTGAAGATTCAAAGATGACTGGATAAAAATTAAAGGGTTGAAAAATTTTCTAAAAAGTTGCTGGATAAAAATTGAAGAATTTTTTATATTGTTACAATTCTGTAATTAGTTTAAATTCTAGTTTAAATTTGATTTTTAAAATTTGAATTATTTAGTGATAATATTTAAGATTATTTAGTGATAATATTTAAGAAAAATCTAGCTAAATTGTAGCACTAAAATTGTGTATAAATTACCTAGTAGCTACAGTCAATTGAACGCACACTTTACCTTTCGCATTTAATAAATTCTCTATTTTTTTTCTCCCTTCCTGCGTCACCTTTCTATTATGCTGTTTCATTTTATTTTATTTTTTCTTTACTCTTAACTTTTGGTTTAATTATCTTCCAAGGCCCTTTCCCTTCTTACTTTCCACAATTCCACAAATCTATTTTCAAAGCATGACTTTTTCCATGATTAACTAAATCTCCTTTAGCATTAGCTTGGAAATTGCTCCAATAAAATAATCGTGAGATATGAGCCCACTCAAAAAACCTCTAAATATAGTATTTTCTATCTCTCCAGTATATGGGATAATACAAATTCGCCTCTTAAAGTTGATTCAGCTTCGATTCAAAAAGTGCACGTTGGGTTAGAGTTGTTTGGCGTACAGTTAGGAAGACGAATCAGCCGTGCTATGTTCAAATTCCCACGAACAAATTGGCATGTCTAGGTCGGAAAAGTCAGTTGGGTTTCGTCAAAGGAGATAGAGATCGAATTTAAACAACTCACTCAGTTGAGGCTGTTAATTCGAGTTGGGCTTTTTAGATCGTAAGGTTGTCGAAATCTTAAATTGCGAACACGTTTATCGTAGTTAGAAATTTGGCAAGAGTCAGTTTGCAGGTCGTATCGGGATTGACTACATAAGAAAAAGTTGGCGACCGGGACTTTCTTCGTCGCTATAACCAGCTTATTGCTTGGAAGGAAAATTTTATTTCAAGGACCGATTCAAGATTGGAGTACAGTGAGGCTAAGGCTAAACTTAAAAAAATATTTTATTTATCCATTTATTTTATTTTCTTAAATTTATTTACTTTTTGCATTTTTTAGTTTGTTTTTTTTTTCGTATTTTCTTCTTCTATTATCTTAACCAATTTAAACCCCCCCATTTTTATTTTTATTGAGTATTTCTACACATAGATCGTGGGCACGACTGTGACCTCGACATCGATTCTGGTCACGAAAAAAGGCGAAATTAGATAATCAGTCCTTATAGATTCAATCCTACTGCTCTATACTGCTAATTACTGTTATTTTGTCATAGAAATTTATATTTGGTAGTTTCGATGCTCATCAACTATATAATAATATATTTGCTTATTACATTAAAAAATAAAAAAATTACTAAAACAAAAAATTAATCCAAATGAAAATTAAAAAAAGAAAACATGAAAAGAAACAAAAGGAAGAATAGCCAAAATGTAAAACTATAAGAACCAAAAAGATAAAGGGAACCAAACTGCCAAAATGATATATAACTCTAAGCCCCAAACTTTATAGTTTCATTAACTGATAAAAATATTTTAAAATCTTTAACTCTTCAAGTCTACACTCATAATTACAAAATGCATCCTAGAACGAAAATATTAATATTAGTTTACAGGCTTAATTACAAGGCCATGAATTTTGTGGTTAATATAAAGCTTTAGTTCACAGCCCAAAAGGAGAGACTTTTTTTATCCAAACTGACATGACAAGATCCCATGCGACAATACTCAAAACAATACAGTGACACAAAGTCTAACTCCCAGATAAGTGAAGACTAGAAGGAGATACAAACCCAGTTGAACTGGATCCCATTAGAAATATTGAACTAAGCCCAATTGCTTTAGGGATCCCATTAACTGTTCCTTTCCACCTTTGCCTTGATTTAAGGTTCCTCTATATCCTATTTCAAAGGCATCAGTTTATATTATTTTAGGAGAGATTGGACCTATTAAGTGTAGATAAGGTAACTTTAAAATTCATATTTTTTTATCTATATAACTAAACATGTATAAACTTTTGGCTAGGGGTTTGGATGTTTTTGTGACATTCATATAAAAGCTTGCAAAATTTGCTATGTCTTAGATAGATGTCAAGTAGAATCATACCTACCTTTGAATGTTTGTAGAACTGAATGATTACAACTACTCTTCTTTAAATCAAAAGCTTGGACCACCTCACTAAATCGTTCAATCCAAGCTCAAAGACTCTGTTTCAGAACATACAAAGATTTTCGAAGATGACAAACTTTCCATTTCTCCCCCTGAGCAACAAACCCAAATGGTTGCTCTATATAGACTTCTTCATGAAGATCACCATGTAAGAAAGCATTATTTATATCCAACTGATGTAAGGGCCAATCATATGGAGCTACCATGGAGATGAACAATTGAACAGAAGCTAGTTTAGCAATTGGAGAGAATGTTTGAGTAAACAATTCCATAAGTTTAAGCATATCCTTCACCAACAAGTCGAGCCACGTATGCATCCAGATTTCTTACCAAAAATGCCCATTTACATCCGATAGCTTTCTTATCTGTACGCAAATTTACTGAATCCTAAGTATTATTATCCAGAGCCACCATTTTTTCTACCATAGCATCATGTCAACCAGAATGTGACAAGGCTTCATTAATAGTTTTAGGAATTGTAACGGAATCTAAGAATGCAATTAAAGAACTAGAAGAAGACAAAAAACCATAGAAAACAAAAGATAAAATGGGATAGGTACATTGACGTTTACCTTTTCAAAGAGCAATAAATAGGTCAAGACTGGGATCTGAGTCACTCGTGATTGGATCTTTCGATGAAGGAACTGGTGGAGGACATGAGTTAGGATGCTCTTGTCTTTGAGAATAGGCTTGAACAATAGATGGTTGAGTAGATGTTTGATCTAATACAAAAAACTACCAGTGGAGGCAAAAAATGGTGGCGAGACGACTGTTCACGCACCCCCATGTGTCAGTGCATGGAGGGGCATATGGCTTTAGGCGGCATGTTAGCCTCGCATGCGAGGCTTCTGGTGGCCAGAAACAATAGATTGACTGAAATGACGATACCACTCCTTATGCCAACAATGCACACCAACAATCATTGGAAAAGAAACCCACAAAAAAATAATTGTTTTGAGATAGAAGCGACCAAACACGAACCAAAAAATTGATTCGAAAGGCTCTGATACCATGAAACAAATTTTAGAGAACTTAGAAGAAGAAAGAAACTAATGTTCTCTAAACTTATATTTCATTCTATCAAGGATTACATATAAATCAACTAGGGTTAATAGTAAAATGAAAGAAAATAAGAGAAATAAATCAAATCCAACCCCTAAAAATCTGCTATGTAATCTACATAATCGTTATAAGTTTGCTATCTAATAATATACACAAATATTATGTAACATAAAATAGTTTAAAAGAGGTCTCCTAATTAGCAACCATATAGAATCAAAAAGGGAGGAATCTAATTGTAACCCAGTTAAAAGAGGTCTCCTGCATTAATCTCTTCTTTGTAATTTAAATGGTAAGGGTTTTCTAAAAGTTCTTATGCCCTAAAGCCAATTGGATTGATAAGGTCAATCCAATAATTCTTTATCCCTCCTATCACCTATGCTTGTCAGACATAGCCTTATTGGGGAAGATTCATTTAAGGAACTAAGTTAAATTGAACAACTAGGACTTGAAGAATAAAAGTTCTTCAAGTAAGAGTTCCAAGCTAGTTATGATTCCACCCAATCTTCCACTATAATTAGTGGTTGGCCAAGCATTTCAATATTCAAGCAAATCCCAATCATTTCTTTCTATCTCTAAAATACAAAGAACTGTGTTTCAAGGTTAGTTTTTTCTCTTTTTAAGAAAAACACCGTTTCCTCGAGGTTTTTCTTGTGCAATTTTGATCCCTAAGAAACCCTAAACAATTGTGCCAGGTTTCCTTGAGTTTCTCCAAATTAGTTTTTAGTCTTCTTAAGCCGAAACTCTTGGTTGAAAGCTCTTATTCGGCCAGAAGCAAACAGATAGTTACCTTTTGATTTAGATTAATAGATTTTCAAACTAGTAGAAACGAATAGTCGCCTTTGCAAGGGTTTCATCAACCGTCTACGTAAATCAACATTAGAGGCAAAACACTACGATTTGCTTGTGATCTTCGAGACACCATTCTGGAGACAAAGACATCTTCTGATTGTAAAGGATTCAATTGCTTGACAGTACAAGCTTCAAAGAAAGACAAACCAATTTGATTGATTGATTTCAAATTTGTTTTTAAGTTACACATACCTCAAGTTGATCTTAACCTAACAATCTAAATAGATGTTTTCAATTTAATTAATTTCCACTTTATAACTAATTTGTTCTTAAGTTGTTTTGAGCATAACACCAAGAACATCCCCGTGATCCAAACTTGCAAAAAAAAAAATGTCATGGCTACATGGCTAGTACCTGAAGACAAGTACTACAAAAGCCAATAGTAGTTCTCACTATTAAAACCAATAAGGAGTATAACCATTAATTTCTTCATGTGGAATGAAAAATCATTGGACATGTATACTGAGTATAGAGAAGAAGAGACTTACTAAAAGCCCTGAAAGTGTTAGCACAAGAACATTTTGCTTCTCATGCTCGCGCTTAAGCTGAAGAAGATCATTCCTCAACTGTTCAATCTCTTTTTCTTGATCTCTCAAAGTTTGATTCATTAAAGAATAATCCTTTAGTAAGGACGTATTCTCTTTCTTTAAAGAACCATTTTCTTCTTTAAGGTTCTCCACATTCGATTCCATTTCCATTTTGTGATTCTGCGTAGAAAGGAAAGACAAAATGTACCATTCGTGACTCAAACTAGAATATTAATCATTTCATTCAATTCAGTTAATGATCTTTTGCTTTTAAACCAACATTTTGAATTTTGCATGCTGCTATTTCAACCTGCCTATTTGAAATTTTAAATCAAAAAATCAAAGATGAACTTCTTTCAAATGGAAAGCAATTAAATTATTAGTAAGTTCATATTTCGCCTAATTCATAATTTATTTCACAATCAAAAACAAAAAAGGCAGAATAAATTGCATGAAAATTGATCCCTTTTCCTTTAGGTTGGACCCAAATTATTGCAAGAGAAATGAGATACGATGAGAAGATAGACTCACCTTACATCTTTCCCGATATGCCTGATCAATTCTCTTTTTCCTTAGAGCTCGTTCTGATCCAGATACGCTTGATAGGTTCCTTTTCAAAATAGAATGATTATTAGTAAGTTCCTTTAGGCTTGGAGAATGATTACTGATCTGGTTTGGGACAACTCCACTGCTTATTCCAGGCTGATTAAGGCTCTGAGCCCAGTTGGAGTACAGTAAAGATCCAGGATCCCATGGTTGTAGCGACGGAGAAGCTGATCTCCAATTCTGGGAAAAAAAACCCTCAGACTTGATCACCTACGCAACCGAATTGAAATATAGCTTCAATTTACGTATTCTATTTTATTCTATATAGAGAGATAAATCACCCAGAGCCACAAGGCTTCAAAGATCTAGGAAATCATGTGTCTGGTTGTATGAAAAAATAGAAAATAACTAAGTTAGCAGATCTATAAAAAAAAAAAAAAAAAAACAGAGTAGGCGTGAAATAATTTGAGAAATTATGAGAAGGAAAAAAAAAGATAAACAAGAGAGGAATAGAATTGAATTTCATCTGTTTATTGCAAGTCAAGGAACAAAGAATCGCTTAAAAAGAAAGAGAAAAACCATTGATTCTGACAAAGAAATGCTTACATCTTCATCAGCATCAGAGCAGCTTTCGCTGGGGAGCTTCTGAGAGGGATGAGGCTCCTCCCACGAAATTGCCTGAAAAAAATCGTCCATAGATTTGTTTTAGCAGCAGGAGAAGCATTCATCATCGCTAGTCCGCATATATATGACGAGATAATCGAAAATCAACAGAAAAGAATGTGCAACTACACCAAAGTCGATGGGCCCACCCGCGACAGTAACTATAGAGAGTCGCAAGGCATCGCGCGAGCTTCTTTTTTTCTTTTCACAAACATGATCGCGCGATTTTGTCCAGTCGGACTGTTACAGTTTTGTATGACATATGCATAAATAAATATTTTTGACTGCTAATTATTTTAAAATATTTTAAAATAAAAAATTATTTCAATTGATTCCATCATTATTGTAATAATTTCACTAGTAAATTAATTAAATCTTTTATTTCAGACCAATACTCCAATCAATTATTGGTTGAACAAATTTGATCTATTGATCTACTAAGGAATAAGCAAAACATGTTTTTACATTTTTTTTTAATAAAAATAATTTTAACTTTTAATGTTTATACATTTTTTCACTTTGACTTTTTTTATTGCTTCGACCTTTAATTGATTTAGATTTTTTTTTAAAAATTTATGTTTTTTTATGTGTCTAATAATAAATTATTTACATATTTTATTAATTTGACCTTAAATTTAAAAATTCGACAATGTTAGTTTTTAATATTTATAAAATTTATCATTTAATTTTAATTCTAAAAAAATAAAATAAATTAACTCCAACTTTTATAAAATTTGTTAATTTAATTCTAAAATATTTAAAGATTTTATTTTTGGATAAAAAGTAAATCATTGGCAGCAGCAACAGCTAGAATGGTATTCGTAGTCGGCAGCTCCACTCTTACCTCCTCTTCCTGCTTGCTTCTCAAAGAGCCCTTTGCTTTGAAACGCGGTTGTTACGCTCTTAGAGTCAACAACGGCAAACGATTATCCAAAAGGTTATTTTCTTGCAATGCCATTTATAATCCCCAGGTTCAATCAAACATGAAGGTCAACCCGAAACCCTTGACTACAGAGTCTTCTTTGAAGATACTTGAGGGAAAAATGTATTTGTCCCAACTATTTTTTTATTTATTTGGAAGGTAATTGAGATTTAGTGGTGGTTTAGATTTCTCCTTGACATGATATTCCATTGCACTCGGGAGATGGTGTTTTAAATTTTATTGTGGAGGTCCCCAAAGAGTCAAGTGCAAAAATGGAGATTGCTACCGATGAGTCATACAAGACCATTAAGCAGGGATTTTTGAGTGTCTGTAATTTTTTAATCACTTCAATGCCTTTTGGGCTATATTCAGCACTTTGTTTCGGCTTCTTGCTATTCCACTACTTGGTTTCAGTATTCGACTGACTGGCATTTATTATGAAAAAATTGTTGTGAAAAAGTGGCTTTGCAAGTCTTGATGTTTTCGTTTTCTTTCTATCTTTAGTTGATGTTGTTGAGATTGGTGATATCCGGCTTCATTAGCCATGATTGAAAGTTACAAAATACTTTAAAAGATTATTTCATTTTTTAAACTCTAGGAATTAGAATTAACAAATTTTATAAACAAGGGCTAAAACTATTAAATTATTGATTTTAGGATCAAATTGATAAAATGAGGGCTAAAATTATTAAATTCTTAGTTTCAAGATCAAATTGATAAAATGTGTAAACATTGGAGGACTTAATTTGTTATTAGACCAATAAAAAAAGCCCATGTCAGCTTCAAGGTAAGTATTTAACGGGTGACTAAAATTTTTAAAACATTGGTGATGAAGTTGGGTGACCAAATTAGAACCTACCCAAAAGTTGAGTGACCACCCAGCTAGTTTACCCTTTATTTTTACTAGCCGAGTATCTTTGAACTCAACCTGCATTACATGCAACAAACAAATACCTATGCAAATTAGTTTATCTCAAACTGCGATATTTAAAAACTTTGAGCGCCATTGTCAATTACAAGCTTAAATCCACATGGAGGTTTGAAAATTCTAAGGATGATAACCCCGACAAGTGGAAATGACAATGCAGGGTTCATATCATTCATATACGTACCCTGTGCTATTATAACATTACACTATAGATTTCTCTAGACTTGAAAGGATTAAACATTGTAAATGTGAGCACAAGAGGCTTTAAACAAAAACAAATATATAAATGAGCAAAGCATAGCACACAAAACCAAATTTCAGTTCTTGGTTGGTTATCACTTCTCTAGCCAAAAAAGCCAATGAGTGCTTCAGCCTTCTCCTGGGTAGCAAATGGCTTTAGTCCTATAGAAGCCATACTTTCATAAAGGATTGGGGCGGTCCAACAAAATAAGTATGAATTCATCAATTAGGCTGACAATAGTGAGACATAAGTATTTAGAAATAAGTAAAGACAAATTGGTAAATATCCAACTCTTTGCACAAAACTAAGCAGTATATCTAACTCTAGCAAGTTGCAATGAGACATGTCACTAACTCAGCAAAACACTAGACTTTCAAAGACTCAATGTGATGAAATAACCTGCAATGCCCTCAGAGGTCAAAACTCAATGATTCTACCAATTCATCAATGATGATGCTATGGAATTTTGTTGAAGACCTTTTCTACATCCACTACTACTACTGCCACCGATAGTCAATAAGGCCACAGATGATAATTAGCAATGGGAACGGAAATGGAAATGGCGGCAGCAGAAACAACAGCAACAAGAAGAAGAAGAAGAAGAAGAAGAAGAAGAAGAAGAAGATGAAGAAGATGAAGATGAAGAAGAAGAAGCGCCAAAACCAATGATGACTAGCAGTAAGGATGGAGGTCAACAACAATGCCATAGCAAACTCTAAGCACACAAAAGCATCCATCATCGGGCAGTGCAGGAAAATGAGCAAATAATCTCAGGGCAAGTAAGACCAGACTTAAAACAACTAAAAAAATATGTAAAGACTACTGAGAAAGTAAACAAATTAAATGGAAGATTTAAATTCAAAGGAAACATAATAGACTAGGATTTCATCAGTATCATAATTTAATGACAGCTAAGCTCATGGTTTTCAAAAATATCAGTCTAAGTCTTCACAAATTAAATGAAACATAAAAAACAAAAGAACTACCATATCAACAACTTCCATCAACAAACATATTTTAAAGCTTCTCGAATTCATTAAGCATATACTTCACAAGTGGTATCCTGATAGAATTGACTAGCTAGGTTCAAACTTCAAAAGACCCTAAGTGATTCACTAAGGATTAGCATATGGGATACTTTAAGTACACTATCAGATAACAAACACAAAATGTACTAGTAGAGGTTAAACAAGAAAAAGTTCACAAGAATTTGTCAAATTAACTAAATGTTTAATGCTTTGGACATCAATTCAAGAAGAGGAAGATTCATACATTACAAATAAGATATATCAGAGATATTGACCAAATTCATAGATTAATGAAGCTACAAACCATCACAATGTGAAACGATATTACTAATCATACAAACCATATAGTCACTAAAGAACAAAATCAGCAGCCTAAAAATTCTCAGTAGGAAAACTGGTAATTACTTGATTATGAATTAAATTAAGGAGAAAACGAGTATGATCAGGATGCAAATCATGTCTAAAGAAAGCAATAATGGCATGACGAAGTCTAAATGATCAATAAAGCCCTCAGATCTCATAGCTATGCTTGGCCATTGTAGTATTAACAAACTGTTTCTCATAAAGAGAATTTACAAATCATCAGCCCTGTCAATAAGAAGATAGATAGATTATAGACAGAAATGATAGACATATATATGTGTGTGTACAGATAGAGAGAGGGAGAAAGAGAGAGGAAACAAATCAGGGACTTATGATGATGATAATAATAATGATGATGATAATGATGACATCGGACGATGATAGTAAACCCACTAAATGAAAACCATAAATACTACTCTCTTTCAATGAGTTTTCCATCATTGGGCGAAAACCACATGCAAGTATGCCAAACATAAAATCAATAAAAAAAATGCGGGTTCCTCATCAGTACATAAGGGAAGCAATTGCAATAGTAGGAACACACTTTTAACACACCAAAAGAATCAAATCAAACGATATTACAGTGTCTATTGCTAACGCCCAACATTATCCCATAAATAAAGTTGAAATCTTGTTACTGCAAATTCTGTAATAACATACTTTAGAACACAAACCAAAAAAAAAAAAGGAACCTTGGGTGGGTAAGATAAGCATAGTAGGCTGCATGTGCATCAAGATTACAGGCTATGTTTCAAAAAAAGAAACAAAAAAACTGTTCAAAGTCCAGTGCATGCATCATCATTGTTTACCAATCAAAAAATTATTTATGAATAAATGCAAAAATGGCTATTTTGCAAAAAGTGGTGAAAAGAAATTAGAAGCCCTCATATCTCATAGCTTTTGAGCAAACCATCAACGGATTTCTATGCCAATGGCAGTCCCTCCAGAGCCTTTACCACCATTGGGTGTGTGTGTGAAGTGGAAAGAGGGGGTGGTGATGGTCAGTGATGCAAATGGTGGAGAGGAATTGATACGGAGAGCCGAATGTCAGGGTTTATAAGGAAGTCAAGGCTGAAATACTGGACTGCCATTGATTTGAGGGTGAAATATCTGGTTGTACCTTAAATTTGGGTTGAGCTTACGGGCTGGGCTACCTGTCAGGCCCATGAGTAAGGCCTTTATGTTATCTTTCTAGATAGGCTAAAATATGTTGTTAGTCTCTATACTTTGACAAAATTGGAGATTAGTCTCTGTACTTAAAAATTTAAAAATTAAGTCTTCCAATTTTTTTATTTAAAATTTCAATCTAATCATTAACATGTTAGTATTTTTTTGTCAATTTTTTTTTAAAATTTGGCATATTAATAAGGCTACCTTCATATAGCGTTGTATATGATTGACAGAAAATAAATATGTCAAGTTTACAAGTTCTGAAAAAACTATCAATGACGATGATGATTAGACTATAATTTTTAAATTGAAAAAGTAGAAGTATTAAATTTTTAAAATTTAAATTATAAGAATTAAATCTCAAATTTTATAGAAGTATAAGGACTAATAATACGTTTTAACCTTTTAAATCAGTTGTGCACAACGCTATTATTATTTAGCTAATATATTTTTGTTTATGATAAAATATCCATATCTTAAATAATATAAAACACTAATTACTTTTGTTGTAAAAAAAGTCTTTTTTTAATTATTTCATGTAATTTAATTACTAATCATGATTTAAATTTTTATTTCATGTTGTTAAGACTTTAACTATTTTTGGTTCAGTTATTGCGTGACTTGTTTGAACATTTTTTAAAACAAGTTTGGACAATTAAAGGATAGTAAGTTTTGTTGACATGTGTGGCTTGTTTTATTTTTATTGGATTTCTATTAGC
This sequence comes from Gossypium longicalyx, assembly GCA_025698465.1. NCBI lineage: Eukaryota > Viridiplantae > Streptophyta > Magnoliopsida > Malvales > Malvaceae > Gossypium > Gossypium longicalyx. The sequence goes on along the minus strand of CM046995.1, from coordinate 4,377,921 downwards.
AAATAATCTCTAGCTAAAATTAATTTTGTTTTTCTGAAAGATTTATTTTCAAATGGAGAAAGAAGAGTGTTTTGTTTGGCAATAAATGGTATCTTACTTGGTGTTGAAGCTGTTTTAAATTTGCTTGGAGTTAAAGACAAGTATTCAAAATTCAAATTATGGATAAATGATTGAATTTGAAATGTGTTTTATCTAGTGCAAATGTTGATTGACTCCAGTCTCTAAATAGGCCATTTCAATGCACTTTAGGGCATCCCTTTTTAAGCACTTGCGTGAGAGCTTGTTTTGTAATTTTCAAATTTATTTGCTATGTAGTGCTGCACTCTTGTTTTCAAGTATTCTTTGGAGAGTAAAACTTATTTGTAAGGTATTTGGGGTGATTGATTGTAACATTGGGGTTCTTTGTTGGGGCTACAATTGTTCCACAATGTAAAGGTAGATTGAGCTTTAGAAAATAGAAATTTGGATCCAATGTTGAATAAAAATCATTCACTGAGTAAAACTTCACAGAGAATAATTGTTATCTTTGAACCATGTTAATAAATCTTCTGTGTCAATTCAATTTGTTTGCTTTATTGCCTAATTCTAGCATGTGTTGGAACATCGGTTGGGACATTGAATTAGGACATACATCAAAATGAGACTTTTGTAATTGGTATCAGAGCAGACTTCAGACATAGGTAAAGGAGATTCTGTTCAGCTTGCAACTATGAAGTCTATAAAAAAGCTAGTTCCATTTCACGAGCCCCATTTCTTGTTGGCTCCTCGAATTATGCGTATAGGAAAGCCTGTATAAAGGCTTTTCTCATGCCCATTAATGAAACTACTGGAGAGGCTATTGAAGATGGATGGATTTGTCTAACAATTACTGACGTTAATGGTAACACTCATTTCAAGGAGAAAAACAAATATACCCTGATGAAAAAAGGGCAGCTTATGGAAACACAAAAGCTCCTGCTGAATGTTAGTGAATAGTGAATGACAGAAAATGAGATATGACGGCAGCTTATGGAAACACACACACCCAAAATCGGTGTTTCCATAACTTTAAACAACAAACGGTGATCAGAAGTGAACGGCGATAAAGCTCCTGCTGAATGTTAGTGAATAGTGAATGACAGAAAATGATAATGAAACTGCTACTAAACTGTAACAACCTGATTTTTAGTGGTAACGAAAATGGTGATTCGAGATCACCAATTCCGATGAGTAAGCTCGTAAATTTTATTATTTAGTATTTACGAGTCAAATGTGGTTTTAAAAATGTTTTTGAATTAGTAATTTGTGTTTTATAAGGATTTATTAGGTTAAATGGTTTAGAAAACGAGGTATCGAGACTTTGATTTTATAAACCGAGCCGTAAATATTTTTATAGATATTTATAGAGTGTCATTAAGGTGGTATTAAAGTTTTGTTAGAAAATTTTAACGTTTTGGTAGTTAATTAATTAAAAAGGACTAAAATAAAAAAATGTGTAAAGCTTGCTAATTAAAGAAATAGTGATTAAATGGCTTAAATGGTAAATAGGGAGGACTTAAGGAGTAATTTAGCCTAAGTGATTTGGCTGAGGCGGCATAAAGGTAGAAGAAATAAACAAAATTAGTGTGAACAAAGGGCAAAATGGTAATTTAGTTGAAATTAAAAATAAAACAAATGACCTAATTGAATTCTAGACAATTCTTCATCAATTTTCAGTCCAAAAAAATGCCATAGGAGGACCTTGAAGCTGGGTTTCATATTTTTACTTCAAGTGAGTCCAATTCTTACCATTTTCTTGAAATTTTTATGTTTTTGAGACTTTTACAATTAGGTCCAACTAACTATTTCATTAGTTTTTGATTTTATTGGTAATTTTGAAAGTTACCATTGATGAATACTGAATTTTTTTGATAAAATAACATGGATTTAGAGCTTTAATTTTATTATATGGTGATTTTATCAAGTGATTTTGATAGATATTGATTTTAGGACCAAATTGTGAAAAAGTTAAATATTAAGGTTTGGTATTGAAATTTTGAATATCAAGAGCTGTGTAATAGCTTACAATATTAAAATAAATTATCAATTTTGAATAGCTGACTTTCAATGATGTCCGGAATAGTGGTTCGAGACCACTAAATTCAAAAAAATAAGCTCGTAATTTATTTATTTAATAATTTTGAGCCAAATGTGATTTTTGAGATATTTTTAAATTAATAATTTGTGTTTTATAAAGATTTATTAAGTCAAGAAATTGAAGAAAACAGTTATCGAGATCTCAATTTTATAAATCGAGCCGTAAATATTTTTATAAATATTTATGAAGTATCAATAAGGTAGTATTAAAATTTCGTCAGAAAATTTTAACGTTTGGGTGGTTAATTAAATAAAAAGGACTAAATTGAAAAAGGTGTAAAAATTGCTAAAATGATTAAATAACTCAATTGTCAAATGAGAAAGGACCTAAAGTGAAAATAAGCCCAAAGGAGATATTTTGGGCGGCAATAGCTGAGAAAAATCAGGAAAAGGGTAAAATGAGGGGAAAATTGGAAAATTGCCAAAATAAACTAAATAAAAATGGGACCAAATTGGAATATCTAGAATTCTCTTCATTTTTCTTTATTTTCATCAGCTGAAAAACAGCCATGGAAGAGGGTTCAAGCTGATTTTCATTCTCTAGCTACATGTAAGTTTAATTCTTGCTTTCTCCTTGAAATTTCTATGTTTTTAGACTTTTACAATTGGGTCCAACTTACTATTTCATTAGTTTTTGATTTCATGGCTAAACGTTAAAGATATTATGGATGATTTCTGGAAGAATATGATGAATAAACATAGAATTGAAGCTTTAATTTTGATATATAAAAATTTTATCAAGTAAAATTGATGGAAATTGATTTTAGGACCTAATTGTGAAAATATTTGGAATTAAATTCTAGTGCTGAAATTATGATTTCCAAAAGTTGTAAAGTAGTTTAAAGTGATATAATAAAGTGTTAATTAAGAAAAATCAGCTCAATTGAGAGGCTAATTGAGTAGGGAAGAAATTGTTATTTATTAAAAGCTTAGGGCAAAATGGTAATAAACAACTTGCACTAAAACAATATTGGACAGCAGCAGTGGACTAACTTTGAAAAATCACCATAAATTTTAGAAACTGAATTAGAAGATGAAAAAAATATTAAATTAAAACTTATTGAGTCTAGTTTCTCATAGAAGAAATGGTGTAAGCAATGGATTTGTAAATCATGAGTTATAATGAATTTTCTGAGACAAGGTCAGAATGAATTCGGGTTCCCCTGTTTTGACTTTGGAAAATCATAAAAATTTGGAGAAAAACAATTATGGAATTAAACTTATATGCTTAGAATTTTGAATGAGTCTATTTTCAAGAGAAATAAACGAGAACATTATTTTAATTCTGTACAAGGAGATAATTTTTTTTTAGTGAAGAAGGGTCGGAACTGTCAAACAGTAGAACAGTGATGACTTTAATGAATAAACTATACTAATTGGCTAAACCAAAAATTCTTAAAATTTTATGGTAAGAATATGTATGAGTCTAGTTTCAGGAAAAATTAACGGATCTTAATTTGGAGTTCTTTATCTCAAGATATAAATAATTTAGTGACTATGACTCAAATAGACAGCTTTGAATATACATATAAGTAAATAGTGAAATTATTGATAATGTTACTTATAAGCATATTATATAAATTTAAGGATGTGTAATGGAGAGGAGGAGGAGGAAAATATGTATGAATACTCATCTAGCATGACTAATTTGCATGTTTTAGGCTCAGGGACTAAATTGAATAAAAGTAAAACTTTATGGGTAATTTTGTAAAAATTTCAGAAATGACCAAATTGCATGAAATGGATTATTTTATTATTTAAATTAAAAAATTGAATGAAATTATTAATTTAGTTCAAGATCGGGGAAAAACATGTTTTAGGGATTAAATTGAAAAGTGTTGAAATTATGGAAAATTCTGATATTTTATAGAATTCATGGGCTGTTATCAATATGTATGAGAATAATAGCTGGAAATAAGGATTAAATTGCAAGAATTTTATTTTCTTGACCCTAAGGATGAAATCGTCATTAAATAAAAGTTTAGGGGCAAAATAGTAATTTTGCCTAGAGCATTAATTAAATACATTAGAATATGAAATGAATGAAAATTATGATCAAATTTATTTATAAAGATCCGGATGACTCAAATAAGAGACTTGATCGTGGAAAGAAAAAAAATCAGATTAATGAAATTATAAACACAAACAAGCAATGAGATAAGTTTGTGTAACTTGAATTATATTCTTAAATGCATGAAATGTATGTTTTTTATATGAATATGATTTGAATGTTCATTATATGAAAATTTATGAAACATTGACATATTTGATGAAAGGGGAAGAAATCCCGGTTGAATGAAAGGAAAATTCGATGGATCTCTAAAAAGGAATTGACGGTAAAAAGGATCTAGCCCAGACGGGTGATCCTATCTTGATATAGCCCTCCCAAAGAATATGTGGAAAATGGATTTAGATCGGATGGGTAATCCGAATTAGGGTCTGAATTTAGCCTGGACTGGTAATTCAAATCCAAGCTTATTAGAGTAATTGTCGTTGTAAGGGATTTAGCCTGGACTGGTAATCTCAGCAATACTCTATGAGTTTATATTACAGGGGATTTAGCCTGGACTGGTAATCCCGCTATAAGGATGAGGTTCGTGGGAGTGTGCTTTCTGAAATGAAATGTGTAAGACCATGGTTGAAAGACACCATGGCAACATGATATGAAATGTGTAAGACCATGGTTGAAAGATACCATGGCAATAGGATATAAAATGTGTAAGACCATGGTTGAAAGATACCATGGCAACGTGACATGAAAAGAATAAGACCATGGTTGAAAGATACCATGGCAACATGACGGGAATGAATAAGACCATGGTTGAAAGATACCATGGCAATGTAACATGAAATGAACAAGACCATGGTTGAAAGATACCATGGCAACCTGACAGAAAATGAGTAAGACCATAGTTGAAAGACACTATGGCATCATGTCGAAGATAAATAAGACCGCGGATGGGAGATGTTATAACATCAGTTGAACAATTGATATTCAGGTAATATGTATCAGATGATGAATGGTTATATGAAATGGTTCTGTGAAATGTTTACAAGAATTGGTCATATGGAAATATATGTACAAAATAGTTCAATGAAATAATTAAAAAGATAAATAAATGAAATAAGTATAGGTACATGGAATTTAATTTATGTTAATTTTAATATGAACTATTACCGAAATAAATATACAAAAGATATATGGAAATTATGGTGCATGAAATATTGATATAACGAAATGAATGATATATGCTTATGAAGAAACAGTAAGAGAATAATATGTCTCGTGACATGTACATATATGATTATCTTTGATATGTTGATACAAGGAAATTATATAAGTAAAAACAATTATTAAACTCAAGTGTGACATGTCGAGAAAATAAGTATATCAATGTTGAATTTATATGAAATATGTACTAGTATACTAACAATGTTGTTGTTTGATGCTTATACAAGTGCCAAGCTGTTGATTGAATGGTAATATATTTATTTATATGATGCATTGAACCGGTAAGCATTTAATTGAAAATTTTTTTTAGGTGATCCGTAAATTCTAGTAATGCTCTGAAACCCTGTTTCGACGACGGATACGGGTTAGGGGTGTTACAAATTTAGAAAAATTAGCTCATTATAGACTAATTAGTAAGGGACTAAATTACAAAAATTGTAAAAGTTAGGGGTAATTGTGTAATTTCAAAAATTGAGGTGTATTAATTGTGAAGTGAATTTGAACTGAAATATATGCTAATGAATGAATAATTTTATATTTTAGATCAAGAGCCAGTAGATACTCGTGAAAAAGGGAAATTAGTAGAATAGCCCCTGAATTTTTACAAATCTTATAATTTGACCCAGGTAAGTTCGTATGGTTAAACTTTAAATTTTATATATTAAATTGATGATTGGTATTATGAATTTATTTATATCTATTGTTGAAAGTAAAATATGGTTAAAATCATGAATTTGTACTGAACGCTCAAAATGAACGGAACGCGGGATTGAGTACAATTGTTCTGTGGCAAAAGATAGCAAAGGATGAATTGACGGAAAATTACCCAAGTAAACTGAGGTTCGGCATTAGTTGCAAACTTTCGTGTTTACTTTCTGTTTAGCTCTCACGAGCTTCTGTTTAACTCATACGAGTTTTTGTTAAACCCTAATGGGTTTCTATTCACCTCTTTTGAGCTTCTATTTAACCCTTATGGGTTTTCGTTCAACCCTTATGGGTCTCTGTTTAGCAATTATGTGCTTCTGTGCAGCTTTTAGGCTTCTAAATAAGATGTACTCATACCCGTAAGTCTTTCTCTGATTCAGTAAGGATTGGTAAGTGAAATTATGAAATTAATATTGGAAACTTATTGTTATTATTAGTATTGATATGAACTAAGTGTATTCATCGATTGAAGTTGTGATTGATAGGAAATGTACATTGAATGAATTTATTTAAATTGATATGTTATAGTAGGTCGGTAAGATTTATATTTAAAGACAACAAACTTACTAAGCTCCATTAAGCTTACTTGTGTTATTTAATGTCCTCGTAGATTAACGTGAGGTCAAGAGATCGGATCAACACATCAAGCCACACTATCCAACTTGTTCCGGTAGTTTTTACAATGCATATTATGGTTTATATGGCATGTATCGGGTTGGATTAATTTGTGCAAATGTTAAGAATTATATTTTGTCTATATTCCCAATCAACTTATATATATATATGTATGGTTTAATCATGTTTGATATATGTGTGTTGGAGTAGTTAGGTGATGGATGACTTATAGGTACATAAGTGAATTGGCTAATGTGATAAATTGGAATGTTAGGATATATGTGATAACATGACAATATTAAAGCTAGGAATTGGTTGTTTTGAAGGCATTGTTATGGCCTATATGTAACACCCCTTACCCGTATCCAAGGCTAGAACAGGGTACGAGGCATTACTAGACTTAACCATACACAAAGACGAAAACTAGGCCATAAATTTTCATTTAATTCAAAACTTATCAAACACATGCATATTATTCATGGGTAAATTTTTAGACATGAACCTTAGCTCAAATTAATGGTAGAAATAAGTAGAACAAGTTACCAGGATTTCAAAAATGTAAAGAACTTTAAATACGGGGTTAGGGAGCACTTACAATCGAGCTTGGGAGTTTGAACAAACCCTAACCATGGCTGCTACTGGTAGAAATGGTTGAATGAAGAAGATGATAGCTAATTTGGCTTATTTCCCTTTTTAATTCTTTTAATTATTAGTTTACCAAAATACCCCTAACTTAAAAATATTTTATTACACCCATTTCATGTCCATTTTTGTCCAAAAATTAATCAATGGTCTAATTACCATTTAAGGACCTTTAATTAAAAACTCATAACAATTTGACACTTCTAACATGTAGAACTCAACTTTTGTCCTTTTTACGATTTAGTCCTTTTTACTAAATTAAGTGCCCGAACATCAAAATTTTCGAACGAAATTTTTACAAAATTATTTTGTAAACTCATAGACCATAAAAATATAATAAAAATAAAATTTTCATCGTCGAATTTGTGGTCCCGAAACCACTGTTCCAACTAGGCCTAAAATCAGGGTGTTACACTATAAGTATGAAATTTGAGGTGATTAGGTTGAAATCAAGAATGGGTGAGAAATGTGGCCATAAAATGGCCTATTTCATCCACAAGAGTAGAGACATGGGCGTATGTCTTAGCCGCGTGTGACACACGGCCTAGCACATGAGCGTGTGGTCTAGTCGTGTGTCCTCTGTATCTTTAAATTTGAGAAACAGAATGCCCAGATTTTTACACACGGCTTAGCACACGGGCGTGTGGCTTGGCCGTGTGACCCTTGCACTTTAATTTCACAAATTAATATGTTCACATGGCTTAGCACACAGACGTGTGGCCTGGCCTTGTGACCTAAGTCAGAGAGTTACACGGGTACGGACACGTTCTGGGACACGATCGTGTGTCTCACATCGAATGCCCACACGGCCTAAGACACAGGCATGTCTCTTGGCCGTGTGAGCCACACGACCAAGCCACACGGGCGTGTACCCCCTGTACTTAAGTAAAAATTTAAAATTTTAAGAAAAATTCTCTGAGTTTTCGGTTTAGTCATGATATATTTCTAACGTGTATTTTGGGCCCCGAGAGCTCATACAGGGGACAATATGAATGATTCATGAATAGTTTCTGTTATGTATATTAAATGATATGAGATATTTGTATTCGAATTTGAAAAGTTCGGTAATGCTCCGTAACCTTATTTCGGCGACGGATAAGAGTTAGGGGTGTTACATGAACGGTGGTGAAGTTGTTGTTGAATGTCAATAAACAATGAACTGCAGTGAATGATAGTGAATAACGATAAATTTAGGGTTTTTTAATTGTTTTAAGGGTGTCAAGTAAGTTTTGGGGGAAAAGGGATGAATAATGGGTTAAGTATATTATTTATTTCGGTTAATTACTCGATTTTGGAACAAATTAACCAATAATTAAAATTCTAAAAAATCATTAACTGACCTCCGATTAAACAAAATTTAGCCTCCTAATGATTAACCGTATTAAATCGGTTCGATCGGTTAATTCAGTTTTAACCAAACTATGAACACCTCTAATTATCTCTATGTGCAAGTCATCTAAGGAGGCCTGGATCATTCTGCAAAATCAACATTAAGGTAATGCTGCTATGCAGATGTCAAAACTACAAATTTTAGCTACTAGATTTGAAATTTTGAAAATGAATGAAGAGGAAAAATTTTCTAAAATTCTATGTTAGGTTATTTGACATTTTGAATGAAGTGAACGCTATTCAAGGTAAAATTGGTGTGAAAAGTTCTAACATCCTTATTAGAACAGTTTGCAATTAAAGTTACAGTAATTGAAGACATCACCACTCTCAAGTTGGATGAGCTGATGAGTTCTTGAGGAGACTAAGGTAACAAGTTACAACAGAAAAAGAACATTTTTTTCAATGTTCAGCAGGTTGTTCTAACTAAAAAGCAAAATGGTGAGGTTATGGATGAAATAAAGGAATAAATAACATTACTCTCAAAGCACTTCAACAAAGCCCGAGTCTATATAATAGTTTGGACTGATGAAGAAACTGAAAGATTATTTCGGCTCCAATAAGGAAATAAGCAATTATATTACTTTGGTTTTAGCTGCTCCAATTGAAGTTCTAAAATTTATGAGACAAATGAGGATTCTGATAGGGATGATGATCCTTATGGCTTGATTGAAGATGCATATCTTCAAATGATACAAAAAAAAAATGGAAATAGTGTGTCAAAGGAATGATTTTTTTAAAAAAAGTGGTCGTCCTCAAAAAGGAAAAAGAGAAGCTTGATGTTTTAAAGAACACCAAAAATGAGTTGGTGGGTTCTAAAACAATCATGTGTAAAAAAATAGAAGTTCCTGCTAAGTTTTATTCTATAAAGAAAAGGATTAACGATAGAGACAGATAAGAATTGAATTGATTTCAACATTTATATTATTTACTAATCAATGCCTTTAAATAGGCAAAATTCCAACAGCTAATAACTAGGAAATAGGAATCCCACTACAACAAAATATCGAAATTAGAGGAGTAATAACAGTCCAATATTGATAAATTATTAACAAATTATTTGTACAAGACATGATCTTTTTTAACCAACTACTTGACTCAATCAAACTCCATAGACACACGTACAGCTTTAAAAACTCTCCCTTAAACCAAAAACTCGCAAATATTTGGTTTAAATGACTATAGCTTCAAACAGATGGATCTACCAAAGTGCAGACACCAAGCAACCTTCTTAACTTCTGAAATGCAGCTCTCTTTAAAGATTTAGTGAAAATATCAGCAAATTGGTCTTCACTCCTACAATAAATCAAATCAATGACACCATTATTTATAAGATCCCTCTAATAATGGTACTTCACATCTATATGCTTGCTTCGTCCATGTAACACGAGATTCTTGGAAAGTTTGATTGTTGAATTATTGTCACAGAAAATTGTTGCTGCTCCTTGCTGCAATAAATGTAGTTCATCAAGTATTCTCCTCAACCAAACAACTTGACAGACACAAGTTGTTGCGGACACAAACTCAGCTTCAATTGTAGATAAAGTGACAATTGGTTACTTTTTTGAAGACCATGAAATAACCCCTGAGCCCAGCATAAATGCATAACCTGAAGAACTCTTTCTATCATCTTGATCACCAGTATAATCATTATCTATAAAGCCAAACAAATCTGATTTTTCACCCTTTTTGTAGAACAGACTATAACTAGAAGTACCTTTCAAATACCGAAATATTCTTTTTGCAACTAAAAGATGAATTTCCTTTGGGCACTCCATGAACCTGTTAATGAGACTTATAGCATGCATAATGTCTGGTCTTATTGCAGTTAAATACATCAAGCTTCCTACTATTTGCTTGTAGATGGTGCTATCAACATTCCTCCATTCAGGATCTCGAATAAGCTTCATGTCCACTTCAGTTGGTGTGCAAATGGAGTTGCAATTCTTCATTTGAAACTTGTCTAATATTTCTTGCTCATATTTCTTTTGAGAAATAAAAATTCCAGCAGTAAATTGCACCACTTCAATGCCCAAAAAATAATGAAGCATGCCAAGATCAATCATATCAAATTCAATCATTATAGACTTCTTGAATTTGTTAAACATGGAAACATCACTCCCAGTAAAAATAAGATCATCAACATATAAGCAAACAAAAATCATTTTACCTCCATCACCAACTTTGGTAAAAAGTGTATACTCATATGAACACTTTAGAAATCCTTCTTTTAAAAAGTAAGCTTCAATGCCACTATACCAAGCCCTTGGGGATTGCTTCAACTTGTACAAAGCCTTATTTAACCTATACACCTTGTGCTTATTTCCATGCTTTACATATCCAAGAGGTTGCTCAACAAACACTTGTTCTTTCAAATAACCATGTAAAAATGTTGATTTCACATCTAATTGGAAAATAGGCCACGAATTTTGAGCTGCAAGAGCAATCACCAAACTGATAGTATCATGACGAGCAACAAGGGAAAACAGCTCTTTGTAATCAACACCGAATTCCTGCTTATAACCTTTAGCTACTAAGCGCGCCTTGAATTTGTCAACCTCACAATTTTCCCTTAGTTTTGTCTTGTAAACCCACTTCACACTAAATTTTTTGTGCCCTTTGGGTAGATCAGTCAACTCCCAAGTGTTGTTGTGTTCAATGGCTATCATTTCTTCATTCATTGCTTTTCTCTATTTGGACTCTTTTACAGCTTCTTCAAATGCTACTGGATCACAATCTGAAAATAGAGCAAAATGTGTAACTTTCTCTTCATTAATTCCCTCTACCACAAAATTCTCCATCCATGCAGGTCTCCTCATGTTACTTTGAGGACGCACATTAGTTGATTCAGCAGCTTGTTGCTTACTTTGCACTTACACTATTGGCTGTTGCCCTCCATCTTCCTTATCACAATCAAAATCAGCTTGTATTTGTTGTTCAGTTTTGTCTATGTCCTAATTCCAAAATTGATCCTCAACGAACACCACATCACGACTGATAACAATATTCTTGGTGATAGGATTGTATAATTTGTACACCTTTGATTTCTCCCTAACACAAAAAAAATGTATTTTTCTCATTTGTCATCAAGCTTTTTCCTCTTTTTATCTGGAACATGGGCAGGCAACACACTCAAAGATTCTGAAATAATTTACAGTCGGTCTTTGATCACTCCAAGCTTCTTGTGGTGTGATATTTTGAACAGCTACGGTGGGGGCTTTTATTCAAGATATGGATACTCCAATTGACTGCTTCAGGCTAGAAAGCATTTGGAACTCCACTCCATGTCAAAAGACTTCCTACCATGTTTAAAATTATGCGATTCTTCCTTTCGCAAATGCCATTTTGTTGAGTTATGTATGCTACTGTTAGTTGCTTCTTAATTCCTTTCTTATCACAAAAAAATGACAAATTCTTCTGAATTGTATTCTCTACCACGATCACTACGCAACACCTTGATTGGAGTCCCTGCTTCTTTTTCAACTAGAGCTTTGAAACTCCTAAAGGCTGTGAGAGCTTTAGATTTTTCACGCAAATAATAAACTTAAGTTTTTCTACTAAAATCATCAATGAACGATATAAAATACCGTTTACCTCCATTTGACGTAAGAGTGATCGGTCCCACATAAGTCTAAATGCACAAGCTCCAACGCCTTCCTCGCTTTCCATGATTTTCCTTTTTTGAAATGGTTCTCGATGTTGTTTACTGATGACACATTCTTCACATACTTGAGAAGGATTTTGGATGTGTGGGAGGCTTGTCACCATGTTCTTTTGTTGTAATGTTTTTAAACCTCCAAAATTTAAATGTCCATACCAGAAGTGCCAAAGCCAACTTTTGTGTTTCAACCTTGCAGAGAAGCATGAATTGGTGATGGTGAGGAGGTACAATGGAAACATTATGTTAGGTGTCATATCAACTTAAGCAATTAATCTAAATTTTTTATCTTGTATTCTGCAAACTCCATCATTAATGTAAATCTCTTATCCCTTTTCTTGTAGTTGGCCAATGCTCAACAAATTTGTTTTCAAATCTAGAACAAAGAGGACATTAGATATAGTATGAATAACATTGCTTTTTGTTTGAATTGTTACCTCTCACTTCCCCATTACAGAGACTTTTGAATCATCACCAAATTTCACATTGTCACGCATAGACTCATCTAACACCAAAACGCAGACTTGTCGCCACTCATATGATTGATGCAGCCTGTGTCCAAGTACCATAAATTCTTTTACATTTCTTCTTTGACATGACAAGCTATTAATAAAGACACTTCTTCATTTTCTGCAAAGTTAGTTCTGTCTCCATTTTCATTATTCAAATTAACTCAACATTCTAATTGATAATGGCCATACTTGTGATACTGAAAACACTCAACACCAGATTTGTCTGCTGATTTTGTTCTAAAAGATATAGAGTGATGGCCTCATCTTCCTCTTCCTCTCCTTTAAGAATGAGACTCGTGCTGGTGGTGGTGGTAACCACGATCCTTGTTTACTCAACCTCCTCCTCTGCCTCTACCTTTTCCTCTACTATGACCTCCTCTAGTTGTGAGATAAATATTTGTAGAAGCATTCAATGCATGCTCCTTCTTCTCTTGCTGTTAAATTTTCTGCTCATGTATCAATAAAGAACTTTGTAGCTCATCAATTGAAAGTTCCTCGATGACATGAGCTTCTTCAATGGAACAAACTACAAAATTCTATTTTGTAGTCATAGAGCGAAGTATTTTCTCAATCATAGCAATATCATCTATTTTGTCACCATGAATTCTCATTTTGTTGAAAATGGCTATTGTACGTCAAAAATAATCAGTTACCAACTCATCTGATTTCGTTCGTAGTGTTTCAAACTCTAAACGAAGTGCTTAAAGCTGCTACCTCTTTGCCCTGACAGAACCTTGATATTTTTTTCTTCATGGAATCTCAAATATGCTTGGATGTGTCTTTGCAAAGGATGGTTTCCAAGATTGAACGGTCAATTGCTTGGAAAAGATAATTTTTTGCTTTTAAATCTTTCAAGCGCAGCCCTTCTATTTTCTTCTTCTGAGCCTTTGTCACTGTTGTGTCATTTGTTGGTTCCTCAATCCCCTCAGAAACAACCTATTAGTACTCATTGAACCTCAAAAATTTTTCCATCAACATACTCTAATGATCGTAGTATCCATCAAAGAGGAGAATGGATGGTTGAACAAAATTGTCGATGACCATCACTTTGCTTGCTGTTGCTACTGAAAAAATCTAAGGTTTAAACCTGGCTTAGATACCAATGTAAAAAAATAAAATAAAAGCTACTGCTAAGTTTTATTCTATAAAGAAAAGGATTAGTGATGACGTCACGAACTAACTAAAATATGACAAAAGCAAGCGCACCTATCGAATGGTAGTATAGCTACGGTGAGTCGGGAATATCGTATCTACGAGGACTAAAAGTACTAGTAATTACTATCTTTTTATTATCTAACTTATAAATTGAAGGGTTGTTTTTAATCTAAAATTAAACTAAACTAATTACTAAGCGGCAGAAAGCGAATTGAGAAAATAATCGAAGAAAACTTATGAGAGAGACAATACCCAGAAAAGAATCCACCTAAACTTCACTTATTATTCTAAATCTAAATTAAACGATTTATTCATTTGACTTGATCCGTAAAAATCCCTAAATTATATTAATATCTCTTCCGAGAGTAAAAATAACTGACTCTAGGTTGATTAATTAAAAATCTCTTTCTAATTAAAATCCCTATCGTCGCATTAACTCGATTTATGGATTCCCTTATTAGATTTGACTCTAATCCGGTAGATTTATGTCGTCCTATTTCTAGGATTGCATGCAACTCCACTCAATTATGCCAGATCTACTCTTAAACAGGGACTTTTGCTCCACTGAATAAGCACATCAATCATGAATTAATATGTTGAAAACATTAAACATGAAGGTAAGTAAACATAATTAAGATCAAGAACAAATATTTATCATGTAATTTAGAAAAATCAAATAGTAAGATCTGTCATAGGTTTCATCTTCCCTAGGTATTTAGGGAATTTAGTTCATACTTGAAAAGGAAGACATCTTAAAAAATAGGAAAACAACAAAACATAAAAAAAAAAACTAAAAAACCTCTAAAGAAATTTAATGGAGATCTTTAGTCTTAAAGGAGATCCTGCTTCTGAGTTGAGTCCGTCAGCGTTCTTCGAGTCTTTTCTGCGTTCTGCTTTGCGTGCCCCCCTTAGATCTTCTTCTAGTGTGTGTTTATAAACTTTAGAATCCTTAGAAACCCTAAAAATTGGGTTTTTCTGCGTAACAGGGAAGTAGGGTATGATATCGACATGGGCTAGCACATGGGCGTGTGGCCAGCCCGTGTGGTTCACACGGGCATGTGCTTAGCCCGTGTGGGATTGGCTTGGCCGTGTAGATCCTTAAGACAGCCTATTTTGTTTGGTTTTAGCCCATTTTCCGCTCCTTTTGCTCCTTTATGCTCACCTAAATATATAAACATGAAATTAAAGGATTAGGAGCACCAAATTCACTAATTTATGTAATAAATCATCTAAAAACATGTCAAGCATGAGTTTAAAACATGTTACATTTATGGTTTATCAATTAGCGATAGAGATAGATAAGAATTGAACTGATTTCAACATTTATATTATTCACTAATCAATTACTTTAAATAGGCAAAATTCCAACAGCTAATAGCTAGGAAATAGGAATCCCACTACAATAGAATATTGAAATTAGAGAAGCAATAACAGTAAAATATTGATAAATTTTTAACAGATTATTTACACAAGACATGATCTTTTTAACCAACTACTTGACTCAATCAAACTCCACACACACGTACAATTTTAACATCATGAAGAAATTTGGTGGCCAAAGTGAAAAACTAGGTGAGATTTTGGCTACAAGGAGATTTGAACCCCATCATCATGGACATGGCTATCCTAAAGTTGGTAAGAAAGTCCATCCTCCTATTGTCTTCATTAAGTTTCTTCTGTGCAAAGTACAAGTAACAAACAGGTGAGGAGTATCATTTATCACTACTGTGGAAAGATTGGGCAGATAAGACCTTATTATTACAAGTTGTTGGATGGTTTGGTGCAATTGTAGTTCGAACTGGAGTTAGGATAAAGCAGTCTTGTCAGAAGCAAATATGAATAAAAAAAGGTGAAAAATGTTTACTTATAGCACACACATCTCTGAAGCCTCTCACTTAAGCTAATATTCTAACAAAAATTCAAAAAAAAAAAAAAAAGCTCTCTAACCTTGATGACTGACTCACGGTAATTGGGAAGATGAACATGCAAATTTTCTTTTCCTTCTTGTTTATGGTTTGAAGAATATGAATAAAGCCACTAACTTCTTCATCTTTTCTTTTCATTTTAGTTTTTAAGTTATTCTTAATTTATAATTAATTAATGACTAAAAATGACTTAGTTAATGGTTAGTGGAGATTGATGGGTGAGATTAAGGCTTCCCACTTTAATTTGTTAGTGGTTTAATTGCATTTAAGGGATTTGCTTAATCTTTCATCTAATCCCACCTAATTTAGCTACTTTACAATTTAGTCCTTAAGTAGTAATTACTAAACTTTCTAACTCTCCAATTTCATTCTTGCCCCGAAAACCTCTTGGTTTAATTTTCCGAAATAGCTTGGTTTAAGCAATTCGGCCTCGAAATCGAATTTCTCCACACAGGTAGCCACATTGGAATTTAAAAATATATAAAATTTAAAAAATTTAAAATATATAAATCAATATAAAAGTATACAAAAAATTATATCAAGAATGAATCTAAATGTATCTGGACAACCATTTGTCTAGATTCATTCTAGAAGTGTTTTTTTAGTTCTTTTATATGTTTATATATTTTTATAAATTTATAAAAAAAATTATTCTTTTTATAAATTTATGTATTATATATTACAATTTTTTATATACTTTTTCAAAATATTAATAATTTAAAATTTTATATTTTATAAAATATAAATAAAAATATATAAAACGATAAAAAAACATATCTAAAATGAATTTAGGTAGGTGGTTATCTATGAGAATAGATTATATATTTTTTATTATTTTATATAGTTGTAAATATTTTTAAATTTTTTTTTTATATTTGTCACGTGTCATGTGTCATTACTATATTAATTATAAGGGTGACATCAATGCAAACTAACAGTGTTAATGATGGAAAATAAATGAAAGTGAGTCAATTTTTTAACTGTGCAAACTATTATTTATTTTCCGTAAAAATTTTAAAATTTTAAGAGTTTAATGAGAATTTTTTTAAAAAAAGTTTAATTTAATTTTTTATGAAATTAATAAAAATTTTCAAAAAATTAAGAGAAATTAATTAAATTTTTTAAAAAAATTTCAAAAAAACAAATTAAAAATTTAGAGAATAATAAAAAAAAGTGAAAAGAAACTATATTAACGTTTTTATGATGAATAAATTAAAATTTAAAAGTAATCAATTAAATTATAAGATGGGAAAGAAAGGCAGAAGTAGAAACGCATAAAGCAAAATATACTACTATATAAATGAAGAAAATGTTCTCTAATGAAGTTTCCTGGAAGTTGCAATGGAACTTGACTTCCCCCCATTTAAGCATCCTCACCTTCTCACCTTCTTCACATCCTATTTTCCTAATCCCCCAGTTTTCTTTCTTATTTTTCTTAATTTATCATGAAACTAATCAATAGGCTTAGTCCCAAACATCTCTTTCGATCTAATAAAAAGGGTCCATCTACTGTCTCCAAGTTCGATCCTTCGTCGTATACTAGTTCCGGTTCTGCTTCGTCTTCTTCGTCAGAATCCGTTTCCTCAGTTCACAAAGGAAATCAGTACCCTTTAGCGGCAACAGTTGGAATCGGAACACCCACCAGTGTTTTGCCCGAAACATCGGTTGACTGGTTAGATTTTTCTGCTAATTTTTATGTAGAACTTTGCCAAGCTTTTAAAACGATGGATAAAGATAACGATGGCGTTATTACCAGAAGCGAGGTAGAGGCTTTGCTTAGCAAGTTCGCCAGGCAGCCGCCGAGCCAAGAAGAGATTTCGTCGATGCTTGGCGTGGTGGATGGAGACGGTGATGGGTGCATCAGCCTGGAAACGTTGATAAACCAGGTGGCTGCATCGGCTTGCGAACCGGAGCTGAGAGAGACGTTTGATATATTTGATACGGATCATGACGGGAAGATCACGGCGGAGGAGTTGATGGCGTTTTATAAGGAGAAATTAGGGGACGAGAGGTGCACGTTTGAGGATTGCCGGCTCATGATAGCTAGTGTTGATAAGAATGGAGATGGGTTTGTGTGCTTCGATGACTTCGCCAGAATGATGGAGATGCAGGGATGATCATCATTATATTTATTCGATTTTAATGTCATCATTTGATTTGTGTGTTTTTTGAATTGGGATTTGGAAATAATTTACTCAAATCAATGCATTTATTGTATGAGTTTTTCTGACATTGCATCCAACTAATGTTCTTCTATCTTGCAATGCTTCATCCACCCTGTTTGGTTCATTGGTTGAGACATAGCAGGCCAGCTTGACCATTTCTCTAAAGTCGATCTCTTTGCCTCTAGTTTTGTCAATGGCATTCTTTGGAGGATGATCTTTGCAAATTTTGGCTGAAGGTTTAAGTTTTGACTCTATTTCAACAGCCTCGATTGCATCTGTTCCAACTTTCGTCCTATATGTTGTTTGAATAGAATTTGAAACATTATCATCTTTTAGGCAGTTCACTTCAGTAGAGGGAGAACCATCAATGATCACATTTATAGACTCCAGCACAGTTTTGGTACGAGTGTTGTACACTCTATAAGCCTGGCTGTTTGTTAAGTACCTTACAAATATTCCATCATCACTTAGGGTGTCGAATTTTCCTTTAGGATCATGATCCTTAAGTATATAACATGGGCTCCCAAAAGTTTGAAAGTATGCTACCTTTAGCTTTCTCCCTTTCCAAATCTCATAAGGGGTTATTTTGGTGTGTGGCCTCAAGATAGATCTGTTTGCAACATAACTTGTCGTGTTGATAGCTTTAGCCCATAGTTTATGAGAGATGTTCATTTAATTTAGCATAACCTACGTCATTTCTTGCAATGCCATGTTCTTTCTCTCCACAATACCATTTTGTTAAGGTGTTTTGGGCGCTGAAAATTCAAGAGAAATCCTTTCTTGCTCACAAAAATTAGTGAACTAATGATTCTCGAATTCCTTCCCATGGCCACTTCAAATCTACATGATCTTTCCAATCCTTTCTCCCTTTTCATTCATAACCTTGGTGCAAAGCATCTTGAAAACATCAATTGCCTTTGATTTTTCCTTCAAAAAAAATCAACCCAAGTTAAGAGTGAAAAATCATCAACACAGACAATTATATACCTTTTTCCTCCGAGGTTCTCGTTTTGCATTGGACCCATAAGGTCCATATGTAGTAGTTCCAACGGCCATGTTGTAACAATCTATTATAACTGAGGATGGGTGGGTGATGTTGCTTTCCATTTAAACAATTACCGCAAGGTCTGGTAATCGCTCCACCAAGCTTAGTTAGCCCATAAATTGCACAATGTCTAATAATTTTCTATAGGCTTTTGTTATTAACATGACTCAATCTTTGATGTCATAATTCTAACTCACGAATAGATGCCCTTTTACAAATCTCATTGCACACCAACCTATAGCAATTATCAAAAGATCTAGCACTCTTCATAACACATTTATCATTGAGTCTCGTACTTGGCAACCTTCTTTAGTGAACCTCACATGATACCCTTGATCACAAAGTTGACTCACACTAATCAAGTTTGTTTTAGCCCTTCCACTAAATCAACATTTTGTAGCTTAGATAACCCATCCACATGAAGACTACCTTTTCCAACAATTCTTCCTTTTTGACAATCTCCAAAAGAACTTTTTTTGCATCATACTTTTGAAGATTTTTCAAAAAGCTCCTGTCTCCAATCATATGCCTCGAGCACCCACTGTCGAAATACCAAATCTCCATTAATGAATACCTAGAAGCTAGAGAGAGAATGGTAATAACGTTGGGCAACAAGCATGTTTTGGAGTATCTTGAAGTTCCTAGATTATATTTTTAAGAGTCGGAATTAGATTCAAACGAGAAAATTACTAGTTACGTGAAAATTGAACATTAGGGTTCTAGATGGTCAAGTTAAGTTAATGCATGTCATATTTAAATCGAATGATTCATTGTTTGAATGTGTGAATCTAACATTGACTCTGTGTTTGAATTATCGAACGTAGTTAAAGACGTAGTTGAGACCTTAAAAGACATAGAAAAGGAGAAAGCGATTTACGAGTGATGATTTCAGTTTGTGCAAACATAATTTGCTTTCTTTACATCAATTCATTAAGCAACTAAGCTTATAGAATTGTTAGTGATGGATGATACATAAATTGTGTGTTAATGCATTGTAGATTTTGAAAATGGTTGGTAAGTTGTGAAGTATGTATATGTGAATTTCACTATGATACTAAAAGTTAAATTATAACGATATCATGATGAGAATCGTATTGAATTGTGTTTTGATGCTAAATGCCCTATTAAACAATGTCAGATAGAATTTCGGATATAGTTAACATGTCATAGGATTCGTTTATGTAGGAAGCATTTTTGGCACTTATGTGCAACATTCTGCTATTTCTGTGCAATTCAATCAGACACTTTAGTACAAATCATTCTGGCATATTGTAGAGTGTTAGAGGATTAATCTGAGGATTTGTTCTTAAGTTCACATTTAGTTAATAGGAGCTAAAATATGGAAATGAAATGTGATTAAAAATATGATAGTGAAATGATTCATTGGTACAATAATTTTTTATAAGAAATGTGTAAAGTGAATTTTCATTCATTTAAAATTTTTTCTAAACTCATACGTATATAATTATTATTGATAGGTAGTTACGGAGATGTGACTAATTTTAAAATATATATATATATATTAATACTTCATAAAAAATTATTGACATGATTATTATTTTTTGTATAATCACAATGTCCTCATTTATTTTATGGTTTGAGCATATTCTTGTTTAAACTGAGAGTGATATTCAAGTAAAACATTTTTAACAACATCAACTTTAAAATTAAAATTAAATGTAAACCCATAGAGAAAAAATTAATTTCCATTTCTTCCAACTATTTTACTGGTTGACATAATTATTTTCATACTTTATTTTCAATATGAATAGATTTAATATGGGAGTTGACTAAACTGTTTCAGTACAGGAAAAGGAATTTATTTATTTCCATGCGCAAATGAATGGTTATATTATTTATATGTAATAGAAATGGCATGGCATGCTTCCAGCTTTACGTTGGTTCTTCAGTCACCACAAAAAATAAAAGGTGTATATTTAAAATAGACTCCCTCCAGCTTTCCTACGTATGTTTTTTTTTTTTTTTTTTTTTTAATTTGTTGGTATTATTTATTCGTTCATTACAAGATGGATTCAGGTATATTCTGTCTCACCAAGCTGTTTGGATCCATAACCAGACATAACATACAATAATATATAGCAATGTTATAGGTAAAAATATTATCACATATTTGTATTAAAAGTTAGATTAAATTTTGTTTTATTTATTTTTAA
This sequence comes from Gossypium longicalyx, assembly GCA_025698465.1. Taxonomy (NCBI): domain Eukaryota; kingdom Viridiplantae; phylum Streptophyta; class Magnoliopsida; order Malvales; family Malvaceae; genus Gossypium; species Gossypium longicalyx. Next base: position 4,356,592 of record CM046995.1, on the reverse strand, counting down.
AAAATAAAAATAAATTAATTTTTTTGCATTAGATTTTATTTCTATTCCTAAAAACTGTCATGATTAATAGAATAACCAAATAGTTACTCATGGTGTGTCTCATTTTAATATATGTGAATCAACTTTTAACAATAAAATTAGAAAAAAAATTGTTCTTTAATCTAATATACCGAAATTATTTTGCCCTTTTATAGTAGAGAAAAAAAATACAATCTTATTTCTACTACGTGAACCTCCACCCTATATTATAATAATATTGACACTACATTATTTGAACATAAATATGAAAAAGAAAATTAATATATTCATGCTTTTATTACTTGCTTGAATGGATTATTATTGGCGTTTGAAATTTTGTTTGCTTTTGTTAATAAAAAATATTTGGCTTAGAAGAAAAAAGAGGGGCAAAGTACCGTATTGAAGGAGAAAATTCATTGATTAAAGCAAAGCACATAAGCAAGGAGAAGAAAGCATATGCTATTATATATGTATATTGATCAACGTCTTAATTATATATATGTTGATCGTCAAACAAAGCAAAATAAAACAAACATCGACGATTTCTTCCATTCAACAACAACTCAAGAAGAATTTGGGAGGTGTTGGGGGATGAAAGTGAACCAGGAAAGAGGATTGGGGTAGTACTTGACAAGTTTGGATTGATCTTCGACGTAAGCTGTGGGTTGATGTTGGTGCATGGAGAGGGCAGCTGGCTCTGTATTTTTGGGTTGATGAACCCGAAAGCCAACACTTCTGGGCCATTCGAGATCATTACTAGTGATGCTGACCTCCTTTTTGGGTGTCTGGATGGTCACTGCGGCCACACGAGCCGCATGATCAGGCAGGGACTGGGGACGAGGGTAGTAGAAATCGGTGGGGAAAAAGTTATACTGAAGGCCGGCCATTTCAGAAAACGATATTGGAGAATGAGTATTAAAGCTTTGGGGGGAGGTTTAGTGGTTTATTTATAGAAGGGATGAAGAGGAAAGAGGCTGTTGTGATGGAAAGTGATTCATTTTATTGAAAATTTAATTGGTGGGAGAGTGATTTTCGTGTTTAGTATACTAAAAATTATATTTCTTTTTGGGAATGTATTTTACTTCAATTATGTGTAACTATAATTCCTTTTAATATTAATGAGAAAGTAGAGGTGATTTTGGTTTTCTTGAAAAAAGAAAAATATTTTAAAAAAACGTGTTTGGTTGAATTTTTTAAAAACAAAAATGAAAATATGTCAAAATTTTAAAAAATAATTAAAAGCTGTTTTTGATTGATTTCATTCAAAATGCTTTGTAAAAGTGAAAATTAGTGAAGATGATGAAAATAAATTTTTTAACTTTAGATGCATTAATCAACATAAAAATATTCTCTCTTTTCAACATCTTTTCAAATATTAAATTAGGTATTCCCTATACATATTATTTTATTTTATTTCATTTCTATTAGATTAATATAGTTACATATGTTTCAATATTTTCGTTATTTATTTCCATTTACTTTACATTTTTTCAATTTTTTAAAATAAAAATGAAAAATATTTTCAAAAATCAAACGAAATCTACGTTATTGAAAAAAAAATATGATATAGAAAATGGTTTTAAAATGTTTCTAAAGTCAAGTCTTTGTAATATTTATAGCAATATATTTTTTACCTGAATTATATTTGTGTTTTCTAATTAGGCAGAGTAAGTCGTTCCTGACTTTTAATATGTTGATCTTCTAATCTTGATCTCGGCTTGTTAGAGTGTAGGTTCTATTTGTGAACTGATGGACACCATAAAAACTTAAATTTAACTTTTAGTGGGAATGTTAATCTTTCTCTATGGGAACTAGAAAATTATTGAGCTTTATAGAAAACATAATTTATTTTAAAAATAAATTACAACTATTTTTTGATAAAGTAACAACGCTCAAATAGTGTAATTTAACCTAGCCCATAATCCCTATTTATAGAGAAAATAACAAAAGTCTCAATTAAACAAGCTATGACCAAATAATAATATTCTATCAAGAAAAAAAGTACTCTTATTAGTAGTATATTAGGGTGGGAGACACACCCGTCCTTTTTGGGATACTTAAGGTTGCCCTAGACATGTTTATAGGTCGGGCTATTTGCTTAAACTCGAAGGCCCCACTCAAAATTTGGAAGGGTTTGGGCAAAAATATTATGCCTGAAAAATGGGTTTGGGAAAAAAATTAGGCCTATTTAAACTATGAGTTGCACTTAGGCTTAAACATTTAAGGCTCAAGTCCAACCTGGCTCGATCCATTTTTAAAGTCTGTAATGTTTTATATAATGTTATTTTTATATATTATGTAACTTATAACACATAAAAATTAGATTTATAGTATATGTATACTACTATAATATAAACATTAAAATTGTTCAACTGACTATATATAAAATTTTAATAAATAAAAAAAATAAAAAAATATTAAATATTAAATTAAATATGATATAAATATGTTTTTTTAAATAAAATCACATGGGCTTGGTTTAGTTATTTACAAACATGGGTGGGTTTGGGCAAATTTTGGGCTCATATTTCAGGCCAGACCAAATTTGGACAAGTATAAAGTGTGTTGATATCATGCCTAAGCCCGGCTCGGCATGGCCTATGAACACCTCTAGTTGTCGCCCATCACATATAAATAGGTTCTAATGGGTCTTTCATATATTGAGTATAATTATATGTATTATTTGGTCTTTAAACCAACTCATATAGTTTATCAAACCTAGTAAAAAACTTTTTCTATACCCAAAATATTATTTATTCATTTAAATAAATAAACTTATTTTATCAACTCAATATTAATCCCGTTAAAATCATAATGACTTTATCGAAATAGAATCTATGAGTAAATAAATTTAACTATTCTGTTTTACGGAACTATGATGACCAATTAATTTAATTTCTACTTCAAACTTTAATTATTTAATTACAATTTAATTAAATAATAGTTCAAAAAAATTAATTTAATCTTTAAGTTATCTCTTGTTTATAGCGAGAAAACATATTCATTGTGTATAGTGATACATACAATCTATTTGTCTAATTTGTCATTTTCATATATTCACATCATCGATTCAAACGCAAACCGTTCAAGGATATATCGAGCTAATAGAGAGACCAATTGAACATATATGATTAGGGTTCAATTATTTGTAATTAAGTTCTGTCTCTTCGTCTATTAATTATAACTAGGGGTGAGCAAAATTCGATTCAACTCGAAAAAATCGAAAAGAAACTCGAATTTTGAGTTAACGAATCGAGTTATTCGAGTCAACTCGAATTTTTTTCGAATTTCGAGTTCGAATCGAGTTAAGTTTTCGAATTCGAATAATCGAATAATTCGAATATCAAACTATAATATTTTACATTTTTACCCCAAACTCCCAAACCATTTTACTTTTCTCTCAAAACTTTTACTCCTTCCCACTTTTCCCCCAAAACTTTTACTCCCCTCCCATCCCAACCCCCTAATCTACCCAAAATTCATTTCCTACCAAAATCTTACTCTCCCATTTACTTTTTCTCAAAATTTTACTGCCAAAAACCCCCAAAACTTTTTATTTTCCCCCAAAATTTTTACTACCTCCTACTTTTCCCCTAAAATTTTTACTCCCTTCCCATCCCACCTCCCATCTACCCCAAACCCATCCCCCCCCCCCCCCCAAAATTTTTTTTTAAATATTTTCCCTCTAAAATTTTACTCCTCCATTTACTTTCCCTCAAATTTTTATTCCCCAAAACTTTTTATTTTCTCCCTAAACTTTTACTCTCACATTTTACTCTCAAATAAAAAATCAAAATTATCCAAAAAAATCACTAGACATAAATAGTAATAATTTTATTAATATATACTATTTATATTATTAAATTAAATTTCATATTTTATATTATTTATATTATTGAATTGTTTAGTCATATTGAATATTTATATTAAAATTGAATTATTAATTATGCCATAAAATATTCGTGTTAAAATTTTATATTGGTATCAATTTCACATTTTATCTTTAAAATAACTTTTATTAAAAAAAATCACATTTTTACATTTAATATATTTTTTAATTCTAAAATACAGTGACAAGCATCTGAAGATAATTGAAACAACTAAGCAAATAAAGAAGCTAACCCGTATATAAAAGATTAATAAATAAATTATGAGGTGATGAATGTTAATAAAAAATTTGATTAAGGTGGACAAATTTTATTATGGTAGGTGACAGTGATTATAAGGACCCAAAATTATTTTTTAAAATTTAACTCGAACAAATATATTCGATTCGATTCGATTTGAATTCCATCTCACTCAACTCGATTCGAGAAAATTTCAAATCAAATTAGGATGATAAAATATGATTCGTCAACTCGATTAACTCGAAATTTTTTCATTCAATTCGATTCGATTCGATCGAACGCTCAGCCCTAATTATAACATTATTTAATTATGGAGTCATTTCACTAGAGTACCATGACTAAGCTATCCTTATTATATACCATTACGAAAGCTACTTATCAAGTGCTCGTCCAATGACCTTATCATATATGTGTTACTTTTATAGGACATCTTTAATTTCTTTGGACAAAATTCGTTCTTCCAATATGATCTTATTTTATCTCATGATAACCATTATATCTTCGTTCATGAAAAAGTAAATTGCTAACACATAGTGATTAATTTTATTGGGTTATGAATTCCACTATTGTAAGGTAAGCTATGTCACGCAGAAGCTGTATACCCGATGTACTAGTTTTCGGCTCTATTACCAATTAAACTCAGATTCTAAATACATCAAAATATACAAGTCACGCACACATAGTCCATTACTTTTTCATGAAATAAGAAGTAATGGTTATCATGAGATAAAATAGGATCATATTGCTTTTCATTTAAATTATCTACTAATTTAAGTTGTCTTCTCGTATTATGATCTAACCACATAAGGCACTTAATGTTAGTTAAATGTTAGATAATCAATGAGCTAATATTTATTTTCATTTTGCTTTGTATGCAAAAACCGTTGAGAATATTATACAAAAGATATTAATGAGAATGATAAAATTTTATTAAATCAATTTATTTAAAAAATTACAAGTAGAATTAATAATATTACTACACTAAGGACACTAAATCACAACATTCTTTCCCATATAGTTGAAAAGTTAAATTTTATCTTTGATACAAACTTACCCTTTTTTTTTTTCTTATTTATTTATTTTCATTATTTTATGCAATGTGTTTTCACCACAAAATCATAAAAATTATTTAATTTTAAATTTATTTTAAATACTATTAAATATATTTATAAGAAATATTTAAATTATATTTTCAATTTAATATGAGATAAATATATTAATTTCTAAAAAATAAATAGATTAAGTTAATAATAAACTAACTTTTCTTAATAATAATTAATACTGAAAAATATTAAAATTAATCAAATTTATATTTTATTTGATGTGAATAATTTCGATATTTATAATCATAAAATGCTTAGTGATTAATGTAAGTACCTCAGAAATCTAATTAGAAATGTTGGAACGTTACATTCCTATAATCGCATTCTTAATGTTTAACCAGGAGGAGGAAAGAAGCATGCATTTGGCAGTTGGTAGTCATTTTAGTGGCAATTTGTAAGTGACGAGAAGCATAATAGAGTTAAGAGATTACGAAGGAGTCATTCTAGAGGGAGGACAAATAAAGAGCAGATAGTTGCTGTGAATAATGAACATACAGAAGTTAATTGTGAAGAATTAACAAATGTTTGTAACCCAGATGCTTATCCAAATTCTCCAATTCAGCTTTATGTAACAATACATTCTTAATGTTGGCATGATGTTGTTGCCATCAATCTTAAGTTAAGGTGACACCATTTCAATCAACAAAGCATTCGTTGCAGCTCATAAATAAGAGAATAATATGCTTCAACAACAATATACACACCAATCGAACTAAGACTCAATCTAAAAAATTATTCTGTAATTTTCTTATTCAAATTAATGTCTGATTGACTCGTTACAGCTCAATGATAATAATAAGCATTCCATGGCATCTTTTTCTATATTAATGAAGCACCGGAGGAAAAGCGTTGGAATTGTTATTGGAAGGTAAAATATTGAAATCATCGACCATCTCGGCCTTTACTAATACTTTTCTATATTATCAAAATTTACCACCATTAAACAATTTATATGAGAATTACCTTATTATATAGTGTAACTTTCTTCAAATAAACAAATAAATATAGAACGTACCTGACAAGCTGAGATTTTAATAAACAACTAGTATATAAATAAAATAATAGTAAAAATAAAAGCCTAGTGAGATGGTTCCATCCATCTCTCAATTCGCTTATGTGGGTTGATAGGATCATTTTTGTCCTATGAATATATGTGCAAGTGCTTCTCGACATCTATATTACACATTATGACATGTAAGCTACCAAGACTGTGTTTGGTTGGGTATAATGCCAACCCAATCAGTGGCAAATCAGGTCTCCTTTTAATGAAAGAAATTCATTTAAGTTTTTTTTATATATATATTTTATAAAATTTTAAATTAATAATGATAGAATTATATTTTATTCTCTTAAAAATTATAATAATTTAATTTAATCTTATAAAAATTGTAAAGATATAGACTATTAAAGTGATAAAATTATATTTTTACTATCGTAGAAACATACAATTTAATTCTGATCCAATTTTTTTTTTTTTAACTTTGAAGCTTATTACCAAATATCTTACCAGTCTTTTTTTTCTTATTCTTTTGCTTGAATCAAAGTAAAGGTATTTTGTAAAAGTACTGAGTCTAGTAGCATTCAGCAAAATCATCTAATAATCTATCTTTGGCTTCTCTCCTAATAGTTCCTATAGTGAGTGTATTATTCTTTTGTTTATGAATTGAGAAGAACTATGAATGATTTTAAATATTGTATTAAAAAATAGATATGATACAAATTTATAATAAAATTATTAAAAAACGAACATTTGTAACTAAAATAAATGTGGTAATAATTAAATAAGTAAAGTGTAATTTACCAAAAAAGTTGAAATTTTATCTTCAGAATAACTTCAAACCTTTATTAATTCTCGAACCACATATACCCCCGACTCCCTTTTCCTAAAACATGATCGATGACTTCAGCACCATTATAGCCACAAAAATCTCTAGGCGCAATAATAATAATAATAATAATAATAATAATAATAATAATAATAATAATAAATTACATAAATAATCACACAATTAGTAAAAAAATTATTTTAGCCACTCAAAGTAAAATGTTTACAATTTAAACAACTATGATAAATAATTAGATCATTTTGGTCAGTTTCGTTAAAATCACAAACAACAAATTAACATGGCAGTTAAAAAATTAAATAATAATGAATTTTGTCTTTAATTTTTACATAATTATATCGATTTAGTTATAATTTTAAAAAATTAATCCTCAAAATTTATAAATAATCTCAATTTAATCTTAATTTTAAAAAAATCAAACAATAAAAATACATAAATATTTTCAAATATATATAAAATAAAAATATTATCAACAAAAAAATATATAAAATTTTAAAAAATATAATAATATATAATAATAAAATTAAAATTAAAATTAAAATTAAAATTAAAATTAAAAAAAAAAAAAAATCCCCCTCTTCCTCTTCCCCAGACGGTATATACTCCACTTCATACCTCTTTGCTGATTTTCTTATTTTGTGACCTTTATTTATCCTGTTTATAGCTTTAACAGCCCCCAGATGAAATTTTAGTTGGTTTGCAGGATGATCGGTGTCAAGTTTTACTTGTAACTGGTATTACTTTATGTCCTTCAAATCTAAAAAACCAAAAAGCCTGCAAACTCCATTATTTGATGTCCAGACGGTGAAACTATTATTATGATTATTGTTTGATTTCCTTCGAAAAATGCTGGCCGGAAATCCAAACAATTTGCTTCTTAAAAGCTAACATTACATTCTCCTCTTGTAATTCCTGTTTACATTTATAGTATTATATAATAATTTTTTAAAAATGAATAATTGAAGAAATTAATTTTTTAAAAATAAAAATATCGAATCATATTTAAATAATAATAATATTGGAGAGAAATAAAAAATTTATTCTAATTAAGAATGAGGCGGTGTTATAATAGTTATTTATCACACATTTATTTAATTTATTGTATATATTATACTAAATATATTTAATTTTACTTTATGCTATTTTTAATCACTATTATAATTATAATATAATTTGATAAAATTGTTGAATTTAAAATAATAAATTCCTACTATTTATTAATATAATTTTTAATTCTTTAAATAATTTGCAACTCCAAAATATCAATTGCATCATAATCTAAACAAGAATTAATGTTCATCAAAACTAACTGTGTGACGATGATTGATTACAAAAGAAAATAAAAAAAAAATTAACATCTATAAGATGATGAGAATGATAAATTAAATTGAAAAGAATTCGATTTGCACTTCATTTTGACTATGATAATCTGATTATTGGTAGAACTAAAAAACTTGGTTAATAGCCGTTTGAAAAATAATTTCGTTCTAACTATTGTTAGAAAGAATCTGAATAGAATTAAAGAGTTTGCACATAAGTGAGTCAAAAAGATAAGAAAAGAGAGAATTGACACATGATATTTGTTAACGCAATTTGGATTTCTCAATCTTACATTTGCACAGTCTCACTCAGAGAAATATTTTATTGACCGATTGTCCGGATCACCTATTGGCTTAAGCCTAATTTATCCTTACACAAAAAGTAATTGCAGCCCCAATACCAACTCCAATTGTACAAATCACTCTCCCCAAATACCTCACTTTATGTAATTTCTCTCCATAACAAATCCTTACACAATGACGAGTCAAAGACACCCTACACAGCTGAAGAATAGTGTTAATCAACAACCTATTTATAGGGTCTCTAACATGATCAACAATCAGTGTTTTGATAAGCTTGAAACACTCTTTTAAAGGTTAAATTTATCTATTAATTATCTTCAGTATTTATCTTACAATAACCTTTATAAATAAGTTTTCCAACAGCATGAAATACTCCCTTAATAAATTTGACATGTGTCTCTAAAAACTAGCACTTCGATCACCAAGAAATAAAGGACTTCCATGTAGGGGCTGTGATGAAACGGTTATTCATGCCTTAAGAGATTGCGCTAAAGCTCAGGATGTCCTTGTTGCTAGTGATTTTGATAATAGATTGTTGATTAATTAATATGAGTTTTACATTGATTGGATTGAAGACTCAATGCATCTCTTGGACAAAAAAGCTTTCGTGGACTTCATCACTACCCTTTGGAATATTTGAAACTATAGAAATAATGTCATTTTTAGGGGTAAGGAGGAGGATGCTCACGTGATTTGGGAAAGAGCCCGTAAACTTAATGATGATTTCTGCATTCGTAATTTCTCTATTTGGTCGATCTTACCTTAGGCTTCTAAAACTTGTAAATGGGATGTTATTAAATTAAATGTTGATGCATCCGTGAACGCGAATAGAACGAGCTTGGGCATTATTGTTAGAGATTTGGATGGCTTTGTTCTGAGTGGTAAAGTGATTTTCATTAACAGGGTTGTTAACTCTAAGTGGACGGAATTGGATGCCTTTCTTGAAGGTATTCGGCTTGCTCAGTCACTCAATCTCGACAAGGTTATCTTTGAAACGAATTGTGCTTATATAGTTAATCACTTTTGTAAGGACAAGGATGATATCACGATTTTTAGCTACCATATTAAGAAGGCTCGTAAGATGCTTGATTCTTTCTCTAAAGTCAAAGTCAAAGTCAAATGGGTGGATAGCAGATGTAATAAAATGGCTGATTCTCTTTGTAATTGGTCACTGTCTAATTGTTGTAATTTGTCTTTTGAGATGGATTATCCTAGTGATATCCATAACCTTGTAATTTCTAATGTAATTTAATTTGAGTTAGTGGCCTCTGGGCCCATTCATTGTCAAAAAAATAAAAATAAAGCACTTTCATGCTTATTAAACCACCTTAAAGTATTCGATTGAGAAATATAGAATCCAAGTCATATTCAAATATGTTTTGTTTTGTCAAATATGTCATATTTAAATTGACCGAATTCAGTTTAACAAAAACCTGTACAAAACCCAAAACGATGGCCTAAGCAGAAAAATAGGTTCGTTATAGCATAATATGGAACAAACAGGTCAAAAACCAACATAAATAACAATATCAAGATAGAACATTTAAATATTTATGTGATATTATTTTTTTATTGTTATATTTTAATTGATTCTAGGAAGTTGAAGTTATTAATTTGTCTTTAATTTATTACATATATTTTATTATAATATAATTAAATGATGTAATCTCATATAAATCAAAAAAAATATTATGATAAGGGTAAGTATTTTATACACTATTAGCAAAATTTTTAAACTCCAAAAGCGAGGGATAAAAGGATAATTGTCTCTCATTTTTTCTCTATATTTATTTTTAATGTTTTTCACTATACTAAGGGAAATTTAAAGTAGAAACTCCAACAAGAACTCAAGCATCAAACAACTCCTTTAAAACATTCCATAAACACTTGATCCCTTAACAATGGAAATGTAAAAGTTCAAACAAAACCCCTAAGAACCCTATTCATACAGGCCCAAATGTTCAAGGCAAGATTGAAAGCTACATGGCATACCATGCCTAATAGAATACAGACACATACCCCTTCATTATGATTATCAACTCATCAGCACCAAACGTGTGTTTCCATCATTAGCTGGCAAAAACTCAAATGACATCTCCTTCTATTAAAATTGAGGTCTTCATAGAGTAGCCCATGTACGTGCCATGCACTTTTTCTTTTTTCACACTTATGTTTCATGTGTAATTCCCTTGACGTTATACATTTCTCTACAAATAGAAAGATGAATAGTTTCAAAATAGGTAACTTTATAACTTCCTCCTCAATTGAAGGAGTGTTGTTATTAATACCTCGCTAGAATAGGTCTCACCAGCCTTACCTTATACGATCACAACCTCATTGATTATAATTTTGTTTATGGATAACACTTCGCTAGGCATGGCCCTTGTGAGTGCGCATGCACACACATATATATACATATATACATGCTCAACATGTGGCACATTTCTAATATACTTTGCCAAGGGCAAGTATTGAGTCATTCCTCCATGTGGAACCCATAATAAGTCTTACCAAGTTTATATCAATCCTTTTGTTGATTGTCTAGAAGAGTTACTGTAACACCCTCATGCTCGATCCACTTGTTGAGGCCAAGCACCAAAATTTTACGTTCGTTGCCGAAGCAACTTCAAAGAAATTTAGTTTAAATACTCTTCCTAATCAATTTAACAGAATAATTTATAGTTAATATAAAGTTTTTAATTTCATTCCAAGTTTTATTCAAGCTTTCATTTGCTCTTTCAACAATTTATAGGCCATTTAGGACCTATTTACAGACTCTTCAAACTTCAGGGGTAATGTTGCGACGTCGGAAAGCCTCGTCGCGATGTGCACTCTGTTTTCTCTATAACACCCCTAACCCGTATCTGTCGCCAAAATAGGGTTTCAGAGCATTACCAAGTAACCGTAATCTAATCATTCATTTTAAACATTTCAAAAATCATAAAAACGATTCATCATTAACATGCATAGAGTCCCTTATTAAGCCCTTGAGGGTTTGAAAACACTTTAAAAACAATTTGAGACTAAATCGGGAACATTTAAAAATTTTAGAAAAAAGTTAGAAAAATTTTAACTGCAGGGTTCACACGGCCGTGTGGTCAGGCCGTGTGACTCACACGACTGGTCACACGCTTGTGTGTCTGGCCGTGTGGGCATTCAAAGTAGGGACACACAGCCGTGTTTCAACCCGTATAACTCTCTGACTTGGGTCACATGGTCAAGCCACACGCCCGTGTGCCATGCCATGTACCATTCGAAATGGCCTCACACGCCCGTGTGCTAGTCATGTGTCTCACACAGCAGAGTCACACGCCTGCGTGTCTAGTCGTGTGGACCTAAAATGTGTCTTAAATAACAAATTTACCATTTCCTACATGCTTGGGCATTAAACAATTCAAAAACTATTCACACGATCAAACACATTCAAAACATGCTAAAACAATCATCCTAGATGCTTAACCAATGTACCCTCATTGGTACCACATTTATATCATCAAAACATATCATCAATACATCATTTAAATTAAAATTATAAACATGGAAAAATCTATCAATTTGGCCTAGCTCATATCTACCTAAAACATTAACTTAAATTCACATGCACATACCAAGCTTTGATTCAACTTACCAAACCATACTATGGTTTCAAACACATGTTTATATATATACTAAACCAACATTACACTTATAACCTCATATACAATCCATCCACAAAATAACTATCATTTACACATCCTGGGTACATGCCGACACAAAAGATAAACATCACCACATTTGAGTTCAGGATCGTTTTTGGATACTGAATTGGCGATCAAAAGTGAAGTATCTAACCTGCGCATGGAAAAATAAAACCGTGCACTGAGTAAAACTTAGTGATATTTCTATAATCTGAATATTTAAAGACAAGAGATTGCAAATGTATAATTGAAATATAAACACATAGTAATATTTAAAAATCACAACTACCATATGCCAACCCTTGGAATTCATAGTATATCATTTCATACTATATTCAACTTACACATGCTATCATATTTCATTTGTTTCACAAATATCCTAATTCTCATACTTGCTATATAAATAGCTTTTCACATATCAAACCACATTTCATTTTAAAAATTGCATTATCTATTCCATATCCACTTCATGAGCACATAACTCATGTACCTCGTTTAATCACAACATATCTTATTTTCATGTTTCAAATCACTATCCCATTTTCAATTCTCATACAATATCATCCAATATCAATCATAGTACCGTTTTATATAAATATCCCTATTAACATGACTCGGACTCGGACGAATACACGGATCCAACCAACACACTAGTTTGGCACCCAGTGCCTCATCAGATAAATCTGAAGTAGTAACTGCGTCCAACGCTATATAAATTTGACACCTAGTGTCTCATCGGTTAAACCGAAACAAATTGGCACCCAGTGCCACACTGACTCGAAGTCAAAGAAATCCCTGAACTCTTCCTATCCTATGGCATACCATCTATATCTGACTCAACCCGATACAGTTAATAGGGTTCCAATTCACTTTCCAAATACAACCAATATCCAATTAGGCACATTATCACATTTACACACACACACACACACACACACACATATATATATATATATATATATATATATATTCATTTCAATTCAAATAATCCATACTTTCATAATATATATACCAATTCAATATCAAAGTGCCAAATACTCACCTCAACCACTTACCACATGCATTAAATCAAAATACAACAATTAGTAACTAGGTTCAGATTATAGAAATACAAACCGTGAATTCCGAGCTATTTGACGTCGATTTTATCCTTTCCCTTTTTAGTCGAGGATTTCGATATGACATTAGCTACGGAATTAAAACAATTAAAATTCATCAACACAACATAATTCAATTTCATATTGAATATTTCAATTTTTACTCAATATTAGCCTAAATTCCAATTTAGTCCCTAAATCGAGACTAATTTTTATTCTTCATATTTAATCTTATATTTTTATACTAATTTCACTTTAAGCTAAATTTAGATCCTTATTTTTAATTAAACCCCTAAATTTCAAAATTTTTACAATTTAGTCCCTATTACTCAAAATTTACAATTTATTCTACAATTTAATCCTTTTCCATTTCTATCTTAAAAATCTATCAATTTAATCCCTAATACTAAAACTATTCAAAATTAACAACATTGAAAAACTTAATCAATGCTAAAGTTTTAACATGGCTTTGGTAGCCTTAGGTACCATGATTTGAAAAATATACAAATTACAAGAAAATGGGACTAAATTGACTAACCAATTAAACTTTGAACCCTAAAAGTCCCTAGGCTGTGCATTGAACCTTGTTTTCTTCTTTCTTTTCTTTCTTCTTTTTACTATATTTGTTTTATTTTACTTTAATTTATTATATAATATGTATATACATTTACTTAATTATTAAGATAACATATTTTAACTTTAATTATTATAATATATAAAATAAATTTACATATAATTTATATATAATTCACTAATGCCTTCCCACTTAAAGAAACAATGGTATAATTGCTTCTTTAGTCTCTTTAATTATTTTTAAATCATAAATTAACTTTTACCTTATACACGATTTACTCCTTATGCTATAATAACTCTTAATTCATATAAATTCACTTAACCGAAATCTAATTAACTACACAAATAGCTTCATAAATATTTTTAATTTTACAAGTCCAATTTATAGGAGCGGAGTCCTGGGAGTACACTTTCTGACACCCTTGACTATCGGGTCGTTACATTCTCAATTTCTCCATGTTTTCAATTTTTGTTATAATCTAGTACCAACTTCCTATTTCACTTTTTACTTCATTCACCAAATCATTCTTTCATATAACATATTCTCAACTCTTAGCATCATACAATTCTACTAAAATATTATATTTACATTTTTTTTGCAATTTAATCACTATACAATATAATTCACTATTGTTCATATGCATCTACTTCCAATTTCAACGCCATAAGATTCTTAATCAAATTACAAGATTACACAACTATTAAAGTTTTACAAATAAGTTCATTAATGCATCATACAACAAATATTTACCTAATGTCTCAACAATTCATTTAAATTATTCTTATGTATTAGCAAATCTATCACTTATAACACTCTCTTAGTATCATACTCTTCTACTATTTATTTTCCTCCTCCTCTCCATTTCACATCCTTTTGTACGCGCGTGTGTATATATATATGAACCTTTGATTTTGAGTATAGTATGCTTATATGTAACATTAACTATGCTTTCACTAATTACATATTTTTAGCAAGGTTGTCCAATTGAGTAGTAGTCACTAAATTATTTATATCTTGGTCTACAGTGTTCCAAATTAATATTCGCTTATTGTTTTTGAAGCTAGACTCAATAAAATTTTTACCATAAAAATTCCATAATTTCCATTGAAGTTAATTAATTTATTATTTTCTTTAAAATTTCCTCTGTTCTGTTGCTAGGCAGCTTTTGTAACACCCCTAACCCGTATTCGTCGCTGGAACAAGATTACGAAGTATTACCAAAATTTCAGAACAATTTTGGTTAACTTATGTCATTTACTATTCATATTCATTCATCTCAAATTCAATCTATTTCATGTCAGAACATTACTCATTAATCAATTGAGATAACAATAACTATACGGATAGTACGCTCAAGGTGTACAAATCTATTCTCATAGATGAACGTATTCATCAAACCATTTCATGTTCATATATAAACGTTTCATACTTTCATATTTCATGTAACATTATTTTCATATATTTCAGGCAGATACATGTAAAAATAATTTCTTTTCATGTCATATTTTCATATCTCATATTTCATTCCATGGCAACTTACCTTTAGTTCATATTTAACCCTATCAGAACTTTGCTTGTTGAATTTATTTGAAATATCAATGGATACTCATATAGTACACTTAAAGTGTACAAGTCTGTAATCTGTCAATTTGTATCTAGTGGTACCTCTTTAGGGCACATAATTGGAAAGCATACTCTCGAGCCACATATCAGGATGCTCATCCGGGCTAAATCTCAAGAAGTTCACAAATAACTTTTAAATCAGGAAAATCATAATTGTTCACAAAGAGCCATGTAACAGGAGCACCAGATAGCCATGTCTCAGAGAGTTCAAGAGAGCCATGTCAGGACGCTCACAAAGAGCTGCGCTTGTGTCCGCAACGTATGCAGGATCACAACCGATCGAATCATGTAACATGATGCTCGCAAGAACTATGTAGTAGGATTACCAGTCCAGGCTAAATCCCGTCTACAACATATAATCAGTGAGATCAGGATTACCAGTCCAGGCTAAATCCCATCTCCAACATATAATCAGGACTACCAGTTCAGGCTAAATCCCGATTTCAACATAAGATCAGAATTACCAGTTCAGGCTAAATTTTGTCTTTAACATATGCTCGAGAAGGCTTATATCAGGATTACTCGTCCGGGCTAAATCTTTTTTGTAATGAGGTCAAGGATTACTCGTCCGAGCTAAATCCCATCAGCAACACTTGCAGGACCTCATTCCATATGGGAAATCACCTTTATCCATCGATATTCAATATTCAACTGGAACTTGTCATTTATCGGACATTATCTTTTATCGGGCTTTGTTGGACATATGCGAATAATTTCAAATATATTCATAGTATTTATATAATTTATATACACACATCCAATACAAGCATAAAAATATACAAAATTTAGTTACACGAACTTACCTAGTTAAATTGCAGAAATACCAAGATCTAGGGGGCATTTTGGTAATTTTCTATTTTCCCCGATTTTCACCAAATTTTAAATTAAAAATGTCACTCAATTTATTAATTTACTCAATAAAACAATTCATTTCCTTCAATTTGGTCATTTTTGACATTTTTATAAAATTGCCCCTAAAGTTTTACTTTTATTCAATTTAATCTTTGAGCTTAAAACATGTAAATTATCCATTTTTAATGTAAACCCTTGCTAGCTAAATAATCATATATTTATTTTTCTCCTCCTCTTCTCCATTTCACATCCTTAATGTATACATAATTCCACTATTTACTTATATGTTCATGTCAAGTTATCCACTTAAGTCATGGTCATTAAATTATTTATATCTTGAGCTACAGAATTTCAAATTAAGATCCGCTTGATGTTTTTGAAACTAGACTCAAATATATTTCTACCATAAAAATTTAAGAATTTATAATTTATCCAATAAGTACAGAAAAATATTTAAATTTATCCCTATTCTGCTATTTGACAGTTTCGACCTTTCTTTACTAAAAATTAATTATCTCTTAGTACATGATTCGAATGATGTTCCCGTTTATTTCTCTTGAAAATAGACTCATTAAGAATTTAAAAATTCAAATTTAAACCCATAATTATTTTTATACAATTTTTAATGATTTTCCAAACTCAAAGTAGTGGAACCCGAAATCATTCTAACCGTGTCTAACAAAATTTATTATATCTCATAATTTACAAATATATTGTTTACATAGTTTCTTCTATGGAAAACTAGACTCAAAAAATTTTAATTTCATATTTTATTCAACCTCTAATTCGTTTTCTACAATTTTTGGTGATTTTTCAAAGTTAAACTATTGCTGCTACCCAAAACTGTTTTAGTGCAAAATGTTTATTACTAAGTTTATAACACCCTTATTTCTTTTCTCTACAATATTTCTCATCCCTTTCTCTTATTTTCCTTCACTAACATATCAAGAACATAAAACCTTATATAAGAAAACTCTACATTAACATCAATTCCATGCTTTTTCAATAATATCAAACTTAAAAATATATTGAAATCTTGATGTTCTTACATTTTTCTTATTGATTTCAATCTTTAACTTAATTTTCTCCCTCCTCCATCTTCTATTTCTTGAATCTAACTTGATATTCTAGCTCCCCATAGTCTCCTTGTCATCTTTCTCTCTTGATGGCTATAGAAATGCTTTTGATTTCTAAGTGAAAATGGTGAATTTTTTTGTGAAAAGACCAAATTGTAAAGAAAGTAAAACTTTTTTTCTTTCTCTCTTGTTCTCACGTTGATCCATGGAAAGGAAGGATGATAATTCTTTATCTTTCCTTCCTTTTATACTAAATAAATAATAAAATAATAAAATATCTCATTAATAAAATAATATTTATCTAATTAAATAATTATAAAATATCATCAATATCATCATTGCCTTCTAGATTTCCTTCTCTTTTTAATTGACCATTTTGCCCTTTATTATCTTTTAAAATTTCATCCTTAGTCATCATTTAATTTGATAAAATTACAATTTAGTCCCTCATAATTCTTCACTTATTTAATTTGGTTCTAATTCATCCATTTTCCTTAGTTTCTAGATCATTCCACCCTTAAAATATTTGCACTATTGGTCCTTTAACTTTTTTATATTTATACTTTAACCCCTCAAGTTTTGAGTATTTACTCTTAGGCAACAAAATTTTTCTCACTTTTACAATTTAGTTGTAATACCCCTACCCGTATTCATTGCCGGAATAGAGTAAGAAGTATTACCAGAGTTTACAAATTAAATTTTTTTTTACTCAATATATCCCCTTTTATAGATATCTAACCTTCCCTGTAAATTTTAAATCGAGACCAATCCACATCAACCAAACCAATTCAACATATTTTCCAAATATATTCATGCATATTTATAAGATAACATCATCACATACCTAAAACCAGGTTTGTTAACCATACCAATGGCTAACTCTACATTCATTTCACAAAATCATTTACTTTATTAGCTTATACATGCCATTGATTTCCAAAATAAAATTTCTTTATATACCGAAATCCACGAGGTTGATAGTGTGATGTATCTCAGACCAAATCCGATCTCCGAGCTTTTAACACTACAAAACAGGGAAAATGAAACAAGATAAGCACTTTGTGCTTAGTAAGCTCATGTAACAAGAATTATACTTACCTAATATTTTCAATACAATACAATAAACATTTATATATCCATTCAATGCATTATTACCCTAATATGCACAAACTCAACATTCAAGTTAGTACAATAATTTGCATGTACCAATAATATATACCATGATTGATGAGCTCATCAATACCATGATTTCTATTTCCTTGTTATTTTTCCATATTTATCCCGTTGAATTTCTCGGAATTTCGATGGATTTTCAGAGGTACACTTTTAGTGTACAATTCCGAGTCCGTCAATTCATATTCATGTGCACACATTTCCATTTCAGAGAGCACACTCCCGCGAACCTCATCCTTACAGCGGGATTACCAGTCCAGGCTAAATCCCCTGTAATATAAACTCATAGAGTATTGTCGGGATTACCAGTCCAAAGCTAAATCCCCGCAGCGACAATTACTCTAATGAGCTTGGATCCAATTACGAGTCCAAAGCTAAATTCAGACCCTAATTCGGATTACCCGTCCGGGCTAAATCCATTTTCCACATATTCTTCGGGAGGGCTATATCAGGATAGGATCACCCGTCCGGGCTTGATCCTTTTTACCGTCAATTCCTTTTTCAGAGATCCATCGAATTTTCCTTTCATTCAACTGGGATTTTTTCCTTTTTTTTTTTATCAAATATATCAATGTTTTATCAATTTTCATACAATGAACATTCAAATCATATTCATATCAAAAACATGCATTTCAAGCATTTAAGAATATAATTCAAGTTACATGAACTTACCTTGATACTTGTTTGTGCACAAAAATCTACTAATCCTGAACTTTTTCCTTTCCTCGATCTAGCTTCGTATTTGAATCTTCTGGATCTAGATAAATAAATTTAATTATCAATTTAATACATTTCATGTTCATATACAACATTCTCTATAATTCAACTATTATTTATAGTTCATTCAAAGCTGTCTACTTAAGTCATAGCCACTAAATTATTTATAACTCGAGCTACGGAACTCCAAATTAAGTTCCGTTAATTTTCCCTGAAACTAAACTCATATATCTTTTTACCATAAAATTTTTCAGAATTTTTGGTTTAGCCAATAAGTACAGTTTATTCTTTAAAGTCACCCCTGTTCTGCTGTCTAACACTTCTGACCCTTCTTCACTAAAAATTTATTTTCTCTTCATACAGGATTCAAATGATATTCTCGTTTATTTCTATTAAAAATAGACTCATTAAGGATTCTAGACATATAAATTTAAGCTCCTAATTATTTTTCTTTATTTTTTTATGATTTTTCAAATTCAGAACAGGGGAACCCGAATTCATTCTGACCTTGTCTCACAAAATTCATTATATCTCAAAATTTACAAATCCATTGCTTACAATGTTTCTTCTATGAGAAACTAGACTCAATAAGCTTTAATTCCATATATTGTTCATCTTCTAATTCGATTTATACAATTTATGGTGATTTTTCAAAGTTAGTCTACTGCTGCTGTCTAAATTGTTTTAGTGCAAACTGTTTATTACCAATTTTCCCCTAAGCTTTTAATAAATGAGAATTTCGTCCCTACTCAATTAGTCTCTCAATTGAGCTTATTTTTCTCAATTAACACTTTATTATATCACCTTAAACTAGTTTACAACCTTTAGGAATCAGAGTTTCAGAATTAGACTTTAATTCCAAACATTTTCACAATTAGGTCCTAAAAATCAATTTTCCATTGAAATTACCTAATAAAATCATCTCATAAATAAATTAAAACTTTAATTTCATTCTATTTCATCATAAACTTACAGAACTCAATCATGGTGACTTTCAATTTGATCCATGAAATCAAAAACTAATGAATTTAATAGTAGGACCTAGTTGTAAAAGTCTTAGAAACACAAAAATTACAAGAAAAAGGCAAGGATTAACTCACTTGGTGCAAAAATTATGAAATACCAGCTTAGAGAACCCTCCTATGGCGCTTTTAGCTGCTAGAATTGAAGAGAAATGAAGAGAAATCTAGATATTTCCTATTTAGTCCTAGCTTTATTTAGTTAATTTTGCAATATTCCAATTTTACCCTTAATTTATCAAATTCCCTGCTGATTTAATGCCCCTGCCGTCCAGCCCAAATAAATTTGGGTCTAATTGCCTTTTAAATCCTTTCTCATTAGACTCTTAAGCTATTTAATCATTCTAGCAACTTTTACACTTATTACAATTTAGTCCTTTTCATTTAATTGACTACCCAAATATTAAAATTTCCTAACAAAATTTTAATACCACATTACTAACATTTCATAAATATTTATAAAATTATTTTCGACTCGGTTTTACGAGATAAAGGTCTCGATACCTTGTTTTTACCCAATTTCTTCAATAATTTCTTTTTCTAACTAACTACTAAATCGGTAAAATTTTTCTATCAATATTTTCATACGATTTTCCTATCATATCAATTTTCATGCAAAAATATTGAAATAAATTTCTCTTTAAATCGGATTTGTGGTTACGAAACCACTGTTCCGATAATTTTGAATTTAGGCCATTACATTAGTCATTTCCTAAATCAAGATATCATAATATACTTCTCAATGTTGTCATAACTCAAAATTTCCCTTTTTGTTGCTTTATTTTCTTATTTTACTATATCAAAGATAATATCTTATTGTAGAAATTTTTGGGGTATTATAACTTTGACCCTTCTCCACCAAAAATTAATTTTCTATCAGTACAAGATTCATATTATGTTTCCATTTGTTTACCTTGAAAATAGGCTCACAAATATTTTAAGAATACAAATTTCAGTTCCTAAATATTTTTTTACAATTTTTAATAATTTTTCAAAATCATAACAGGGGAACCCAAAATCATTTTGACATTGTCTCACAAAAATTCATATATCTCATAATCTATAATTTCATTACTTACACCATTATGCAAAACTGGGCTCAATAATATTTAATTTCATATTTAATTTAACCACTAAATCGATTTTTATAATTTTTGGTGAATTTTCAAAGTTAATCTACTATTGCTATCCGAAACTGTTTTAATGAATATATTTACTTATTATGATTTATATCACTAATACCAACGCTTAAGATTTATTTTACTTATCAACTATTAGATTGTTTTACAAGATCACTTGATTATGTACATCATCACCCTTGAATTATTAGTCAATTTAGTTCTTAAAGCTCACATATCATTAACAGATAGTTTTAAATCATAACTTCTCATAACACAAATTATATCACTATTTATTGATTACAATTTATAATATACTTTCCATCACTACTACTTAAATAAAATTCACATATTAAACACTCAATTTAGTACATACCTTAACTTATTACTTTGAAATATAAATGAAATTAAAATGATAAGTTATCTATTTTTAACAAGAACTTCCTTTTTCTTTGCTTTCCTTTTTATTTCTTTCTCACTTCTATCACTTCCATTCCCTTCTTTTCTACTTTCATCTATTCTAATTTCTCATTTCTTGCTTCTAAAACGATATTCTAACTCTCTAGTGTCTTTACTTCATTTCTTCTTTTGAGTGTGTTAGAGTATAAAGATGCAACCGTACGAAGCTTTATATGGCCACAAATGTCGAACTCCATTGTACTGAACCGAGCTTAGTGAGAAAAAGATTTAAGGGGTTGATTTGATTAGAGAGACTGAAGAGAAAGTGAAAATAATTCGCGATAGTCTAAAAGCAACTTCAAATCTACAGAAATCGTACGCGAATTTGAAATGAAAAGACATTGAATTTCAGATCGGCGACAAAGTATTTCTAAAAATATCACTGTGGAAGAAAATGCTTAGATTTGGTCGTAAAGGTAAACTGAGTCCGTGTTTCATCAGGCCGTATGAGATCATTAAAAGAATAGGTCCAGTGGCATATTGGCTAACATTACCGTCAGAATTAGAAAAGATCCACAACGTGTTTCATATGCCGATGTTGCGCTGATATAGATCAGATCTATCACACGTAATTTCTTCAGCAGATATTGAAATTTAACCCGACATGACATACAACAAAGAACCGATCAGAATTTTAGCTAGAGAGGTTAAACAATTGAGAAATAAAAGCATAGCATTAGTAAAATTTTTGTGGCAACGACACGGTGTCGAAGAAGCCACATGGGAACCCGAGGAAGCCATGAGAAAATAGTACCCAAACCTATTCACTGGTAAGATTTTCGGGAACGAAAATCCCTAAGGGGAGAGAGTTGTAACAGCTCGTTTTTAGTCAAATCAGAACAGTGGTTTTGGGACCATAAATTCAAATTCAAAATAATTATTTTATTATTATTTTGAGGTCTAGAGTATGGTAATATGATTTTGTGAAAATTTTGTTAAAAAAAATTATTGCTTGAGTGGTTAATTTGATAAAAAGGGCTAAATCGCGTAAAGTGCAAAAGTAATTTTCTATTAGCTAAAGGTGTCTAATAGCTATAGAACCTTAAATTTAAGGTCACTAAGTAGTAATTAGACCATTATTAAGTTAGTGGAAAATTATGATATTGGTATTGTTGTAATTAGTGTGATTAATTAAGGTTATCTTGGTAAATTAGTAATTAAAGATAAAATAAATAAAACAAAACAAAAATTGTTTTGTATCATCTTCTCTAGCCGAATTTTAGCAAGAAGAAAATTCATTTTAGGGCTTGAATTTTGGCAAGCTTTTCTCCTTCAATTAGGTATGCAAATTTAACCCATTTTTAATGATTTTTATGTTTTTGAGATTGTTGCAGCTTAGTCTAGCTAGACCAGGGACTATTTTGAAAAATCGTTAAAGATTTTAGATGTTTCCATTGATGAATTTCTATTTTTTTATGTTTTATGATAGAAAATGTATGGTTGTTGTTAGATAAACAACATTTGTTAAGTGATTTTTAGTAAAATGTCCAATTAAGGATTAAATTGAGAAACGTGAAAAGTTTGTAGGTAAATTGTGAAATAAATGAAAAATATGGGCTTCTAGGGACCTAATTAAAATTTGGTTAGCATGGGTTATGGTTAAATTACATGAATTGGTGTTTTTATAAAATAATGACTAAATTGTAAAAGTTGTGAAATTATAGGGGCAAAAATGTAAATGTGTTTTAAAGTGTATTTTGGACTAAATTAAAGAGAGATATAAGTAAATAAGCTGATTTTGATTACATATAGATCAAGAAAAGCAAAATACAAACTTAGATCGGGGAAAGAACAAGGTTACAAAATAGTTGACTCGTTTAGCTGTTTTTGTATCCGAGGTAAGTTCGTATGTTATAAATTTCATTATAAATGTATTTTATATGCTTTGATATTGCGTAAATTGTGAATACGAGACTACGGATATGTTCGATAGTGATTCAACGATAAATCGACATTCGAAATCCCGGTTGAACCTTAGGAATGATTAGGATACTAGTGACATGTCATTAGGAGATACATTGATTTGGCTTCGGGCCATGATATTGGCACTTCGAGTGTGAGCTTCATTGATTTGGCTTCAGGCTATGATATTGGCACTTCGGGTGCGAGATACATTGAGTTGGCTTCGGGCCATGATATTGGCACTTAGTGTGCAAGACTCCTAAGTATCCGACCTCTATTCCGAATGGTTCAATGGGTATATTGAAGATGTGAATCGGTGAGAAATAGATAAGTAACGATACAAGTATGTACTGAAAACTATACGAGCATTAAATCAATGGAAGTTGTGAGTTTATGATCAAGTATGTGGTTAAGTTCATGTAAGCTTGGGATTAATGCATTGTTTTATGTTATGTCATTTAATTCGTTTGGTAACTAAGTAGTGAAGCTTGCTTATTATTTTCATACGAGCTTACTAAGTTATAAAGCTTACTTTGTTCATTTTTTCGTGTTTTATAGTGATGTCAAAGCTAGCTCAGACTCGGGGATCGTTAGAGACTTCATCACACTATACAACTATCAATTTGGTACTTTTGAGCTTGTGTTTTGGTCATATGGCATGTATATGGACTTCGGTCATTTTGAGATGTATTTTGGTGGTAGATTTTTCCATTTAAGTTAGCTTGTAAATTGCAATGTTTTAGTATATATATATAACCATGAGAGTTGGCTTGATTTGGTTGGTTTGGTTATATATATATGTTCATATATAGATGTATTGTGAGTTCATGGATGGATATATGATGCTTGTGAATTATGAAGATTGTAGGAGATTAAAATGGTTGATACTAGAGTAGTTATATACTGGTGATTTTGATGCAGAATGATGCATGTTTGGAAGTGTATAAATAGTTGAATTATAAATGTGAATTTGGTATAAATGGTATGACATGTTTTGTGAGTAGTGTGTAAAGAGAATGAAAGTATTGAATGTGCATGAATTATGTTTGAATTGGTTGATTTAAAATGCCTTTTGATGCTATGTTTTGTGCCAATTAGGTCGATGTAGGTATTTTAAGTTCTGGATGGCAAATGGTTTGGTAAATAGCCTATTTTTCTCCACACGGGCAGAGACACGAGCGTGTGTCTCAGCCGTGTGTGACACATGGTTATATTACACGCCCGTGTATCCCCTGGTGTTGAAATTAAAATCAAGTCAGTATGCTCCACAGTGCCTCATACACAGGCGTGTGACTTGGCCATGTGGCATAAGTCAGTATACCCTACAGGTTTGGCACGGCCCAGCACACGATCTGGCACACAGGCATGTATGGCCATTTTTAGGGTACACGGGCCTGTGTGTTGGCCGTGTGACCCAAGTCAGAGAGTTACACGGGATCTGACATGGGTTGGGACACGGACATGTGCTCCTATTTCGAATGTCCACACGACCTGTGGCACGAGCATGTCTGTGGTCGTGTGAGGCATACGGCCAAGCCACACGGGTGTGTATTCCCTGTTTTTGAGAAAATTGTCTAAGTGTTCAAAAAGTTTCTAAAGTTATCGGTGTAGTCCCAAACCACCCCTAATGCATGTTTAGGGCCTCGTAAGCTTGTATTTGGGATAAAATGTATGATTGTGAATGAAATGTATATGATTAGATTCATTGTATATGAAATGTATGTTTAAAATATGGTATAAGTTTGGTAATGCTTCGTAACCCTATTCCGGCGTTGAATACAGGTGAGGGGTGTTACAATATCAATTTTAAGTGTGTTACAATTGCCATGTTCCCTAAAGGGCAAACCATAATAAGGCAGGATGGACATGAAGTCTAATGCTCGTAATTGACCATATTTGCCTATAAATAGCCTTCCTTAGCCTTGATGGACTTTTTCAACCTCTTTCCTTCATGCCATATACTTCTTTTCTCCTTTCATTTAGTTGTTTTCAACACTTCATCACTACGTAAGCCATCACCTCTCTCTACTTTCCACATTGGTTATCAAATGATATTGATGAAAGAAAATCAATATTAATTCCAATCTTGTAGATTTGCTAAAGTTTTTTATAGTTGGAGAAAAGAAGGGTCTAAAGCAATGTAGTTAGTTTTGCACTAGTTTTGGTTGCACTTTTCGGTGCTCACCGTTCCAGTAATAAATCAGAATGACCACTTCTCTTTTCTGGATTAGCGTAAATTCTGATCTGTACTGGCTGCAACGGCTTGTTCTTGCCAATTCCAGTTGCATCGACTAGTGTCACAGGCCAAGGTGCAAAGCTCGTGACCATCGCACAAGATGCATCCTATGGAGGTCTATGACAATTGAGAGGATCATTTGACCTACGAGAATTAGCTTGATTCAAAGAATTGATGAAGAAGCCTGTTTGATGATACAGATATGGAAACATAGGCTACCTTGGTAAATAGGGAAACTAATCTTAGAAGATTGAGGGGAATCATATCTGATAAGATTAGATTTAATTTGATTATGTAATCTTGTAAATCCCTTGATTGTAGGGATAGGTTTAATCTCGCCTGTCAATGTAACTTGATCTAGACTGTTGGTTCTAGGGGAGCTCAACAATAAATAAAGCCTCCCCTCACTTGTAAAGCATCCATTTGAATCTATTCATCCATTATATTCTTGTATTCTTTGAGAAAGTAATACAATTGAGAGCATTTACTCAAATATCTCTCGTGCATAAATTTTTTGTGGCTATTTTTTGAATTTTTTTATTGGTGTTGCTTTCGCTATATAAATTTATACTTTGAAGAAATTTTTTTGTAAATCCTTAATTGTTTGCTGGTTAAATTGACTTGACATGTTTACATCGAAATGATTGTCTAAGGCCACATAAATTACAAAACTAAAGTTCTAGCATTGTAAGACTAGAAACTAAAGTTCTAGCATTGTAAGACTAAAGTTCTAGCATTGTAAGACTAGAATAGAACATTGCGCACCACCCGCTACATGAATAATATTAAAAAAATAAATAAAATTATTATTTTTAATAAATTAAAAAAATTATTAATCAAATTTAAATTTTAAAATTTAATCGAGGCAAATGAACAACTTTAAAATTTAAATTAGAAAATTAATAAATAATTTATATAACAAAGGGAAAAAAATTTCTTAAATGCTTCATGAATACAATTTTATTTATTATGAGATAATCTTATTGTTATAGATAATTATAGATAATTTTGTTGTTAAGTATGTGAGATGTATTTATCTTTATTTATTTTATGACAAAATTGTGTTTTTTTTATATTTAAAATTATTGAATCAAATACATTTGGAATTCAGCATATTGACAGCCGGTAAAAAGATTGATATTTGTCCGTATTAATGAAGTCCAGAAAAATTATGATTTTCTACACACTTTATAATATAGTGCCAAATGGAAAACCCAATTTCCCTAAATTTTGCCTAGACCTACCAAGGGGCTCTTTTCTATTATTAGGAAATTAAAATTAATTAATCCATCCATCCATCTTCCCTAAATAAAAATAAAATTGTTTCATCACTGAAAATCCAAAAAGCTTGCTGAATTGAAACAGAGAGCTGGATTTAGTTTTAATGTCAACTACATGCCATCACATTGACAAGGCAAAAGAAAATGCTGCAAATATCTAAGCCCATCTTCAATACTCACATACCTCCAATCTACAACCCTCAATATCCCTACGCTCACTTTTTCCACTTTCATGTCCACCTTCAAATCTGCAACAATCCCACTTCCCACTTCGCTGGAGCAACACCCTGGGCAAGGAAGCTCCTCCGAGAACCACCCTTCCACCGCCCTACAACTTAACTTTCCTTGCCAATCCATCATTGTAAAAATTGCTTCCCATCCTTTTAACACCACGTTCCACGTTACTTTCATCTCTTCCAAACCTTTAATCCCCTTAAAACTGCCATGCTTTACGTCAACATCGAACTTGAACACTTGGTTGTTATTCATTTTGCTTGCGGCTTCTGCTATGGTGAAGATAGGGACTCCCTTGGTGGATAATTGAATGGTGAAGACAATGTTGTCTATGGAAAGGCGTGGTTTCGATGGGGGTTTATGACGCCGTTTGAAGGCGGCGAGGCCAGTAGCATAGAGGCGATGATATGGGACGGAAGGATAAGAGATTTTGAGATTAGACAAAGAAGGAAAACTAGAAGAACAAAGGGGCTGCCAAACGACATCTAGGGACATAGCTTGACACCATGATTTGGAAACACATGAAGCAAGGGCTAAGGTTTGAGGATCAAGGTAGTGAGCAACCATGACAAGGGCTTCCCATGTTGGTAGATTTTTGGACCTTGTCTCAGACATTTTTAGCTTTGGTTTCCTTCTTCCTTGTAGATTCAGGGACTTTGGTTTCATTTTATTAGCTGTTTGAGGTGAGAACTTCTGTGGGGGGCACGTGTAATATGATGGGATGTTGCATGGAATTTAATTTACACGTCAGGTAGGAGAAACAGATTCTAAGCATTACACGTGCATTTTTATGTCATGCACACGTTTGATGGGATTTCTATTTGTCCAACAATTAAATCAAAGGGTAAATTACACCATTAATTACTAAATTATGATTAAATTTTAGTTTAGTTTTAGTCACTTAATTAAAAAGAATTATAATTTTATCATTAAACTATTAAAAGATTTTCATTTAAATAACTGGGATATTAAAATTGATGTTATATGACTTTCTTTATTGCACTAACTGCACCAATTAAAAGCTTTCTTTCCTTTTTTTCTTTACAATTTAGTCTTTTTTCATGAAACAACATTAGACATTAAGAATCTGCGAACCAAATTTTAAATAGTTTTTTTTCTCCAATCTCTAACACTAATCGTCAAATTAAATTGGATCTAAAGTATCTTCTTCTACTTGTCGATAGTTTTTGATCCACAGAATCAGTGCTTGGAGCTTCAAACTTAAAAAAGAAAAACCTAACATCCTAGTGACTTGAATAAAACTTTTGAATAGTTCAATGACTTAAAAAAAAACTTTTAGATAATTTAGTGACAAAATTATAACTTTTTATAATTAAGTGATTTAAACACAAACTTATCAATAATTTAGTTACTAATTATCCTAAAACCATGGATGTTGGAGAAGCCCACCGTTGAAAACTTCAAAATTTATGAGGTCAAAAAGGCCTATAAAATAAGTGGAGAAGTATTTGGATGATAAAAATATTGAAAAATTTAAAGATAAGTAACAAAACTTAAAGGAAAGCGAACTGGGATGGAGCGAGGACAGATGAATCTAACATCTATGGAGGTGGTAATATTTTTTAAAATTACACATTTATAATGGAGAGCGTGCCAACTATAGAGTTATGGTGGATTTAGCAACATCCGTCTCCTCTCTACTCCATTATTTTCCCTATTAATATTATTATATAAAACTATCTTTTAAGGGAGCCATAAGAATAAATGAGGTATAAATGACTTTTTTAGCTTATTTTTAATATATATTTGCAGTTCCTAAGAGCTCTATAAAAATAAATAAGGGCATAATAGAATTTTAATATGTTAGAATTTATATATAATACCAGGAATATAATCCTAAGACTTGTCCTTTTAATTATTTTATTTTAAATTTAAAATATTATAAAATTAATCACTAAAATTTTGAAATAAATAGTATCAAAATTTTTCATTTCATAATCCAAGTCTTTATCTATAAAATCTAATGCTCATAATTAAACATGTTTCCAATGTGTGCCATATATATAGCTTTTACCTTAACGATATTAGTAGTGGTAAAATTAGAAATTATTTTTAAGGGTGAAAATTAAATTGTAATTTTTATTATAGTAAAAATATAATTTTATTATTTTAATAGTTTATATATTAAAAATTTTTAAAGGATTAAATTAATTTTTTATAATTTCGGAGAGAAATTAAAGTGTAATTTTACATTTACTAATTTAAAATTTTAAAAAATTTAAATGAAAAATTTTCTATTTTAGAAAATTAAAAATTATTATGTTTCAATTACATTGTTTTTCATATATTTATATTTTAGATGATTTTGATTTACATGGAGACAAAAAGAGATAGAAGTTTTGTTTATTGCTTAATCACCTTATATCCATATTAAACATTTTGCTCCATATTATTATTATTATTATTTTGATCATACTCCATATTATTTTTTTAATTATAAAAATTTAGAAAATAAAATATAAACAAATAACGTTGATTGGTTAATTTATAATTAAACTGATTTAAATAAATAATGAATTATTTGTACATTCATTTTCATACTTTTCATTTTTTTTGATTTCATATTTAAATTTAAAATTATAATATTTTTTAAAAAAAATCCAATTAGTATTTTACATTCATTCATGCAATAAAAATTAAAAAAATATATATTATGAATTAATGTACCACAAATACAAAAATATGTTTGAGTTCAATAATTGCTAAAATATTTGCAATATTAATGGTAGTTTTTATATTTGAAAAAAAGGAGCAAAAGTAATATATATATATATATATATATATATATATATATATATTCATTCTAGATTTTATCATGGACTAAATCTGATTAAGTTTGGGCTGATTCTAAATTTTAGGTTTAACTTGAAAAATAAGCTTAAAATTTTGCTCAAGCCTGGCCCAAATAAAAAATGTTAAACTTGAGTTTGGCCTAGCTTATTTTTTAACTTTTTAACTTTTTCTTAAAATTTTTAATTTGTTTCAATTTAGTCTTGAATTGTTTATAAGCTATTCTTAGGGCCTCAAAAGCTCGATTTAGAGACAAAATGCATATGATTGGTTAGTATTTAATAAGGTTAATCTATTTAATATTATGATGTTAAATGTTTTGCGATTGATCGGCAATGCTCTATAACCCTAATCTGGTGACAGAGATGGGTTAGAGGTGTTAAATGTGACCTGACCCATGATCAAGTCTAATACATTCTTGTTGTTATGTTTTTTTTTTTTGTATTGTAATTATAGTATGATTTTCTCCATTAACATAGCTAGTTGTCCAAGCAAATAAATAAAAAATGCATATGTAACATATAAATTTTAATAAAAAAAAGTACATAACATTAATAAATATTCAAGTTAAAAATCAATGTAAAATAATTGTCTCCTTCAACTTCAACTCTCGACCCTATAAAATTATGTCCATCATTCTCACTTTCATTACTGGTGATAAGCTTTTAGTTCGTAAATTTTAACCTTCCTCTAACAATCTTTTTTTTTTTTGTTTTTTTTTTTTAAAACGTGCAAAATTTGCACTTAGAAAATTGTGCTAACTTTGCAGCAATTGCTTCAGAAAGTTCCTTGTAACATAAGAACCCGAATCTTCTACTACTCCCACTCAACTTTTATGGAAGTAAAGCATCGACTACACTTTCAAATCTCTGACCAACATGAAGGCAAGTTGAGCACGAAGGTTGTAAAACACTCTCTCCATAACATGGAACAAATTTCAATTGTTGCAAATTCAAATCCCAATGATTAGTAACCCCCAAATGAAATTGAATGAAATTCTATAAAAGCATAATCCAATTACTTGAAGAACAAATATTTAAAAAAAAAAATAGTAAGTAAATAAAGTAAATTGTAACAGAAAGTAAATAATACATTTTAGTAAATAGATAAAAAATTTTGAAATTTCTCAAAATTGATATTTAAAGTTGTAATAAATTTTATTATGCAAGTTTCAAAAATTTTTTATGGAAGTTTTATTGTATATAACCTCTAGAAAATGAATAAGAAATGGGTCAAAGGTTTCATAAAAAATAGTGACTATAAATATTCATGTTATCACATAAATTTCACAAAAATAACAAAAATAGTCCTATTGACATTTTTAAATGAAAGTGAATAGTTTTTTTTACTCTATTTACTTTGTGTACTCTCCTTAGGTGTTGATTTTATTTTTATATATTATATAGATAAAGATAATATACAAATTTATTTATTTTTATTTCTTAAGGTCTTTATTGGAACGAGTTGAGTAACTAATCCTCCGCATTCTGTAAACCCATTAAGAAATAGATACTGACCACGAGCCTTTGTAATCTTTTTTTAAAAGAAAAATGATTCTGCATTTATTTATATAATTCTTGAGTAAGCATGAAATTTTAATTGTTTTTTCATGTTTGTAGTCTCCTAAAATTCTATCCATGCTTACTCATCCGGAAAATGAAACATTTTTTATCTTCTTCATTTATTTATGTAATTCTTGGACTGAAATATTGAAATGTGATATGAAATAATAAGAAAAAATACTTCATTAAAGTCCAATTTATCTTCAATTGATCTCTACTAAATTCAAAAATTGAAAACGAATAAGAAAAAATCATAAAAAAAAAAACTAAAGCCATTCATAGGAACAAAAACAAAGCATAGAAATATTGGGATTAACAAATGTGAATCTAGTAAAAAGAAAAAGAAATTCCATGAATTTAAAGGTTTTCTAAGATGAAATCAAAAAGAAAAAGAAAAAAAAAATTATAAGACAGGCAAATAACAATTTGTAAATGTAACTTAAAATTTTTAAAAAAATTTAAGGGTAAATTACACCAAGTCACTCAACTTTGAGGTAGCTAAGAAAACAGTCGCTCTAGTTTCAATTCAGTCACTTAACTTTCAAAAAATAATAAAACAGTCACTAACGTTATTGAAAAGTGACAAATCAATCACCCATTAACTTTTTTCGTCACTGGCTTAACGGCATTGTTGACGTGGCCAGTTAACTTGTCACGTTGGACGAGGCAAAGTTGAGTGATTATTTCTTTTTCGTTCTTCCTTTTCTATTTTTTTAATAATTTACCCAATATTTTTACTTTTTGCGTAAATGGCTCTATATGTTTATTCCTTTTCTTCTCCACCCTCAAAACCCTTGGCATAATCCTAATCCTAACAGTAACTGAGCGAATCGTTCACAAGGGAACCGTAATAAGTGCTCTCCCAACACCCCCTCCTTCTCATCCCACCGTCGGTCACCCCAAACCTCCAGCCAAGAATCTCATCATGGGTCAAGTCAAGATCCTCAAACGCGACGAAGATCTTAAACAATCTAAGTTGGATAAGCATGTGAGGTTCATAAAGGAAAACGTTGATATAGAATTGGGTTCCACCGACTATTTGAGTTCAGATCCCAGGTCCGTCCCGACCCAAATCCAACTCACCGAATCAGAAAACAATGAAAGTAAGGTTGTTCCAATCTCGTTCCAAGTTTTGTTCCATTGCCAGCATTTTTTACAAAGAAGATTGGGGTTGCTTTGAAGGATGATGTCGCTATGAGTGCCTTGAAGAGGATATTAAGGTTAGATTTGCAGCCACAACCAAAAAACAAATGATAATAGTGTGGGCGATGATTGACTCAATTTGTTGTTAGATAGCTAATCTCTTGTTTGGGTTCTCTAATCTTTGATCATCCCTTATTTTTTCAAGGGGATAGATCAAAATAGATAATCAAGTGTTCTTTTTACTATTGTATAGCTTTGCAATTGTTTGGTTTAATATGAAATTGTCTATTGTCTAGCAACTTCTCCTTTTTATTCTTCTCTGTTTCTTCTTTTTCTTTTATTGCCAGTCCATTTAGGGTTTTAAATTGGGACTGTTTACATAGGATGCCATGTCATTTTTTTGTTATCTCTGTAACGGAAAATAGTTAAAATGATTGTTTTGTTATTTTTTAAAAGTTGAGTGGCTATTGGTGTAATTTATCCAAAATTTAAAGATAAGAAACATTATAAAGATTAAATGTTAACATTTATATTTAAAAAATTTAAAAGTTAAAAAGTTTGAGAGTTTTTTTTATATTATTAAATAGCACATATGTAACAATTTCATAAAATTGATCAATTTTAAAAATACCTTAAATAAAATTGATGAAATTAAAGTAGAGAGATTAAATTCACAACTTTTATAAAATATACGTACTAATAGCAAAATTTAACATTAAATAATTGAGTTGAATCTTAATACAAGTAACTTGACGAAGAAGATGATGAAATATACATGAATGTAAAGATGTGTAATTAAGATTTGTTAAAAAATAAAGTATATAAATTGATAATAAAAAAAAACAAAAAAACAAGTTAGTATTTAAGGTGAATTGCCTGATTGAAGTAGCTAGAATTTACACCTGCCTAATATGCCTAATTAATTTGGTAAATATAAATACGTTTTTTAATAGTAAATCTTTTTTTCACACATTATTTAGTAATTATAGTAATTGATTATGACATAAATTTGTGTTTCTATTTATAAAAATGAAATATATTTTATAATAATTTATTTATCTATTTGAAAAGTATTAATATTAACGATAAACGCCCTGATTACGATAATAAAAAAATTATCTATTTAGTTAAGTTATTTTTTTAGTAGTTTCATTATAAATTTTGATAATATCTGTTATTCTTGGCATAATGTTTCGAACTATTTATAGTTTATTTTCAATCTATAAATAGGAGGATAATAGGATTCAATATAATTTTAATTGTATTGGAAGGAAATATGAAATAAAAAAGAGAGAGTATATAATAATAATAATAATAATAATAAGAAGTTATTGTGAAGAAGACAATGAGATGGATATTAGATTTTTCATAATTTAGGTATAAAAGTTAAAAAGGAAAAGTAATTGCATGGTTATAAAAAACGTAGAACCAAATGGGAAAGGAGCGGAAAGAGAGAAGAGGGTGACGGTAATCACAACGCCAACGTACGGACAAAAGCGCCTGCTCTTTCCCTTCCCTTCCCTTCCCCTTTTGAATATCTGTTTATCAACTTTCTCTTCAGTTTCAAATTCAATTCTTCATATGCATATGCATATGCATGTATTTATATACACACGTCTTCCATCTCTGTATCTCATCTCATTCTCATTCTCATGGCTGCTCTCTCCTATGCTTCTTCAAAGCCCATCTCTTCATCTTATCAAGCCCTTAATTATCGTCTTCTCTTGCTCTTGACTCTCCTTCCATTAACCGTTGCCTTCTTTGCTTTTATTCTCCAATGGCAAGGTGGTCTCATTGACCCCCTTCTTTCGTCTCCTGATCCTTTCCAGTTTCCTGGCATGGACTATCCTGGATCAAACTCTCGCCCCCATCGACGCTCCGTTTCCGATTGCGTCGATGTTTTGGGTCAGAGCCGGTCCCCGGCTTTCCCTTATTTTAAGGATTGGAATTTCGAATTCGGCTCGAATCTCAGGCCTAAGGTTTTCGTGCCTTGATACGCTTTTTGGGTCTCCCTTTGCTATGTAGTGGATGGAAATTCATATTCTTAATTCTATGATGTTAATTTGTTACAATTTATTGTTAAAAAAAAAAAAAACCTGACCCAGGTTCGGCTTTTCTCCCCCGAAGAAATTTGAATAGGTGGTTTTGATTAGCTTAATGCACCTGAATTATAGTTAATTTTAGGTCCTAAACCTTAAATAACTTCATATGCGTCTTCATTGTTCATAAGAGCTCGAAAATTCAGATCATAGAGAAAAAAATAATTAGATGGTAATGTAAAGAAATACAAATTAGAGGGGAAAATCAATTCCAGGAAAACATCTTTAAACCCAAAAACACAATATACAAAATATAAAAATGTGATGCTAAATATATGTTTTATTTATTTATTTATTTATTTCAAAATACTGGGAAATGTTTCAATTTAAAAACACCTAATTTGTTTCTTTTTTAAATCTCTAAACCGTTAATCTGATCCATCTACTTGTTTTTAACTTCTTAATAGATTTATGGGTGCTATTTCTTACCATATTTTTGGTGGTTTTTTGGTGCATGCCAGATATGTATTGTTTCAAGTACTGCTGCAGGCTTAGAACAGATATTACCATGGATATTTTTTCACAAGGTTATTGGAGTTTCAACCTTTTTCCTTTTTGTTGAAGGGAAGGCTGCCTCTCCCGTTGTGTCCAGAGTCCTAGAATCGATTCCAGTTTAGTATAAATCCTCTGTTACTCCTTTTTATTAGTATCTACTATTATTTATTTCACTTTGGTTCTGTTCCTATGTGCAAAATCCAATCCCTAACAGGGGGTGGAAGTGATATACCGAACAAAAGAATTAGAGGAACAACAAGCTAAAAGGTTGGTACATGATTTGGTTTAATAGCTTATTGTTTGTTGTGGTATTGTTCTAAAAGGCATTATTTACACTTCCTTTTTCATATGCGAAATTTAAATGATTGTTGAACCCAATGCTAGATAGTAATGAAATCAAAGTATACATAGTGCTTGACCAAAGTAGAAAGACCATTATGGTGAGCCTTCTAAATCGAAATAAATAACACATTTTGAGTTGAGAGACATGTTCTCTGAAATAAATAGTGCTACGTCTACCATTTTCGGGATATGACCTTTACCTGCTTTCTTTTTCTGTTTTAGTACTTCATTTCAATGCCCAAAAAGGGCAGCCGTTATATGTCATAAGATTCTGACTTGCCCTTTTTTTTCTTCTTCTTT
Source organism: Gossypium longicalyx (assembly GCA_025698465.1). Lineage (NCBI taxonomy): Eukaryota > Viridiplantae > Streptophyta > Magnoliopsida > Malvales > Malvaceae > Gossypium > Gossypium longicalyx. Next base: position 4,320,089 of record CM046995.1, on the reverse strand, counting down.
CTTTTTGTTGTAGTCGGATCTGGAATGAGACTTGGCTGGCAAAGTTCTTCTACAAACCATGTAATCATGAGTTGTTTGTGAAGCAAACTCTTAACATGGAAATGGCTATTGTAATGTCAAGGGTATGCTGTTGCATTTTCATCTCTGGCATAATGTGTATGTTTGGTAGCATAAATTCATGTTCAGTATAACTCTTAGCCTTATTAATTTTTCTTCATTCATTTATAGGATGCTGGCATGGATTGGATTATTCATCTTGACACTGATGAGCTTATACATCCCTCCAGTGCTCGTGAGTACTCTGTCAGACAATTACTGGCAGACTTGCCTGAAGATGTTGATATGGTTGTCTTCCCAAATTATGTGAGTGGACTTGCTATATTTTAGGTATAGAGGTTAAGGATGTTTAGTTGGTCAAGTTGTACGTTTATTCTTTCATTGTTGACACGGTAGGTGTTTATATCATGTGAATTTTCTCAGGAAAGCTGTGTTGAGCGGGATGATATAATTGAACCTTTTACTGAGGTGTGATCTCCTCCATTTGTTTCTCTTCTCATGCTTTGCTTTGGCTAGGTTTATGACTATATGACTTTTATTAGTTTGATGGAATATTATTAGCAAATGTGCCTGTCAATAGGATTTGCTGGAGTTATGATCATATACGTGCATTTATTGTATATGAATCTATATTCTATATTTGCATAGGTCTCAATGTTCAAGAAGAACTTTGATCATCTTCCTATAGAAGCTTATCTTGGTAACTACAGACGGGCAATCCGTGGTAACCCAAACTACTTTTTAACCTATGGAAATGGGAAAGCAGCTGCTCGTATTCAAGATCATCTTCGTCCTCATGGTGCACATAGATGGCATAACTACATGAAGGCACCAAAGTATGTTATTTCTCCTATTCCATCCATTTTGTGTAAATAAATTGATATGGTTAAATGTATTATTATGTATATCTGGCATTGTGTACACTGCAAATAGTGTAAAGTCCCTTCTACTGATTCAAGGAATCTTTGATCAAGTCCACAACAATTATGCCTAGACACACTTTTAGGGCCAAAAGCTTAAGAAAGAGTGACATTTTGCTTTCTTTAGTTTTTAGTTTCTTTTATTAGCTTTCTTTTAATTGCCAAAAGAAGATAATATTATCTCTCTTTACAAGAATGAAACATTGGATAACAATCATAATATAATCCGTGTGTAATTTTGGGTTTGTAGATTGAAGTGAACACACATTGAGCTTTTGTTGATGATGACTTTCTGTTAAGTAGTTAAACAATAAATAAGACAATTTTTAAATTTTCTATCCACAAACCATAAATTTCAAGCTTATTATATACTTCTTTTTTCTTTTTATGTGCCTGTAATTGGCCTTGCACCTTTGACAACATTGATACGTACTTTTGTATGATATGTTGTTCATTGCTTCAAGCACTTCTTTCCTTTCTTATTTATTGATATATAAACTTCCTTGATTTTGTGGAATATATCATAGGGAGATCAAATTGGATGAGGCTGCCGTTCTGCATTATACATACACCAAATTTTCTGACCTCACTTCAAGGCGTGATCGATGTGGCTGCAAGCCTACGAAGGAGGATGTTAAAAAATGTTTCATGTTAGAATTTGATAGAGCTGTGAGTTCCAATTGATGCCTAACTTGCTTTTCAGTTTCCCTTGCCCTTGCTTTTACTTGAAGGATTTCCTGTATTCCATTTAGGTTCTACATTAAACCAATGTGTGTGTCATTTTTCCTGCCATTTTTAGATAATACTCCTTTCAAAAATAAATGGCTTTATGGTCTTAGGAAAATTAATTTACGGCTTACCTGTCATTGGGTGCAAAGTCGTGTGTTACTTTCAATATTTTCAAGGATCTTTTAGAGGCAGATTACTAGTTTATGTCGGGCTTCTCCTTTTATTTACTGATATGGATGAATGTTGAGCTTGATTGCTTATCTCTAAGTTTATATACTAATGTATTTACATGATATTGGGTCATTTTATATTCCTAATATTTGGGATTAATTTGCTTAGAGTTTGTTCACATTTTATTTCATACAGGCATTCATAATTGCTTCAACTGCATCAGAGGAGGAAATGCTTCGCTGGTAATGCTTATATTAACATTTGAAATATACTCTAAAATATATTCTATTTTAGATTGTAGAAGAATTGTTGATGATGTATACTCCTTGCATTACCTAGAGGATGAAGATTATATATTTCTCTTCCTCAAATAGTATGGTTTTTCTGACTTAGGTACCGTCACCATGTGGTGTGGACTAATAAAGAATTGAGCTTGAAACTTTTGAAGAGGGGCATTTTAACTCGGATTTATACTCCCATGGTGGGTAAAAGTAAAACTACTACAACTGTTTATCTGATGCCTTGTGTTTTATTCTTTCCTTGATTTTCGCAGTGAAATATTTGTGGTCGAAATGCTGGATCCTCAAACCATTCATTTTTTTTTTTCCTTTTTTTAATCTATTCACAGGCCATAATTCAAGGACTTAGGGAATCTGGTGTTTTTGGCTCTGTTTTACAGTCAGCACAGACTCTCTCCAAGGACAAGTTCTTGTCGTCTGTTGAGAGTAGCAACTTTTCTAGCGTAGATAAACAGATTGGTGTCAAAGAATCTCAGGCAACTGCCAGAAGGATCTTGGATATCAACGACAACTTTTCTGGTGGTTCAGCAATCCCACCACTTTCTCCTCCAGTTCCGGACGATTTTCACATTGGAATATCATGAGGGATTAAATTCAGTGATTACTGCCTGCCTCATTGTTCCTCCAAGGAGTTATTGAGATCTGAGTTGAAATTGGATACGTTAGACAACTTGAAGTAAATGAGACAGCAGTTACTGGAAGCACCAACATACTTGGCTTTGTTGGGCTATTCCCGAAGGCGATCATTACCGAAGTTGTGCTGTACATTCAGGTTAAATCACATCAGATTATATAGTGAAAAGGCGTAAAGTGGCATTTTGTTTTGATATACATATACTTTCCCGAATGATGCCTAGGCTAGCCGCTCATTGTTAACCATACTACTTAGTCTAAACACATTGCTGATCATGTTAACTTACAGAACAGCACATTGCTGTTCCATTCTTTAGCACGAACTTGAAAAGAATTGCATTCTGGATTACTTGATTCCTGTGAAAAAGTTATTAATATTGCAAGCTATATTTTAGTAGCTATTTGATTTTGTATGTACTGCATATCCCTCATTTCAATGATCAATATTGCAAGCTTAATTCAAGTACTCGTCCAGGCTGAGGCATCAGATTAATTTTGCAAGCTTAAAATTGCAGCCTTCAACTCTGTCCATTACATCGCTTATTTGAAAGAGTAGGATACTTAATATAGAGCGCAAACTCTGCATTGACTATCTTAAGAATGGTGTTCTCTCAATGAATTATCATGATGCAAGAGAACTCAAGATAACAATTCAGGTCATCTTAGATCAGTGATGCTACATCCCACGTCCGGAGGCTTCTTCCCGTACATACACCTTGCTCAAACATTTTTACCACGTTAACCATATTATTATGAGCACTTAATTAATATTGAACTTATTCGAGCTTTAACGACCTCAACTTCGCACTTAAAGTCCCATACCTTAGGGGGCAATGGTATGGATATCTATTGTTAACAAAATTAATAATAATTAAATTAGATTTTCAGTCGCTTAATTTTATTAAGTAAAAATTAATAAGATAAAAATTCGAAAACGTGTTTCTAAATATTTTGATTGAGGTATCGACACTCGAAAGTATCGGATGAGGCTCGACTCCCCTGCCAGGTTGACTTTAGGCCATGGGTTTGCTATTATCTTTCACCAGGGGCTTAACCCCCCCCCGGGGGTAAATGCTTCCAGAACTTTAAATATCGACTTCTGTTTAATGGTAATGGAGGCATAGAGGATCTAGCAAGTCTTATGTTGTTGCTCAATGAAGAACATTGAGACGAGCTTTTTCTTACTAATATATTAGTATAATTTTGAAATTCATCCCTAAAATAAAAAAGACTAGTAATAAATTCGGTATCACCAAGTACTTTACCAAACAGCACTCCTAACAATTTCACTTTATTACTATTGCAAATTATCCTCAAAAGTTAAAACGAAAGTCACAACAGTGAATGGAAAGACCAGCATTTTAAAGGAAATAGTCCACATTTGTTCACAAGGTCTTAAGATTACTAGATTTTTGTTTTAGTGCAGAAAACCTCATGAACTTAAAGCTTAAGAGCTTGAGCATGGTGGCGGATGTGATCATCGATGAAGGTGGAAATGAAGAAGTATGAGTGATCATATCCAGGCTGCAACCGCAATAACAACGGCACATTCACACTCCTACATGCCTCCTCAAACTTGTGCGCCAGAAGCTGGTCATGTAAAAATTTGTCATCCTCCCCCTGCGTCCAGAAATACATAAACATAAAACAAAATTTTGATTCATCCAACGCAGCTTTTAGGAAACAATGTGAATTGAAAAGTAGAAGAATTTAAAAGCAAACATATTTTCCAATATTAGCATTCCCTTCCCTCACTTGTCCTCGACTGAAAACGAACTCCTAAAAGGATAGCTCATATGATACTTTTAGTAGTGCTACCCCTCCCTTCTTCGGGTTTTGAATAATGATTTCTGATTGTTGTCTAAATTTTCATACTTTTCAAGCAGGCTTTCTTTTTCTTCTTGTCAAATTAAAGAACTGTGTAAATCCTAAAACCATCCCCATTGCCAACAGATTGTGATATATAGAGGTAACAAGCAATAAGAGCGGTAATATATTAAAATACTTCACCGTTATATCATTGGCAAAATAAATCTGAAAGCTGTAAAGAATATATCCTTCTCCAAATTTAGGCTTTAGAGGATTAAGTAATGTCATAACTTAGAAATTTATAAGTAGACAGTTGTTTTGTGTTGGGTGATACTTAAAAAGAGAGATTTTAATCTTACCTGATCAATCAAAATGGTAGCTGATACATTATGGAATTTTCTGATCAGGCAAGTGGCATCATATTCCTGCAATTTTTTTCCTTCTTTTTTAGATTTATTCTCCACCCCAAGATAATAAAAAATAGGTAAAAACGAAGGGCATTCATTAGTCAAATGATACTTGACCTCCCAAGCAGCTTCGTCATTGCCAAGATAGTTTGTGAATGCCTTCTGACCCCAGGGGCAATTTATAGGATTGGCAATGGGTGCGAAGGCAGACACTGACTGTAAAGAAAAAGAACAAAGAAGGGTTGAAGCAAGTAACTTAGAGTAAGATGAATAAATATCAAGTTATCCTCTGGAGAATAAATTAGAAATTCTAAGAAAAAGCACAAAGAACGTATAAAAGCAAGGAACTTAGAGTGAAGATGAATACATCTACATCCTCTAGAGAATAAATTAGAAATTCTTAGTCAATAAAATAAATTAAGATCTCTACTGCATCTACCTTATACTTATCAAGGTTTTTCAGATAAATTGTGAGAGCACCATGTCCACCCATAGAATGACCAGAAATAGATGCTTTTGATGTATCAAGTTGAGGAAAATTTTCACTCAGAAGTTTTGGCAGTTCTTTCACAACATAATCGTACATACGCCAGTTCTTCCACTTCTGTTGTGTAGCATTAAGATAAAATCCAGCACCTAAAATTTAAAAATTCAAGGGAACAAAAAAAAAGTGAAGGGAGGAGGAGATAGAAAGTTGGTCAAAATGATATGCTTCGTGCACATCTATATTCAACCATTCATGCCAACCAGTGTTGGAAAAATATTGAGCAATACACCATGTAAATTTCAAAATAATGTTTCCCACATGGAAGCAATGCTGGGAGCAGGTAAGACATTAATAAGAATTGCATTGGAAAGTTTTGCAAAGATGCATTTTTTTTCTGTGGTTAAATCCCCAATCGCCAGTAAAAACTAGGGGGTAACTCAGAATTATATTACTTGATACCTAATCAATAAAGTATGTCTTAAATTATTGTTTCTGGGTCAGGTCAAAAGAAAAATCAAAACTAGCTCTGAAATTAATAAGCATCTATATCTTTTGCTCAGCAAGAAATTATTAATACTCATTTTGCACTCAAATCCAACTTGTTGACAGAAAATTCCATAAAAAGGAAAAGGAGAAGATCGCTAAGATTTCTTATTAAAAAGGGACGAAAAACCAAAAAGAAATAAAAATTTCTAGTCAACATAATTGCCAGTTTGGTAGCATATTCCCTTATCTAGTTTCACGGATTCTCTAGTGATTACAAATGTATGTGTGCATGTATATACATACATACAAACACAAGTGCCATTTGAGCAAATTGACCGTCCTATTTCTTATCAGGAAACTTTCCCTGATAGAATAAATAAATGCTTCATTTGGATGGCAATGGGAAGGGATTCCCACCGCACAGAAGCTTGTTTTGTCACTGGACCCTTAGTGGTGCAGTGGAAATTCCACCCAAATGAAGCCTTCACCTTTGATATTTTCCAGGATTCCCTGCTAAAAGAAATATTGTGCATGCTTCAGTTTGTAACATAAAACTGAAATGGCACCTTTTTCCCCAGGAAGAGTTCTCCAGAATTAAGCTACAAGATATAGAACAGTTTGATATTGGGTACAAATGTTTAGGATTTACCATAAAAGATATCCGGAAATTCAAATTTAAACAATCCAAATGCTGCATACCTACACCAAAATCCCAGCTGTCAGCCTCTCCTTCCACATTCAGGCCTCCTGTAGATTAGAAAGGGGGGAGAAAGGAAATCAGCTCTGTACATTTAGTAGATAAAATGACATTTTGAAAACGATAATTTATATTGAACTAAGAAAGGCATTTTGGAGAAATTTGTATCCAAATAACATGTGTACAGATAACAAACAGTTAATTCGTTGCAGTATGCATCCTACTTGAAAAAATATATATATAAGTTAAAGTTAGTTTCTTGATAATGTGTTCATTCTTGCTTTTTGCAGTATGCATCCTACTTGAAAAAATATATATATAAGTTAAAGTTAGTTTCTTGATAATGTGTTCATTCTTGCTTTCTGTTACTTGGATGATATAAAAAGGAAAAGACATAGAGAGAGAAGAGAAATATTGGTCAAATCATAGAGTCTATAGTGTATATGCTCTAGAGCCAACTTCAACTTCAGGTAAGTCAAGAGAGACAAAGTAATGGCATGGCGGATGCTTTGAGTAGCCAGTCAATTATTATAACTATGATGAGTTCTCAAGTTATACGATTTGAGGAGCTAAAGAATCAATATATGGCAGACCCGCATTTCAACCAGATTGTGAGGGAGTTACAAAGGTCAAAAGCTGTAAAGAAATTGCCTACAGGTTGCATGATGGGTATCTTTTCAAAGGCAACCAACTGTGCATTCTAGAAGGGTCATTTGGTGAACAAATTATACGAGAACTTCATGGGAATGGTCTTGGAGGGCAGTTTGGCAGAGACGAAACAATGGCATTGGTGACAGTTCGTTATTCTTGGCCACATATGTACAACGAAGCGCGAGATCTGTGAGGTGGTGTTTTGTTTGTCAGCTTAGTAAAGAGAAGTTGCAAAACAATGACTTGCTCTAGAACAGCGGATGCATTGCACATTGTTGATTTGTTTTTAAGGAAATAGTGCAGCTCCATGGTGTTACTACATCAAATGTTTCAAACAACGATGTCAAGTTTTTGAGGCATTTTTGAAGACCCTTGCTGCACAAATTAGGGACTGAATTGAAGTATTCTAGCACATGCCATACACAAACTGATGAACAAATTGAAGCAGTTAATCGGAGTTTGGAAAACTTGCTGAGAAGCTCAGCCAGAAACCATGTGAAGAGCTGGGATTCAGTTATACAACAAGCTGAAATTGCTTACAACAATTCAGTTAACAGAACTATAAAGAAGACTCCTTTTGAGGTTGCATATGGCCTTAACCCACGACATGTGCTTGATTTGGTGCCATTGCCACAAGAAGCAAGGGTAGATAATGACGTAGAAGCTTAATGGTTTAGACCTGTATACATTTGAGGGTTTTGACAAAGGAAACACAACTGTTATTACCAAACAAGTTAGTCAACTTCCAGCAAAGCAAAGTGAAGTTATCCAAGAGGTTTTCGATGTGAAAGAAGTGAGATCTAACATAAATACTCTACTAGAGGATTAGTAGGACCAGTCTTTATCATTAAGTTTTTGTTCTACATTGTTTTATTTGAGTCTATGTTTTGCATCTTTTTATTAAATATTTAATAGTCATGTGATTAGCATGTGGCTTTCAGTACAAGTTCTATCATAATACTCTACTAGAGGGTTAGTAGGATCAATCTTTATCATTAAGTTAAGAGAGTTTTAAACCCACAAGGATTCTGGAAAAACAAGAACCATATATGCTTCTATCCCATTTCAATTACGTTTGCCTTTTGTTTCAATTTCTTAGCTGTTAGAATTCCTACAGCATCAACAGAATAGACAAAAACCAAAAGGATAAGTAGGGTCAAGATAACTTGGTTGAACTGACTCAGATCCTCGATCAAAGGGAAGAAATGACAAGCAGAAGCACAATTAATCAATATTGAAGTATCTAGTCAGAATTCCAAAAACCCAAGTCAAGAATAAGCTAAAATGGGTTGACCACTTACTTGGAGATGTATCAGGAGCAATTAGAGCAACACCCTCAGCAGAAGCAGCACGTTGTGCTCCTGACTTGATTATGAAATTCTCATCAGTGCAAGTAAGTCCAGAGAGCCAGTAAATTATCTGCTCAAAGATGAATGCAAGACAATACTGTTTGAGAATCTCATAGATTAGAAAATATCATAATACTACCCCAGAACCAAAATGTAGCCAAAACAAAAATAAAACCCGACATGTCACAAATGAAACAAATAAAGGGGACTCGCAATAAAAAGCAGGGTGACATACAAAATACCCCGAGGTTTGATTGAGAATACACTTTTTTTTTTTTTTATGAAAATTGGAAATACTTTTAGATCCCTATTATTTTTAGGGAAAAAATTGAAGTTAGCCCTCAATTTTACAAAGTACAGCACTCCATGAATTTTTTGTTATATTCATGAGAACCTTGATGTTGTGGATTTTCCTTTATTTCTTTTTAACCTTCTTGATTAACAGATGTAAACAATAGAATTACTCACTCTGATTAATTTGAATGAGTGTATTTTCTTTTTCCCATCTACCATTTAAAATGATCTTTTGAAAAAAATATATAGAGTTTGACAGGATAAATGTACTTTGAATATGACATCATGAATGAGATTTACTTTTACTAACTGAACTTAGTATAATTTAAAAGATAATTGAGTTATAATTCAAGGTAATTAAAATAGTAATTAAAGATGATTGTAGAACTAATTAAAACTTTCAAACTTAATTGTATAAAATTTGAAATTTCTAATTGAAAAAGGGCTAGGACAAAGAAAAGAAGAAAATAAATAAATAAAAAATTGAATGAAGGGGAAAAAATTAACAAAAGGGAAATTAATAGGATAACTTTTTCCCAGGGTTCTCATATTAGAATCTGAAAAGTCATAATCAGAACACAAATGCAGACTAAACGAAAAAGAGAAGAAAAACAATTCTTCCCCACAAATCCAGCTCTTATTATGAAACATAAAACTCATAACTTGAGTGTAACCTAAGTTTAAGCCAACTAATTTAGTAGCCAACGAGATCATATATAACAAAAATGAAATTCGAATTCCAACAATGGCAAACGTATTTCCGAAGCTATTGCCGAAAAAAGTAGAACCCAAATTTTCTACTAACTTCATCCCATCAGACCATATCCATTAAAAAAACATGAAGTAAACCTTTACAAAAAAAAAATCAAAATGAAAATAGTAATAAAAAGATAGAAAAAAGTGGTAAAGGGAAAGAACATACAGAGAACTTGTGGGAAGAAGAAGAAGGAGGAGGGAAGTAGATATGGAAAGTCATGGAACAGCCGAGGGTGGGACTGAAATGCTTGTATCTTTTGTTGTACCCTCCAAACATCTTTGAACTCCCAATCTCTGTGGGTTTGGTCTCCATCTTCTTCACTCACTCTGCTTTTCCTTCACTTACCAGAAAATGTTTCTGATTTTTTTTCCCCTGATTGTATCTCTAATTTATCACTGCTCACTAGTAAAGCTTAAAACAGATGTCATTCTTTAGTTTTAGGCCCAATGCAAAGGTCTCGGTCCATAATTGCTTAATAAAATAACGAAATAAATATTCATCAGGCCTCCGTCTTGAATTTGGGCTCAGACTTGGGCTTCTAATTTAAAGCAAAAGCCCAATGCATATTTTAAACAAATTTATTTTTTTATCCAATTTCCTTTTTTATGCTTGATATTTTTATCTAAATCCTTACAAATTTTGTAGATCGGATAATTCAATTCTTGAACAGGCCTAATCACACCTTTGCTAGAATTTATTGTCATCATTGAGTCGCATTGTTTTTAAAATTGGACCGATCAGTCGAATTAGGAATCAGTTGGGGTATTAATTCAAAATATGAGGTTAGTTTAGTCAAACCGATTTTCTCTTCTTCTTTTTTACTATTTTTAATTTTTATTTTAAATAACTTATTCAATTGAATCAAACAAACAGATCAATTGAATCGAATCAAAAATCAGTAAACTAACTAGTTTTGACTACTTATCCAATTTTGAAAACTTGATCTATTACTTAACTAAATGGATACAATAGTTGATATTTCATAGTATGGTGGTGCAAATACACGGGAATGGGTAAATTACTTGATTCTTGCACAGTTTTTTTACATTTGTAATGCATGCATAAGTTGTCACTTCGAATTCGATATGAATTTCTTTTTAAAATATTAAATTATGTAGCGAAAGAGTAATATAAGAAAAAGGGTATTTTCAATTTTATCTTAGTTGTCGTGGGCTGATCTCAATGTCACAAACATTTTTTCTTTTCACACCAGAGGCTATTAACAATATTTATATATGTCATAAAATATGAAAATAAAAGAATATTTTTTTTCAAAAAAAAAGAAGAAGAAACTTTGAGAACTTTGAAACACATATAGGCTTGTTCTAGGCCAAGGTACCTGTCCAGGTTTGCTCAAATTTTGAGAGGTTTTGAGTACAAATATTAGGCTCGAAAAATGAGCTTAGGCAAAAAAATTAGGCTTGTTTAAAATATAGGTTAGGCTCAAACTTAAACATTTAAGGCACTCGTTTTTAAGTTTATAATACTTTATATTATATTATTTTTATATATTATATAATTTAGAATAAATTAAAAAATAAACATATACTAAATATATATATACTACTCTAATGTAAACTTTAAAATAAAGTTAAGATGATTATATAAAAATTTTCAATAAATAAAAAATGTATAAAATTATTAAATATTAAAATAATATAATATAAAAAAGTTTTAAAAATTAAAAAACGATATGGACGGACTTAAAATGTACTTGGGTTAGTCTTCTACAAATATAATTAGGTTTAGGCAAAATTTTAAGCTTATATTTTAGATTGGGCCAGGCTTGGGCAAGCATAAAATATATTAATATCATGTTTACGCTCAACTCGACCCAACCCATAAACACGTTTGATCACACACAAAATAAATATATAAAGCAACAAAGCCATTAGTGGTGAAACTAGAGCTTTAGCTTCTTTACAATTTATAAAATTTTAAATTAATAATAATAAAATTACACTTTAACCCTCTAATAATAGATAAAAAATTAATTTAATCTTTTAAAAATTATAAATATATAAACTATTAAAATGTTGAAATTATATTTTTACTATCGTAAAAATATATAATTTAATTAAAAAAAAATTTATGGTTGGGGCTGTCTCAACTCCATTTTCGTTACTTCTCAAAAGCATTAAAATATTAAATTTCAGTTGAATCCCATAATAAACAGTTGAAGTTAGTAACCCCATAATAACATTTTACATACGTTTGCTTTCTTGTAACATTAAACCAACAAATCTAATATAATCCCCCAACTCCCAACCTAAAAATTCATACCAATTGATCGTCTCTCTTCTCTTGGCATCAAATTAACCACACCACCATCACCATGGCAAAACTCAACCACAACTTATCCATGGCGATTGCTTTGCTCTCATCCATATTAATCGCAGCTTCAATGGTAACAAGCGAAGAGGAGTTCATGATTACAATCCCACCAGAACCAGAACCAGGTTTCTATAAAACCATAGAAGAATGCATCGAGAAGATGAGTAGGGAATGTGGGGAAAACATTGTGAAAGCCGTTTTAGAAGATGAAGATATTTCAGAGCGATGTTGCGTTGAGCTTGTGCGTGGAATGGGCAAAATCTGCCACGATGACTTGCTCCAGTTTTACGTCTCATTGCCCCAATTGGGTTTTAATGTAACTCACCTTAACATTAGAGGTCATCAAGTATGGAATATCTGTATCTCAAAAAGTCCATCAAAGATGTGACTGTTTTCTCAAATGGAATAAACTAATACTGCTTCAATAATTTAACTAGGTTTCATATTTTTGATTTACTACAAACCTTCCATGCACTATTTTCTTTTCATCTCTTTTTTTTTTTCCAATTAATTCAAACAATTATGTTAAATTTATTCTTATGCGACTACTTTGTAATTTTTCATAATTGGATGATAAAAATATCTCTCTCGTTTCTCTCAATTTCGGTATTTAGAAAATTGATTCTACTACAAAAACAAAAAGTACTTTAATTACTGTTAATTTAAAAAGTGAGTAACTAAAAATAATCGATCACAATGTTAATATTTTTCATCAATTTTACATCATAATTATTGATGTAATAATAAGTCTAGCCTTTTAAGTGTAATTTTCGTCCTGATTTAACAAATTTAATATGTAACATTTTCACAGAATATATAAAACATCTAGAACTACATTTGTTATTATACGAATTAAAATAATGTATAATTGACATAAAAATATTAATGTTATAATCAATTGTCTTTAGTTGCTCACTTTAGAAATTTAAAAAGATTAAATTGCTTGAAATTTTTTTTGAGAGAGATCAATTTGATCAATAATAAAATTTCAAGGGATAATTTGAAACTTGGGTTACTCAATTATGAAAAGATATAAAACGATCATCGCACTTTCTAATTTTGTCTTTTTTAACTACCATTTGACTAACGTAAAAATAGGAACACCCAAAACTTTAAAATAGTTGGGTGACCAAAAAGAAAAATTTGAATAATTGAATGATCATTTTGTAACTTTTTATAATTAGGTGATAAAAAAATTACTAATAATTGAGGAACTACTAATGTAATTTACCCTATATTAAATGTATACTAATTAATTTAGTATATGTAACGACGGATATAACTATGATAAGTTTTAAAAGTAGAAAGAAAAGAGAAGTAAATGTTTTTACATAAATGTAATTTAAAATAAAAAAAATTATTATTTCAAAAAAAAATATATAATTGAAATAATACACAATATTTATTACCTTTAATATAAATTCAATTGATTTAATGGATAAGGATTTAATGTTGTTGTTTTTATGGAAGAGTAAATTATACTATTAATCACGAGTAAATTTTTATTTTTGTTAATTTAAAAAATTATAATTTGGTGAATAAAGTTTTTAAAATTATGAGTAAATTTTAATGTTTTTAATGATATGGTGTTTTTGGTAGTTTATTTGAGATGAAGTGATTTATATTAAAGAATTATTGAGTTTAATTATTACAACAGTATTTTTCTCTCAATTTTGTTGGATCCCGTTTATATATGTTATCATTGTGGGAATGCAAAGAAATAGTTGTGTATATAGAACAAAAGGGTTTAAATATAGTCTTATTCCTTATCATCATCGTTAAATAATTGAGCGCATTGTTCCATGTCTGTATTAACATTTATTTACGATATATACCATATATAATTATTTTTGGATAAAATTTTTGTATTATTTTTCAAAAAATAAAGAAAAATATGATAAACAACAAATATATCTCCTTTGAACCATATTTGCCAATTTTACCTATTTTAAGCCATCTCATCGGATGTATAAAATTGGAAACATCAAGTTTAGAGGGTAAAATTCATTTCCATTATGACAAAATAGGATTTATTTTCATTATTTTTTTGTACTTGTCACGATAGAAAATTTTCAATAGAAAACTTGTAAAAAGTAGTTCTAAGATTTCCAAAAACCTAGTATATAATTTTTTTTCTTTCTAAAATTAAAAAAATCCCGACAACTCTCGTTTCTGTTCTGCATCTCCGCCAATTGTCGCAGCCTCGTCTTTGTCTTCCTCTTCCTCCAGTCTCTCACCCAGGTCCTTCCTTCCCTTCAAGTTTCCGATAGACCAGGAAACTATTAAGGTAATTTTTCAACCCTAATTTTCTACTTGAGTCGTTGAGATTTTGAGTTATGGTTCATTTGTGCCTCTACCTCATTCTGCTATATTCAATTTCCAGTGCCGACACCCAGAATGTTTCTAGCGTACTTCGTTATTTGTATAATGCTTTCAGCCATGCTTTTCACACACTCATATTTTCTGCAGCAATTTCTGTATTTATAATGGGCAGCGATGATTGGGGAAGTTGTTCAGACAATGAGGTTTATCTTCAAGACAGAAATGAGGACGATGATGAAGAGGATTGTTACTCATCTGGGTTCTTATCCAAATTACAGTTTAGGTACTCTTTTGGTTACTTTGCATTTTGAATGTCAGCAATTTAAAAGACTTATTTTCATTTGGGAAGATGAGGAAAAGTATATAAGAAAAATCTCCTAAGTTCTTTGCAATACCCAAATTTTGCTTTTTGAATATAAATGGCATACTTTATTTAATATTAAACAATATTGCTTTTTTACATTTGACTATGGCACAATATAGTTTTGTCTACCCACATTTTCTTAGTAATGACTATAGCAAGCCCTAGCTATCTAGAGTTAATTCTACTGGATTATTTGAACTTGAATTATATGACTAAAATTTGTTTCAGGAAAGATATCTCAAAGGCTCGATGGGTTGATGATTTGGCTATGGCTGAGGTTGTTGAAAAGAAGGGTAAGATGTGGGTGACTATGGGGATAGTTCGCAATGGCAACACATATTGCTCCATTGAGGAAACTCTGTAGGTGAAACCCAACTTGACTTAAAATTTTCGTTATTGATAAGTTTTAGTTCTTTATTTTAATTTTTTAGAAATAATTTTCTAGGTTTTTGATTGAAATAGGGGCGTTGCACGTTTTAGATGGAAATGACATACATCTTTCTCTAAAAGAACTATATGAAAAGCTTTCAAATGGGAAGAGTGGATGCTATTGGGAGCTCTTTGAGGTGTATAAGCACCTAAAATCTCTTGGCTATGTAGTTGGGCGCCACGGTATTCCTTGGTCTGTGAAGGGTCAACAGATTAAGTCTGGAACTTGTTCACTTGAAGGCAGTCAAGAGAGTAATGAGATGCTAGAAACGGAGCCGAAAGACGAGAATTCTGTCATTGAGTTGTTCAATAATATGCAGATTACAGATGTGAGTCCAGCTTTTAATGTTTATCTTCCAAACAGCAAGTTTAGAAAGTCTTCTCCAGGTGATCCAAGTTTTGTTCTATACATAAGTAGGTAAGGTTATATTGCTTATCCAAGAGTTTGAGGACTCTTCTACACTCATGAATATGCAGATTTACTTCATTTCTTTCATTCATATTTTGTGTTGGGCTATTTTCCCACTTAAGATTTTTTTTTCTTATTGATGTCGAATGGCTAATGGTGAAACTGTATTTGAGAAGGATGTATTGTTGCTTACACATCAAGGTAACATTTTCGGAGGAAGAACTAGTCATGAAATGACTGAGTTCAAATTTCTAAGGCTTTGCATTAATAAAAAAAATTGTTGCATTTTTGAGACACTTAAGGCTGAGGTGCATTGGTTTTACTGCAAAATTATCATGGTAAAGAAAAACAAATTAAAATCTGGATTTACTAGAAGTAATACTTTGTGAACTTTTCTTAATTTCTCTGTTCCTTTGTTGCTATCAACTTGAGACTCTCCTTATTTTTTCTAAAGACAGCTGAATATAGAATCACACAATTAATATTGTTCTTCACATTTTTGTCAAAAGTAGTTTATGTAGAGCTTTTCTTCACATGTTATTATATGCTAGCTTTCCTGACTCTATCAAGCCTCTTCTCTAGTCCTCTACTTTTTGTCATAATTTTTGTTCAACCTTTAAATACACTGTTATGAGTTTAACCATCGTTGGACTTGTATTCACTTAATTTTGACCCCAACTTGAAAACATGACACAACCAATCTTTAACATGAAAATTTCCAATGTTATTGTCTATATATCTTATTGTTTTTTCTTTTGTCTTCTCTTACAGGTGTAGTCCACCATCCAGAGTAGAAATTGAAGCCCTTGAAAGAAAGCATGGTGCCATCCCTTTTAAGTTTTGTCATGTAGAAAACGGGCGTGTCAGTTTCTTCTCCTTCGCTAAGACTGAGCTTCCCATCTTACCTTAAGACCTTTTTATATCAATTGGCTCGGATGATACCGCAAAAGGATTAAGAAGATTTTTATCTGTCGGCTGAAACATTTCTTGAAGTTCCTAGATTTGGGTATGTTAAAAAGGGTGTACTTAGATCTTGAGAATGTGTTGTCTGTGTACTTCCTGCTGGCAGGTATTCTCCTATCATGTTTTCTAATTTACATTTAGTTACTGATTAAGAACTTTATCCCGGGTATAAACATAGTTTACTGTTGCTGTTTTTCATTTTTAGAATTAAGCTAAAGGTCTGATAGGATGTGGCTAATCACAAATTGTAAAATCTTCATGAAAATACTTCAATAGTTGGAAGCTTTTATGTGATAGTTGGAGTTTCGTTTTATCAGTTGATGTTAGTTAACCGTTAACTCTATGTATATCTTAAATGTTGTAACGCTGATTGTATCCTAGTTAAAAATAAAAAGGCAATTTAACGCATCATCTTACCCTACAAACAATAGTTGTAGAATTTTGCTAGTGTTTAAGATGTAACAAAACATAGTGCAAGTAATAATATGTGTACTAATTAGTGTTGGTGTCATAATGTCGCCTAGAGTACAGAGACCTAAGTTAGACATAAGACAATCTTAGATAAAATCAAAGTAGAGCTGTCACTAACCAATCTGTGACACGAGATAAAATTTTAAATGAAATCAAAGTAGAGTCGTCGTTAATTAATTTGTGTTACATTGGTTAGCTACCTATAAATCTATAATCAGTGGATCAAAGAATCCAGTCAACTTCATAAAAAGAGTCCAGTACCCCCTATCAAATGTCCGTGGGTAAGTCTAAAGGTCCGTTAAAAAAGTAAGAAGGTTTGTACAAAAATATAGGCTTGAAAAATGATTTTGTGCAAAAAACAAAGTTTGTCTAGAAAACGAGCTAGGCCTTGTGTAAGGTTTTCAACTTGGGCCTAGATTGGCCCGGCTTGAATTTCCAAAAAGAAAATTGTTGTTTTGCTACTGTTTTTCCATTGTTTCCTATTGTTTTAATGTCATTTTACTATTATCTTGTTATTATTTTATAACTCTTGTTTTATTGTTAACTTTACTACTATTTTAGCGACATTTGCTTGTTTAGTTGCACCTATTTTAGTAAAATTTTAATACGAGCAGGTCAGACCACGATTTTAGTATTTTTATTTGGGTCGATTTTTAGATTAAGTTGGGCCCATACATGTCAAACAGGCCTATTTTAAGGCCCAATCCAAATCCGACCCGACCCATGAACTCTTCAAATCATATTTCTATTAAACATGATTCACTTTAAACTATATTTGTTCAAAAGCACGATTTTAAAAAATATATATATACTTATTAAAAAATAGTAATATGAAATTAAATAAAAAAATTATTATTAATTCATATAATAAAATATAATTAAAAACAATAACCTTATCCAACGTAATAATAGTATTTAAAAAACTGAAAGAAAAAAAGTAAGAAAAAAACACTTCAAGAATTCTATGAAGAGAAAAAAAGTGGTGAAAATGTAATTGAGTGCAATAAAAGAATATTATTTAATATGAAAGTAATCGAAAATGTATTTTATTGATTAAAAGGGTGATTATAATACTTTATCAGAGTCTCTATTTATAGACATAACAAGTATAAAATAAGTAGAGATTTAATTCTAATAACTATTAGATTTAAAGTACATTAAAATTTTATCTTGGTCATGATGCACATCCACTTAATAAGATATTCATAACACAAACAACTCTTTTCAATATTGTAGTCATTAATTATATAAAAAGAAAAAGTTTATATATATATATATATAATCAATGTATTTTTTTTTGGTTGTTTTACTATCCACAAAAATTAATTTATTTAGAGGTTTGTGGTTGTCCTCTTATCAATATTATCTTCGAGGTTAGAATCTAAATTCTCTCATTGAGAGTGCAATATATCTTACTATTATATTCAATATTTATTTGTAATGAGATTCCTTAATCATATGGATGGGTGAAGCCGAAAATGTTTGAAGGTGCTGGAATTGAATAATAAATTTGAGAGATCAGAACATAAATTTATAATGTATTAATTTATGATATCATCATTTTTTAAGAGATTAAACATAATTTTTTTCATTTTTTGATGAGTTAAGGTGTAATTTTACCATAATTGATTTTTAATTTAATAATTTAATAGGGAGTTACTTGACAATTTTCCCTTTTTGGAGCCAAACCGCGTGATTATATGTCAACAGCACCAATCATGAATGATTCAATCATATTTGGTTACAAATATTAGCTGTGGTTTGCAGAGAAATAAATCGTAATTAATGTATTATTTTCTTTTTTTTTAATAGTAAAACCAATATACTAAATATAATTTTTTTTTAAATGTTAATAAATACCTATAAACAATCAACTCAGTGGGTCTTTGATGATTAAAAATATTGTAAGATTCTTTACCTCAAAAAGATCATTAACTTTTGCTGCTTCCTGGGGGTCTTTACCGGTGGGTGGCATGAGGATGTATTAAAGGCCATGCTATAGTAATGGTTGGTAGTGATTACTGTTACTTGTTGCTTGATTTCACTTGCTCCTTCCACCTTTAAAATGATACCCAACATTTTCATTTTCACACTAACTGATACCCTAGACAAAAATATAAACCTCAAATCAATATTTATAAATTTAGACATAATAATATCGAAAGTAATCATAAACTCGAATATAGATTATAAAACGAATATAACAAATATAAAATATAAACTATGACTGTTGATCAGCTTATACAATATGTTGACAAATTTTTGCACAACTGGTTTGGTGTGCAAGTGGTTCATGCTTCCTAATCGGTGTCACGAGTAGTGGTAGAAAGTGGCGATAGTCGCTGGAGGGGGCCATCAGCAAGTGTAGAGTGTGCCTCATATTTCAAAACCCTCTCAAGCACTTACCGTTACCCGTATCACGGCACAAGGACATTAGAATCGCAACACATTCAATAGGCGACGATGTCGCAATGAGAAATTTCCTGATGTCATGACGACAGACGACGTCGTGACTAGGTGATTTGGGACGTTGCAACGTTGCAACGTGTTCCCACAAAAATCAAGTTTCTTTTTTCCAGTTAAACTTTACTATATTTTACCAGTTAAATTCTAATTATTCTAGGGATATTTTAGTTATATATTCACACGAATTTCAGCCTATAAAAGGGCTTTTGTAACCCTAAAATTGACATTTTCATCATGTTAAGATTAAAAGAAGATTAAACGAGTTTTGAGAGAGTTTTAAGGGAATTTCGTGTTTTTAGTCAGAGAGTTTTGTTTTATATTGCACGTAATTTGTATAAGATGCAATAGCTAATTAGTTTATAGTATTGAGCTTCTGTAAACTTTTATTGAACTTGAAATTGATTGTATATTAATTGAAACAAATGAATTAGGTGATATTAGAAGTGGTAAATTGGAAATAGGGCTGATAAGGGCATGTTTTGATATTGAAATTTGTTAGAATTAATGTTATTATTATAAGTAAAATGAAATATCTCTATAGATTGCATTGAAGAGAGATGGGTTGGTGCCAGTTTTGTATACATAACATGTTCATATCGAAATGTATAGCTTGGTAACTCCGAGTTACAAGTGTATGGTAGACAAGTGTATATAAATATACATGTTTATTTAGGGTAGAATTGTTAATGCTAATATTACATTATTAAATTATAGAATTATCACTGAGTGTTTTATTCAGTATACTGTTTGTTTTCTCCGTGCGCATATTAGATTTAATTTGAGATTTTCGAGCATCGACCTCAGCATTCAATCCACACTCCCAATCTCAGCAACGTTTGTTTGTTTCCAATATTACTTATGTTTAGCATGTACCTAATAAGTTAAGTTTTGTGGTAGTTGAATGACGCTATAATCAAATACTATATATATTTTATATTCTAGTAGTAATATATATATGGTTGATATGCATATGCATAAAAGTGTATGCAAATTATGATTCTCATAGTCTGATAAATGTATGAGATATGTGATGGTGCCTTAATTGAAATATTATTAAACGACCTTAATAGATGGTGGATTTGTTGTATGTTATTAGGTGCTTACATAAATGAAATTTATATTTGTATTGGTATGTAATTTATATTGAATTTATTGTACAAATTACACTCTTTAATTGTGAATTGATCTTAATTGCTCCGACAACAAATGTGACACACTGTAGCTCGAATCCGGTGATCGATCGAATATAAAATATTACATTTAGTGGTATCAATGTGCTTGGTTCTTGAATATAACAATGAGTTTCTTTAAAAATGTTTATGACACAATATTTAAATAAAATCCTTAGTATTTATTTACAAGTCCTTTATATTTTTTTATTTAATTTAATGATAAAATATCGTATTATTATTATTATTATTCACGGATGATATATAAAAATGATGTAATATTTTTAAAAGAATGTGATTTCACTTAAAAAGAAACACTAAATTTTATTTCATAATTTCCATTTTCCGAAATTTGTTTCGTAGGTTCACACATACTTGAAGGAAAATAATCATGTGGCAGTAGTTTATAATAATAAATGATAAAACCTACCTAATGATATGAGTAATGAAGGAGTCCCACTCCTTACGGTAAACCTCACCTTCAGCCACCGATTGGCACACCGCACCACTTACTTCTGCCGCTCTCTTCCTTATCTCATCTCCTTCCTTTGAAGCCATCAAACGTTTCACGGCATCTTCAACTACCGCTGCTGTCACTACTTCATCTCGACGTGCCCAGTCCTTGATGGTAATGCCGAGTTTGAGCAACTTTGTGATTAGTACTGCGTTTCTTGGTTGATCTGAATGCACAGGCCAAGCCCCTATTGGTACTCCCATGGTGATGCTTTCCATGCATGAATTCCACCCACAGTGGCTTACAAACCCACCAATGGCAGGGTGGGCTAATATCTCCAGCTGAGGTGCCCAATCTCTCACCACCAACCCTTTATCTTTCACTGAATCTTGGTATCCCTTTGGAAGCTCCGGCCTTCTAACTTCTCCATTGAAAACATCACCTGTGTCAGCATCTCTCAATACCCAAATGAACTTTTGATTGCTTCTTCTCAAACCAATTGCCAGTTCTTGGATTTGTTCATCACCCATTGTGGTTGTAGTCCCAAAAGACACGTAAAGAACAGAGTTCATCGCCTGTTTATCAAGCCATTCCAAGCAGTAGTGTCGGCTACCGCAACTGTTTTTCTCAGGTACTTTTAATGGATTAAATGGCCCCAAAGCCCAATGTTGCTTTTCTTTCATATGTTGGCGAAGCAACTCAACGTAAGTACCTTCTATCACTTCGCTTGTGTTATATATACTCCCAGAAGTGACGTTTAGATATCGGTGTTGCAAAGCAATGAACTCCAAGAAATCTTCAGTGAAGCATCCTTCAAGAGAAGGGACGTCATTTTCACCAAGCATTTCTGCGTTAACTTGTGGTTTCCCCGCTGATTCCCATAAATAAAAGAAGAGAGAAAAGGCAGAAACAGTGTGGAAAGCATAGGATTCTGTGTTGGGAATTGAACCAACATCTTGAACCACGGATCCCATCATAGAGTCATGAATGATAACGACCTTTCTTGCTTGTAAAGAAAGCATGCATAACAACTCAGTGACAGGTTTACGAAGATGATAACAGGCATCAAAACATGGCTGGAGATGAGAAGGGAATTTGATTGCTGCATTGGGGTTTGGAGGAGGAGAAGCAAAAGGAGGAACTTGACAGTCATGGAAATGGAAATTAGCCACAGCTACCGGATCCCAACCGTGAACTCTGACCTTTGCCTGCCGGTTGTGTGTGGATGTACCAACATAATGAACCGGGATGGCATAGGAGAGGATGATCCTAGAGAGGTGAAGCAACTGGTTTAAATGACCTTGTGCTGGAAATGGCACCATCACAACAATCACTGAGTTTTCTTGGTTTGTCATCTTAGGGACCCCACCCCCCCCCAAAAAAAGAAAAAACTATTTCTTTGAGGAATAATATATGAGATGAATCTGGGTTTCATTAGGGGGTGGTTATATATAAGCAACCATGGGCATGGGCATGGGCATGGGCATGGAATTTTTGTTAGACAAAAAAGAAGCTGAAAGTGATGCTTCAGTGTGCCATGTCCTTAGCGTTTTTTCGACAAATTATGTCAGCCATAATCCATGTGAATTCCATAGTGTGTTTTAAAATGTCATTTAAGGCTTTTCAGTGTTGTCTTTTTCTCTGGATGTGAATTTAATCCATGTTGTTGTAGAAAAGTTCTTTGGGGAAATGTAATCGTATGTTGACCGTGCTTCCCCCTCTTAACATTCAATGCATTAAAAACTCATACATCATGCTTTAAATATTTTATATTATTCCTTTTATACTTCTTGGACAACCCAAAACTTATATGTTCTTATACTATGATATACTAAATGAGTAAAAGGGAATATATATGATAAAGGATATATGTATTTTTAAACTAAAAAAAGTCAATTAAATCTCCTTTTATTTATGAATTGCATTATGTCAAAATTGTTATTTACTGATGCACTTGATAATTGTAATTTTTTTAAATAAATAATTAAAAAGTTTATAGAAATTATAAAAAAATATTATTAAAATATTATAGAAATTATTAAGAAGTTATTAAAATTATAAAAAAATATTAAAAAATGTAAAACCATTAGACACATTAAAATCAGACTATAACTAACCACTTTAATACAACCTAGGCAGTGGCAAACAATAACCAATATAAAAATAATTTAATATAAACAATTCCATTTCTATCATACACATGCCATACACTTTAATACAAAAAATTCATTTCTGTCATGTTCAATAACCAAACAATTTAATATAAACAAATCCATTTCTATCGTACACATGGCAGACAATAAAATATAAAGAAATCCATCGACGTCATGGACAATAACCAAACAATTTAATACAAACAGATCCAAAACAATATCATGCATATGACAAACAATAACCAAATAAATCAAAACCCGCCATACACTTTGATACAAACAATAATCATATTTGAATCAACATTTAAAAAATGTTCTTCACAACTAGGGATTGATTTGTCATATTTGATTCCAAAGAAGCTTGATATTGTTAGTCAAAAAAATAGGAATTGATTTGTCTTTTTCCGAAAGCTATTAGTATGCACATGCCAGACAATAACTTTAGAAAAAATTCATACCTGCAATTCAATTTGATACAAATAATGATCATATTTGAATCAACATTTAAAATTTGTTCTGAATCATATTTGAATAATTCAATGACATACACAATTTTGAATAATTCAATAAAAATTGATTTGTCAGATAGGAACTTATTTGTCTCTTTCCTAAGGCTATCTGTATACACATTGATAACTATAGAAAAATCTAAACTTGCCATACACTTTAATACAAACAATAAACATATATAGTGCATAAACCTCATGTGAATGCAACATTTTTCAACAAAGAAATCCAGAAAACCCTAAACCAAAATCCCCTTAAATCCAAAAAATCATAAACCAAATACAAAAACTTACCCGTTACAGTGGATGCAACAACATCGACTGCTTCTCTATTATTAACCATTGTGGCCCTAAACCCTAACCACTGATATCTTTTGTTGTCTTCTTTTCTCCCTAAACCCTAAGCCCAAAATATTAATCCTTCAACCTTCAATTGTTCAACCTTACATTCACACTAGAAGTTTCAATCCTTCAATTGTCCAACCCTAAACCCTAAAATGTTAATCCCAATCAACTTTCTTTTCTTCTCCTTAATCCCAATCGATTTATTTTTTTTTACCTTAAACTCATCCAAACATTACACCCTTTGGCTTCTCGTCCAATGTGGCAATTTAACTGGCCATGTCCTCGTTAGCCTGTAATAGAAAATTTTAATGGGTGATTGGTTTGTCACTTTTCGATAACGTTAGTAGCCGATTTGTTATTTTTAAAAGTTGAGTGACTATTTTATCATTGGGATTAAAGTTAAGTGACTGTTAGTGTATTTCACCCTAAAATTACTTATAATTTCTTACAAATATAACGATATCCATATTGAATTTTCTTTATTTTACTTACTTTTAATATAATTACTCCTCTTTTATATTTTTTTAAATTTGTAAAATTTGAATAATCTTATTTTCCCTAAATCACTCATTTATCCAAATAAAACAATTACAAAGAATTTATCAATTCTAAAATACTAATATTTAAAAAAAAATTAAATAATTTTAAATATTTTCACTCAAGCACACTCTTACTATTTTTTTTTATTTCAATTCTTGAGTAAACTAAAGTGAAACATATGGTCACAATGGGAGCGTCTATATATATTACATGTGCCACAGGGGGACATCAATATCACTTAATGGTCATTTATAATGCTCAAGGATGCTACTTCACTGTAGATTGTAGCTTCAACTTACCATTACGAGGTCACAACGGTGATAATAAACTTGGTCCCATAATGAGGCATAATGTAAACATGTCATTTACATTACGTCACATCCAGACTTTAGATCAAATTGATGCCACAATGGGGGGTATGTTTCGAATTTTTCAAAACTTCTCTAACATGTGGTATGCTATTCCAACTTGGCATGATCCATAAGATTTTTGACGGGTGTCTCACTATATTATGGTATTATCCACAAGGCTTTTGGCCAGATATCTCTACTAATACTGTCTATAACACTATTCACTATTCGACTGCACAGTCTATAAAGCTATTTGTAATTCATATTCAATCGAATGTTAACTACTTTCACATATATCCATAATTGTTTAATAATACCAACTAGAGTCATAATCAGTTTCGCAATGTATCAAAAATAGTTTCAATTTGCGTACAAAGTCAAACGTCACATTTAATCACGAATTATCATCTATATTCACGTTTAGTATATACATAAATAATATATAACACAGTGGTGAAGTTAAAAGGGGAACTGACAACGACTGTCTTTCCTTCTAAAATGAAAAATTTCTCATTTAAATTCTTTTATAGTTAATAAAATTTTAAATTATTAATGATAAAATTATAATTTAACCTCAAAAATGATAAATTTTTATTTAATTTTTTAAAAATTATAAAGATATAAATTATTAAAATGATAAAATTATATTTTTAATATCATAAAAATATGTAATTTAATTCCGAATCTTAAATTTTTTTTTCACTTCACCTCTATATAACGTATCATTACATCCATTGTCCAATACTAAGCATCACACTAGGTTACTCAACCTATAACAAAGCCAACCTATTCTAAATCCCATTTTTATCTATTCATTGCCATAGGCCATTTAACTTATATATATATATGAACAATATGGTAACTTTAAATTATATTCTATCCCATATGAACCAACCTCACATAACAAAACCAACTAACTAAATTTCTTTTCATTCTAAAATTTATACAACTCATTTCAAGAAGGTCACGTTCATTGAATACCACCTATCTTTTTATGGACATCAACCCCTTCACTTGGACATTATCTTCTTAATTGTCTCTTGCTTCTTCACCAATCATTCTTAGGCACCAAATGAGATCAATTTCTCCTTTCTTTTCCCCCAAGCTGATCAAAACTTATCTCTTTTGCATGGAAAATGGCTTCTTATTTCTATCCCACTACTCCAACTATTATTCTCATCCTTAGTGGGCTAGGTGGCAATTCATTTCATTGTCACATTTAACACCTACTGATCCACTTACTTTGGTTATTATGAGTGCTTTTTAAGAAAACCCTTGTTTCCCTTTTCCTCATTTCACCACCGATGATTAGCTTTTCAGGCAAAAAGGACGTTACATGTCTTCGAAATAAATTACCACCTATCTTCCTTTGACACCTTGCAACCATTATTATATACGGCTGAAATAAAGAATAAAAGTTTCTTTTTTTTTTCCCTATCCATTTTCCTTTTGTCGAAATCATCTCCTTTTGCTTCTTGTCTTTTTCCCCCCTCTAATCAAACGTGTAACTTCCATGCAACTAATGAGATTTTTGACAACATCATTCCTTTACACCTATCTAATAAGTGTCATTTACTCTCACTTAAATGCTATTCTAATTTCATTGGTTTTGTTCAATTTTACCATCCACTTCACTTGGTGGTTTAGTTGCCACCATGTCCATTTGCCCCCATCATGTTTTAAGTCCTTCTACTTTATTCAAATGAATAACTTTTGAATTTACTATTCATGCTTACCGGAACTTTTAGGACGTTACATCCGATGTTAACTCATTTGAATTTTTTTAATATAATATTAGAAATAAGGGATGAGATAATATGATTTGGATTTATACTAAATTAATGTCTAATAAAAGTTTTAACTATTTCTTCATACACATCTAATTTAAAAATCGGCTCAATAGACAATAAAATAGGACGTTTTCTAAGAAAATCAAATGCGATAATTTTTCCGCCACATAACGGTAACACAAAGGTTTTAAATGAGATTTTCCAACATGAAACTGAGTTTTGTTTCAAATGGCACAACCTTTTAATAAATCAAACTTAACAATGGATGACCTAATAAACTAGTGTTTTTAACATTATGCAACCACGCTAACTTTTCCGAGAATTTAACAAAATAGAGATTTTACAATCGGACGATTTTACTTAATCATTTCAATGGCTAATGTAACATTCAAAATTTGGTCATAATGTCTAAATCGAGTTTGGGAGGTTACATATATAATATCTCCCAATCCTCCAATAACACGTCTTTTTTTTTTATTAGTGAAGGACCCATTAAAAAGGAAAACCTTTTATGTTCCTCTTTTTTATCTATAAGAACTTCACCATCACCTCATTTTTCAATCACCCCCATTTTTATTTTTGAGGGAGACTATTGTTAACCTTTCTAGAGTGAAAAAGATCATTTGGCATTTCTTGTTACTGTCAACCTCCCTTTGTGGTATGTCTTTTCACTTTGTCGAATTTATTTTGATAATTTTTAATAAGTTCTTCACAAGGGATCATCTTGATCTTCTCATTTTGGTTATTTGCAATTTTAGATTGTTAGAGTTGTGTGACTTAAATTCTAAGGGATTGCTTGCAAGTCAAGTTAAACAAAATATATTTTCTTTCTAGAAGATTTAGTACTTATTACTGTAATAGGCCAATCTTGGCCTGGCCCGAATAAAACAATAAATAACCAATTAATAAAACCCAGTGTCCAAATTACAAAATGGATAATCTTTAAACCCAATTCCCAACTAAAACCCATTACATATTAAACCAAATAACCTAAAATTTGAAGGCCCAAGTGGCCCAGAATGTTTAAACTTTTGGAAACCCTAGCCCCAACTTTCGACCGCCGCTCCTCATCAGCAGGGCCACCATGCGCGCCGCTTCGTCGCACGCCTCTGATGCCTTTCTGACACCTGCAGACAAAACCCACATGCAACAACAGGGGAACAAGCGGAAACGACAAAAAAATAGGAATAAACAGTCTTGTGAATCGGTTATAAAAACCCAAAATTTACCTTTGTATTTTTTTAGCCACAAACAAAAGGCAAAGACTATTAATCTAAAAGAACCTTTTTAAGGTGATTGCGATTTCTTTATTTACGATGGCTTTCTTCATCTAGTTCTTGGTTTTGATTTTTTTTTTTTAGTTCTTTGATTTTTTTTTCATATACGAAAATAAATAAAAAGGTGTGCTATTTTCATAAAGATGATATTTCAAATACTTTGGTGAATAAAGCTTAAATATGAAATAGTATGAAATCGAGACAAGTTGTTATGAAAATATATTTAAATTATCTGTAAGTGTTTCGTACTCCTCGGTAATGCCTCGTACTCTATTCCGGTGACGGATACGGGTAGGGGGTGTTACAATAATTGAGCAATGAGTCATGGCCTGGATCAAGCAAAAATGAGTTAATAGAGACATCTTTTGGAAAATTCGCAAGACTCGACCATTACATCCGGATATGAAAAGGAAGATAGGTGTCTTCGCCTAGAATATGAGGGCAAGGCCGCAAATGTAATCCGTTTTATGTAAAGGAATTTGTTTTCTAGAAAAGTTGTTCTAATGAAATTGAATTCGAAATCAACGCCTTTCTTTCTTTTGTATTCATTCCATGCATTTGCATTGAATTGCATTGCATCATTTGTATTGGACTTTCACTAAAGGACCCTAATTAGGTAAAATTATTTTATTTAATCTGGAAACCAACAAGAATCAACTAACCGAATACCGCTACAATACCTATCGCAGAACGAAAGTAATGAATCAAAGATTAGAAAGATTGGAACAAATGCAAAGAGATATGCAAGAGCAATTGCGGACCCAAATGCAAGAACAACTAGCTAGAATCCAACAAGAGATGAGGGAACAAATGCAAGAATCCCAGAATAATATGATAGGTCAGTTGGCGCAGTTGCTGGCTAGAGAACGTGCAAAAGGGAAGAGCAATGCAGTTAACTCGGGGAATAACAATAAAAACCCTGCCTATCCTCTCGGCTTTACCCCGACAAACATCCAAGCTCAACCAGACGTGCATCCACAAGGGGCACCCGTTATTATCAGACCCCAACAATATCAGACTGGAACCTCGGCACCATTGAACTTCCCGACAGGCTCAAGTTCCAATCGGAGGGACAATCTAACCAATCATGTAGTTCTTGATCTAGACAAAATGGCAGAAATAGAAAAAGAAAGGGTAGAACTGCCAAAATAACTTAAAGATCGGTACAGGTGGTTAGAAGAAAAATTCAAAGCAATGGAGAATGCTGATTACCATTGTGGGGTTGACGCCAAGGATCTGAGTTTAGTCTCAGATCTAGTACTCCCGCTGAAATTCAAGACTCCAGAATTTGAAAAGTATAATGGGACTAGCTGTCCAAAAGCTCATATCACTATGTTCTGTTGAAGGATGATAGGATACGTCAATAATGATCAACTGTTAATCCACTGCTTCCAAGACAGTCTGATTGAGTCAGCCGCCAAATGATACAACCAACTGAGCCGTACCAAAATTAACTCATGAAAGGACTTGGCACAGGCTTTCATGAAGCAATATGGCCACGTGACAGACATGACGCCTGATAGAATCACATTAAAGAATATGGAAAAGAAGCAAAGTCAGAGCTTCAGACAATATGCCTAAAGATGGAGAGAAATAGCAATACAAGTCTAGCCACCTCTTTTGGAGAAAGAAACCACGATGCTTTTTATCAATACTCTAAAAGCCCCTTCATTACCCATATGTTGGGAAGCGCTACTATGAGCTTCTCAGATATAGTAATATCCGGTGAGATGATCGAAAATGTAATAAGAAGCGGGAAGATAAATGCGGGAGAAAGTGCCAAGAGGTTAACCCCAAAGAAAAATAAAAATAAAGTGAATAATATGAGCAAAGGGTGTTCCAAATCAGTCACTGTAGGCCAACCGATGGCCATAACTACTAGCTATCAAGGCCCCACAAGGCAAGAATCCAACTCGAGGCCAAACACAGAAAGACTCCAGTTCACACCCATCCCGATGACATATAAGGAACTGTATCAGAATCTGTTTGATGCGCATGTGGTATCCCCATTCTACTATGAACCCTTGCAACCTCCGTTCCCAAAATAGTATGATGTGAATGTCCAATGCGAGTACCACGCTGGGATAACGGGGCACTCAATTGAAAACTACACTACGTTTAAAAAGTTAATCGAAAGGCTCATTAAAATGAGAATTGTGAAGTTCAACGATTCATCAGAACTTAATCGCTTTGACGAGACAATAAATACCATAACTGAAGGAGGTGACAAGAGAGTTGCGATCCCTTGAAAAAGAAGCCTGAAGGAAATATCGAGGAATCTTAACGACGTATCCAAAGAGAAAACCAAGGAATAAAAGTTTCCAAGCCCCTGCATACTTGGGAGTATTTTGAACAATGGGACTGTGGAAGAAATCCCTATGTTTTTAGAGCTAATTCAGAGTAATGTCCAAAACATGCCTATTGCTCTAAGCTTAGGAGCAATAAGAGGCCTTTTGTGAAATAGGCTTATGTCCAAAATCTTTATTTCAATAAAATGCATCTTTGCTATCATTTTGAGCAAATATTCTTTTATTCTTTCCATTTCATTCATAATCATACTATACAGACAATTATTCTTAGATTCTTTTATTTTTTGGGCTTTCATTCAAATACTCTTTTATTCTTTATTCATGACCATACCATAAAATAACTATTCTTAGATTCATTTATTCTTTGGAATATTCTTTCGTACCTACGACAGGTCTCCAGATATCAACGATGTGAGTGATAATGCTATTGACTCAAAACCTCCTTTTGAGCAAGATATGTGTCCAGAAAAACCTTAGGACTTTGAAGATGACTAAGACTGTAGTTCATCTCCTGATGTGTTAAGGATGGTAGAACAAGACGAGAAACAGATCCTACCTTACAAAGAGTCAGTGAAATCCATGACCTTCCTCTATGTGGGGCATGGATGTCATTGGGGCCGATCTCGCCAAAAGTTTCTAGCAAGTACTGATTCATCTGTGGAGTTGTCCGTTTCTTCACTAAGCAGGTGGAAGCTGCTTCATATGCTAATATCATAAAGTCATCATTCACAAAAAAAGAAAAGAAAAGAAAAGAAAATAGATCATATGTCGATATGGAATTTCAGAAAGGATTGTATCTGACAATGCGCTGAACTTAAACCACAATGCGATATCAGAAGTTTACAACCAAATCAAACACCACTGTGTCGCCCAAAAGTGAACAGTCCGGTCGAGGCAGCCAATAAGAACATTAAGAAGATCGTGGGAAAAATGACTGAGACCTACCAAGAGTGGCATGAGAAGTCGAACATCAATCAAAATCTCTACTGGGGCAACGCTTTCTCATTGGAATGAAAGCAGTTTTGCCCATTGAAGTCAAAGTTCCTTCTCTCCGAGTGTTAGCCGAGCCGAAGATGGACGAAGCAGAATGGATCAGATCTCGATATGATCAATTGAATCTGATTGAAGAAAATAGGTTAAAAGTTATCTGCCATGGTCAAATACACCAAAAAAGGAAGAAAAAAGAAGACGCGAGATTACCAAAAAATTCGCCTTAGAGAAATTCATGATAAAGACCTTGTGTGGTAAAGAGGGTCTTATCTAAAAGAGCATCAATTATTGACTAGAAGGGATAACAAGGATTTGTCTAATCCTATGAGTTCAAATTAAGAAATATTTCATAAAAAATAATTAAAAAAGGAGAGGCCAAGGCGAAAACCCGCAAAAGGCGCATTGTGACCAAAGGGGTTTTGAGTTGAAAACCCAAGAATGGGCAATTCAAATTTTGATCGAAGGTGGGGCATGCAGTAGTCTTGCTATGCCTAAATTAACAATGAGGAGGGATGCTACATCTTGGGGCATCAACAAAGCATTATAGATCTTCGAAACACATATCAAGTTCAAAAGGGTCCTCAAGAAGTTTTGTGAATAGAAACTCATGCTGCGATATCTGGGACACCTATTTTCATCTTATTCATTTTGTATCTTAGCAAAATTTACTATCTTGATTAATTTATTCATTTCAAGCTTTTCTCTCAATAAATTCTAGTCCTGTTCATTGTTATAATCTTTTTCAAGCATTTTTACATTGAAATAACGATTAATAGACTAGTAATATTCAAACAAAAAGGAGTTCTGCATATTACTCTAAAAACTTCTAAATAGTACAAGAACCTGAAACAGGACTATTATTTAGAACTCACCAAATTCAAGAGTTGGAAACATTTGGGAAAGAATAGCCCAATTTATGATTATTTCTTCAGATTTTCTGTCAGAGATACCAGCTGAAGGAAAAGACGGAGTAATACGTTAGTGATAAAACCTCGATGAACAACGAGTAATATCAAATTAAGCATTAAAAAATGACATTTTTGCATTTATGAAAACAACATCCATACACATATAGTTAGGAGCATTTGATTCATTCATGACATCCTAATCATTTAACATAAGCC
This sequence comes from Gossypium longicalyx, assembly GCA_025698465.1. NCBI lineage: Eukaryota > Viridiplantae > Streptophyta > Magnoliopsida > Malvales > Malvaceae > Gossypium > Gossypium longicalyx. Next base: position 4,287,578 of record CM046995.1, on the reverse strand, counting down.
TAGGCTCAAGAAATCGATTCTACAAGTCATGTCCCTCAAACGACGGTATAGCAAGATTGATTGAAGCTGCGAATTATGGCAAATCTTATCTCCCTGAAGTTGCAGTGGAGCAGTCGAAGCCACTAACCTTATCTCCCTGAAGTTGTAGTGGAGCAGGTTGAAGTTACAAGTCTTATCCCCCTGAAATTGCAGTAGGGCAGACTGAAGATAGCAAATCTTACCTCTCTGAAGTTGCAGTAGAGCAGATTAAAGCTATAAATCTTATACCTCTGAAGTTGCAGCAGGTCGGATCAAATCTACCATGGCAAATCTTATCTCCCTAACATTGCAGTGGAGCAGATCGAAGCCACTAACCTTATCTCCCTGAAGTTGTAGTGGAGCAGGTTGAAGTTACAAGTCTTATCCCCCTGAAATCGCAATGGGGCAGACTGAAGATAGCAAATATTATCTCTCTAAAGTTGCAGTAGAGCAGATTAAAGCTATAAATCCTATACCTCTGAAGTTGCAGCAGATCAGATCAAATCTACCATGGCAAATCTTATCTCTCTGAAGTTGCAATGGAGCAGATCGAAGCCACTAACCTTATCTTCCTGAAGTTGTAGTGGAGTAGGTTGAAGTTACAAGTCTTATCCCCCTGAAATCGCAGTGGGGCAGACTGAAGATAGCAAATCTTATCTCTCTAAAGTTGCAGTATAGCAGATTAAAGCTATAAATCCTATACCTCTGAAGTTGCAGCAGGTCGGATCAAATCTACCATGGCGAATCTTATCTCCCTAAAGTTGTAATAGAGTAGATCGAAGCCACTAACCTTATCTCCCTGAAGTTGCAGTGGAGCAGGTTGAAGTTACAAGTCTTATCCCCCTGAAATCGCAGTGGGGCAGACTGAAAATAGCAATTCTTATTTCCCTGAAGTTACAGTGGAACAGGTTAAAGCTACGAGTTACAAGTCCTATACCTCTGAAGTTGCAGTGGGTCGGATCAAATCTATCATGGCGAATCTTATCTCCCTGAAGTTGCAGTGGAGCAAATGGAAGCCATTAACCTTATCTCCCTGAAGTTGCAGATGAGCATGTTGAAGATACAAGTCTTATCTCCCTGAAGTTGCAGTGAAGCAGACTGAATATAGCAAATCTTATCTCCCTGAAGTTGCAGTGGAGTGGATCAAAGCAACAATTCCTATACCCTTGAAGATGCAGTGGGATGGAATGAAGCTACTCGAAGAACAAAAGCACCAAAGAAGTCAAGATTCGGCAAGACTATGCAAAATTGGCCCTTTTAAAGTCTTTGCTCCATTCCCGTTACACGACAATGAGCAAAGAGCAGCAGCTGTAATAGGCCAATTTTGGCCTGGCCCAAATAAAATAATAAATAACCAATTAATAAAACCCAGTGTCCAAATTACAAAATGGATAATCTTTAAACCCAATTCCCAACTAAAACCCATTACATATTAAACCAAATAACCCAAAATTTGAAGTCCCAAGTGGCCCAAAATGTTTAAACCTTTGGAAACCCTAGCCCCAACTTTCGGCCGCCGCTCCTCACCAGCAGAGCCACCACGCGCGCCGCTTCGTCGCACGCCTCCGATGCCTCTCTAACACCTGCAGACAAAACCCACATGCAACAACAGAGGAACAAGCGAAAACGACAAAAAAATATGAATAAATAGTCTTGTGAATCAGTTATAAAAACCCGAAATTTACCTTTGTATTTTTTTTAGCCACAAACAAAAGGCAAAGTCTATTAATCTAAAAGAACCTTTTTAAGGTGATTGTGATTTCTTTATTTACGATGGCTTTCTTCATCTAGTTCTTGGTTTTGATTTTTTATTTTATTTTATTTTAGTTCTTTGATTTTTTTTCATATACGAAAATAAATAAAAAGGTGAAAAGAAAGGTAACCTCACATTGATCTTCCCACGAACTCATCACCGTATATCTCTTCTCCAATCGTCGAGGTCGAGTCTGAGGGGGAGGGGGACCTTTCTTTCGATTTTCTGGGGTTGAGAAGGCGTGGCCTTCGAGTGCGCCTCAAAATAGGGCTAAAAAGTGCCCATTTGCGTGGCACCGGCCACCGGTCATAATGGTGGTGCGACGGACGGCAGTTGGGGGTCTTTTGGGTTATCCATCAGAGAAAAAAGAGGGAGAAAGAGAGCAAAAGGCTCTCTATTTTTTAAGAAAAATAGGGCTGAAATGAGAACAAATAAAAAAAATGGCTTTAATAGCCATGCAAAACGGTGACATTTTGCAAACCCCCCACGCCTCAAAACGACGCCGTTTGGGGGGAAAACCGCGTGACCCGATCCGCACCCACGGAGGATCTGCGCATTTTGACCTAATGGTCTATTTGCGCATTGGATCCCTCTGCTTTTATTGTGCGTTTCAATGTGGTCCCGTGTTACCTTTTGATTTTGATTTTTGCCCCATAATTTTACCTCTGTTTCAATTTGGTCCTCAGGCCATTTGAAGAGGCAGACCCTTGAAACGCTGCGCATAAGGGGTTGGGATTATTTTCCCAATCAGTCCCTCAACGTTTCAGCGCGTTTCAAATCGGTCCGCTGCTTCATTTTTTGTCTGAATTTCCCCTTTAATTTTATTTAGATTTTGATTTAGTCTTTTTTAAATACTTGCATTTATTTTTTTCAAATTTGGACCTTAAAATTCCATTTTATTTGCAATCTAACCCTCTTTCATGTAAATTTCGATTCTTTGATCCTTTATTATTATTATTATTATTATTATTATTATTATTAAACTATTTTATTTATCTTAAATTTCATATATTAAACTGTTTTAGATTGTTTTAGATGTATTATTCTAAATTATTTCATATACTATATACTTTAAATTGCTTTATACATTATTTATTTTAAACTTGTTTTATGTATTATTCATTTTAAATTGTTTTATTATTTACTTTAGATTTTTTCATATATTATCAATTTCAAATTTTTATATGTATTATCTATTTTTTATATATCATTTATTTTTTAAAGATGTTTTGTATATTATTTATTTTAAATTTCTTCTTACATAATATTTATTTTAAACTCATTTATATATCATTTATCTTGAATTATTTTAAATATTATTTATTTTAATTTTTTTCCTCGTATATTATTTATTTCAAACTTTCGCCTATATTACCTATTTTAGATTTTTTTATACATATAATCTATTTTTAAATTGTTTTGTATATTGTTGATATTAAATTTCTTTTTTCATATTATTTATTTTAAATTCATTTATTATCATTTTAAATTTTGTTTTACATTTTATTTATTTTAATTTACTTTATAATTTTTTAAAATTGTTATATATATTATTTAATTCATTGGTCTTTGATTATTAATGCTAGTATTTAAATGGTGTATGTTGTGAGATTATTGCCATTGCATGTACTATGATTCGTTTATTTGTATTTTTATTATTGACATTCACTTGTGTAATATTTTATTCATGTTATTATTCCATGCTCGTTATTACTTTTTTTTCATGTCATCGCATTGTGAATTAAACCCCAACGTATTTATCTAATAAATCGTTTTATTTTAATCCAAACAATTAACATACGTCATTTAAACATCGTATTCACTATTATTCAAAAACAAAAATTTCAAAATAAGGCAATGTTTCGCGTTTTGGAACATCGAGGAATTGTGCCCTAACTTACGGGGTTTCGATTTTCTCGTTGATTCTAAATAGCCAAATATCCTTTCGAGTTTTAAAATACACGAAATTCCAATGAAAATTAAAGACAAACTCATTCTCGAGAGTACAAAGTGTCGTGTCCTAACTCACAGGATGTGACATTTTATTACTTCGAGACGAGAGAGTCTTTAACACTCTTTTCTGCCTAATTCAAACGTTTTTTAAAATCGACATTAATAAAAAAGATCGTATTTTAAATCCATTCCCGATTTTTAACTTTCGACTTTAAGACACTAACTAATCAATTCAGTACCAATTTTGGGCGTGACGAGGGTGCTAATCCTTCCTCGCACGTAACCGACTCCCGAACTCGTTCTCTCGAGTTTCGTAGACCGAAAACACCGTTTTAATAAACTAAAACGTTTTATCAAAGTAAAGGTGACCCGATCACACCTAATAAAGATCGGTGGTGACTCCCGTTTTAATTTTCGCTTTCAAACAAAGTTGATTCCTATTTTCAAAAAAAATGGTTTCGACAATTAGTATAATATATTTAGCATTTATTAGCATAGTTTATTTGAGCTACTAATTTAGCCTATAAATATGTTCTTTTACAACATTGGAAAATACACCCATTAGAGATTAAAATTCATAACACATTTAGAGAATTTTGTGTTTACGTTTTAAGGGTTCTTTGTTTGCGGGTTTTCGGGGTTTAGTTTTTATCTCCATCATTTGTACTCTTCGTTCCTTTGCCATTATAGTAAAATTATCTTTGCCTGTGGTTTTTATCCTTTTTGGAGAGGTTTTTCCACGTTAAATTTGTGTTCAATTTCTCAATTTATTCCGCTAGTTTTTTTACTTGTTGCTTAATCGGGTCGATCCTAACAAGTGGTATCAAAGCTAGTTCAATTTTCATAGATTAGCCCGTTCAGAGATGACAGCAACAAGGTTTGAAATTGAGAAGTTCGATGGTGAGACAATTTTCAATCTGTGGTAAGTTCGTATGATGGCAATTCTAGTTCAAACCGGATTGAAAAAGGTTGTTACTGGGAAAAAGCCTTAGAATCTAAATCAAACAGAACGGGAAAAGCTTGATGAAAAAGCCTTATTTGCAATCCAGTTGTGCCTCGTGAATACGGTATTGAAGGAGGTATTGATAGAGAAAACCTCATCTACCTTGTAGAAAAGGTTAAAAACTCTTTATGCGACTAAGTCATTGGCTAACCGTTTAGTGTTGAAACAATGTCTATTTACGTTTTGCATAAACGAATGTGAGCTTTTTAGAGATCACATCAGTCAATTCATTACTCTTTTAAATGATTTAAAGAACGTTGAGGTTCATATTGACGATGAAGATCAGGTTATGCTATTATTGTGCTCTTTACCCCATTCATACAAGTCTTTTAAGGAGACATTGATTTATGGCAGAGACAAACTCTTGTTCGAAGATATGAAGGGTCATTTAATTAATTTATTTGCCAAAACATAATTTACAACAAAAGTCTTAAAATCGTTATATTTTAGAAATGCAGTTTGTGTTTTCAGAAAACCTTTGTTTTCGTAAAACCATGATTTCAGACAAGTATTGCAATGAGAGAGTAAAAAACGTATCCAAAACCAAAATAAAAACCAACAGTCCGGAGAGTCCCAATGATTACAAACTCTCAAATAAAACCAAAATTATAAATAAAAACTATGGATTACCAAGTAAAATAGTTCTCGATCAAGTGGCCACCATTGATCCTCCGTCGCACTGACCCGTCTAAGTTTGTGGATTACCTGAATAGAACAGACAAACGGATGTGAGTTTACATAAATTCAGTGTGTAACCCAACAGAAACAGACATGTTATACATACAGAAATCACATACACAGTCAGATTCAGATTCAGATTCGAATTCAGACCTAAGTCCTTTACAGATTCAGATAACAAAAATAGATATGCAGAACAGATATATTAAGTCCTACACCTATCCTCTACACAGCAACTCCGACCATCCCAGCACACCATGTGGGGTTAAAAACACTCACCCATCCCTACACACCATATCATACCGTTACGACACATATCAGATAATGTGCAGCCAAGCTGCCAGAATATAGGCGATGATTACCATACAAAACACTTTCTCCACATATATAAATCCCATCCCAATCAGATATACATAATCAGAATTATCATGCTTACATGCTCATATTCAGATATCAAAAATATATATCAACCTAATAAGACATGCATAATAGTGTCTTGCTCAGAGCAGAATGTCAGATCACCAGATCACATAGTTTTAGGGTTTGGTTAGCCCTTACCGACCCTATGATAGGCCCACAGTCAATCGGAACAACCCGTGCGACCCTAGGGAAAATTTTAAAATTATGGGCCCACATGTCCATGTGGGCTTACACGCCCAGATTGGCCTTGTCCGTGTATCCCACACGACCTGGCCCAGTACCCACGTGCCAGCATGGCATGCCCGTGTGGGCCCACACAAATGTGTAGCCCATACGCCCAACTTGGCCTAGCCCGTATGGCCTACATGGCCACACCCACATCATCAAACGGTTGTGTCTTACGTACGACCATGCCCTCGTCAAACACACGATCGTGTCTTGCACACGATAACTCACACGGCTAGCCACACGCCCATATGGCGTTGATAGTAGGCATTTTCGGCTTTCACTGAAACCTTATTTTTTGCAATTTGAGAACACACCTGTTTCGATTTTCATGCAAGCACACACCCGAGATCACCAGATTCTAAAACTGACAAATTAAACTCTAAAATTAGTCATAATTCATGATTAAACTGAAACTACCAAAACCGACAACAGTTCAATTCAAATGTTCATCACTTACCCCAACACTCCGAACGATTTCAACTACGATTTCGCAAGAAGAAAGCTCCATTATTTACAATTCATTGCTGCCAAAACACGAGTTCAACATCAATTGAAAGTTTAACACCGCTATAAATGAATTAAAGAAAAACTGCCTACTCGAGCAAAACATACTACCCTTACTTACCAAATGTATAACCATAATGATACGAAACACCGCAATATGGAAGAACATTTTTTGTTAAAATGAGGAAGAAAAATGAGGAAACTTCTATTGAATAGAAAATGAGAAAATAAGAGAGGAAGAAAAAAGAGAAACGTCAATTTTTTTCAAGAAGGGAAAGATTTTTAGGAAAATAAATTTTACCCAAATCCTACTACATCCACATCTATAACCATCCACTAATTCAAAATCCCACTACCACTGAACTTCTAACCACCACTAAAGCAAAAAATATTAACTACATTCACGTAGGGACTCGAATACAAGACCTTCAACATACTAACTCCTTACCACTCGATCCAGCAAGCTCATTTTGATATGGATTAACAGATAATTTAATATAAACTCACTCAACAAGGGTAAGGCTTGGATTAGAAAAATAAAAAAATTTGGAAAAGGTGAAACTTGAACCCAAGACCTCACACACACACCAAAACACTTAACCACTGAAGCAGATAGATATTTGTCAGATATTTACAGAATTAGAAATAAATTATTCAGGGCGTTATAGTTTTGGTAATATCAAAGAAACAAGACAAAATGTGTTGTTATTGTAAAATGTTAGGTCACGTCAAAGCAGATTGTTATAAATTGTGAAATAAAAGAGCTACTGAGAGTAACAAGGAAGATGTAGCTGGTGCTAATTTGGCTGATAAAAGCGGTCATGATTTTTTGTTAGTGTCAACGAGCGATAACTCCAAGCTCAAGCCCAAGTGGATTCTAGATTCAGGATATTCTTTCCACATATGTCGCAATAGAGAATGGTTCTCCACATACAGTTCGGTTGAAAGTGGATTTGTATGCATGGGAAACGATTCATCTAGTAAGGTAATTGGTATTGGTACTATTAAAATTAGGATACATGATGGGACGATTAGGACACTCTCAGATGTTAGGTATGTACCTGATTTACGAAAGAATCTCATCTCCTTGAGTATCTAAGACTTGAAAGGATGAAGAATCAACATTGAGTCGAGCAACATTAGAGTATCTCGTGGAGCTCTCGTTTTGTTAAAAGGTAAAAGAACTGGCAATCTTTATATTTTGGAAGGTTCTACAGTGACCGGTGAAATCGGACGTCCCTCGTCCGTTACGGAGTCGAAGTCAACTCATTTGGAGCGGAGGTAACTTGGTCATAGGAGGGAAAAAGTTATAACCATTTCGTTGAAGAGAGGTTCTCTTTTGGATATAGGTTTTGAAAAGTTGGGGCATTGTGTTCGTGAAATCAAACCGGGTTAGTTTTAATTTGGCAGTGCACAAGTCAAAGGCTAGAAGTCTTCCAGCTTCCAAGCACAGATTCGACTCAGTTAATTCCCTGCATAGTTCAAGATAAGCCCGTGGTGGGCTTTGGCAAAGATGGCGTTGTAAGAATTCATGTCAAGGTGGAGATTGTTAGAGTTGTATGACCCAAATTCTAAGAGATTGCATGTAAGTCAAGTTAAACAAAATATATTTTCTTTCTAAAAGATTTAGTATTTGTTAGTATAATATATTTAGCATTTATTAGCATAGTTTATTTGACCTACTAATTTAGCCTATAAATAGGTTCTTTTACAACCTTAGAAAATATTACACCTATTAGAGATTAGAACTCATAACACATTTAGAGAATTTTATGTTTACGTTTTGAGGGTTCTTTATTTTCAGATTTTCGGGGTTTAGTTTTTATCTCCATCATTTGTAGTCTTCGTTCTTTTGCCAATATAGTAAAATTATCTTTGCCCGTGGTTTTTTATCCTCTTTGGAGGAGTTTTTTCACGTTAAATTTGTGTGTTCAATTTCTCAACTTATTCTGCTATTTTTTTTACTTGTTGCTTAATCGGGTCGATCCTAACATAGATTTTCTCGAAATGGCTCACTGTTTTCCTAGTTCCTTTCACTTTCCTCGAAAGAAAAGTAAGTTATAATGTCTTCATCTTCGTATTCTAGTTTCAAATGTGGCAGCAATGTGAGCCGTCGTGAGGTGGTGGTCGCAATACCGGAGGATTTGACATTATGCGATTAGTAATGTCAAGATAATTACCACTCTTTTAATAGGGCTCAATTCTTTCAATTCTTTTAACAAGGATGGAAGGGTTTAATTTCCATTCAATTCCTTAGTCATTATGCAAATAATGGTTAGATAATTACATCGCTTAATTATTTCCATCAGCACCCTTTCAAGACACTTAATTTAAACATAAATATTCCGAAGTTTATCATCACCTCAAAATTTACTATTCATGCGTCGAAATTGTGCCATTTTGAGGATGTTACAAATCAAACATTATTAAGGTTAATTCAATAACCTACCATGTTGATAATCATGCACTTTATTAGGTTGGTAGATAACTAGCGTTAGAGAGTAATGCATTCGTAATTCCGATTAGAGTTAAGTCAGCTTCCCTGAAAGATTTTATCCTTGGCGTACTTCTTGTGAAGTATTTTGTTGTATATTACCACTTGAAGTTACGTGCACTTGTGATTGTGAATAGCCATAAGTTGAGACAATATTTTAGAGCAGGTCAAACTCACGAGAAACTAGTTTCCAACTTTTAGTTTTAAAGATTTTAACACTATTTTTAGGGCGTGCTTGGTTGGATAAAAGGAGAGAGTAGAAAAGTGAAAATAAAATAAATTTTGAATATACTTGATAGGGAAGAAATGTTAGGGTAAAAACAATAGGAGAGATTATCATTTTTCTATCCTATTTCATAAAAATCAATCTTCCCAATGAAGAAAATGAGAGAGGTATATATCCGTTCAAAATTATGTATTTTTTAAATATTTTATTTTATTTTCTTTTTCATTTTTTTTAACTCTACCAAATAATGGTGGGAAAAAAATTAATTGTTCTTTCACTTTTTTCATCTTCCCTATCAGGCACGCATATAAAATGAGAAATTATTTTTTTCATCATTCTATTTTCTACCCTTCATTTTTTCTGTCTTTCTAATTTTCTTTCTTAAAAACAAAACTTTAGTCAAATGTGCCGCTGAAAACATTAATACCTCACATAATATTTGGGATAGAATCTTGTCCCCATATCCATCTCAAAATTTCAACGTGGAGAAACTAATAACATTGAGGGAGGGCTCCACGAGGTGAAGTTTTGATATCAAGATGCCATCCCATTGCGGACCACGGCTTCATGATGAAAATGTTCATCTTGTCAATTTCATCACCGAATATGAACATGAATATGTTCTCCAGTTCATGAACCTCAATGGTGCCTTTTAATTAGGCCATGCTATAGAAATTAATCACGTTTTTCAGGGGATTGAGCTTTGGTACCTTCACAATGGTAGCTTTCCCGACAAGAGAGTGTATGCGAATCTTCTCGCTCACATTAATATCTATCTCTAGCTCGAGAACATGAAGATCAAATGAATGGTCTTCTTGCGGGATGATCCCCAAGCTAAATAAATAAAGCTTCCAAATATCTTCTTATTGTTAACCCTTATAACTTTTTTGGTAGAGATGTCTATTTTACTGTTCATAAAGATTCTTTTGGAATTGTGATTGTTACTCTCAATAATATTATCATCTCTAAACTTCGAATTTGAGTTTTTTCCCTTAAAAGTGAAATGTAACTTACCATCACACTCAATACTTGTTACTACCTTTATGACTTTACAATCAAAGAAAAAAAAAGTATATATATATATATATACACATATATTGCCATTTAAATTTGTCCATTTATATTTAGTTAATACCTAATTTTTTTCTTGAATCTAATTGGTACTTGAACTTATATTTCGTCATCGAAATTAGTATGTATGTATGTACTAACACCATTAGTATGTGCAAACATGGCACTGATAGCCAATTTAGTAGTGACACGTGGTAGCTTCTCAATATGTCACATGACAAATATAAATTTTAAAAGAAATCTTTAAAAATATATAGGTTTTTTAGAAATATTTGAATCTGAATACTCATTTATCCATTTTCATTCTAAATGTATTTTTAATAAATTTATATATTTTTATTTTTTTTAATAAAATATGCCAAAGGTATTTATCCAGCGATAGATCCTTTAGACTCAACGTCCACTGTACTCCAACCTTGAATCGTTGGTGAGGAACATTATGAAACTGCACAAAGGGTTAAGCAAACCTTAAAGCGTTACAAAGAACTTCAGGACATTATAGCTATCTTGGGTTGGATGAATTGTCCGAATAGGATTACTTAACCGTAGCAAGAACGTGAAAAATTGAGCATTTCTTATCACAACCTTTTTTCGTAGCGAAAGTATTTACTGGTTTTCCGGGGAAATATATTGGTCTAGTAGAAACAGTTAGAGGATTTAAATTGATGATTTCCAGAGAATTAGACGGTCTTCCTAAACAGGCCTTTTTAAAGTTATTTATATTATTATTTTGGAATTAAAAAAGTAAGTAAAATTTATAACCTATACACACCGAGGAAAGGCATGTTAATTGATCCCATCCATAAGTGGTCATCTTTCTCTTGCACTTCACTTATGGAACTCATTTTATTCCCCCTCTCAAGTTCCAAAGTTTCTAAAATAACACCCTCTTCACTTATCCTCATTGCCAGCCCACTCCCTAAATACTTCGACATCACTGAATAAGCTTTGGTAATGACATCAACAGGCAATACCCAAATCAAAGCATTCCCTAGTTTTGAATACGAAAGAATCCATGACAAAACCTTGCATCTTCGTGAATGAATAGCCACCCAAAATCCTCCTCTGGGGCTCCTTTTGATATTGTCTGGGAATCCTGGGAGTTGTGCCAATGTTTCCAGGTTTCCAGCTTTGGGTGTTGATAACCAGTACCTTAGGATCCTGCATTTGGTGGTTTCTGCAAACACAAGAAAGCTGCCATCTTTGCTTAATGCCACTCCATTTGGGAACGAAAGATTGGTTAGAAGGACAGTGATTTGTTTGCTTTCTTGCTCGTATTTCAACAGCATTCCTGTTTTATCCCCACTTAGAACCACTGCTATATGGTTCCTGCAAAACAGTTTGTCCACTTTTCAATATTTTTCATACACCATTTGAACTTATTTTTCTTGTTCAAAGGAGGAGGAGAAGACGATGATAAATAAGATTTGGGTATTTCTAATCTATAATCTATAGTATATATTACCAAAACAAAATCTATAAATTATCATTGTTTTAAAGCTCTTGATTGGTTTCATTGTTTTAAAAAGATGAAAATAATTATTTATATGGTTTTCCAATCTTACAAATCATTTAATTTTTTTACCTCTTTTAATTTTTGAACTTGCAGTAATAAGAGTTAAATAAAACAATAATAACTCAAGTTTAAGAGTTAAATAAATCATTATGCCTAAAAATAGAAAAACATACACAATAATAAGATTTGAATCCATGTCTCTTTAATTTTCTAAATTTGTATTTTATCATTTAACCAAAGCCTTATTTGTTATTTATAACATTTTTTAAAAACATATTTGTTACCCCCACATTCATTATCTAGTATATATATTAAAAGGTTGACTGAATTGGTGTCGCCCTTCAATAGAGTCTCAACTCAATTAGAAAATTACCAAAAAACTCAATTATTTTACAAAGTAACAAATAATATTTTAAAGATATTTATGTCTTTTTACATTTTGATAAATCTAAAAAAATACATATAATAATAATCATAAAAATTTTTATATAAAAATTTTTAGAATGAAATCTAGTGAAAATTTAGTAATAATAAAAGGAGAGATTGATATCATAGAACCTTAGTAGACACATTAAATTGAATGAGAAGAAAACAAAAGAATCCTTTTGGTGAAAGAACTTGATTCAACTTCAGAATTTGTTAAAGAATTTCGAATCTCTCACTACTTGGCTATCTAGGTAAAAAAAAAATTTAATAGATATGGTTAATTTTAATATGTTTTTCATTTCTTAAAATTAGTTTTTATATTTTTATTTTTTTGAACAATTTAATTTTTTATCGAGTGAAGCGCGTTTGTAGACTAGTTTTAACAAATGGAAAACATAGAAAAATTACGTTAAAACCAATGAAGAAAAGAGGAAAACAGAAAGAGAAGCTGAAGAGATAAAGAAAAATAAAAAAAATTAAAAGGACATAAAAGGAAAAAAAATAAATTACTAAAAATGAAAGGCAATTATATAATTTAACCAAAAATTTTTATTTAAAATGATGATTCAACGTGCCACATCAGCTTTCCGTTACACCATTAACGACAATTAACGGCTCAATGACTAAAACGCAACCAAAAACAAATAAAAATGACTATTTTGATAGTTTACCATTTATATTAATGTGTGATTGGTGTAATGATTTATTTTTCCTAAAAAAATAATTTTATAGTTTGAAACTTCAATTATTATGAATATGTATGCAAAACATATGAAAATAATGCAAATATGAGAGAGAAATTTAAAATCCATAAAACAAATTATAAAGCTATAAGAATATATATTAAAAAAAAATACCTAATATATTTTATTGGAAGCAAAAGAAGGTATAAGATTAGTTTCATATTAAAAAGCCTTAAATTCAATAACCCATATTTATTATACTTTTAATACCAATAATTCACAATCTTTTTCATTTGGTTAGTTGTGGCCAAAACAACCTTTCTCAATTCCAAGTTCAACAATTCTATATTGCTTAGGGTAAGTGAATGATTAGGGAAAGCTTTCACTTATTGATATATATATATATATATATATATATATATAATTCATGGTATGCAATATTACAAGTATAATTATAATTTAAATTCAGACTATTTTTAAAGAAATTAAACATTCATCTAATAGACCATAACTTAAAATTATACAATATTGTGAATATATTTAGAAGAACTTTACCTTATGATGTAATAAGCGATATGGTCCACGAATATTTTTAATCAAATCACATTAAATAAACCTAACCATTTAGTACATCTCTAAATAAATCTTGGCCAGCATTAATACACGCGGGTGCCTTCTTTACTAGCTATCACATGATTTCAGCAAATGAAGATTATCCACAAATCAATCTATAATATAGAGAAGTTAACAGTCATGTCCTATTCTATTACCATATAAGCTCTCTATGTTTAGGTAATTACTTTAATTCATATCATGCACCAAAGCATTGAGTAGGAACAATTTATGTAATGATTTAATAGTAGATAGAATTTTAGAGATGGTACGTACCTCCTTTGATAAAGAGAAGAGGTGTGGGTGAAATAAATGGAGCCATCAGATTGATTGATGTCCAAGCTATTGGTGAATGTGAAAGGGATAGGTTGAGGTTGAGCATGCGTTGGGATAGGAGTGGCTAAGCCACCTGCTGGACCTAGTTTTAGTAGTCCCATGTATGCATCCGCGATGTAAAGGTCACCGGTAGTCTCGTGGAAGCATATGCCTAATGGACGTCCACATATGGGTTCCCTTGTCTCATGATCGTGTTTCCCTTCACACCCTTCTCTGTTAAAAACTCATCATCTCAGTCTCATCACTAATAATTTTGTAGAAAGTGTTGGTTTTTCCCTACTATAATAATAATAATAATAATAATAATAATAATAATGTCACTAGTTTGGAGGGTGGGCGTGCGATGCAGAAATATAAGCCACACAAGCTTGTCGAGGGAAAGACATCTCCAATCCTATACACGTGAGTGGCTATGATACGAGATGAACAACATCACATAATAACAATTGCTTCAACCATATATACCCAGAAAACACTGTATTTGAAATATAAGTTAAAAATTTGTAATTAAATTTAATGGCATAAAAATAAATATTATATAGCCGATTGAGTTTGACATTATTATTGTTGCTAGTACAGGAGAACATAGATTTCAATGTATTAAAGCGCATCATTCTCATATTTGAATATTGAAGAGGGACTATAGATAGTTGTAAACATTGTATAAAAAAACATATATAATAAGAATCTATAATAAAATTAATATTCAAAAAATGACTTATAAATTATTTTTTATTTACCACTTCACAATTTTATCAAATAATGTTTTATTATTAGGATAAGTAAAAAAATTAAAATCTAAAATTTAATATAAAAATTTGAAATTCAAACCAAACCATCCACTGGGAAAAATAAAAAATCCGAACTAACCAAACCATTGATGGAGGATAAACGTAAACTAGATTGTTTATGAGGAAAAAAACAATAACTTGTAAGACACGTACCTGTTAGGAGAAGTGATGCCAAAACTGATCCACCGATGCTCATTTGGTTGCCACTTGATAATCCGACCGTCGGATATTCCGACGTAGGGACCGTCTCCAAGTGGGTGAAATGCTACACTTTCAGGTCCTACGGCATCCGTAATTGGGACAACTTCCATTTCCCCAAGTTTGCCGTGGAAAGGTTTCCCAAAATGATTGACGGCGATGAGGGAGAAGAAGAAAACAGTGGTGGCTAATGCGATGAAGGGTTTTGAGGCCATGCTGAGATGAGTAAGGAGGAGAAGCAAGTGATGTGAGCAAAAAGCAATTCCAATGAAAGGAATAATTCATTCATGTGTTGCCAATAACACACCTGCTTTCATGCCACTACTTTTGCAATTTTATTCTTCTTTTTTGTTGGCCTAATGTTAAAATCTATTACATATATAAAGAGGAAACATGTTAGCACCGTAGATGTGCTTATCTCAAAAATTCACATGTGTGTTTTTTACATTTTATTTATTTCACTTCAACTATTTAAAAAAAAAATCAAAATTGAGTTCTCAAATTGACGAATTTCATCAAAAAATTCTTTGAGTGTTAATTTATTGATATAACTGTTAACGATATTGACGTGGCTATCATGTTAATACAATTAAAAATTTTAAAAATAAAAAATATATTTTAATATATATAAATAAAATTTAATTTTATTAATTGTAACTAAAAAATAAATTGTAGAAGAAAAATTATAAATTAAAAAAACAATAATTTACGTCTGCCGTCCCTGGCACGCTATTTGTCTGTCGCTTCTGGCAAGGAGTTTAGGGTTTTATCGATTTCGTTTTTTGGTTTTTGTTTTGTGTAGGCGGCACTTCCTGGGTGTGATCCTTTGCATACTGTAGACAGAAGGCATAGTTTGTGATAGTACCTGCAAAGATGGAAACCGAACTGGCTCAACTTTCAATTAATGATGAAGAAGATGAAGTTTTTCAAATGCAACCAGATCTTAATAGAGAAGGAAGGGGGGAGATTTTTCAACTTGTGGGTTGTTTCTTAACTGCTAGCATCATCCACTTTCAAGCAATGAAGAGTACTTTGGCTAATTTGAGACATCCAATTTGGGGTGTTCAGATCCGAGATCTGGGAGAGAAAAGGTATTTGTTCTAATTTTTTCACATTATGGATCTGGAAAGGGTTATTAAAGGATCTCCTTGGACCTTCAACAGTCATTTGCTGCTTCTATATAAATTGAATTGGGGAGAGGATCCACTACAAGTACCTTTAGTTATGACGCCGTTTTGGGTTCAGATACATGATGTCCCTATTGGGTTACTTTCTGAGAGTTTGGCTGTCCAAATGGGGAATTTTTTAAAGGATTTTTTTGGAATATAATGGATCTAACCTGGGTAAGAAGAATAGGAATTTTATGAGGATTAGAGTCCAAATTGATGTAAGACGTCCTTTAAAAAGGAAGAAGCAGATCTCATTTTTGGGGAGAAGGTCATATGTCAATTTCAAATATGAGCGATTATCGTTATTTTGTTTTTTCTGTGGAAGATTAGGCCATAGCGACTCCTTTTGCAAAACAAAGATGACACTTGGAGTGGAAGTAGCTGAAATAGGGTAGGATTTGTCTTTACGAGCTCAGACTCGTAGAGCGTTAGCAATGAATAGTATATGGCTAAGAGAGGATGGGGAGGGGATAGTAGGAGGCGGTGGGGGAAGTAATAAAGGAGGAGGGAGTGGGCAGTAGAAGGTGGAAAATAAAAGAAGATGCGTAAAACTAGTGGACCCAGTACTTGGATTCAATTTAGAAGGGGGATCATTAGGTTCTAATCAAAGGGTGACAGATGTATTGTCAAAACAATTTCATGATTCTATGGAGCACGATTTGGAGGACTCAACACTAATAGGAGAGGAGGGAAAAAAAGATCTAGAGTTGAATATGATGATTTCGCAGAAAAAAATGATACCAATAAGGTGATGTCTAGAAACAGGAGAATGGAGGAATACAATCTAATATTATCGGCGACTGCCAAAAGGTAAGCCGATCGAACGTAATGAAAATTTTAAGCTAGAATGTTCGTGGTTTGGGGAGATCACGAATAATCAAGAGATTTCGGCACTCGCTGAAGATTTTTAATCCCCAATTAGTCTTCATTATGGAGGCTAAACTTTGTAGTTTACAGATGGAGAGAGTTCGGAGGAGTTGTGGCTTTGCAAATGGTACTGAAGTTGATTCAGAAGGAACAAGAGGAGGTTTGTATATGGCATGGAGAAACGATATTGCGATAACTCTCAAAAGTTTTTCCAAAAGGCATATTGATGTGGTTATGGAAGATACAGAAATCAATAGGAAGTGGCGATTTACGGGATTTTATGGTACCCCTTATGCTCGAGATAGAGAAGACTTATGGGCTACTCTGAAAGCTCTTAATCACGATGAAGATACCCCCTGGTTTGTATGCGGAGATTTTAACGAAATTATGTATGGCTTCAGAAAAAATGGAGGTTTACCTAGGGACGAAAGAAGGATGGAATTATTTCAGAAAACGCTGAAGGAATGTCAATTAAATAATGTGGGGTTTTCGGATAAGTGATTTACTTGGGAGAGAGGGAATCTATCTGGGACAAATACACGAGAACGACTTGATATGGGGTTACTAATGCAAGTTGGATGGTTTTGTTTCCTTAAGCAATATTTCAACATCTGGTTAATTCTTTTTCTGATCACTGTCCCCTATTGATTGAGACTCATAAAGAAGAGGATAAGAAAAAATGAGGTAATTTTAAATTTAAAGCATGGTGGACTCTAGAAGACTCTTTTACTGAAGAAGTCAAACACCTTTGGGGAATGACAGTAGGAGATCTTTTGCAAAAGCTTGATTTTTTTAGAAAGGGATTGAAAAAGTGAGCAGGGCAGATACGAAAGAATAGAAATTGGAAAAATGAGATGTTAACAACTAAACTATCAAAGTTAGTAGAAGCTGAAAGGGATGAGAGGAATTTGGCTGAGATGATTGACACAAAAATTCAGCTAAACTTCGAAATTAAAAAGGAAGAGTATTATTGGGAACAAAGGGCTCGGTTGAACTAGTTGCAATTTGGTGATAGGAACACATCTTTTTTCACAATTATGCAACACAAAAAGGAGGAAAAATCTGATTAAGAAGCTGCAGAATGATAGTGGAGAGATTACAGAAGATGTTCGGGAAATGGAAGGTATTGCACGGGTGTATTTTGAGAATTTATTCAAAACAGGGAGGACTACTGTTAATAAGCATGTATTTTCGGGTATTGAACATTGTATCTCTGATGAAGACAACAATAAGCTTCTAGCACCTTACAATGGAGAGGAAATTAGGGGAGCTTTGTTCGAAATGGGGTCCACAAAAGCACTAGGGGAAGATGGATTTCCAGCCCTTTTTTTATCAAAGATGCTGGGATATCATTGGGAATGAGGTTGTTTCCTATTGCCTAAACCTTTTGAATGGAGAGATGGAGGTTAGTCCAATTAACACAACTCAGATTGTGCTTATCCCAAAAATTATTAATCCTTCTAATTTGACTCACTTTCGGCCAATTAGTCTATGTAATGTTATTTATAAAATTGTGGCAAAGGTGATAGCAAATAGATTTAGAGGAGTTATTGATAAATGTATTGATGAAGCACAGAGTGCATTTGTGCCAAGGAGACTCATAACAGATAATGCACTAATGGCCTATGAAATTCTACATTCGGTGAAATAGAAGAGAGGGGGGAAGAAGGGATTTATGGCAGTCAAGTTAGATATGAGTAAGGCTTATGACAAAGTAGAATGGAATTTTATTCAAGAAATCATGAGTAGAATGGGATTTTCTCAAAAATGGATTGAATCTATTATGAAATACATATCTACTGTTTCTTATTCAGTAGTGGTTAATGGTAATAAATGAGATATTTTCTATCCAACGAGGGGACTTAGGCAGGGGGATCCATTAAGCCCATTTTTATTTCTGATATGTGGGGAAGGGCTATCAGGCCTAATGCGAATGGCAACTAGAGAAGGAGTTCTAAAAGGTGTCAAAGCTAGTAGAAGTGGCCCTAGGGTGTCCTATTTACTATTTGTTGATGACTGTATATTGTTTGAAGAAGCAACAAGAAGGGGAGTCTGTGCAATCAAGCAGATTTTACAATAGTATAAAAACAGTTCAGGTCAGTCGTAAATTTTGATAAATCGGCAGTCTTTTTCAGTAGTAATACAACTGAGGAAGTTAGGCAGATGGTGGTCACCTAATTGGGAATTCGGAGCTCAAAGGAATTAGAAAGGTATTTAGGGTTGCCAAGCTTAGTTGGGAGAAGGAAAAAAATAATCTTTTCAAGCCTTGAAGGACAGACTAAAACAGCGTATTGATAATTGGTGTATGAGATTGTTGTCTCAAGGTGGGAAGGAGATATTTATCAAAGCAGTTTTACTAGCGATACTGACATACTCAATGGCATGTTTTTTGTTACCAAAAACATTATATGATGAAATGGAAGGAATTGTTGCCAAGTTTTGGTGGCAAAAGGGGCGCGGGGAGAAAGGAATCCATTGATGTTCTTGCAAAAATATGTGCTCTTTGAAAGAAAATGGAGGCATGGGTTTTCAAAATTTTTGTCAATTTAATGTTGCATCATTAGCTAAGCAGGGCTGGCGCCTTATTAATAATCCGAGTTCATTATTAGCCAGAGTTCTTAAAGCCAAATATTTTTCGCAATCAGACTTTCTAAACGTACAGTTGGGTTGGTTACCTTCATATACCTGGAAGAGTATCTGGGCAGCTAGAGGGCTCATTCATAATGGGCTATGTTGGAGAGTTGGACGAGGGATCGAGATTGATGTCTGGACTGATTGTTGGATTTCTTGAAGTGAAGCTATTGGTAGGCTAGGCAGAGAGATAAACAGTGAAGTTTTATTAGTTTCGGATTTAATTAACAGTACTAGCAGAACTTGGAAGTGAGATCTGATCAACAATACCTTTCAATCGGACAGAGCGCAAAAAATTTTAAAGATTCCTTTAGTAGAGACTGAACATGCAGACTTTCAAGTGTGGAAAGAGGAACCTTCAAGGGAGTTCTCAGTAAGAAGCGCTTATAAACTATTACATTATTCTACCTTGAATCCTAATAGTTATTTATTACAGCCCAAAACAAAAAATTTCTATAGAAAACTATGGGATTTACAGCTACCAGGAAAAATTAAAATACTAGTTTGGCGAATCTCCTGGAACTACATTCCTTCTTTAGTAAACCTAAGATTCAAGAAAGTAATAGATAACGTCCGGTGTCCTCGGTGCAGACTTGAAGAGGAAGGCAGTAACCATATCTTTAGACTATGTTCTGCAATCAGTGAAATATGGCAACTCATTAATCTCTCTTGGACTATAAATCATAAGAATCAAAGTTTCTGGTAATGGCTAACCTGGGTTTTTGAAAGAAGTACAATGGAGCAATGTCGGTCCTTTTGCTGTGTATTATGGTGCATATAGAGCTCCTGAAACCAACTCGTAAATGAAAAGAAGATCATCTCAGTTAGGGATTTAGCGAGGAAAGTCAGTAGTTACATAGTAGAACTGGATGGGATCCGAATGAAAAAACTCACCTTTTCTACCAAAAGAGTCGACGGTCAAACTGGGTTGACGGAGGGTATTACAGTTCAGCTTGATGCCGCTTTTGACAGAAGAAATGCTAGATCGGCCTCAAGTATAGTTGTTCTAGACCAGACGGGTGTTTTAAAAGCCTCAAAGTCAGTTTTACATGAGGATATCCCCTCTCCGTTCGCAGCAGAAGCCCTCACAGGTTTAGACGCCATTAAATTAGTAATAGAAATAGGGTTAACAACAGCAACAATAAAGAGGGATTCGAGAATAGTCATTCAAAAATGTCAATCGATAGAAATAGACAAGTCAGTTCTTGGAGCGATTATTTATGATATACAGATCAGAAAATTCAGTGTTCAAGATGTCACTTTCCAATTTATCCACAGATTGAAGAACACTCAAGCCCATAACCTAGCCAGCGAAGTTTTAGAGAGAAGGGAGGACGCATACCTGGTAGGGGAAACTACGGTTCACAAAGCAGCGAATCCAAAGGGAAGATGGAGGACATCTCCGGATTGAAGATGAATGGGAAAGGAGAAGGGAGTGGTTAAGGGTAGCAAAGCTTTTGAAATTCTTTGGGAATAGCTATTTAAAAAGGTGTGGATGTATGGACGTGAAAGGATGAATAAAGCATTAAATGGCCAGGCTGTTAGATTTGACTGAGAGATTTTTTTTAGATTTCCTTTTTTTATTTTATTCCATCATTTATTCTTTAATCTTTATTTTATCAGCTTTTTCAGAAATGGGCTATGTAATTGGGATGCCCAATTTAGGTTATTGTTTTTTTATTGAAAGTCAGACCTGAGCCCAGATGTTAATTTGGGTATTGGTTTTATTAATAAAGAGCCCAGTCATATTATTCAAAAAAAATTTATTAATTGTATGCGTAAAAATTTTCTTAAAAATGTAAATATATCCTATTATTAAATACACAATTTTAATATAAAATTTAGTTTTAAAAGATAATTGATACTGTTATAAAATAAAAGACAAAGAATAAATAACAAAGAGAATATGAGAGCAAAGGAGAGAGCGTATTTTATTGATCAATCGGAATATTTACAATGCTTCTCTAAAGTCTCTATTTATTGGCATAAGAAGTATAAATGAAGTAAAGATCCACTCTCTAATCACTATTAGAATTTAAAGTACATCAAAACTTATCTTGATCTTGATGAACATCTACTTAATAAGATATCATAACACTCCCCCTTGAATGTCTATTGATAGATAATGTGTCTCGTTAAAACTTTACTAAGATAAAACCCTATGGAAAAAAATTCTTAGGGAAGGAAAAAGAGTACACATATCTATAATATGTATAATATGTTGCCTCATTAAAAACCTTACCAGGAAAATACAATGGGACAAAACATTGGTTAAGGAAAAAAGAGTACAGCGCATATTTACTCCTCTTATAAAAATATCACATAATATCTCATATTCTACGTATTCAATCTTGAATATTAGTTTTTCAAATGACTATTTGAATATATTGCTAAATATTTGTATCACCATTCTTTTGAAAGTCATGAGTGACGGAAAATTTGGGGGGAATATTCTTCAGGAGTTTCAACAGTAATCATAGGAAACTTTAATCATAATTATTTTATAAAAATATAAATAGGTATTTTGGATCATTTTATTATCCTCCTTCAACTGCTATTCACTTAGTCAAATTTACCACATATGTTCAAATTATTTCAATTCATATAAATAATCAATTTTCCGAGAATTTCAATATGCTTCTAGCATTCTAAATCTTCAATGATTTTAATATAAACTTTACTATATAGTGATTCATAAAAGGTTGTAACAACAACCATTAAACGCAAATTAAATCTTTTATGAACTGTCAGTTTAATAATATAACTAAAGTTTATTGCATCCACCAAAAAAGAATATTATATCTTTTCATAATCAATGTTAGGACTTAGCGAAAAATTTCATATTTTTATTCTACTTTTGCAAAACGACTTCATTTGTACCTTCGCTGGCTTTATACCTTTGGATATTTTGACTACTAGTCTAAAAACTCCACGATTTTAATTGTACTCGAGTTACGTCTTTCTATTTTGAGCAATATATTCCATATCTATATTTTTCAATCGATTTATTTAAGATCCTTCTTTTATTTCATTATTTCAACAATAATATTGCATAAAAAACCATTGTTGACCACTTTTATTATCGATTCCACATTTTCTCAAATTGACATAACTTATTTGTAACGACCCGAATTTTACTGTTATCGGAAAAGTGTATTTTCGAGTCTCCGTTTCTGAAAAATGGATTCGTAAATATTTATTAGAAATATTTACGAAGTTAATTGTGGGTTAATTAGATTGTGGATAGGTGAATAAAGGTTAATTAGGTATAAGAATTAAATTGAATAAAGTGTGAAAGTTTAATTATAGAATAAAGGAAATTCAAGGGACTAAATGAGTAATTAAGCCATGAGTGATAAATGTGTGGTAATAGTGAAATACATATGGAATATTTATATACATATATTAGTAATTATTATTGTTTACTTATTATTTAAGTAAATATTATTATATTAATATTATTTTATATTAATTAAATAAAGTAAATTAATTAATTAATTAATTAAATCGTGACAATTGCATGGTAATAATGATTTACATGTGTACAAATGTTATACATACATTTGTAATATACATATATATTTACTTATTATTTAAGAATAATATTATATATTATTACAATATTTTAATAATAAAACAAATAAAAAGAAACAAAAGAATAATAAAGAACAGAATATGAAACGAAACAGAGAAGGAAAAAGGGGAAAAAAAAAAAAGAGAATGAAAAAGAAAGGGAAATTAGGGATTTCAAGGTTCCAAATTTAAATGGTAAGTCAATTTAGTCTCTTTTATTGTAATTTTGATGTTTTTAGAATCCTAGAGATAAATACTACTTGTTTTAAGTGAAAATTTTGAAAGTTATTAGATTTCTAGATATTATTCATGTTGAATAAATTGAAGAATTAAGGGTTAAATTAATAGAATTTCAAGTTAGATGTGAAATAAGGATTGAATTGTAAAATAAACCATAAGTTTTTAATAGTAGGGACTAAATTGAAAGAATTTCAAAATTATGGTTTCATGATGAAATTAAAGAGTTGAAATTAGTCTAAAGTGGAAATTGAATGAAAATATTAAGTTAAATGTGAAAAATAAAAGTTAGTCTCGGTTTAATGACTAAATTAGAATTTAGACAAAAGTTGAATAAAAATTTGAACTATTCAATGTGAAATTGAATGGTAGTGTATTGATAATTTTTAATTGTTTTAATTTCCGTAGCTAACGTTGTCTCGGAAAACCTCGGCTAAGAAATGAAAAGGCAAAGTCAACGAGGGTTAGCTCGGAAATTACATTTTGTATTTCTATAATCTAAATTTAATTATTAATTGTTATATTTTAATTTAAATATTTATGGTAAGAAAATTAAGGTAAGTGTAGTATATTTGATATTAAATTTAGTGTTTGTGAAATTATGATTTATGTGATATTTGAGCATTGGTATTGAATTTAAATTGAATTGGTATTTAATCCGAATTTTAATTATTAATTGTTCTATTCTGGTTTAAATGTTATTGTAAGTAATTAAGGTAAGTATTAGTAATTGTTATTGAATTGAATTTATATGGATATATGTGATTGATGTGAAAATTGAATATTGGATGTATGTTATATTTGAAAAGTATATTGATTGAGAATGTGATGAAATTAATATAAATATGTGATTATTGTGAAATTTGAATATTTGTTATTGAAAAGTAAAGTGAACTATATTTAATTGAGAATATATGTGATTAATTGAAATGTGTATTGGTTGAAAAATTGAAAGTGAGTTGAATACCCTATTAACAGTGTCGGGCTAAGTCAAATATAGTTGGCATGCCATAGGATTAGAAGTGTTTAGGGATACTTCGACCTTGAGTCGGTGAGGCACTATAAGTGTCGTATTGTTACTTCGACTTCGAGTCGATGAGGCACCATGTGTGTCATACTGCTACTGCTATTGTTACTTCAGCTTAATCCGATGAGGTACTGAGTACCGTATTGTTATTGTTATTGTTTACTTCGGCAAAGCCGATGAGGCATTGAGTGCCGTACTGGTGTGTTGGTTGGATCCGTGTATCCGTCAATGTCTGAGTCATGTTAATAGGGGTAAATAAAGGTACTGAATGACTGACTGTTACTGAATGATATTGATAAATTGATTGATATTGAAAAATATTGACTGATACTGAGCTTGGAATAAAATGGATTACTGATTGAAATGTGAATTGTTGAATATTATTTATTGATATTGAACAGTAAACTGAAACATTATTGAAACACATGAATTATGTAACTCTAAATGGGATATAAGTGAATAATATTATTGTTCAACTGAATTGTGAACATATTGTAGAAAATTATACGGGTTAGTAGATGAAAGAATTGATTGAGTTATAATGGATTCATCAATGAATTGAACAATTATATAATTGTGATTGTTATATGATTTTTAAGTGAATGTTATATTTTCATATTATTAAGTGTTCGGATTATAGAAATACCACTGAGTTCATACTCAGTGTACGGTTTGTTTCCGTCCGCATGATAGGTTAAAGTCAGACCGTTGAATCAGCATCCCAGGCCAACCTCGAACTCTAAGTGATGAGGTATATTAATTGTTGGTAATGGCATGTACCTACAATGTCTATGTGTGTCATTTTAGATTGTCAGGGTAAGGATGAAATTATATGATTTGATAATGTATATGAAATACTTAAAAAGATTCATCATATAAGCACGTAAAATGTCTAATTTGACATGTTTTGAGTAGGTTTGAATGTGATTTAAAGTGATTGAACCGTATTGACTGGTAATACTCCGTAATGCTGTTCTGGGGACGGATAAGGGTTAGGGGGTGTTACATTATCGAGATCTCTTATTTTTACTATTTTAATCTTCAGTTTCAGGTACCTGAATCTCTTCTGGAGTTTTACTTATTAGTTATGTCTTGGGTCTCTTCTGGAGCACCCGTCTTCACTATATGGCCATCTAGATTTATTAATTTCTTTTATGAGAATTTTGATATTTGGAACTTGTAATGAGTTATCATTGTTGAACTTCTGGTTCAAATTACTCTCCCCCTAACTCATTACAAGTTATTATTTCTCTCCCCTTAATGTCAGGAATATTATCAAATCAAAATAGTAATCACAAATCATGTCATAATTTGAATCTCCAATACATTCAAAATATCTAATAATACAATGAGAATTGTAATTAATATTTATTCCGAACTTTCTTTGAGGAGTCAATCATCGTTGTGCGTTTTGGTGGATCAATTGGAATATATGCCCACATACAAAAGTTCAAAGATGGGAAATATTTAGCTCTTGACTAAAAACCAATTGTAACGGTGAGTTTTTATAACTTATTGGCTTGATGCATACAACATGTAAATCAACATAATCTCATGTTGAAATAGGAAGTTTAGTTCTCATAAATAATGGTTTAAACATAAATCAGATGCGTTTAATCAATAATTTCTCTAAACCATTATGGACATAAATAACAAACTTTTACAAAAAAAATTCGAACTCAATTAATAAAAGACTAAGATATAAACTCATCGATATTAGTAAGTTGAATTGTCTTAATTGCATGATCTGAAATTAATTATTTAAACAAGCAATCTTGGAAACGACAAGTTACAAGTTGATAACACATATGTGATTATTTTGTAGATGCATCTACCAAAATCATATAATATCAAAATCATCCACATGGTGGATGAATGGACCCATATTCATTTTAGAAATGCAAGACAATAAATCTTATTTTTGCTAGTGAGTTTCTAATAAGCAATTTTCATTTCGAACAAGCAACAAATGAGAATTCTTTAAATTAAAGAATCTTTTGGTTCTTTAATGAATGTCCATATGAAGTCTTCAATTAATTTTCGCATTGTATATGATCCAGGATGGTCTAACTGGTCACGCCAAGTAGTAAATGCATTTGTATCAGTAAACTTCTGGTTTACTTTAACATGCATTTCAATTGTACTAATAATGTCAATATAAATTGTGACAAATTGATAATTTTATTGTTATTCCTTTTACTTTGTTCCACATATAAGTACTATTGTGACATTTACTACTGGAAATGTCTAAATCAATGTGAAATTTATAATGCCACTAAGTCAAAAAAAAATAAATGTAATTTCCAAAAAATTATATAAAATATTTGTTTTAGGGAATATACCAAAATCTACAAATGTCCAAAAAAATTATTATATTTATTACAGACATTCATTTCAAGAAATGTTCAAAAAGTAATTCAAACAATAATGTACGCATATATCATATTTCTTACCAATAATATTATAAAGATATTGTAACACCCCCTAACCCTATCCCATCACTTGAACAAGATTACGAAGTATTACCGGTCATTACAGTTCGATTACAATTAAAACAGAAATAATTATTATACAGTTCATAAAATATTTCTTATTGTTCTTTTAATGGGCCTTCGAAACCCAAGATAGAAGATAAACATTATTCGGAACTCAATCGGAAGCTTATAAAATTTTTCGAAAATTTTTAAAATTTCCTTTAATAAACAGTACCACACGCCCGTGTTGTCACCTGGTGTGACTCACACGGGTTGGACACACCCGTGTCCTTTACCCGTGTACCACACTGACTTATTTCTCATGAATAAACTAGTTTCACACGGCCAAGTCACACGCTCGTGTGCTCAGCTCGTGTGGTATTCTGTTTTACAAAGTTTAGGTGCAAGGGACACACGGCCTATCAACATGCCCGTGTGCAAGCTGTGTGTCTCACACGGTCTGATCACACGCCTGTTTGCCAGGCCGTGTGGACTTAATAATGAACCTTTCACACTTTACTAGCCAACCCTGCAAATTTCAAACCATAACTAATACAAATACCAATACTAAACCAATCCAAACACATTTTATATATTATCCAATACTTGACTTAAAACACTTATCATGTATCATTATCAATTATCAATTATCAATTTACTTATTTCACTATTACAATAACAATGCAAAATAACACACTTAAGACATCCTAGGTACATGCCATTATCAACAACTAACATGCTTTATCTTATTGAGTTCGGGATCGGCATAAGATGTTGATTCAACGTCTGACCTTAACCTAACCTACACACAAAAATAAATCGTACGCTGAGTATGAACTCAGTAGTATTTCTATAAACCGATACTTAAATCAATAATAAATCATATACCAATGAACTTTGAGATTTCAATCTAATAATCTTAATAGTTCAATCATTTGTTTTCATTTATAATACGAAGGTCTTAACTTATTAATCAATTTCAATATATATACAGTTCCAGTGTTTGTTCAATATCAATCGATTTTTCATTTTCATTCAACCAATATTCAGTATCACTTAGGCATTTAGTAACTGTCCAATATTCAGTAACAATCAATTGATCTTTATTGTTCAGTAACAGTCAGTCATAAGTAATAATCAGTTATTCAATAACGGTCGTTTATTCAATATCAATCAATTATTCAGTAGTGATCAGTTATTCAGTAACAGTCATTGATTCAGTAACAGTCGATTATTCAGTAGCGATCAACTTTCAGTACCTTTATTTACCCCTATTAACATGACTTGGACCTAGACAGATACGCGGATCCAACCCACACACCGGTATAGCACACAGTGTTTCATCGGTGGCCGGAATAATAATAGGTGTCGAATGCGGTAATAGTAATAGTAGCGATATGGTACACGAGTACCTCATCGAACGAATGCGGAGCGATGAATTGATGAAGTTACGGAGTACCTCTTCGGGATAAATTTGGAACAGTAACAGTAAGGTGACACTTATAGTGTCTCATCGACACAAAGTCAGAATATCCCTGAACACTTCCAATCTTATGGCATGCCAACTATATCTGACTAAGCCCGATATTGTTAATAGGGTATTCAAATTTTTTTTCAATTTATTTTCAATAAAATCCATTTCAATCACCAATTTCCATATTTCAATTCTTTAACACATTTGTTCAATAATTCAATTCAAACCATTTCAATTTCCATTCAATAATCATATTTTAATTTTATTTTCTCAATATAACATCTATTCAATATCCAATTCCACATCAATCACATATACCAAATTAATCTATTTCAATCATAAAACACAATAATGCTTACCTTAATTACTTACCATAACATTTAATCAAAATATAACAATTAATAATAAAATTCACTCTTTAATTCCAATCAATATTTATTCTTATTCAAATATTTACCTTTAAATACTTTCTATACTTATAAAGTAATAAATTCAACAATTAAGTATTAAGTTCAGATTATAGAAATACAAACCGTAATTTTCTAGCTAACCCTCGTTGACTTCGTCTTTTCCTTTCTTAGTCGAGTTTTTCGGCACCCCGTTAGCTACGAAATTAATACAATTCATGATCATTAATACAGTATAATTTTCACATTGAATGTTTCAATTTTTATTCAACTTTTGTCTAAATTCCAATTTAGTCCCTAAACTGAGACTAACTTTTATTCTTCACATTTAACTTAATATTTCCATTCAATTTTCACTTTAAACTAATTTCAACTCTTTAATTTTTCCATAAAATCATAATTTTGAAATTCTTTCAATTTAGTCCCTACTATTCAAAACTTATGATTTACTTTACAATTCAATCCTTATTTCACTTCTAACTTAAAATTCTATCAATTTAACCCCCTAATTCTTCAATTTATTCAACATGAACAATATCTAGAAATCTAATAACTTTTAAAATATCAACTTAATTTCATCAAAACATTGTTCCAAGGCTTCCAAAACATCAAAATTAAGTAAAAATGGCTAAATTGACTTACCTATTAAAATTTAAAGCTTTAAAATATTAATTTTCCCTTTTCTCCCTTTCTTTCTTTCTTTCCTTTCTTTCTCCCCTGTTCTTCTCTGTTTCGTTTCATTCTATTCTCTTTTTCTTTCTTTTATTTCTTTTACTCTGTGTTTATATATATATAATATAATAATAACATTAATAAATATCTATAATAAAAATCTATTTAATAACAAATACTTATTTTACATTTGTACACACATATAATTTACATTTTTCTATCATCATCACCACACACTTGTCCTTATTTTATTTATTTTCTTTATTTAATTAATAAACAATAATAGTATTTACTTAAAAATAAGTAAATACATACATGTATTACAAATGTATGTAAAATATTTATTACACATGTATTTTATTTTTATCACACACTTGACATTCACTTTGGCTTATTTACTTATTTAGTCCATTCAATTTTCTTTATTCTATAATTAAACTTTCACACTATATTCAATTTAATCCTTTTATCCAATTATCCTTAATTTAAGCTAATTCACTTCATTAGACTTTAATTAACCACTTATTTAACTTCGTTACGAATCCATTTTTCAAAAAACAGAAACCCGAAAATACACTTTTCCGATAACAATAAAATTTGGGTCATTACAGATAACATCTGCTTTAAGAAATGATAAATTAATATAAATCATTGAAAATTTGAATCATCCATCTTCTTCTTATCTATTTGTCAATAATGACAATAGCTACATTCACTTCGAGGAATGGAACAAAACCAATGGAGCGAATAACTTGTTATTTTGTTTAGCCACAAGGAGATATGAAATCAATTCAAAATACTTTTAAAGCCCTTTTAACAAGAATTTTGTAATAATTAATTAACTACCAAAAATAACTGGCTAGGTCATTTATAGAAACAAGCATAAATTAAATATATAAATAAAAGTCACATCTCAAACATAAAAATATGAAATAATAAAAAACTAGCAATTTTTCCTTTCATAACCATCATCATAAACATGCATGAAATTTAATTCAAAATCCAATCATTCATGCTCATAGAACTTTTCATTTACAATTGCTCATGTCATTTCTCTAAATAATTAATAAATGGAATAATATAAAACGTATGAACTACTACCTTTAACAATTCTTTGAACTAAATCAAATATGAATAACCATAAAATTCATTGGTTTATTAACACAAATTTTGTATACTAGATATGTTTTAATCAAATATATTATTTAATTATAAAACTTACTATAGCAACATAAATAAATCAGTTAGTATTCATTTTCATGAACAAATGAGATGCTTAGAACAATATGTAACTCATGTAATCAAAACTTAAAAAGAAGACAATCTCAAATATTTAAACTCCAGTAAGCAAATTAAACTTCAGTAGTAGACTTTGAATCCAATCAAAATCTATTCATAGCAAATTTTGAGAGTGGATCTTATTTTCCAAGTGTACAATGGATACATAGCCAATGACTTTTCATACATAAGTTTTCTCTCTTGCAAGTTCTCATCAGTAATATTTTTCCACATAATCTTAATTGAGAATCTATTCTGAATACTATAGAGTTATACTTACAGTTTAAAAAAAAAAAAACTTGCAACTTTAGGTGCATCCAACCACAACGAGCTTTATATAGAATTATCATATTCTGTTGCTCATTAGATTTTTCACAGTCAAATATTTGGCTTTCAACCCCTTAATGGGGATGATAATAAAAGAATATCACAAAGATAATAACAATCAATTCAATTTAATAACAAGAGTAATCAATAACTCAATACTCCCTTTTTTTCATCCTTTCAAAATAGATATTTTATAACAATAGTGATTCATATGATATATAATCATTTCATCATTCACAATCCCAATATGATATCCATTATAATGAATATCTTTTAAAACTAATGTATTAACCATCACAAATTTTTTACTTTTTATATATTAATATATTAGCTCTTCTGGAGCTTTCAACTAATTTTGTACTATCAAATATTGGAATAATATTTGTTTGTTTTAGTACTAAATAAGATAAATATTTTCTATCTGTAATGATAGAATTCATTACTACATTCTCATATCCTTCTTCAAAAAATATTAATAGAAACAAAATATTTGGGCATACATCACATAAGCAGCTAAATAATTTTTCATATCAAATTGATAACATATGTTATATCTTTACTATTCGAATAGTTATCTTGAAAACTCCCATTGTTCTCTTATTTATTATTATAGTCTCACTTTTAGTGATTTATGATTATATCTTTTATTTTTTTTATGTTTGCATTCACTTCAGGGAATGTAATAAATCTAGTAAGACAGACTTCTAAACACTTCTATTGATTTTTTATTTCATAATCCCCATCGCAAAACATGCGTGGATTTCAAATCAAAATCTATCTATCATTATTAGTCTCCAATTAAAATAAACATGATATAATAAATAAATCATGATAAAATAAATAAATCATGGTAAAATATACCTGAGATTTTTAACATTATTGTTATCACCCTAGCTATAATCACGAGCACAATGACAAGTAGTAAAACAATTTTGTTTTAGTAATAACATTTATAATATAATAGTAAAAAATCATTTAATAAACAAAATCAAAATTTTCGTGTATGCTTGAAAATTATCTGATACACATTGTACCAAATTTCAATACCACATATATGTTATAAAATCTTATGATGCTCTAATCGAATATTTATAAATTCAATTTAAAAGATATAATACAATAATTTCAAGCATATTTAATAACAATAATTTAATCATAAAAATTTTAATCATCCAAATATCATACATACTATAATTTAATTAAAGAATCTTAACTTAAAAGAAACCTTAAATTAATAATATTTTTTTATAAAATAATTTTACCAAAAATCAATCAATAAAAGAGAAAAACATACAACATAATGATTATATAAATTTCTTTGCATAAAAGGGCATAAAAAAATCTAGAGATATATGTGTACATGAGTGGTTAAAGGCTCTAATAATTACCCATAGTGTGTAGGCATCAATTGAAATAGAGCAATTCTAGGAAGCAATCGAGAATAGTAAATTTTGGGACATTTTTGTGACTTATGGAGAAAAATAATTAAAAGAGAATCGTGTTGATAACGTGTTATAAAATAAAAGATAGAAAATAAAGAACAAAGAGAATGGGATAGTAAAAGAGAGAACATATTTTATTGATCAATCAGAATATTTACAATGCTTCTCTAAAATCTCTATTATCGGCATAAGAAGCATAAATGAAGTAAAGATCTATTTCTAATGACTATTAAAATTTAAAGTATATCAAAACTTATCTTAATATTAATAGACATTCACTTAATAAGATATTCATAACAGATATACATATATTAACCTACAGCTTATAGTAAAACTCCAATTGATTATGAAGCTTTGGTCAACAAAGGTTGCCCACTTAAAAAATAAAATTAAATAAAAAAATTGAAATGTATTTTTATATATATTAAAAAAAGCTTTGGATGATGTAGTGATAAAAAATTAATTTCAATTTTTTTAATTTTAGTATATATTTTCATAAAGTTTTCAAAATTAGATTGGTTATTAATTTTGTTGTGTCACTAGTTCGACGATTTGATCAATTCATGTGATTCAATTAAATAAATCATTAAAAAAACTCATAAGAATAAAAATATTAAAAAAAAGTTCAATCCCTAGTTCAATAAGTTTTTTTTCCGCAATTCAATTAATTCGTGTCGGTTTACAAGTCAATCGGTCTAGTACATCTATCTAGAATGACACCTCAATTGGTTCCTGATTCAACCTATCCAATTGACTAATCCAATTCAAATAACCACACGATACACCTAAGATTTAAAAATTGATACATATTTATACACTTGTAAAAAAAATAAATTACTTAATAAAAATATAATAATTTGATTTTATTCAAAATTTAGCTCCTAAAGTATATTATTTTTCTGCTTTGACCCAAAAGTGAATAATGTCATCTACCTATCACATTTTTATTAGCTATCATTGTCATTTTTTTTATTGACCGATAAAATGATAATTTAAATGCTCAAATAAACTAAAAATAAATTTATAAACCAAAACCAAAAAACTAGTATATTTCAAACCTATATCGTAAGTGAAGCCCGATAATTTTAAGTAATTGTGAAGATTAAAAAAATAAATTTACTGCCCATGTTCAATATAATAGTATACCACCCCACTACGTTGGATTTAAATTATTAATTAAAATAAAATTTTCAATTATACTGCATAACTGTCGATTAAAATATTATTTTATATTTTAAATATTTTGTGAAAATAAATTTAGAATTAAATCAACATAAATTAGCAAATTATGGGATTATTTGAAATTGAAAATATAATGTGATAGAATTAAAACATGTGGTTCAATCACTTCATTATATAATTTAAAAATTAAATAATAAAATATTTTTACCTTTATACAATTACTACGACAAATAATATAAATAATTTTATTAAAAAAATTTTAAGTATGTCAAAAATTAAATATAGAGATAAAATCTCAAATTTTAGTGTAGTATAGGGACCAAAACTGAAGTTTGGCCATTGTTATACAATTAAAAAGAGTAAAGGTATTAAAACTGAAATAGGACCATCATCTTATAATGTAAAAAGATTTTAGCATTGTATAGAAACCAAAAATTAAATTTGACCAATATTATAGTAAAAAGATCATAATTACAATTGTAGGACACCTATGAAAGGGATCAAAATTGCAATTGAACCATTATAATATAATGAAAATAAGCAGGACAAATATATAGTTTATAGAGACAGATAAATTTCTAATTTAAGTATAATAAAAGGACTAAAATTAAAATTAAACCTTGTTAAAATGCAAAAGAAAAAAAAAAAAAAAAAAAAAAAAAAAAAAAAGGGGGGAGCGTCGTGTCCTCAGGAAGACCTTCCTCTTTATATACAAGCATATAGGTATACAGATTCCAATTCCATCTTGATCTCAAATTTGAAATGAAACATAAAAGTGAAAATAATAATCCTTATAAATATATAAACAGATGAGATGAGATCAAACGAATGCAAACAGTTCTATTTTTTCTTTTTTTTTTTATGTCCAATAAATTTAAAGAAGTCGATGAAAAGCTAGATTACACACTTCTCCAAGATGAGACTAAAGTAATAAAATTCACTCATGGCTAGATCAAGGGGATGACAAAATTCACAAAACACTGCAGACCTAGGTTAACAAATATTACACTACAAAAGATTTTTTATCTTTTTCATCCAAAAATATTACATTCAGATTAGCATTGTCTTTTATCTAATTGCTTCCATTCTCTGCCCATGACTCCCTGCCAATCCATTAAAAAATTTTGTTGCCCTTCCAAATTACAATATGCTGATTCTCTTCTCAGCTTGTCTCTTGTCCCCCCACAGAAATGACCCCCCCCCCCCAATCTGGCAAAGGGCTTGAAAATGAATTAAAACCATAAACTTGTCTAATCATGCCGCGTAACCTCAAGGTTTCAATCACCTTGTAAGCAGTATAGCTGACGTATGTTACCGGAAGCTGCCACATTATTATAAAAACGATATTGAAGTTCAGAAACACCAGTTAAGATTGTTACAGTTGATAATCACAGGAGACCAGAGATAGTGGATTACCATATAACCAGTCCTTGAAGTATACATGCAGCGCGCATGACAGTTCTCTTTTGCGATTTTCTTCAAGCGGAGCTTCTCTCAATATTTGCTTTATCTCACTCAAATTCTTTTGCTGTCGATCATGTCAGGAAGAAAACAAAATTTCAGAGAAGTCATTATCAGAAAGATAAATCAAACCAGCCACTACTTCGAAATAAGCAACATTGCTTTAATCTCGCCCGTAAAAATAAACTCAAACTATAAATTCAATGCTTTGTCAAAACAAGTTGGGTTTTAGCGCATTTACATTTCTCAGTTGAGATTTCAAGTATGCATCAGGTAAGGGGAATGGGTTATCCTTTGTCGACCCAGCTGATTCACCTTCAAACCAGTTTGGAATCTGCGTATTAAGAAATGTTCATGTCAAGCACAAACAAGATCAAACTATAAACAGGTAATATAAACTAAAGATTTATTAATATCCAAGCTAAGCTAAGCTATGAAATGCCAAGAAGCATACCAGGAAATTTGTGAACTGATCAGGATCTAACTGTGCAGCTGACTCTGCTTGCGCATCAGAAACACCTGCAGGATGAGATAATGAATCGTGTGGATCAACCGCTCCAAGTGCCAAAGGTTCATCCCATCTATTCATAGTGGCCTGAATGCCAACTTCAGTCATGTGCTCCTCCAACTGAGAGTAGAATGTATTATACGGTGCCACCTGATGAAATTTAATAAAAGAATTTACAAAACAGTCAATCTTGATAGCACCAAAAACCCAACTCAAAACAACACCAAGATGGTTCTGAAAGGTGAAAGCTGTGTAAAAAAAGAACAGGGAAAGCCTTCTTGGGGTGTTCTCCACTGATGTTCTGGAAGAGTCCATATTCTATTTTGCCGCACAGTTAGATGTTAAATATGCTAAATCAATTTCTTGAGGCGTTACGTAAATGGTTATGTCAGAGCAATTTGCATTACTATGGCCAGAACAAAATCCCCCAGACCCATCAATTGCAAGCTGACAGACAGACAGAATAGACAGCAACAATAGCTCACAAATGATGGAATAGAACATGAAAATACCAGGATCAGCCTAAACAAACTTTTAAAAAAAATTAAACTAATGGCAAGCTGTCAAAAATCTGCTGACGGTTGAGCATTTTGTATGTTAAGGAAATTTTGTACAAGTGGATTTGGATCTGATGTAACAAAGCAGAGACATGATGGACCAAGGAGAAGTAGAAGGAAGAAAAATGGAAGGATGGAACTAAAACATAAAGCACATGCCATGACCAGAGCCAGCAGCATCAACCACCAGGCTAGGCAGTGAGTTTGGCTGACTTTGGTGAAGTTGAAAGGACAAAGAGCTCAAGAAGACAAAAAGACACAAATAATTCTGGAGGAAAGAAAAAAATTAGACATTAATTTGACTAATTGAGTTTCTTTCTATTGTATATAAACAAATTTTCAAAATTAAGACCAATTGAGCATTTACTTTGACATAGTTTCTATACAAACTCCCATCTCACAAACTCATATGTGATCACATTATATTCTCATTGCGCTCAGAAAAGAGGATGCTTGTGATTTGCTCACCTGTAGCTTGTGGTTATCACCAACAACAAGGGGGCGCTGATTCACTCCCAAAAAGAATAGACACTCGCGACAATTTGCAATGCAGACTCGCTTTGCAGCTATTATCACATGAACTCGCTCACAGTGTTCAACTCTTACTGCCTGTAAAAATAAATAAATAGATAAACCATTATATGTTCATCCATGAATGGAGAGCATATAATTACTTGAACAGGAAATGAATTGATAGCTAATAGGGTGTAATAACCAGATTGATTGTTTTACAAGAAAGTAGACTAAAATATGGAGAGAAAACGCAAAAGAAGCATATTCCCACAAGAGAAGAAATACTGCAAACAAGAAAAGAATACTAGAGGAGAAACCATAACAGCCACATGCAGATACTATGTAAGGCAAGCAAACGTATGTAACAATCTTAGCAATACAAACTGATTGAGTGCATGTGAATGGCCATATTCAGTTCATAAAAATTCCCTTTTTGTGATTTCAGCATAGCCAAGAAATGGAGCAGAGACTAAGAGGGGCCATTCTTTTACAAGTTCTGACACAATCGTTGAATTCTGTATTCTTAATAACAACCTACTAACAACACCAGATGATAGATCTTCAAACAAAGAATACTCTTTTACATTCACTCAAAGACATTCCAAACAAGAAGAATTCATAGATTACTGACAAACAGAAGCTAGGCGGATGAAATGGAGAACACACATGGAACTATATCCTAAAAGTCAAAACACAAGGAATCAAATCAAACAGTAAGATGCTCGATCACCTTTCAATTGAGTGCCTTTGATGACAAAGAAACAACTAGGTAACTTTGTTAATAGAGATGGATATTTTCCAATCAATAGAATAGTCAATAACCACACTAATGAAGAGATCAAAGAAAAATCCAGGCTTATGTTTTAAAATGAAGAGATACGAGCTGAGTAACTTCATCAACAGAGACAATTTCTTCTATAAGTTAGGACACATTTGTTGAAAGTTGTATTCGTTATAAAAATGCTCTAACCAACATCAGATGACCGATTTTAAAACAGAGACACCTCTTTACATTCACCCCAAGACATTCCAATCTATAAGAATAAATACATTACTGATTGAAGCTAGGCAGTTGAAACAGAAGAAAAACAATAGCCATATCATAAAAATCAAAACATAAGGAATAAAACAGTAAGATGTTCTCGATCAACATTTTCAATTAAGTGCCCTTGATGGGAACAACTAAGTAACTTCTTTAATAGAGATGGATATTTTCCAGTCAGTAGAATAGCAAAGAGGAAGTCCATTAATTGAAGAGATATCAAAGTAAAATCCATTTCCAGAGTTTCAGTTCAAAATACCATAGATATGTTCAGATTCCAGAAAACAATGATGAACTAAAAAGAGGAAAACAAATTTGTACCCAAATTACACATTTAGTGTAGCAGAGAATATTTCAACTGGTTCCAAAATTTGAGCAACATAAGTAATTGACAGCACAAAGGCAATGATACCTTGCCAACAGCTCCAAGAACTATAGTAGCATCAGAGCATCCATAAATGGTAGCATATCTCAAAGGTGCTAAAATGTAAATGACTGAATCATGGCAATTAATGACCTGAAATTTTAAAATAATGTGAGGTTAGAGATGTTTTATGTCACAAAGTACATAAATATCAAACGTTAATAGAGAATTAGATCAAGGTTGTTGCCATAAGCCAATTAGCATACAACCTCAAAATTGAAGGTCCCATGTCGTACCCCCTACTCATAATAATCAAAATAATATTTTATTTCAATAAAAGTAAGCTAAGCAAATAATTGGATACAAGGCCAGCTTTACTTAAAAGACAATGTGTTACTTGCAAATTTAAATCAATAATAAGATGATGATCAGAATGGCATTGAGGAGATTGACTTTTAAGAGGGGACAGAAATGAAAGTGCCATTTTTGGGAAGAAAACAAGATTACTGCCCAGAAAAGGACCAGTACCTAAACGGACAAAAGTTTTTAGTGCCAAGAAAGTGAAAGTTATAAACCTACATAGTGGGTCACAAGAAATCAAAAACCTTTTTAACAAAGACGGTGCCAAGATTCAACAGACTTTCAGCTGGTGTCTAGTACGCAAGAACAACTGCGGTTTATATCCGAAGCAAGGTTGGGATAGATACAGAAACCCCACTCAATCTAAGAATTTTGCAAGTATGAGAAAACACTAAGGTCCTTTAAATTAAAAAGGATTAATTGCACCAAATATGAAAACATGCCTCTACTCTCATCTTTCTTGCTTCAAGTAACCAAGTCACCTCATGAAAGAGAGTTGCAACTATAGACTTGTACCATTATCACCCATTTTATCTCCATATGATTAACATTCCAGAAAAAAGGATGAGGGAAAACAGAACCAATTTTAAGCCCACCTAAATTGGTATCTTTGTCTCATCTCATCCAAAAAATATGCAGCCAACGGGCATCTATCTCGATATTTATAAGATGGTTGCATGCAATAACCTAATTTGAGTTTCTATAAAACATGCACCCAAAAGATTCCATTCGGTACTTAAATGACTCTAAAAGTTGGGAGATCAACACAAGAATCCAGACTATTAATGCATCTACAGAGGTGCAAGTCACTTATTGCATTTAAACAGAGTAAAAAAACAGTACAGAGTGTACACCCAAAAGAATTTCGAGGTTTTCCTAAATTGCAATGCAAATATAGACTAACCTTCACAGAAGAATGTTTGAGATCAGATGCCTGCTTTACATAGGATGATTTAGAGACTCCCTCAATGAAGCAACAATTCCTCGCACTTGGTGAGGCTCTAGCTGAACTTGAACTAGCGTCAGCCATCGCAACATCCTGATCAGAGCCACCTTGAGGACCATTTTCTTTTGCAGATATTTTGTCAGTGATATGCTCCAAAGAAGAAGCTATATTTTCTAGAAGCCAATCAAGGACTTGTGATGCTGGAACGGGAACAGCAGGCATGTCTGGATCTGAATTAGCAAAAAATGGAGCAGCTTGGCTTAAAGGAATTCCTTCAGATCCCTTATCACCAAATTGAATCAGAAATCCAAGGTGTTCAAATCCCTCCATGGTTAAAACCTGAAAGAATCAAACCAAACCATAGAAACTAATAAAAAGCAAAAACAAATGTAAAGTAAGATATACAACAACTAGAAGGTGTGATCACTAATACACAATAACAGAGTTAAAACATCCTAGCTGATAACAAAGAGGAAGAATAGAATAATAAGAACAGAACAAATCAGAACATAATAAAACAAGAAAGACACACTATAAAGGAAGTACGTAAGTTGGAAAGAGTAGAGAAATAAGAACAAAAGGTTCATAAAATCTCCAAATTATATTCTAAACAATTTACAAAGAAAAATTCAGCTCAAAATCAGTGATTACTGCAAAGCTGGCAAGGAGTTCTTCCTTCCTTTATAGTCAAGATTGTTAATAATTTTCATTCCATCATATACCCAGGGGTAGACCTAAAACAAACCATCCTAAAGAAAACAAACCAAAGCATAATGAAAAAAAAGCGCACAATGAGGATCCCAATATTTCATAACAAATGGTCTCGACAAGTTATCTAGTGAGACAAACTGGGTTGCCTTAAAAAACTAGAGTATAAACCATATTAATACATTTTATAAACAGTAAATTTATATTCCAGGTCATTAGTATTTTGCAACAATATTTTGCTCTACTAAGTGCAACCAATAAATTACTTTTTCTGTGCTTTCACCTTTTATCCTGTGAAACTAAAGTTAACACATGTTAGATCTCTAAAATTGCATTCCATTAATGAACAACAAAGAACATGAAGAATCAAAATGCAACAAAAATCTCTGATAAACAAACAAATGCAATTCTTGAATTATATTTGAAATACTTCAGTCTTGTTCCAGTTGGAATAAGAAAACAAAACGGAAAAAGAAAAACCATGTACAGATAGCACATTACAAACCAGAGACTCTTCGCCTTCCCCCTCCACAGGCTCTGACAAAAGAGAGATAATATTAGCCAAGTGCTTTTGAAGATAGGACAATTGATGGGCCTCTTCATCAGCCTGTGATGGCATAAACCGACGTGTGTTGCTGCGGACAAGCTGTGATGGGAGGAACCACCAAAGTTAAGTCTAAGGGTTTAACTTCCATAGAACAAAACACTGCAATTAACTTCTAACAGTAAATAGAACCACGATTATTACGATGTCCACTAATGGTAAAATCCATATTCATGAGATAGATAACGATATAAAAGATGTGACAAACAACCATGTCCTACCATTAGGTTTCTAAAGTTAAAAGGCAAAAAATTTTACACTCCCCTGGAACACAGTGCCAAATGCATTTATCATATTAAAGAGCAAGCTTAAAGTATTAGACAGATAGAAGTAAAAAGATGAGCAATAAGACCCAGCAATTTAAAACAATTCTATTCATAAATAGAGGCCGAGTGCTCACCCCTATTCCTTAGGAGTAAAAAAGCAACTATGCTTCAAACAGGGAAGCAAAAACAAGAGGAAAAACATATTAAAAGCAAAGAAAAGGGAGACTATAAATAACCTTAAACATATTGTTACTTATTTTCAGCTATTTGATTTTCAGCTCTTAAAATGTCATTAAAGAAAAGGTAAATAATTAAAAGCAAATTGTTAATTAGAAGTAAATTGATAAATAAAATGAAACACCAATGCTGACACAAGTGTAATACATAACTGTGTAGATGTAATCAAGCATTCTATTTCCAAAACGAATTGTGTGTTCAATTTTAAGATACTAAAATGTTGTTTGTTTTCATATATGAATGTTTTCATAGAAGATTTATATGCACTTATCCATTTTTCGGTTTTATTTCAGGATGCAAAAGCAAGAAGCCAAAATAACACTAAACGGTATTTTGTCAAAACAGAAGAAAACTAGTTCCATATAAATGCGTAATCATGCATTTATGATATTGATTTAATTCTTCAAAAATGTCAATTAGCTTTTGCATCTTAAAAGAACTCATGCTTCTAATTTTCCATAGAGACTAATATCATCTTTCAATTGCCAAAACATAAACGGAACCACAGTTCGTTCTTTCCCAAATGCCAATCAAGAGTCAAATTTTCGTGAATTCAATCAGTTTCTAGCATCAACGGCACTCATTTTCCTAAAAGTAACATGAATCTAAATAAATTGTATAAAATGACACT
Organism: Gossypium longicalyx; assembly: GCA_025698465.1. Lineage (NCBI taxonomy): Eukaryota > Viridiplantae > Streptophyta > Magnoliopsida > Malvales > Malvaceae > Gossypium > Gossypium longicalyx. The sequence continues at coordinate 4,245,711 of CM046995.1, read as the reverse complement.
GAAATTATATCAACCACCACAAATACAATTCAAAAAACATCAACCACATTTCACCACAAAAAAAAAAGACAGCGAATTGATCAAATTCCTTACCTGCAAAGGTGAAAGAGCCGACAAATAACCGTCAAAAGCTGAGGTGGAAGGCCAAACATCGGCAACGGCAGCAGAGTCTTTGTGCGAGCGTGGCAAAAGCCTCTTATACGATTGAATGTACAAAAACAAGATCAGATCACGCAAATCGGAACCAACAGAATCTACATCGTCGGGGTGGGCATTGACGAGTGGGTCGGGCTCCGAGTGGAGCACCGAGGCGAGAGTATCAAGGATGAGACGCGCATGTTCGGATGAGATCTGGAGCGCATCAGCGAGGGCATCCGAGTTGACTCGGTGAGTAGAGGAAGAAGAAGAAGAAGCGAGTTTTTGTTTGAGAGGGATTAGGGCTTGGAGGGGGTCGGTGAAAATGAGCTTCTGGATAGGTAAGAGGCCATGCTCGAAAGGCTCGCGTCGTGGGTGGAGTAGAGTGATGGGGCTAATAATTGGATTAGGGTCGCTCTTTGAAGTAGATGGTTCCATGGGGTCGCTCATCGCTTTGAAGCGGAAAAATAAATAAATAAAATGGAGGTGGAGGGTTTTGTTTGCAGATCTTCCAGAGATGAATGATGTTGTTGAAGAGGGAGAGAGTGTGTGTGAGAGGTTTCTTATGTTGAGGTCGGGTCTAGCTGAACTGATTACGTGGCTACATTTTAGTGGCTATGATGCTAAGTGGATGTAGATGCAATCAAAGTATTTTTACATTAATTAATTTTGCAATTAAAACAAATTTAAGCAGGGGTTAGATAAATTTACTCCTTTTTTATGATTATATTTTATTAGCTTTATGTGATATAAGCATCCACCAAAAGTGAAAATTTGAAGATAAGTAAAGATACAAAATGTTAAAATGCAAAGCCAATTTGGAATCACACTTGTAAACATCAAATGATTATTTATGGCTAAATTATCTGTTCATGATCGAAGGTTTATTCGAAATTTGAGAGAATTTAAACAAAAATATTAAATCTAAAATATGAGATTGGGTAAAAAAATTAGGCTCGATTAAAATATGAGACAAGTTTGGACTTCTTGAACATTCAATGCTCGAACCTGGTCTGACCCATTTTTAAGCTTATAATATTTCATATTATGTTATTTTTATATATTATATAATTTATAACATATTAAAAAAATAAATCTAAATTAAATATATAATACTATTCTAATGTAAACATTAAAATAATGTTAAGTTGACTATATAAAACATTCAATAAATAAAAAATATATTAATTTAAAATAATATAAAAAATTAAAAATAATATGAGCGGATCTAAAATGGGCTTAGGTTAGTCTTTTATAAATATAAGTGGGCTTGATAAAAATTTTATGTTCATATTTCGGGTCAAACTGAACTTAAACAAATATAAAATATATTAATATTATGTTTAGACTCGATCCAAATCCAACTCAACCCGTAAAGTCCGTGGAAAGTATGTACTAATATAATAAAAATGGATATGGCATGTGAATAGAACAAAGGATACTTGTAAAAACAGCGCACAAATTGCAAGTTCCACCACCACGAAATGTATTGGCATCATTGTAGGCTTCAATCTTAAACTTGGATGACCCATCGTTCGCAAGTTTACACATGAAGGATTAGGGGTAAGTATGTGATAGAGTTGAGTCGAATTAAGTTAAAAAATTTTGAGTTAGTCGAGTTAATAAATCTTATTTTAACAATCAAACTCAATTTTGAATTTTTTTCGAATCCAGTTAAGTTAACAAATCCTATTATTTATATTTAATATTACGTTTAGATGGACTGATTATTTAACTAGTAGACGAAGTACAAGATTATTTAACTACATTAACAATATAATGATTTTACTTTTTAACTTAATGGATAGATATTTATCAAAACAACATAATTTTGCCTTTTAACTTAATTATTTTGAATTTTAACTTTTAAAAAAGTAATTTTTTATCAAAACGACATAGTTTTGTATTTTTTTATTCGAATTTTCGAATAATTCGAATTGTGTAATTCATATTCGAGTTAAACCGAAAAATTAATTTTTTTTATTCGAGTTGATCTGAATAACTTGATTGACTCAAATAACTCAAACTATTTAATTTAAAATTTAATTTTTTATAGAGTTTTTCGAATTGGATCGGATTTTACTCACCCCTATGAAGGATACGTTGTTGCCATCTTTGCTAACAACAAGTAATCTTAATAGGGGTGACGTAATTAAAAAAAATTGATAACTAAAATAGAAATTTGATTTAATTTTAAAAAATGGAAAAAATTTTAAATTTTAAGTTAATCAAATTGAGTTATTCGATTTTTTCGAGTTAGCTAGAATAAGTAATTTATGTTTTGAGTTGAAGTCGAGTTAAATTTTACAATTTGAATAATTTGAATAATATATTGGTGTAAATAACTATTTAATCATTGTCAATTTTGAAAATGAGCAAATTGGTATCTCTTTCAATAAAATTTATAAAAAAAAATCAAAATATTTATAAAAATTCTAAAATTTATATATTTAAAAAAAAACTATAAAATTTCTAAAAGAAATCTAAAGCATATATAAAGAAAATTTTAAATTTTCTAAAATAATATTTTTGGGATGTAAATAACTTTTTTTTTCTTCTTATTTTGCTTTCAGAAAATTTCCAAATATATATAGTTTCAAATTTTATGTGCTCTAACATAAAATTAATTATACTGTAACAAGATTTTAATTTGAAATATTTAATTTTTTTAATTTAACTCAAACGGTTTCACTCAAATCGACTCGACTTGAATTTCATTTTACTCAACTCAATTTGAAAAATTTCTAAATCGAGTTAAGATGATAAAATAGGACTCATCAACTTAATTTTACTCGATAGTTTACCCATTAAATTGTACAGTTATTATTGTTTGTTTTGTGAAGTTAAACAAAAATAACTAAATAAATTTACACAAAAATTTTAATATGACAAAACTATTATGATTTTAACGAGAATAGAATTGAATTGTGTAAATTATTTGATAAATCCTAATATATGTAGGCTTGGCAATTGATCCAATTAAAGTGAGGATGACCCTTGAGAAGAAGCCCAAGCATTAGAGAGGTAGTGCATGCCTAAGCATAAAATATTTTTTATGTAATATTGAGGTTAAAGATAATATAATTCGAATTCGTGTTAAATAAGTGTTACGTAATTATTTTTAAGATGTGATATTTAATAAATTTAAAATTTGGTTCTATATTTCCTCGACTATGACATCTTTTGTACCAGAATGAAAAAAAAAAGTGTGATTTAATATGGGTGTGGAAATTTTCAAGTTTTTAAAAATAGTAAAATTTCAAACTTCAAATAAATTCAACAACTAAAAAGAGATTTAATAAATCACTCAAAGCCAGAAATTATAAATTAAATCATTTACGATGCAATAGTTTATTAATATTAATCTCATATATTTTTTTTCAACATTTAAATAAGAAAATATATTTCAGCGTACTCAAACTCATGTCTTCTTGTACGAATCAAAATTCAATCGACTAGGATTCCATGATTTAACAGTAGAAGAGAGTATAGGGTTTACAAATGAAGTGTGTAAAGTGGGATATTGATTAGGAAAAAAATGTACCAAAACTTTATCTCCATCACGCAATCAGCCCATAAAGAATTACTATATTTAGAAACTTGAAATTATTTAGAAGGGCCCAGCCTAAAGCAATATTATCTTTGATAAATGTCAATTAGTGATTTAAGAAGGCCCATTCCTACCATAATTCAATCACCCATTTCTATTGAATTTTTATTTTTGGAAATTAAGTATAGCAAGACATTGCCAAAAATAGCAAATAATTTTATCATCACCGCCCACTTAATCATCCAAGTTTGTGGTTGAGATTTCCAAGCCTAACCCTTTTGCCATTTTTATCAAGCAAAGGTATGGGAGTAGAGATTTTTGGCATTTTGTAGCTCCAACTTTCTTTTCATGTTGAAAATGAAGTTCAAATAATGGTTAGATTTATTTTAAGGAGAAAATTTCTAGCAATAATTTGAATTAAAGTTATTTTTTCTTCAATGAAACTTTGTTAGGAATGGTAAATTTGAACTCTTTTTTCCTAAATAAAATTATATTTGGTTGTATAAAGATAGCAATAAAGAAGGTAAGTAGAGAATGTGAAATTTGATTCACCTAAATAAGATGGAGAGTTGACACTGATAAAGAAGGAGAAGGAAATAGAAGAGGTAAGCTTCAAAGAGAGAGAAAGAGAAAGCCCCATTTCTTCGTACACCCTAGTTTATATAGAGGGTCATCTTATGTCCTATAGAGCAACATAAAGGTATAAAGGTTCATATAGTTGTGCGAGATGGTCAGGTGCCAAACCAGCACTACTATTGCAAGTTGGTTGTCGTTATAGTACATACTATATGATCCCACTTTTGTCGTAAGTTGCCGTGCTCTAACAATTCTCTTCTTAAAGTACCAAGTGACATGTGAGCCCACTTATCTTTGTACGAAGGGTTTTGAGTAAGTAGAGATCCTCAAAAGATATCCTATAACAAGTTATTACAAGAGGTTCAAATAAAAACATTAAAATCATCATGAAAATTTCAAATGAAACCGTTTATAAATTTACCTTGTGTCTCACCATATATAATCCTCAAATGTTTTTAATTTCTTATGAACTACCAACTTGTTTGGTTGTAATTTTTCTTTTATCAATTAAAGATTAATATACCTACATATGCTATTATTTGATACCTGCAGTTAGAGAATGTTGACTTCCAAACATTAACCAAATTGTCTATGTTGAAAAGCATATACAGGTTAAATAATATTATTTTTTTGTGAAATCATAGGTCAATAATATTAAATACAAAATCATAGATTAGATGAATTAATTAAATAATCTATGGAAGTAGGTATGTATAGATACATGTACATGTACATGTACTCAACTGCCTTAAACCATGCCTCTTTTGATTCCTATTTTATTAGACAACCCTACATTATTAAATAGAGTCAACAACAACATATACCAACACCAATCACACAATTGAGGTTTTTGTACGATTTTATATATGAAATTTTGATTTGATTCAATTTTCGTAAATTATCGACACCATTGTCATTGTAACATCTCTACGTTTATATGTTGCATACCTAAATAAATATATTTATTCAATATAAAATAAACTAATGTATTTATTTCTTTAAATGTCTATAATTGAATTAAAATTAAAATTTTATATATATATATATATATATATATATATATTTAAATCACAATTAAAGTTTTACGTGTATAATTACAATAAGTCAAAGTTGATGTATTAATTGTACATCAATCAAAATTTATATACCGTTTTAAATTTTATATCGAAAAATACATATACAAAATTTTACCACGCACTTAATTTCATTCATTAAATAATCTTTTTATAATTGGCTTATGTATATATGATTTAATCTAATAAAATATAAATTACAATCATAATTAATTATTAATGTATATAAAATAAATAAAATTCCATTTAAACCTAAAGCAACACAATTTGACCATTTTATTACTTCAGCTTTCAATAAATAAAATTTCAAGTTTGACTTTTGGGGAGGACTGCTTCAAGCAAATAGTAAACATCTCCTTTATAATTGTAGTGTCCCTTTTGATAATAAAAGCATGGAATATTTTGTTGTCAAAAGTAAAAATATTAAAAAGTCAACTAAACAATAATAAAGGAATTAAGATAGGATTAATATTGTATTATACTTTCAAGCAATTCAACAAACTGTAAAGGAGTAGTATGGTTTATCTGTGACTTGTAATGTGATTGGATAATTCGTTTAATATACTTAATACATATTTTCAGAGAGAGCAACAAGGTAATGGATAGTTTGACAAAAATGATATTCTTAAGACCTTTGGGCAAAATTATATTCATGCAACCTTCAAATGAAGTCCTTTACTCTCTACATGATGATTTATCTGATGTAGTGTGACCTCATTTTACTTTATTTCGATTTAATCCCTCTTTTATATCAAAAAGTATAAATTGTATTATACTATACCATCGGTTTCTTTATAAAAGATTATATAGATAGAAAATAATTTATCTTAAAATTATCTTAAAAACTTTAAATTTTAGACAGTAATAAAATAATAATAATTCATTAAATTTTAAAGATTTTAAAATTAGCATTTTTTTTTATAGTTTGAGTTACTTGTTTTTTTTAATTACCTGTTTTTAAATGTTTTAGTTAAAATTAAATTAACTTAGAGAATATATTAAATATGGATGAGTATATAATGCTAATTTTAGAGAAAATTAGTAGAAAACGCCGGTTTAAAAAAAATAATTAGGAAATTAGTTTTTTTCCATATTTGGGAAAATAGACCGATTTTTTAGAGAGAAATAGAAAGCAGGTCAACCTTATTAAGGAATCCCATGAAAAAAAATTCAGAACTCAAGAATCCCAAAATAATTTTCAAACATCCCATCTTGGGAATCTTAGACAGTCATGGACTCCCGCATAATTTATTTTTTTGAAAATTTTCTCCCTGGTTGCTTATATAAAAGGGGTTTTGTTTCCCTCTACTCCATCAGGTCTCTCGTCCATCGTCCCTTAGAAAAAATTTTTAATTGTTATTTTTTGTTGAGTGTTGAGATTTTGGGAGGAAATGTTTGTTTGTGTTGGAGTTTCAGGGAGACATTGTGATAATTTTAAGGTATGTTTGAATTTATGGTAATGTGACAGTGGAGAAAAGCTGAAACACGACTCGGGGTGGCAGTGATTGTTGTGATTAAAGAACTCATTAATAACTAAAATCATTGCTACCTCGACTCGAATTTCAAATTTTCTCCACCGTCATAGTCACTCCTCTCCCTGAAAGTCTTCTTGCCGCCAGCTCTGTCACAGGTTTCAAACAATGAGGCTAAGGATACTATTTTGATGGAGATGGAGAAAATGAATAAATTGATTATATTGGAAAACCTCTTTTTTTTTTCCTTATAATTATGATCTCAAACTTATGTATGAGGTTTATAAAGCATTCTCTTTCAATGGCATGAAACTTGAACCCGTGACCGCATAATCACCATCAATTGAGAGTCCAAGTTACAATGCGATATCTTCTAAGGTGATGAAATGTGTGGGTCTCCAAGTGCCACTATATCACCATGAACTCAAATATACCTTAAAACTATCACAATGTCTCCCTAAAACTCTAATACAAACAGACTTTTTCTCCCAAAATTTCAACAATAAAAAAAAAAACAATTTTTTAAAGGAAGAAAACACGTCTTGCAGTAACTGTTTTCTATTTCTCTTTCCAAAATTAACTTATTCTCCAAAATTTAGGAAAAATGGCCTAAATCCCTAATTAATTTTTAAAAACAACGTTTTAATTTACCCCTAATTTTATGTCTCTAAATATTAATGAAGTGTGATTATTTTATTGGTGCCTAAACTAAAGTTTTAAGTATCATTCTAATATAAATTATTCCATATATATAATCCTAGAAAACATATAAAATTTTAAATGTTAAAAATTTAGGATTGTAATTTTACATGAATTCATATAGTTACAAATATATGATTCTTTTAGGGATTTAAATATTTCTTAAAAATATTATGTAAATAACTTAAAAGACAAAATAGCCTTACAATATTATTTATTGATTTATGTGGGATTAGTTTTTTTTATATTTTTTATATTAAGTTGATTTTAATTAACTCGTGATATCAAATTCAAGTAAATGTATTATTGTAATATATATAGTATAAATAATATATAGATCAAATATATGAATTGTAAAATTTTCATTTTTTATTTTATTTTATGTATTATTAATTATATAAACTTACACTATAGGTATTGGCATTAGCCGCTAACCATGAAGCATGAAAAGGCCATGGAGTGGGGCTTGTCGAAGCACCCAACTACTCCCATCTAGGTTGACGGAGGCTCCGATGACAGGAAGAATGGAGGGGACCGACTCTCAAAACAAAATAAATGAAAGCGAAACAAAGTTGGTGATTGACGATGAGGTGAAGTGAGGTTGGAGGTGAAAAAGGACAATAAAGAGAAACGAGAAAAGCGTCATTAGTTAAGCATAGAGATGTTTATGGGTCGGGTCGAATTTCAGTTGGCTATAATTATGATATTAACATATTTTATGATTGTCCAAGCCGGGCTCGACCCAAAATATGAGTCTTAAAATTTTGCTTAAACTCGCTCATATTTATAAAAAGACTAACTCAAACCCACTTTAAACCTGTCCATATTATTTTTTTAAAAATATTTATATTATTTTAATTTAATATTTAATAATTTTATATATTTTTCTATTTATTGAACTTTTTAATATAATCATCTTAACAATGTTTTAATGTTTACATTAGAGTAATATTATATATTTAGTATATGTTTATTTTTTAATGTGTTATAAATTACATAATATATAAAAATAATATAATATAAAACATTATAAACTTGAAAACGGGTTGAGCTTGGGCATTGATTATTCAAACCCAAGTTAGACTCATTTTAAACGAGTCTAATTTTTTTGTCTAAACCCTCCCAGATTTTGGGTTGGTCTTCGAGCCTGGACGGATAGTCAAGCAGCGTTAGGTGCAGGAGTGAAGCCAAAAAATTTTAGGGGGCTAAAATTAAATTATATATTTTTACAATAATAACAATGCAATTTCATCATTGTAATAGCCTAAATCTTTATAATTTTTAAAGGATTAAAATCAAATTTTTATATTTTTTTGGAGGGAGGGAGAAGTGCAATTTTACCATTACTAATTTAAAATTTTATAAATTATAAAGGAATCTAAATGAAAACTTTTTCATTTTAAGGAGGACCGAGACCCTGTCAGTCCTCTAACTTCGCCACTGGATAGGTGATAGTAAGGTGAAAAAGAAATTAGAATAATATTTCAAAACGAAAATTAGGGTTTTTCTTTTACATAATAAACATAACTTCATGTTATGGGGGGAACTTAATTGTTATTGTGAGGATGGAAATGTGGACTTAACCAATGAAAGGAGTTGGTGGAAATTATAGCTACTTCAATGCCCTTTAACAATCATCTTACTTTTTAGCCTCTTGCCATATACCTAATCCAAATAGTTCCGGGTTTTAGTACATATTGTATAAATTAAAGCAACTAGTTTTTGTTTTTGAGTACTCAATTTAATTAACTTGATAAAGACTGTCCATATGGGGAAAAAAAATTTATAAATAAAAAAATACTGATGTTTATTTTTAAGTATAATGGACGTATCTAAACTCCAATAAGATTTTATATATATTTTTAGTTTTATTATAATATACCAAGATAGAATGGAGCATTTTCTTATACTATAAGATAGGGTTAAATTATTTTTTAGGGTTTAAATTTGATCATTATTCTCATATTAGGTATAAATTTTTCTTTCTTTAAGTTAGTCCTTGGACTAGATAGTTGTTCCCCCAAAAGGCCAGGATTTTTTTGTTTAAATTAATCTCTAAATTGGTCCAAGTTGGTCTATTATATTTTATTAAAAACCTTAAATGTGAGAATAATTACCAAATTCAAGCCACAATATAGAAACAGTTGACTAATTCATACCCCAATATGAAAATGATCACCAAATTTAAGAATTAACTTAGACAAAAAAATTCAAACCCTAATATAAAAATTATTATCAAATTCATACTCTAAATAATAGTATATAATCCTATTTGCATGGGAAGGTGAATTAACTTGGAAGTACCCCCAGCAAGAAGATATAGATACACGCCATATAGCTATATATTTATGCATAAGTCACTTTCAAACTGGTCAAAATACCATCCAGACGGTGATTTTCTCTGAAAATTGACTGACTATCTACGTATGTAATATGTCCCATAGGTGCTAGGTTGACGATGCCCTTACCCAGTGTTCATTCAAGCTAGGTTTGCATCGCTTGTCCTTTCAACTATTCTATATGGTCGTATTCACTTCACACGTGTTTTGGCCATCAAATACGAATAACATTTGCTTTTCATACCAGCTCCAATAATAATAATAATAATAACAGTGAATTTTTGTTTTTTTAATGATAAATAATAATTATATATGTCTTTCTTGATATAATACCTAAAATTATTTTATTTTTGTAAGTTGGTCCGGCATATTTCTCTTTCCTTGTGCTTATTTCATTGTAGGGGTTGATTTATGGTTACAACTTTTGTAACTTTGTGGTACTATCATAGATTGGCCAACTCTTATTTGGAAGGTTACAATTTCTTAACCGTTATAGTTTTTACCCTTGTTAATTTTTTCAACTCATAAATAAAAGGATAATGCGGTTTAACGTACTTGAACTTACATTCTCTTATATTAACAACAAAATCCATACCAATTGAACTAAAACTCAATCGACAAACCACCGAATTCTTATAACTACATGCGAATTAAAATATATTAAAGCTAAGCAATATTCGAATTAATTTTCATCATCAATTCAAATTATTGATGAAACTATCTCAACCATTTAATTTATCTCACCAACTAGTTATATATACCATTAATCTTTTTTATAATAATTTTATTTATTTGTCAATATTTTTGAATGTTGTAAAAATGAATGTTATATATTTATAGTATATTTATGTTATATTTATATATTATTTTTAAAATTTTAAATTAAAAAATTGTAATGTATGAATAATTGAATTTTTAACTTTATAAAAAATGTTATTTTAGTCTTTCATTTAATTTTTTCGCTTCTTTTAGCTCTTAAACTTATTTTTTTTGTCAAATCACCTCAAAATGAATGGAAAAATTAATGTTTGTTAATTTTGTTGTCATGACAATCCACAATTATGCCAAGTTAGCAATTAATAATTTTTTTAAATGATTTTTTTTTAATTTTTAAAAATTTAAAAATTTAATTAATTGTTAACATGACATCCATGTATATTTCACATTAGTCAAAATTAAATTTTTTCATCTATTTGGAGATGATTTAACAAACCTTACAAGTTTAATGGCTAAAATAGGCAAAAATTTAAAGAATAAATGGAGGACCAAATAAATTATTATACCTATTAATAGTTAGATTTAGATAATATCTTTAATAAAAATTACAAATTTACTTATGTTTATTAAACATTATTTTTATTTAATAAAAAATATTAATAATTTTTATGTAAAATTTAAACATTTTATTGAAATAATAACTTAAGAATAGAATTCATTAATTTTATTAAGGTTGAGGTCTTTGGAATTATTAGAGTTTCAAATTTATAACGGTTTAAGATTCACTATAAATAGATCCTATCTAAATTTATTTAAATTTAAATTCGATTATTAATTCCGATATATAATTGTTAATAGCAATTATGAATATACTTGTAACTTTTCAAAATATAAATATAAAATTTATAGATAATTCTAAAAAAAATATTAAATAAATTTATTAGTTAAAAAAAAATAAAAGTCTTCATGTTGGTAGTGGTTGGAAACAAAAGGAATTAAAAATAAAAATAAATGGGGGGGAAGATGGGCCCCACACTCCTCGAAATGGGACAGCCGTTGGATTGTTTATAGTTTTACTTTGATGTTGTGGGCTCCACTTTCCCTTTCGGTTCTGTTTTTTTTTTCTTCTTGCAAATATCAATTTGAGAACTCTAATCTCACACGTGTTTTGCAAGTCAACAGTCCTACCTTTCTCCTCTGCTTTACACGTGTCTATAAGAGATCTGTCTCAAATTTTACTTGTTTCTGTTTTTAATTTTTAATTATAATTTATTTAAAAATAAATAACCAAATTAACAAAATTAGCTGGTTGTGTAAATGATAAGTAATTTCCACGTAGCTTAAAACAAAATTTCTCATTCCTCACTTTCTTTCTAATTTCATCCCCCTTTTTTTTTTTTTTTTTTTTTCCTTCTTTGAAAAACAAAATATAATTTGTTTGTTTCTTCTACGATTCTATAACGCTTGTTCCATCGTTACAATTTTATATCCAATAAATATGTTACGTCTGATCATGTCGGATTCGAGTCTTATTGATGTCCAAATTTATGTCCATTTTCTAACTTCAATTTAGCTCAAAAAATAGATTTAAAATTTTATCAAGTCTATTCTAAATAATAAAGAATATTAAATTCGAACCGACTTGATTCGTTTGTATTAAATTATTTATATAAAAATAAATTTAAAAATAGTATAGTATATTAAATACACTAAAAACATTAAAATAAATATTTCTTAACAAATACAAAATACATTTAAAAAATATTTATACTTAAATAGCACTAAGATAGTTGTAATTTATCAAGTAAATGTCTCTAAAATAGTAGCAAAATTAACAATAAAATAAAAGCTATACAATATTCAAAGAATATAATAGTAAAATGGCAGCAAAACAACATCAAGAAAAAAAATTAGCTAGATTCGGGCTGGCCTAGGTGGGTGACTCGGCCATGATCAAGTCTACTCTTAATAAATTTGAAATTTAATCTTTATACTTTTATTTTTAGGAATTTAGCCTCTTTACTTTTCAAGTTTCAAAATTCAAGTTCAATTTTTAATGCAGTTAAAACTATTTTGTTAGATTCAAGTTCATTGCAACTTCATATTTTTATTCACATTGCTCCCAAGTGAGTATTTTTTTTTTTATATATTTCAAAATGTCACACCAATAAATTTAACAAAAGAAATTTAATAGTGTTAATAATTGGTATGAAAAGGAAAGAGATTAAATTTTTAGAAATAAAAATACAAAGTCTAAAATCAAAATTTATGAAAAATACAAAACTATAACATATTTTAACATTTTATATATTTTATATTTTCAAAAAATATATATTTTATTTAAATGATTTTGAACTCCACAAATATACAATAAACCACCAATGCAAAAATCATTGTCCTCTCCTTCCATTAAATTCTTAAAATATGTCTAAATGAAATTTAATTCCCATAATATTTTTTTATTGAACAACTCAATACTTATATGTGTCGAAATCTCTTATATTGTTGCAATGTCAAAATTTTCAATCTCAAATTCTCTAAAAACCACATAAAAGTAAATAGATTTGATCTCGATATCCATGAATGTCAAGATTTACTTAAATCAATTAATAATTATGTCAAATATATTTTTTTCTCAATAATCTTATTACAAATTTTAATTAACTATGTGAAAGATTAAAATAGAGAGAGTTCCCTCAAAATAAGATATGTAAAAAAAAGAAGGGTAGAGACACCACACTAACTTGGATTTAAAAGTAAATAACTAATAAAAAGAGTGGGCTATGATTAAGCTAAATATTGACACAAAATAAAATGACTTATGCTACCTAACATAAAAAACAATAATTATATTGAGATAAAATATTTTATTAATTAAATTTAATATAGATATGAAACATTGAATAAGTAATATTTTTTTATGGATATGAATGAAGGATCGATGAAAACGAATTATTACTTTTAAATAAAATTGTGATGATAATATGTTATAAAATAACAAATAAAAGTGTAAACTATAAAAAAAAATCAATATAATAAAAACAAGACGAAAAACTTCTTATATATCATTTCAATTAAATAATTTACGAGTCTCATTTATACTTATATTTATAGTATCTCAAAGTACATAAAATGAATGAAGATATCCATGGGAGATTACTTCAATGAATTCTTATAGTTGATTATGAGAGTTATAGACAATAATTTTGTAAATGAATAAAAAATATTTAAAGAAAAATGAGTAGTAAAATGCATTCATCACATATATAAATTTTCATAAACATGCATTGACCTATTATTAATGAGTGGGAATTTAAGGAATTTGACCCACATGTCTTGAAATTTAACATCATTAAAGTGAACACATTGAGAAGGTGTGAAATGTTGGTCCAGATATATTTATAAATGTATGGACCATTCAAAATCCAAACCCCCCCCCCCCCCAACAACAATATTATTTACCTTTCAACATCTATGTTCACCTTGAATTCAATCTACACTTGCTTTCATTTATCTTCTCAATAATTTATTAAAATGAATTATAGCCCATTTTATGAATAATTTATTGTTGGTATGTTAGGGTAAAAACGAACTAATGAGAAATTAATGAAGATTTCAATGTGTGTATCAATGTCACTTTTTTTAAGATTTTATTTGTCCCCACCTATATTATGGTATTCAAAAGAGTTACTAACAAATAAATCTTGGGGATACAATGAAGCCCAATGACTTATCTATGTTCTGCATAGTAATGATATCAATTTTCTATGAAGAATTATTGCATAATAATAGATTTAGCCTTCCAATATTTATAGATTCTATTAATTTGGTCTTAGTTCTAAAATATCAACAAATTTAACCCCCAATACTTTACACATTCTATTAATTTATTCTTGATTCTTAAAAATTCAAAAATAAAAGCTTTCTAAAAAATAAAAATTGTTTAAAGGTTTATTTTTGATAAAAAATACCTATAGAATTATAAATAAATTATCAATAAATGAATATCCACAAATAATATTTAAACCAGATTCTATTTTTTAGAGTCTTTTTTATAAATAATAATTTATTTATTATACATTTGGCTTCATTCCTTAGTCATTGCCAAATTTACCGAGTGATATTGCCTTTGCCCATAACCACCGGCGCCAATAACTCTTATAATTTAGAACTCCTCGATTTTCACATCTTTCATTGTCGTGCCATCGAACCAGGAATTGGTTGTGAAGCTATACTGATATAGTCTTCCACTTGCTAGACCTCCAAAATCTCATCCTCACCTATATATCTTCAATCATGCCCACCTTCAAGCAAAACCTCAAACGCAATAAACTCGTTTTGGATAATAACCTAAAGACATCGATTCTTACCCTTTTTCACCTCAGGCTATAGGTTTTTAAACAAAGCGAACATGGTCATTACTATTGAAAAAAAGGAAAAGTTGAATATGCTTAAGTTTTCTTCATGGTTTTTTTCCTTAAATTGTCTTATTTATAAATATTTTATAATATTGTATGTGTTTTTATCAAAAATAAACTTTTAAAATAAAATTTTTAAATTTTTTTAAATTTTTAATTTTTAAGAATCATGATCAAATTGATAGAATCTATATATATCGAATAACTAAATTTATTATTATGTAAATAAAAAATGCCACATCAACGTTGCATTAGCAATTGAAATGGAAATTTTTAAACCCGAAGGACAAAAATGTAAATACGCTAATAGACAATGCTTCAATTTATCAATTATTCTTTTTTATCTTTTACCTAATTCATCTTACGTAACTTTCTTTTGGTGGGAATAAATCATTGACTTTGGGATTTGAATTCATTCCATTTATCAATGTTTGAAGCATAAATTCAAATTAATGTGATTTATGGTAGACAATACTTTTAGGAATGCCATTCAACTTTTCAAAGGAATACAGTTTAAGCCTTTTTTTTTTTTAAATAAAATAAAATAGAGATCAATTACAGAGATAAAGTAATTGCACTATAAGTTGAAACCCCATCAATCCGAACTTGCTCAATAATATTTGTAAAAATTTCTTTGAACCTGATAGACCCATACGGGTTCTTTTACATTGCACCAGCCAACATGTGAGCTGTAGCATTAGTTTCTCTTGCTATCTTCTATAAAACCATTTGTCACTTTTTACTACAAAGTTCATTTATTCTAATCACTTAATCCCTATTCGAGTTACTACGAGAATTGTTTAAGATTGCTGAGAATGGTTTAAGCGTTTTTAAGTGTGAAATAGAGTGATTGTGTTTTAGTTTAGTTGGTATTGTTGTTATTAAAGTTTAATTTATAAATTGGTATTTAAATTATATATATTTTTATTTTAATATCTAATTTTATTTTTTGTGTCATAAGTGGTATCTAAACTATTCTTCTGTTACCCATTTTATATCAAAATGTTATACTAACATGATAATTTATTATTAGTTGGAACTTTTAGGTACGAATTTGGAAAATGAGTGTAGTTTAGGTATTAATTTGTGGGTTAAGCCCTTTTAGATATAGATTTAACAGATGGACTAATAGAGGTACCAACTTGAGAAGAAAAAAATAGTTTAAGTATCACTTGTGACCCCCCCCAAAAAAAGTAGGCACAAAGATGGGAAAAACGGGTATAATTTAAGTATCAATTTATGGATTAAGCCTTGTTATTACAACAATAAAGAAAATGTAGGCTTGAGTACACTTAAACATGTATTTCTTCAAAATCGAAAATCTTACTTAAAAATTAAGTTGAGAAGATAATTAGATTATTAAAAAACTATATTAAGGCTAATAAAGTACCAATTAATTTGTAAAAAAAGATAAAAATAATAATTTACATCTTAAATATATATATATTGCTTTCTTTTCTCTAACTTTTAAAAGCATTTTATTTGCGTAAAGTGCTGAGTATTAATCGATGATTTAAAGTTGAAATAAATAAACCAATTTTTTATTGTTAAAATATTAAAAATATGATAAATTACATTAACATTTTGGTGATTACTTTTTCATTATGCTTAGAATTATTTATAGTCTTTTCTTGATTCTTATATAATAAGATAAATGTGTTTTAGTGCACTCGAACTCACGTCTTCCTAACAATAATGTCGATACCAACTAAACTAAAATTTAGTCAACTTTAAAGGAAACTCTAAAATGAAAGTTAAGAAATGAAAGTTAAGACGAAATTGTTTGGATATTCATTGTATTATTACAAATGTTTTATATTTTTTCCTCTAATTTTAATAGGATTTATATTTAATTTATTGAAAGTGTATATATTTAGTGAATAAAAATGATAAATTATGAAAAATAAATTCATTTTGATTTAATTATTTTAAGAGAAATTATTTGGTACACTGTTGGTAAATTTTTTAGACTTTACAAGCAGAATTAAGGATTAACAAGTGTCCTATAGGAGTATAATAAAATATTTAAAAAAAAGAGACATGTCAAATTTTCAAAATTACTTGTGAAATAAAAAAAAATACATATAAAATATTAATCCTTATTTTAAACGTGTTGTATTTAATTCACTAATTGAACATAGAATTATATAAGATCAAGTTAAAAAACTATATATTTTAGTGATGCCATATCAGTATATATCACTTTCATTCAAGTCATGATAGTTTTATTAGACATCATATGTAATAGTAGAGTAATTAATTAATGATTTAATTGACTTTTCTTTTTTTTTTTTTTAAAATATGCATCATGTTTTCAGTGGAAGTGATATATATCGGGGTCACTAAACTATACAATTTTTTATATGGTCAATATATTAAATTTAAATGTTGATGCTAATTTTTAATAAGGAAGGTAGAGGAGAAGGTGGTTAAGAGAAGTGTTGGTTCACCTATAATAGGTGGAGAGCAGGAGTTTAAGTGCCGAGGGAGAAGGAGAAAGAGAAGGAGAAGGTGAAGGAGGAGGAGACTAAGTTGATACTTAGGTTTTTCTTAGGGAAGAAGGGACATCATTAGTCCCTTGTGCTTTGGGGCATATATAGAGAGGTAACCCATTTTCTTTAGTGCCATGTAACTAACAATACAAGAAATCTCCATGATTGTGTGGTGAAATAATTGATAGGGTCGTTATAAGTAAGTTGTCACCATATAATATACTGTGTGGTCTTACTTTGACATTATTATCTCAGAAGGTATACAAAGCTGTTAAAACTTAATAATCCCTATAAAAGATGTGTAGGGAGTAGTACTTTAGTGATTCCCCAGACCTTAGGAGATGCATAGTAAGTCACCTCCAAGCTAATTCAGATATAACGTGCGAAGAGTTCTGCACGAGCCATCCTAAGTGAGAGGTTGTATGCAGACATTTCCTCACAGAAGGTCTTCTAAAGGCTATTTCATGTTTTTTTTTTTTATGTGTCATTGCTGATGGGGAGTATAATACTAAACAAAGGTTTTTTTTTTTTTTTTTTTATGATAGTTGCAGTGGTAAGGCCAAACATAATAAATTTTACTCTCACTCCCTCAATTTAATTTATATGATTATATTAGTCAAATGGAAATATATATATATAGGAAAGAGGAAATTACAATTTACAAAAGGTAAAATGTAAAAAACGTAGGGCTAAAAAGTAAAGGCACGAAACGGCAGTTGTTGTCGTTTGAAGGAGAGGAAAGCCGCCACCACAACATCTACGTGTAAGTTTGCATGAAAATGTCAATTGTAAATTTGCTTTTCCATAAGGGCATTATCGTCCTTCAATTTAAATCAATATGAAAACTCCACCAAGGAAGCCTCAAGCGGTTTTCCATCTTAATAAATGAAAAATCTTAAAGTTGTTGTTTTATTATTATTTTTTAATAACTAAATTAGTGTGTAATTACTAATTTTAGGTAATTATAATTACACATTATTTTAATGATAAAATTTCACTTAAATATACTTAATTAGAGTATCCCAATTTATTTATATTTATTTTAAATATTTTATTAAATTCAACACCAACTCAATTATGAAATTATTAAAATATTTTTTCACATCCAATTAAATTTGGGTTAGTATACAAATTCCCCACTATATTTTAATTTTGTTGATACTTTTAAATTAATGGTAAATTTACCACTCCACTTCAACACTATATTAAAATTTGCAATTTAACTTTTATTTGAGTGAATTTCGAAAATTAAAGTTTAATTTTTAATTAAATTTTACTATTCGATTTTAATTTAAATTAATTTTAGTTAAATCCAAATTAAAATGTTTTATTTAAATAATTAACTAATTAACATAATATTAACTATTAGTAAAAAATTGTTATTTATAGAAAATAAAGTATTTTTTTCTATATTTTAAAAAATTTCAAGTCTTCCTTCCATTAAATTAAAATTTGAAGTTAATATATAATTTTTAATAATTTTATAAAGTAACTTATTGTTAACTGTTAAAATAAAAATATTTGAAATACTATTTTCTCATTAACATTTATTTTTAAGTCATTAAAATTAATATCGAATTGTAAAATTTAATTTAAAAAATTAAATTTAATGGAAAATTTAATTAAAATTTAATGCTTAGCAGCAAATTTCTATCACATAAAAGTATTTTTAGAATATATAATATCAATTAAAATAAAATATAGTGACAAATTTTAATATTCACTTATAATATAACTATAAATTTACATCATAATCCGTTAAATTATATTTTTACAAATTTTTTTATTTTTTATAATAAATCAATAAAAATTTTGATCATAATAAAACTTAAACCGAATTTTAAAAAATATATTTACTACATAATCATAAATCTGTCTAATTTCTTTATATTTTTTTATTACAACTTTTCTGAAGGATACCTTAAAACCGCTTTATCTAAAAATTTGTGTCTGAAAAAATAAAAAGAAAAATAATAATTAATTTGATTTTATTTATAGAGAGATAAAAAGGGTTTTGTCTTCCATTTATATATGCATTCAAACTTTTTTCTCTTCTCTGACTCTCTCTCTCTCTCTCTCTCTCTCTCATAAACAAAAAAAAAAAAAAAAATCTTGTTTTGGTTCAAATTATAACCGACTCTTTTATTTTCTTTTCTTTGTTGATGACTATTGAGATGATGGAGGAAGAAAAAGAAAAAGGAATAAAAGGAAGGTTGTTATGCCATTAATGGTGAATTCAATAACTCTCCTCAAAGTAGAACAAAAAGAGCAAGAAGAAGAAGAAGAAGAAGAAGAAGAAGAAGAAGAAGAAGCTTAGCTATAGCTTGGCCTTGGCCTTGGCGTTGTTATTTTCATGGCTACCAGTAGAAGCAACATGAATCACTCCATCCAACTAGACCATCATCATCATCATCAAAATCAAGACCATCATCAAAATCATCAGATTCCTTATGCAATGATGCAATCGTCTTCATCATCTTCCATCCCTGCAAACTTCGTGTAAACTTTTTTTTTTTTTGTTCTTTTTAACTATAAAAAAAACTAAACCCAGAATCAACCTTTCTTCATCCTCTAGTGTTTTTTATTTTTATTTTTTGAATAAGCAGAAGCAAAGAAACTGGAGCTTATGATTTAGGCGAATTAGATCAAGCCCTTTTTCTCTACCTTGATGGACAAGGCCCTTCCACTATTCAAGACCAAAGACGTGAGTGTTTTCATTTCCTGCATCTTCTGTCTTGTTTTTTGTTTGGTCACAAGAAAAACATGTTCATGTTTTCAAACAGATTAAATTTCCCAGAACTTTCTTTTTGACAAGATCCTTACAGAAACAAAACCCAAAAACTAAAAAAAAATTTCAAAGAAAAATAATTTCTTTTTATTTATTATAGCTTTGGACCATGACTTGTAACAAACACCTCTGTATGATCATGAATTCCTTGAAAAAAAAAAAATCTCTTTACATGTACTGCCAAGTGTACGTTTAAGGGGTATGGGTATTGTTTGCCTTTCCCCCCCTCTTTTCGATGGAACAAAGCTACAAATGGATGATGCATGACGATCCCTATGTGTTTTTTTCTTACATCTCTTGTCTTTGTCTCCCTTCCTTTTCTTTTGGGTCTTTTTTGAATAATCAGTTTCTTTTATAAATGCAGATCATAGCTCTGGAATAAAGCCTCCTACTCTCAACATTTTCCCTTCACAGCCTATGCACGTTGAACCACCATCATCAACAAAAGTAAATAAAACTTTATATACATATTGATCTACAGCTTTTATGGTAAGTAGAAATTATATATATTTAATTTTCAAAGTGGGTTTGTTTTTGTATTTGGTATAGACAAGTACAGGATTAGTTTCTCCATCAACTAGTGGTTCAAAAAGACCATCAGAGCCGTCCATGGAGTTGGCCAACCCCAGAACTGATAATATTGCTTCAGCTTCTGCTCCAAATCAGCCACCTAAAGCTGTCAAGGTATGATTGGCTCCCTTGCATCATCTTATTGAAAAAAAAAACTGAGATTCCCTTGTTTTTTATTATTATTTTGTTTGGAATCTATTGTAACACTGCATGTCTTAATTTAGCAGCTTGAGGGGAATCGAAAAGGACCAACAACATCAAGTTCAGAACAGGAAGGACCCAAAACACCAGACCCTAAGGTGAAACACTTTGACTCTCTTTTTATAGACATTCAATTATATTGAATCACCAAATTGTAAATTTTTTTGGAGTAGACACTGAGAAGACTTGCTCAGAATAGAGAGGCAGCAAGGAAAAGCAGACTGAGAAAAAAGGTCAGCTTGTAAAATGAATTAATTATACTACCTACTGGTACTGCTTTCTTTGCTACTAATTTTCTTGGGTTTTTAAACACAGGCTTATGTTCAGCAATTAGAGTCAAGTAGGATTAGGCTTACCCAACTGGAGCAAGAACTTCAAAGAGCCAGAGCTCAAGTGAGAGCATTAAACCACCCATAGTTCATTTTATATCATCTGTTTATAATATAATTGAAATCTTTTCTTTTAGGGCATGTTTTTTGGTGGTGGTAATATGTTGGGAGGAGAACAAGGGCTTCCTGTTGGAATTAACAACATAACCTCAGGTTGTGTACTACTATAAATGATCTCTCTCTCTCTTTCTCTTTCGTATATATTATAAAGTGAAATATGTTTTATTATGGTGCAGAGGCTGCAATGTTTGACATGGAGTATGGAAGATGGGTAGAAGAACACCATCGACTGATGTGTGAGCTACGAGCAGCGGTACAAGAGCACTTACCGGAGAACGAGCTCCGGATGTACGTGGACAACTGCTTAGCACATTTCGACGAGGTGATGAACCTAAAAGGCATGGCGGCCAAAACCGATGTGTTTCACCTTGTGTCTGGCATGTGGAAAACTCCCGCCGAACGCTGCTTCATGTGGATTGCTGGATTTCGTCCCTCTCACCTCATCAAGGTACTCTAATCTAACCCAAACTACCACACACATTTTAAAAATATCTTTAAAACTAATTGCATTAGGATCCTAATTTTACATTATTCTTTCTTATACAATTTTTTTATTCCTTGTCTTCTATAATATATCTGAGTTAATATGCACAAAATTTAAGAAGTATAAATTTTTTTTTAAAAGAAGGCATGAAATTGAATGACGAAAGGTATGGAAAAGTTATTTCTGTAAAAGGATTAGGCTAGTTGTTTAAATTATAAAGCCATGTCTGTTAACTACAAATTGAGGCAGTAGAAAAGAGAGAACTTCACGTTTCTCTTCTCTTCTCTTCTCGACTCTCTACTGATCTCTTTTGTCTTCTCCTTCACGGAAATCGAGGCTTGTTTTCATCTTCCCATCTTTGTTTCCTGTTCATAAATATCCAAGCAAAATGACCAAAAGTAGTTCAGTTTCAGACTTTCAGTTCACACTTCACATTTCACAACAAACATATATACATAACACGAAGCAAGCAAGATAAAGACAATGTTTTTGTATTTCAGGTTATATTGAATCAGGTAGAGCCATTGACGGAACAACAGATAATGGGCATATGTGCATTGCAGCAATCCACACAAGAAGCTGAGGAAGCACTATCACAAGGCTTGGAAGCTTTGAATCAGTCTCTGTCTGATATCATAACCTCTGATTCACTTAGCTGCCCGCCTAATATGAGTAACTACATGGGCCAAATGGCTATCGCCATCAACAAGCTCTCCACCCTTGAAGGTTTCGTTAGACAGGTATGTATGTGTATGCCAACTTTCATCATTTTTTACCTGCCCTTGCTTTGCATTTACTAACTAGTTATCTCTCATATTATTATTATTATTATTTGATTGATGGGCTTGTGGACCCCACTCCCCATGTATGATGATGATGATGATCTCACCAACATGGGTTCATACCTCTTCATATATACTTATGTGGGATCCAAAAGAATTTGGCCGGAAATCAAACCTAACCTCGAACCTAGAAATCATGCACATATTATCAACAAATCATATATATATATATATATATATACTAGATTAAGAGACACTCATCTCATAGAAAACGAAGTTATATATTATATAAATAATTGTTATAAAAAAATAAATAAGATTTTGGTTGAAATTAGATAAAGTATCATAGAGGCTTTTGTAGGAGGTGATTTTTTTTACCTTTTTTTTTGATAAAATAGTAAATTAATCATTGTACATTAAATCAAAAAATAAACTGATAATTCTGTTAAAATTTTTATCCATTTCTACTCTTAAAAATTTATCTATATACATCAACATGAGGTATCCATAGAATACCACTTGTTATTATCTGGTTATTCCATCAGTCACACTAATTTTTAATAGTACAAATGAATGAAATTCTTAACAGCGATAACTAATTTGTTTTTTGATCTAACGTACAAAGATTAATTTGTTCACTTTTTTAATAGAAGGGATAAAATGCAACCTGACTTCTACTATAAGGGCTTTTATGATATTTTTACCATTGAAAGGGTAAAGCAAAAATATTAAAAATCATAATGTCTTATATATAAATCCCATTATGTATACACAATTTTCTATTTTTATATAAAAATATAAAAAGATAAAAATATCCTCGAAATAATACAATTCATTTTGTAAAACAATAGTATTTTAATCATTATCCAACTAAGTTTATATCTGAATAATATATAGTATATATTTCTGCCATCTCATAAAATGGTAAGGACATTTCATATGAAAGTGACATATGTATGGAGAAGTGTTTTAGGTTTGTGGGTAAAATTAAAATGTTGCCCATGCCATCTGAGGATCATCTAAAAATGACCAGGTTCGGCTAGTGTAGATTTAGGTAAAATTTCCCAGTATAACATGGCTTATCAGTTTAGAGTAAAAGAAGAAAACAAAAGTTAATTTTATGGTTAAAATTTAGCCAGTTTCTTACTACTACCAATATTAGATGCCTGAAATGTATGAGAATATCTGTCCATTGAAGAATCAAACTCTAGTTGTAGTTGTAGGAGTTATGAACTTTGTCGTTTCCTCCATTCCCCCAATGCTTAGCACTTTGGGTTTTCTTTTCTAGGCAAACCATTTAATTCTATTGAAAAACAAGATTAGGACAATGCCATATTCAACTTATTCCAATTCAATTAATGAAATTACATAAAATTAAATATATTTTCTATTAATTCACCCGTATTATTTGATTATCTTATTATTATTGTTATTAATTTCACGCACATAGTGGATGTGTAAAAAGTGAAATAATTAAGGGTTGAAATCAAATTCTTATATCACACAATACGATAATCTTGTAATTAGTTGAAAGTGTTTGCTAGTTATAACATGAATATGAGCAACAAACAAGTTCAAGAATATTTGCATTTTCAGTACTTTCACATGCTAATGGGTCCCCTCCCTTTAATAATGCATATGGAGGTCCAAAGATATGCTTGATGTCCATATGTTTGTGATGTCATGGTCGTAACTGATTGACTTGAAAAGATAAATCCCCTTCAAACTAGCTTTTCTCCATCATTGTTATTAATTCATACCTAAAGTTATAAGTAAGTCATTGTATGAAATAATTGAGGTTGAACCCTGAAATTCTTTTATCAAAATTATCTGTTGAAACCTTGTAGATCAAGCTAAGTAAATCCATATAGCCAAGAAATTGAAATGGAACAAATATCCTTGCATCATTTTCAACCTTCTTTTTTTTTTCCATTTGACAATCAAGTATGGTGCCACAAAGTCATGGGTCGATTAGCAAATTATTAACTTTCCCTTAATCATGTTCTCTTTCTCTCTCTTTTTTCTAAAAAAATTAAATTGCTTATAACACAAAGATTTACATATGTGCCATGTATCATTGGTCTTATTTTTATTGTATATTTGATATAAATATATATATATATATAGGCAGATAATCTGAGGCACCAAGCCATTCATCGACTGCATCAGATATTGACAATCCGCCAAGCAGCAAGGTGTTTGTTGGCGATATCTGAGTACTTCCATCGCCTGAGAGCTCTTAGCTCTTTGTGGTTGGCTCGACCTCGGCAGGAACAATAGAAACCCTAGCTAGCTAGGTCTTTTTAAGTTAACTTTGATTATTAATGTCTTCTTTGATATTTTTATCAAGATTTCTACATATATAGATAGAATAGATTTGAAAAAGTTTATCATTAAAAGTGCGTATAAGTTTCTCTCTCTCTCTCTCTCTACATATTTTTCTTCTTTGGCCAAAGGAATATGGATTTGATTTTGCAGATATTTTTGACTGATTAAAAAGACAATGTTAAGAATAAGAAATAATAGAGAAGAGGGGTTTGAACTTCTTTTACTATTATCTATTTTCAAAGGAGGACAAAATTTGATTTAGTCTTACAAGAAAAAATGATGCAAGTGTTGAATGTATATTTGGGTTTTGTCTGGTTATAGGTTAGAATATGGGATTCAAGGATTAAATCATTGGCTCATCTTAATCCTTAAAAGATAAGAGAAAGTGGATGGAAATGTTCGGATTCAAAATTGATATAGCTTTTGAAGTGAATTGCTATTGAAATAATTAGAAGTATGTGAGTTCAAACGTATTTAAATGTGTTATTTTTATTAAAGGGTTTGAAATGGTTATTTTACGAATTAATTTAATAAAAAATATATATTATTCATTGTGAGTTCGTAACTTTTGAGTAAGGTCGAGTCTGCGTTTGCTTCAATTTTTTTTAATTGTTTGTGATAATTCGCTTTAGTTTTTTTTTTGTTATTTTTCATACTAATTTTGAGTTTTTATATATTGAAAAACCAACTTTATTTTATGGCTTTTGGATATTATTTAATAATTTTTTTAAATTTTCAAGTAAATAAAAATAGTCAATAATTTATATATAATATTATTTCAAAAAAGATTTTATATAGCATTTTAAAATTATTTTTATTATATTAAATATGAACATTCCTTTCTACATCATAAAGATTAAAATTAATTATAAATTAAATAAGACATAAAATTCAATTCAATTCAATAACTATGATTGTTTTTAACATGTAAACAAAATACTTTCCAAACACTATCAATCTGGATCAGGTTTCGATTTTCTCTTTTCCCCCCAAAACTTTACTTTTGAGGTAATAAAATAAAGCTCAATACGAAGCTGACAATGTAACACCCTATACCCGGTCCAATTGTCAGCCACAGGATATTACAACATTAAATCGAAACATTCATATGCAATTTACTCATTAATACTCACTAAATCAATTTATTTATGTTAAGTCTATGGTTAACATGCATTACAAGCAAAATCGATTTTTAATCGAGCTTACGAAAGCCCTTAAATTGGCTCGGAACCAAATCAGGACCATTTTGAAACATTTACAAAAAAGATAGGTAAAAATGCAAAATAAGGGTCACACGGCTGTGTAATAGGCTAAGGCCGTGTGGTGCAATATCACAGCCGTGTCCCCAAACCATGTAACAAACTGTTGTCGTGTAATCCAGGGTTATACAGCTGTGTCGCCAGGCGTGTAACTCACTATGGTCATGTGAACTAAAATAACGTCCTGAACGTGTTGAATACACGACCGTGTCAACCAACCATGTGTGACACACAGCCGTGTGGTAGCCCGTATGTAGCAAAAATACTGCTTTTGAACAAGTTTCATACAATTCAAGCAAAATGACCTAAAATGCCAATTTATGTCATTCAATCCTACACCAAAACATACATATTTCATAGCCAAAACACTAATTCAAATAATCATTTAAACATACAACCAATATTCCTTCATTGACACCAACAATTCAATAAACTCAAATCAAATACAATTCATACCAAAGCTTTTAACCATTTCATATCACAACCTATTTCATATGCATAACACCATTCAAACTTTGTCATTATCATTAACCTTCTAATTATCAATTTGGCACCAACCACATATGTAACATCCCAAAAACCGGATTGGAAAAAATTGAGCTAGTGAAACCGAGAGTGGTTATGTCTTCAATTTGAGTTAAGGTTGTGATATTATGACAAGTGAATTTTTTTGGTTCAGTGGTTAAGTGTTTTGGTTATGTGTGCGAGAGTTTGGGTTCGAATCTTGTTTCTTAAAATTTTGCTATTTTACCTAAACCCCTACCTTTGAACAATTGGTTTATAAGTTAATTGTGTTCAATTGATGTTAAGAATGAGCCTATTGGTTAAATAGTTAAGCTTTTAAATACTCTTTGATTCTGTGTTCGAAACTCTGCGAAAGTAATGAGAAAAATGTTTTTTTTTCTTTATGCTGCTTTGTGAAATTTTTTTATTTTGTTTTATTTTAAAATAACTAAATTCTTTTTTTTTTCAGAAACTTCATTGTTCACGTTTGTTTTTCTTCCCATTCTTCCTATTCTTTTTATTTTTTCTGATAACTTCGCTACGGGTTTTGTTGAGGAGATTGTGTGTTCTTGGTTTAATTTAAAGGTTATTAGCATAAGTCTTTGCCGTTGAATTTCAGGTAATGTTCGTTTTCACTAGTTTTTGTCAAGATTGAGATTTTCTGCTCGTTTCACTCTATCTTTCTTGTTGAGTGTTCAATTGATTCTTTTCTTAGGCGAGGGGTTTATGAATCAAGTTCTCCGACGATCTAAGTTTCCATGTTACTATTTTACGAGCAAGGGTAAGTGAAGAAGTTTCAATTTGAGGATTTTGTGTTGAATGTATTTCGACATAATTTCGATTTAGATGTTAGTTTTAGAGTTCTGATTACGAATTAATTTTTTGATTGAGGTGTGATTGTCATTTTAGTGTTTGGAATTCATCATTGTTGCTTCTGCATCGAATCCATATCAAGTGTGTAACGAAAACCCGAAAACTTGCGATCGAAAAGTCTAAAAAATATGGTTGTCGATACCACATGGTCGTGGGGTAGGCCATGTAACTCACTGTTTTAAAACGAGAAGCACACGGGCTGGAGACATGGGCATGTGTTCAAGCCGTATAACTCACTGTTTTGGAATTAGAAACATATGAACTAGGGACACGGACGGGTGCCAGGCTGTGTGAGGTATTGATATAAGCCATACGGCCTTGTGCCAAGCTGTGTAGACCACACGAGCTAGACATGTAGGCTGTGTGAGGCCACACGGGCGTGTGGGCCAAACTTCCAAAATTTTCCCTAAGGCCATAAATGTCGTTTGGATCGAATGTAGGCCTCCCATAGGGTCCATATAATCTAGATTAAGCTACAAAACTCGATATTTGTTTATCTAGTGTATAATTTGTTACCTATACGTATGTTTGATATGATATAAGCTAAGTAAGTATGATATGTTAATGTATAATGTGCTTTTGTTTTGGACGTGTTTAAGGTATGTAATTTATTCAGGTATGATCTGTGTTTTGTTAATTTGATGGTACGTTTTTGTGTTACTTATTGGATGAGAACATGTGATATCCGAATATGTTGATTTGTTTGATACTGATTTTGATATATAACCATACGTGTGACTTCGTGGAAAATCTGATATGATTTATTGAAATATGTTACATCTGTTCTGCAAAGCATGGATTCTCATGCCTTCTATTTCTATTGTTGTATGACAACATTTTCTACATGCTTATTATTCTGATTTTATATATGCATGCCATGACACATTGCATGTGGTTTGGGATGATGTGAAAGGAGGAAGTTTCTGGCAGTTTAATAATCTACAATGTCTGGTGGGTTATCCACAATTCTATCTGGCAGCTTTTCTACAATCATAGTGGCTTTACCACATATATCTGATCTGGTAGTTTTAACTACAATTCTAGTGGCATTGTCCACAATTATTTGTTGGTGTGATTTGGTTGGATGAGTTCTGGAGAACTCTATTGGTGTATAGCGGAGTTGGGTAAGATGTTTTTTTGAAAAGTCTACATTTTGATTTTTTGAAAAATAATGTATTGGCATATGCATTCTCCATTTTGATTATATGATCATTACAAAATTCTCTGCGTTACTCTGATTTGTTTATTGTATTTTGTATGATCTTTGTTTGAGTTAGTTATACACTGAGTTTTATAGCTCACCCCTTTGTTTATATCTGACTATTCAAGTAACCTTCTGACTTAGGACTGGATGGCGTGTGGGAGCTCGGATTATTTTCACACTTAATGAAAATATGGTTATGTTTCATAATTATTTGTTTTGGACTTTTGGGTTGTAATCTGTCTCTGAACTTGTTTTGGGTTTCGTTAAATTCATTGGTAATTGATGTTTTCAAACATGAAACTGCAAAATCACTTAAGTTGATAAAATGGATTTCAGTTTTTAGAACTAAAACTCCGAAAGAGATTTTCCTGTGCAAATTAAGTAATTTCTTAAGTGTTTCCTATAAATGAACAAATAGTTTTTTAATAATTGTTTCACATACGCGTATTTGGAAAATACTTACTGAAAGCAGTTTTCTAAATGAGTCGATGTAATTTCTCTAGATTCGGTCATAACTTCTTGGTCGATTTTAGGGTGTCACAACAAAACACAAACTGAGTTACATATATAAGTTTGTATACAAATATGCCAAAACATATTCACAACTTGCAAAGGTTAACCATCCTATGTACATGCCACAAGTAACCAACTTCAAAACATCAAAAGTCTATCGAATTGAGAGACAGTAGGTGTGAGTTTCTCGCTGATTCGATTGACACGTTCTGAACATCCAAAATCTACAGAAAAGTAGTAACACGAGTAAGTATTTAAAATACTTAGTAAGCTTATACAATATAAACATTTACTTACCTAAATTTCTTATCACATACAAAATCATTATGTAATACAATTATACCTATCAAGAACTCAAACAACATCATTAAAATATAATGATTTGAGCTCAAACATATATATAACCTCACTTGTTCACATTTTCATTTCAAACCAAATTATATATTATACCAAATCAAATACATTACCTTGCCAACATTCAATGGCATATCATCACATCTTTATTCACAATATTACCTGATGAAACTTCGTAAAAGAACTCTATACACAAGTGAAAGTAATAGTGCCTGGTTACCTGTTTGGGCTAAACCTACATGAATAATGAATCATAGTGTCTGGTCACCCATTAGGGTTGAACTTGCATGAACCGGATAATAGTGTCTGGTGACCCATTAGGGTTGAACCTACACAACAAATAGCCTGGCTAGGGCTTAATATACTTGTTTTCTCCAGTCCGCAACACATGCTAGAGCTCGGAACCTGCAAGGAATAATCGTAACCTCGTATGTGTGACTTTTACTAATTTTATCAGGATTTATCTCACATTGCACTACCATTCATAATCACCAACAATCACCATTACCAAATCAAATATAACATATTAACATTAGCAGTTTAATTATACTGTATGAACTTATCTGGCAAAATCGTAGTGGTTTAGCCAGTAATGACTAGTTTGTAATTTTTCCTTTTCCTCGTACATCCTCCAATTAACATTTAACAATATAAAGAAGTCATATGATATCTCAATTCCATTTATACAACAATTCTCCAAACGCTGCATTTATCTCAATTTAGTCTTAAAACCGAAACAAGTTTATTTTCCACAATTAAACTCAACACTAAGATGCTGAATTCATCATCATCCATATGCAACCCTCAAATAATGAAATTTTATAAAAATTTCAAGCCAATTTCAACATATTATCATTTTAGTCCCTAAACTCAAAATTATTAATAATCACTTTACAAAATAGCCTTATTTCAACATTAAGCTTCAAACTCAAGCTTTAACATCTAAAAAGCTTCAAGTACATCAATGGTGATTTTTCAAAACTTTGATAGTATTTCAAAATAGTCCCTGGACTAGCTAGATTAAGCTACAACGCTACAAAAACATAAAATTTATGAAAAACGGATAAAAAAAATCACTTATATGCACAAAACCTAGCTTGGCCGAATGTTAAGCTTCAACTATGGTGATTTTACCTTGGTTTTTCAGTGGAAGACAAATGAAAGAGATGAAGGCTTATTTTTTTTTCTTCTTATTTTTAACTTTTGTTTACTTTAAAATTAATATAATAAAACACATAATTTTTTATTCAATTTCTTCCGCTAACCGTCCAACCTAATTAAAAATGGTATGATTACCATTTAAAACCTTAAACAATCTTTAATCATACATTTTAGCCAATATAAATTAAAAATTAAATTTGACGTCTTTTACGATTTAGTCTTTTTTCTTAATTAACTAGCCAAATGTCAAAATTACCAGACCAAAATCTTAATACAACACTTAAATAACTTCGTAAATATTAAATAAATAATATTTATAAACTCACATATTGAATTTGTGGTCCTGAAACTATTGTTTCTGACACCACTGAAAATGAGTTGTTACAAACAAACTTATTTTTAGTTTTGGCTTTGTTTGGGTTTTGTCCTTTGTTTTTTTTTTTTTTTTATGTTTCATATTTGGGGTTCGTAGCTGCCTCTCTCAACATTATCGTATTCAAAATTTAAACATGTATTCTCTAATTAGGAATACATTTATTTTCCTACCACATACAATATTTATGTATAAATTTTGCCATTCATTCATGAGGGAGGACTTCAACCATTTAAAGGTTAACTTGTCAAAGATATTTATTAATTGACTTCCATTAAATAAGAATCCCTCCCAACCTTGTTTAGTCAAATATAAAGGGTAAACTACTCTAGATTCCACTGAATTTTGATTAATTTTTAATTTGTCACCAAAATTTTAAAACTAAACTTACAAAGATGTCACTGATGTTATCACGCTATTATAAAAATACAATTTAATTTTTTACTGTCATTATTTGATAACATGCGTCTGACTTGGCACGTTAAATGTGTCAGTTGTTTAAAAAAATTGTTTTTTAATATTAAAATATATATTTTCTTTTTTTCCTTATTCTTTTCCTCTTTTACCCCTTTCTTCTTTTTCTTTTCATCTTATTTCCCTTTCCAACAAACCCTAGCAGCCACCAAATTGATTCCACCACCACCGGTGGCTTCCGCGGACACTGAACCTGTCGGCGGATCTCCCAAGGATGTCCCTTGATTCCGATGAACCCAGCCTTAAACCTTAATCTCATGATTGCAACTGCTCCCTGGAATTTAGCCTTTAAAATATCATTTAAAGCTAAGTCATGAGAAAGAATAGTACATGGAATAAAAAATAAGAAGTTAAAATTAAGACACATGCATGTTACCTGGGAAATGCATCCGCCAAGTCCTATGCTTCAAAGAGCTGATGAAAGGTGAGTGCAGCCACCAAAGGTTTTATAGTCTTTGGACTTTCAAAAGCACCCAATGATATCTCTATGATCACGGAGTGTGCCATTCCAATACCTTAAAAAAAATCACATATATTGATTTTCATATTACAATTGAGTTAGTTACAGAAAATATTGAAAACAACAAAAAACAACCAAAATCACAAAATATATATTTTCATAAAATAACAATATATATGTTTCATAAAAACATATTTGGAGTCTAAGAAGTTGAGTTGAATTCGAACGGTCAAGCATAGAAACAGAATCATGAGCATGGCCATGAGTAGCATGAGTATGAACATGAAGATGATTTTTGTTCTTCCCTATTTTCTCTTCAGCAACATAGTTGCTCTCATGGGTTTTGTGAAGGTGAGACTTGGTGTAATGAGATGTAGCAAACACATCAACCAGCAATGTACCAATTTCAGCAGCCATAGCCAATAGTTTGGCTAACGGAAACTTATCCCAAGGATTTTCACTAAGGCAAGGAGATGTTAAGTTTTCATTGGTGTCAGAAAGAACATATGGATGAAGCCAATGGACAATATCACACCAACGACAAAGGCTTTGATGATGAAAAAAAGGGATTTTTTGGGGAAAGCCTTAGGAGGTCCACAGGCGGGTTCAGTGTCCGGGGAAGCCATCGGCGGTGGTGGAATCGTTGGCTGCTAGGTTTGTTGAGAAGGGAAACAAGAAGAAGAAAGAGGAAAGAGAAGAACAAACAAACAAACAAATAAATAAATAAACAATTATTTTTAATACTAAATAAATAATTTTTAAACACGTGGCATCTTTGTAAGTTGTTAAAGTTTGGTGACAAAAAAATAAAAAATTAAGCAAAAAATAATGGCATGTGATGTAGTTTAGCCAATAATAAATTAATACAAATAGTTGTACGCATTATATGTTAGTCCAAACTAACAAAAGAACAAATGATGAGTTTAGATTGGTCTTTACTTTGTCTAGTGGCTAAGTTCACAAGTCCAAAAGGGAGAAATAATTTTCTTTGAGTTTGAGTTAATTATAGTTTTGGTATCCCAACTTTGACTAAATGTATAAATTGATTCCAAAATTTCAATTCGCGTCATTTATTTCCTCAAGGTGTGGGCAGTTTTCTAATATCATGATGCATATTCATTTCTTACAAAACGGAGCTAGGGAGGAAGAGATTTTGTTTTGTTAGAAAAACTAAACGGGTTGATGATAAATTTTAGGTTTGTTTTATATATTTGGGCTTAACTTGACTTGAAATTTGAGTTTAAAATTTTGTACAACTTCAACTTTAATAAAAAGTCCTAAACCAAGTTTGATCTAGCTCGTTCGTATTAATTTTTTTATATTATTATTTTTATATAAAAATAAATTTTAAAAATATAATACATTAAATACACTAAAAATATTAAAATAATTTTTTTAACAAATTGAAAATATATTAATTTTTTTTATACTTAAATAACACTAAAATAGTTACAATTTAACAAGCAAATGCCTCTAAAATAGTAGTAAAATTAATAATAAAATAAGCGTTGCCCAATATCCAAATAATAACAACAAAATAGTAATAATATAATAGCAAAATGAGAACAAAACAACAACAAACAGCAAACAACAACAGAAAAAAGAAATTTAGGCAGATTTGAGTTGGGCTAGGTCAGACCAAAAAATTTTACTTAAGGCTTGACCCTTTTAGAAAGCGAGCCTTATTTTTTGTCTAAACTCATTTTTTGGTTTATATTTTTGTCCAAAACTTTTCATTTTTCGAGTAAACCTTTCAGTTTAGGTAGATAACCTGATCCATGATCAGATCTAAAACATGAACAATACTGGTAAAATTATTCAATTTTGTGTTACATTTATATTGGTATTTCGATAATATAAAATTAAGACTTACCACTATAAAACTAATACATTAACATTTAATATTTAAGTATTTTCATTTAGTAGCTAAAAACCACATTTTTTAATTTAATTATTATTTTCATTTGAGCTTTTAATTATGGTTTGATTTTCTTTACGGGTGTAATATTTTAATTATCTAAATGGTTAATGCATTTTATTATGTTCAACAATGTGAATAATATTTCTTTTAATTAATTACATTACATTATATAAAATTATATTATTTAATGAATTAAAATAGGTAAAATCATATGCAACATATGTAAAATATAAATTAATATACATAAAATCACAAATATATGGAGAATGTTATGAACCCACAAAGCTATAACTTCTAGTTTATCATATTACAAAATTAATATGAGGATAATATTTTTTCGTGAGTTATTATTATATACACCGATGCAAAAATTTTTAATTCTACAAGTAGATTAAAAAATATATACTAAATTAATATTAAATTTATGTAATTAAAGATACATAACCACTTCTTAACCCTATTTGAAGAGCAGAAGAAAACAATATTTAAATTTGTCACTAGAAAAACTAAATAATTGGGCAGTAAAAAGTATTTTTGGGTTTGATTTCCCAAAATGTGGCCTTCATTTTAAATTGACTCTCTAAATTTTTAAATATTCTAATCACATCTTTTAATTATTGATTTTATATCAATTAAGTCATTTAATTATTAAAACGGTTAATTAAATTATTTAATGACATATCAAACCTTATGTAACATAATTTAAAATGAAGAATTTGGATCGAAGTAAAATGTTACCACTAACTTTCAAAAGTAAAAACAAAAAATAAAGTAAAACTAAAAAAAAGAGAGAGTGATCGATAAAAGTTTGTAAAGTTTCGAATGCCTCTAACTCAAGATTTTTACAATATTTTTAAAAAAAATTCATTTTAAACCATGCCACGTAAGGTTTGACATCTCATTTAACTATTAAATTAATGATTTTAGTAATGGAGGGACCATATTGATATAACCTCATTAGTTTGAGGAAGTAATTAAAATATTTTAAAGATTTGGGAACCAATTTAAAATGAAAATTATAGTTTAGGGATGTATGGTGTAATTAACTCTATTAAAAATTAATTTTAACTAAAACCTTAACATGAAAAGATCATGGGTTGCGTTTTGTCATAACTATCTATTCTATTAACATGCAATATATTTGTTCAAGCTTAGCTTAACTTGAAATACGAGTCTTAAATTTTACCCAAATTTGTCTATATTCTATATAACTAACTCAAATCTATTTTAGGCAATTCGTATTATTATTTATTTAATATATATTAATTATATATTTTTTTCATTTATTAAAAATTTAAACATAGATAAATTAATACATATTTAAATGTATATATTATAATATTATATATTTAATTTAATTTTATATAAATTATAAAAATAAATAAAACAATATATTATAAAATAAGAATTAAGTCGAGCTAGACTTAACATAGCTAGTACCTTAAAAGTTAAAGTTTCAATGTGATTCATATTTTAAACGAGTCTAATTCATTACTTCGGACAGATGTTTTGATATATTTTGTGTTGTAAAGCCCATAAGGATAAAAGCCCAAAATAGAGTTGAGCCCAAAATGCAGACAATTTTGTCACTCACTACATTACCCATAGAAAAACCCTAGTTAGAGAATCGATATATTTGATAGAATTGAATTTGCTAGACGCCACAAGGATAGCCCTATAGCAGCAGCAGCAGCAGCAGAAGCAGAAGCAGAAGCAAAGGGTTTAGAGACGAAATGGCAGCGAAAAGGAAGACTCCCGTCAAGACCAGAAACCCGGATCTGATCCGTGGTGTGGGAAAGTATTCCAGGTCTAAGATGTACCACAAGCGTGGCCTTTGGGCAATCAAAGCAAAAAATGGCGGTGCTTTCCCCCGCCATGATCCCAAACCTAAGGCCCCCGCTGCTGCCGAGAAACCTCCCAAGTTTTACCCGGCTGAGGATGTCAAGAAGCCGCTTCTTAACAAGCGCAAACCTAAACCCACCAAACTCAGGTTCTTCTTTTGAGAACCATTATTCGTTTATTTGTAGATTTCTGAAGAAATGTTCCTTATTTTTGGGTTTTAACTTGTTTTTTATTTGTTTAGAGCAAGCATTACACCAGGGACTGTTTTGATTTTGTTGGCTGGAAGGTTTATGGGGAAGAGAGTTGTTTTCTTGAAGCAACTTACTTCTGGGCTCCTTTTGGTTACTGGTGGGCATTACATATTTTACTGCTATCCTTTTTTCGTCATTGATTTGCTTACTGCCTGAAAATATTGGATGTATGATATATGTTATTCAATTGCGAGTTGGATATATGAACATGTTTGTTAAAACCCTTGTTATTGATTTCTGCAGTATTACTTCCATAGTTTCTTGCTTGGTTTATATTCTAGAAGCATTATGTTGCATTTCCATTTTGTGCTGCTTTTATCTTATAGATAAGATTTGATGGTAACAAACCAATTTAACATTCAATATGCCCGAGATTGAGTGATGCTATCTTGAAATTTGATGCTTTTACGTTTTATGTATATAATGTAGTATCTGTATTTGTTGTCTGTTCGTCATAAGCTAGATTTTCTTTTTTATTCTATGGTTTGTTCGCTTGTTTTGCTTAAATTTGGTTGTCTTAAAACGATGGCAGGACCATTCAAGATCAACGGTGTTCCTTTAAGGCGCGTTAACCAATCCTATGTCATTGCTACTTCCACCAAGGTTGACATCTCAGGGGTTAACGTAGACAAGTTTGATGACAAGTACTTTGCCAAGGAAGTAGAGAAGAGGAAGAAGAAGACTGAGGGAGAGTTTTTTGAGGCTGAAAAAGAGGCAAGTTTGTTTTGGTTTGCATGTAATTATAGCTTAAGCTTGTCCTAATTGGATTCTTATATTTTAATGTGCTGATTGTCTTCTCTTTTACATTTCGTCAAACAAAATTGTAGGATAAGAAAAAACTGCCTGAAGACAAGAAAGAAGACCAGAAAGCAGTCGACGCCTCTTTGATAAAGTGCATTGAGGGGGTCCCAGACTTGAAGGCCTACCTCGCTGCAAGGTTTTCTCTCAAGTCTGGCATGAAACCCCACGAGCTTGTCTTCTAGAGGGTAATTTGCATTCCCTTATGTTAAAGGGATTTTACCTTTGAATTCTTTTGGTTTAGATTATCTATGGTTTTATTATGGGGTGCTATTGCTCTATGTCCAGAACCTAAATTTTGGATAGTATCTTCTGTTATGCAAGAACTTAAAGTTTCCTTATTTGTTTGTGTTCTGTGCTCATATGATTGAAGCTTGTTCTATTTTAATGATGGCCGATGGGAACACAGATATTTCTACCTGAATAATTTTCATATCAGTAAAAAGTCTCTTAATTTTGAACACATTTAATCACTACCTTTTTTCCATCCCTGAAGGCTGCATCTTTAATCATGAAAAGCTTGCATTTGAAATTTCTATATCATCGAAAATTATGATTTGGGTCAAAAAAATTGATTTGGATTTAAAGATCTAAATTCTTTGTGTGGATAATAAATAAAAAAGTTGGGACTTGATTTTGAGAAAATTCAAGTTCAATTTTAGAAGGGTTAAATTTTGGATTTCAAAATCTAGGATTGATTAAAAAAAACATCTTTTCTCACACTTTTTTCAAAACTCAATTAAATAACTAGACTTATAATATATCATAAATTTTCAAAATTAGATCGATAGGTGAAACGGTCATATTATCGATTCTCAGTTCAATTGATTTGACCTATTCAATCTATTTATTTGAATAAATTATTAAAATTAATAAAAATATATTTCAAAATGGATAAAAATTAGTTCAATTAATTAGAATTCGATAAGTCTAATCAGTTCATGAGTTAATCAATTTAACCTTCCACTCTTGACTCGTATTTCGACCAATTCTCGTTGATTTGATTTTGAAAATAATAATGAAGCTTAATGCATTTAATTTAATACAATATAAATATTAAAAAAATTCATTTATACTATAATTTCCACAATTTTAATTAATAAATTTATCTTTTAATTTATAATTTCTATAATTAGGTCATTGATTTGTTTTTTCAATTGATTCGATCAATTCAACCGGTTTGATCAGTTT
This sequence comes from Gossypium longicalyx, assembly GCA_025698465.1. Taxonomy (NCBI): domain Eukaryota; kingdom Viridiplantae; phylum Streptophyta; class Magnoliopsida; order Malvales; family Malvaceae; genus Gossypium; species Gossypium longicalyx. The sequence continues at coordinate 4,207,460 of CM046995.1, read as the reverse complement.
GATTAGTATGATCGGTTTGATCAGTCCATCTGGCTCTATTAAATAAAGCATTTAAAAATTCATAAAAAAATTAGGTTCAATTGATTCAATTGCCCAATCAACCGATCAATAGCGATTTTCAATTTAACCAATGTAATGCCTTTCTCCAAACCGATCCGCTGATTTGTCCCCAATAGACTGATTCAAACAACAATGTTCAAAGTCGTCTTAAATAATTAAATTTTTAAAAAATATTTTTAAGCCTTAGAATTAATTGAAATTTAAATCTAAATTTAAATTATACAAATAATAAATTTGAATTAATTTAAAATCTTAAATTTTAAATATTTTAATTCCCAAACAACATAAAAATAATTAATTCATAACTCATAAATTTCAAAACTAAAATTCTAAAATCTAATTCCAAATTTAAAAACTAACCTTCTTGATCAATTTCAAGAACATAAAAAGCATGTTCTTCTCACCAAGTAGCCTTCAATCGCAACTATGCCCTTCCTTTCAATAACTATATGCTCTTTATTGCCAATTTCCATTATTGAAAATATACTTAATTGACTTATTTTTATTATTTATTTAATTAATTTTGAACATAAATTTTATTAATTTTGACATTAATTGATCATTTTTTTTATCTAAGTATTACAATTATTGATGTGTCGGAAAACAAATTTATATGTAAATTGCATGGAAATTTTGACACGAAAACTCGAATTGGCATAAGACGTTTAGAACTTAGGATTATTTATTTTTATTAATATTTTTGTTAAAAAATATTTTAGGTAAATTACACTAACAATCACTTAACTTTGATGTCACTGATAAAACAATCAGTCTGCTTTCAATTTAGTCACCAACTTTCGAAAAATAACAAATCAATTACTATTATTATAGAGCTGACATGGCCAATTAAACTGTTTACGGTGTAGCCTAGAGGCCTATATGTGCCAAGAATAGTTTGAACTGCAAACTGCCTTTAACCTCTTTAGATCATTTTTTGGGAACTTAATAAAATAGCTATTCAACCTACAATATTGCCCGGCAGCATCTTTTAGATTGTCTTTGGTCGAAATTAACATTCCAACCTGAAGTTTTGGATTACTCATGTCATTGTCTGGGTTGAACTCAAGCCAATTTTGGCCATCTGAGTCAGATTCATATGTACTATGTAACCTCTCATAATCATCACTATTAGACAGTTCCCCTACTTCTATATCATCCATGTTTAAGCTATCTAGATTAACCCTAACCCTGTTAGACACACCACTATCAAACACGTCAAAATCAAACATTTCTTCTTCACTCTCATTAAATTCATCATCAATTAAACCTGTCAAACAAATTTAATATTAATAAAGGCAGTGACAAATAATAATCAAACACTTTAATACAATCTAGGCAATGACAGGAAAAACCAAAACAAAAAATATTTAATACCAACAAATTCATTTCTATATTGTACAATAACCAAATAATTTAGTACATACAAATTCATTTCTGTCATACACATGGCAGATAATAACCAAACACTTTCATACAACCTAGGCAATGATAGACAATAACCAATGCAAAAACAATTTAACACAAAGAAATCCATTTCTGTCACGTACAATAACCAAATAATTTAATACAAACAAATCCAAAACAATATCACGATCATGACAAACAATAACCAAAGAAATCTAAACCTGTCAAACACTTTGATACAAACAATAATCATATTTGAATCAACATTTAAAAAATATTATTGACAACTAGGACCTGATTTAATACAATTTGATTCATATTTAAATCATATTTGAATCCAAAGAAGCTTGATACTGTTAGTCATAAAAATAGGAACTGATTTGTCTCCTTCCTAAGGTACTTAGTATGCACATGGAGTTTACAAAAATTCAAACCTGCAATTCAGTTTGATACAAATAGTAATCATATTTCAATCAACATTTAAAAAATATTTTGAATCATATTTGAATAATTCAATGACATACACAATTTCAATAATTCAATAAAAACTGATTTGTCAAATAGGAACTGATTTATCTTTTTCCTAAGGCAGTTAGTATGCACATGACAGATAATAAATTTACAAAAATCCAAATCTGCAATTCAATTTGATACAAACAATAGTCATATTTGAATCAACATTTAGATTTTTTTTTAAATCATATTTGAATAATTCAATGTACAATTTCAAATAATTCAATAAAAATTGATTTGTCAAATAGGAATTGATTTGTCACTAAACCCTAAGTAAATTAATATGCACATGGCAAACCATAACTTTAAAAAAATCCAAACCTGCCATGCACTTTTATAACCAACGAAATCAAAATTTGGTATACACTTTAATACAAGCAATAAACATACACAGTGCATAAACCCTATGTGAATGCAACATTTTTCAAATTTGAAATCCAAAAAACCCTAAACCCAAATTCCTTTAATCCAAAAAATCATAAGCCAAATACAGAAACTTACCCGTTACAGTGGATGCAACAACATCGACTGCTTTTCTCTTAACCATTGTGGCCCTCAACCCTAACCATTGATATATTTTGTTGTCTTCTTTTCTCGTAAAATCCAAAATATCAATCCTTCAACCTTCAATCATTCACTCTTACCCTTACGCTTGAAGTTCCAATCCTTTAATCGTCCAACCTTGAATCTTAAAGTTGATTTCCAACCTTAAACCATGTTATTCCCAATGGATTTGTCTTTTTTTACCCTAAACCAATCCATCTTTTCTTTTTTCCCCCCTTAAACCCGTCTAAACATTTGACCCTTTGGCTCCTCGTCCAACGTGGCAAATTAACTGGCCACGTCAGCTTGATAACGTTAGTGACTGATTTGTTATTTTTCTAAAGTTGAGTGATTGAATTGAAAGCAGAGTGACTGTTTTGTTAGTGACTTCAAAGTTGAGTGACTATTGGTGTAATTTACCCAAATACTTTTAAGAGATAAATTAGAATTAGATTAAATTTACCTTTGAGATCAACTAGAATTAGATTAGATAATTTTGGTTTGACACTTTAGGTTTATTGTTTCTTATTGGATTTACTTAAATGGTAATAACAATGGACAAATTAGGTAAAATTCAACCTAATATATATTAAAAAAAAGTAAAAAAAATCAATCAAATCTAGAAATACTTGAAAGATATTAAAATTTATTACGTAGGAAAATCTATGGATTTGAAAATGATAATGAATCTTACATTCTGAAATATTTTACTAAATTTACCCTATTTTTGAAATCCAATTCTCACACACATTCTTCTTCTTCTGTCAAAACACTTGATGACACATAAAGAAAATAGACAAAAATAAACAAACTCAATTAATTGAGTGAAGAACTTAAAACTCTAAATAATGAAGTGTAAAAGAAATTGAGTAACTTGCTGTGTAGTTAACTTTATAAAGTAAGTGTAGCACATTAGAGAAGAAATAATGTATTCACAAAGCACTACCCCCTTCTCTTTTCAATTTTAAGGGGGTGCCATCAAATTTCAGTTGCTATTAGCCCATTTTTCTGAAGTGATAAACAAATACAGTCATTTAACCACCGGGACTGACTGATGCACCGTCATAAGGAGGATTCTTTCCACTCTAATCTGTTAAGCCCGTCAACGATTGCCTTTCGGAACTCATTGTTATGTAGAAGAAACGACGAGACATGGCCACCTGTGACCCATCTCACTTCTGAACCAGGCCAAGCCTTTTGAAGCTCCAGCACTGAGTGTTTTGGTATGTAACCATCATCCTGAAATGCATAATTGCAGTTGAAATATATAGATAGCACCATTGGCATTCTATGAAAACTATAAAACATAAGAATGGTATACATATGTGTGTGTATATATATATCGGTGTTTGATTATCGTAAGACCTTATTTACAGTGCGTGGAAATACCCAAGCCCCTTTGTCCTTCACAAGGGGAAGAAAACTTAATAGTGGACCTTCAAATAAGAATTAACATGGATGATCCAAACAATCAACAAACTTGTTCATAACTAGAAATTTTAAATGGTCAATAGTTAAGCATTGAATGTTTTGAATCAAATCTTTACCGGTTATGAATTATGATGCATTTAAATGGTCAAATAGTTAAGAAATTGAAATCTGAATATTACCACAAATTACTTATAGAGTGCACCATAACTCATAAGGTCAGTAAAGATGCTAGACAAGCTAAACCTTGAAACAATCAAGCTCCCCACACGAATCATCCATTAAAAAGCCATAATAGGTTTAGTCGCAGCAAAATTTAATAGTAAGGAGTTTTCATGTTCTTAAGCAACATCCATTAAAAAACAAGATGAAGAAAGTGATTCAATAACAATATCAACAAGCTCCTTATTCATATTCTTAAGCAACATCCATTTTGCCAGATAGAGATATGGTACTTACAGTTGCTGCAACAAATATTATGGCATTAGGGTTTTTGGGAATTGGAAAGCGTGTGACGTCTGTGAGAGACAGTACATTTCGCATTCGTTCTCTCACCTCCTCGAGAGTCATTGCAGCCTCTTTTGCTGCAAGATCCTCTCTCAGTGCCTCCCATGCAGTGGCATGCTTCAATATACCCTCACAGAATGCCACAACAGCAGAATGTGGGGACAGAAAAGGAAGGGTTGCAACAGGTGTGGGGTGCAGTGATCCAACCATTGCAGCATGCACTCCCCCTATTCCCATAAAAGCATCAAGCTTCAAAAGGGTGTGCTAATTAACAATACAAATAGAATAAAAGCACCACAAGAACAACAATTCTTACCCATGCTAAGTCCACACACACCCATCTTGCCAAACCCTGCCTCAGAGTCTAACCAGTATAAAAGGCTCCGAGCCTCTTCAATGGTTGCTCTTCCTAATAAAAGCAAATCACTGACACACAAGAGTTTTGCACCACGCTGCAGCATAGGACGCCTTTGACCATAGAAAGGGCTATAAAAACAGTTATATTAATTAGAAAGCCTAAAAGCACAAGTACAAGAAGATAAGCTCAGCTTCAAAAAGTAGTTGATAATACATAAAGGACTCTGACCTCTCAAGCACCATAGTTGCAATGTTTTGTTTCAATAATGGTCCACCAAGACGCAATCTCCTTTCAAATGTATGGTCTCCTGTGCCTGTCAAAGAGGTTACTTTTTTATCAATGAAGATGAGTTTTAAATATCAAATTCACAACCCAAAATCATTTTAAATTTGAAGCAATACTTGCAAGATTGTAGTATACATCTAAGCTGAAATACTCGGAATGAATAATCTAGGAAATAACAGGTAACAAATGATATAGGTATAGCAAAAAATACAAAGGTTTTATACACGAGTAAACAAAACAGCGGCACGAGAACATGAAATCTAATGAATATGTCTATGTTTTCTTATTTGAGAGTAGGATCCAGTAGAAAATAATAGGCCTCGAAAATTGAAAGTTGAAACAACCACAATAAACTGTATTCAGTTCAATATCCACAGAGGCATTTCAGGGTGTTGATGTAATCTTCAAACAGACTTGTGCTATACCATCCACTGCTTATAAGCATTCTCTTCTTAGATTTTGAACATTGGGCATAGCATGTAGGCTTCAGTCAAAATCTACATCAGGAATAAAGCAGCCTAGATATTCATTACTACTATGTAGAAGATGGTCATTCTAAGCTCAAACCAAGAATATAAACAATCAATTTGCACTATTCAGGAAGATAAACATAAACAAACAACTAATATTCACCAACTTAAAAAGTGAATCACTAATAAACTAAACTACACTCAAACAATGAGAAGACCAAATTATTGTAAACCAACTCAGTTAATCAACAAAAGCAATCCAAAATTGCACACAAAGATACCTGCTAGGTGAACCACACATGCCATCTTTTGAGGTGGCACATCTTTTGGGACAAGGAAAGCAACCCTCGCATTATGACTTTCAGGAGGCAATGCACTAAGCAACTGCTCATCACAAGGGGTCCTAAACACGCCTTCTCTCAAACAAGCATTTTGGGTCTCCCAAACAGTTCTCCAAATGGGTTGAATCAAGCTTGGAGGCCAGTTTTGGCCTTCAACTTCAGGGAACAACTGGCTTATCAATCTCTCCAGAAGCTCAAGCTTTGTTCCACCCCACCCTCTTGAGAAGAACGGTGGGGTTATCTTTGTTCTATGCACAAATGCACCATATACATGGTCTAGAATGAAATGAAGCATCCCTATATTAACTGTAACCATATTTTTTTCTCTTTTTGAAGAAAACCCAGATTTCAAAATTGCTTAAAAGAGAGGAAATTTGTATCTTTTTATTGATTCCGCTTCAGTATCAACAACCCAGTAATCAGAACTCAATAACAAGATCAGTTTTTTTCGTAAAAAGAACATTGATTAGAATGTGGAGAAAAGCACAATACAATTAGATCTGTTGAATAAAACCATACCTTCCCCTCTAAAATCAATGAAGCAATAACATTGCAAGAGAAATTTTTTTTTCAAGAGCTGTATAGTATTCAGGGTAAGCAATTAATAAGAAAAAGAGAAAAGATTTGAGATAATGAAGTGAGACCCAAAAAGAGAGAAAAAGGACGGATTATGAGGAAAGGATGGAGCTTTCGAATTGTTTTCGGAAGCAAATAGGTTAAAATATATTATTAGTCCCTGTTCTTTTAACGAAATTTAAGATTTAATCCATGGACTTAAAAGGTTAAAATTGATTTTAAAATCTCAATCCAATCATTAAAATCTTTATGGAATGTTAAGTTTATGATAATGACTGGATTAATAATTTTAAATTTAAAAAAAAATGAATCATTAAGTTTTATAGTATAGAGACTAAATATCAAATTTATAAAAGTAGAGGGACTAATAGAAAATTTAAACTAAACAAATATTAGTAACCAAGCTAAAGCAAACCATACCGCCGCTCTAATCTGTGGGTGGTATTAAGGATTGGGTCCTACGTGCCACGTCATTGAACATCTATTTGCCACGTCGTCATTGCCGATTTGCTGTTTTATAGTCTCACTTTCACGTCTGTGTAGTATTTGGTGGTGAGTGGGTGAGGGTCCCCACCGTCTTCCCCATAATTGTAGAGGCCAGCATGTAACACAGTGGATAAGGTTGTAATTATGTTTATTTATCATTTAATAAAAAAATTTAAAAAGTTGGTTGAGGATTAGATGTTGATGATCATATTGTAGTCAATTATCTTAATACAAGGACCCAACTGCTATTTTTTTTATTTATTTTTTTATTCCTTGATATATCTTAAGCAACTTTTAAAATATGATTATTTTTTAATTATTTGGATGAAAATCACTAACATAGAATTTTGTTTTTAGTATATAGGTGAATTGTTTATCTCAACCTTGACATTATAGCTTTATTAAAGTTTATATGAGATTAGGTTTGGGGACTTATATGATAATATTATCATAGAATAATAATCACCCGTTTAGAGGTGTTTATAGGTTGGGCCCAACAAAAAATTTAGGCTCGGGTTTAGCTTGAAAATAGGTTTAAAATTTTGTCCAATTCCGGCTTGGATAAAAATATTAAAACCCGAGCCCGATTGTATTATTTTTTATATAAGTTTTAAAAAAATATAATACATCAAACATCTTTAAAACATTAAATAAATGTTTCCCAACAAATTAAAAATAAATTAAAAAATATGTATATTTAAATAATACTAAGATAAATGTAACTTAACAAGCAAATGTGAAGAATAGTAACAAAATTAACAATAAAATAGAAGTTATACAATATCTAAATAATAACAATAAAATAGTAGCAACATAATTGTGAAATTGTAGCAAAATAGTGAAAAAAACAACTAGAAAATAGCAAGAAAATAATAAAAAAACAGTTTTCATATTCAGGTCGAGCTGGGCTCAAGTAAAAAAAGTTTTACTCGAAGCCAGACTTGTTTTCTAAACAAGCATTACCTTTTTGTCCAAGCCCATTTTTCGGGCATATATTTTCACCTAAACCCTTCCACTTTTCGAGCAGACTCCCAACCAAGCTTATAGACAGCTCTACACCCAACATCAATCTCTTGATTAAAAGTTGACTCAACCGAGTCTTTTAAAATGTCAAGGCCCAAACCGAAGGCCCTATAAAGGGTTGACTCCTTTGCAGCACAATTTGAAGAAGGCTACGTTGACCAATAAGAGAACAACACTTGGCAACAAATTGCCTTATCATTGGTTATAAAAGAGGTAAAGATATCATGGAAGCTTTTAATTAAAAGTTGGATTGCATTTGCTGATTGAGTCTTAGTTTAATTAGTATTGGTATTGTTGTTAGGATATGAGTTCAAGTGTGTTAATTTACATTATCTTTTAATAGAAAAGTCCTTAATACAGATATTGATACGTTTTAAAGATTTTAAGCCCTAATATCTTTGTATAAGTTGAAGGGTTTATCTTTCATATTTGTTTTATAGTTAATAAAAATTAAAATTTTCAAAGTTCATAATTTATAATTGTTCCTTCCAATAATGTTATTTTCTATGTTGAAAATTTATGTTATATTCAACAATTTATATTCTCATTCACTAAGGATCCAACTGGAATTAATAAGAAAGCAAACCCAATTTGATATATCGAAAAGCCACATACATTATAGTTTTGTATTACTATGTTTGTACCAGAAAAACACCACCTAACAATTTCAGATCAACAGGATGGAAATGGATTTAGCCTAAGGATAGGGGCACAAATGAGGGGATGAGCTCGTGGAAGTGTAAGTCCAAGTCCTTCTTCCATATCAACACTTCCATCAACCTTCCAATCAAAGCATTGAATCATAATAGCAAGACTCGTTTGAACAACTTGCAACGCCATTGAAGTTCCAGGGCATGATCTTCTCCCACTCCCAAATGGCAACAAATGAAAATGTTGTCCCCTTACATCTATTTGACTACTTCTCCCATTCACAAACCTCTCTGGTCGGAATTCAAGTGGGTTCTCCCAGTGATTCTGGTCCCTACCGATCTCCCATATGTTAATGAACAGTCGTGTCTTTGCCGGAATTTCATAACCTTCAATATTACAATCCTCACTTGATTCCCTTACAATCATAGGACCAGCCGGATGAAGCCTTAATGTTTCCTTTACAACAGCTTGAAGGTAAGGGAGATTGGTAATATCTGATTCTTGTACTATTTTGTCTTTCCCTACAACAATATCAATCTCTTGTCTTGCCTTTTCCATTATGTTTGGATGATTAATAAGCTCTGATAATGCCCATTCTATTGTAACAGCACTTGTATCTGTCCCAGCTACAAATAGGTCCTAAAAAATCATAAAGGGTGTCAGTCAATAAATATTAAGTTAATTCGACTCAATTTCTTCGTAAAATTATAAAATAATCATTATACTTGAAAATTTTTATTTATGTTATTAAAAAATGTTTTGAATATTTTTTATCCTTTAATAAATTAACTTTAACCTAAATTACTTTGATTTAGGGTTTTTTAAGAAGTTCTTGGTCAAGTAACAACAACTTGTTTTAAACCTTAGCTTTTTCTCATTGTCACTTGACATTTATGGCTTTGCTGACATTAATTGAAAGCTCTTTTTTTCCTCATTTCTTACGGCTTAAATTTTCTCATGGACCGACTTTAAATGTTACGAATTTGCGAACTAAAACCCAAACAACTTTTTTCTTCTTCAATTTTTAATGTTGATCATTAAAATGACTTAGATCTTAGGTATATTCTTTTATTTGTCGATGAGTACTATTCCATCATATATCGATTATCGAATATCACTAAAAATCATCATCTAGATTTCAATTAAAACTTAATCAACCAATAAATTAGATAAAAATTTTAGAACAATCACTAAATAACCAAAACTTACTAACAATTCATTGACTTTGGATGTAGTTAACCTAAAGATTATAGAATTCAAATATTATAAAAGTAGATGATAAAAGAAGGTTAGCACTTACCAGGATGAATGCCTTAATGTTTTCTCTGGTTAATCTCATCTCCGAGCTTTCATCTTGTGAAATATCAAGTAAAACATCAAGTAAATCTTTTACTGTATTATCATCCTTGTTTGTCTTCCTTGCTTCTTCATGTTCCTTTATTATTCTATCCATCATTGAATCAAACTTATCACGTACTTGTTTCAGCTTCTTGTTCATTCCTTGCAAATCCAAATTCTTAAAAAACCAGATAAAATCCGATAAATTAAACTGTCCCGACAGCTTAGCTATAGCTTCCACCAACTTCCTTACCTCTTCAGCTTCATCTTCATTATTACAACATGTATCATTCATTATCATTCTCGACACAATATTATTGGTCAACCTTACAAGCTCACCTCCAACATCTACTTTTTCACTAGCATTAGCTGTTTTCAGCATGAACTGCAAAAACCGGATTAATTCTTCACGTCGAACCGGAAGAAACTGATCCAACATTCGACCACTTAACAGCTCCGACATGCAGATTTTCTTCATGAATTTCCAGTACGCTCCGTAAGGAGCAAAGACGAAATCAGCTGAGGCATATGTAAGGTAGTCAACAACGGCGGTTATCGGTCGGTTTGAGAAAGATGATTCGTGGGTTTTGAGGAACTGCTTGGCTATTTCCGGGGAGGAAGCCACGACACATGGGACAGAACCGAGACGGATATGTATTAAGGGTCCATGTTTAGTTGAAAGCTTGTGAAGGGCTTGGTGAGGTATGGGTGCAAGGAGGTGGAGGTGTCCGATGATTGGTAAGGCTATTGGACTAGGTGGAAGACGTGTGGTGGTCCGGTTCTTGGTGAATATGGTTCTGAACAAAAAGAAAGACAGTAACCATAGGAAGAAAACTAAGATGTAGCCTTGAAAATCAGCCATTTTTGAACCTTGGTTAATCAATTAACACGTAGACTTTTGATTTTATAAGTGGTAGGATGTTAGACTTCCATTAATTGGTTTAAAGTTTGTATTTGTCATGCAATTGAATTTTGGGTGTTGGTTTGACATGACTAGGTCAGTGGTCGTCTCCCTTGGATGACAAGCTCAAAAGTATTTAGTTTTTTTTTTTTTTTATATGTAAGGACATTTTTGTAGACTTATGATTTTATAAGTGGTAGGATGTTAGACTTCCATTAATTGGTTTAAAGTTTGTATTCGTCATGTAATTGAATTTTGGGTGATGATTTGCCATGACTAGGTCAATGGTAATGATGATGTCACGAATTAACTAAAATACGACAAATGTAAGTGCACCTATCGAATGATAGTATAGTTATGGTGAGTCAGGAACATCGTATCCACGAGGACTAAAAGTACTAGTAGTTACTATCTTTTTATTAGCTAGCCAAATAAATTGAAGGGATTTATTTTAACCTAACCTAATTACTAAGACGAAATAGAGAATAAAATAAGAAAATATTTGAAGAAAACCGATGAGAGAGACAATATATAGGAAAGAATCTACCTAGACTTCACTTATTATTCTAAATCTGAATTAAACGATTTATTCACTTGTCTTGATCCGTAGAAATCCCTAACTTATGTTAATATCTCTTTCGAGAATAAAAACAACTGATTCTAGGTTAATTAATTGAAATCTCTTCCTAATTAAAACCCTTATTATCGCATTAACTCAATCTATGAATTCCTCTATTAGATTTGACTCTAATCTGGTAGATTTATATCGTTCTATTTCTAGGATTGCATGCAACTTCATTCAATTATGCCAGATCTACTCTTAAACAGGGACTTTTGCTCCACTGAATAAGTACATCAATCATGAATTAATATCCTGAAAATATTAAAACATGAGATAAGAACACATAATTGAGATCAAGAACAAATATTTATCATGTAATTCAGAAAAATAAAATAATAAGATCTGTCTTAGGTTTCATACTCCCTAGGTATCTAGGGAATTTAATTCATACTTTGGAAGGAAAACATCTTAAAATTAGGAAAACAACAAGACATAAAGAAAACCAAAAACTTCGAGAGAAATTGAATGGAGATCTTCAGTCTTGAATAAGATCCTACTTCTAAGTTGAATCTGTTGGCGTTCTTCGAGTCTTTTCTTTGTTCAACTCCGCGTGTCTCCTTAGGTCCTCTTCTAGTATGTATTTATAAACTTTAGAATGCTTAGAAACCCTAAAAATTAACTTTTTTTGCGTATTAGGGAAACAAGGTTCGAAATCGACACGGGCTAGCACATAGGCGTGTGGCCAGCCCGTGTGGCTCACACGGGCGTGTGCTCAGCCCATGTGGGAAAAGGCTTAGACATGTGGATCCTTAAAATAGCTCATTTTGTCCGATTTTGGCCCATTTTCTACAACTTTTGTTCCTATATTCTCTCTTAAGTATAAAACATGAAATTAAAGGATTATGAGCATAAATTCACTAAATCAAATAATAAATCATCCAAAAACGCTTTAAGAATGAGATTAAAATATGTTATTTTTATGGCTTATCAAATATCCCCACACGTAAGCGTTTGCTTGTCCTCAAGCAAAATCCTGAACTCACAATTAAAAATTAAACTTTCTCAATTTAGAACTCTCATCAATAATGTTTTGTCATAATTCACAAATAATCATACATTAATAATTCAACTAAAAGAGCACTAAAGATTCAAGCAATCCAAGTCATACATTTTTAAATCGTGAAAATATAGGTATTTCCTTTTATCTAAGTAATTACCTTTAATTCAAAACCGACAAGAATTGACATCCTCACCAAAGATTCACTCAAAGTGTTTAAGGTTAAAAAATTAAGCACTTGAAAGTCAAACATGAAAAGTTATTACCATAGGCTTGCATGAAAATCACATCTCCACCACTATAAAATGAGATGATACACAAATCAAAAGGTTTTTAAAGGGTTGTAATGGGGCTTGGGTTAAAGGTGTGGATAAAGGCTGAAAAAGAGGGTTAGAATCGAGATTAAATTGATAAATTACCTAACTCGAAAAATAAACTAATGCAAAATAATTACATCAATCAAAATTATCAATAATAACACGATCTTCTTCTAAAAATGTGAAATTAATCGTTTAAGCTCAAATATCATAGAACTAGTAATAACCAAAATAAGTATACATTTTTTTTAGCTTTTTTTTAGATCAAGAATAAATAAGAGATAATTTAACAACTAAACCAAAGAACATAGTTAGACAATTAACCAAATCACATCTCGACAAAAAGTGAGTCAATAAAATAGGAAAAATTCTCAATGAATAAAAAAGAATGAGTTATGAGTTAATATTAAGGATAGATCAAGAAACGGTTTATTAGGCTCAAAGTGGTTCACTAAGGGTTAATCATGAAGGTAGGCTTTTTGGGATAAGTGGGTTAAAACCTAAGTGTCTTTATCATCTCAGTATATCAACTCAAATGTGTGGTCTCGACATGTATAATTTAAGCAAGTTCTAGAATAACCAATCAGTATTGACACACTCATAACCAATAATAAAGTGAGCAAGAAAACTGTATGATCTAAAGGTTCAAAATTTTACAAAAAATTATGGTTTTTGATATCAATCTTGCAAATCTTGAACTTTAAGGTAATACCTAAATTTAGGGAAACAACCTAGCAATTTTTAATTCTGAAAATAGACTCATCATGCTTGGTTCTCTTATGCCTTAAAGTTTAAACAACCAATGCACAATTACCTATGAATTAAATCTAAAACAGATCAATAAAAATCACAAATCGATAAGAATTCATTCTAATAGTAAAATGAGAAAATTACTGGAACACAAGACATAATTCAGGGATTTTTTAATGATCATATAAATAAATAATCTCCCCACACTTAAGATGTACATTGTCCTCAATGTACAAAATTAGATAATCACAGTAGAAATAGAATATCATAAGAGAGGGAGAGAATTGAAACTGCCTTAAATATTGGATAAAATTCCCAAAATAGTGAAAGTGGAATTGTAGATAGATGTATATATAGGGAATGATTCTGGGTAACTGATAAGAAAATAAACACAACGCTGAAGAAGATTAAAGGGTTACTCGATTATAAACAACCATAATAAATAAATAAAAATATATAGTTCAAAATATAAAAAACAAAAGAGGTTTAAAAACATAACAATAAACATAAAATAGAAATAAAACTAAAAATAAGAAATTAATATTAAAATTAAAATTAAAATTAATATTAAATAATAAATGGACTCAATGGTCCTCATTATCAGATGTATCAGCATCGTGAGTCGTCGGCGCTAGAGGCGTAATATGGAAATGCTGACAAATCTACGATAGTGTCACATCAATACGGTTAAACCTCTGATCGTAGTACTGACGGAAACTAGTGAACTCCTCAGTGGATACTGCTTAGAGGCTAGCAGTAGAATGAACAGGTCAGTGACTCGAAGTTGAAGGCTGTGGTGGGTCCTCGTGATAGGGAGGAACATCATGAGTGAAGTCCTTAGGTTCATTCTGAGCGTAAGAATGAAACAGTCTTTACTAAAAAGGATTCACTCCATGACGCCGCTCGATCATCGTCATGTGTATCATGCTCGAGATCCCTGAGGAGACATCTGGTCTACTAATGTGAGTATAGAGGACTGCTTCAGTGTGTAGAGGAGACCGAAGTGTTGAGCAAGGCGAGTTACATATGGGCCTAAGCAGATGGGGCCCCTCCTATGGCGGTCAATCTAATGGCGGAAGGATAAAGCGATGAAGTATGCCAAATCAATAATATGGCTGTGGGCCATGCTCTAGAGCAAGTATACGTCGTGTGGGCTAATGAATCCAGTCTCTCTCTCCATCCTGTCAAGGTGTAAGCGAGAAGTGCGTGAATGTACCATAAGACCGGAGAGAAAGAAGTCGCCTTTGAGTGACTCGCGTCATATAGTGTCTGGCTACCGATAAAATTGATCCAACAATGCGATGGCGAGCATTGGATGTGCCAATAAAGCTTAAGGAAGTCCTCGGTGCTCATGAACTCCTTTGTGTAGAGTCCTATAGCAGCTTCGAAATCTAGGACGCTCATATGTCGCACCAACCCACTAAGGCGAAAGGTGATGGTGTCTGGCTTGTCATGAACTATCATGACCTGTTGGACCGAAAATGTAGCACAGATCTCCAAGGTGAGCTCCGTGTAGGTGGGCTTGATGATGTTGAAGAACCTATCTTACGGAGCTGTGGCAAGAATGACGTGTACGTCATCAGCGAGTTGAACTTGCTCCAGTACGGCTCAATCAATGCAACAGCCCAGACCGAGTGGTCGTACTGATGGAGCTGGTTTAAGTCCTCTTGGGGCCTGCCGCAAATAGGAGAAAGAGGTAGCGAGCTTTGGCAAATGTGCTCGAGAAAGAGGTCACTCCGGGGCCTTCTGCTTTTTTGAAGCGAGGACGACGGTCTTCGTCTTACCTCGTGTGTTTGTCATAATGTGTTTGCAAGTAAAAGACTTTAATTAATAAATAAAATAATCACCAAATCTACAAGCAAAAATCTCATTAGTCCTAAAACAATGTGGATGAAAACGCAAGCATGCCAAAACCATAGAGTGAAACTGAGTAAGAATCAAAGTGATCAAATAAAGAATAATAAATAAAAGAAAACAATCAGCACTAAAAATAAACAAATCAGAACTAAAGGACAAATCAAGCTATACTTAAAATAGAAGTACTAACCGTATTAGACAGAAAGTAAGAATCAAGATTATAAAACAAATGCAATACATCAGTGAACCTAATCAAACTAAAGATAATTGAAATGGACTCAGGAATGAACACAAAAAGAAGCAGAATAAAAGAAAAAATTAAGGAAGAAACTAAAGAACATAATGAGAACTCAGAAAATAGAAATAATAAATAAAAAATAATAAGAATAATAAAATAGAGTAAAATAAAATAAAGGAAAATAAAAATAAAGATTAATATTAGGGAATAGAGAGGACAGGAGGTGAGTGGTGCAAACGGTGGTGGGTTTGTGCGCTGATAGTGGCAAAGAATGGTTGTGGCTTGGTGTTGGCCGGATTTAATGAGGAGTGGTTAAGGAAAAGAAACGGCAGCAGTTGTGCGATGAGGGGAAAAAGAAAGAGACTGAGAGGGTAGGGGTGGTTCTTGGGAGCGGTAGGTGAAGGGAAAAATCGGGGAAGAAGGGGGTAGGGGTGTGTTTGAGTGTTACGGTTAGAGGAACGGGGTTGGTGAGGGCATGCGAGGTTGGAGGGTTTATGTGCGTGGGTTCGGAGGGACAAGGAGGAAGAAGAGGTGAGGGGTAAAGGGAATGCGGTCTTAGTCATCAGAATGACGGTCGGAAGTAGGAATATAGGAGTGGGAGGAGCGACTGAGGGGAAAGAGGTTTGAAGAAGAAGAAAAAGTAAAAATAATTTATGGTTTTTGGGTTAAAAGGGTGACACGATTGTGTGAGGCCCGTTTTGGGCCACACGGCCGTGTTACACGCCCGTATGATCTCTGATTCAGCTCGTATAGATAAAATTTCAAGCCTAGTCTTCACATTGCCTCAGACACGCCCTTGTGCCCAGGCCGTATGAACCACACAGCCGTTTGCAATCTCGTTCGCTTCTCCCACGCCCGTGTGACCTTTCACACACTTGTGTGCAATTAATAAAATAAACCCAGTTTTCACATGGCCTTGGACATGTCTGTGTGTCCAGGCCGTGTGAACATCGCACGACTGTGTGCAGTCTCTTTCGCTTCTCCCACGCCCATGTGACCGAACACATGACTGTGTACCTTACCCGTGTAACTCTCTGAGTTATTTTTAAATTAAAAATTTTAGCTCTGGGTTTCACATGGCCATGTCGCACGCTCGTGTAGACTATATTTAGGCCTTGTCTCTGTCAATTTTTGGGAATTTAAGCTCTACGATCCACACGGCCAAGAACACGCCCGTGTGTCCAGGCCGTGTGGGTTACACAACTATGTCACTAGGCCATGTAACTCTCTGTCAATTTTCTTAAAATTTTAAAACTAAATCTCAGGATGTTCATGGCCAAGGACACGCCCATGTGTCTAGGCCATGTGGGTTACATGGCCATGACGCCAGGCCGTGTAAATCATTTTTGCACCCCTGTTAGGCCACACGGGCACGGCCAAGGACATGCCTGTGTATCCAGGCCGTATGGGTCAAAAGAATGCATTTTTTAATATTTAGTTAATTTTAAAGAAATATTATGAAATGAAAGTAAAGAAATTAGCGGTGTTAACACTTGGTTGCCTCCCGAGAAGTGCTTATTTAGAGTTTAAACTAGACTTACCTTGTGCGCATGATTACTAGGGTTTACTGAACTGAAACTCCTCTCTATCATTTCTAAAATCCTCACCATTATAAAGTTTAAGTCGATGACCGTTTACCTTGAATGTACCATATTCTGGATGAGTTACCCCTATAGTACCGTAGGGGAAAATGGTTTGTACTACGAATGGACCTGACCTTCTTGATTTCAGCTTTCTGGGAAACAACTTGAGCCTTAAATTATATAAAAAGATAAGATCTCCTGCTGCAAATTGTTTAGGCTGCTTCAAGTGAGCATCATGGCGTCGCTTTGTCGCTTCTTTATATAATCCTGAGTTCTCATAAGCATTCACTCGCCACTCATCTAACTCGTTTAGCTGCATCAATCTCTTCTCACCTACAAGTTTGAGATCATAGTTTAAGAATTTTATAGCCTAAAATGCTTTATGCTCTAATTCAAATGGTAAATGACAACTTTTCCCATAAACAAGTTTGTAAGGAGATGTTCTTATAAGTGTTTGAAAAGCAGTTCTATAGGTCCATAAAGCATCATCTACTTTCATCTTCCCAATCCTTCCTATTTAATTCTACGATTTTCTCTAGGATGCGTTTAAGCTCCCGATTTGTGACTTCAACTTGTCCACTGGTTTGTGAGTGATAAGGGGTAGTTGTCCTATGATGTACTCCATACTTAAGAACTTTATCAAATTGAGCGTTACAAAAATGCGTACCCCTATCACTGATAATTGCTCTAGGTGTTCCGAATCGAGAAAAGAGCTTCTTGAGAAATCTAACTACCACTCTAGCATCATTAGTAGGTAAAGCCTGAGCTTCTACCCATTTTGACATATAATCGACCGCTACTAGGATATATTTATTACCAAATGAACTGGGGAATAGGCCTATAAAATCAATGCCCCAAACATCAACTATTTCACATAAAAGCATATAGGTTTGAGGCATTTCATCACCTTTAGAGATATTACCTATTCTCTGGAATCTATCAAAAGAAGTAACATACCTGTTAGCGTCTTTGAACAGTGTGGGCCAATAAAAACCTGATTTAAGCGTTTTATGTGATGTCCTAGTCCCACTATAATGTCCTCCTGTAGGTCATGAGTGGCAGTGTTCCAAGATTTTACTCGCTTCTAATTTTGTAACATATCTCCGAATCACTTGATTTGTATATACACGAAAAAGAAAATGTTCCTCCCAAAAATAATTTTTTACATCGATAAAGAATCGCTTCTTTTGATGATGTGTCAACCCTTTTGGTAGGACGTTAGCAGCTAAATAATTCGCAATATTCGCGAACCAAGAAACTTCTGAGTGAGTTATAACCAAAAGTTGTTCCTTGGGAAACGAGTCATTTATTTCATTCTCCTCAAGCTCCTTGAGATGTGAATTCTCTAACCTGGAAAGGTGATCTGCTGTAAGATTTTTAGCTCCCTTCTTGTCCTGGATTTCTAAATCGAATTCCTGCAATAATAAAATCCATCTTATAAGTCGAGGTTTTGTATCTAATTTAGTGAGGAGATAACGAAAAGCAAAATGGTCAGTGTAAACAACAATTTTAGATAAAATCAAATATGGCCTAAATTTATCAAATGCAAAAACCACAACTAGCAATTCTTTTTCTATAGTAGTATAATTTTCTTGTGTAGCTGTTAATGTCTTGCTAGCATAATAAATCAGTTAAAAATGCTTGTCTCTTTGCTGTCCAAGAACTGCACCTACTGCAAAATCACTCGCATCACACATTAATTCAAAGGGTAAATTTCAATCAGGTGCAACTACAATCGGAGCATTAATTAGTTTATCTTTAAGAGTATTAAATGCTTCTAAAAATTCCTGACTGAAATCGAAAGGTACATCTTTTTCTAGCAAATTAGTTAAAGGCTTAGCTATTTTAGAAAAATCTTTAATAAATCTTCTATAGAACTCAGCATGTCTTAAAAAACTTCGAATAGCCTTAACTGAACTAAGGGGAGGTAATTTTTCAATGGTTTCAACTTTTGCTCTATCAACCTCAATCACTTTACTAGAAATTTTATGACCTAGCACAATCCCTTCTCGAACCATGAAGTGACATTTTTCCTAATTAAGTACAAGGTTCGTTTCCTCACATCTCATTAAAACTCGTTTTAAATTTTTAAGCCAAAAATAGAAAGAATTACTGAATACTGAGAAGTCGTCCATAAATACCTCCATAATGTTTTCTACGAGTTTATAAAAAATATCCAACATGCATCATTGAAAAGTAGTAGGAGCATTACATAATCCAAAAGGCATTGGTCGGTAGGCAAAAGTACCATATGGACAAGTAAATGTCATTTTTTCTTGATCCTCGAGAGCTATTGGGATTTGAAAGTAGCCAGAGAGTCCATCTAGGAAACAATAATACATATGCCCAGATAATATTTCTAACATTTGATCAATGTATGGTAAAGGAAAGTGATATTTTCTTGTGGCATTGTTCAACTTCCTATAGTCAATACAAACTCTCCATCTCGTGACTGTTCTTGTTGGAATCAACTCATTCTCCTCGTTTGCTACAACAATCATGCCTCTCTTCTTAGGAACAACCTGCACAGGACTCACCCAAGTACTATCAGAAATAGGATAAATAAATCCAACATCTAAAAGTTTAATTACCTCAGCCTTAGTGACTTCTTTTATGTTAGGATTCAGTCATCTTTGAGCTTGCACACATGGTTTGTATTCATCCTTTATTAAGATTTTATGAGTGCAAAAAGAAGGACTGATCCCTCTAATGTCAGAAATCTTCCAAGCTATGGCTCTTTATGCTCTTTCAATACTTGTAGTAGCTCATCTTTCTCATTCGGCTGCAAATCTAAAGTAATAATCACTGGTAATGTAGAATTATTTTTAAGAAATGCATATTCTAAGTGATTTAGTAATTGTTTCAATTCAAATTTGGGAGGTTTTTCAACAGAGGGTTTTAATTTTAATTCATCGTTTAGCTCAATACTTTCATAACTCTGCTATCTCCGTGATGACTCATTAGAATCTAAATCAAATTTTGTCTTACCTATCACAACATCATCGTCATTTACCTCCTCTCATTGAACAAAACCAGTTTCAACGTGTCCTTATGAATGATTTCCTGTAAAGAATATTGAATAACATGATCAATAGAATTAATAAAATAACAGGAATCATCTTGTTCTCTAGAAAATCTCATGACATCATAGATTTTAAAAATAAGTTTTTCGTCACCTACCCTAAGCACAAGTTTATCGTCAACCACATCAATAACAGCCCTAGTAGTGGCTAAAAATGGGCGACCTAAAATTAAAGGTACTTCAACATCCTCATCCATGTCAAGCACAACAAAATCAATAGGGAATATGAATTTATCAACTTTAACAAGGACATCTTCAATAATACCCCTAGGATATTTAACAGATCTATTAGCTAATTGAATACTCATCCTAGCGGGTTTTGGTTCCCCAAGACCAAGCTGCTTGAATATTTTATAAGGCATCAAATTAATGCTAGCACCTAAATCAGCTAATGCCTTCTCAATATTTAAACTACCAATTAAACAGGGAATAGTAAAACTTCCTGGATTTTTCAGTTTGGCTGGTAGTTTGTTTTGGAGAATAGTTAAACATTCTTCGTTGAGTTCCACAGTGGATAGCTTTTCAAACTTTCTTTTATTTTTTAATAGCTCTTTCAAAAATTTTGCATATGTAGGCATCTGCAAAATAACTTCAACAAAAGGTAAGTTAATATGAAACTGTTTAAAAAGTTCAAGAAATTTACCGAATTGTGCATCCATGCGGTCTTTCTTCAACTTTGCCAGATATGAGATTGGTGGTTTATATTCCTTAAGTACTGGTGTTATACTCACTTCAGGTTTTACCTCCACGTCCCTTTCCTTATCAGATTCCTGTGGTAGCTTCTTTTCAGGTTCAGTTAACACTTTTCCATTCCTTAATGTAACTATTTTCACATGTTCTTTTGGGTTGGGTTCGGTGTTACTAGGTAAACTACCTTGTTGCCTTTCTGAAACTAATTTAATAAGCTGCCCAATTTGATTTTTGAGCCCTTGAATCGATGCTTGCTAATTTTTCAAAGACATCTCAGTGTTTTGGAAACAAGTCTCTAACACCAAAATAAATTTTTCCAATATCTCTTCAAGGTTAGGTTTCTTTTCTGGCTGATAAGGTTGTTGCTGAAAACTTGGAGGGGGTGGTGGTCTTTGATTTCTTGGACCTCCTCATGAGAAATTTGGATGGTTCCTTTAACCTTCATTATAAGTGTTACTTTAAGGGTTGTTTTGAGGTCTAGAATTATTACCCATATAATTTATTTGCTTATTTTCCATGCTAGGACCGTAAGGTAAATATTTTGTATTGTTTATGCCACCTCTACTTGTGTCACACTGCATCACCGAATGTACCTACATAGAAACACATAAACCATCAATCTTTTTATTGAAGAGTTCTACCTGGTTCGATAACATAGTGATCGCATCAATGTTAAAAACACTAATTGCTTTTGTCGGCTTTGTCCTCATGACTTGCCACTGATAATTATTCAGTGACATCTCCTCTATAAACTCATAAGCCTCCTCAGGTGTTTTATTATTTATAGTACCACCGGCGGCTGCATCGATCATTTGCCTAGTTGAGGGATTCAAACCATTGTGGAACGTCTGAACCTGTAGCCATAGAGGTAACCCATGGTGAGGGCACCTTCTCAATAAATCTTTATACCTCTCCCATGCATCATATAAGGTCTCTAAATCCATCTGTGCAAAGGAAGAGATGTCATTCCTTAATTTGGCTGTCTTAGCTGGTAGGAAGTACTTTAGCAAAAACTTCTCAGTCATTTGATCCCAAGTAGTGATAGAACCTCGTGATAGGGAGTTCAACCTCTGCTTAGCCTTATTTCTCAATGAGAAGGGGGAATAACCGTAGGCGAATGGCGTTGTCAGAAACATCATTGATCTTGAAAGTGTCGCAAAATTCCAGAAAATTAGCTAAATGAGTATTTGGGTCTTCATCTTGTAAACCATCGAACTAAATAAGCTGTTGAATCATTTGAATAGTGTTAGGTTTCAGTTTAAAATTATTTACAGCAATAGCATGTCTAATAATACTCGTTCAGCCCCAGTGAGAGTGGACTTGGCATAATCGTACATAGTACGAGGAGCAGGATTTGGATTTGGAGGATCCATAAGAAGTAGTTGGTTATTCTGATTATTAGCCATCTCCTCAGTAACGTCCTCTTGCTCTTCCACTGTACTTTATCAGTTCCACCTTGCTTCTCTACGGTTTCTGCGAGCTGTACTTTTAATTTCACTATCAAATAAAAGTGGTCCCGGCAGGTTTCTTCTAATCATAAACTAAAGGAACTTGCCAGAAGCAAATAAAAGAAAAGTTAGTAAATAAAAATTAAAACAAAAATAAAATGCAATAAAAATAAAAATAAAAATGGCTAAAGTAATAAAAATCTAGTGTTCCTAATATTTTAGTCCCCAGCAACAACGCCAAAAACTTGATAACGTCACGAACTAACTAAAATACGACGAAGACAAGCGCACCTATCGAATGGTAGTATAGCTATGGTGAGTCGGGAATATCTTCTCCGTGAGGATTAAAAGTACTAGTAGTTACTATCTTTTTATTATCTAGCCGAATAAATTAAAGAGATTTATTTTAACCTAATCTAAACTAACCTAATTACTAAGACGAAACAGAGAATAAAGTAGGAAAATATTTGAAAAAAACCGATGAGAGAGACAATACATAGGAAAAAATCCACCTAGACTTCACTTATTATTCTAAATCTGAATTAAACGATTTATTCACTTGTCTTGATCCGTAAAAATCCCTAACTTATGTTAATATCTCTTTCGAGAATAAAAACTAATGACTCTAGGTTGATTAATTGAAATTTCTTCCTAATTAAAACCCCTATTGTCGCATTAACTCGATCTATTGATTCCCCTATTAGATTTGACTCTAATCCGGTAGATTTATGTTGTCCTATTTCTAGGATTGCATGCAACTCCACTCAATTATGCCATATCTACTCTTAAATAGAGATTTTTGCTCCACTGAATAAGTACATCAATCATGAATTAATATCCTGAAAACATTAAAACATAAGATAAGAACACATAATTGAGATCAAGAACAAATATTTATCATGTAATTCAGAAAAATCAAATAATAAGAGCTGTCTTAGGTTTCATCCTTCCTAAGCATCTAAGGAATTTAGTTCATACTTTGGAAGGAAAACATCTTAAAATTAGGAAAACAACAAAACATAAAGAAACCCAAAAACTTCGAGAAAAATTGAATGGAGATCTTCAGTCTTGAAAGAGATCCTGCTTCTGAGTTGAATCTGTTGGCGTTCTTTGAGTCTTTTCTTCATTCAACTCTGCGTGTCCTCTTAGGTCCTATTCTAGCATGTATTTATAAACTGTAGAATGCTCAAAAACCCTAAAAATTGGCTTTTTTCGTGTTTTAGGGAAAGAGGGTTTGAAATCAACACGGGCTGGCACATGGGCGTGTGTGCTCAGCCTGTGTGGGAAAAGGCTTAGCCGTGTGAATCCTTAAAATAACTCGTTTTGTCTGATTTTGGCCCGTTTTCCACTCCTTTTGTTCCCTTATTCTCTCCTAAGTATAAAACCTGAAATTAAAGGATTAGGAGCATCAAATTCACTAAATTAAATAATAAATCATCCAAAAACACATCAAGAATGAGATTAAAATATGTAACTTTTATGGCTTATCAGGTCGTCCCCCTTGGATAACAAGTTCAAAAGTATTTAGTTATTTTTATATGTAAGGACATTTTTTTTATCTTGTTCTTCCAATCATTCTTTCTTTTCGCTTTATGTTGCTATTAAATGAACCTTTCTTTCTCTTAGAAAAGGCTTCTTGTTGTTTCCACAAGTAGCCGGCCAAGAGCTAATCAAGGGTTATCTAAAAAATGAGAAGTAATTGTTTAAAATAGACACGTCAAATCATCTTGTATCTTTTGCTAATTATTTAACGTTATTTCAAAATTATTTTTCATGTCATTGACACATTATTTTGACAATCTTTATAACTTGAACCCTCGATCCTGAACCTTGAACATTGTATCCCAAACTTTAAATCTTGGACTCTGGATCCTAAACCTTAAACCCTAGATCTTGAACCTTGGACCATTGGCTTGGATGAGTCCTATAACAGCCCAGTTTAGACCCTAGTCGGAATCGTAGTTTCGGGACCACAAATTTGAGTTAAAAAAAATTTTAATATTATTTTTCGTGCCTTTATATGTGAATTAGCATGTGTGAAAGTTTTGTATGAAAATTTTATCATTTGTGTGCTTAATTTGATAAAAGGACCTAATCGCATAAAATGTAAAAGTTGCCTGCTATTTGTTAAAAGTCCTTATTTGCTATGTCTTTCTAAATGAGAGGTCCTTATGTTGTAATTAGACCATTGATAAGGTTAATGGACATTTATTAATATGTTATTATTAATTAAAACAAAACAAAATATGGCCATTAGTTCATCTTTTCTAACCGATTGAAAGAAAGAAAACAAGGGTTTTAAAGCTTTGAATATTCGTCCATGGTCCAAGCTTGATTTAAGGTTCGTTTTTACTCGATTTTTGATAATTTTTACGTTTTTGAGATCATTGCTTTGTGTTTTATCAAGCCCATACCTCAATTTTAGAATTTGATGATGATTTTGAGTTATTCCATTGTTGATTTGGTGAGTTTTGAATTTTTAATTAATGAAATATGGAAGCTTGATGATAGATAAATATGTTTTGTATTTGAATTTTTGATGAATTTGAGTAATTTGGACTAAATTGTGAATTTTGTAAATTGAGCAGTCAAAATGTGAAATAAATAAAATAAATGGGCTGCTAGAGACATTAGTGAAATTCGGCTAAGCATAGGTGTGGTTAAATTTTGAATATTTTGTGTTTTGTGAAATAAGGACTAAATTGCGAAAAATGTGAAATGTCAGGGGCAAAAGTGTAATTAGCCCGTTTATGTTTTTGGATGAATTTGATTGAGTATATAATTAAATAAGTTGAATTTGTATTGAATTAGATAAAGAAATAAGGAAATCAGATTTGGATCGGGGAAAGTAAAAAATTATCGAATAGTCGTTCCAGTCCGTTCATGTTAGTACGAGGTAAGTTCATAAGTAAATAAATGTGTTTGAAATGATTTATTTGTGCTTATATGCTATTGAATAATGATGAATAGCTTAATTCCTTGAATATAAGATATCTAAGAGAGTATCACCAAAGTTTCGATGTCCAAAAAACCTTGTACGAACCATAGGAATAGTTAGGATACATCTGTCTTGACATAGGATCTGATATGTGTTTTCGTGTAAGACCACGACTGGGACATTGGCATCGACTTATGATTTACGTGTAAGACCATGTCTGTGACATTGGCATCATATATGATTTCGTGTAAGACCCTTTTTGGGACAGTGGCATCGATATTTGATTACATGTAATTCCACGTCTGGGAGTTGGCATTGTACGAGCTTTCCGAGCTATCTGAGTATCCTTATTGATTCTGAACGGTTCAACGGGCATTTTGAGAAATAAATAAGTATATGAATGTGCATCCGAATCAGGTATGTTGCGATGTATATGAAATTAAGCAATAAAAGTGAGTATGATTCTGATCAGTTGATATATGATCTATGTGAAAATGAGATATGGATACTAGCAAGTGAACTATGATCAAATGAATTATATGAAAAATGCGGTATTGTAATTGTATTTTGCCATATATGATTCAGGTTTATGTGATTTGTATATGAAATTTTGATATGAAATGTGAGTATGATTCAAATGATGATATGTGAAATATATGATAATGAACGATGTGTTATATATGCTCGTCATATGAAATTGTGGTCCTATGTTTCGAACATGAGAATTATGAAAAATGGAACATGGTTTGAATGTGTGATTTATTATGGTTATTCGGGTTTTGAAATGCATAAAAAGAAATTGATATATTTCTATGCATGAAATGTAATAAATGACCATGTTTCGGTTGGTTATGTAATGAAATTGTGCAAGCTTAATTTATATGAATGATCTAATGGTTGTTATTTGAAATTGAAAGCATGGTTTATATGTTCACCGATAAATAAGCCTAATGAACTTACTTAATGTGGTGATGTTGGATTATATAATTTAAGTGATTGAATATGTGTATGAAGTTAACTAAATTTGGCTTATTCAAGTTGAATTATATATATGATCATGTGTAGATTTATTTGCTTATGGTTTACTAAGCTCTCGAAGCTATTATTCTGTGTATTTTTTCCTATATTTATAGATTTTCGGAGATCTACTCAGGTTGGAAGTCGATGGAGACGTCATCACACTATCCGGTTATCATTTCGGTAAATAATGTTTTGAGATTTGGTTATGTGGCATGTATAGACTAGAAGTTTGTGAATATGTTTGTAGATGTAAATATATGTTTTGCCAAGTGATATGGCTTGATAATGAATGTAAATATGGTTTGGTTTTGTTATGGTTTATGTGATGAGAAAATGGTATGATTTGATGCATATGAATGACTAAATAAAATGGTCAATTTGGTATCTGCTTAATTGTTAAATTTGGTATAAGTTTGGTATGAAGTTGGACAAGAAATTGAGATGTTGATAAAGTATGATTGAATGAATTTGGCTTATGGTTTTGGGTATGCTTTGATATAGAGAATAAGCATGAAATTGGTTGATGATATTATGGATTGATTGATTCATGTTTGAAGTTGAATTTGGCTGAAAATGTTGCATATATGATGCTTGATTTTGGAATTTGTAAGGAGGACCCAAATGGGTGGCATATTGGCCTTGTAAATGGCCTATTTTTGCCTACACGGGCGTGTGTCTTTACCGTGTTACTCGAGGGCCATTTCGAAATGAGCCTGAGCAGACCACACGGTCACACACACACTGGCGTGTGCCAGACCGTGTGGCCAAGTCACTTTCAACCACGGGCTAGACACACGGGCATGTCTTGTGGCCGTGTGGATAAGTCAGTATGTATGCCCTGTTTTGCCACGGTCTAGACACATGAGCGTGTCTAATGCCATGTGAGGCACACGACCTGTTCACACGAGCGTATGGCCTCTGTGACTTTGAAAATTTATTAAATTTTCGAGAAATTTTTGTATGTGTTCGGTTTAGTCCCGACCTCTTTCTAATGAATGTTTAAGGTCTCGTTGACCTAAGAAAGGGACTTTATGTTGATTTTTTATTATGAAATGATGATGTATGACTTTTGATTGCTAAATATTCCGGTATGTCTGGTAATTCCTCTTAACCTTAGTCCAACGATAAATACGGGTTAGGGGTGTTACAAGTCCAGGGTCTAGGGTTCATGATCCAAGGTCCAGGGTGTAGGGTTCAAGTTAAAAAGAATTGCCAAAATGATGTATCAATAACATGGAAAAAGATGCTGAAATGATATTAAATAATTAGTAATGAATGCAGAATAATGTTGCGTCTCTGTTTCATGCAATCCTTTCCCATAAATAATTTGTTTGAACAAAATTGGACCAATTAATTGGATTAAAAATTAATCAGAGTTAAACGTTTTTTTCTAAAATTATACATCGATTATCAAAGAATTTATTGATCATAAACATATTTAATTTTTGATAAATTCATTAAAATAAAAAATATTAATTTAAATATTTTATAATAGCAACTTATTATTTTATATAAATAAGTTATAAAAATAACAAAAACTAATGAACCAAACTAAAATATTTTGATTCAGCTATGATAATAAATCTGGTTTGATTTATTCGATGTTAGACAGTAAGGGCTAGTTTAGCATTGTTTTTAAGAAGTGTTTTTCAGAAGTGCTTTGGAAAAATGATTTTGAGAAATATTTTTGAAAAGTTTGGTTTAAGATTTAAGTGTTTAGTATTACTGTTAAAAAGTGCGTTTGAGAAATAATAATGTTCAAATTAATTAATATTATAATATTTTAATAAGAATATAGAAAATAATTTATTATAATTTGTTGTTAATATTTTAATATATGAAAAATAAATATTAAATATTTTTTAAGCAATTAAAAGAGAAGGGAAAGTATTATGTGTTGGAGGTATGAAAACATAATTAAATTCTTAAAAGTACTTTTGGGAGAAAAAAGTTAAAAATTTTAATTTATTTATTTGCGGAAAAGTGCTTTTGAAAAATTAAAAATTCCCTTCAAAAATTGCTTGTTTAACAATCCTTTTACTTCAAAAGTGTTTTTCATGTCAACAGTACTTTTAAAAAGCACTATTAAACACAGCTTTAGTCGATTTATTCGATTATTGATATTAAATAATCCAATTAATCAATTGTATATCCTTAATAAAAATATATTACGTGAGAATGTACATTGAAATTTAAAAAATGACATTATTAAAAACCAAAACAGTAAACTTAAATGCTCATCTCTCTTTTCCGCCTTCAGTTGCCGGTTCTCACAAGCTTAGAGTGGGAAATTTGTCAAGCTTTTGGCTTTGACACCTAGCATGAGTTTAACCACCAATTCACCTAGTTATGCCATCTATCCCACTAATGTTTTATTATGCTTCGATTTCTTCTTTACTAGTGTGATTCCATGCTTCGCAATGGATATTTGAATATCTGCGAAAAAGTACTAAAATTTTGTGGGAAGAAACATCTCTTAGCTCCTACTATTCTAAAAAAGAAGAAGACCATAATAATACAAAAATTAAGAACTTTCAGCAAAATCAAAAGCCTATGATGATGGTTACAGCAGATATCATGTCATTTTTAAATGAACTCGGGTGATCAATGTTTTTTCTAAGTGATTTTACCTTAGTTGTATGTAGCATCTCTTTTAGATCCAAAAAGAAATATTTCAGGTTCATAACTTGTTTGAACTTGATGCTGTGAGATAAAGAAACAAGTGAAATCCTTTTATGATCCATATTGAATAATTTATAGCAAATTAAGAAAGAATGACTAAGAATTTAATCTATGCCAATTGTTAGAATTTCGACATTAAGAAAGAAAAAAATTGCAGAGAAGAAATAAAAAATTTAACAACAAAATTGTTCAATAAAGTTTTATATATTTTACACTATGTTTGAGCAATGAAACAATAGAATTTATAACAAGAAAGAATTCTTAATTATGGACAGAAATAATGAAGATTTTATACTAATAAATATAAAATATACTATGCCAATAGATACTAAATCTCCTAAAAATATGAAAACATAACTTGCACGTAAGTTCTTCAAATTCAGATGCTTCGAAGCTTCATAGTTTAGCTTTAGATAACTCGTATCTTTTCCGCGACCCCAGTTCTCAATTTTCTCGCGACCCCAGTTCACATTTTAATTTTAGTCCATTAAAGTAATGAGCTCGCCACTTACTATTCATTTGAGGTAGCTTGCCACTTACTGTGGGTTCGACAATGTTAGAGGGTTCACCAATCTTGAAGGGTTCGCCAAATGTGCATGCTGCATGAATGATCATCTCGCAACACTCCTCCTTAGCCTTCATGCTGCGAACACCAATTTTATTTCTTAGCTTCTCAAATATCGTCTTTCCAAGTGGTTTGGTCAGAATGTTTGTGAGTTGAGTTTCAGTACTGCAATGAACCAGAGTCACTTCTTTGCTCTGTTCGACTTCTCTTACAAAATAGTAAGTGATCTTGAAATGCTTTGTCTTTCCATGGAAGACTGGATTCTTCTCAATTGCTATGATGGACTGATTGTCGTATAAAATTTGAGTTGCTTCAACCTGCACAAGGTTCAAGTCAAATAAAAGTTTTCTCAACCAAATTGCTTGGTTGACTACTATTGCCACAACTACATACTCTGCCTCAGCTGCGGATTGAGCAACTATCAGTTGCTTCTTCAAATGCTAGGAGAGTACCCTAGATTCAAGTGCAAAGAAATATCCGGAGGTACTTTGCATATTATTTATTGATTCAGCCCAATCACTGTCAGTGTACCCAACAAGCTTCAATGTGTTCGACTTTGCGAACCGAACACCAAAATCGACTGTTCCTTTGATACATCTCAGCACCCTCTTTGCAGCTTTGAAATGAGAAGTATCGCAGCAATGCATAAATCTTGATAACAAGCCAACTGCAAACATAATATTAGGTTGGGTCGTTGTTGAGTACAATAAACAACCCACGAGACTTTGATAGTTCTTTTCATCAACCTTCTAAAAACTTTCACTACTACTGAGTTTTTCTCGAAGTGCAACGAGTGTGTTGATTGATTTACATTTCTCCATGCAGAACCTTTTTAAAATCTTCAGTGCGAAGCTTTGTTGACTTATGAAAATTTCTTCCTGAACTTGTTGCACTTCCATCCCAAGGAAATATCTCATTTCCCTAAGGTTTGACATTTTGAACATTTTGAACATTTGTTGCTTAAATTCCTTTACTAAATCATTGCTGCTCCCAATCACAAGCAGATCGTCAACATATAATGAAACAATTAGCAAAGTGACTTTGCTAGTCTTCTTCACATACAGGGTAGGCTCGCTAGCGTTCTTTTTAAATCCCAAGCTCGCAAAGTGCTTAACTATCCTTACATACCAAGCTTGTGGAGCCTATTTCAATCCGTATAAGGCTTTTTTAAGCCTTAATACATTCTCTTCTTTTCCTCTAACTGCGAACCCAGGAGGTTGCTCCATATAGATTTTTTCCTGCAAGTAGTCATTTAGAAAAGCTGATCTGTGGGTGGTATTAAGGATTGGGTCCTACGTGCCACGTCATTGAACATCTATTTGCCACGTCGTCATTGCCGATTTGCTGTTTTATTGTCTCACTTTCATGTCTGTGTAATATTTGGTGGTGAGTGGATGAGGGTCCCCACTGTCTTCCCTATAATTGTAGAGGCTAACATGGAACACAGTGGATAAGGTTGTAATTATGTTTATTTATCCTTTTCTTAGTAAATAATTTTAAATAAAATAATTTAATAAAAAATTAAAAAAGTTGGTTGAGGTTTAGATGTTGATGATCATATAGTAATCAATTATCTTAATACAAGGACCCAGCTGTTATTAATTTTTTTTATTCCTTGATATATCTTAAGCAACTTTTAAAATATGATTATTTTTTAATTATTTGGATGAAAATCACTAACATAGAATTTTGTTTTTAGTATATAGGTGAATTGTTTATCTCAACCTTGACATTATAAGTTTACTAAAGTTTATATGAAATTAGGTTAGGGGACTTATATGAAAATATTATCATTGAATAAATTACATTAATAATCACTTGATTAGAGGTGTCTATGGGTCGAGCCTAAAAAAATTTAATCTCGGGCCAATTCCGACTTGGATAAAAATACTAAAACTCGAGTCCGTCCATGTTATTTTTATATAATTTTTTTAAAAATATAATACATCAAAAATATTAAAAAATTAAAATAAATGTTTCCCAACAAATTAAAAAATATATATACTTAAATAATACTAAGATAAATGTAACTTAACAAGCAAATGTGAAAAACAGTAACAAAATAAATAATAAAACAAAAATTATACAATATCCAAATAATAATAATAAAATAGTAGCAACATAATTGTGAAATTGTAGCAAAATAGTAAAAAAAAAACAATAAGAAAATAGCAAGAAAATAATAAAAAAAGTAAAATAAAACAAAAGTTAACAAAAGTTTTTTTTTTCATATTTGGGTCGGGCTAGGCTCAAGTAAAAAAAGCTTTACCCGAATCCCAGCTTATTTTCTAAACAAGCATTACTTTTTTGCCCAAGCTCATATTTCAGGCAATATTTTTACCTAAACTCTCTCACTTTTCGAGCAGACTCCCAACCCAGCCCATAGATAGGTTTACACCCAACATCGATCTCTTGATTAAAAGTTGACTCAATCGAGTCTTTTAAAATCTCAAGGCCCAAATTGAAGGCCCTATAAAGGGTTGACTCCTTTGCAGCACAATTTGAAAAAGGCTACATTGACCAATGAAAGAACAACACTTGGCTACAAATTGCCTTATCATTGGTTATAAAAGAGGCAAAAATATCATGGAAGCTTTTAATTAAAAGTTGGATTGCATTTGCTGGTTGAGTCTTAATTTAATTAGCATTAGTATTGTTGTCAATATGGAAGGATATGGGTTCAAGTATGCTAAATTACATTTTTTTTTAACAGAAAAGTCCTTAACATAGAAATTGATACATTTTAAAGATTTTAAGCCCTAATATCTTTGCATAAGTTGAAGGGTTTATTATGGTAAACATATCTTTCATATTTGTTTTATAGTTAACAAAAATTAAACCCAATTTGATATATCGAAAAGCCACATACATTACAGTTTTGTATTACTGTGTTTGTGCCAGAAAAGCACCACCTAACAATTTCAGATCAACAGGATGGAAATGGATTTAGCCTAAGGATAGGGGCACAAATGAGGGGATGAGCTCGTGGAAGTGTAAGTCCAAGTCCTTCTTCCATATCAACACTTCCATCAACCTTCCAATCAAAGCATTGAATCATAACAGCAAGACTCGTTTGAACAACTTGCAACGCCATTGAAGTTCCAGGGCATGATCTTCTCCCACTCCCAAATGGCAACAAATGAAAATGTTGTCCCCTTACATCTATTTGACTACTTCTCCCATTTACAAACCTCTCTGGTCGGAATTCAAGTGGGTTCTCCCAGTGATTCCGGTCCCTACCAATCGCCCATACGTTAATGAACAGTCGTGTCTTTGCCGGAATTTCGTAACCTTCAATATTACAATCCTCGCTTGATTCCCTTACAATCATAGGACCAGTCGGATGAAGCCTTAATGTTTCCTTTACAATAGCTTGAAGGTAAGGGAGGTTGGTGATATCTGATTCTTGTACTATTTTGTCTTTCCCTACAACAATATCAATCTCTTGTCTTGCCTTTTCCATTATGTTTGGATGATTAATAAGCTCTGATAATGCCCATTCTATTGTAACAGCACTTGTGTCTGTCCCAGCTACAAATAGGTCCTAAAAAACCATATAGGGTGTCAGTAAATAAATATTAAGTTCATTTGACTCAATTTCTTCGTAAAATTATAAAATAATTATTATACTCGAAAGTTTTTATTTATGTTATTAAAAAAATGTTTTGAATATTTTTTATCCATTAATAAATTAACTTTAACCTAAATTACTTTGATTTAGGTTTTTTTTAAGAAGTTTTTGTCAAGTAACAACAACAACTTGTTTTAAACCCTAGCCTTTTCTCATTGTCACTTGACATTTATGGCTTTGTTGACATTAATTGAAAGCTCTTTTTCTTCTCATTTTCTATGGCTTAATTTTTCTCATGGATTGACTTTAAATATCACGAATTTGCGAACTAAAATCCAAGCAACTTTTTTATTCTTCAATTTTTAATGTTGATCGTTAAAATGACTTAGATCTTAGGTATATTCTTTTACTTGTTGATAAGTACTATTTCATCAAATACCGATTATCGAATCATCACTGAAGCTGATCAACTAGATTTCAATTAAAACTGAAGCTCATCAGCTAGATATCAATTAAAACTTAATCAACTAGTTAATTAGATAAAAAATATAGAACAGATCACTAAATAACCAAAACTTACTAACAATCCATTGACTTTGGGTGTAGTTAACCTAAAGATTATATAATTCAAATATTATAAAAGTAGATAAAAGAAGGTTAGCACTTACCAGGATGAATGCCTTAATGTTTTCTCTGGTTAGTCTCATCTCCAATCTTTCATCTTGTGAAATATCAAGTAAAACATCAAGTAAATCTTTTACTGTATTATCATCCTTGTTTGTCTTCCTTGCTTCTTCATGTTCCTTTATTATTCTATCCATCATTGAATCAAACTTATCACGTACTTGTTTCAGCTTCTTGTTCATTCCTTGCAAATCCAAATTCTTACAAAACCAGATAAAATCCGATAAATTAAACTGTCCCGACAGCTTAGCTATAGATTCCACCAACTTCCTTACCTCTTCAGCTTCATCTTCATTATTACAACATGTATCATTCATTATCATTCTCGACACAATATTATTGGTCAACCTTACAAGCTCACCTCCAACATCTACTTTTTCACTAGCATTAGCTGTTTTCAGCATGAACTGCAAAAACCGGATTAATTCTTCACGTCGAACCGGAAGAAACTGATCCAACATTCGACCACTTAACAGCTCCGACATGCAGATTTTCTTCATGAATTTCCAGTACGCTCCGTAAGGAGCAAAGGAGAAATCAGCTGAGCCATATGTAAGGTAGTCAACAACGGCGGTTATCGGTCGGTTTGAGAAAGATGATTCGTGGGTTTTGAGGAACTGCTTGGCTATTTCCGGGGAGGAAGCCACGACACATGGGACAGAACCGAGACGGATATGTATTAAGGGTCCATGTTTAGTTGAAAGCTTGTGAAGGGCTTGGTGAGGTATGGGTGCAAGGAGGTGGAGGTGTCCGATGATTGGTAAGGCTATTGGACTAGGTGGAAGACGTGTGGTGGTCCGGTTCTTGGTGAATATGGTTCTGAACAAAATGAAAGACAGTAGCCAAAGGAAGAAAACTAAGATGTAGCCTTGAAAATCAGCCATTTTTTATCCTTGGTTAATCAATTAACACGTAGACTTTTGATTTTATAAGTGGTAGGATGTTAGACTTCCATTAATTGGTTTAAAGTTTGTATTTGTCATGTAATTGAATTTTGGGTGTTGGTTTGCCATGACTAGGTCAGTGGCCGTCTCCCTTGGATGACAAGTTCAAAATTATTTAGTTTTTTTTTATATGTAAGGACATTTTTGTAGACTTATGATTTTATAAGTGGTAGGATGCTAGACTTCCACTAATTGGTTTAAAGTTTGTATTCGTCATGTAATTGAATTTTGGGTGTTGATTTGCCATGACTAGGTCAATGGTCGTCTCCCAAGGATAACAAGTTCAAAAGTATTTAGTTATTTTTATATGTAAGGACATTTTTTTTGTCTTCTTCTTCCAATCATTCTTTCTTTTGGCTTTATATTGCTATCAGATGAACCTTTCTTTTTCTTAGAAAAGGCTTTTGGTTGTTTCCGCAAGTAGCCGGCCAGGAGCAAATCAAGGGTTATCTAAATAATGGGAAATGATTCTACGAAACATATACACTAGATTATCTTGTCTTTCTTATTAATTATTTAACGTCATTTTAACATTATTTTTTATATCATTGATACATTATTTTGATGATATTTATAGCTTGAACCCTTGATATCGAACCTTGGATATTAGACCCAAAACCTTAAATCCTGGACTTAAGAACTTGAACTTTAAATATTGAACCTTGAGCTATAGACTTGGATGGGTCCAGGGTTTAAGGTCCATGGTCCAAGGTGTAGGGTTTAATGTCCAGTGTTCAGGGTTTAGGTTAAAAAAATTACCAAAATGTGTCAATAACATAGAAAAAATGCTGAAAAGACATTAAATAATTGATAAGGAATACAGGATGATGTGGCATCTTTATTTCATACAGTCTTTTCCCATAAATAAATTTGTTTGAACAAAATTGGATCGAAAATTAATCGGGGTTAAATATTTTTTCTAAAATTATTCATTGATTATGAAAGAATTTATTGATCATAAACATATTTAATTTTTGATAAACCCATTAAAATACAAAATATTATTTTTTAAATATTTTATAATAGCAACTTTTTATTTTTATATAAATAAGTTATAAAAATACTAAAAATTAATGAACCAAATTGAAATATTTTGGTTCAGTTATCACAATAAATCTGGTTTGATTTATTTAATTTTAAACACTCAGGGCTAGTTTAGCATTGCTTTTGAGAAATGTTTTTAAAAAGTGCTTTGGAAAAATAATTTTTAGAAGTACTTTTGAAAAGTTTGGTTTAAGATTTAGGTGTTTAGTATTGCTATAAAAAAATGCTTTTGATAAATAAAATGTCTATTTTAGACATGGTGATATAAAGTAACAAATAAACATTTAAATAATGTTTAATTTAGTTAACATTATGATATTTTAATAAAAATATAGAAAATAATTTATTATAATTTGTTGTTAATATTTTAATATATGAAAAATAAATTTTAAATATTTTTAAGCAATTAACTAGAGAAGGGAAAGTATCATGTGTTGGAGGTATGAAAACGTAATTAAGTTATTAAAAATACTTTTGGAAGAGAAAAGCTAAAAAATTTTAACTTCTCCATATAGGGAAAAGTGCTTTTGAAAAACAAAAAATTTCCTTCAAAAATTATTTGTTTAGCAATCCTTTTGCTTCAAAAGTGTTTTTCATATCAAAAGTGCTTCTAAAAAAACACTACTAAACATAGCCTTAGTTGACTTATTCGGTTGATATTAAATAATCGAATCAATCGATTATATATCTTTAATAAAATACATTGTGCTTTCAAAAAAAAATGTGCATTCAAATTTTGAAAATCACATTACTAAAAGAGATAATAATAAACTGTAAAAATAAATCGTAAAATGAATTAGAAGAAAAAGAGTGAATCTCATGGGATGGACAAGTTTTCTTACCTTCCAAACTTAACCTTACGCTGGCTAAGTGATAGCCAAAATGCTCATCTCTCTTTTCTGCCTTCACTTGCCGGTTCTCACAAGCTTAGAGTGGGAAATTTGTCAAGCTTCTGGCTTTGACACCTAGCATGAGTTTAACCACCAATTCACCTAGTTATGCCATCTATCCCACTAATGTTTTATTATGCTTCGATTTTTTCTTTGATTCCACGCTTCACAATGGATATTTCAATATCTGCGAAAAGTACTAAAAGTTCGTGGGAAGAAACATCTCTTTAACTCCTACTATTTAAAAAAAAAAGGAAGACCATAATAACACAAAAAATAAGAAATGTCAACGAAATCAAAAGCCTATGATGATGGTTACATCAGATATCATGTCATTTTTAAATGAACTCGGGTGATCAATGCTTTTCTAAGTGATTTTACCTTAGTTGTATGTAGCATATCTGGTAGATCCAAATAGAAACATTTCAGGTTCATAACTTGTTTGAACTTGTTGCTGAAAGCTTTTTATGATTCATATTGAATAATTCATAGCAAATTAAGAAAGAAAAAAGTTCGAATTAGTAAGCGAAACCATATTTGAATACCAATGGTTGGAATTTTGACATTAAGAAAGAAAGAATTGCAGAGAAAAACAACTTTAGCAATAAAATTGTCTGCTAAAGTTTTATATATTTCACACTATGTTTGAACAATGAAACAAGAGTATTTATAACAAGAAAAAACTCCTAATTATGAAAAGAAATAACAAAGATTTTATACTAATAAATATCAAATAAACTATGCTAATAAATACTAAATCCTCTAAAAATATGAAAACATAACTTGCACACAAGTTCATCAAATCCAGATGGTTCGCAGCTTCATGGTTTAACTTCAGACAGCTTGCATCTTTTTGCAACTCCGATTCGCATTTTTCTCGCTACCCCAATTCGTATTTTAATTCTAGTTCGTCAAAGTTATGAGCTTGCCACTTACTGTGAGTTCGCCAATCTTAGAGGGTTCACCAAATGTGCATGCTGCATGAATGGTTATCTCACAACACTCCTCTTTGGCTTTCCTGCTGCAAACACCAATTTTATTTCTCAGCTTCTCAAATCTCGTCTTTCCAAGTGGTTTGGTCAGAATGTCTGCGAGTTGAGTTTTAGTACTACAATGAACCATAGTCACTTCTTTGATATGTTTGACTTCTCTCACAAAATAGTTCTTGATCTTGAAATACTATGTCTTTTCATGGAAGACTGGATTCTTCACAATTCCTATGGCGGACAAGTTATCGCATAAAATTTGAGCCGCTTCAACCTATACAAGATCCAAGTCAAACAAAGGTTTTCTCAACCAAATTGCTTGGTTGACTGCTACTGCCACAATTACATGTTTTGCCTCAGCTGTGGATTAAGAAACTGTCGATTGCTTCTTCGAACTCCAAAAGAGTACCCCAGATCCAAGAGAAAAGAAATATCCGAAGTACTTCACATATCATCCACTAATCCAGCCCAATCACTGTCAGTGTACCCAACAAGCTTCAACATGTTTTCCTTTGCGAACCAAACACCAAAATCGATTGTTCCTTTGACGTATCTCAGCATCCTCTTCGCATCTTTGAGATGAGAAGTATCGTATTAGTGCATAAATCTTGACAACAAGCCAACAACGAACATAATATCAGGTTGGGTCGTTGTTAAGTACAATAAATAACCCATGAGACTTCAATAGATCTTCTCATCAACCTTTTATAAACCTTTACTGCTGTTGAGTTTTTCCTAAAGTGCAACAGACGTACTAATTGGTTTACATTTCTCTATGTAGAACCTTATTAAAATATTCAGTGCGAAGCTCTGTTGACTTATGAAAATTCCTTCCTGAACTTGTCACACTTTCATCCTAAAAAAATATCTCATTTCCCAAAGGTCTAATCTTTCGAACATTTTCTCCATTTATTGCTTAAATTCATTTACTAAATCATTGCTGCTCCTAATCACAAGTAGATTGCTAACATATAATGAAACAATTAGCGAAGTGACTTTGCCGATCTTCTTCACATATAGGGTAGGCTCGCTAGGGCTTTTTTCAAATCCCAAGTTCGCAAAGTGCTTATCTATCATTGCATACCAAGCTCGTAGAGCCTGTTTCAATATGTATAAGGCTTTCTTAAGCTTATATACCTTCTATTTTTTTTCCTTTAATTGCAAACCTAGGAGGTTGCTCCGCATAAATTTCTTCTTACAAGTAGCCATTCAAAAAAGCTGATTTAACATCCAGTTGATAAATTTTCCAACCCATCTGTGCTGCCAAAGCCAATATTAATCTAATCGTGTCCAACCTTGCTACTAGTGCAAAAGTCTCCTAGTAATCAATGCCATATTGCTGACGGAAACCTTTCACAACCAACCTCGCCTTCAACCTATTGAGCAAACCATCAACATTGAGGTTGGTTTTGAACACACACTTGGCGCCAATAACCTTTTTGTGTGATGGTTTGTCAATGAGCTCCCAAGTCTAGTTATTGTAAATCATGATCAACTCCTCTCACATGGCTTCTTTCTAGCCTTCAATGGTTTCAACTTATTCAAAGCTCGTAGGTTCAAGTAGTGCAATGTCGGCTCGCTGATAGATCTCATCAATCAATCGCGTGCCCCTTATTGGAGTGTCATCAAAGTCTGCTTCAATTCGATCATCACTAGATTACGCTCCCAACTCACTTTCATCATCAAAATTTTGTGAACCTTGTTCGCACTCCCTTTGCTCATGTATTTCAGCTTCAGTAGCATCCTAATTCCATGTTTTACCTTCATCGAACACATCCATTCTAGCCAAAATTTTCTTGGAGGAAAGATCATAAATTCTATAACCCTTCGTATTGCTAGTATACCCAAGGAAAATACCTGGCTATAACCTTCTCTCTAACTAGCTTTTTTTCACCTGCGACAGATGAGCAAAAAAAAAAAATGCAACCAAAAACTTTTAAGTGATAAATAGAGGGTTTATTCCCAAACCAAGCTTCGAATGGAGTCTTCTATTTTATAGCCTTGGTTGGCAGTCTGTTCAGTAAATAAACTGATGTGTTCACTACCTTAGCCCAAATTTCCTTTGGCAACTTGCTTTTAAACAACAAGCACCTCACTAGCACACTCTATTTTGCTGCGGAGTGTAAAAGTTAGTGAGCTAGTGATAGATTTCAGCTTCTTCATAGTAGCTTTGGAATTTATCTGAGGTATACTTGATTCTATTATCAGACCTGACCTTCTTTAGTTTACTTTTAGTTTGGTTTTCAACCTATACTTTAAATTTCCAAAATACTTCAACTACGTCAATTTTTTGTTTTAAAAAATAAACCCAGTAATGCCTGGTACAGACGTCAATGAATAAGATAAAATATCAACACTCACTTAATGAGGGTGTTTTCATAGGTCCATATACATCAGAATGAACCAATTATAACTTTTCATGAGCTCGCCAAGCTTTGTTTGCTAGGAATGGTAACCTCACTTGCTTCCCAAGTTGACATACTTCGTAGATGCCGCTTTGCTTCCCAATACTAATTATTTCCTTAACCAAACCCACCTCACACATTCGACTAAAGGACTTATAGTTCACATATCCTAATGAATCAAATATAATGTAGCCATAATTCTTAAAAACAACATTGTAATTTTTCTCAAGTAGTTGACCAATGCTAAAGAGATTTTGATCTATCATAGGTACTAAGAGAACATCTGAGAACATTTGAGATTACTTTAGTACCTAACGGCGAGCTGATCACAACTTCGCCTTTGCCCTTAGCTTCTAAGAGTTCACCATTACCAATCCTCACCTTTAGATCGCAACTTCTATCAATCTTCTTGAAGATGCTTTCATTTGGGGTCATATGGTTGGTACATCCACTATCAACCAACCAACCTTTGGCAACTTTGTTTTTTTTATGCAGAACATGTGACGACGAACACTTGCTCCTCTTGAATATGATCTCCCTAAACTATTTGAGCTTGATTTTGTTGAGGGGTTCGCCCATTGTTCTTGCATACCTTCTCCATGTAACCCAATTACTTGCATGATTTGCACTTTATATCTGGTCTGAACCAACAATATTTCTCAAAGTGAGTGTTTTTCTTACAATGCGATTAAGGTGAATATTTCTTCTGTCCACCATCTTGCATTGACTTCTCTTTCTTCTTTGTCCAGCCTTTCTTCCCTTTATGTTTCTAGGGGTTTGCACCTTCAATACTTAAAGCTCGCAATGCTTCTTTTGCATGCTCCTCTCGCATTAATGCTTTTCTTTGCTCTTGAGCATACAAGGCATTTATCAACTCTGGAAGAGAGATGGCTGATAGTTCCATTGAGTATTCAAATTAGGAAATCTTAAATTCACACCTCTCAAGAAGTGTTGTTATGACCTTCTCAAAGACCCTATTATCTACGAACTTTTGCCCAAATAACCTAATGTTATTAACTACCGCCATAATCCTGTCTGCGTACTACTTCATTATTTCAGCCTCCTTCATCTCCAAATTTTTAAAATCTCTCTTGAGATTAATGAGATGTTACTGTCTAGTCTTGTTTGAACCTTGAAACTCCTCCTTTAGTTTATCCCAAGCTTGTTTTGGA
The DNA here is from genome assembly GCA_025698465.1 of Gossypium longicalyx. Taxonomy (NCBI): domain Eukaryota; kingdom Viridiplantae; phylum Streptophyta; class Magnoliopsida; order Malvales; family Malvaceae; genus Gossypium; species Gossypium longicalyx. The sequence goes on along the minus strand of CM046995.1, from coordinate 4,166,091 downwards.
GTCTCGCAGGCCATAATACGTATGAATATAACATCTGAGACGCCATTTTATATGCAGGACATTGGTTTGTATCTTTTAGCTCGCTCATGACTATAGGGCTTCATTTGTGTGACTGTAGTATTGTCCATTAATGGTGCAAGCTCGACATTAGTATTCACAACCTCCCAAAACTCATAAGCTTGCAAATAGGTCTTTATCTTAACAACTCATATATGATAGTTTTCACCATTAAAAACGAATGGCGGAGGTGGAGAAAAACTTGTAGAAGTCATGATTAACCGAGAAAGAAGCAACAACTAACCTTAAGAAAAGAAGCTCTGATACCAATTGTTTAATTTTTGACATTAAGAAATAAAGAAGTTGTAACACCCCGTTTTTTAGTGCTGTCGAAAACAGTGATTTCGGGGCCACCAAATCTGACGACTAAGTTCATAAATATTATTATTTAATATTTACGAGTCAAACATGATTTTAAAAAGGTTTTTGATATAGTGATTTTTGTTATATAAATAATTTAATAAGTTCAAGTGGTAAGACCCTAAAGTCAAATGGGTTTAGAAAATAAGGTATTGGGACTCGTTTCTATAAAATGAGCCATAAATATTTTCATAAATATTTAAAGAGTGTCATTAAGATGGAATTAAAGTTTCGTTGAAAAATTTTAACGTTTCGATAGTTAATTAATTAAAAAGGACTAAATCGTAAAAGATGTAAAATTTGATCACTATTTGATTTGAGTGATTAAATGGCTTATTGAATAAATGAAAATGGACTTAAATGGTAATTATACCATTTAAGGAGTTAGTGGACAACTATGGGCATGAATTGGTGTTTTAATTATTTATTAACGAAGGTTAAAATTGTAATTTGGTTTATTAAATTAAAATAAAATAAAAACAAAAGGCTAATTGGTTATCATATTTTTAGTTTCTTCTTCAAAGAACGGAATGTTCATGGAGCTTTTAAGTTAGTTTCGGCCATGGTGGTTTCCTATTGCATGGTATGTGATGTTGGCTCTATTTTTAATAATTTTTATGTTTTTGAGATCATTGCAACTAGGTCCAACTTACCCGTACCTTCTATTTTGAAACTGTTAAAGATTTTGAATATTTTCATTGTTGAACCTTGTGATTTTAGATGTTAAATGATGAATTTGAAATATTATTTGTTATTTAGAAATATTTTATTAAGTATTTTTTGATAAATTTATCAATTAGGGACTAAATTGTTAAAATAGTAAAAAAACAAGGATTTTTGTGAAATTGTTGCATAAATGGTTTGTATAGGATAGCATAAGTATTCGATTGGGCTCAATTTTGGGTAAAAATGGTTAATTTGCATGTTTTAGGCTCAAAGACTAAATAGAATAAAAGTAAAACTTTAGGCGTAATTTTGTTAAAATGTCAAAAGTGACTAAATTGCATAAAATACATCGTTTTACTATCTATTAATAGATTGAATTAATTTATTAATTTAGATCAAGATTGAGTGGAAAATCAAGGAGAATGAAAATTTACTAAAATGCCCATGTACTTTGTCATTTCTACAATTTAGCCAGGTAAGTTCGTTCGGTTTAACTTTAGTTTATATTTAAGTGAAATATATGAACCTAATTTCATAATATTAATTATATTGATGTGTGTAATTGAAAATGAAAATAATGAAATGATATTACGCCGATAATTGATTGAGAAACTCGGAGCCATTACTGCAAATTAGCTCTGTAAGTTCATTAATATGAACTCAATTATATTTCTAAGTGTTTATGAATATTAAAGTTTTAATGATGTAAAATTACTGATATTAAATTGATTTGTTGATAGAACAAGAATTGTAAAAATTTACGAAAATAATAAATTCTGATATCAATGGAGACAAGTTGCATTCACACGTAAAATCATAGCAAGGCTATGGCAATTATTCAAACGTAAGACCATGGTTGGACCATGGCAGTGTTTATGTAATACCTCAAAAATTTTTACAGTAAGATATTATCCTTGATATAGTAAAATAAGAAAATAAAGTGACAAAAAGGAAAATTTTGAGTTGTGTCAACCTTGGGAAGTATATTATGATATATTAATTCAAGAAAGGACTAAATTGTAAAGATGAGAAAAGTCTTGTTGCACAAGAGTAAATACTCAAAATTTGAGGGGTTAAAGTGTAAATATGAAAAAGTTGAAGGACCAATAGTGTAAATATTTTAAGGGTAGAATGATCTAGAAACTAAGGAAAATGGATGAATTAGGACCAAATTGAATAGGTGAAAAATTATGAAGGACTAAATGGCAATTTTACCAAATTAAGTGATGACTCAAGGATGAAATTTTAAAAGATCATGAAGGGCAAAATGGTCAATTAGTAAGAGAGAGAATTCTAGAATGTAATGATTATGTTGATGATATTTTAAATTAATTAATTAGATAAATATTATTTTATTAATATTTTAATGAGATATTTATTATTATTTTATTATTATTTATTTAATATATAAGGAAGGAAAGATGAAGAATTCTCATCATCTTTCCATACATATGCATGCAAACGTTTGAAGAGAAGAAAAGAAAGAAAGTTTTCTTTTCTTTACAATTTAGTCCTTCCACTAAAAATTTATTATTTTCACCTAGAAATTAAAAGAATTTCCATAGCTACCAAGAGAGAAAAATGTTAAGGAGACTATGGGGAGTTAGAATATCAAATTGGATTCAAGGAATAGAAGCTGGAGGAGAGAGAAAATCAAGATGAAGATTAGGACAAGGTAAGAACATCATGACTTCAATATATTTTTAAGTTTGATATTATTGAAAAAGCATGGGATTGATGTTAATGTAGAGTTTTCTTACACAATTTCCTATATTCTTGATATGTTAGTGAAGAGAAAATAAGAGAAAGTGATGAGAAATAGTGTAGAAAAAGAAAATAAGGGTGTTATAAACATGGTAATTAATATCTTGCACTAAAACAGTTTTGGACAGCAGCAGTAGTCTAATTTTGAAAAATCACCAAAAATTGTAGAAATTGAATTATAGAATGAATAAAATATTAAATTAAATATTATTGAGTCTAGTTTCTTATAGAATAAATTATGTAAGAAATAAATTTTAAATCATGAGATATAATAAATTTTATGAGACAAGGTCAGAATGATTTCGGGTTCCCCTGTTCTAACTTTGAAAAATCATCAGAAATTGGAGAAAAATAATTATGGGCTTAAATTTATATTTTTAGAATTATAAATGAGTCTATTTTCAAGATAAATAAATGGAAACATCATTCAAATTCTGTACGATGAGATAATTAAATTTTAGTGAAGAAGGGTCAGAACTATCAAATAGTAGAACAGGGGTAACTTTAAAGAATAAACTGTACTTATTGGCTAAACCAAAAATTCTTAAACTTTTATGGTAAGAATATATATGAGTCTAGTTTCAGGTAAAATTAGCGGATCTTAATTTTGAGTTCTATAGCTCCAGATATAAATAATTTAGTGACTATGACACAGATGGACAGCTTGAATATTCATAAAAGTAAATAATAAAAATTATAGATAATGTTACTTACAAGTGTGTTATATACATTAAGGATGTGGAATGGAGAGGAGGAGGCGGAAAAAATATGTATGAATATTCATCTAGCATAGGTAATTTGCATGTTTTAGGCTCAGGGACTAAATTGAATAAAAGTAAAACTTTATAGGCAATTTTGTAAAAATATCAAAAAATGATCAAATTGCATGAAATGTATTATTTTATTATTTAAATTACAAAATTGAATGAAATTATTAATTTAGTTCAAGATCGGGGGAAAAATATGTTTTAGGGATTAAATTGAAAAGTGTTGAAATTATGGAAAATTTTGATATTTTATAGAATTCATAGACTATTATCAATATGTATGAGAATAATAGCTGGAAATAAAGATTAAATTGTAAGAATTTTATTTTCCTGACCCAAAGGACGAAATCATCATTAATTAAAAGTTTAGAGGCAAAATGGTAATTTTGCCTAGAGCATTAATTAAATACATTAGAATATGAAACGAACGAAAATGATGATCAAATTTATTTATAAAGATCCGGACAACTCAAATACGAGACTTGATTGTGGAAAAGAAAAGATATCGGATTAATGAAATTATAAACACAAACAAGCAATGAGGTAAGTTTGTATAACTTGAATTGTATTTTTAAATACTTGAAATATGTGGTTATGTGATGAAAATATGATTTGAATGTTTAGTACATGATAATTGATGAAATATTGATAATATTCGATGTAAATTGAAAATAAATCACGGTCAAATGGAATGGAATTCAATGGATCATTGGAAAAGGAATTGACGGTAAAAAGGATCTAGCCCGGACGGGTGATCCTATTCTAGTATAGCCCTCCCGAAGAATACATGTAAAATGGATTTAGCCCAGACGGGTAATCCGAATTAGGTCGAATTGCTTTGGGTGGTAATTCAGATCCAAGCTCATTAGAGTAATTGTCGTTGCGAGGGATTTAGCCGGGTGGTAATCCCGACAATACTCTATGAGTTTATATTACTGTGATTTAGCCTGGGTGGTAATCCCCTTTGTAAGGATGAGGTTCGCGGGAGTGTGCTCTCTGATATGAAATGTGTAAGACCATGGTTGAAAGATACCATGGCAACCTGATATGAAATGTGTAAGACCATGGTTGAAAGACACCATGGCAACGTGATATGAAATGAATAAGACCATGGTTGAAAGATACCATGGCAACGTGATATGAAATGAATAAGACCATGGTTGAAAGATACCATGGCAACATGATAGAAAATGAGTAAGACCATAGTTGAAAGACACTATGGCATCATGTCAAAGATAAATAAGACCGTGGATGGGAGACGCTATGACATCTATTGAAAAATTAATTTTCAGGTAATATGTATCAGATGATGAATGGTTATATGAAATGGTTATGTGAAATGTTTACAAGAACTGGTTATATGGAAATATATGTACAAGATAGTTGTATGAAATAATTATGAAAATAGATAAACGTAATAAGTATAAGTACATGAAATATAATTTATGTTAAGTTTGATATAAACTATTACCGGAATAAATATACATAAAATATATGGAAATGATGGAGCATGAAATATTGATATAACGAAATAAATGATATATGCTTATGAAGAAACGGTAAGAGCATGGTATGTTTCATGACATGTACATAAATGACTATTTTTTATATGTTGATACAAGGAAATTATGTAAGTTGAGACTATTATTAAACTCAAGTGCGATATGTCGAGAAAATAGGCATATCAATGTTGAACTTATGTGAAATATGTGCAAGTATACTAACAATGTTGTTGTTTGACGCTTAGAAAAGTGCCAAGCTATTGATTGAATGGTAACATGTTTAATTATAAGGAGCATTGAAATGGTAAGTACTTAGATGAAAATATAATTTAAGATTTTGTGAATTTTTTTTCTATGATCCCGATTTAATAACGGTTGGTTTCTAATGTGTGTTTTGGGTTTCGAGGGCCCAATAGAGAGACGTTATGATTATTTTCAAAATATAAATAATAAATGACTCAGAATTATCTGAAAATGTTCAGTAAACTCCGGTAATACCTTGTACCCTATTCCGGTAATGGATACGGGTAGGGGGTGTTACAGTTTATATGTAAGACCATAGCTGTGCTATGACATTCTGATGATAAGACCATAACTGATTTATGGCACGATGGACGTAAGACCATGGTTGGACCATGACAGTGTTATATGTAAGACCATAGCTGGGCTATGACATTCTGATTATAAGACCATAACTAGGTTGTGGCACTATGGACGTAAGACCATGGTTGAACCATGGCAGTGTTATATGTAAGACCATAGCTGGGCTATGGCATTTTGATGATAAGACTATAACTGAGTTATGGCACTACGAATGTAAGACCATGGCAATGTAAGAACATAGCTGGACTATGACACAAATGAAATGTGTACTAGGGTTTCAATCGCCTTTACAGTATTCATCGATTATAGAAAAGGGATGGTTTCAACCATCTTTAGCACACTTTGTGTGAGCTTCGTAAGGGTTCCGATTAACTTCACTACAAAAAAATAGAAATGTATGATGTACCAATGATTAAAGTACGAATATTTATTAATATGAAAGGTATGATTTAAGAGATGCTATGTTTATGTACTATATCTTACCATGTGATGATATTCCTAAGTTATGTGTTTAATCATTAGCTTGTGGCTATAGTAAGTATTTAATATGGACAAAGGCATGTGTGTATGAAATTTATTGAAATGGTGATACATGGAAAACATGATATGTTATGAATGATGATAAATCCAATTGGATCATACTCAAGTATAATGGTTATTTATGTTAAGTTCACATGAATTATATTCAATTATGCTAACATGTGTTGTTGGTGCTTATGCTTGTTCCAAGTTGGTGATTGAATTATATCATGTTTAATCTTAATGAAATACATTAAAACGGTAAATGCTCAATTGGTAATGTGCTTATGTCCATGAAAAGGTGGAATAAATCTAAGTATGTAATTTCTTATGCAATGGTTAATTATGTGGTTGATTCCAAAAGAGCTATGTTTAAATGTACCAGCTTGTAGTCATGGTTGATGTTATGCTTATAACTTGTGTGTTATGCATATGAAATGGGTGAAGAAAGGTAATGAAATGGTAAATTCATAGTTGAAATGAAATTTGAGGAAAATGAAGTAATGAGTTTGAATGATGTATTATATGTGGATATTGACGTATGCTATGGATGAATATACCTATAACATGGATAAATACACTAAGCCGGGAATTGATAATGTTGTTTAGGCTTATGATAAGCATTGGGAATAGAATGAAAAAGAGTAAATTGAAAAGTGCATAATCTTATAGAAAGGTTGATGATTATCTATTAAGTCTCATAAAATCTTATCATGATATGAATGATAAATATATGCGACATTAGTGAACTTACTTATTTGTGAGTTAATGATCATATCGATTTATGAATCTTATGGCATTGGCATAGATTCATGTTTATTCTATAAAGTTTATTATTGAAATGAAATATTATGCTTAACGTTTATACGAACTTACTAAGCATTCATTACTTACGTTGTTGTTTTCCTTTACTTTACAGATTATTAAAAGCTCAATCGAGTTGGAAGCTAGTCAGAGATCCATCACACTATCCATCGGCTATATTGGTAGATTTTAATGTTTTTGAGTCATGGTTATAATAGCATGTATAGGTGTATTTGTTTGATGAAATTAGCCATTATGTTTGGCTTGTAAATATGCTATTTTAAGTGATGAAATAGTTGTTATGTTGACATGTATGTATGGTACTTTAATGGTTGTTAGTTTGGTATCTAAGTACTTAAATGATGGTAGTTGAAATGATGAATATAAATGTATGCTATGAAATGTCGGTTTGGTATGGAATGGATAGTGTATTGAGTTGTTAAATGGCTAGTTTTGGTAGCTTTGGTTGTGGTTGGCATATGGCTAAATTTAGCAAATGTTTAGTCAAATTTGATTGATGTGTTTGAGGTGCCTTTAAGGCATATTGGTTGTATGGATAGATGTCATTTTGATTTAACTATATTATGCATGTTTTAAGTACATTTTTGAATGTTTAAAATAGGTCCAAATGGTTTGTATGTGGGAGAATGTTTAGCGTGAATGAAATGACTTGAAAATGATCTATTTCTCGTCTACACGGCCTAAGATACAGGCGTGTGTCTCAATTGTGTGTGGCACACGATCGCGCGACACAGCCGTGTGTCCCCTGTAGGTTTTTTATAAGTTGTACTTTTAGAGTTACACGGCCTGACACATGGGTGTGTAGCTTGGCGGTGTGACCCAAGTCAAAGAGTTACACGGGCACGAATACCGGGCTAGGACACGGCCGCGTGTCCCTACTTCGAATACCCACATGGCCTGAGACACGAGCGTGTGTCTCAGCCGTGTGAGTCACACAGCTTGGCCACACGGTCGTGTGACGCCTGTAATGCCTGTAGTATGAAATTTTTTATCTTTTGCCATGAAGTTCTAAATGTTTTCGATTTAGTCCCGAATCATTTCTAAAGTGTTTCTAAGGCCTCGAGGGCTCGAAAAAGGGACGTTATACATGTGTTTGAATGGAATATGATGTGTTTTATAAATAATTGTAATTGAATGTTTTAAGTTGAAAGTTTCTGGTAATGCTCCGTAACCCTATTTCGGCGACAGATACGGGTCAGGGGTGTTGTAGAATTGCAGAGAAAAAACAAGAAATTTAGCAACAAAATTGTCTACTAAAGTTTTATATATTTCGCATTATGTTTGAACAATGAAACAAGAGTATTTATAACAAGAAAAAACTCCTAATTATGAAAAGAAATAACAAAGATTTTATACTAATAAATATCAAATATACTATGCTAATAAATACTAAATCTCCTAAAAATCTAAAAACATAACTTGCACGCAAGTTCATCAAATCCATATGCTTTGCAGCTTCATAGTTTAGCTTCAGACAACTCGTATCTTTTCTGCAACCCCAGTTCACATTTTTCTTGCGAACCCAGTTCGTATTTTAATTCTAATTCGTCAAATTGATGAGCTCGCCACTTACTGTGAGTTCGTCAATCTTAGAGGGTTTGCCAAATGTGCATGCTGCATGAATGGTCATCTCGCAACACCAATACTTGCATAGACATCTATTATAAATTGTTCAAACATTTACTACCTGCAAGAAAGCATGATCATGTTGCAATATTTGCTGAGTAACACATGCAATCATAACATAAATAAGTTTTGACTTTATTGGATGCAAGTTTAACATACAACACTCAACCGAGGCTATGCTCTTAATATTTTCAAACTTTAATCATGTTGTCTCTTACTTGATTGACATTGTAAATTATTCAAGATGAAATACTCATCTACATCTACCACCAAAAGTTAAGTTGGAAAATAAATATAGATCTAAGTATCACATAAGAGTAACGACTAAAGAAAGAAAGGTAACAGGGCAAACTGATCAAGGACTGCACTAAGAAGCCATGTTGTTTCCATATAACTTTTATTTAATTTACTTAGAATTTATGCAATTCATGCAAATTAATCAAATATAGGAATATGTTACCAACCTGAAAAGCTCACGCCTAACCATATGTATGTACCACGTATACCTAATATTTAAACAATGAACCACACATTTATCAGTTTATTTCATCAAAGCTCGGCTGACATTTATATGGTATTAGCTGAATTTAAGCTACCACCTTTCAGACTTTGCAATGGATCAAGATAGAATGATTTTTCACATCTACAAAAAAGGAAAAAAAAAAAGAAAAAAAGAAAATCTTGTTTAAGAAGTCCATAAAGGCAAGGAAAAAGATAAAACTAAAAGAATCAATTTGAGAGCTCCTTTGCCTCCTTGGGAGTAGCACTAGAAGACTTGCAAATACAAAGGTAATCAAAAAAGGGAAAAAGGTAAAAAATTTAAATAATTGGTAATCTAAAAACTTCATATGTAACCACATGAAGAATGTACCATATAATGGACCATATATACCTAATATAACACTAAACCACTCATTTATTAGTTCATCAAGCTAAGATAACATTTATGTGAAAATAGAATGTTGATAATGACAATGAATCACAAAGAAAGAGAGAAAAATAGAACATACAGAATTTTACGTGAAAGCCCTTTCGGGAAAAAACCACGAGTAGAGGAGAATAAAATTCACTATGCCGAATTCGAATGATACAAGAGGAGAGATGATTAGTCTATTTATAGCTTTAAAAATATTATTCTAATTAAAGTCAAATAGAAATAATTCAGTAAGATTAAAACACATTATTCTAATCAACATTAAATAAAGGAAGTAAACTTCTATACGGATTTTACTCGTGCGGCCTTCGCCCTCGTAGATCCCTTTATCTTGTTACTTATATTTATTTTAACAAGAATTTGAGTCACACAACTTCTAACTATTTATATAATATATGTAAATTTAGACTATCACCTTTTCACCTAAAAATTGGTTTCTCACATCTCCCATTTCAATGGCAAGGATACTAGATAAGCTTGGGTGATGATATTTCCTCTCAAATAATAGTAAAGGTTAATGAAATAAGGATTTAAAGGTCACGGCTACATAGTTTTCCTCTTATCTCTATGGTGGACCAATTGTACATGCAGCTAGTCCCCCCTCAGCCATTTACCATGCTTAATATCACCTTTAAACTTTACTAGATCTATTCAAGAATTGAATCCAACCATAATTTGATATTAAATTTTTTAAACTCTAAATTTTTTAATTTATTTTATTCAAAAAATCCGTTTAACTGTTCAAAAATTAATAAATTATTACCATTATTATTTTATATATTTTTATTAAATTTAAATTTAAAAATATTTCTTATATTATTTAAATTAAATTCAGATACACTCAAAACATTGTACAAACCCAACCCAATTCAGGCCTAATGTACTAAACATTTTGTTTATCAGCAAATATCCACTCGAAATTTCCTCACTATTATCAATGCATTACATAATTAATCATAGGGTTTAATTACCATCTAACCGCTTTGTCCTTTCATGGTGATATTTGCATTTAAGTCCCTCCTATTTCACCACAATCCCAGCTTAATCCTTGCTCACAGTTTAATAATTGTACTTCCATCAACTTAAATTACCTTGTTAAGTGTCACTTTAATTCTACAGTCCTTTTTCCGCAAATAATAATTACTTCCTCAAAAATTTTGGAACACCCGAAATTTTACAAATACATATTTATTCTTTAAAATTTAAGTTTTTTATTCAACTGATTATTCGAGTTTAACATTTTTACGAAATCTTTTTCTGAGTATCACTAGAAGTTTAATTTTGTGTTGTACAATATTAAATTAAGATGATGTCTGCTCTAAGACAAATGACAACATATATTTTTGGTTGAGTGGGGATAGCTCTGGTCGGCCGACTTCAACTAAAAATTCAAGTTCGTTTATTAGACTCTGGTTGGCCCGAAAAATAGATTTAAAATTCTACTCAAATTTGACCCAGATAAAAATGTTAAAATTTGGGCCCGATCCTGTCCGCCCATATTAATTTTTTATATTATTTTTAAATATATGTAATACATCAAAAATACTAAAAACATCAAAATAAATATTTCTTAACAAACTAAAAATAAATTTTAAAAAATATGTAGACTTAAATAAGATTAAGATAAATACAACTTAACAAGCAAATGCTTCTAAAATAATAATAAAATTAACAATAAAATAAGTTTTATACAATATCCAAATAATAACAATAAAATAGTAGCAACATAATAGTAAAATGATAGCAAAATAGGAAAAAAACAACAAGAAAATAATATTCAAAAACAAAAAAAAGAAAGAGCAGATTTTTTTGTGTTTTAGTGAATTCAGGCTGGGCCAAAATACCTTACCTGAGGCCCGACCAATTTTTAAACAGGTCTTTTTTTTGTTCAAACTTATTTTTCGAACTTATATTTTTACTCAAACATTCTCACATTTTAAATAGGCTTTCAGGCATGATGAAGTCTAGTCATAATAATGTGTATATATGATATAATATTAAGGTTGGGCAGCTGATTGATACATTTCAAATTTTCTACTAAGTTGTAGTATGAAACGGGGACCAAATTGATGTGTATATATTACCTTAAGAATCATATTTTTTTTAGGACCAAAATAAAGTTTTATTAAAAAAATAAATAAATTAATCTATGTAGAAATTCCGTATCATCTTCTCACAGTCGAACCTTCTTAGTGGCTCGATTAGCCACCAGTCTTGTCACTGCTACCGTCCACTTCAATCCAACTAAGCTCGATGCAGCAAGCTTTTCCTTGTATGAATTGGCGAAAGTGCTTTTACTAACTCCATTAATCGAAAATGTTGATGATGCAATACTTTGTATAATTTCTTTTGGAGATTAGTTTCATGAGGTAAGCAATCTACAACAGTGGTCCATGGGAGCAAACACCGTATCTTCCTGGATGTTTATATCAATCATGTCATATCATTTTTGGTTTAAGTAGGTTCTATCCTTGGTTTTATTCAAATCTCACATCATTTTCCAGGTTTTATAGTTTAATTGTGCATTGACTGTGTTGGAAGGGTAATAAAAATAAATCAAATACTAATTTTTTTATTACATATAAATAAACACAATACAAACTCTTTTCCTTTTTCTCTCTGCTGCTAGTTTTTCCCTCTATAACTCATAACACTTTTCTTTCTTTCTTTCTTTCTTTCTTTTTCCCTCAAGCTCACTAACTTTTTCAGAACACTCATTCGTTCTTCATAACACTACTTAAATATTTATAAGCATAGTAAACCGACAAACTTTATCATGCCTTGCCGTCCAAGACTATTCAAGCTGCTGCCATCATCATTATCCTTTGTCCTTGATTTTTCATGAAATTTTCAGGATGATAAGCTTTATCATTTCTGCAGGCCAATTTGCAAAGTTGCAGGCCACTTTGTAATTCAATGTCAAGCCACGTTTCCATGAGCTTGAAAGCCAATTTGGATAGAAATTCTTTGGCTGCAATTTTTTACTTTGAAAATCGGTTAGACTGGACCACTTCAGAGATGGCTCAAGTATTAGATGCTAGTTAATAGTATTTCACCTCATGAATGCCATGGAAATGAAACTGATATATTGAGAAATACTGCATTAGAAGGGTTAAAGGTCAGTTAGAAAATGGTAGAGAATATATCTATCTATCTATCTATCTATCTATCTATAATGACTGCAACATTAATTCCTGATAGGATCCGAACCAAAATGGGATTTTCAGTGGGAACTTATGCCCCTTTCAGATGGATTCATACTGGTTTGCATATTTCGAGCACCTCATCATATGATATATATTTTATCATAGTAGCAAACTTTGCACTCTTTGTATCTTTATTAGGCAACATAAAAAAGAAAGATACATGGATATAGACGCTGCATGCATCACCAGAAAACACTCCTAATAACACAGCATACAATAGATTACAATCAAATGGAGGGAAATGGATTAAGCCTGGCTACTGGGAAACAAATCAAGTCATTTGCCCTAAGTAGAGTCATCCCATTCTTCTCTTCCATGTCAACGTTGCCAGCACCATCCCCAAGCTTCCATTCAAAGCACTGTATCATACAACCAAGGACAGTTGATACAATGCTGAGTGCTAGTGCAGCACCAGGACATCTTCTTCTTCCACTCCCAAAGGGCAAAAGATTAAAATCGTTTCCCGTCACATCTAACATCCATTGACTCCTCGCTTGCCATTCTTCACTGTTAAGAAACCTCTCTGGTCGGAACTCACGGTGGTTCTTCCACTGTTTTGGGTTTCTTCCAAGTGACCATACATTAACATACAGACGAGTATCTGCTGGGATTTCATAACCAGCAATAACACAAGCTTTAGTTGATTCTCTTACAATAAATGGTCCACTGGGATGAAGCCTTAGTGTTTCTTTCACTATAGCTTGTAAGTAAGGCAAGTTGCCAACATCTGATTCCTCTAATATTCTCTTCTTCCCAACAACACAATCGATTTCCTCTCTTGCTTTCTCCATAACGTCTGGGTTATTAAGTATCTCTGCAAGTCCCCATCCCATTGTTGTTGATGATGTATCAGTGCCAGCCCCAAATAAATTCTGCAAACACATCAAAGCATACAAAATAAAGGCACATGAAACAAATTACAACACTATATGTGCACATGAAACATACCAAAATGAAAGCCTTAACGTTTTCCCTTGTTAATTTGACCTCTGAGCTCTCATCTTCATAAAAATCAAGCAAAATATCGAGTAAATCTTTCACTTCATCACCAGTTTCATTCCTTTTCTTCCTTTTTTCTTCATGCTCTTTTATGATTCTTTCCATCATTGTATCATACCGGTGCCGAACTTCCACTAGTCTTTTCTTAAAACCCTGCAAATCCAAGTTCTTACAAAACCAAATAATATCAGCTAAATTAAACTTTGTGCCAAGGTCATTCATCTCTTTCATCATTTTCCTTATTTCGTCAGCTTTGTTCTCGTCACTAGAACATCGATGACTGACCGTCATTCGGGATATTGTGTTATTGGTCAATTTCATAAGCTCAGCTACAACATCAACAGATCCTCCTATTTCAGCTTTGTTTTTTATCATTTTGAGAAATGACCTTATCTCTTCACGTCTAATTGGAAGGAGCTTCTCTAATGTCCGGGGACCAAGTACTTCAGACATGCAAAGCTTCTTCATCAACTTCCAACGTGGTCCATACGGTGCGGTCGAAAAATCAGACGTGCCATAGGTAAGGTAATCGAAGTTGGCCATTTTAGGGCGGTCCAAATAAGATGTTTCATTAGTTCTAAGGAATTCTTCTGCTATTTCCGGGGATGAAACAACGACACAATGTTTGGAGCCAAGGTAGAAGGATACTATTGGTCCATAGCGGGTTGAGAGCTTGTGAAGCCCTCGGTGTGGTATAGGGCGAAGAAGGTGGAGATGTCCGATGATCGGTAAGGCTGGAGGGCTCGGTGGCCGTCGGCCCTTTGTCCGAGTCTTCACAAAGATGGCTAGGAACAAGAAAATGGTTGCTAGGCATATTGTGACAAGTATAGCATGATCTCCTAGATCAGCCATAGTTTGAACTTGTGAAAGATAAAAGAACTGATGCTATAGAGCTATTGCAGGGTGATAAAGAAGGGATGCTTATACATAAATAAAGATTGTGAATTATGATCTTGGGATATTCTTTTAAAATTGTAACCACCAGTGTATAATTACAAACACAACATAATCATAAATATATATTTTAAAAAATATAGGTTTAATTAAATCAATACAAAACACAAATAAACGATATAAAATAATCAACATTTATATACAACAATTATATATTATGAGACTAAAAGCGTCTCGTAATTTTTAAAGTAAACAAGACTTAATTATTTAAACATTTCTTTATTTTTAATTTTTAATTTTAAAAGTTATACAATAACACTGATTTCTCTAAAATTTTCATTTTAAATTTAACTACATAAGATTTGACGTTTTATTTAATGGTTTCAATAATAAAAGGACTTGATTGATATAACAATAATAATTTAAGAATGTAATAGAATATTTTGAAATTTGAAGATTAATTTAAAATGAATATCATAGTTTGAGATGTTGAGTGCAATTAATTTAATAAACAATAATAATTTATTTTTTAATAAAATGAAATTTAATAATTAATAACATTATATTACAAAAGTGTGATAATAATTCAAATATGCTTGATAAGAACATGAGTTGGGGCCTGGGGGGGCTACTAATGTATGTAGTGAGAGAGATATGTATTGTATTTAAATATTTTTGGATTACAATATAACTATTTCATGTTAATATCTCTAAAAATGTTGAAGTTGTTGAGTAGTTGTTAATCTCGTTGTAACTTTAACAGAAGTAGAATAATCAAATACACGAAGTTGTTTAACAACTTATTTTTATAATACCTTATTCAATGAGAAATCAGATTGGATCGGTTCGATTTTTTTTGTTTTTTCAATTTTTTTGAACTAAATTGGAGTATTTGATTTTTTTCATTTTCTGAACTGATGGACATATGAAACCGATTATTATTGAACTGTAGTAAATTGGTTCGATTTGGTTTGGTTTCGGTTTTGATTTTTCATATTGTTTTTAGGCCTTGGACATTTGAACTTAAATTAGATAAAATTATCTTTGGTTTTGAACTTTTTTTACTTTAATTTGATAAAATTGTTTTTGTATTATGTTTTTTAGACTATTTGAAAATTTTATTTTTTCATTTTATCTAAAAATAATCATTTATAAAATTTATAATTATAAATATTTATTAAAAATCTAATTAAACATTAATTTAACCACTCTTAATTTCACTAAACATCAAAACTCCAATATATTTCCTATCAATCATAAACAACTAAACCCAAATAAAAATGTTCACAAATATGTTAAACCAAAATTTGTCAATGAATTGTGAAATAAGTGCACAAAAGAATCAAGGTAACAATGTGAAATAAAGCAAATGACTTTGGAAGATTGAGGCTAAATTAGATTTAGGAGTTTTGTTATTTAATTATATGATATGTTAAAATATAATAATTAAGCTATATTTTAGACTTAGAAATAATTAGTTTTGTATTGAGTTTTAAATGAGTTTCTATATTAAAAAATTGGATTTAAAAAATTTAATCAAGTTTTTTTTTGGAAACTAAATCGAATTGAATGACATTATCTAACTAAATTTGAACCAAACTATAAAAATAAAATAAATAAAAAAACTCAAATCAAATCTAATTGTTAGTTCAACTCTGTTACTCAATTTGGTCTTTTTTTGTTCAGCCTTAAAATTTACTATAAATTCTCAATAAAGATATGATTTAAGCCCAAACAATCTTAGATTGTTGCATCTTACTCTCATACATGTACAATAAATTGATAAAACAACTCTATTAATACATGTAATTACACACATGAAATATCCCTTAAATGAATTGAATTTGTGCATCAACGCTAAATGATACTTCAATATAAAAGCTTTACAAATATCACTTCAAATAAACTTAAAAGGCTCAAACTCAATCTTCATAATCAATCTCAATATATAAAATATCACCCATATAAGTTATCTTTAAAATAAGATATAAAGTCAACCTTTAAAAGTATATCTTAATCTCTTCAAAAGCATATCTCTAAAAACAAGAATTGTTAATCCTTGAACATTCTAGACTTTAACACAATTTTATTTCCTTTATAATAATTATATCCTAATTTTTTAAAAGGAAAAATATTTTATTAAGTGAAATGAAAGTGAAAGAAACCAGGCATAGGAGGATGGACTAAACCCCAAGCCAACAGGCCTTACCCTATCAACCCAATTTATTATCCAAGCTATCCCCAACAATATGACTAAAAGAAACTGAAGACAAAACAGAACTTAAACAAGGAAGGATATGATCCCAAGTTGCATGATGTGTATATAATAAAGTTGCTCGAGCCAAAGAATGAGTGACCTTATTATCACTTCATCAAGTCTAATGGAAAAACACTTCATAACACTGATTTTTCAAAACAATGCAATCACCAATAACCATACCAAATTCAGATAGACTTACTAAGGAGCTTACCAAAGCATTACAAACTATCAAGCTATCTAGTTCAACAATAACCTTATCTAGTTGCAACCTTTTAACCTAAGACAAAGCCTTGGTAATATGTGGCTCCAACAGCCCCGATCTATGGCCTGAAATAGTTGCAACAAAATGGCCAATATCAACTCCAAAAATCACTACAAAACTCAAAGCTTCTTCAGTCTGAGAGGTTGCGACATCAGTATTGCATTTACACCACCCTGGTTCTGGAGGCATCCAAACAATACCAACATACAGTCCCTTGTGTTCTTGGTTAAGAAGTCGACGACTGTTGAATCCTGCCAATCATGCATGCAATTATTAGACAAGAAAATGTTTACATTGAGACAAGAAAATGTTATCTCATTGATTTTATAAATTCAAATTGATGATAAGTGGCACTGTAAGAATATTTACATTGCTAGAAAGACAACTTACTTCAGTAGATAATCTAAACAAGTCTGTAGTATTGTAAAAGAATCAAAGTAAGCATTTGATTCAAATACTCAGAAGGATTATTATGTCATCTAAAACTCCAATTAGAGAGATGAATTGTCTTATCTACCAAAGTAGTTGACTCCACGGGTGGAGACATAAATGTACTCATTGGAAGGATAATACATTGTACTAGATCCAAGTTGAATTAATTCTGAATCCGTTTGTGAATTAATTTATTTGTGACGTTCATGGTGTAACTTACCTAAATCCTGAGTTAGTCACTAACCATACGTATGTAACTCATGTGCTTTGATATAAGCGGAGGCTTATTCTTTAAAAATGATCGAGCCGATAGCCAGTTTGTTAGGTACATGACTTGTGTATGACATAACTTTACTAGCAACAATGAAATTCAAAGCTCGATTAAAGAGTTAACGATATCCTCTTATTGGCATTGGGTGGATTGATAAATATGGAACATGGTCATGGGTTGCTTATTCTCAAACGAGCAATTTATCACAGTCATTAGTTGATAATGATAATATTAATCATTAAGAAGACACAATGGTGACAATATGATAAAATAAAATTGTATTGAGTGAATGTATTTAACTCAAAGGAATCAAGGATATCATATGAGGGTAACACACACATGGCGAGGTCATTGGACAAAGCAATTAGATGAATTTTGTCACATCCCAAAAACTGAGTTAGTAGAAATTGGGTTAGTGAACCGAGAGAGTGGTCACGCCTTGTTTTTTTTTTTAAATAAATGTTGTGAAATTGCGTCAAGTAAATTGATCTAGTTCAATGGTTGAGTGTTATGTTTGTATGTGTGAGGTTCTAGGTTTAAATCTTTTCCCTTGAACTCTTAGTTTTTTTATTCCAACCCCTGACTTTGAATATTTAGCTTATATAGTAATTTTGTTCAACTATTGACAAGAATCAGCCTATTGGTTTAGTGGTAAGGTTTCAACTTATTAGGGGTCTCATGTTCAAATCTTGTGTGTGAAAGTTGAGAATATTTTTTTTTCTATTTCTCTACCTGTACTGCCCATATGGTAGAATTCAGGTTAAGTTTGAATTCTAAGGGAAATCTGATAAGAGGATAGTATATCAGTTTTAGTGGTGATATGGGCAGTTATCTAAAAAAAAATAAAAAACTTTTTTGAAAATTATTTTTCCAAAAACCTTTCAACCGTTCCATTCTCTTCATTTCTTATCTTTTTCTGTCTCATTTTATTCATTTTCCCTTTCACGTTTGTTTTTTCCCCTCTCCTTCTTTTCTTTTGTTATAGTAAAGCAACGGTAGTGTCATTTTCCTTTGTTTTTCCTAAAAATTCTTTTTAATTTTTCTCTCATTGCCTTCTTGATTCTCATTGCCATCTTACTCAGTGGTGTTGATTGGTAACACCTCGTTGTGGTATGGTCGAGTGTGTGTTAGAGGTCTAGTAAAGTCTTCTAATTGGTGGAAGAAAGTTGTGTTTTATGAGTTTGGAAATTGAGTTGTTATGTTATTGATTGATGTTGTTGTTCGGTTCTATTTAGGTAAAGATTTGGTAATGATTAACCATCTGGTGAACTAAGGACTTTTAAGGTTGCAACTTCTTTCAAGTGTAAGTGATCAAAGCTTTCGATTAGGGGTTGACTCATTTTGTTAAGGCCAAAGGTTAGTGGTTGTGGTCGAATTAGTATCGTTACTAATTGTTCATTCTGAATGTCGTTCTTAGGTTCTAGAATCTACATTGTGGTGTTAGCATCAAAAAATGACTAGGTGTGTAACGATAATCTCGAAAAATAATGAACGGTATAAAGCTGAAAAATTCACTATCGACGCCATACGGCCGTGTAGGCCACACAAGATAAGTTAAATGGGCCATGTAGGCCACACGAGCATGTATGAGGCCATGAGTCAGATCATGTGGGACATATGAGATGGGCTAGTTAAGCCATATGGGTCACGCAGGCGTGTGGGACCATTTTTAATAAAATTTAGTTAGGTTTGTGTTTTGACGTGCGATTCGAGGTCAGTGATTTCATAGGTTTTGTTAAGTGATATGTATAGTGTTTGTTTAATGAAAACTATTGTTTTGATATGATTGCATAAATTCTGGAGGTATGTCACCTTATAAAATCTGGTTTTGATATGTAAAATTGTGAACATTGTTAGCGTGATTCTGATTAGCTAAGTATATATGTTTATTGATGAGTTATGTTTGTTCTACTTCTCATAGCATATGACATTGTGGCTATTCTACTTAAGGTGATTTGTAATTATTGAAATCTGACATATTTGTTCTGCAAAGCATGAAATCTCATACCTACCGAATTCTATTAAATATACGATTGCATGTTCAACATGCTTATTGTTCTGATTCTGTATTTGGATGCCATGTCACATTTCATAGGTTTGGGATAATATGGTAAGGAGGAAGTTCTAGCTATTTAATGATCTACATTATCTGGTGGTTTATCCACGTATCTGTTCTGGCAGCTTGTTTGCAATTATAATGACACGACCACATATATCTGTTTTGGAAGCTTGACTGCAATATAGTGGCTTAACCACATATATCTGATTTGGTAGTTTAACTACAACTCTGGTGGCATTGTCCACAATTATCTGTTGGTGTGCTTTTGGATGGACGAGTTCTGGGGAACTCTATTTGGTGTGTAACGGAGTTGGGTAGGAAGTTTTCTGAAATATTTGCATTATATTTTTCGAAAATACTGTATTGACATAACCATGCATGCATAATTTTGCCCATTTGAATTTGATGAAATTCTATGCAATGTTTTGATCTGTTTATTATGTTATTTGTGTTTTTGTTTGAGTTGAAGTTACACTCCAAGCTTTATAGTTCACCCATTTTTATTTCCCCATTTCAGGTAATCAACAGAATTAGGAATAGGTGACGTTTAGGAACTTGGATCGATTTTCTCACTTAAAATGGTTTGAATTATTAATAATTAAAATTTCTGGACTTTTGGTTTTTGGACTAATTTTTGGATTAATTTCGGTTTCGGGTTTATTGTGTGGAGGTTTTTGTTATTTAGTTAAAGGTTTCTACATGATTTCTATCAATTAAAATAAATACTTGGTTTTTCAAAATTAAACAATCTAAATATTTTTCCGATGCAAAACTAAGTATAAAATTAAGAGTTTTTCAGATTACACAGTTTCCAAAGCTAGTTTTTAGTTTGAGATTTCAAACGAGAAGCATAATACCTCAAGATTTGGCCATAACGACTAGGCCGGATGTGGGGTGTTACAAATTGCTTTGGCAAAAAGTACATAATAATGTGTTTTCAATCATGATACTTTTTGTGGACTGACTCCATGATTAAGTAAATTGCAAATTATCAAAACGATACTTTTGGATGTAATTGTACTTATTCGAGCCTAATTGTATATGTTCGATTGGTCCCTCCGCTAGATCAACAAAAGGTCGGTCAGACTGCATTTGAATTAGAAGAAGATTCTACAACTTTGGAAATAATTTAATTGAGTTAATTTATTCGATGTGAAATTAAATTAGATGGTACTGAGAATTGTTCAAATAAAGAATTTGATTAATAAATTTTCTTAAAAAAATTAATTTAAAAAATCTCAGTGATTTTGGGAAAAATTAATTTTGATTAAGTAAATTTAAAATAAATAGATTAATTAAAATAAATATGATATTTTTGGAAATTAATTTTCAAGTCAGACAATTGGCCTAGTGGGTAATTGAACTTGAAAATTAGACACGAGTTTAAAAATTGAACCCAATAACCAAAACTCGAGACCAAAACTCAAAAACTGGTTGAACCGAGCCCTGTGTATGAAACTAGGCCGATGGTCCAACTAGTGGCTGGACCAAAATAGTCAGCTCGTTACTAGCCTAGATTGAACCGGCAACAGTCGAATTAGTCAGGCCCATTAGGGAAAAACGAAGACAGTTCGGGGTGCTAGGGGAGTCGCGTCAGCAATGGCACCGCCGGACATGCCGGTGATCTAGAGGTCAACGAATGGTCAGCGGCAGGGGTTTTTCGATGGTAGAATAGTGGAAAAATTAGACTCCTAGTGGAACTCTATTAGGTAAGTTGATTTCAAATTAACTTTTCCAAAGATAATATTTTATTAATTTAATATTAATGTGATTAATTCTAATCCTAGTTGAAATTTCTCTAAACTCTCTCTATATAAAGAAAACATGAGTCATTATTCTCATACACTTGAATTGAAGAAAAGTTGCAGAGAGAAATTATTTTGTGAAATTTTTTTTGATTTTAAGCGAGCCCACACTCAACAAACATGAGCTTGAGGATAGCGGAGAAGACTATTAGGTCGGAGCATTCATCCTAGATGAATCATAAAGAAATGATTTTGATTAAGTGTTTATTACTTTAAATAATACAACCAAGTTTTTGTTTTTGAAAAAAATTTAAAACTCTGATTTTCCCTCAAACCTATTTTCCGCTACATTTTTCGAACCCGATTTTCCAACACTCCATACCATTGAAAGGGCCAAAGGCAAGATAAAAAGTATTATCATTACAAAGCCAAAGATCTTGATAGACACAAATCGATTTCCTATTTCTAAAACTCCACCGAACCCCTCTACATAATAGTTGTTTAGACTCGTACAAGCTCTTCCACACATAACTTGGGTTAGTACCTTCAATCGAATCAAAGAGTCTACAAGTAGGGAAATAGCAAGCCTTAAATATTTGGCTAACAAGAGAATCCAGAGAAGAGAAGAGTCGTCAACTTTGTTTACATAGCATATCAAGATTAAATTAATGGAGATCGCGAAAACCTATACCACCAAGCTTCTTTGGCATGCATCATATTTCCCAACTAACGCAATGGATCTTCTAGCATTCTCCTTCGAAACCCACCAATATGAGTTCATAATGAGCTGAAGATCCTTACAAAGCCCCTTTGGAACCAAAACACACTCATAGCAATAATTGGAAAAGCCAAAAACACATTTTTTATGACAAGCTCTTGGCTAACTTTGGAAAGGAACCTGTAAGAGAGTCTAGTCTTCAATCTCTCCTTGATAAAGTAGAAAACACTCTTCTTATTACGGCCCATAAGTGAAGGCAATCTGAGATAACGACCATGATCAAAAAGTGTAATTGTCTGATTTTCAGTAGTACCGAAGAATGCAGTTTTGGAACCCTATTTCCTGCAAACTGAGCCTGTAAATATTAAATATGAATATTTACAGAGATAATATAAAAATATATTAAATATTGGTTGAATAATTGTTAATTAAGACTTAGGGACTAAATTTTAAAGTTCAATCACTATACATCTCCCCTAATTGAAGTTAAAATGTAATTATGTTAATTAATTAAGAAATATTAAGTTAATTAAGTATTAATTATCATGGCTAATTCTTCATAGGAAAGAAAATAGAAAAATCTTTTTTAAGATTTTGACATTCGACCAAGCAAATTAGTATGTAATTTAATTCCTTTTCGTATAATTTTTATAGTTTTGAAGTCATGGAAGCTTTGATTTAGCTAGCTCATGTACCAATTCATAAAGCTATTAATGTATTTTAAAGTTTCCATTATTGATTTCTTGAAGAATTAGGCTTGAAATTGATAGGTTTTAAGCTTAGATTATGAAAAGGACTAGATTGTAAAGTTAATTTAGCTTAATTGTTAACTTTGTTACATTAGGGACCAAATTGAATAAAAGTAAAATTTGTCATGAAATTATGTTAGAAATAGAAAGTGTAAGGTCTCTAATAAAAGTATGTGAAATCAGATTTTAATCCAAAGCTAAAATTTTAAAGTTATACTTATCTCGAGTTCAAGGATTAAATTGAATAAAATGTAAAACACTGGAAATTTTGAATAATGGAATGATATAGGATCATGCATACCATGGTATATGTGAAAATGTTTGGTATTGATTGGTTATATAAAATAATTGTATAGATCAAGATTTGGAAGATTTGGATCAAACTAGAGCTAATAGGGGAAAAGCTAAAATTGTGGATTAGTCCTTAAAGCATTCAATCTTTTTACATTTTTAACAAGTAAGTTCATATGGAATATACTATCTCACTTTTTATTATAATTGTATGGTTGCATTTAATTTAATATATGAATGTTTCTATATGGCTACAATATTAAGGAATTAGGCACGTTTAGCTAGTACTGGATTGAATTGAAATAGTGTGTGTTGATTGATGATTATGAAATAATACAAGGTATAAATGTGAAAATATGAATGATGACGTGATATAGAAAAAAAGATGTTACCCTTTTTATAGGGTGTCATATGTAAATGTAAACAATTACAGTGATTATATTGAAATATGTGAAAATTGGTGCCTGTGTGAACTTAGTAAAGGTTAGGATATGATTAGCATGTCAATAGAGTCTTGTGTGCACTTGCACGAGATTTATTGCAGATGCTAATAAGGTCCAGCATTCATTGCGAATTCTCAAGTATTATATCACACAGATTTAGCTCAGATGAGTAATCTGAAGTGTCGTTATAAAGGTTTAGCCCGAACGAGTAACCTAATGTATATATATACTTAGCTCAGACGAGCAACTAATGTGGTATAGTTTACTCTTGTATCTGTGTCCGCTTACTAGGGTTCATTGGGTGAAACGTTATAAATGAAATTGAAATTTTAAAAATGTGATGAAATAGACTTGATATCCAAATTAAAAATTTATTGAAGGGATTGAATTGTAATGGTATATTCTTCTGATTGTTTATGGCAAAGGTGATTGAATTGAATCATGTTTACTTGGTATAATCTTATGATTTGCTGATTGAATTTGCCATTTTGATAAGTTATATGAAAATAACATGAATTTTGTATGTTAATTTACATGTAATACTTAATGATCATGTTATAGATATTTGCTCACCTTGTTTATGTTTTGATTGTCATGTTCTAGCCAAACTTTTGTCAAGCTAATATAATTTTAATGCTTATTGTAAAAACAAGGTAAGCTTAGTATTTTTCCATTTGAACTTACTAAGCATTTTAAATGATTACTCCTGTTGTGTCCTTCCCTTGTAAATCGTTTCCTTGCAGAACTAGTTTATTCAGATCAACGCAAAGCTCACACCATCAAAAGACGATAGAATTATGTTCATTTTGAGTCTAATGTTGTGGCGTGTATATAAAGGCACTTGTTGTCCATATAGTCATCTTTAAGTGGATAATTATGTAACATATTTAAATATATTTGAAATTGAGTATTAAACTTGGCATACGATCTATTAATGCATGGTTTGGACTTGTTTAATGTTAGTCTATGAGTGATTATGCACTTGCAAGAAACTGAGATGCTAAAGGCTACATAAATGGAGTAGTTGAGTAAGTCAAGTTGATGAATGACTTAGGGTTTCTATAATTGAATGTTAAGCATGATGTAAAAGTTAAGTTATGCATGGTTTAGCTCAAATTGTGGAGATATATGTTCCTAGTTTAAAAATGGCTTAGTTAGAAATAAATTAGAATTTAAAAAAAAGTACTTTGGTATGAAAAAAATTGAGCATATAATTTGGATAAGTTTAGTTGATGTTCTTGTAAACTGTATCATGTTAAAGGTTGATTTCAAATGTTAATGTTCTTGATTTGTTATCTTTTGACATGGATTGTGGTTGATTTCAATAGAGAAAGATATCATGTAAGCATTAAGGTATTTGTTGGAGGCTTGAAATAGGTACCAAATGTGTATTTTACCAAAAATAGGGGTGACGTCGCAACCACGAGGCTACAACGTTGCAACATCGTTCGATAATAACTGACGTCATGACATGAATATTCATGTCATCACGATGTAACTCACTGAGTTGATGATGTTGTGACGAGAAATTTATGAAGTCGCGACATCGGCCAGGGATTTTGAAAACTTTACAATTTGATCATAATTCATGCTCGGGTTAGAAAAAAAGCTTTCGTAAGCTCGTGTGGGATCTGGAATTAATTGTTTAACATAGAATAAATGTGAAATACATTAATTAGTTTTTGTAAATGGTTGTATGGAGAATTTGTGATTATAGTTACTCTGGCAACGGTTGTAGCATCTCGTAGCACGAACCTGACGATCGGGTCAAGTATAAGGTGTTACAAATGGTGCATTCACTCCCAATATAGTTTTAATACTAGGAACAAGATGAGGCACCATATTAAGAATGAAAAAGATCCCAAGTTTCTAATAATTGTTTGCTTGGCTAGACGTTCTCTCATAAACATTCAGAATAGATTTAACCCTCTAACTATCATCCATCGTAACGTAGAAGAAAAAAAATTGTCATAAACGAAAAATAGGTGTGACACTCAATGAGCTCCTCTACACACCGCAACCCATGTATACTCCCACTTTTCTCAAATTTTTTAAACAAACTAGACAACCTTTCAACATAAATAATAAA
Source organism: Gossypium longicalyx (assembly GCA_025698465.1). Taxonomy (NCBI): domain Eukaryota; kingdom Viridiplantae; phylum Streptophyta; class Magnoliopsida; order Malvales; family Malvaceae; genus Gossypium; species Gossypium longicalyx. The sequence continues at coordinate 4,140,050 of CM046995.1, read as the reverse complement.
CAAATATAGCGAGAGCGTACTACCTTGTCACAACCCAACAGTACTCAGCACCCCTCATTTTATCATTAAGAGAAATTAAATTATTAAAGTCTTTGATATAAGCCCACGGATGCTCATTTAAACCAACCAAATAATGCAACAAGCTCTACAACTTTTCCTACTCAATTGGTGTAATACCCTGAAAATATTTACAGTAAGATATTATCCTTGATATAGTAAAATAAGGAAATAAAGGAAAAAAAAAAAAGGAAATTTTGAGATATGTCAATATTGAGAAGTATATTATGATATATTAATTCAAGAAAGGACTAAATTGTAAAAGTGAGAAAAGTTTTGTTGCACAAGAGTAAATACTCAAAATTTGAGGGGTTAAAGTGTAAATATGAAAAATTTGAAGGACCAATAGTGTAAATATTTTAAGAGTGGAATAATCTAGAAACTAAGGAAAATGGATGAATTAGGACCAAATTGAATAGATGAAGAAATTATGAGGGACTAAATTGTAATTTTACCAAATTAAATGATGACTTAAGGATGAAATTTTAAAAGATAATGAAGGGCAAAATGGTCAATTGGAAGAGAGAGAAATCTAGAAAGTAATAATGATGCTAGAGATATTTTGATATTTTATAATTATTTAATTAGATAAATATTATTTTATTAATATTTTAATAAGATATTTTAATATTATTTTATTATTATTTTATTATTATTTTATTAGTATATAAAGAAAGGAAGATGAGAAATTCTCATCCATATTTCCCATGCACTAACGTGAGAGAAAGAGAGGAAGAAAGAAAGTTTTGCTTTCTTTACAATTTGGTCCTTTTTACCAAAAATTCACCATTTTCACCCAAAAATCAAATGAATTTCCATAGCTACCAAAAGAGAAAAATGTTAAGGAGACCATGGAGAGTTAGAATATCAAGTTGGATTCAAGAAATAGAAGCTGGAGGAGAGAGAAAATCAAGTTAAAGATTAGTATCAATAGAACAAGGTAAGTATATCAAGATTTCAATATGTTTTTAAGTTTGTTATTATTGACAAAGCATGGAAATAATGTTATAGTAGAGTTTTCTTACATAAGGTCCTATGTTCATGATATGTTAGTGAAGAGAAAATAAGAGAAAGTGATGAGAAATGGTGTAGAAAAAGAAAATAAGAGTGTTATAACATGGTAATTAATATTTTGTACTAAAACAGTTTTGGACAGCAGCAGTAGTCTAACTTTGAAAAATCATCAAAAATTGTAGAAATCTAATTATAGGATGAATAAAATATGAAATTAAATCTTTTTAAGTCTAGTTTCTTATAGAAGAAATTATGTAAGCAATGGAATTGTAAATCATGAGATATGATGAATTTTGTGAGACAAGGTCAGAATGATTTCGGGTTCCCCTGTTCTGACTTTGTAAAATCATAAAAATTTGGATAAAAATAATTAGGGGTTTAAATTTATATTTTTAGAATCCTGAATGAGTCTATTTTCAATATAAACAAACGGGAACATCATTTGAATTCTGTACAAGGAGATAATTAATTTTTAGTGAAGAAGGGTCAGAACTGTTAGACAGCAGAACAGGGGTAATTTTAAAGAATAAACTGTACTTATTGGATAAACTAAAAATTCTGAAAATTTTATGGTAAGAAGATATATGAGTCTAGTTTCAGGGAAAATTAGCGGATCTTAATTTTGAGTTCTATAGCTCCAGATATAAATAATTTAGTGACCATGATGCAGATAGACAGCTTGAATATTCATAAAAGTAAATAATAAAAATTATGGATAATGTTACTTACAAGTGTATTATCTACATTAAGGATGTGGAATGGAGAGGAGGAGGAGGAAAAATATGTATGAATATTCATCTAGCATGGCTAATTTGCATATTCTAGGCTCAAGGACTAAAATTGAATAAAAGTAAAATTTTATGGGCAATTTTGTAAAAATGTAAAAAAATGATCAAATTGCATGAAATGGATTATTTTATTATTTAAATAAAAAAATTGAATGAAATTATTAATTTAGTTCAAGATCGGGGGAAAACATGTTTTAGGGATTAAATTGAAAAGTGTTGAAAGAATAAATTGAAAAGTGTTGAAATTATAGAAAATTCTGATATTTTATAGAATTCATGGACTGTTATCAATATATATAAGAATAATAGCTGGAAATAAGGATTAAATTGCAAGAATTTTATTTTCCGACCCTAAGGATGAAATCGTCATTAATTAAGAGTTCGGGGCAAAATGGTAAATTTTGCCTAAAGCATTAATTAAATGCATTAGTATATGAAATGAATGAAAATGATGATCAAATTTATTTATAAAGATCCGAACGACTCAAATATGAGACTCGATCGTGAAAAAGAAAAGATATCGGATTAATGAAATTATAAACACAAACAAGCAATGAGGTAAGTTTGTGTAACTTGAATTGTATTTTAAATACTTGAAATATGTGGTTATGTGATTAAAATATGATTTGAATATTCAATTCATGATATTTGATGAAATATTGATAATACTCGAAATAAATTAAAAATAAATCTCGGTTGAATGAAAAGGAAAAATTCGATGGATCTCGAAAAGGAATTGACGGTAAAAGGATCTAGCCCGGACGGGTGATCCTATCTCGATATAGCCCTCCAGAAGAATATGTGGAAAATGGATTTAGCTTGGACGGGTAATCCGAATTAGGTCCAATTTAGCTCGACTGGTAATTCAGATCAAGCTCATTAGAGTAATTGTCGTTGCAGAGGATTTAGCTTTGGTGGTAATCCCGACAATACTCTATGAGTTTATATTACTGAGGATTTAGCTGGACCGGTAATCCCATTGTAAGGATGAGGTTCGCGGGAGTGTGCTCTCTCGATATGAAGCGTGTAAGACCATGGTTGAAAGATACCATGGCAACTGATATGAAACGTGAAAGACCATGGTTGAAAGATACCATGGCAACTGATATGAAATGTGTAAGACCATGGTTGAAAGATACCATGGCAACCTGATATGAAATGTGTAAGACCATGGTTGAAAGATACCATGGCAACGTGATATGAAATGAACAAGACCATGGTTGAAAGATATCATGGCAACATGATGAGAAAATGAGTAAGACCATAGTTGAAAGATACTATGGCATCATGTCAAAGATGAATAAGACCGTGGATGGGAGATGCTATGACATCTGTTGAACAATTGATATCCAGGTAATATGTATCAGATGACGAATGGTTATATAAAATGGTTGTGTGTAATGTTTACAAGAACTGGTCATATGGAAATATATATGTACAAAATAGTTGTATGAAATAATTATGAAGATAGATAAACGAAATAAGTATGAGTACGTGGAATATAAATTATGTTAGGTTTGATATAAGCTATTATCGGAATAAATATACATAAAATATATGGAAATGATGGAGTATGAAATATTAATATAATGAAATGAATCATATATGCTTATGAAGAAACGGTAAGAGCATAATATGTTTCATGACATGTACATATATGATTATCTTTGATATGTTGATACAAGAAAATTATGTAAGTTGAGACTATTATTGAACTCAAGTACGATATGTCAAGAAAATAGTTATATCAATGTTGAATTTATATGAGATATGTGCAAGTACACTAACAATATTACTGTTTGATGCTTATACAAGTACTAATCTGTTGATTGAATGGTAATATATTTATTTACATGATGCATTGAATCGGTAAGCATTTAAATTTTTTTAAGTAATCTGCAAATGGTAGTAATGCTCCGAAACCCTGTTCTGGCAACGGATACAGGTTAGGGGTGTTACAATTGGAACCCATAGAAATCGGTTAATCTCCACTAGGGGCAACATACTACATCCACAAGCATATCAACATAATTAGATGAATAACTCAAAATAAAAACATCCACCATGCGCTTCCAAAGTACAACTAAACTACCACTTCTACCTACTCTATCATAAAACAAGAATCATACTTGAACCAAACACAAAGCTCTTCCATTCTACTAGCATCCACCGTTTCCATCAAAAAAACAATAATGGGTTTATTCGAATTTAACAACTCAATGAGAGCTAACACTGCTCAAGGATTCCCCAATCCCTGACAGTTCCAACTTAGGCTATTCATTGTTGTCGGCTGACTTGTTGAACAAGTCCATCTAAAACCAAGTTTGTAGAAGAATGCGGAAGGACAAAAGAAGAAGTGACTTTACCACACAACTTTTTGTTAGTAAAAGACCTGTTTCAATATGAGGACAGTTCTTAACAAAAGTTGCATCCATAACCACATTTTCATTTTCATGCAAACTATTCTTAGGATCCTTTATGGACCCTAAAGAGAACCAACAGTTATAACCACATTTGAATCTCCAAACCTAACCCATTTAGTAGTAGTAGTAGTAGTTGAATTAACCTGAAATTATTTTGAAAAGAAATCAAATTGATTCTCAATCCTTGAATTACACGTGCTAGTACATACAACATTCATTCTTTCTTGAAAAATCGCCCCTAATCTAACAGTGGACTCTTGTTGCATCTCCTAGCACCAAGGGACTGATTGTTTTCGTGACACAATTCTCTCATCTGCCTAGATTGTTTTAGGCCACTCATAGACAACATTCTCTTCCCCCATCTCTATAAGCACATAAAAAACAAACTAGAGGGATATGTTCATAACTAAAACTGACTTGGAAGAAATCATCACCTTGCTTAAGAATCTTCTTCTAGCGCAAAAAAGGTTGTTGAACATCCAAACGAACCGACACCTGCGTATACATAATCCAACCACCTCTACCCACCAACGTATCATAATCTAGGAAAGACCCCATGTTATTCCCCAGCCTCTTTGCCAGTGATTCCAATGCAAACCCAAGGGTAGGTCATGCACCGAAACCCAAAAATCTATAAAATAGAAATTGACATACTCCGAATTCTCTCCCTTTGCCAACTGATGAATAAGAAAAACAAAATTATTGAAAGTCCAAGGTCCCCCACAAGCCATTCTTTTCGAGTTGACTTTATGAAAAATTTGAAACGAATAAAGATTTTCACCTAAAGGTCGAACATGGGCACATTGGATCGACCTCCAAATATTAAGGAGTGTATGCTCCATCGCATTGAAATTTATCATTCGTTCACCCAAAATTTTTCCTACCACACAAAGGTCATAATCAGTATCAATATTAAAAATTTCCTTTGCCTGCATAACCAACTCGTCTTCTTCATTATCTCTAATTGAAAGGTTTTGAAAATTAGGATCCATACCTGAAACCAAACAGATAGTTGAAAGAGCAATATGAAACACATGCACAAGACAAAATGACAAAAGTTGCACTTTACAAGCCCTAAAATGATAAAACCCTTATAGGGAGGCGTGAAAGAAAAAAAGTAAGGCGTGAAAGGCAAGACTAAACATATACGAATAAATTATTATCCTAAATTTGTTACACTATTACAAATATAAAACATGTAAAAAAATAGTTAATTTAAAAATGCAACTTTGTAGCCAACAACCTTTTGACCTAGTGACAAGAGTATTATGTTGTAAGCATGATAGCTTGTTTTCGATCTCAAGAAACCCCATTCCCCTCCCCTGATTATAAAAAAATGCAATTTTGTAAATACTTGTTGTAATGTTTTTGAAAATTGATCCATTTGAAGCAACTTATCTTAAAGATTGGATCAGAACAGATCGAATCGAATCTAGCAATCAGATCCCTTGAAATTAGGAAATTGGATCGATACTACATTGAAGACGTATCCTTAATATCTCCTAAGTATCTTAGACTTTATTAATATATTGTATATGTTGTTTCAGTAGCTTTTTAATAGGGAAGATTGATTAGAAAGTGATCTAGTATGTTAGTAAGTTGAAACTAGTATATATGCTTAAGCCTTGTATAGGTTTTTGTATCGAGAGTTTTAGAACTTATATCTTCACTAAGAAACTTGTTAGTAAAAAGGGCATTGCTAAGAACACAAAGAAATTGGTGCATAAGTTGGTGGACACTTCTCTAGGCACTAAATGAGAAAACATAAAGCATACAAAACACAAAGAAATGATTACGCAATTCGATTTCCCTACATATATGGGCTCTGTAAGAAATATGCACTCTCTTCAACAATTACAAAGTGAACATACTCAATCACATACACTGTGATTGTTTCCCTCACCCTTGCACTTTGAAGATACAATACTCTCACCACTATGAACACCGCTGTGATCACAACAAGTAAAACCACACCAACAGGTTTTACCTTAAAAATATCACTCTTATAAAATATTCTCATAAGAACAAATTAAGTGCCTAATAATTAATACATTTTCCTATGCAAGTCTCTTAAATATATGACCTGATTTCGAGACTTACAATATAATATGTAATACAATCCCAATAAAATAGTAATTCCATCAATAGTAATACAATATGCTAATAACATACATGCTAATTATAAAATCTTGGCAGCTCAACATCAGAATCACGATTCAATCTAAAGCCCAAAATCTAAGGGATTGTTTTGAGGAATTTTGATCCAAATCAATTACCAATATTTGTATTCATTAACAATATGATCTTTCATAATGAGCTAGATATTCACCAAGTAATCAACATAGCCTAAATATAAGGTTTAATAAATTGCCAACAGCTAAATATGGAAATTGCTTCCATATAGATTTGATGGGTAGAAAAGTGGGCACTTCCTTTGGCACCAAATTACCAATTTCATATTTTTCAATTGAAATTATAATTATGAGTGCATTCAAAGTGTAAACAAGTGTTTTACTTAATTTACAACCTATGTTTTTAGAGGGGAACTTAGAGAAGAGTGATCTAGATTTTTAGATACAAAGGTGAGGTTGTTAAACTAATGTGTGTTAAGACTTAAATCAATTGTATAAGGTTGAAAGATAGTAGATTATCTCTCTAAATAAGGACCCAAAGATGTAGGGAAACTAAACTGTATAAGCAACTCGCTTGTATTCTTCATTCTTTATCTCAATTACACTCCCAATGCCCACTACTCTTATCAATGCCTACTTTCTTTCTTCTTCTTCTTTTTTTATATAAAGCCTAGAACTACCCATAGCCCTTCTCCAACCTTAAATAAGAGGATAAACACTGCTTACTTTATTCTTACAATCATCGATTTATCTCTTCAAATGTATTAATATATTTTTTATTTAAAATAAATACAATTTATAAATACATTAATTATGTGTTAGTTAACAATAAACTAACTATTTTTCATAATAAATATTATTGGAAAATATTAAAATTAATAAAACTTGTATTTTATTTGATGAGGCTGATTTTGATAATTATTATAGCATTCTTAATAAAATATTTATTGAACTAAACATATCAATTTAACTTATTCAATATTTTAATTAACACCTTCTTATGTATGCTAAACATTACAATGTTATTGTTTATCATTCACGTCATTAAAATTATAAAAAATATATATATTTCATTAAAATCATAACTTGAAAAATTACTAATTAATATAGAGAGAGATGATAGATAATATATTACATTAATTATTACATAAAAATTAGGTTTATGTGAGGGGACCAAATTATGATATTGATTTGCTACATTACTTAAATATATATAAGAAGAAAAAATTGATATTGATTTATTAATTTCATTGAAATTTGACCACAACATTAGAGGCTACTTTAAAATTTATTTATTTCTTAGTTATACTTTCATGTCATACATGGTCCCCTTCATATGGTTATATACTTATATATAATTATTTAGATAGTTTAATAATTTTTGGTATAATAACTCTCAATACTCTCTTTGTTGTGATAATATTTTTATTTGGTCTTGATTGTTGTGATAATCTTTTATATACACAAAGTCTTGGCTAAGCGAATTATAATATATAAAAAATTACTAAAATCAATATCCAATAAATTTAAATTTGAATACTAGTATATGTAATTTTTTTTCTTAATCTTAGACCAGGTTTATCGGTTTATACCAAAATATTAAAAGCAAACCCTAAATAAGTTGAAAACAACTGACAAGCCAACATGAAGTTAAATATTTGAAGTGTCATATCGCGAGCGGCTGCTCAAAGGGCTTAATTCACAAGCCCGAGAGTGCCTTGGTTGGTTGTACCTGTAAGACTTAGGAGAGGTATTAGTATTGTGCATGAGAATAATTATGAAGTTACTTGAGCGCAAGACAACTTGAACCACTAACCTGAGGTTTATAGCCCACTTACCTACAACTATGGTACCACTTGGGCTACGTAACTTCATAGATGTTCTCACGCACAATGCTAACAATTCTCCCAACTCTTGCAAGTGCCACCAACCAAGGCACTCTCGACTCTGTGACTCAAGCTCTCTTAATAGCTGCTCACGGCACGTGATTCTCAACAGAGCACAAAAAAACAAAATCTCAATATAGAAACAATACTTTTAATTATTGATATTCAACCGATTACTTAATAAGTAACAATTTAAAAATTTCTCTAAAAATTCACCTCTAAACCAAACTCATTCACCATGACACTTTGGAAGTATCTAATGATTGCAGTCTATATATACGATAAAGATTTTATGTTATATTTTATGTTATCCTATCTTCAAAATATATTAAAAAAACAGATGGAGTGTTGGGAAAGGAACTAATTTGGCTACAAGCTTTTGGAGTTCCAAAATAATTGTGGAAAAAGTTATTTATATCCTAAGGTCATTATACCATAGCTTTTTCTTTTATGATTCAAATTATTAAACTGAAAAATCCTATGTTACCATCATCTTTAAAAGTGGTACATGAAGTCGAAACTGGTCCTCAATATCTCTTCTGATTCTATGTAATTTCGTGATGATTCAACATGTTTACCCTCTTAATATCCATCTAGCATTATTTGATTTTTAGGATTCAAGTTTAAATAAACTTTTTTTTCTAATAAATACCCAATCTAATATATAACTAGTAAAATCATTGCAATTGATGATGAGATTAACTATTTTTGTCAATAAATTATTAGTTTAATTCACGATTTAGCCTCAAGTATATCTATTTTCTCACATTTGTATTTAAATTTTTTGTTGTCTTAATTTGATACTTAAAGTATATCTTCGTTATATTTTTTAGTTCGTTTTCTGATAGATATTAAAAATATTTCTTATAGCCAATCACAAAGCATCACTTACTATCTTTATGTAAAAAATAAATATTTTCTTCTAATAAATGTATATACACATTAAAAGTAGAAATAAATATATAAAATGTTCAAATGTATAAAAATAAAATCTAGAAAAACTATATATTTTATTAAATAAAATTTACAAAAAAAAACACAATAATTGATAAGATACTAGTTGAAATTAAAAATATTATTTTAAAAAATGTAAAAGGATTTGTAAAAAAAAATTAAAAATAATTAAAAAGGTTTAATAATATTTTTTACAAAATTCTAAAATATATAATTCTAAAATTCTAAAAAGTATTTAAATTTCAAGTTTTTTTTAAATTACTTGAAATTTAAATACATTTTTAATTTTTATATATTATTTTCACTTCTTAAAATTTATAATTATATATTTTAAAAATTTATAATAAAAATATTTATTTTTAAACTTTTTAAAAAAATTATTTTATATATTATTTATGATTAATTAATATATAATATTAAAAATAAAAAAGGACACATGGAATGTTTTAATAGCGCCACGAGGCCAATCAATACTCAATCAACGACTGGTCAAGAGCTGGTCAAAATCAAAAGTGTTTTTTAATATTTAGGTATCAAATTGAGACAAAAAAATTTAAATACCAAAGTAAAAAAATAAATATACTTTCAAAGCTAAATCGTAAATTAGACTTAAATTATAAAGTAATAACCAATTTAGTTTCTATCAAAATAAACAAGGCAATGTAATAATTGCAGTATTTGAAACTAAGTAAATAAAGGCAGTTGACATGACCATTAGTAAATGTTAATGTGATTATATATTAAGGTTATTTGAATCGAATTGGGTGGCTCATCAAACTGGTTGAACCAAAAATCAGCTAAAGTACTTGTTTAAGGAAGGGCATTGATCTAGTTGACTTAGGAACCAATATATTCCAGTAAAAAACCAGTTGAATCAGGCAGTTGAATTGGATTTTTGATTTTTTTTTTATTTTTTATAAATTTATTTAATTGAGTTAATCAATCCGATTAAACCAACGAACCAATGACTTGACCAATTCGACTATTGATCTGGTTTTGAAATTATATATATATATATATATATATATATATATATAAGTAGCTACTTGTAGAACAACAAATGGTTGAATTATTTTTTAGAAAAAACTACAGTAAAGAAACCTTATAAAATATTCTACAAATTCAAAAAATTCATAAAACAAATTTGAAGTTTCAAAGGTTTATAAAGAAGTTTCAAAGTTTTTGGAAAAAAAAATCTAAAGAAGTTTTTAAATCATTATGAAAAGGGATAATTTTAAAAAGTGAACTTTAATTTAATGTACAATGTGATACATGAATTTTGGTTTGTACAATTTATAAATGTAATTTTGGTTTGATTCAATTTCCATATATTATTGGCACAATTATTATCATGTTTAATACTCACAAATAAAAAATGTTATTTTAGTTAATGGATTTAAAATTTAATATTTGAATTAAGACTAAAATTTTAAAATTCAAAAAAGTATAGGGACAATAAATGATCAAATTGGAGAATATGGGCAAAAATTACAACTTATGGATAATACAATTCAAATAGTGTAACGCCCCAATTTTTCCTATTTCTGCTTCTGTGTAAATTTAATAATAAATGTGTATTTGTTTCAGTGGTTAAATATTTTAGGTGTATGTGAGAAGTCCTGAGTTCAAACCTTACATTTAGCAAATTTTGTTATTTTTGGAATTAAGCCCTATCTTTGTTCTGTGGGCTTATATTTAATTGCTTGTAATTTCATATTAAAATGAGTCTGTTGGTTTGAGTGGTAAGGGAGTTAAAGTGTGGGAGGTCTTGTGTTCAAATCCTTGCGTAAGTGTAGGTATTATTTTTGCTCGGCTCTGTGATAGAGTTCCAATTGTATTAGAATTCTGAGTAGTGGGTGGTTAGGATTGTGGATGTGCTGGGGGTTGAGTGAAATTCATCTTTTCCCGAAAAGTCTCTTCCTAAGAATCTGACCTTTTTTTTTCCTCTCCCCTCTCTGCGTTTTCTTCTTTTTCCTTTTCTTCTTGGTTTCTCTTCATTTTGGGTGAATTTGTCTCATATTTTTGGTGGTCGGTTCAAGGTGGTTGTTCGTTGGTAGGTAAGGGTTGTTTGGTTTTGCTCGATTAGGGAGTTGTCCTTAAATTTGTGTTTTGTATTCTCAAAATCTATTCGTTGGATTTAAAGTTGTGTTTTGACAGCAACATATTGAGAAGAACGGGACCTACCTCTCACGGAATCATAGTTGGGAGTGTTCGAGGAAACGGGTAAGCGTTGGATGTTCGATTTTTTCCTTTGACTATTTTGAGGAAGTTTTTTTTAATATCGATTTAAGTGATTAATTCAGTGTTTGTTGGTCAATCTTAGGTGCTGTGTGGTTCAAGGGTGTTTTTGCATCAAATCGATACTAGGTGTGTACTAGAAATGCAAAAAAATTAACGTCGACAAAAGCCAGAAAACCATACTGTCAACTCCACATAGGCATGTGGTCACCCGTGTGGTAGGCCGTGTGCGAGAACACGACTGTGTGGTCGACGAAGGCATGGTTTTGCGCAGCACACGGCCATGTGGCCGTGTGGGCCACAAGGGCTAGGTCAATTTAGGCGTGTGGGCCCACATGGGCTTGACACACGGACGTGTGGATTCTTGGGTCAGGTCATATGGGCCACATGGGTAAGGCCAATCTGGGCGTGTGGGCCTACACGGGCTTATGGGCTCATAATTCTAAAATATTCCCTAGGGTCGCACTGGTCGTTCCGTTCGACTGTGGACCTACCGTAAGGTCAATAAGGGCTAATTATATCTTTATCTATATGCTATGAAATTATGTTAGACTAACCTGATTAGGATACTAATGTATCCATGATTATTCGGATATATGTGTATCTGTTATTTGTGTAAAGCATGTTGAGCATGTTTAGTTTGATAAATCTGTATCTGATGTCTTCATCTGTTTTGGGGTATGTTTTATCTATATGTGGAGGAAGTGTTTTGAATGGCGATCATCGCATATATTCTGGTAGCTTGGCTGCACTATATCTGATACGTGTCGTAACGACACAAAATAGTGTGTAGGGATAGGTGGGTGTTTTTAACCCCACATGGTGTGATGGGATGGTCAGAGTTGGTGTGTAGAGGATGGGGGTAGGACCTTGCTTATCTGAATCTGTTATCTGATCTGTACATCTATTTCTGTAACTGTATCTGATAAGGGCATAAGCTCGATTCTGTATCTGATTGTCTGAAATGTTTTTGTATGTTTACTTGTCTAATTCTGCTAGGTTACACACTAAATTTACTTAAACTCACATCTATTTGTCTGTTCTGTCAGGCAATACACAAACTTAGACGGATCGGTGTTGCGAAGACACAGCGATGACCACTATATCGTAAAACAGTTAAACTTAGTACTTTTGGTTTATTTCAAATTTTGGACTTATTTGAGAGTTGTAATTTTTGGGGACTCTTTGGACTGTTTGGTTTTTAACTGTTTATTTTTGGATTGTTTGTCAATTTGTTAGTTTTGGTAAAATTATTTTATTAAAATAACGGTTTTCTTAAAGACACGATTGCATTTTCAAACTATAACAATTAAGGCTTCCGCTGTAATAAGATTGGTAAAGAAACTGACTGAATTGCGGTTTTAGTAAATTTTAAATAATGATGGTTTACCAAATCAACACGGTTTTCAAAACTCATTCCTTGTGACGCCACCAGATTCAGCCATAACATCCAGGCTAGGTTCGGGGTGTTACAAATAGCATAATTTGACCTAACATATTTAATTACTACCATTTGAATCATGTTTGAAATTTTAAAATTCAAAAAGCATAGGAAATAAAATTGACCAAATTAGAGCATATAAACTAAATCTACAACTTATTTATACAAACTAATAGAAGAATTTCACCCATTTCGAATTGATATTTGGGTATTTGTTATACCAACCTATTTGGGTTTAAATAGTGTTAATATCTAAATTTATTTTATATATATATGGATATGTTGAAAAATATGGAAATGATAATTAAGAGTCTACAAGAGTTCTCACTCCCCAACTCATTTCAGTGAAAGCTTAGACTCTCAATTATCATTTCTTAGATTCTCTTAGACTCTCTCAATTATCATTTCCAATCTAAATTTATTTTATATATACGCAAGTGCTCACTTTTTAGTCACTTAGTTTTAAAGCTTGAGGATGATTATTTTTTTATTTTTTATTAAAAATTTATTCAATAAATATGAATAATATTTCAATAGTAAACAAATAATAGAGAAATAAAGATAATTCCAATAAATTAAACAAATTATATTGACTGGAAAACGAAGTTTCTATATAATTGAGTGTATTTTGTCCTAAAGTATTTCCAAGTTTTTGAGATTTTTGTTCTACTACTTTTCTAGAACAAACTTTCTAAAATTATTGCATGGTCCCAGCTGGTAATATACCAACCATTGATTTGAAAACGTGAATGGAAACCATAATTAAGTATTAACTATAATTAATACCCATGCTCGATGAGAATCCCGATGGTCCCCTTACCTTATTAGCTTAGTCTCCATCCCATGTTTGTCCTATGCAGGGGGGAAATTTTGGGATAAAAGATTCTCTTCTTTCTTTAAGCATTGAAAACTTGGTTAAATCTTAAATAATATTGGTGGTAACGATGTTTTCGGGAGAAATTTGTGTACTTCATTCAGAGTTAGATGGTTGTTTTAACACATTTGATGTTGTTTTTAGTAGGATTTTATCTTTTGATTTTGTGAAAAACCTAAATATTTAAAAAGGTAGATTGAAGAGGTTGTAAGTTTAATAGATTGAGAGCGTCTCATTAAATTCTTAATAAAATGACCTGTAAGAGTATGTTATAGGTTTAAATTCTACCCAGTACAAATTTTGAGATTTCATTGGGGTGACAATATGAGCTCTTGTGGTTCATCTATTATACCTTACAAGACACTTTCACTCTATTGAACTCATTAACTCTTTAAGTTATCTCTTCAAGCACTCAGTCTCTTCGTAAAATTGATATACAAACCTTTATTAAAAACAATATTAAACATACAAGCGGACGAAACTTTGTAGGCTTCTAAAATGGAAATCTCTTAACAAAAATTAAAATAAACAATAAAGTATAAAATTGTATTATGTTAGATGTCATAAGAGTAATAATTGTACTATGTCACATGTTATAACAATAAAATAAAAATTAAAATCCAGCATATATGCATATGATATATTTGATGTATTAAAAACAGATGCATATAAATTTATATTTTTTCAACAAATTAGATAATGTAAATAATATGACATAGAATATAAAAATTTTTTGTTGAGTTTAGGCGCATAGTTAGGGCTTGCATGGCCTCTACTCTTTAAAATAAAAAATTTTCATTTATGACTCACCGTAAAAGTGATAAAAATTTAATTTAATTCTTTAAAATTTATAAAAATATAAGATATTAAAATGATAAATTTATATTTTTATTATCGTAAAAACTACAATTTAATTTTGATCCCTAACAATTTTCTGACTTCACTCCTAGTTAAAGTTTATATAGTTGATGTCGCCAATAATTGTATAAGTTTCCAAATGCATGATCTAACACATTTAAAATAAAATTATTTTTAAAAATAGTTGATAATGTGTGATTGTTTAATTTAGTTAGGTGGTATAAAATCATAAATTATAAGTGTACTTATCTAAAATTCTATCAACCAAACCATAACATTTATAATAAGAACATATATTCTTATTAAATGGAAACATATGGCCATAAAAACAAATGGAAAATGAGAGAAATTAAAATGCTTTATAAAAGGCATGTTAAAAGCCAAGCGTTGACAAGCCATTCTCCAATTCACCATGGCATTGATTTCCATAGATGTTCAATATTACGTTCAATGTTTCATTTGGTTCATCACTGTTGTCCTACTCCACTCTTTCATGAAAAACATTTTGAAGCATCAAGACTCCGAGCCACCGAGCCCGTTTTCTCTTCCTTTCATTGGCCACCTCCACATGGTCACCTCTGTCCTTCCAAAATCTTTCCAAGCCCTAGCTAAACGCTATGGCCCTCTCATGCGGATCCGCCTCGGTGCATCATCTTGCGTTGTTGTATCCAACGCCACTGTTGCCAAAGAAATTTTTAAAACCCAAGAACTCAATTTTTGTTCTAGACCCGAATTTGGTTCCTCAGAATACTTCATTTATAGAGGCTCAAGGTTTGTTTTAGCTCAATACGGTGATTACTGGCGTTTCATGAAGAAACTTTGCATGACAAGGCTCTTAGCCGTCCCTCAGCTAGACAAGTTCGCTGATATCAGAGACCAAGAGAAGGTGAAGCTGGTGGAGTACGTGATGAAGCGTTGTAAAGAAGGAAAGCCCTGTGATTTGAGCAGCGAGTTGACTACCTTGACAAACAATACTATCTGTAGAATGGCGATGAGTACTCGTTGTTCAGGGAATGATAACGATGCTTCTGAGATTAAAGAGCTGATTAGGACATGTTTGAAGCTTTCAGGGAAGATTAGTGTTGGAGATGTGTTGGGTCCTTTGAAGGTATTGGATTTCTCGGGGAATGGGAAGAAGCTTAAAGCGGCTTTGTTGAAGTATGATCGTTTGGTGGAAAGGATCATTCAAGAACATCAAGAGAAAGCAATTAAGGGTTATTATGATGAGAATCAAGAGCAAGATTTGTTGGATATTTTGTTGGAGGTTTATAGAGATCCTACTGCTGAAGTCAAGATTTCCATGAAGGATATCAAGTCTTTCTTGCTGGTAAGTTATTATAGCTTTTAAGGTAAACTATATATAACAAGGTTACTAAATTATTAGTATTTTTATAGTTCGGTGACTTTATTTCAATAAGTTGCAAAATATCATTAAATTATTTAAAAAAATTTATTTAAGTCGTTGGGTTGTTAAAATTGTTACTGCATAACCTTCTTTATTCATATTATCACCTACACCAATCGAAAGCTTCATTTCATTTCTCTTCTACAGTTTAGTTTTTTTTTTTATGAAACAACTTTGAACGTCACGAATTTATGAATTAAAATTTAAATAATTTTCTTCTACTTGTCGATAGATACTAATCTACCATACCAATTGTTTCGCTAGCCGGACTTTTTTTCTTAAAAAAACTTAACAGCTCAATGACTTAAATAAAAACTTTCAATTAGTTTAATAATCATTTTGTAACTTTTTAAAGTTAAGTGGCTAAAATATAAACTTACTAATAATTTAGTTAACTTGGTTTACCCTAGCTTTTATTAGGTGCTTAATTAATTAAGCCATGAAAGTGCTGTCTCTAACTTGATATTTAATGTGCAAAAAAAGGATATTTTCATGGCAGGTACTGATACATCATCGTCAGCCATGCAATGGGCAATGGGGGAGCTCATTAATAACCCAAAAGCCTTTCACAAGCTTAGAGATGAAATCAATACAATAGTAGGACCTAACAGGCTAATCAAAGAATCTGATATCCCAAATCTTCCATATCTTAGAGCTGTCATAAGAGAAACTCTAAGGCTTCATCCTTCAGCTCCCATGATCATCAGGGAATGTGGTGAAGATTGTACTGTGAATGGGTTCATGGTGAAAGCTAAGACCCGAGTACTGGTCAACTGCTATGCTGTCATGAGAGACCCTGATTCATGGAAAAACCCTGATGAATTCGATCCTGAAAGGTTCTTAGACAGCTCTGATGAGAAAATCGGAGAGCATCAAATGGAATTCAAGGGTCAAAACTTTAGGTTCCTTCCATTCGGGAGTGGTCGAAGAGGATGCCCAGGAGCTTCACTTGCCATGTTGGTGATGCATGCAGCAGTAGGGTCGTTGGTTCAGTGCTTTGATTGGGAAGTGAAGGGTGGTGAGAAAGTTGATTTAAACCCAGGGCCAGGGTTCGCTTCAGAAATGGCTCAACCACTTGTGTGCTACCCTATACTACGTTTTAATCCCTTCTAAGCAACACCATATTTGTGCTTGAAATCTGTAGCTGCTGAGAAAATAAAATAAATGTAAAGCCTGTAGCTTACATCTTACCAATTCCAATCACACCAGCAGCACATCAATACTATTCTCAAACAAAACTAGCCATAATAGTTTCAAATTAGGCAATTTAACAAAATAGCCATTTTTATTTACCTCAAGTTATATCTTAGTTATTTATATTTGAAATATTATATTTTAGTCACTTACATTACTATAATTAAGATCTATTATCTCCCAAACTTTCAATTTTAAATATTGTAAGGCCCAATTTTGGCCCGGACCTGTTTAAACACAAAACAACAAAACAAAAAAATAAATCACAAAAATATTATAACAGTCCAGTTCTTAAACAGTTCAAAGCCTAAAATTATTACAATGACCCAAAGCCTAAATTTAAAACCCCAAATTAAACCCATGCCCATTACAAGCCCAAATTAACTTTAGAGCCCAAATTGGAGCAAGCCCTATAGGCCCATCTCCCTAACAGCCTCAGAAACCCTAGGTCACCTCCTCTGCTCGCGCCGCAGCCAAGCATCGGCCCTGGCCCCCGTACCCCTCAGCGCCATACGCTCCGTATCTCTCCAAAGAGCCACGCGGTGCCAAAGACAAGCTCAGACGATGCAGCGCATGTCCTCCTCTGCTCTGTACCTGCGAAAAGAAACAAAAGACAGCAACGAGAATGGCAGCCAATAGGAAATTATTTTGTATTTTTCTTTTTTGGTTTTTCTTTCCGGCTATAAAGCCAACGATCCGATTTTTGTAATGGTTACTGACGAATGCAACAAAGATATACACGCACAATACACAATAGAGAGAATCAGAATAGAAAAACAAAAAAGGTGATCTTTTTCCTTTCTCTCTTCTTAATCTATCGTTCTTTTTACCTATTTTTATCGATTTCTTTATCATTAACATAAAAAAGGAACGAAAGCAAAAAGAAAAGAAAAGAGGACTTACCCTGCGATTAGGCCGTCGATTCCCTTTCACTTCGTCGAGATCGGAGTTTAAAGGGAAGTCTGTGGCTAAAACGCCATACTTCGAAGCCTGTGAGCACCGGTTACCGTATCTTGCGGCGGGCTGGTTTTTCTGAGGGGAAAAATGTAGCTTACGGCTGAGGGAGGAAATGAGGCTAGGGTTCGGCCAAATAGGCTAAAGTGAGCTTTTATGCAGGGCTACAAACGACACCGTTTAAAGCCTTGCCCAATGGCTCTCAAAACGGTGTCGTATTATTACACCCGACCCGATCCGATCTTCCACCCCTGGGATCCGCGTGTTTCTGCCGAGAGGGGTAATTGCGCGTGAAGCCCTCCTATTTTGCGCGAGTATTCAACTACATCTGACACATTGATTTTATTCTTTTTAAATTTGGCTCTTTAATTGGTGTCTGAGTGCAATCAAGTACGCGTCATGACGCATCGTTTTGAAATCGGGGTATTTCCCCATTTGATCCTTGAGAATCTGCATGTGTGATGCGCTAGTCCCTTATTTTTTATGTCCTACTTTATTTATAAATTATCCTCTTTTTTTTATGTGATTTTAATTAGGCTCCTTTTTAGATACACTTCATGTTTTATTTCATTTTATTTGTATCCATTTATTTTTATTTATCGTCTTATTTGTACCATTTACTGATTGTAATGGGGGTAGCTATGCTCTCATATTTTGTATACTACTTCACGCAATTGTTTTCTTTATGTATTCTATTATATATATATATATATATATATATATACACATATATATTTTGCATTAAAATTGGTCTTATTTTATATATATATATACTATCATCAACCTTATTTTCTTTATACATGTGATTCCCAAAATAATTTTCTTCTTGTATTCTATTATATAATCTTGCGAAATACATCTTTTAAATTATTATTATATATGTTTATATATTCATCGATACCTATATTTGGTTTATATATATTATCAAACCCGCATATTTTAATAAATATTTTTGTTATTCAAATAAGCTTTGTATATATTTTACATAAAATCCAAGTTATTTTATAACCATTTATATTAGTACATGTTTTGATTCACATGCATTATTAAACCTACATTTTGTATGCGTAGCTTCCTTTGTATATAAGCACGCTTTTAAGTCCATCATAGTTTTTAATAAAAATGATTCAATCTTGAGTATATTTCTATGTTTTTTTATATAAGCGATTATTTCTAATTTATATACATATATATATTTTTAATTTGTGATAAAATCAATCCAATTTTTTATATATAACTCACATTGTAATTCCATGTTAAATTGTACATAATTGCTTCAAAACTCGTTCGTACACATATAAGTATTCTTATTTTTCCTCTTATAAATTATTTCAAACTCTAGCATACATTAGTTGATTGTTAGTCCATCATTTTTAGTCCACTATTTTTGTATCGTGTTGATCTTATATCGTTCGGCATCTCATGTGTTAATTATCTTCATGACATTTCGTGTATATTTGCTACATTATATTTGCTTATTTTCATATGTTATCACATCAATTATTCTCCATGTATGATTATGATCGGATTATGCTCTTTAGGTTAGTTATACTTTTAGGGTTCATTAGTCAATTGTATCTCATGCATATATAGTCTCATATCATCGTTTTCCACTTCGCTTTTGAAATATGGTTTTATATAAACCAAATTTTTATGATTAATTGCGAAATATTTTAAATTAGATTAATACGTTTTAAGCCAGTTTTATGAATATTCATTTAAAAATTCTTTAAAACGAAAGCGATATTTGATATTTGGCGACTCGTGGAATCGTGCCCTAACGTGTTGGGTTGCAATTTCGTGATTGCTCAAAATAATCGAATATCCCTTCAAAATTCCATTTATATCTTTTAAAAATTATCTAAAATAAAGGCAATATTTGGCGTTTAGAAATTCGAGAATCATGCCCTATCGTGCTGGGTCGTGACTCCTCGTTTGCTCAAAACGATCGAACATTCCTTTGTATTCTCACTCGTGTTTATAAAAATAAAATTTCTTCAAAATGAAGGTGATGTTCGATGTTTGGCGATTTGAGAATCGAGCCCTATCGTGTTGGGTTGCGCTTTTTCATTTCTCCAAAATAATCGAATATCTCTTTGGAATTTTACTCATATGTTTTAAGACGAGGGAATGTTCGAAGTTTGGAAATTCGAGGAATCGTGCCCTACTGTGCTGGGTTTCAGTTTTTTTCGTAGGACCAAATAGTTAGGCATCCTCTTGTTAATTTCAAATTATAAATCTTTGGACATCGAAACAAAATTTTGGCAACCAAGTCGGGTCACTCAAACGTTATAAAAAAGAACCACATTTCAAAAACTTTTAATTTAGACATAAGGACAGTATTCAATCGATTCGGTACCAATTTTGGGCGTAGTGAGGGTGCTAATCCTTCCTCATGCGTAACCGATTCCCGAACCCATTTTCTCAAAAGTTCGTAGACCTAAAATTGTTATTTTAATGAACCAAAAAATGTTTTATTAAACTAACCTTATTTTTAGGTGGTCCGATCACACCAAAACAAAAGATTGATGGCGACTCCATATTTCTATTTTTCAAAAAGTCGATTCTCCTTTTTTTTTTAAATTTTTAAATCGAGGGATGGTTTCGACAAATATTATATAAAATATTGATAAATTAAAAAATTAAAATATATAATTTCTAAAATATATAGATTCTAAAAATGTTAGTTAAAATATTACAAAGTGGTAAAAATAAAAATATACATTTTAAATATTAATTTCTAAAAATAAAAAAAAAAGTATAAAAATGATTTGACTGGCTTTGATCGTGATGACCAACATTGACTGAAGTTGACCAACATCGATTATCAATGTTCAACATATAATGGTGTTGACTGGTGACCGACGATTAGAATTCGTTTTCAGTCAATGTCAGCCAGTATTAGTCAAAGATGGTCAAATTATTTTTTGAATTTTTATGCTTTTTAGAGATTATGTATTTTTTTATACAATTTTAACCAAGATATATATTTTCTTCTACTTATAGTACTTTTAGAATATATATTAGAATTTTTATAATTTTTAAACTTCTTGCATTTTTATAATTTTCTACAATTTTAACCAAGATATTCTTTTTATTAATTTGTAATTTCTTCAATTTATAGTACTTTTTGGATATTTGAATTTTTATAAAATTTAATTTTCTTGAATTTTATAATTTTTAATAAAAAATATTTTTTTATAATTTGTTTTAAACTTACCTTTTTCTTTTGAATTTTCTAAAATGTTTGCAGGCTGTGGGGTTCGAACCCACGCGTACTTATGTACAGAAGATCTTAAGTCTTCCCCCTTAACCTCTCGGGCAAACCTGCTGTTGTGTTTAAAGGATCTGTGATCTTTATTTGTATTTTTTAAAAAAGAATAATGAGCCAATGATATCTGATTCTTTTTATCTAGTCGAAAGCAACAAGATGCCAATCTATATATTGATAAATAAATAAAAAAAAATCCTAATTTTGTAAGCTGTACCACCAAATGCTTAAATTTATTTTTTCTGAAATAAAACGGTAAATTCAGTTTTTCAATTAAAAAAATCATTTTAAATAGAATTAGAATACGTATAATTCTGAAAATATCAGCTTAATTTTATTTAAAATAAATTCTTTTTTAAACAAAATATTTAAATTATTATATTTAACTTTTATGGAAAATCATTTAAAATAATATTTTAAAAAAATTAATGAAATAAATCATTTATTAAAAATCAATATTCCTATATATCTTATATATAATATTTAAAACGGAAGGTTCTACAAGAAATAGAAATAGAAATAGTTTTACGTGGATAACAAAAGCCAAGAATTGAAATAAAAAACCTTGTTATTTCCTATACACTTTTCGTTTTATTTCTTAGCTTAGGATTCGAGTCTTGTGAGGAAAATGCAACCAAACGTTTTACATTCCAAAAAAACCCGACGACAACAACTCATTCGTATCAAAATTCTGCCTGTTATGAATTATGCAGAACAATGATTAAAATTCTTGTTAAACATTTATTTGATACGGATTCAAATCCTATCATTTTCAGAAAAAAAATTCTGCCCCACTTCTCCCCATCCTCGTCGATGATGGATCTTTCCCACAAAAGAAAAGGAAATCATAAAATTTGATTAGGGACTGTCTTCTGAGTATTTAAGCACTTGCAGTTTGCACGATTGTCACTTAGAGACTGCAACAAAACCATCATCATTGCAATTGTAAGACAATGATTATAAAAGTTTTAGCAAGAGAGTAAAAGAGTGTCCTTCACTACGTACCTTGAACTGTTTTTGAAGGTCCTTGATGTACTCCACAGCCAAATCCAACATGTCTGCTGTGTTTGTTTGCTGTCCAAAATTTCAATTCAGTTTCTAATTACAGACACTATATATTCTGTCCAAAACTGTGACCAAACACCTCTTACCTTGTCCATGTTTGGAACAAGCTCTTGAAGTTTTCTCATCCGTTCACTGATACGAGTTCTTCTCACCTACAAAAATTTATTTTAACCCTTTACAATCCACACCAACAAATCTCCAAATAAGGTTGAATTACCCTTTCTGCAATGCTTCGAGGATGAGTAGCACAACCACGCTTAGCTCTAATCTTACAAGGGACTGAATCTTGGAACTGTAGATACTTCTCCATGACAGCCATCTCGTTCGAAGTTTTTGGCAGACTCAAATGGCGCGGTAATACATGAACACCACTTCCAATATCTCCATTCTGTTAGATAAAAACAGTCACTAAATGATATAATAATAAAACTACTTCGAGGGATTTAAGAGAAAGATACATGTTAGTTGATATGAAACTAAACAAATATACCTGGTTATTGGTAAACAACTTGTGCTTCTCAGTCAATTGTGCAGATTCATTCCAAGAACCACATTGGTATTCAGGTTTTCCACCATCAAAGCTATTAGCCACAAGGTTTTCATTTTCGATTTCAGAAATCTGAGACAAAATGCCTAAGGATGAAGGTTGTCTTGATGAGAAACTAATCTGATTCTTTAATCTATTTGATGATGGACTTAATTCTCCACTTGTACCATTCACCCCACAGTAGTTTCCCAAACCTTTCATGCCCGAAAACCCTGCAAGTTATTCAATCTATTTGGCTTAACATCACTAGATGTACAGCATCTATACATTCAGGTTCTATAATGGTAAAAGTAACATGGAGACACTTGTACTAGGTATCATATTGCATTGTCCCCTTTACTAAAAAATGAGTAGATTAATCTATATATAGTGGATCAAAGAGCAAACAAATTCTTTTGTTAAAGATTTTATCTATTTATACAGTTAAAAATTAGCTCATGTATGTCATAATAAGGTACACATATTCTGTCAACCACACACATACAGAGACTAATTCTACTATTTTTTATTAAAGGAGTAAAATGTAATCTGACTCGTAATTTAAGGGCCTCCATAGTACTTTTACCGTTTTATAGTTTATAGAAATCTATTCATCAATATAGCACAACCAAAATGTCAATTTTTACTTAGCTCGATTAAAATTGATATTATTGTGAGATTGAACATGCTAAAACAGATTTATTTTTCTAAAAGAAGAAAAATCAACAGTTATAAACATTATAAAAAATATCAACTTTAATTCCGTGCCAAATTATAAAAAGGGAGTACAAAAGTCGAAAGCATAAAGTTTTCTATATATGCTTACTAAATCAAAGTGAAAACATACTTAAACATGACTTTAACCTTAAGATTAAATCGATAAAACATAAAATTTAGTGAGTCCGAAAGAAGGAATGCACTTAAACATGGTTTGAATCCTCGTAACAGTGCCAAGTGAGCTAATGTTAAATCCCGAAAGAAAGTGAACGTATCAAATGGTAAAACAAGAAAAAGAAAGTGAGGCAAAAGCTATATGCAAAAAAGCTAAGCATTTTTAAACAAGAAAGAATACCATTTTGAACAGATAAGTTGGTAAAAAGCCCTGGAGGGGAGCTGCTTTGTCTCATTAAGCTAGAAGTAACGGGTTTCCCTTGACTGTGATGATTCAATCCCAATAACTCATATGAGTTATCCATTGCACAACTCTGCCTCGGATACTGAGGCGGCAATCCTGAATAAGTCGGCGCCGAATTGGCATAGTTAACAGCCGCCTCTGACACAGATTTATCCTCGGTTTCGTTATCGCCGCCACTGCTTGAATTTATGAACCTAGACTCGAAACCACCTTTGTTGACGCCGCAATCAACGGTAGCGAGGAGAGAACTTGGAGCTGAACGAAAACGTAATAACCCAGAATTGGATTGGTTGTTTTGATTTTGATAGCTTTGATGGGTACTTGAATCCATTGACAACCTCTTTTTTTTTTTTTTTTTTTTTTTGCTATGTTTATGCTAGGAGCTAGAAAACCATTCTCCTTATCCTAAGTCTACGTTCTTTAAAACGAAGATGAAGAAGATTCTGAAGGAATTTCACCATGAAAAAAAAAACAGTTTCAGCTTAGTTTATAAGCAGAGTTAGATAAGATCTTGAAGAAGAAGCAACCAAAAAGGAATAGCTCTGTTTTAAGAACTGCAAAACCCAAGCTCCAAAACAATACTAAGTTGACAAGAGAAGAAAGAAAAATACCCCAAACTAGAGAAAATGAAAGCTTAAATAAATGGGAAGTTGATGGTTTTAGAAGATTGGAATCAGATAAAAGAAAAAGACGGATTTGTGAAAGAACAGAGGAAAAGAGAGAGACAGAGAGATGCAGAAGAGGCTGAGATTTGGATTTCAGAGCAGCAAAAGCAAGGAAGATCTAGTTAAGACCCAAAAAAAGGAGCGGTGTGGATACAAATAGAAAAAAGTTAAATGAAGAAAGGTGGGTATACATGTATTAGATGTCTAAATTTAGATATACGTATATATATATAATATTTATTTCTCATAGTGGAGTTTTTCTTTTAACTTATACTTCAATAATGTTTTGTTTTTAAGATTTGAATTTAAGTGTTTTTAAATTACATTAAATGGAGTAGACAGTAAGTCAGTTGATTCTTAAATCGAATTTTTATTTTTTAATATATTTTTATTTTTAATGTTTTATTTAATAAAATGATATAAATTAATTAAACTGAAAAATTTTACTTACCATACAATAAATATTTATCGGTAATGTTTTGTTGGTATTGGTGTTGGTGTTGGTGTTGGTGAAATTTTTTTAACTACACGTGTGATATTAACAAACTGTTTTATGTCATTAATTAGAAAAATGTTCAATATTTGATGCGGAATTATAGGCATCTTAGACGGTCTATTATTAATATAGGAAAACCAAGGAAATGAAGTGCTGATACAAATAGACAGTTTAGAAACTATTAAAGATATCTGAATTTTGAATTCAACACCTTCAAAATCAACGATAATCAAACACATCCATCTCCTCTCAAAAAATATTGATAAATAGACACTCAAATACATCCTTAGAGAAGAAAATAAGGAAGCACATCAAATAGTCAAAATAGCCTTTAATAGGGAAGAAGGTTACATTGATTGTATCTTTTCTTTTCTTTCAACAAAAAAGAAAAAATTGTGTGATGATTTTTTAATCTCACTTATACAATTTTAAAAATATTAAATCAAATCATAGTGTCAGTAAAAATTTAATATTTTGTCAGTAAATGAAGCAAGCATTTGTGGAGGGAAAAATTGCTTTTTTAATATAGTTTTAATAGTGTTCTGTAAGTTATATTTTTATAATAAATCCTTCTAATTTGTTTAAATTCAATAATTCAGCTTACATTTTTACATATTAACAAAATGTTACAAAATTTTATAAATAATATAGTTATATAATTTAATACAATAGATTATATTTATATTAATTATATATTATCTATGAACTACAATTGACTTTTAAAAATAAAAAAAAATTTGAATAGTGAAGACTGAATAATTTAATTTATAATATATTAATATTTTTTTTTGATTTTTACAATTTCTTTAAAGATGATTAGGTATTCCTTATTTCACTATTATGTGAATTATCAAAATAATTAATATATTTTAATTATTTTATTAGTTATTATTTTGAATCATTATATGATTTCTTGCTAATTAAAAAATTATGTTTTATATAAAATTATAATAATTAAACAATAATTGTTATATCATAATTAAAAAATCTTGATAAAATTATGTGATTAAATAATAAAAATAACTATAATTAAACCAATTTTAGCATTATAAATAGATCAAGTAGCACAGGGAGAAAAGAAACATTTTTTAGATTTTTTTTTGTCGGATTTCACTTCTATAATGAAGATTGCTAGCATTAATAAGTTAAAAGTATCTAAAAACGAATGGAGAATTAAAGTGGACGTATTAAATCACATTTAAATTACGATTGCATCAAAGAGAAATGCAAAGTTATTTTAATCGATGATGGGGTAATATTATTATGTTCATTTTCTAATTTATTTTTTAATTTTTAAAATTTTGTTTTCATTCAAATTATTATCGTAGAGAAGTGGCCAATTTCAATTTTAGTCCCTCTATTATGATTAAATTAGATATTTAATTTATATACTTTAATTTATAACTTAATTTAGTTTTTATATATTTTTTAAAATGTTTTTAGTTAGTTTAAATAGTGAATATTGATAACTATTTCAATAAATTGTTAACATTTTTAAATAATTGTTAACAATTTTTTAAATTACTATTCTAACAAAAAAAATTCGATAATGAGATAGAATAAGTGTGTTAAAAAAATCCACATGAACTATTGAAATCATTAAGATTGTTAACTATTTGGATAAACTAATGACGCAAGTCTTTATCTTCTCTTTTTTATAATCATATAAGATAATGGTAAATTTATAGTTTTGATCCCTATATTGTTGTTACATTTGAGAGTTAGCCTTTATATTTTAATTTGACATAATTTAATACTCTTACTTTTACAATGAAATTAGTGTCATAATGTTCTATTGATGCTAAGGCTAAAGCCTTTACCATCTACGACGAGTTTATCTTTTTCCCTTAACTGTATAGTTTCATTCATTAAATAAATTGATGAATTTACCTTTCAAAAAAAAATAGTTAACATCTCCAATTATTTCGATTAAAATGATAGTATGAAATTCTCTTAAAAAGACCTTCCTAACACACACACCCAAAAAAAATTATTTCCAAATGATACATTGGAATGTGATATTTGTCCTCGGCATTTAAACTAGAATAATTAAATGCTATTTCGATTGACTAATAATATTATATATAAAAATCAAATTATTTCAATATAAAATATAAATATTAATTCCTAAATTTAAACAGGGACCATAATTAAAATTTGTCATTTGTTTTAATAAAATGCTTACTTTAAAAAAAAAATTAAATTAATCTAATCTAATTGGTGCAAGTGATTATTGTTAAAGTAAAAAGTTTACAGGGTGATATCGATTCAGTTCAATCGGATGTCTTAGATTTTTTGAATCGTTCATCATAATTCAGTTCGGCTCCTTCAGTTTTCGATTTTTTCATATTAATTTTTTGTTTTGATTTTTAGACTTATTTAAAAAAAATGAACTTTATTTTATAACTTTTGAATATTATTTAACAAAATTTCAAGTCTTTTTCATAAATATTTCTAAAAAACAATAATTTTTATTAATTTCACCATTTTTAAATATGAAATATTTACTTTTAGGATAAACTAAAAAAATAACCACTTTTGTTTGCCTCAGATTACATTTTAGTCAGTTATGTTTGAAATGTTATGTTTTAGTCACTTACGTTATCGTTTTGTTACGAAGTGGTCACTCTACCGTTAAACTCTGTTACCTCCCATGGTAGTCCTACGTGGCAGTCCAAATGGATTTTAAATACCAACTTGAATGTCCAATTGATGAGATGAAAATAGGTTTTTAATTAAATAAATTTAATTAAAATTGCCACATAGGACATCTAAGTTGGCATTTAAAACCATTTAGGCTACCACGGAAGACCGCTGTTAGGGAGGTAACGGAGCTTAACAGTAGAGTAACTACTTCGTAACAAAACGAAAACATAAGTGACTAAAACGATACGTGGCAGTTCAAATGGGTTTTAAATGACAACTTAAATTTCCAGTTGCTAGGATGAAAATAAGTTTTTTAATGAAATAAATTTAATTAAAACTACCACATAGGACATCCAAGTTAGCATTTAAAACCATTTAGGCTGCCACGTAAGATCGTTGTTAGGGAGGTAACGGAGCTTAACGGTAAAATGACTATTTCGTAACAAAACGATAACGTAAGTGACTAAAACGTAACATTTTAAATATAAGTGACTAAAATATAATCTAAGGTAAATAAAAATGACTATTTTTATAGTTTACCCTTACTTTTATAATAAAAAAAATAAAATTAATTATATATTAAATAATTTGATCTTATAATTTTGATGGGTTATTTGTGAGCCCTAATAAAAAAGGGTAAGTGTTTGTGTGAAAGGAAACAAAGACACGTGAAAACGCACTCACACTCCGCCTTCAAAGGGTTTTGTTTTAAGTGTAATTATTTATTGGGTTGATCTTTGTTTTACTAATTTTAATTAATATTTACCACATCTCAACCTCTTATTTATTTTTACTGTAATAAAATGGGTAAATATGTTTTTTTTTTAATTTTAAAAATAATTGTTGAGTCATTTTCTCAATTTGGGATTTTATTATTTGTCCAAAAAGGGATGGATTTAATATAAAGAAAGTGCTTCCAATTGAAGCAAACATCTTTTTGGTTTTTGTTTCACCTTTCACTTTCCTTTCCTACTTTTGAGAAATAAAGAGAGAGAGAGATGTAAAGTCATTGGGCCCTTACTTCCCTTTCAAACTTTTCTTCTTTGGGATAAAAAAAAGTATATATTTTTAACTAACTTAATTTTTATTCAAATATTTGTATCAGTTGTCGACTTACTCTTAGCTCAATTGGTATTGGTATTGTTATTAGTATAGGAGGACGTGAGTTTAAGTGTACTGAAGCATACTATCCTCTTGTTTAAGGGTTAGGAAGGGGTTATGGGTAATTCTAAGCATTGTATTAACTGTCATTAGACGCTCACTTTCAAAATTTGTAATGATTAAGGTTTTTTAATCTTTTTAAATGGACCGATTTACACACTTTGAGAAATATAAGAAAGGTTTTTTTTAATATATTTGGGTAACGAAAATAAAAAATTTCTAGCCATGATCCAATCAGATCTAATCTATGTACAAATCTATGTAAAAATTACCCATAAATCCCCAAATCCCAATTAATTAAACGGGAAGATATTACATGCTTAACTGCAATCGAACTCACAATTACAACAACAATAATACCAACCAAACTAGTATTTTGTTGGTACTTTTAATTGTTGGTAAAAATTGTTCAAAAAATGGAAGTTACAATTTAGTATGATGAAGATGTGTTTAAGGATCAAATTGATAGAATTTGTAAATATAGAGGGAATTAAGACCAAATTGATAGAATGTGTAAGTGTTTAAGATTAAAGTAGTTATTATATCAATTTAAAAAGGTCATCTCATCATTCCAGTTAAAGATTTAACAAAGGGTGACAAAAAAAGAACTTATTGAAAATGTTAGTGACAAAATTAAAAGTTTTTGTAACACCCTGATACCTAACCCGATCGTTGGGTTCGAGCTACAGGATGTTATATTCGTTCCGGAGCAGCTACAAACTATTGCATTCAATTTAGAATCATTAAACATCCAAATATGAGTAGTACACGTGTATAATATGATATGTAATCATTTCAGAGTCTTATACAAGCTTACGAAAGCTCTTTTGCGAACCTGAGATCGAATTAGGGCCAAATTGTAAAGATTTCAAAGTATCGGGTTGACATCATGACTTTTGTGGTTCCTCGTCGCGACACAACTCACTGATAAGGTTTCGTCACAATGTGACTCACTGTTTCCAAAAGGTCCAATTTGGCACCTATTCAATACACTCCAAATACAGAAACCTAGTCTTTCCTTCAATCAAACAAGCAAAATATTATAATCCAATGCTCATTTATAAGCATTAACACAACTTACACGTACAAATTATATCAAAACATCATTCCAATTGATTTACCAAACACATTTTCTTCATGCCAACTACTGGTTTTAAGGTACCAACTCATTTCATTTACTTCAAAACTATATATGCATATCAACTTCTTTTCATCATCAACAATTTCAAAACATGATTTCAAAACATGATTTGAACAATACTAGTATTTCGTATTTAGCTAACCATTACTAGCTCAATTTCAACATGATTATAATATGTACACAAAATCGACTCGAGACTTAGGTACATGCCACTTATCAAAACAAAAGGGATTATACAAACATTGTCAAGTTGCAGATCACTTCCTCTATGATGGAATCACTTCTTGGGATCTCGATATGAACTTATACTAAAGGTGAGCAAAACTCGATACAATTCGAAAAAACTCAAATTTCAAGTTATTCAAATCAAGTTATACGAGTCAACTGAAATACGTATTTTGAGTTTTAAATTTGAGTCGAGTCGAGTTGAATTTTACAACTTGAATAATTTAATTAACATATTGGTGTAAATACCCTTTTGGTCCTTGTCAATTTGAAAATGAGCAAATTGATCTTTTTCTCTCAACGAAACTTACCAAAAAAAAATTCAAAATTATTTTCAAAAATTCAAAATATTTTTTTAAAATACAAAATATTTATAAAAATTCAAAAGAATATATACAGAAAGTTAAAATTTTAAAATTTTCTAAAATAATAATTTTGGGAACCAAAATAAGTTAATTAATTATTCAAGTTTATCAAACTGAAGTATCTTAATTTTATTTCTTATTTTGCTTTGAAAAGGTTTTCAAATATATATAGTTTTAAATTATGTACATTAACATAGAATTAATTATATCGTAGCAAGATTTTAATTCAACATATTTAATTTTTTAATTTAACTCGAAAATTTTACTCAATTCAACTCGATTGGATTTGAAAAAAAATTCAATTCAAGTTAGGATAATAAAATAGGACTCATCAACTCAGTTAACTCGAAATTTTTTCACTTAATTCGATTGAATACTCACCCCTACCTATACATACGCTCAGTGGTATTTCCATGATTCAAGTCAAAGCATTACAAGTTTATATAAATTGCATACATCCAATTCAAATATCATTAACAACCATTTTATGTTGGAAAATCGAGTTTAAAAAACGTAATGAAAAATAGGTCTAAGGGAAAACTAGAGTTTTAATTTTTTTTTCCAAAAATAAGAACTTGGTTGTTTTATCTAAAGTAATAAACACTTAACCAAAATCGTACATTTATTATTCGTTTAGGATGAATGCTTTGACCAAGTAGTCCTCTCCAGTATCCTCAAACTCATGTTTGCCGAATCGTACATTTATTATTCGTTTAGGATGAATACTTTGACCAAGTAGTCTTCTCTGGTATCCTCAAACTCATGTTTGTCGAATGTGGGTTCGCTTCGAATAAAAAATTCACAAAATTACCAGTAGGACAATTTTGTAATTTCTCTAAACTTTTAGGGTCAAGATATAAATAACAAGAATATCTCTAAAAAATTTCTAAAATAATTTCTTCAGTTAATTTTCTCTTTCTACAACTTTTCTTGAATTTAAGTGTATGAGAATAATGATCAATGCTCTCTTTATATAGAGAGAGTTCAACTAAGATTAAAATTAATTACATTAATATTAAATTAATAAAATATTATCTAGATAAATATTTAATTTAATTTAATTTAATATCTCATATTAATATTAAATTAATAAAATACTATCTAGATAAATAGTAAATTAAATTTAATATTAAATTTATTAAAATAATATTATCTTTGGAAAAATTAATTTAAAATCAAATTATCCAGTAGAGTCCCACTAATAGTCTAATTTTTCCACTGCTGTACCACCAAAGAACTACCATCGTTGACCATCCATTGACCATTAGATCACCACCGTCGTGCCTAACAGTGTCATTGCCAACGCGATTCCCACAACACCACGAATAGTCTCTGTTTTGCCCGAATAGGCCTGGTTGGTTCAACTGTTGCCAGTTCGATCCGGGTAAATGACGGCTCGACTAGTCCGGTCCAATCATCGGTTGGACAGCAGACCCAGTTTCACACACAGGGCCTGATTCAGACAATTTTTGGGTTTCAATCTTGGGTTTTCACAACAATGAGGCAAGTTGGGAACCTGCTGAGGCCTTGTGACAATTCTAAGGCAAGATAGACCAGTTTCATGTGAAGGATGTGAAGAGGGCGTCGCTAGAACAGGTAGGGCAAAATGTCATAGGTTGCATATGGGAGTCCGTAACCATGGCACACTTGTGTGATCCATCAAGTTCAAAGGAAGTCATTTGGCCCAAACGGACTAGCCCGTTGCTTAGAGAGATTGAAGGTCTACAAAACTTGGCAAATATGGAACGTTATCTTCGGAGATATGCAATCTCAAATATGATATGTAAATCTTAGAAGATTTGATTTGTAGATAGCTTTTAATATTAGTCGTTGATGTATTTTGATCTGTAACGTTGAATTTGGGGAGACTCAACTATAAACAGAGGCGTCTCCCCCTCATTGTAAATCATTTCATTCTTGAGTAATAAAAATTCTTGATAGCATTCACTCAAAATTTCTCTCTTGTGTTCTTAATTTTTCTATGCCTTTGTTCATCTTTATTCATCTTTGAATTGCTTCCGCTTTGTGTTGGTTCCTTGGAGGAATTCTGTTGAATCCTCAATTATTTGGAGTTAGACTGATTTAGATGTTTTTGTGCTACCTCTATTAAAAATGTCTTTAAAATTAAGTTATTTGAACTTAAATATTTAGAATTCGAGGCTGCTCCTCTTTAACAATACAATTTTACTTATTTCTTTTTTGAATGCATTGTGCTTCACTATTGCACCCATCGTTTTGAGTTAGTTGATGTTTCTCTTGACAATTTGCCTTGCTTTAAAAATCTAAATCCTCTTGGAAATGAGATGATCGGCATTCAAATACAGGCTGATCGAATAACATTCAAAGGAAAACGACACTTTATTACAACAATTAATCTAACAAGTGCTACATCCAAAGTGATCCAACTCCCAAAGATTCCACTCACCAAAACAGCTCTCCCAGCAAAAAAGATGGAAACTTCACACAAATTACAAGTCCTGCACATACTTTTTTTTTTTTACTGCAATTTGATACGATCGAGACTTTCTGACACCGTTCTCATCCTAGGTCGCATCTCCGGATCAAGTTCAGTGCAATTGAGTGCAATGTGAAATGCTGCAACCACTTGCTTTTTTGCATAAACTTCTGTTAGAAGTGTCGAGTCTATGATTTCGGACAAGGGACGCTCTTCTCGAAATGCTTTCCTCACAAGACCTTCCAATCCCTTCTCGTCGTTTTCTGGTCCAGCATCAGGAAGTTGGCCGGTTAAAACCTCCAATAGCACAATCCCGAATGAGTACACATCGCATTTCTGAGTAAACTTGCTACCATATACTCGAGCCTCGGGTGCCAGGTAAGAATTAGGAGTTGAAATTCTTGAACCCACTGTAACAGTTTGGGTTGAGATCAACTTTTTGGTTATCGAACTGGCATATTTCGAAGTCCCAGAGACAAGGCGAGTGAGTCCAAACCCGGAGATGTAAGGCTGGAGTTCATTGTCAAGAAGGATTTTCGTCGATTTTAAATTGCCATGAACGTACTTTCGAGGGCTGGACTCATGGATGTACATTAAACCCCTTGCAGTTCCTTGAATAACTCTCAACCTTGCGGCCCAGGAAAGTGGCGGCAAAGTATCGGTTGGTCCTCCTGCATTAAATTAAGAACCACATTAGAATGGCTAATAAATATAAATTGCATTCATGATAATAACAAAGCAAATATTGTGTAAGTGGTCCAGCTTTTATTAAATGTCATCAACAAAGAACATGATGCATAAATAAAAAATGCAGCTGACAGTCACCTTGTTAGGGTCCATTCAATTTGTATGAGCATAAAAGCAGCAAGGACCACACTATTATATACCATATATGCTCTAAACTTGATAAAGTGAAAATGATTCCAATAAAAGGCATGCAAGACAACTCTTTTAAAAGAGAGACAAAATATATCACAGGTGAACCCAGGGCTGAGTTAATACATGACCGATGAGGACCAACAAACTCTATAAATATATAGACTACTTGTGTGTGTGTGTGTGTGTATAGGTCAGGAATTGAAGCAACATTTGAGTAAATGCATTAAAGCAAGAATGCTTCTATGTTAACCAATACACCGGTAAAAGTATAATGGAAGCCCTTTTACTACGTGTGAAATTGCATTTTGACCCCTCTACTCAAAAATTAAGCAAATTAGTCCCTGTATATTAGATCAAAGAGCCAACCTGTCCTTTTTGTTAAAGAACCAAATGGTGGCATGTGGTCTCATGCTGAGATACAAGGACCAGTTTGTAAGGATAAAATTTTTAACAGAAGAACCAATTTACTATTTGACTAACGTACAAAGACTAATTTGCTCATTTTTTTAGTAAATGAGGCAAAATGCAATCCAACTCCAAGTACAAGGCCTCCATGGTATTTTTACCTTGATACACCTAATATATTAGATGATAAACTATATAATATTAAGGAAGATCATGTACTAGAAAATGAGTACAGGTACATTCTAGACTTTTGGTCAAAAATACATTATAAAAGTGCCTCGAAAGCGTTATCATGCACAAAAACTCCGATCAATACTTTGACCCGATCATAACCTATGAGCAGAAAGTTGAAATTGAAGCACTAAAAGTTGTTTTTCTCCTGTTATTAACTACAATAACCTACAATTCTATCCACAATTAAGAGCCAAACCGGGATTTATCGACACAATGTCATCATGTACACAAAATAACTACTGCGCATAATGCAGATTCAGGGGTACATTCATAGCAAAACCATAAACCAACATTGAACGACAAAACATGTTCCACAAACATTGACATATGTTGTAGTACAAAATGAAAAGTCAAAGAGGGGAATGTTACCATGCAGTGCAGCATACAAGCTTCCATTACGGATGAAATCAGTGACCAGCAATTTCTCATCATTAGCATAATAGTAAGCTCTCAACCTCACAATATTGGGGTGATTAACTCTCCCAATAGCCTCTACTTCGGCCTCGAATTCTTTAAACTTCAATGGGGCATCGCCCTCGCTCAACCTCCTCACGGCAACAACCGTACTCCCCACCGTGCCGGATCCCCTCCCCGCCACCACTTTATACACTATCCCACTCCTACTTTTCCCCACTACATATGCGGATGCCCTTAACAAATCCTCTAATTCTAAGGTAAAACCTTCATCAACCACCATGAATTTACCGTTTTGTCCTTCTTCTTCAACCTCCTCCCTCTTTTTCTCTTTCCCCATTTTGTCCTCCCCGGTTTTCCATTTCCTCCGAACCAACCAAACAAGTACTGAAACCGCTCCGATCACCGCCGAAACGCCGGAGATCAAAGGAGCTGCCACCGACCCAATTTTCTCCTTGTCTTTATCTCCATTCCCACCGTAAAAAACAGGGGTTACACCTTTGGGATTTTCTGGGTTTTCTTCAGGGTTTAAGATAGCTCTAGGGTTTTGAGCTTCAGGGCAAAGGTTCCCTAATGGAAACCCACAAAGATTAGGGTTTCCTGTAAATGCGGTGGGACCTTGGTTCACCAAAGAACCAACTTGAGGCACTTTCCCTGTTAAATTATTGTGCCTCAGATCCAAGCTTATCATAACCGGAAACTCTCCATAAGAAGCTGGAATTTCACCTGAAAACTTGTTGAAGGACAAATTCAAGGTCCCTCTCAAGCTTTTAAGCTCAACGAGTGACTCAGGGAGTGACCCATTGAGTGAGTTGGAGGAAAGGTCGAGGTGGGTTAAGTTTTTAAGTGATTTTATCTGTGGAGGAACTGATCCAGAAAGCGAGTTATGAGACAGGTCAATATAGACAAGGTTTGTGGCATTGAAGAGATGATACGGAATCAGTTTTGAGAAATTGTTTTGAGCAAGACTAAGACGAGTCAATGAGTCGAGAAGACCGAGTTCCGATGGGATATAACCAGTTAACCCTTTGTTCGGAAGAAAGATCGAAGTGACTCGTTTCCGAGTACAACCGATTCCTAACCAGTGACATGGGGTTGCATCAGACTCGGACCAACTTTCAAGACATCGAGTTGGATCAGATTCCACAGCTGCCTTGAGAGCAAGAAGAGAAAGACCATCAGAATTAAGAGACGAAACCAATGAAGTAAACAAAAACAAAAAAGAAACAACTTTAAGAACTAAACATAACATCCTTTCGCCACCCTTTCTAACACTTCATTCGATCATTTAATCCAAAAACAAAACCCAACTCAACTCAACGCAACGAGAAGTTGCAGAAGAAGAACAAGTGACAGGACAGTTGTCTGATGTGTTTGAAAGTGGGAGGGGAAAAAGGGTTGTGTTTTGTAAAAAAAATAAAAGTTTGAATTTCTTGGTGAACAGTGATTTTTCAAAAAATATTATTAGTTTATTGAACATCGGTCACATTCTTGTTATCATGAAAATGAAAAAGAACACTGACAAATACCATCATTAAGTGGATGAGACATTGGAATATTAATGGTTTGATTTACCTCGAAAGTTGTTCTTTCTTTTCTTGATTCTCTAAATATTATAATAAACATTTTGAATTTTTGTCTCGGTGTTGGATGGAAGAAGTTGGATCCAGTTTTTTCATTAAAGGAATTTTCTTAAAAGAATTAAATGTTTTAACTTAATATCAACCTAAATTGTAATTAGTATGTTTATTTTTTGGTCATTTAATTTTAATTTTTTTATTTTAAGTCATTGAATTTAGAAATATATACCGCTTAGCTAAAGAAAGATGATAGATAGTTGGTCGAAATGGGTATCATTACTGGTATCGTTACTGAAATCGTGAGCATCGACATGTAGGTTTCAAATCTAAGTGGTAGTATCGGATCCCTTAGCTATTGTTCTTGAGAAATGGCCAGGCCTAGCCCATTCCTCGAAAGAAGTTTTTACGGGATCTTTATCTACCAAAATTTTTACTTCTAGTTCCGGCGAACGAATAATCATTGAGTGCTCCTCTTTTCGGACAACACATACAAAGAGATCCGCCAACAGTCAGTAATTAATGAACCTATGAAAGACACTTATAAATAGTTTCTTTCTCTTCTATCTCTCATCTATTTATCCATTTTTTATCTATCTATTTTTACTTTAGTTATTCACTGGAGCAATTATGATCTAGAAGTCGATCTGGGGCAAGTGTTCGAATCTATTATGACATATCCATTAGGTGCTCAGCGGACTTTTTTAATTTTATAAAACCTTTTTTAGACTCTACTTACATTGGTGCAAAACTCATTTTTTTTGTGCAACCGGTGTAGTGTATTCATATCTCAATTAGAAGTTCCAATGTGGAGTTTTTTTTGTCTTACATAGATAGAACAAATAATATTACTTTATCCCAAATCACGTGCACATTCATTACTACGGGATACTCCAGTATCGATATTTAGTCATTTGAGGGCTTTTCATTAGTTTTAGTTTTAATAGAAATAGAAGTAAAAAATAAAATATATATTATATGTTTTATTTTGTTATATCTGTGTATTATTTATCTTTACGAAATATTAAACGAAATAGAATGATTTGAGAAATGATATAATGAAATTCTTTGATTGGTTTTTCCTAAAGAGAGAAATGATCTGTCTTATTTGACCCATAGGTCCAACAAAACCAAACCATTACACAATTAATAATTCCAATTAAATTAATATTATTTACGATTTTAATATTCAAATTGACTAGAAAATCAAATTTAATAATTTAAATGGTACCATAATTTATTTAATTAAATTAAATATTAAATAAATGAATTTAATATAAATTAAATAGAATAAGAATATAATTTTAATATTAATATAATTTTCTAATTTTTAATTCGAATTTCGAATACTAAAACTAAAATAATAATAAATAAACAGAGTTCTTATTGTTATTCGAAACGCAGCGTGATCTTTAACAAATTCTAAGCTTCAATATAATTATCAAGAGCAAGCGCTATAGCCTATTTCCAATACTCAGCGGGTTGATCAAACCAAGCCTCTGTTATTTCAAAATCCCCTTATCGAATGGGGTCGAAATAGGAGGTTCAACTCTCAGTTAAAATTTTTATAGAGATTAGTTTTTATTAAATCAATCTATTTTTTTATATACTGAGAAATTAATATATATTTATTATTTGATCTCAATCTCTTATTATGTGGTTTAAAGAAATCATTTGTCCTTTTTTAGATGTAATGAAGGTGTAAATTTATACCAAAGAGAAATCAAAGGTTTGGATCTGTGTTTGGACGGTGAGAAAATAACAGCATGAAAGTATAGAAAATATACAAAGGATAATCTTTCCCAAGAAACCTGCACTGATTTCAAAGGAGAAAACAACAGATGCAATTGTTATATCGATAAATACATATATATATATATATTGTCACTACCTGTATGTTGAAACTTATCTTTCCAAACAATTTTTTGAAATATAATAAATTATTTATTTATAATTACTTATTCTTTTTATTTCTTATAGTATCTATTAGAGCGAGCCGAATAATTTTTTATGTTAAATTTTAAATGCTATATTTGTACTTTATTAAATTCATTTAATATTCTGCATAATTTATTATCATTATTCAATTTAAAAAAAGTGTGAGTTTTGCGTCGAAAGAAACGACTTGATATAGAGTCTAATTGTTATTTGTGCGGAGAGGATTTGAAAAATGTCTATCATATATTTCGCAGGTGCTCTTTTGTGGTTAATATTTGAGAATGTGTAGGTAGGTGATTTGGGGTTCAGTTTGATGACAAACATGAGTTGGTGGATTGGTTGTTCACCAACATCAATAAGAAGATTCGGGTAAGTCATGGCTGTAATTGGAATTCTTGGTTTCCTTTATTGTTGCGGAGTATTTGGAACGCTAGGAATGATTTAGTTTTCAATGCTAAAACTCCAAGTGCGGATGCTATTTTTGCTTATGCTACTAAACTTGCTCGTGAAGTGGGGTTAGTGTTTTCTTCTTCTGTGAGTTTAGGTGGTGCTTCAAGTCAGATTGTGAAGTGGAAACATCCTCCAGAGAGTGTCCTTTTGTTAAATACGGATGGCTCTAGACGGCATGATGATGGTCATGCCTCAGCTAGGGAGGTTAATCCAGAATGCTACAGGGATTTCGATGTCAGGGTTTATGATCAACATTAGAGTGACGAAGAGGCTTGAAGCTGAGATATGGGGTATACAGCAAGTGTTACTACTAGCAAAGGAGAGACGATTTTTGCCTTTGATAGTAGAGCTCGATGTACCGATGGTTGTTCATTTTCTTAAGTCCACGATGATTGATTCCTATCCTTGTTACATATTGGTTAAAGATTGCTTGGAACTCATCAAGAGCGATTAGATTCTGGAAATTAGACATATTTTCCGTGGAGGCAATAGGTGTGCGGATCGGTTAGCGAACATGACTCATAATGCCCCACATGGTATTACTATATTTGACGCTCCCCTTCAACATGTTCGAGTTTTGATGGAAGAAGATATGCTTGGCTTTTACACGCTAAGATCATAGTTAACGCCTTTTTTTTTTCTTTTCTTGTTCTTATGTAG
This sequence comes from Gossypium longicalyx, assembly GCA_025698465.1. Classification (NCBI taxonomy): domain Eukaryota; kingdom Viridiplantae; phylum Streptophyta; class Magnoliopsida; order Malvales; family Malvaceae; genus Gossypium; species Gossypium longicalyx. The sequence continues at coordinate 4,100,124 of CM046995.1, read as the reverse complement.
CAAAAAAGAAAAGTACTAATGAATTAATAGTAAAAAGCTATTAATTTTTATTTGCCAATTCCAACAAGACAATAAGTAAAATTAATTAAAATTTTCTATCACGTACAACATTTAATGAAGTGTCAAAAAGAAGCAATTTTAATCACGGAAGTTAAGGGAGATGGCGAAAATCTCTCATACCTTAATCAGTGGTCGAGAGTTTGATTCTCGTTGTGGGTATGGAGCCACTTTAAAACTCTTTGTCAACATCTACACTCTTAATAGACCCACAGAATGTGGATGATTAGTTATTGGGCTCACTTCAATAAATACTTTGAGAAATTTAAAAAAGAAGAAAAATAAACAATTCTAACTATAACGTAATGGAGCAATGATTAAGGTCTCCGACATTTCAATTATCAACGGTGGTGAAGCTAAAAGGGTTGGCAGGGGTATCGAACTCCCTAAAATAGAAAAATTTCCATTTAAGTCTCTTTATAATTTATAAAATTTTAAATTGACAATGATAAAAATATACTTTAACTCCTAAAAAATTATAAAAATATAAACTATTAAAATGACAATATTATATTTTTACTATCGTAAAAATATATATTTTAATTTCAATCCCCTAAAAAATTCTAACTTCACCCGTTAAATGTAATCTTTCCCCAAATTATAATATGATTTTATACTAATATTTTAAAAAAAAAAATCCAATACGACAAAATGCAAAAATGATAGAATGTTATTTCTTTTAAAACTTAATTCCAACCTTTAGATGCATTTGAATCTGAGTGGATCCACTAGAAAAAATCCCACCTTATGCCTCACCATTTGTATATGACAGAAAAGCCCTCTAAATTAACGGTTGAATTTTTTGAATTTTATTGTCAGAAAATGATTCAGTGACTACACGGTGACGGCCCCATTGAAATCTCACTTTTTGGAAAAAAGTAGAAAGGGTCTTTTGCGGAATTTACACAACATTTTATTTGAGATCCAAAAAAATCTTCTATGCCACACTTCCCATCAAAAGTAGAAATTTGTATGCTCCAAACTCGCCTCTCTTTAAATCTTCAAAAAGAAAACTCCCCACTTATCTTTCTATATTTTTTAATCCAAAACTATTAGTGTATTTGGTTTGTGTGTAGATTCAATGATCGATATAATAGATTAATATTTATTAATGAGTAGAAGAACATATTTTAGATTAAAGTTGATATGATAATCAGTATCAGAGATCAGAGAAGAAAATTATTTGGATTTTGATTCATAAATTTGTGATGTTCAAAATTGTTTCAGAAAAAAATTGAACTATAGAAGAGAAATGGAAAAGGAGCTTTTGATTGGCGTATGAGGCACGAATAGAGAATGTCATACAATAACGATTTTAACAGCCTAGTGACTTAAATAAAAACTTTCAAATAATTCAGTGACTATTTTGTAACTTTTTGAAGTTGAGTGACCTTAAGTATAGTTTTTTTTTTCTAACATTTTCAAATTCAAATCCTCATTCCATCCTACGTAAAGGAGACCAACGATTTAGGGTGGGTTTGGATGGGCAATGCTGTACGTTTGATTTGGTTTTTGTTTTATGCTATAGTATTTAATCTTACCGCCCCAATATTTTTACACTAATTGCAGGTAAATGCACCGCCTATCTAAATTCACCCTTAATCACTTGCATATTCATTTTGGAGTAAGTTCTATGGATAGAGATTTAATTATGAAAATATTTTTATTCTGGTCACTTAAGTCCAATTTGTTTTATTTAGTCACTAATGTTTTCAAATTTTGAATTTTAATCTCTTTGCCATTAAGTCGGTAACATAAGTTTAATGTAACCTACTTTTTTATTAACATAACAACAAATTTAGTTCTATAATATTTAAATATTTTATTAAATTAATCTTAATTCTAAAAAATTTAATAAATTTAACTTTGAATGTTTACAAAAATTGTCAATTTAGTTCTTATTCTAAAAATAAAATGAAATAATAGAGGAAAGGTTTTAACTTAAAAAAATCTAGCAATGAAATAAATACACCAGCAAGATAAGAAATCTATGATCCGACACCTGTAATAAATGCTTCATCCTCGTTGCATGCAAAAGTTTTTAAGATCTTACAGAGGGATATAAAGAAATAAGAAGATTAAAAAACCTTAAGTCTCATTGAAACAAGGAGTATTAAATTGAACTCACCCAATTTCTTAGGACAACTTTTGATTTCTTTACGGGAGTCTTCTCTATTCACAACACTGTTGCTTAGAAACATTATTCAGGCGTCAAAATTTATTCGAAAAATAAAAAGATTTACATAAAACGAAAAACGACGTTTTTTATATGAGTTGAGTTTTGAGAGAGAAAAAAAATTTGGTTTGAATTTAGCTCGGCCCGAATATATTATGTTATAAAAATATTATATTAATTATATATATTAAATTATTAACTCAATAACAATTAAACCTAACTAAATAATCCTACCCAGAATATAAATTTTTAAAAATTACATTTAATACAATAAAATATTTATTATATTTATTTGTGTTTTTTAGTATAATAAAACATTTATTATATTTAGGGTAGTATTTTTTAATATAAATATTCTTTAATGTATTTTTAATATCTTAGAAAATTTTTATTTTAGTGTTTTTAGCGTCTTTAGTGTATTATATATTATTAAAACTTTTAAAAAATAAAAGCTAATCTAAAAAAACAAATATGGGTGGGTTGAATCGGATCCGAGTTTTTATTTCTTAAATTGAATTGAACTTAGACAAAAAATAAAACTCATTTTTCAAGTCGGGCCAGGTTCAGGTTTGAAAGTTTGATCTAGATATCTTGTATGAGCACCTCTATTTATGCTCCTTTCTTTTAGTGTTGTAACTATTTCCTTTTTATAACTAAATGTGTTCTCTTTTATTTTATGGTCTGGACCTAATTTTATTCGGGTCGGATTGTATTTAGGTAAAAATTCTCCTAACAATATTGTTTTCAGTATTCAAATTTGGTCTAAATATTTAGAGAATAAGTTCATTTTCGTTTCTTCCAACCACTTGTAGGTAAGTGTTGTGTTGTAGCTATTTTGACAATGTTATTACCTTTCTTGTTGTAATACAATTTACTTGAAAGTAAATTACACCCAAAGTCACTTCACTATTAGTAAGTTTATGTTTCGATCATTCAATTTTAAAAAATTATAACATGATCACTGAACTATTCGAAAGGTTTCATTTAAATCACTAGGATGTTAAGTTTCTATTTTTTTAAAAATTTCGGCTAGTGAGCTTTTAGTGACAATTCTACTATAAGTACAATGAATCAATACCTATTGATGAGTATAACATAACTTAGATCTAAGTTAATTTGACGATCAGTATCGAAGAATATGGACCAACCTTGAATTTTAGGAAAAAGAGTTTTTCAATTAGATCTCTTTCCTTTTTTTATTACAATTCTCTAATATCGTAATCTTTTTTGTTATTGCTCTAGATCGCCATATTTGTATATTTATGGTCCCTAAGTAAATAGATTATCTTAAGTTGCACATACATTGGATTGGACCAAGCTAAGCTAAAAAAGGGCTAGACTATTTCAAAAACAAAAACTAGTCAATGATGACCCTTCATGGGAGAATAAAGCTATTTAGAATTTAGTTTGTATGTTTGTGACATTACAAGTTATTTTATGAAAAAAACTGTAAAGGGAAAAAGAATGAGATCTTTCGACTAATGCAAACAGTACGAACAAAGAAGACCATATAACAATGATTTTAACAACCCACTAACTTAAATGAAAACTTTTGAATAATTCAATGACCATTTTGTAACTTTTTGAAGTTGAGTGATCAAAACGTAAACTTACAAATAGCTTAGTGACCTTAAATGTAGTTTACCTTTTATCTAAACTTTGGTAAAAAAAAAAAAAAAGATGAGTAAGGAACAACATATCAACCAAAGGATTTGATTCAGCCATCAATGAGATGTATATGCCTTTTTGTTCCTCTAAACGGTTTTTATCCAGCTGACCTAAACCGTATCCAATGCATTCATTAAAAGAAGAAGAAGAAGCAATTCGCTTGTGTAAGAACCTTAGCCTTTTGAACTAGGTCCAATGCATTCATAAAAGTTGGACCTGAATTGCTGTTTTGGACTGGGTTTCAAATGAACCATTCGGGCTTTTCTTTATGGGTCATTGAAGAAAAACCGACTACCAAAAAGAGACCGGACTGGAAAGGTTAATTTAGGTGGCCGAAGTTGTTGTTATTGGGAAATAATTAGTAATTATTAATAACAACCACGAAATTAATAAATGTTAGATGCACCGGTGAAATACATTTCACTTTCAAGAGGCAACGTAAGTTTAAACTTTAGAGATGATATTTTTGGATAGAACAATTACGAACCTCGAAATGACCCGTAAAATACACATAAAAATGTATAATAAATAAATAAACGTAATATTTTTTAACTATCCAAAACGGTTAATAAAACAGACATGAAAAGTATTAAAAAAATAATCGTGGTATTTTTTAACTGAATAGGCCCATTCATACATGGTCTTGTTTACTTTAAAAAGCTATTTACACACATTAAGTCAAACATCAAAGAATCAATTAAAGCAAGGATCAAATTGAATATTTTTAAAATAATCTAAATTTTCTTATATGGAAGATCGAATATTAAATAGAATTTGATACTAAGAAGAATTCTACCATCATGTAGATAAATTGAAGACTTTTTTATTTAATTATTTTAGTGGATTAAGTGATTGTAATTGATTATAATTTAACAAGCCATATTAACTTTTATGTATGCATGAATTGTTCATAGATATGTGAATTAGAGAGCATTGTGCTTGCTAATATATAAATTATTTTATTGAGTCCGACTTGGAAGTAAATCGATTTGAGTTAAATAAATTACATTTAAGCTTTAGGGGGGAAATTCTCAAAGGAAGAGTGATTTAATGTAACACCCCCTACCCGTATTCCGAGCCTAGAATAGGGTACGGGGCATTACTGAACTTAATATGATCAATCATGTAAAAATCAGCCATAAAATTTCCTCTAAATTAAAAACTTTCATACATATGTTTAACGTCCCTTATATGGGCCTACGAGGCCCAAAACATACATTCAGGGTGGTTCGGGACCAAACCGTAAACATATGAAACTTTTAAAAAAAATTTCACACTTTGGAGAGTCACATGTCCGTGTTTTCTACCCGTGTAACTCTCTGTTTATAATTTTATCACCCTTGTCAGTCGTACACTTCATATAAATAACAAGAAACGTGTATGGGCTCAATTCTCATTAAATTTCTCATATATATACACAATTTCACGTTATGTAATCATACAACATATATTAGCCATATCTCTGTAGTCTAAATATGTTTTCATAACAGCTTATCTTGATTTCATACTATTTCATATTTAAACTTAAATAACCAAAGTATTTGAAATATCATCTTTATGAAAATAGTACACATGAGGTATATAATTCCATAATTATAAATAAACACATTTATCAAAAATTTTCCATATTCATATATCAATGTCTCATGTCTCCATATATCAATAACTGTCATTTTCATGAATTCCGAGTTCAATTTCATGATTATTTGTCTCGTGTTCAATTTATTCCATGCCGAAACTTTATTCATTAAAACATTTGAATTATCAATACACATGGACAGTACATTCAAGATGAGCAATTATATAATCACAAATGAATTAATTTATCAACCAAGTTCTATACTTGTATCTTATCAACTCGTACTTCCTTGTATCACATAATTCCATGTAACACTTACCAAACGTTGTCAAATTAGTGAACGTCTTACGGAATTGAGTACTTCGTTTTCTCGATGCCATAGTTCAACTATGGTCTTACACATCTTCACATAATGATGCCATAGCCCGACTATGGTCTTACACATATTCATATATCGACGCCATAGCCCGGCTATGGTCTTACACGTAATCACATATCACATATCGATGCCATAGCCCAGCTATGGTCTTACACGAATCACATATCTCATCGATGCCATATCCCAAATATGGTCTTATACTCTGATAGCATATATCACACCGATGCCATATCCCGGATATGGTCTTATACGGAAATCACTTGTCACTTGTCACTTGTAGCGAAGCTACCATTATTCATCGATCGGTAGCCGGAGCTACCATTTTCATCGATCGAGTAGCGAAGCTACCACTTTTCATCGATCGGCAGTGAAGCTACCACTTTTCATCGATCGGTGGCGAGCTACCACTTTTCACTTTTCATTTGTCATTGATCGGGTAAGTGTAGTCAAGCTATCACTTATCACTTTCACTTGTCCTTGATCGGATAAGTGTAGCCGAAGCTATCACTTATCACTTGTTACCACGGTCCAACCATGGTCTTTTCCTTCAATTCATCTTGTCACTGAACTGAAATGCTCAATTTGATCATTTATTCAATTTTCATGCTTTTACATTATTCACGGTTTTATCATCAATACATATGAAATAACACATCATGAAATTCATAAAATTAACAAATAATCACTAAAATTTAGTCATATAGACTCACAAGTTCAATTTTTGTATTATAACAATAATTATAATTTCATAATAAATATTTCAAATAAAACATTATATCATTTCTAATCCAACACTTATCGATTGTAATCAGGTATGTGATCAATTTATACACGAGTCATTCATATATTTTTGTATATTTTCCTCCTCCTCCTCTCCATCCACATCCTTAGTATAAACAACATATTTGTAGGTAACATTATCCATAATTTTCACTATCTACTTAGGTGAATATTCAAGCTGTCCATCTGTGTCATAGTCACTAAATTATTTATATCTGAAGCTACGGAACTCCAAATTAAGATCCGCTAATTTTTCCTGAAACTAGACTCACATATATTATTACCATAAAAATTTCATAATTTTTGGCTGGGCCAATTAACACAGTTTATTCATTGAAGTCTCCCCTGTTCTGCTGTCTGACAGTTCCGACCCTTCTTCACTAAAAATTAATTATCTCCTCGTACAGGATTCAAATGATGTTCCCGTTTGTTTCTCTTGAAAATAGACCCATTCAGGATTCTAACCATATAAATTTAATCCCATAATTATTTTTATCCAATTTTTTTTATGATTTTACAAAGTTAGAACAGGGGAACCCGAAATCATTCTGACCTTGTCTCATAAAATTTATCATATCTCATGATTTACAATTCCATTGCTTACATAATTTATTGTATAAGAAACTAGACTCAATAAGCTTTAATTTTATATTTTATTCATCCTCTAATTCTATTTCTACAATTTTTGGTGATTTTTCAAAGTTAGACTACTGCTGCTGTCCAAAACAGTTGTAGTGCAAAATGTTAATTTCCATTTTGCCCCAAATTTCACAATTCATACAATTCAGTCCTTGCTCAATTAACCCCTAAATTAAGATAATTTTCTCAATTAATACTTTTACTAGACATTATAAGTTATTTCATAACTATTAAAATTCAGAATTTCCACATAAAACTCTAACTTCAAACTCTTTTACACTTAGGTCCCAAACATTCACTTTCTATTCAATTCTTTCAATAAAATCAACATATAAACAATTTAAAGCTCTAATTTCATGCCAAATCATCATATATTTCCAACACTCATCCATAACAACTTCAAAAATTAGCCATGGAATCAAAAACTAATGAAATAATAAGTTGGACCCAATTGTAAAAGTCCAAAAACATAAAAATTTCAAGGAGAAAGCAAGAATTAAACTTACATGAAGCTGGAGTATGAAAACCAACTTGAACCCTCCTCCTTGGCTGTTTTTCAGCTGATGAATATGAAGAGAAATGAAGAGAATTCTAGATATTCCAATTTAGTCCCATTTTTATTTAGCCAATTTTGGCAATTTTCCAATTTTACCCTTATTTCACCCATTTCCTGACTTTTCTCAGCTATTGCCGCTCAAAATATCTCCTTTGGGCTTATTTGCACTTTAGGTCCTTCCTCATTTGACAATTGAGCTATTTAATCATTTTAGCAACTTTTACACCTTTTTCAATTTAGTTCTTTTTATTTAATTAACCACCTAAACGTCAAAATTTTCTGACTAAATTTTATTATTACCTCACCAACATTCCATAAATATTTCTAAAAATATTTATGGCTCGGTTTATGAAGTCGAGGTCTCGATACCTCATTCTCGACCCATTTTAGCTAATTAATTCTTTTAAATCACCAAATTCACTAATTCAAAAATGCTTTTATATTCATATTTAACTCATAGGTATTAATTTATTAAATTTTCAACTCACCCGTCGGATTTAGTGATCTCAAATCTCTATTCCCGATACCACTGAAAATTAGGCTGTTACATTTAATTTGAGTATAAGGGTAAGGTTGCTACTTAGTGAATAGGTGAGATTTAAATCACAGCTTGTACTCATTTAGTATAGTGGATTAACTCTCTCACAAGGCCTTGTATACGTAAGAAGCTTCTAAACTGTGTGAACAAACTTTTAGTGTCTACATCTATTTTTACTACAATAGTCACTATGTCCAATTATAACTTAATATATATTTTACAAGCCAAAATTAACGATCTTTCATTTGGTATCAAACCTAAACACTTGTCGCACTATGTGGTAGTCCTATTGTTGATTTTTGTCCAGGATGGAAGGTTCTTCAATGGCTAGACGCACTATGTTGGATGGCTTCAATTATGCTTACTAAAAATTTAGGATGAAGACTTTCATTAGGTCCACAGGCGGGAAGTGAAACAACCCAATATTCAGTGGTGTCGGAAACAGTGGTTCGAGACCACTAAATTCGACAAGTGAGTTTGAAATTTTTATTATTTATTATTTATAAGTTAAATGTGATTTTAGGAAAATTTTTGAATTAATGAATTGTGTTTTAGAAGGAATTATTAGGTTAACTGATTTCGGAAATGAGGTATCGAGACCTCAATTTCATAAACCGAGTAGTAAATATTTTTATAAATATTTACGGAGTGTCATTGAGTTAGTATTAAAGTTTCGTTAGAAAATTTTCACGTTTTGATAGTTAATTAATTAAAAAGGACTAAGTTGAAAAAGGTGCAAACTTGCTAATTAAATAAATAATGATTAAATAGCTCAAGCAATAAATAATGAAGGACTAAAAGGGAAAATTAGCCCAAAGAGGATGGCTGAGGCGACATTAGCAAGAAAAAATCAGGAAATTAGGTGAAATAAGGGTAAAATTGGAAATTTTGTAAAATTAAATAAATAAAACAACAATTAAAAGAAATCTAGACAATTCTTCAGGAACTTTCAGCCAAAAATGCCATAGAAGAGTCCCTCTAAGCTGGTTTTTCATATTTTTGCTATAAGTGAATTCAATTCTTGTCTTTTTCTTGTAATCTTTGTGTTTTTAAGACTTTTACAATGGTCCAACTAGCTATTTCATTAGTTTTTTATTTTATAGGTAATTTTGAAAGTTACCATTAACGAGTGATGGCTTTTTATGATGAATTAACATGGATTTGAAGTTTTAATTTTGTTATATGATGATTTTATCAAGAAATTTCAATAGAAATTGATTTTAGGACCTAATTGTGAAAATATTAAATCTTAGGGTTTGGCATTAAATTCTTTTTTTCAAAGTCTGTGAAATAGCTCAGAATAATTATATAAATTTTCAATTGAGAAAAATTAGTTCAATTGATAGGATATTTGATAAAGGACTAAATTGTAAAAACTGTAAAAATTTAGGCTAATTGTGTAATTTCAAAAATTGAAGGGTATAAATTGTGAATTGAATTGGAATTGAAATATATGCTAATGAATGAATAATTTTACATAATAGATCAAGAGCCCGTAGATCAACGAGAAAAAGTAAAATTAGCAGAATAGTCCCTAACTACTACAAACTTACAATTCAGCCCAAGTAAGTTCGTATGGTTAAAATTTCATGATTATTTATTAATTTATGAATGATATAATGTATTTATTCATATTTTTATTATTGAAATTAAAATTTATTGTTAAAATATGAAAGTGAAGTGAATGTTTAAAACAAGTAGAACGCAGGATAGAGTACAATCGTTTTATAGCAAAGGATGCATTGGCAGATAAGACCATGGTTGAACCATGGTAATGCTTATATGCAAGACCATAGCTGGGCTATGGCATTAATGTAAAGGATGAATTGACGGATAAGACCATAACTGGGTTATGACACTATGAATATAAGACCATGGTTGGACCATGACAGTGTTTATATGTAAGACCATAGCTGGGCTATGACACTCTGATGATAAGACCATAACTGGGTTATGGCACTACGAATGTAAGACCATGGTTGGGCCATGGAAATGCATGTGTAAGACCATAGTTGGACTATGGCACAAAGAAAACGATGTACTCATATCCGTAAGTCGTTCCTCGATTCAGTAAGAATTGGTAAAAGACTTATGTGAATGAATTAAAAGATATATTGATTATTTATAATATTGATCTAAAGAAAGTGTGTTCATTGAATTATGTTGTATTTGACATGGAGAATGTATGATTTATTTACAATTTAGTTTATTATATTAAGTTCGGTAATATCAAAGTTTAATCTATTGAACTTACTAAGCTTTATTAAGCTTACTCGTGTTATTTTATGTTATTATAGATTAACGTGTGATCGGGAGATCGGATCAACACATCAAGCCACTCTATCAAGTTTAATCTGGTAGTTTTTGAAATGTAAATTTTGGTTTATATGGCATGTATAGGATTGGTTTGGCAATTAAATAATTTGAATTGTGGTTGTGAATCTTAAATGTTTGTATATGTGTGATTAGTAGTAGAATTTGATAAATCGATGAAATGAGTTAAATGGGTAAGTATAAGTAATTGATGTATATGTAATGTTATATTATATTTAGAACATGTATTGGTTGGTTTTGATTGCTTGGTTGGGATATATTAGTGTATTTAAATGTTGTGTGTAGGTTGATGTAAAAAAGGGTGAGAAAAGTGGCCTTAAAATAGCCTATTTTCGTCCACATGAGCAGAGACACGGGCGTGTGTCTCAGCCGTGTGTGACACACGGCCATGCACATAGGCGTGCAGTCTGGCCGTGTGTCCCCTGCACCTTAAAAATTCGAAATAGAATGCCCAGTTTTAGCACACGGCCTAGCATAGAGGTGTGTGGTTAACCGTGTGACCCAAGTCAGAAAGTTACATGAATAAGGACACGGGCTGGGACACGGTCGTGTGCCTCACATTGAATGCCCACACGGCCGGCCATATGGGTGTGTGTCCCTTGCTCCTAATAAAAATTTTAAAATTTTTGAAAAAAATTTCCTGAGTGTCTGGTTTAGTCCCGATTCACTTCTAAAGTGTATTTTTGGCCTTGAGGGCCCATCTAACGGACAATATGAGTGTTATATGATTGATTCTTGTTCTGTATAATAAAGGTAATGAAATATTCGTAATTAGTCCGTAAAGTCTGGTAATGCTCCGTAACCCTATTCCGGCGACGGATAGGGGTTAGGGGTGTTATAAGAAGCCTTGATGTTCAATTTTGACAGGTTGAAAACCTCCATCTACTGATGTTTTGAAAGTGAAGACTCCCCAATCTAAGGTTACTTGGACGAGTGAGGAAGAATAACTTGCTAGTTGTAACAACCCGTTTTTTAGTGGTGTCGAAAATAATAGTTTTGGGGCCACAAATCTGACGAGTGGATTCGTAAATATTGTTATTCAATATTTACAAGTCAAATATAATATTATAATAAATTTTGGTTTGATAATTTTTGTTATTTAAATGAATAATTAGGTTCAAGTGGTAAATCCTTAAAGTCAAGTTGTTTTAGAAAAAGAGGTATCGGGATCTTGTTTCTATAAACCGAGCTCGTAAATACTTATTGAGTGTTATTAGGGTCATATTAAAATTTGGATAAGAAATTTTAATGTATAGATAGTTAATTAAAGAAAAAGGACTAATTGTGAAAGTCGCAAAAGTTAATCGCTAAAGACTTATTTGTATTAAATGGGTAAAAAAGCATGAAGTAAGGGCCTTAAGTAGTAATTTTACCAAACTTAACTATAGTGGATGATCATGGCTTGGCATTTGATGAAATTTATTTTAATTTTAAAAGTTAATTGGGTAATTAGGTAAATTAAAAATAAAATAAAAGATGATAGGTAAAATATCATCATCTTCAACCTATTTGTTTTTGTTTGCAAAACTGATGAAGCCATAGCTAGGGTGAGCTTTCAGCCAAGTTTGATTTCCATTGCATGGTATGTAATTTTACCCCGTTTCTTGTAATTTTTATGTTTTTAAATTTGTATTAGTTTAGTCTAACTAGCCTGAGGATTAATTCGTAAAATTATTAAAGATTTAGGGACTTCCATGAATGACTGTAAATGTGTTTTGAAATTAATTGGTAGAATATTAAGCTTGGTTGTTAAATAAACATATTTTGTTAGAGGATTTTTAGTGATTTTGAAAGTTAGGGATTAAATTGTTTAAAGAGTTAAATTCATGGGATTTAATGTGAAATCTTGATAAAAATGGGCAGGTTAGAAAGCCTAAGAAGTAAGAAATTCGGATAGCATGTTTGGTAACTAAAATAAGAAATTCGGATAGCATGTTTGGTAACTAAAATTGGTAAATGTGCAAGTTATGAGTTTAGGGACTAAATTGCATAAAAGGAAAAATATTGGGGCAATTTTGTAAATTGACATTAAAATGGGTTATGGGTTTGAATTAATTATTTAAAATTATTTGAATTGTTTAATTAAATGAATTTATAGTATTTAGTTTAAGCGATGCTACTATTGGATTTAAATCGAGGAAAAAACCAAAGTTTCAGACTAGTTGTCGACTCCATTTTAGTAACCGTTTCAGTCGAGGTAAGTTCGTAGTCCTTGAAATCGAACTCTATTTATTTATGTAGTTTAATTAATTTAACTGTTACATGGCTATTTAGTTATATTCTTATACGTAATTTGGTTATTCCGGATTGAATGAAGAATTATTAAATTGTGTATGTATATATGATCATGGAATAGATCAAAGATTGTCTTATAGTTATGTTATAGGCCAATTTTGGCCCAGTTACATTTACAACATAAGCCCACCTACCCACCACTTACCCAATACACAAGACCCATTAAACCCAAACCAACAAACCAAATACCTTAGCCCAAATACCACCAGCCCAATACTCAACTAGCCCAACATCAAAAAAGAAAAAACAAACAACAAGAAACCCTAGCCCCCTAGCTTGTTGGCGCCGCAACCGGCCACCTACCCCTCTGCCAAAAGCCTGCTCCGCCGCTCCACCGGTCACGTCTCCACCGCCTCTCCAACAACTTGCACCTGCAAGGGATTAGAAAGAAAAGACAGAAAATAATACAAAATCAAGTGGTATGGCTATAAAAACCAAATTTAAACATTTTGTAAGTGTCGGCCATTTTTCATCAATAAAAAAAGAGATTTTTACTCAACAAACTCAACAAAGGCATAGATTAACACCAAAATAGTAAGAACAAAAAAAGGAATCAAAAGCACCAAGCCAAATCAGAGGTGATTTCTTATTTAGTATTTTTTTTTTATTTCGTTTCAAATCTTGGTTACTTTATTTATCTTTCGTTTCATATATATATATATAACATAGACATAAAAAATATATATACATAAAAAAACTTTTTTTTTTTTCCACTGCAGGTGTATACGGTGGTGTGCTGTAACGACAGACGGTGGTCCGATGGTCGGACCGGTGACCGACCCATGGCCGAAAATCCCCCGGATCCCCCTCTCCCTTTTCTCTCATTTTTTTTTCTCTTTTCCCCGTTTCAAATGATTTTTTTAAAAAAAATTTGCCCCATTAAAAAGAAAACGACGTCGTTCTGGCCCCGGGTCGGATTGATCCGACCCGACCCGTTAGGATCCGCGCTTTTATAGCGGAAGGGCTAATTGCGCTTTTGGCCCTTTCGCATTTTTATTATTTTACAATCAAGTTTTTAGTTATTTCAATTTGGCCCAAAATACGTCGTGTTTTGCAATTTGGTCCCCCGTGCTGCACTGCGTTTTGACCAGGGGAATTTATTGTGCTTTTGGCCCCTCCAGGTTGCACGCATGTTATAATTTCGTCCTTTTCTTTTTATTTTTATTTCAAATCAGCCCCAAAACTTTATTTTTTATTCAATTTTAGTCCTTTTAGTTTATTTTCATTTCTTTACTATTAAATTAATTAATTTTGATATTTTCTATTATTATATTTACTATTATTTATTGTTATTGGTATTATAATTATTATTATTATTATATGTTTTATTATGTACGTATGGACATACTTTTTACTATTTTACATTATTATATTTATTATTTATTTTTAACATATTATTATTTTATTTTCTTTATATCATTATTATACTTAGTTTTTGTTTATATATTATATTTTCTCCTTCTTTACTTTTATATTTACTATTTTCATTATATTTATTCATTCATTGATTATTATTTATATATATATATTTAAATCCCATATTACGTATAGACATTTCTAATATGTATTTCTTTAAATAATATTATTACATATATGTTTTAGTGTGTATTCTTTTAACATGTGCTATATATATATTTTTATTCTATATTATGTATATGTATTTCTAATACTATATTATGTTTTCATATATATTATGTATATACTTTAATATCATAGTTATATATTTTTATACGATCTTATGTACATATATTTACATGCATATATTTTCTTTTATATATTATGTATATACATTTTTAATATTATACATGTATATGTTTATACTATATTAGTTAAGTTTTTATACTATCTTATGTGTACATTTTGAATGCTATGCTATGTATATATTTTAAACACTACATTTTTATATATATTATATGCATACTTCAATACTATTATTATGTACATATCTTTAATATATATATATACGTATATGTATATGTAGTATTATTAGTATTTTTAATATTACATTTTCCGTCACCTTACATACTATTATATATTATATGTATATATATATAATCCATTGTTTTATTTTGTGTTTAATGTTATTATTATCATGCATAATATCAAATACATCGTGAATACTTTATAATTATTATTTTATCATACGCTTCATATATTCGTAAATTGTATTTTATTACAACATTGTTATAAGTTTCTATTGTTTTTTTTTTAAATATTCTTATTCATGTTTTAAATCAATTTCAATAAGCAAGGCAACGTACCGATTTAACATTAAGTCATCGATTTCATCGCTATGTTGGGTGAACATCAATCGACTCGTGTTAAAACTGTATGTCCTTCTCAAAAACCAAAAAAATTAAAATTTCTCGTGTTTTAATCGGATCACGATTAAATGCTACATTGAACTCGTATTTTTGAAAATCAAGACGGCGCATGTTTAATAAGATACCAATTTTGGGCGTCGCGGGGGTGCTAACACCTTCCCCGCGCGTAACTGACTCCCGGACCCTATTTTTCTCTGAACTTTCACGCAGGCCTAAAATTCATCTTTCTTTTATCAAAAATAAAACATTTTTTGTTAAAACGAAGATTTATCAGGTGCCCGATCACACCTAGAAAAAGGGACCGGTGGCGACTCCCCTTTATTAATAAAACCGAAACTTGGATTTCAAATTTTCACTAAATCGCCACAATTAGCGACCGAAAGCAAAAAAATTACGTCGCTACAAGTTATTTGTTGCAAATGATTGAATTATAAAATCAGGCAATTTGGATTTTGTAATTATGTATGTGATCGTTGGTTTATTCGACTAGTGCTAGATGCAAATCTTTGTCGATTTATTCGACTAGTGTTGGGTACACAATTAATATCGTCAGCTAATCTGACAAGCGCTAGCTCAAATCTTTGTCGATTTATTCGACTAGTGCTGGGCACACAATTAATATCGTCGGTTAATTTGACTGGGGCTGGGTGCAAATCTTTGTCGATTTATTCGACTAGTGCAGGACACATCTAATGTCGATTTATCCGACTAGCGTTGGGCACAAAACTTTGTTATAATTTATCCGTCAAGCACTGGGTGCCAATAACAGGTTGGTCAGTATTAATAATGTTTAATCGATCCCTTGAAGTTGGTTGGTAAACGAGAGATAGCTTGAATTGTATATGAAATGTTCATGAACCCATGATACACTATGTGGTAATAACCATTACAAGTTATATTTTTGAATTAATAGATTATTAAATACAAATGTAGTTCTTTGGGTTATGTAATTATTTAGTATTTGATCATTCTTTTGTGTGCAGGTTAGGTACCTCTATTTTGACTATCGACTCAGCATCCAATGACAATCTCGAACTCAACGTTGGTGACGTATTTCTTTTTGTGTCTTAGCATGTACCTAGGATGATAATGTTTGAGTCAAGGTCTTTTGGTCTATAGTTAAATTGAGTGAAGGTTACTTATATTGAATGTCATGTAGACTTTTGAATTATGCTTTGCTTGGGAATAGATGCTTGTATATAGTTCGTGAATGAAATAAGTATGTTTCATGAGCTTGACTCTTTTGGATGTATATAATTTTTTATGTGAATAGGTAATATTCTGTACAATGACAACTTGGTGAGAATGGTTATATTTGGCTATTTTGGTGGATGTTTAAGTAATAAAGTTCATATGTTCTTTTAACTGGTTTATTTGAATGATTAATATTTGTTTGAGGTGCATTTGAATGGCATATTGGTTAAGTATGGGATGAATGAAATTTTGGCATTTGAACATGATTTTGAACCTAGGAAATTATCTAGTTATGGTATGTCTTTTTGTACAATGAATGGTGTATGTAATGGCTTGATTTAGGGGTTAAATACGCTGCACATGGCCTGGGACACGGGCTATCACACGACCGTGTGACACACATGGCCCACTCACATGGCTGCGTGTTTTATTGTCTTTAGGTGCAGGTTTTACACGGCCTGGCATACAGCCCGCGACATGGCTGTGTGTTTTAAAATAGTTTGTTACACGATATGAGACAAGGCTTGCGACACGGCTGTGTGACCTTAATTTGAATATCTACACGGGCTGGGACATGGCCGTATGTCTGGACTTCGAATATCCACACGATCTGGGCTGTGACACACGGCCTTGCTACATAGCCGTGTGTCTTGTTTTTAAAATTTTTAACTTTTTCTTAATTTTTCTATTTTGTTTCGAATTGAACCCAGAATGTTCTTAAACTATTTTTAGGGCCTCGTAGGCTCGGATTAAGGCTCGTAAGTGTATATTCATTATAAATGGAATGTGATTTGATTATTTGTAATCATAGTTGAATATTTGTGAGTTAGTAATGTTAAAGGTTAAAATGTTAATGTAATACTCTGGAACCCCAATTCGGCGACAAATACGAGTTAGGAGTGTTACACTAGTGACAACTCCAAGGCCTTAAATGCTATTTTCAGTGGCGTTGATGCATGGAAGTTCTAGAGAAATCTAGCTAATTCTTAAGATTACACTTGAAAGAACCAATAATGTGAAGTAGTCTAAGCTTTAAATGCCAACTATTAAGTTTTAGACCTTGAGAATGTAAGAAAAGAAGTTTAACGAAATATTATGCTAAACTCTATGATATCCTAAATCAAACATTAGCACTAGGAGAGGAATATTCGAACTTAAAGCTTATGAGGAAATGCTCCAATCTTTGCCTAAGAAACTTACAATTAATGTGACTGCTATGAAAATGTAACATCCTTAAAACCCCCTTGGTCGTAAATAATATGAGATAAAATTTTAGTGAAATAAGGTATAAGATCAAAGAAAATGAAAGTTGCAAGATATCAAAAGAGAGTTAAATCAATAAGCATAGCATGATGTATAATTGATTTCTCGATAAAATGAGAAAATAATATAAAGATGATAAAAGAGAATATTGAGGAGTATTAAAAAAATAATAATAATAATTAAGAAGTAGGTTTTAGTATATTGATTTAAAGTAAGGACTAAATCATAAATATGTGAAAAGTTTTTAGCTCAACTGTAAATATTTAAAATTTAAGGGTTCAAAGTGTAAAAATAAGAAATTTGAAGGACCAAAAGTGAAAATAATCCAATTTACTATGATACGGAATTGGCATGCAGGGACCAAATTGAATAGGTGAAGAATTATGAGGGACTAAATCGTAATTTTACCAAATTAAATGATGATTCAAGGATGAAATTTTAAAAGATCATAAAGGGCAAAATAGTCAATTAGAAAGAGAGAGAACTCTAGAAGAAAATGATGATATTGGAGATATTTTGATGATATTTTATAATTATTTAATTAAATAAATATTACTTTATTAATATTTTAATGAGATATTTTACTAATATTTTATTATAAATAGCTAGTAGTATAAAAGGAGAGGAAGATGAAAAAAGAAAGAAAGAAAGAGGATCCTCCCATCTTTCCAACATGAGTGAGGGGGAGAGAAGAAGAAAACTTTGTTGTCTTTACAATTTGGTCCTTCCACCAAAAATCCACCATTTTCACCAAGAATTTCAAGAAATTTTCATAATCACTAAGAGAGAAAAGTGATAAGGTGACTATGGAGAACAAGAAAATCACCTTGGATTCAATAAAATAGAAGTTGGAGGAGAGAGAAAATCAAGTTAAAAATTGAAATCAATAGGACAATGTAAGAATATTAAGATTTCAATATATTTTTAATTTTGATATTATTGAAAAAGCATGAAAATGATGTTAAAGTAGAGTTTTCATATATAAGGTTTCATGTTCTTGATATGTTAGTGAAAGGAAGAGGAAGTGATGGAAACTATTGTAGAGAAAGGAAAGGAGGGTGTTATAAACTTGGTTATCAACATTTTGCACTAAAATAGTTTTGGACAACAGCAGTAGTCTGACTTTGAAAATTCACCAAAAATTGTATAAATTGAATTAAAGGTTAATTAAAGTATGAAATTAAAGCCTATTGAGTCTAGTTTTACATAAAAGAAACTATGTAAGCAAAAGAATTTCATATTATGAGATATATGAATTTTTGTGAGACAAAGTCAAATTGACTTTGGGTTCCCCTGTTCTGACTTTGGAAACTCATCAAAAAATTGTAAAAATAATAATTAGGGGTTTAAATGTTTAAATTCTTAATTAGTCTATTTTCAATAGAAACAAATGGAAACATCATCCAAACCTCGTACTAAGAGATAATTAATTTTTAGTAAAGAAAGGTCGAAGCTGTCAAACAATAGAACAGGGATAAATTTGATGATTTTATTGTACTTATTGGCTAAATTATAAATTATGAAATTTTTATGGTAAAAATATATTTGAGTCTAGTTTCAAAAACCTCAAACGGATCTTAATTTAGAATTCTGTAGCTCTAGATATAAATAATTTAGTGACTATGACTCAAGTGGACAACTTTGATATAAACACACAAGTAAATAGTGGAATTATAGATAATGTTACATATAAGCATGTTATATACTAAAAGCTAAAGATTCTAAAAAATATATACATAAAGGATGTGAAATGGAGAGGAGGAGGAGGAAAAATATATGAATATATACATATATATATATATATATATAGTAGATGAATTTGAAATGTTTTGAAATGGTTGTAGGTGATGGAATGATTGATACATATGAGTATGTTTAAATGAATTGATAACATAATAAGTGAATAACTGTTAATTGATGTGAATTATTTGTTAAAATTTTATGAACAATTAAATTGATTAGCACAAATTAGAAATAAATATGAAATATACATAAAGTAGGTAAACTAATTTTGCAAGTGCAAGTCCTCCAATGGTCTTATTTGTAAAATTTTAATATTTGTGTTAATTTTATAGCTTTGTTATATTTAATTGAATATCATGTTTTTATGAGGACTTGAGATTAGAAATAGATGTAAGTGGATGATATGTAAAATGAAGTGGGGGTTATGACATCTAAATACAGTTCAAGTAATGATATAAAATAAATAAAAATAAACCGTGGAACTTTTAGGAAATGGAGACGGCGTCACGATGACAAGTTTGCCATGTTATGACGTGGAAACCCCTAACGTCGCGACGACAGTTCAAAAAATTTTATGAACTTTACAATTTGGTCTTTGATCAATTGTGGATGTTTTAATGAGCTCCTTAACTCATGATTAGTTCTATTGTAAATTCAATTATTATTAAAATTAGATAATTATATATATTAATTAAATGATAAGATAAATTGATCTAAAATTTTCAATAGTTGCTTTGGTTCAGTAGTTGCTTTGGCAACGAATGTGACATCCTGATGCCTTGACTTGGCGATCAGGTCAGGTATGGAGGTGCTACAGAAAAAACTAATGATATTGATGGCATGAGGAATGATGAACTTATTGGTTCCCTGCAAGCTTCTGAGATGAACCTTGATGAGTAAAGTAAGAGTAAAAACAAAAGCAAGAAAAGCATTACCTTGCAAGTTGCAACCCTAGTTGCTTCTAAAGGAGATGCTGCCATCGAAGAGCTGCAAGAACCAATGGCTCCACTTTCTCAGAATTTCAATAAGACTTTTAAACAGATGTTCAAGAGAAATAAAAAGTTTGATGCTAATAAAAACTCAAGTAAAGCCAAAGGAAAAGATACTGCCGACATATTTAATATTCCTCTTAACAACTTTCAAGTGAGACTTATTTGGTAAAGCTTGATATCTTACATATATTCCAACATTGTGGCATGGATCATATCTACTAGTTGTGAGATACAATAGGCTCCCAATTATGCTTCTCAACAAGGTCACATAAGATGCCACACCATGTTCATCCTTAGTGATTTTGTTGTTTAGTCTTGTCAACACTTCTCACAAAGCCCTTGTCACATAATTTCACAATGAGCCTTTCATACCAAGATTTGTAAGCTCGTTTCAATCCATAAAGTGCCTTAGATGACCTGTAGACATAATTGAGGTTATCATGATCAATACAATCTTTAAGTTGAGAAATATATACCTATTCATTAATGATGGCATTTAGGAAGGCACTCTTGACATTTATTTGGGAGAGTTTGATGTCCAAACGACATGCTATAACTAATAATAACCTTATTGATTGAACTATTTTAACATGAACAAAAGTCTCATCAGAATATACTCTTTCAACTTGTGTGTACCCTTGTGCAGCAAGTCTAGCTTTGTTTCTAACTATGTACCATGTTCATCAATTTTGGTCTTGAAATTCCATTTGGTTCCAATGATGTTGCAACCTTTATGCTTTGGAATTAGTTCCCACACTCTGTTTCTTTTAAATCAGAGCATTTCTCTTGCATAGCTTGGGTTCGAAATTCATCCTACAAGGCTTTCTTGACTTTCTTAAGCTTAAGCTATCGAGGTTATATCAATTGGATCCTTTCTTTACTGAAACCGTTAAGTTATTCTTTAAATAATACATAAGATTTTATGTGATATGATTTAAAATATATATATTTTAAAATAAAACATTAAAAATCAACAAAAAAGTAAAATGAAAAATTAAATGAAATGTAAATTTTGTTGCATAAATTTTAAAAAGTGAAAAACCAATTTATTTTTAAATTAAAATTTTTCATTTTAGTGTTTTTACTTTTCTTTAAATCTTTATTTTAGATTATGTCATATAAGATTTGACGTGTTATTCAACAATTTTAATGACTAATGACCTAATTGATATAACCTTGATAGTTTAAAAAAATAAATAGAACATTTTAAAATTTACAAACCGATTTAAAATGAAGATCATAATTTGATAACATCTAATGCAATTAACTTTTTAACTTACATTTGACATGATCTTGTTCATATATGCATGTTGTGTTTATGATAGTTTTTTTATTGTACTAAATTTATTTTAGAGATTTCGTTTAAAGTATAATTTGTATATTCATTTTATGTTAGTAAAATTTTATAAAGTTGTACATGTTAAAAATTCATTTTATGTAGATTTTAACTTCATAAATTTGTCGATTGAGTTTTAATTCAATTGGTATAGGTATTGTTGGCAATGAAGGAGAATGCGAGTTTGAGTGCGCTGAAGCGTATTATCTTCCTATTTATGGGTTAAAGAGGAACTATGGGTAGCTCTAGACATTATTTTGAAAAGAGCTGATATTATCAGAATTTATAATTAATTCAATGTTTACATAAATTTCTATAATAATTTATTTTAACTTAAAAATTAAATAATTATTCTTACTCAAAATTAATATAAATATAATATTCAAAATTATAATTCAATATTTTTCGAAATAAAAGTGAGGCACATATTTCGATAACAATTAAAAGATTAAAATATGCCATAAGTTTCTATACAATTCGTAATTTTGGAATTTAATTCATGTTATTTTATTTCTAAGAATTTAGTTCTTTTACTTCTCTGATTTTAAAATTTAGATTCAATTGTTAACACAATTAAAATTATTTTATTGAATTTAGATTCATTATAATGTCATTTTTTAGTTACATTATTATCGAGAAAGGATTGTATGAAACAGGGCACGATGTCATCCTATATATCTTTCCAATTATTTAATGATATTTCAACAATTTTTTCATATAATTGATACATAATTTTGGTAATTTTTTTTAAGCCCCAAACTCGAACCTTGAACCTTAAACCCTAAACTTGATCTTTTGATTCAGAGTTTTAAGTTTGAGTTTAAGATTTAAGGTTCAGATTTGGGTTCAGGATTCAAGGTAAAAACATTATCAAAATCATATATCAATGACATGAAAAAATTTACTGAAATGTCATTAAGTAATTGAAAAGGGATATAAGATGACATGACGCCCCTGTTTCATATAATTCTTTCTCCATTATTACTAAGTAAATTTTTTTATTTCAAATATTACAAAAATAAATTAACAATATTAAAACAATTAATCTTAAATTTTAATAATTACAACATAAAAAAATTAAATTATTAAAAATAAAAATCCACTAAATTCTTAGAATATAACAACTATGACATATTTTAAAATAATTAAAAAAAGGAAGGAGTCAAAGCAACCTAAATTGGGAGGTCAAAGGCTCTGCAGTTCATGGAATCAAAATTTATTACTCTTTTTCAACAGTCACAAAAACAATAAATTTGTAATAGTGATTATAAATGAATTCAAGACAACGACGACTCTTCTTCTGCCAAAAAAATAATTAAACTGATCAATCCCCGTCTCGAGGGACCACTTTAATAATAAGAAATTAAAATATGATGTATATTTTTATATTATATGCAAAATAATTAGATATTATATAAAATAGAAAGTACTATAAATGTAATAATAAATAAAAATATTTCAATATATATATATATAAAAGTAATATTATTAAGTCTGTTGGGTTAAATTAATTAACTCCATTTTAATTAATTGATTATATTAATATCACTTAAATCGATCTAATTGAAAAAGCCGATCGAAATAATTAATTGTGAAACTTAATTATAAAAATTTTAAATATATTAATTTTGTTAAACAGTAAATGTTAACTCTAGTCTCTATTCTAATTTGGCTTTATTCCTTCTTTAATAGTATAGACACTGCATTGATCCATTTTAATAGCAAAGAGACTAATTTGATCAGATCCTTATAATATAGTAACTTCTAAAGCTACTTATAATCTATACTTATAAAAACAATAAAACAACATTCATTAAAAAAATAATAATAATAACAACTATAAAGGATAAAAGTATCATGGAAGCCCTTATATTAGGAGTCAGATTACATTTTGCTCCCTCTATTAAAAATGGATAAATAAGTCATTGTACGTTAGATCAAAGAGCAAACAAGTCATTTATTAAAAATCCCATTCATTTATGTGGTTAAAAACAGATTCCTACACTTCAGCATGGGGTATATATAGTATGTCACGTATCGCTATCTAGTTATTCTATTAGTTACTCTAATTTTTAACAATACAAATGAATAAAATATTTAACAGAAATGATTAATTTATTTTTAATATAATATATATAAATTAATTTATTATTTTTTAATAAAAAATAAAATTCATCCAAGACTTGGAGCATTGATGATGGAGAAGGGTAAAAGGTGGAGATTTGTGGGAGGTTGAAGCCCATAAGAATCTTTATTTATAAAATTACCTCTTTTTCTTTAATCATTGCCCAATCAGATAAAGCGGAAAGGTACACCTTGAAAGTATCAAATCAGAATTATTATATACTTACTAAAGCAAAAACCAAAAAGGAAATCACTTAATTGCATTAACATCTCCCAATCATAATTTTAATTTTAATTTCGCCCTCCAACTTCAAATTATTTTAAAAGTTAATATATAGAGAGATAACTAAATTTGATAAATTGTACTTATTTGGTATTTAAACTTGAAAACTGTAAGGTAATTTATACTTTTTTAAAAATAAAATATTTAAAATTTATAAAAAAAATATTTTTTGTCATATGCCAAAACATGAGGTTGTTACGTGTCACCGTGTTGTTGATCTTAAGTGCCACGTCAAGGCCATGTCAATATATTTTAATAGTATTAGGTATTTGAAGAAAATACCAAGTTGGCTTACTATTTTCAAGTTTAGGTAGCAGTTAGGTCCAAAAAACAAAGTTTATGTACCAAGTAGGTTTAATTGCCAAGTTCAGTTATCTATATATATATTAACCCGCATTCTAATTACATCTCTAAACTATTGATGATATATCAATCAAATCCTTTGATTATCAAAACCGTTAATTTAATGTTAAATCTTACATGGCATAAATTATAATGAAAATTTTAAAGAATAATAAACGTTACTGCATATCTTTTAAAAGTAAAACTAATAAAAGAGAGAGTTAAATTAATGATTTGACATCTCATTTAACTGTTAAATTAATGATTTTTGTAAGAACTCTAAAAAATTTTCTCTATTTTCTCCAAGTTGTTTACTTCTTCTCTTTTGTTTTACTCGGCGGCAGTGCCAACCTCTAGATGGGCAGTTTTTCTTCCTTCCACCAACCCTTTTTTTTTCTCCTCATTCACTCAATGCAATTTCTTTCTTCTTTCTTTTTTAGTTTATAGATCTATTTTGTAGATATCTTTGCCGTTTTCACAAGTTGTGATGGACAAATAACGGTGTCTGTCGTCACTAAAATTCTACCTGATATTAGCAGTTTCTCTTTGAAAGTGGGTGGCTCTTCGTCGGTTTCTTAATTTGTTTCTGTTTTGAGAGTGTTTTAGAATAATAAATGATTTCACGAGTCGGTTTAAACTTGTGTTGTTAAGTTATATGTATTTTTTGTTTGTTTTCCGTTGTTTAATAAATCTTTACTTTTAGAAGTTTTTGTTTACTCTTGTATCACATTTTTTAGTCTTACTTATGCATGTAGTATTGCTTTTGCAAGTGGTTTTAGGATGTTTTTGTTGTCATCCTCTCTAGTCTGGTGAATGCTCGATTTTTTTGTCGATTTTTTGCCTGCAGCTTTGGATCATCCAGGGTTGATTTCCTTATCATATTAAGCGCTTGTAGTCACTCCAAACATGTCATGCTTGAGTTGTAACAAAGTCAATTATCAACGTGTCATACTATTCATTTGATGCCAAGGCTGAAGGTTTTGTTATGTTGATGAAGTTTGTCCTTTACCGTCTATGATGAGTGTTTATTGTTTTTTCCCGAATTGTATAGTCCCATACATGAAATGAATCGATGAATTTTCCTTTCAAAAAAAATTAATGATTTTAGTAATGGAAGGATCTTATTGACATAACCTTGATAGTTTAGGATGTAATTAGAATATTTTAAATTTTAGAGACCAATTTAAAATGGAGGTTATAGTTTAGGGAAGTATTGCGAAATTAAATCTTTATTTTTGTTAGTATTTTATAAGAAAATAAATAATAAAAAATTATGAAAAATAAATAAATAAATAAACTGATGGGACCATCCCCGTACCGCAACAAATTCTTTTCTCTTAAATTCAATCAATTGTACTGTTGGAACAGTAGAATTTTAATTTACCTTTGAATAAAAAATAAAAAATCAAATTCAACTAATTTAATTATAAAAAAATTAAGAATATGTTTAATCATAATTTAATTAAAATAATTGAAATTTAAAATTACTCTAACTTAAAGTTAAATAAAATATAATTTTCTAAAAAAGTTTATATAATAAAAATAATATCTATACTTAAACTAAGTTATAAAATAGTCACTGAAGTATTCGAAAGTTTTTATTTAAGACATTAAGTTATTCAAAAGTTTTTATTAAGTCATTAAGCTGTGAACTTTTTTTTAAAGATCGGCTAGCGAGTTGTAAGTGACGATTTGACAATTGATATGGTGAATCAGTACCCATCGACAAGTAGAACATATCTGAAATACAAGTTGGTCTGATGGTCAGTGTTGTAGATTAGAGAAAAAAGTTGTTTAAATTTTGATTTACAAATTGATAAAGTTCAAAGTTGTTTCTTAAACAAAAAATGAAATGTAGAAGAAAAGTGAAATGAGAACTTTCGTGCGAATAGAAACAGTCACACAACAATGATTTAACAACTCAATAATTGAAATGAAAACTTTTAAATAATTTCATCAAAATATAAACAAAAATAAATAAGTGTACATTATTTTAGAGAATAAATTACCAAAAAAGCCATTTTTAAAAAAATTACAGAAATAAATAGGTTTTGGTAAAATGCTTTCAATTAGAAATGTTTCTGATACTAAAAGTGGCACCACCAATTTTTTTAAATTTTTGGTGCCACCTATTAATGCGAAAATATAACTTACAAAAATAAATTTTTATATAAACTCAAAATTTTATTTTCTTTATTTTCTTAAACAATGATGAATATAAGATATATGTATGTATTACTTCATGAATAGATTTGGAGTTTGTTTCTAGATAATGTTTAATTGTTTCATTACATTGTGATATAATATATATTTCCTTATTTCCTGAAGTAATTTTTAAAATATTTTTTCTGGGTTTTCACTGGACTGGAAGCGTTTTTCGTAAATTTTCAAAAAATTGACCTATTTTTATAATTTTTTTTGAAAAAAATAGTTTTTTTTTTATAATTTAGTCTAATTTAAAAATTGCTTTTTATTAATATTATTAATAAACCAAAACGGCCCTGCAACGTTGCTTTCCCTATACTTACAATAGCTGAGAAGTAACCTCTTTTGCAGAGCAACAAACTCTCTCGCAGAAGACATTTAAACTCATTTTTTTTGGCTTCGCGTTACCGCCATTGAAGAAACTAATCAAAACTTTCTTTGACTATTCTTTTCAAAGCTCTCAAGACTCAAAATTGGGTTCAACTAACCAAGTGGGTACATTTTATGTTCAAGAAATTGAGCTGGGTATTATTTTTCTTTCAACATTGGGTAGTTCTTTTTTCGTCTTTCACATGGAGTCAAACGCAGGGACGACGGAGACCAGATCTAATGTAACGGTGTCGGATGGGGGAGAAGTTGCGGCATTCGAGTCGCTCCAATTTACCGACGAAATCCACCGTTTGATTTCGGCTCCGGCAACTGATAATGCTAGTTCCTTCACGGCTCTACTTGAACTACCGGCTACACAAGTCGTTGAGCTTCTTCACTCTCCCGAGTCGGTGAAGCTCATAGTTGCTTCGGCTCCGAACGTTGAAGATTTCAAAGGCAGCTTCCATTTTCCTTCTAATACTGGTTTGATTCAAAAAGATGCTAGGTTCTCTGTGTTTTCTGGAGAAGGTAACAACAAGAATGAGAAGAGCAACTCGCCTGAAATGACGTCGAAAAATTCAAGCTCGAATCTTGAGAAGGCGGTAAAGAGTGAGCCGGCGGAAACCGCGTCTTCCCTGCCGTTGGTTTCTGATCCAACGGTGGAGAACCGGAATATCAAGCGGAAAGATAGAGAAAAGAAGGTAGAAAACAAAAAAAAAAAGGAAATTTTGATCAAGGGTTTCTGGGGTTTTCCATTTTTGGTAAAATTTTGATTAATTTGTTCTCCGAGAATTTTCAGGTTAAAGGGTCAACAAAGAAAAGCAAAACTGCAACAAATGAGAGCTCAGAGGACGCGGAGAAACTGCCTTACGTTCATGTTAGAGCTCGCCGGGGACAAGCAACCGATAGCCATAGCTTAGCAGAGAGAGTAATTTACGAATTTCCATAATTGACTCCTTAATTAGTTTTGCTTATTAGCATTTTTTTCTTATTAAGCTAATAATTTTGGTGTTTAATACAGGCAAGAAGAGAGAAGATTAATGCACGAATGAAGCTACTACAGGAGTTGGTACCTGGATGCAATAAGGTCAGTTCTGTTGGATTAATTAGTTAATTAATGATTTTATTTTGATTTTGTGATTATATTAAGAATATCTATCTTAATGGGGTATAGAAAGTGAGGTTACATCTTTAGATTACTTTTCTTTAGTAACGGTTTTTTCCTTGTCACCTTTTGCACTCAAAAGTAATTGACCTTTTGTAAGCCCAAGTTGCTTTAATATTTTAGCTGGTTTTCCATTGTGGGGGAGGGTTTGTTAGAAGTCCCTTTTGAGGTTAAGTTTGTCTTTTTGAGCGTAATTCGTTGCTATTTTGGTGAAGTTAGTAATATTGAAAGCTAGATTTTCTAGTTTTAATCAAATCTTTTGAATTTATGTTTTTGGATTTTGAATTATGTATGTGATGTGTATAGTTATAGTAAAATGACAATTTTAGCCTCTGACGATTGTCGATGTGGGAATGCTAGCTGGATGTTACCATGAAGTGCTCAGTAGACATGTCTAGTGCTTGTTGGATTAAATGTCTTTATGGGGTCCCATTTCATTGATGTAGAGTAGTTGCTTGCTTCTAGTTCAAGCTGTGTATCTGTCCTCTATGGGTTATGTAGAAGAGGGATGACAAAAGAAAATGTCTTTTATATGTCAAATGCCTGCCCAACTACACGGGGACTTAATGTGATGGTCCATGGAGAATTGGTTTAATTGTTCAAAGTATAATCTTAAGTCATCCCTTAACATTTCACTATATCTTTTTAACAAGTGAAAGCAGCTCTGAGTCAGTTTCTGGTGCCTTTTCTTCGTCAAGGGGCCACAATTCAGTAAAGACTAGGTGAGAAAACCTGTTAACAACCATCCTTTTCTAAGAAAAAAGTCGTGATTTCTTTAATGGTTGATAGGATGAGAGATGCCGAACTGTTGGGATAAAAATTGTTGATTTTAATTGCTTCTAAATTGATGCATTTACATTGCATCCTTTGGGAGACTGGACATGTTTATGCTTCCAATTAGCTTTAAATTTCTGTCTTAGAGGAGGTCTTCTGAAATTTGAAGTCCTAATTTCCAAACAATCATTTTCTAGGTGGATGTCTGTATGTCTCGAACTTATATGCTTCAAATGAGTTGGCTTCTTGCTCTTTTGCCCTTTTGCCCTTTTGCAGTTTTTATTTTTTATTTTTATTTTATTTTTATTTTTATTTTTTCTTTTCTTTTCTTTTCTTTTCTTTTACAACATTTGAATGAATTAGACCATCTTTTCACTCAGTGCATCCATGTAGACGGAGTAATGCTCCTTATTATGGCCTATACAAATTTGTTTTCTGCAGTTCCAAGTAAGAACAATAAATGAATAGTCCAAATGGTGGGTGTCTCCTTGTGTATTTGTTACATTATTGAATTATTTTATAGGAAGCCAGTACCTAGAGCTTTGGTAACTACATTTTTGTTTTCAAAAGCTTTAGGATCAAGAAGTTGATTGCTGTGGAAAGTCCTTGTAGTTTGAATTTCTTTAGAATGCAAACCGAATTCATCTATTTTGATGACTATTTGAGATCCAAGAAATACCGTGTGCCGCAGATTTCTGGTACAGCATTGGTTTTGGATGAAATCATCAACCATGTGCAGTCTCTACAACGTCAAGTGGAGGTAAGAATTGTGCATTTCAAGCATTGGATTTTTTTTCTCTTAGATACAAGAAGGTTTAAAGTTGTCACACAATGAATTCAAGACATGATCTTAAGCAACACAAGTGAACTAAGAGGGTATAGGGAAAAAAAAAAAAAAAAAACTTGGCCACTGGATAGGCCCCTATCAAATCGCTTTCAAATGATCATAGAGGTCAATCTGACTTGAGATTAATCATATTAAATATGTGCCAAGAGTTTTAGGTGTGTATCATCAATTTCATGGAGGGCTCTTTCTGTAGAATTTTTTTGTGTTCTGCAATCCTTAAAATGTTGATTTTTCTTTTGGTGCTTGTTGTTGACATCCTTTGTTGGTTGAATAGAAGTGTTTGCATTGCTTCTTAACCATAACATGAAACATTTGTAAAATTTGGCGAAGGTCCTGCTAGGCTGGCATTTTTATCACCTGCATTTTCCTGTGGTTTTATGATCTGATTCTTCTAACTTATTTCTTTGCTTGCAGTTCTTATCAATGAGACTTGCAACAGTGAACCCAAGAATTGATTTCAACCTTGATAGTTTATTCACATCAGAAGTAAGTATCAGGCTCCTTTGTCTTGAATGTCTAATATAAAGTTGGAAATTGAAAGCCTTCTGGTGATTCTCCCCGTTCACATAACAAGTAGCTCTGCCAAGTTTTTATACTAAGCTACTGATATGTTCCTCCCGAGGACTTATATGGCAAAAGTTTCATGAAAAATTCTTTTTTCATTCCAGGATTGTTGTTTATGAGCTTGTTATGTAGATCGGTAAAGCCTAACAGGTATACACTTTATTACATGGTTTCTTCCACTGGATTCCTACCCAGTTTCTTAAAAGACTGTTCCTCATTAATATTTAGAGGGCAGTGGATCATGTCTGGACCACCATCTTCCATCCACCTATATATGCCGTCAACCATTCATTAATGTTTAGATGGGAACAATGGCTGCCAGTCAACTGAATGAAGATGTAGTCATTTCAATTGAAAATCAGAATAGTGGGTCCATACATGAAGGCCCATGATTGCAGGCAATTACTATACAATGCCTCTTAGCAGAACACGTTCAATGAAAATTACTGAAATAGATCTAGTAAATTACTCTTTTGCTAGTGAAATAACTTGTCAAGCTCATAAATTAACTTTTCAATAGATTATGCTGGGCTCATAAATTAACTTTTCAAGAGATTATGCTGGGAATAACCATCTACACAGTGCTCCATTTACACAGTAGCACATTAAGTAGCTATTGATTTTAGTGACCAGAAAGTTTCCACTAACATGTCCAATAATATTTTATTATGTGAAGAGTGGTTCTACTATGGATGGTGGTAACTTCCCCAGCTTGGTTACGCCTCTGATGTGGCCTGAGGTTCAAGTCAATGGATACAGACAACAGTTTCAGCACCAGTGGCATTTTGATACACTTAAGCAGCCTATTTGGGGAAGAGAAAAAGTCTGCAATAATTATGTTACTCCGGAGAACTCTCTTTTAAGTTATGACTCCTCAGCAAATTCAGGTAAGATTACTTTCTAAGTATTATAATTAGTAAATATGCGAACCGCGGCCTAAAATTTTATCAAGTTGGATATTAGTAATAACTTTTTGATTCATATCATGGGTTTATATAAAGTTCTTCTTATCTCAAGTAAACTGAAAATAAGAATAACTTGTATTTCAACTTTGGTGCAGTAGCAACTTTGCATGCAAATCAACTGAAAATGGAGTTATGAAGTCTGAAGAAGCCCCAAGGTTTAGATTTATGGAAAATTTGTTTTAATGGTTGCTAGTGTTGTAGATATATCGGAAATTAGAAACTATCAGCAAGTAGAGGAAAGGCCTCACCATTTATCTGTAGGTTTGAATATCTTGTATTTACCCGAGTCAAATGGAAACCTTTTTTTTATTTCTCATGACTGGATTCAATATATCTTGTATTATATAAATACTATTTCCAGCTCTGGGTTATTCAATCTAATACTTTTTAAGTTTTCAGACATTATTATTAATTAGTTTCTATTGAATTGTTAGTTTCTATTTGTTCTCACTCATTAGAGTAGTAGAATTCAGCTTTAACAAACTCAAATTTTCAGATTATTTTTCTATAGCAAAGGGCAACATAGAAGAACATAAATGGATGGTCCAGCTCCAATTCTGATTACCATGCTTGCTAAAAATGTTATGTTTCGTATCCCTATCATCTACTCACATCCTTTCACTGTCTCTGTACTACAACGTGTTTAAAAATTTGTTGTAGTACAAAAAACACACTAATATAAAGTGGGTAAAAGTACCATAAAAGTTCTTCTATTAAGAATTGAATTGTATTTTACTCCTACTTAAAAAAATAAGTAAATTAGTCTAAATACATAAGATAAAGGACTAAGTTAAAATTTCCTCCTATTTCTATTATTAAAAATGGTCACTGTATGAAGTGCACATGACACATCATGTGTTATTATCAGTTTTTAACAGCTATCAATTTATTCTTTAATTTAACATATAAAAATTAATTTACTTATTTTTTATTTTTTGAGTAAAATGGACAAATTGCAATTTAATTTCGAATACAAGGACGAGCGAAATTTTCTATGATGTTGACTTAGTTTGCAGTATGGAACTAACCATTTATAATATGTTCAAACTACATGATAAAGATGGTAGCGTGTCTAACATTAAATGATAGGGTGTGGTTTTCTTATATAGTCCAGATTTCTCAACAATGCCATATTTATGGGTGCTACTAGAAGAAAGAAGTGCATATGAAAAGAAGCATTAAAGAAGTGCATATGAAAAGAAGCATTACAAGGCGATCATATCGATTGTTCCATCAAACCAGCACAAACAAAGACTTACAAACAGGGGCGAACTTAAATGTATCGCCAACAAATTGACAAGGAATATAGACTTTCCTTACACTGCAATGGTGTCCTCCCTATTATCCACTTTCCAACTTGTTTTTTATATCAAATCAAAGGGGACACCTAATGAGACAAAGCACCCAACTTTAAATAAACCTTCACTATGATGAGCTGACGACACAATGGGTAGGACCATAAACCCCATACTTCATTACACAATTCTTCACCTTCACCTTCATCCTCGACTCTTTTTAGATTTTATCAAGTTTCTCAGCCCTCACTACGGGGTTGGCTTTAGCAATAGCATCGCGGGCGGCTGTCCTATAATCAAAAGGACAGTTGTGTTTGTCGGAGTACCTATGTGCTGCACAGAAGATGTTTCCACACCTGCAGCTAAATCCTGTCAAACCAACACGCTTGTGGCATGCATTACACCTGTTGGGACCCTCTTTTGTTTTCATCCCACCGAAGGTCATATGGGATGGATCGATGGATGATTCAATTTTTGACCCAAAATTTCCACATTGCACAGTCAAAGCAGCAGTAACAGATGGTTCGTTACCATTCCCGCTAGTGCTGCCATTAACAATGCTATCGATGGATGATGCTACGAGTTGTGCCTGTTCCTGCTTCAGGATCATTGCCTTGTGACATTTGGAGCACATATTCATGGTAGCCGCACTTCCAAAGAAACCACAGTTATTAACACACAGGATGGGGCCTTCTGAAGCTTGGCGGCCCGTCTCATCATGAGGGTCCATCTTCTCTAATCTCCTGCAACAAAACCACCTTACTACCGATAACCCAAAATAAAGGAGGAACTCAAGAAAATAAGAGCAAAAGGAAGAGAGGAAGAACCACAAAGTGATTCAACTCCAAAAGATGGATATCAATAAACAGACATGAGCACATATTAAGCATGTAAAAGATCATTTTACTAAATAAGAACTCATACCTAGGACTAACTATCTCCATCATGATTCATCAATCAACAGTACACCAGAGACCGGACATAACTATCATTACTAATTGTAGCGATCTCAGGGGATGCGAAATTGCAGATAATTAGTTTACTTACAACATAACCATTAAAGGAACAACACCACATCAGCTGATAATAACACCAATCAAAGGGAAAATGTTGAATAACAGGTATGGGCAGAGAGTAGGATGTATGAACATCAATAATCCAAGAAGCTATGTTACTTGGGTTTGTGCCGGATAACATAGGAATGTTCAATTTTTCCTAAGATTTTCTGTATATTTGGTGGGCCCTCGGAGGGTCATATCCCTAAACCCATGTCCAAAACTGTTTCCAACACCAGTTCATTAAAAATAAATAAAGTCCGAGCAACACATCCAATAAGCAAACATATCAGAGAGAGAACATCATGGAGTTGCCAATACCAATGATAGATACATACATACATATAAATATATAATATGAAGCATCCTTTGTTTAAATCAGTTTAGCATCATAACAAGCTGAAGTTAGGAATATAGGCTTTCAATTAACCATAAGTTCCAAAATACATTCCCAGAACCGACATGTTTGCAACCATATCCATTATATCTAATGTTAAGCCGTGCATATGCTGCACAATTAGTATATTGGGTGTAGATAGGCTCTGAGTCTCTCACAATCATAGAACAAAAACATTTTTGCCATTGTTAAAAGGCAATAACTGCGCGATAGCAATAGAGAAAATTAGTTCAATTACGCAGACTTAAGCTAAGGCACTTCCCCTTATATCATCATGAATATAGTTAGTCTCAAAAGGAAGCAGATAATCCAGTGTCCTCTAGCTCATAATTAAAAATACATAAATTGATCTCGATTTACACTAAAAATTCTTAGTAAGCAACCAGCAACAGCAAACAAATTTCTAGTTCCTCTTAAAAATTCAAATTTTTTTAGCAAAAACCCTAAACACCCAATTGACCCAGATCAAGTACAACAGATGAAAACAAAACCTAAATGATCTCTTTTTTTTCAAGAATTAAACTTTAAAAAGGACAGAAAAAAAAGGGGAAGAAAACCCCTAATCAAGAAAATTCCTTGCCTGAAATCTTAGTTTGGCCGATCTTGTCTGACAAAATCGAACCCAGCGATTCCTGTCTCATGCAAAATACATACACATAAAAAAAATTACAATTTTAATACAAAATAAAATAAAACATAATCTCTTTCTTCACATCTAATTTCAACCAAACAAAATTTATTTTTTAAAATAAAAAATCAAGAAAAAAGGTAAGAATTTATATCATCGTTTAAAAAAAAGAAAACAGAGAGCTCTTACTTTAATCGAAGAGATATATTATGTAACGAAACTGATAGCAGAAAGAGAAATTTCGGGTGATTTTTTCTTTTTCTTTTTCTTTTTCTTTTTTAGGAGGATTTTTTTAAAAATAATTATCACTTTTCTTTTTTCCTTTTATTTAAAACCTTTCTCGTATAACCTTTTTGCTGCCACGCGACGCTTTTCACTGACACATTGCCCTTCGGAAAGGCTACGTTTACAGTTCTGCCCTTGGTTATATGTTTATCATATTACTTTTTGGTTTAGGAAGGAATGGATCATTTTGGAATTTTGAGATGAATCTGGCGTTTCTATTTTGGGACGTATCCGAGCCCTAATATCTTTCCATTTTGGGTCTTATCATAAATGTATGAATATTAGATGTATTCATGAATTAGATATTTTCGTAAGTTCAAAGGTCACCCAAGAAAAAAAATGTTAAGTTCAAAAAAATAAATTTTAATTGGAAAATTAGACTTGGTTAATATATGGGTCGTGCTCGAATTTGAATATAATTTATAACATATAAAATTTTGTATTAATCCAATTTTAGACAGTGTTAAAAAATATGATTTTGAGTTCAATTCTGAAAATCAACTTGATGAAAATGTGGAAAGAAGGATTTGGAGAGTTAGTATGAAAATATATTAAAGTAAGGTTAATTAATTAAATCTAGAAAAACATTAATTAAAGTATATGAATAAAATTGTAAAAATCCAATAGTTATTGAGTTGTAATTTAAAAAATGCTTAAGGACCTAATTGGTAATTAACCAAGGGACCTAAATGGTTTTTAAACGATTGTTTGTTATGGGATAGTGGAAGATGATGATAATATCCACTTAGTTCCGTAATCATAATTAACAAAGAAGTAAATGTCTTAATTTAGTAAATAGATCATGATTAATTAAGTTAATTAAAACATCAATCTTAGTATAAATATCAAGCAGTGGAGAGAAAAAAATCTTGTACCGTCCAAATTGGAAGAAAAAGAAAGAATTTTCTCCTTTTTTTTTCTTTTTTTTTTACAAATTGGTCCAAAATTCTTTAAGGTACTTAATTATTTTCTTCGAATTTTTTTAGGTTTCTATAATCATCTAAGTTTGATTGAGCTTACCAATGCTTTAGATTTGTCAATTATTAGGACTAAGTTGAAAAGTAGAAAAAGGTGTTGGAATTGATTAGAAATTCAATTAAGCTATTTAGTAGTTTTGAGACATTAGGGATTGAATTGAATAAATTAAAAATTGTTGAAAATTGATATTGTAGATTAGAAATATAAGGTCCCTAATGGGAGAATATGAAATTAGATTTTGATTCGATGTTAAATATTAAACAATATGAGTATTTCAGATACAGCGACTAAAATGAATGAAATACAAACTATGTTTGATTATGTGATTTTCATGTGATAGGGTGAAAACTAATATTGTTTCTATCCATGAATTATCGTACGTAGCTAAAGACAACGTCGAGTTGTCCCAAGAGAAAGGAAATGTGAGAGTTGTAGACGAGTAGCTGATACGGTGTGTACTTTCATGATTTGAATTCAATATATATGTCTTGTTACAACTTACTTGTCTCATGATTCGATTTGTATACGATGATATGGATGTTTTGAATTATATTGAGATGAGCATGGTATAAATGAGTATTATATGAAACTATGATATGTGATTATGAATATATATATATGTTTGGAACATCGATTACCTTATTAACTATCTCGGGCAAAGTCGGATATAGTTGGCATGCCTTAGGATTAGTGTACAGGTATACTTCAATTTATATCGATGAGGCGTGAAGTGCATACTATACTTCGGGCTCTTATGAGGTGCAAAGCACATTTTACTTCGGTTCATACCGATGAGGCACGGAGCACAAATTATACTTCAAACACACTGAACTGAACTAGTATTAACCAAACTTTTTAGTCCTTTAACTATTAATCGAACCAAAATTTTTTCAAAAATAATTAACTAAAATTTATGTTTTCTATTTTTTTTTTTGTTAAAACAAGTATAAAACATATAAAACAAATTGATAATGTTTATTTGACTGAATTAATCGAATTAGTAATAGCCTAATACATATAATATATAATATTATTTATTAAGTACGGTTAATTCGATTAATTACCCGATTTCAAACCGAATTAACTATTAACCGAAATTCCAAAAAATCATTAACCAACTTCTGACCGAACTAGATCAGTTAACTGACTGATTAACCAAATTAGATTAATTCGGTCTGTTAATTCAATTTTAACTGAAGTTTGAACACCCTTAGGTGCCAGATATATTGGTATGATGATTAGATGATCCATGTATCCGTCTTGAGTCTGTCACCAATTAATAGAGATTATGACACATACCACGTTATATGATATTTAATATGAAATATCAATATCAATATTGAATGTTGTATCTTGTATGTTACTTTTAAAGTAATAAAAGATGGCATGTGAAAGATCATGCGAACCAATTAAACGAGCCCTTGAGAGCAATAAGGATATGAAATGAATCTATGGATTCAAGATAGAAATAATAAATGAATGGATTTCTAGTATGCTATGCCATATAAGAAATTGAGATACGATGATTGATACGAACTCGCCTCGGGATGATTTGAGTCGTAATAGTTGCCCGATCAATAAATTAGGTAAGTTTGAACGGTTTTTAAAATTGGAGATGAAAACAAGGAAGATAGGTTTGAATGGTTAGTTTCATAATAGATGTGGAAGTGAATGGATGGTTTGATTTCAAGAAGGCTGAAAGAGAAATGGATAAATGGCTATCAAAGGGATCAAACAAGGTTAAAGGAAACTTGGTGATAGGTGGATGAAATTCGGCTAAGGCCAAGATTAAACCAACGTTATAGGAAAAGTTGACCCGAATCTTAAAATAGGCGCTTAGGTCGACAAGAGAAGCTTGACCTGCTAACTATAAAGAGTTAGGAACCAAAGATATATTTTGAACGCCACACCTGAGGTGATAAGTTCAGAATAAAAATAAAGGAAAGATAGACGCCACGAGACGAAATCCCAATAAGTCAAATCAGTCCTAAAGTGAATAAAGAGAAGTGAATTCTCACTAGAACAATTAAGTTCATATAATTAACAAAGTCTAAAATTGTCTAACCTTTACAAATGAAATTTAACAAATATTTATAGCCTAAAACATGGTCAAATTAATGGTCTCAAAAACTAGTGAATGGTCACTTAATTCACTTTTAAATGAGTGAATTCCAAAAAATTTGGGAAAATTCTAGAATGCTTCCTCCACCTTGAGAACGTATTTGGACAGACTTCCAAGGTGTCTTCATGCAACTGGAATCATTTAAAATAAAGGTGAGCTTATCACCACCTAGAAAACCGAATGGTCACTTGTAATTCAGCTAGAAGAGTTGAATATTTCTTAGAAGATGCCAAGAAAGTTCCTTGAAGTTTCCTCATCATTTGGAGAATTAAATGAGGTGAAAATTCCCTTTGTTGTATTCACCAAGTGAGTGAACAAGTCCAGTGCTACTTTGGTTAGTTGGACGGTCAAAGAGGCATTTAAATAAGCTTAGAAGACTTCAATGGGCAACAATATTCAGCTGATATCTTAGTGAAGAAGCATGACCATTGAGATGTCCAAGCGCCACTTTAAAAGAGTGTAATTCTTGCCGCATTTGGAAATTAAATCTTTAAGGCTATTCTTTGCGAAAAAAAAAAAAGTCATTTGAAAAGGATGTTGATTCAACTCCCAACAGCCTCTCAATGTGAAAGGACGAAATGATCGCCTTCCTTGTGTGAAAACATTGTGTGAACAACATCTTGGCTGTTGAAATACACACGAGCGACTTTTTGGGAAGAGTAAGAAATTGCTGGAATTAAATTCACTTGAAAAATTGAATGTTCAACCACCTTTTGGCCGAATGGCCACTTGGGAAACACCAACCAGCAGCCTTCTAGCATTAATCACGCTTTCATGCTCCTAGGTCGTTCATGGGAAGTGCACCTTGCATTAAATTCGGCCATTCATGCTAGACAACTCCTTTAATGTCGTTCTAAGCACCAGCAGCTCCTTTATTGTTGTTCTTTAAATTCAGACATGCATGTATTCTGCTTTAATGCTTTAGGCCCTTGTTAATGCCGTCCCATGCTTGCTTTTGCTGCAAAGTAAACAACAATTAAAGAGTTAAGACACATTAAAAATCAGCAGCAACTAAAAACATTGTAATTCATGTCATATGTTGGACAAATTAAATTAGCGACTAACTAATTAATTTGTTTAAATTAGACACATTAAATTATAGCTAGACACATTGAACACATAATAATATGAGACATATTTAATATACTAAATTAAAATGTCCAGATTTAAGACTCCATTAAATTAATTAATTATTTGAGCTGACAATTAACTAATTAACTAACACAACTTATTAAATTTATTCCAACAACTAAAATCAAATGAAATAAAATGAACTCAAATAAGCTCAAATGAGCTTAAACAAGCTGAGTTGAGCTCCATTGAGCTGGGTAAACCAAAATTGAGCTCGTTGAACCGAAATTAAACTTCATCTTGCACTTGGGCCCCTCGAGCTTAGGCCATGCTCGATGTTGCCGAGTTGATTTGTAACATGACGTAGCTAGGTTCGCATCATGATGATAAAATAAATTACGTGTTTATGAATAAAATGTCAAATGAATTGTGGTATCAGGTTATGCAATTTAGACATGAAAATGAAAATTGATTTAGTTGATAGATGAATCATGATTGAATTGATATATTGTTTCTATTTATTATTTATTTAAATCATGAAAGTACTACTGAGCCCTATTGCTCAACTTATGGTCCATGCACAAGTATTGTAGCTTTCGAAGTCACAAGGTGATTAGAAGCATCCAAAATCAATTTTCGACTTAGCAAATTCATACATTTTGTTATGTTAATTGCAAAGTGGCATGTACCTAGCATTTGAGTTGGTTCTTAGATTTAGCCATATTGGTACATATGATAGAAAGGTTTACATTTTAAGCATGTATGCATGAGTTTGATGTTAAGTATATATATATATATTTCTAGTGAGTTAACGTTTACATACCAATTTGGTTATGTTATACTTGTGATGGAGTTGTTCTTTGTTGGTCGAGTAAAGGAAAGTATTATGTATTTGCAATCACATATTGATAGATGCTTAATGTGTCAAGAATGGTAGTTTGGTATTTGAACTAATGCCTAATTTGCATTGTTGTTGAGTTATTGGGTCACATAGACCCTTTGATATTTGTACTTGGCAAATTGGAGAAGAATTATATAAAAATTTAGAGGAAATTGCCTTTAGAGTCACGACACTCCTTTATCAGTGTCGCGACATCGAGCTTCTGTTTTCATAGTTGTAATTCTCCCCTACTGAGGTCACGACATCAAATCCCCTGTCCTCAAGGTCGCGACGTCCTCCTATTGAAGTCGCAATGTCAATTTCTTGTCTTTAATGTTGCAATATTACCCCAAAAATTATGTAATTCTTACACTTTAGTCCCTCATTCATTGTCGAATTAGTATGAGAGCTTTCATAAGCTTACTCATGATGCGAATT
The DNA here is from genome assembly GCA_025698465.1 of Gossypium longicalyx. Taxonomy (NCBI): domain Eukaryota; kingdom Viridiplantae; phylum Streptophyta; class Magnoliopsida; order Malvales; family Malvaceae; genus Gossypium; species Gossypium longicalyx. The sequence continues at coordinate 4,059,484 of CM046995.1, read as the reverse complement.
TGATTAAATAATGTTTTTGGAAGATATAATATTTAATTGTTTGTATAATTTATATCACAGAATGTTGAAATGACATAGTAGTTGCTTGGATAACGAATGTGACATCTCATGTCTCAGATTTAGTGATCAGGTCGGGAGCGGGGTGTTAAAAACTAAGCCTATAATAATATATAATGGGAGAATATTTGATATATTGTCAATACATAAATCTCATGCATCATCAATTAATAATAACATAACATCCCATCATTAAATAAAACAAAAAATAATGGAGGGCTTTTAAACAAGGTTAAAATGTGCTACAAGTCCTTGTACTTTTTGAAAATAGGAATCTAGTCCTTGTAGTTTTATTTTGTGGATTTTAGTCCCACTTTTCAGATTTCAAAATTTAAGTCCAACTGTTAACACTATTTTTTTTTGTTAAATTTAAGTTGATTACAATGTTATTTTTTAATTAAATGGCTACCAAATGATTTTTTTTATTTCAAAAACGTCATATCAACAAATTTAATAAAAAAAATTGACAGTGTTAACAGTTGGACCTGAATTTTAAAATCTGAAAAGTAGAAAGACTAAATTCCAAGAGATAAAAGTACAATGACTAAATTCCTAATTTTCAAAAAGTACATGGACTTATAGCATATTTTAACCTATAAATAAATATTAATAACTTTTTTAAACATAATTATATGATAATTAATTATACATAAATGCTAAAACTCTTAAACCTAAACTTGAAACCCTAAACCCAAGATCCTATATTTGAGAGTAATTAATATTTATTAATGATAGTTAGGATTAATGGTTAATTACCTTTAAATAAAATTATTAGTATTTATTTATAAATCATCATATTTTTTTGTCTAATTTTAATGGTGATGTATTATATTATTATTCACTGATGGTCCATCAAATATATAATACAGTAATATAAATATTTAAAAAATCAAGATGCATGTATATAAAATTTTAATAAATTAAAAATATATAAATTATTAGATATTAAATTAATATTAATATAAGTTTTTAAAAATTTATAAAAGAAATATGAATCAGGCTAAAATGGATTTGGGTTGACTATTTACAAATATGGTCGGGTTTGAGCAAAATTTTAGGCTCATATTACTAGTTGAGTTGAGTTAGGACAAACATAAAGTGTATTAATATTATACGTAAACTCGATCCGACCTACAAACACTTCTAGTAACAATAATTATAATGCGATTTCTTTTATATAGAATTTATTTTTATTCATAATCCATTCCCATTTCCCATCTTTATATTAGAGGAAACAAAAATACCTTTTAAAGGTATTGTAATGGACAAGAATATTAAAAAAAGTAAAACATGTGACTTTCAAATTAACTATAAAAATCCTAAGGGTATAACTCTAGCTTTTGGTCTAATGATTTGAGTGTTCACCTTAAAAATTCATGACATGGTTCGAATCATATATCGAATATATGCAAGTTAACAATGATTTACCGTCTCTCCCTTGTACTTGAAGGCTATGTGTTTAGGCATTTGCATTAAGGTTCAAAGTTTGAGAGTAAAAACAAGAGTTAACAATAATATACTATTTGGTAAATTCATTCAATGTCTCTAAATTATTAGTAAGCTTACATCTAAGTTATTTAACTTTAAAAAGTTACAAAATGGTCATTGAACTATTCAAAATTTTTTATTTAAGTCACTAAGTTGTTAAAATCATTGTTGTATGACCTTTTTTACTCGCATCGCTTGTACCAATCAAAACCTCTTATTCTAATTTTTTTCTAAAGTTTAATTTTTATTTATGAAATAACTTTAAACATCACAAATCTGCAAATGAAAATTCAAACAACTTTATTCTTTGATCTCTGACATCGATCATTAGGTCGACTTAGATATAATGTATGTTCTTTCATTTGTTAATGGGTATTAATTCACCGTACTGATAGTCAAATTGTCACTTAAAGCTCGTTAATCAAGCTTAAAAAGACCTTAACAACCAAGTGACTTAAATAAATTTTTTTGAATAGTTTAATGATTTAATGAAAACTTTCAAATAATTTAGCGAGCATTTTGTAACTTTTTAAAGTTGAAAGAATAAAATATAAATTTATTAATAATTTAAATGTGTTTGTTGAATATTTGGGGTGATTTAATTATAAATGTAAAAAAAAAAAGAAAAAGAAAGAAGTTTGGGCCATGTTGAAAGTTCATCAGTCATGTGGATCCCATCTGCTATCAACGGCGCCAATACAGTGTTCTTATCGACCTTTACCTAAGCTCAGTCCACAGCATATCATCAACTGGCGGGAAAATGGGGAAAGCAAAGACCCAAATGGCGGGAAGGAATCAAATTCTAAGACCTACGCTATAAATTCAGAAACCAAAAATCTTCCCAGACCCAAAGTTCCTTTCTTCTGGCTTAAGAGACGAAAAAAAGAAGAAGAATTTTAAAACTTAGAATACTTAAAATTGTTCTTTTGTTAAATTTGGGCTAAAAATGGGAAAGAGAAAGAACTCTGGGGTTTCACGCGATGAAGAAGAGGAAGTAGAGGTGGAAAATCACTCTTCTTCAAATGAAAAGAGCTTATACGAGGTATTTCTAGGATTTTTCATTGATTTTTTCATTATTTGGATTTGGAATTTAGGGTTTATCTGTTATTTTTGCCTGCGACGGAGCGAGTGTTTCTTTCATTTTATTCTTTTCTAGTGAAGTAATTTGTTGGCCCTAGATTGAAATTAACATGTCAAATGAAATGGTTAAATTATGTATCCACCAGAGATTTCAATTTTATTGTGGGTTCGATGTGACTTTCATTGCATCGTTCCATGAAAAATTTGAGCAAAGATGCTTAATAACGACGGATTGCTTGTAGGTTCTCAATGTTGCAAAGACGGCATCTCAGCAGGAGATTAAGAAAGCATATTATAAGTTGGCCCTGAGACTACATCCTGATAAAAATCCTGGTGATGAGGTAAAAGCCTCAAGTTAATTTGTATTCTGAATTTAGGTTTCGTTTTCTATATATGTGTGTGGGATTTTTCATGGAAGAATATAAGGGTAAATTTTGATTCCATTCATCTATACAGGAAGCTAAAGAGAAATTTCAGCAATTGCAAAAGGTGATATCCATTCTCGGTGATGAGGAGAAACGAGCCGTCTATGACCAAACTGGTTGCGTCGATGATGCTGTGAGTAAAATGTAGTTCAGGATTATATTGTTCTGACTCTTCATTTTGCTTCAAGTCTTTATGTCCGACACTCGTTCAGTGGAATATTTTAAGTGAAACTGAGCATAGTTGTGTCGGACAGGACTTATCATTGTTATTACAAACAATTCAATTTAACTTGTCCATCTCGGCCAGTTTATTCCCTTATCAATTGAGCTCTTTGAACTCTTTTCTCTGTTATTTGTTGATCAGGACCTTGCAGGAGATGTTGTTGAGAATTTGAAAACCTTTTTCAGGGCTATGTATAAAAAGGTTGCTACTTTTGTTGACTTTTCTTCCCTTTTATGTCATTAGAACATTGGCTTTTAGTTCATTAAAATCATGACGGTTTAATCAATCTCAGGTCACCGAGGCTGATATTGAAGAGTTTGAAGTGAACTATAGGGGATCTGACTCAGAGAAGAAAGATTTATTTGATCTCTATAAGAAGTGCAAGGGCAATATGAATAAGTAAGAGATGCAATTTGTATATCTCTCTGTATGTGTTCTGTCCCTTTAGCCTGTCCTGATTAAATTTGATCTTTTGTCCCCTCAACAGGCTTTTCTGTTCAATGCTTTGTTCAGATCCTAAGCTTGATTCACACCGTTTCAAGGATTTGCTTGATGAAGCAATAGCTGCCGGTGAGCCTTTGTTCGAGCTTAGTTATTACCTGGTTCTTACAGCTTTCAGTTGATGAATGATTTTTCCGTGATACCATTTTCATTTTTTCTATTGCTATTAGGGGAACTGAAAGAAACAAAAGCCTACAGGAAATGGGCGAACAAAGTATCTGAAATGAAGCCACCGACCAGTCCATTGAGAAGGAAGGAGAAGTGAGTCTTGTGCTGGGTCTTTTCCTTGCATTTAAAGCTATAAATCAACTTTGATGTTAAATTATTTCCCTTTTTCTCACTGGTGTTGAACAGGCCCGTTAAACAGTCAGAATCAGATCTACTTGCAATTATATCTCAGCGCAGAAGTGAGAGGAAAGACCGGTTTGATTCCATGTTTTCAACATTGGTGTCTAAGTACGGGGGTAACGCAGATTCTGAGCCTACTGAGGAAGAATTTGAAGCTGCAAGGAGGAAAGTTGAAAGTCGAAAGGCCTCCAACAAATCAAAGCACAAGTGACATCAGGCCTTATTCTAGGGTTGTTTCTGTGAAAACGATGAATATGGCGAGAATTATGGAAAATGCTAACTTGTCTTAATTATCTAAACAAACATGGAATGTTTCCTTGTGTTCTAGTTACAGTCATTTGCATTTGCCTTGGGTCATCTACTTTGTAATGAACATGCCTGCTTCAACTATACAACACAACCTTGTCTAGTCGTCACACCCATCATCCATCATCCTCGTGTTTACTGATTGGGTTGCCACACCCGTCAACAACTTGGTCGGTTTGCCATACCCGTTATCATTTCGTAAATATTTATTCAATATTACTTCTCAAAAACTAAGGTCATAAGCTACATTCGCTATCATTCTTTATAACAGTGAATAATCCACTCGCCCACATTTTAATAGACATTATGCATTTCTTATGTAAGGTTAATGCACATTTTTTTGTTTGTTTTATATTACCAATGAATATGTATTTCAGAGCGGATAGTCTACATTTATATATTTTTTATCACCTTTGCGCTCCTTCCATTTTATTTCGTCAATGGATGGTTTGTACTTCTTGCATTTTATATCATCAATGAACGGTTTTATATCGCTTACGTTTTATATTACCAATGGATAGTGCACATTTCTTACATCAACGAATAGTATGCATTTCTTATATTTTATATATTATCGTCGACTAGGTCATACCTTTTACATTTTATATTGCCAATGGATGGCTTAAATAGCTTCTATTTTACATTGTCATTAATCGCATCTGCGATATACATACGACTTGTATACATTGTATAAATCTAGATTCTCTAATTGACAATTGCACCACCTGAGTATACATTATGTGTTTTTGGATTGTCGTTTTAATGGACATACCACTTGTTAAATAATAAATCACAATTTATACAAATCAACTATGAATAGAAAAACCATCAGCAAACACATTATTAAAAAGATTGTGCATGAATTTCAAAAGCCTCTTAAAGCAACGTATGTTCCTAGGTCATTGGGCCAATAATTGTACTCTTCATCAAAATACAAACAATTTTTTTTGGGTAAGTTCTCTGCAACTTCCATCCGTTACTTTATTTATAACAACTATCACTTACTAGGTAACTTGTATGTGGTCTCGAGATATTGTCACTTTATAACTTACCTCTCGACTAAGGGGGATTATTATTATATTCCTACCAAATTAGATTTGATTGAGCCCTCCATTGGGCCATTACATCTCCTGTAAATATCCCAATATATCATTTAGTAGGGAGACTCTTCTCTACTCGAAACCCTAATACGCTAAGCATGCATTTTGAGTCCCTCTGCTTATTTAGTTCTTGGTCCTAGAATGGGTGAACTAGTCTCTTTTGACACCATCCCTCTCTTTCTTCTCCATCTCTGTTAATATTGTGGATAATATTTAAATTATTTTAATAGTATATAATATTTATAATACGTTTTAATATTTCTACACGCATACGCGTGTAATGAGATTCTAATTTTTTTCCATTTTAATATCGTATATATTCATTTGTTACTATTAATTTGTTCCAAACCATATTTTTCATCATTCATTGTATACTGTATACATGTGATAAGATTTCTAGTGTTTATAATATGTGCTAATATAATTTAAATTTAATAATATATATTTAATATTTTAATAATATATTTAATAATTTCCAAAATTTTATATTTTAAATTCCATTATCTCATAAACATAGCTTTTTTTTTCTCTCTCTCTCTCCTCTCATAAATATTCTCACACACCTCTCTCTACATCTCTATCAATCACCACTAGTAATTTTCTTCATTTATTTCTTTTAACATCAAAGAATACACATCACCAAATGAAAAAAAAATACAAAAGATTCAGCAAAAAAAAAAAAATTGGGCAAAAAATTGTCAACAATAGTTAACACATGTCATGATAAGAAGATAAAATAACTCCAAAACATAGAAATAAAAAAAAAAAAACATTAATGAAACAATAACGCACAAAATAAAATTATCTATAAAAGAGAACATGCATTGACATAACAACACAAAATTTTATATATATATATATATATATATATATATATATATATATAAAGAACACGTATCACCAAGTTGCTCATGGTCGGGTTGGACCTATACAAAGAATTTACATTTATTTTTTAAGTTTAAGTCCAACTTGAAAAATAGATTTATTTTTTTATTCAAGTCTAACCCAATTTAAGAAAAATAAATCTGGGCATGAATTTATCTGCCTATATTTATTTATTTTATATTAATTTTTATTTAAAAATAATACACTAAATGTATTAAAAATGTTAAAATAAATATAATAAATATTTTATTGTATTAAATATAAATTTTAAAATTTTATATTTTAGGTTGAGTTATTTAGTTGGGTAATTTTTTTATTTTTTTATTTTTTTTAGGTTTTGGGAAATAAGTTTAATTGCTATTGGCTTAGTGATTTAATATAAATATAAAAATATATAATTACTATTTAACATACATAATTAATATAATATTTTTATAACATAATATGTTCGGGTAAGGTAGGGTCGGACTCGGGCTAAAAGAATTTTACCTAAGGCTCGTCCCATATAGAAAACGAGCCTTGAATTTTATCTAAACCTATTTCTGAGTCTTGTATTTTATCCAAATATTCCTATTTTTTAAACGGACCTTCAGACCTGGACGAATGACAAATCATTTGATGCTCACTATATTTTTATAATATTTGTAAGTATATTGTTTGTAATATTTTATATAGTATTTTTCATTATTATGTGTTTCATATATATACATAATTTTTCATATTATCTAATATTTTATGTAACATTAATATATTACGTGTTAAATAAAGACAACAAGCTAAAAACTTGTTTTTATGAGTTAATTGAATCTTAACTCGATTGATATGTATATTGTTGTCAATATAGGAAGATGTGGGTTCAAGTACGCTGAAGCGCACTATCCTTCTATTTATGAGTTGAGGAGAGACTATGGGTAGTTTTAAGCATTGCGTCAAAAACACTAAATATCATCGGAACAAATAATAAAATTATTTTAAAAAAAGTAATTTTATGTTTGAGGGTTGGTAATTTTTTAATTTTATTTATAATAATATTAATAAAAACATTTGAGTTATTGGGTTTTTTTTTTAACTTTTAAAAAAATTTATGAAAGAAAAATATATGAATTATGAGGCTTTTTCCTAGGATAAAAATGATATTTCATAAAGTAATATCTCAAATTTATTTATTCAATATACATTGAACTAGGTTAATACTGATGATATTGTAACTTATTTTAATACTGAGGTACTAAATATATTATTTCCCATATTATTACACTAACCATTTTAAATTGATTTAAAATTTCAAATTATTCTAAATTATCGAGATTATATCAATTAGGTCTTTTAGTACAAAATCTTCAATTTAACTAATAAATGATACACTCAAAAATCTCACTCTTGAGGTTTTTGAAACTTTTACTTAAGTTTCATCATTTGTGTTTTTTTCTGTTTAATTTTTACTTTTATAAATTATGCGACAATGTTCAACTTATTTAAAATTTTCATGTTAAATTTAGTTATACAATATTTCATGTGTCATTTAATTTTTGCGATTTTAATAACGAAGGACCTGATTGATATAATATCAATAGTTTAGGGATGAAATTAAAATAATTTAAAATTTAGTGACAAGAATTAACTCTATAAGCTGGTGTCTTTGATGTTTAATTATTCTATTTGAACTTTGAAGCATGGCCATATTTATTAGGTGAAGTAATTTGTTTCTTAAAAGAGAAGAGCATTGGTAAGTAAGATTGGGGACAAATTAAAATAGAGTGACATAATACCACATTGTTTTTGACAGAGAAGCTAAGTTGAGTCATGCTTAAATTAAGCACCAAATTAACTTGCTAAATAAGCCCCTAATCCATTCATCATTATCCCTAAATATCTTTCCTATAATTAAAACTTAAAAGGTAGGGTTGACAAAAACTCATGCGTTAGCATGATGGTTAATGTGTTTATTATTCTAAGTGTGGTCTAAGTTTGAATCGCGTTAGTCGCTTTGCTGTACTCTTATCTTGTAATTCACACACACAAAAAATTATTTGTAGATATATGCTATTTTACACATTACATAAAAGTTTATGCATAATTTTAACATTTACTATATTTAACTTTATATTAAATTTAATTTATAAATTTACTTTTATCTTGAATTTTACCATTAAAAATTAAAATTTTTTTTATTAAATTTATCTTTACAATTTTAATTTTAAAAATACTGAAGATAAACTTAATAAAAATATTTTAATATTTAATTTTGATAATTAACAATGATAAGGTAATTAATATAAAATAAAAATAATAAAAATGGTTATTTTATAAAAATAAATTATATATGTGTATTTTTTTTATTTTCAAAGTATTTAATTTTAAATTATTGACGCCTCAAAAGCACCCCTTTCATTGACCCATTCTGGAACATTCTAAGACTTTTTTCAAAAAAAAAAAAAAAGTACCAAAAAAGAAAAAGAAAAAAGCTCTAATATTACCTTTTTTTTTTTTGCCTTTTTAGAGAAAATGGGTAATTTATATTAAATAAAAGATGGTGACTGTACAACTACATGCTAGAAAACATTCCCTGGTTTATATGTGTGTGTATGTAAGTTGATCTCCCCATGAATCTGCAAATGCAAGCAAAGCTTTTTAGCCTTTCGCTTTGGTTTTTCCCACACCTCACCTTCTCCACTTGACCTTCATATATCTTTCATTTTCACCCACTTCCTTTGTTTTCCCTTTATATATATATAATCAGATCTCCAATTAAGTTATTATTAATTTGGTAAGTCTTATTTATTTATTAAGTGTTGGATGTTGCTTTTGCTTTTGTTTCTCCATCCTCTTCGCTCTCTATCACTCTGATATCGTCATTGTCAAATTTTAGCTTTACTTAATTTTGGGTCTGTCTCTTACAAATAAGATCCTACCATTTTCTTTTTCTTTTGGAGAGCTTACTACTCTGTATTCAACTTCTTTAGTTCTGTCCTGGTGTGTTTTTTGCCTTTTCTGCAATTTTCTTTGCCCAGGCATCAAATTTTGGAGCTTGGTTTTTTTCTTTTCTTTGCTCATTTACTTGTTTTGGGTGAGATTTCTGATATGGGTTTCTATTTTTGTTGAACAAAAAAAAACCTGGATATTAATGTTTGGTCTTTTTGAAGGTCTCCATGGAGAGTCACAATGGTGATGGCAAGTCCAAGATGGAAGACTATGAAGTTATAGAACAGATTGGAAGAGGAGCTTTTGGTGCTGCTTTTCTTGTTCTCCATAAACTTGAGAAAATCAAGTAAGTATTTTGAGGAACATTCAAGTGAGTTCTAAGCAATATATCCCTTTGGGAGGGATTGTTCTTTGTTTTTGTTTTTCTTACTAATGAAATCCTGGAATGCTTAAAATCAAGGTTTCTTATGATTGGTTATGCAACAATGCCTATATTCTGAATATGTGGCCTTAATTTCATTATTGGCAGCTGTCAGTCTATTTACACGTCTTTTAGCAATTATTGACTTGGTATGATATCTTTAATTTTCTTATTCTGTTAGGTATGTGTTGAAGAGGATTCGGCTGGCTAAGCAAACTGAGAAGTTTAAGCGAACAGCACACCAAGAGGTCACTTCTTAAAATATTTCCTCATTTTAAAAAAAAAAAATTAATTAACATGTGAGTTGTGGTGAAAGTTGCAGAGATTATTCCTTAATATTTTCATGTTGATTATCCACATACCTTTATTTGGTATTTTCTAGAGTGCTTTTTTTGGTAGAAAAAAACTTAATTAATCAATAGTACGCATAACATGAAGTCCATTGGCCTTTGCCAATGAGAAAGAAATTGACTTAGGCGGTACATTACAAACATAAAGACAGCACAAAATTAAAATTATTTGAGGCATTAGCTTGAAAACAGCTTCCTAATCTTGCCAAAGCATCCGCATTCTGCTTTCCTTCCCTGAAGGTATGTTTGACCTCAGTTGGCCGGATGGTAGTCATGAGCATCCTATAGTCATGGATCAATATTGAAACCAAAGTATTAGAACCGTTAACATCAGTTATTAAACTTATAATAGCAGTTGCATCAACTTTGATCTCAAGACTGACAATATTTAGGCTATGAGCAAGATAGAGGCCATCTCTCAACACCCAAAGCTCGGCCCCTAAGTTTGTCATGTGTGGATTATGTCGATGGCATTCAGATATCCAGTTGCCATCATGATCTCAAATAAGGGCCCCTACTGCTTTCTTGAGGTTTCCAGTCATAGTCACCAATATTAAGCTTCATCCATCCTTGCGTAGGGGCTTGTCGAGTAACTGTGATAGCTATGGGAGAGGTCTAACTTTTAAGTGCTGGCAAAAGAGCAAGAAATTTCCCTGCGCCCACTAGTATTCTTTACTTAATGCTTGAAAGCTTTCAGGTTTGGTGCCATTTAGGAGCATAGAGGTGGAAGCTGTAGATATACATTGCATTATTAAATTGATCCCTTCTTTGGGGAACATAAAAAAAAGAGAATCTGTTGGACGAAGTTCCATTCCAATTTATCATAGGCCTTCTCCAGATCAAGTTTGATGACCTTTGCCCCTTTCTTTCCCTTCATACTCAGTCATCAGTTTATTCCGCAATAGTCTACATTCTCTAAACCTAGGGCTTGCATATATAATAGAAAGCAAACAAGACGAGTTGGAAAGAGGTAACTTAACCATGGCATGGATATCCTGCTCAGCATCGCATAGTTGCTCAATGGTCACTGCAAAGGAATTCAGCAAAAGCCAAATATCCTCCTTGTGCTTGATTGTGCTGGTGTCAAAGCCAGGAATCAAAAGGCAGTCGATCAACAAACTTAGATACCTCACTTGCGTGCACCTTGGTCTCAGCAATTGTAATGATTTGTGGGTTATGTTGTCTCACCATGTCACGTACCGTACGTATGGGAATTGCGGTACTGCCCCCCCTCTCCACCCCCCAACAGTTCATCATCATGGGTTTCGGTTATGGAGGTAATCTTGGATCTGTTGAGCCAATCCGCATCTGGGATTATGTCCGTCTCCTGCACTGGCATCATCTCAGTTTTTGGCTAGAGCAGTTAAATTCCATTTTCATTAATCTTTTTTAGTGTTCAATTTCCTATGGTTGAATGAAACCCTGACCATAGAATCTTGATTTCAGAAACGTTTTGGTTATTGGGTTGTCTATTTTTTATTTAACAATCCAACCTTGTCATGTGTTGACCCTTTAGGTTGCACACCTTTATCTACCCAATGGGATGCTCTAAACCTTTAGTTTGCCCCTGTTCCGTTTCCCATCCTTGTTGCCACTCTGAAGGCTGTGCCTGCGATCTTTATTTTTCCTTTTGGAGTGAGTTACAGTTTTTTTTTACAGACTATACAAATATATTTTGTATATTCTGCTGTTTTAGCCTTTTATGGTCATTATTATAACAAATTATTGACGCATACATCACACCTAGAACCAGTCAATTGGAAACAATCTAAAAACTGTTCATGTTGGTTTGACCATCCAAGTGCCTTCTGTCCTCTGCTGCTGTATCCATCGGTTAGTTATAGTGTGTGTCTGGTTTGAGGCACAAAGAGAAGCAACCGTTGATGTAGTTGAGGTGAGGGAATAATTTCATATGTAGCAATCCAACATATGTTTCTTGAATTTGGAAATAGGCTTCTCACCAGAAAAAGTTGGGTTTGAAGATTCGTAGTCGATTGAGAAAGAATTTATTATAGTTGGGGAAAATATGCCTTCACTTGCCCAAAGATAAGTAAGACCCTCATGATTTGTGTAAACGTGATGCCAAATAAGATACCAATGATACCTGGATAGCTCATTCTTTGGTATTAGTAATTTTTTCATATTGCAAACCAAGAATACCTTGATTCATGTCTTGGCAGTCCTTGTTTGAGACCGTTTCTCAATTGTGCCTCTTTTTTGCAGATGGAACTGATTGCCAAATTGAATAATCCATATATTGTCGAGTACAAAGATGCTTGGGTTGATAAGGTGAAGTGGCTTTAAAAGTATTTTAGATTTACAATGGATATGAAAGAGTTTATGCACAATATTATTGTTTATATTGCTAGGCACAAAATTTACTCTTCATTGATTTGTTAATTTGTGTTCATGCTTCTCAGGGAAACAGTATATGCATTGTAACTAGCTACTGTGAGGGAGGGGACATGTAAGTTACCTAAAAAAGGAGTTTTTCGTTTTTTTGAATAAGATTTTGGAGGAATATGCAAGTTCTTTAATCATCTTAAGCACATTCTAGGGAATTTTTATGCTCGTAGACTTCATTTGTATTAAAAACTGACATAAATTCTCACTGCTAAATTTAACTAGTATGATTTTTGTGTCAGCTGTAGATGTAGGTAACCTAATTCATCTTGGTAGATTGGCTAAGAAATGATCAAAATACTCCATATTCATATTGTCAAGTTTGTAATCCTTCAACTGAAACACTGACCATAAAAGTTAACGAGTCGGATTTATAGTCAGACTGTATTGTTAGGTATCATGATCATCTGTTTTTAATCAGATTATAATGTAACTAAATAGCAACTGAAATTCCACTAATTTTTGTTGGAATAAGGGCTGAGCTAATTAAGAAGGCCAGAGGTATGCACTTTCCCGAGGAGGTAATGAGAAATACTGCAACTAAACTACTTATATACACCTGCTAGAGATGTTATTAACCCTCTTATTTTTCTCTTTGGTTTTCTAGAAAATATGCAAGTGGATGACTCAGTTGTTGTTGGCTGTGGACTACCTACACTCAAACCGTGTTCTTCATCGCGATCTGAAGGTAATGCTTCTATAATCATCCCTTTAGTGAAGAAGGTTCTTAAATGAGGATGCTATTCTCTAATTTCTATTTCATCTCAGTGTTCCAACATATTCCTTACGAAGGATAATGACATCCGGCTTGGTATGAAGACAAAAGGATTTCTATAAAGGACTCGTGTTCTTTATCAGGTTTGGTCTCCTTTTTTAATACGCCTTCTAAGATTTGTATGTCTTATATGGACTGTACAGGTGACTTTGGACTTGCAAAATTACTTAACTCTGAAGACCTTGCTTCCTCGGTATGATCTCGTGCTAATCTTTTCCCTTTTATGAAATTTTCTTGGAAAATTCTTCTTTGAAAACCTGTCTTACAATTCCTTCAATGCACTCAGATTATTTTGCAAGTACTTCTGATTGAAAAAAAAAAATGAACTGCTATTGTTAATAAATATCTTAGTAGTTTTGCTTATAGAATTTGTCAAAACCACTTTTTAAGGATTCATTCCATTTCTTTTACATGGTCTGCATACACTCAATAGGTTGTTGGCACACCCAACTATATGTGTCCGGAGCTCCTTGCAGATATACCTTATGGCTATAAATCGGATATATGGTCACTTGGTAAGAATTTCAAAGCATTACCCCGAGATGCAAAATCTGTTATAGTTTCAACTGAGAGTGATAGATTTGCTATTCCAGGTTGCTGCATGTTTGAGATTGCTGCACATCAACCTGCATTTAGAGCTCCAGTGAGTTCTTCTAACTTGAGCTATAGACATTACCTTAGTATCGTTAAACTACCATCAAATTGTCTGTAATTTGCTTTGCTATAGAGTCTATAGTAAACTGAAGTTATTGGTAACAAATAGGATATGGCGGGACTTGTTAACAAAATCAACAGATCATCCATTTCTCCTCTCCCGATTTTGTATTCCTCCACGCTGTAAGCATTTTCTTCCATATAATCATATATGGATGTGTTACTTAACGATACTGATAATGCTATTTCATTTCCTTTTAAAAAGTCTATATTTGTAGAAAATGAAATGACTTCATGTTTCAGGAAGCAAATAATTAAGAGCATGCTAAGGAAGAACCCGGAACACAGACCAACTGTGAGTGCAAGTGATCCTGTATTTAGCTTTCTAGTTTTAAATGCTACCATCCATACTGATCCTGAGCATTCTGATACTTCAGGCTGCTGAACTCTTAAGACACCCCCATTTGCAACCTCATGTCCTTCGCTGCAGAAATCCATCTACGGTTTATCTTCCGGTAAAGCCCACAAACAGCCCAAAGGAGAAGACACCTAGAAAATCATTTTCGAACAAACCTGGTATTGGGAAGGACAGGGGGTTTGGGATTAAAGATGCTGGGGTATCGAATGGACAACAAAATATACATCCATTTCCGAGAATGGCTGATGTACATGTAAGCTGTTCACCTACTCATGAAAAGCCAGCATCCTCTGCTAGTACCAAAGACAACCCTGTCACTAAGAGGGTTGATCCTACTAGCTGTGCAGTCGAAATATCCAACTCTACTAGTGATTCCAAAGACACGTCCACTGATTCCGAAGTAAATGTTAGCAACGGAGACAAACAGGCTCAGCTTAAGAGTGTTCCTCGAAAGGATGCTGATGTGGAGTCTACTTCGGAGACAGCATTCAATTCCCAGCATGATGAACAAGAAGAACCCACTTTTGAGCACACTAAAAACTTTCCAGAAGCTGATATGAAGACTATAAATAAAAAAGATGAGACAATCTGTGATGTTCAGGTTCTTGAAGAAGCAGCAAAAGAGGTTCTCGATATATCGAGGGATTCTAGTAAACTGACAATCTCCAGTATAAGTTGTGATGATAAAAATGGGTATCGTGATGACGGAAGTTCATCATCTACTATTTATGAGACTGATGTTGATCGAATATGCTCGTCAACTAAAACATGTAGTCATAATGCAACAACAGAAGGTGCTGACACGAGCTATTTGTCATCTGAAAGTAATGATGTGCATCCAAGTGCAGGTGAAGCAGGAGCAGCATCCAAGAATAATAAGAAAGATAGTGCCCGACCGGTTCACTTGACGGCAAGTGATGTTTTGTTACTGAGTAAACTGACAGCCATGAGCGGTGACGAAATTAAGAGTGTGTGGGAGAATCCGAGCCAGGAAAGAGCTGATGCATTGGAGTCTCTGCTTGAGCTATGTGCCCAGCTTCTTAAACAAGACAAAATCGACGAGCTTGCTGGTGTGCTGCGACCGTTTGGGGAAGAAGTTGTGTCGTCAAGAGAAACAGCAATTTGGTTAACAAAGAGTCTCATGGCTGCCCAAAAGTTCACCGGTGCAAACTAACTTTCATGAATTGGTTGGAGCCATAATTTATTCATCGTTGCGAGAAAATGTTTTCTTTTTTTCCTTCTTAAATATATGTTTTCACATAAAGTGTGTATTTCTTCTGGTTTGCTTGAAGAGAAAGAAACTCGAGAAACTATATTTTGGGGGATTTCTATGGAATAATAACGACACTGGTGACCTTTTATTGTTCCAAAGCAGAAATGTCGATTTAAGGTTATGCAATATCCGAAAGCCAGAATTTTTCAGAAAATATATTTCTATCTGTCAACTCGACTTGATCTCTATCTATAATAGAAGGAAGGAATGTGAATTCAAATATTTATTACATTACTCTCATATTTATTAAATGGGTTTTTGTTATTGTTGTGTTTTTTTATATCATAACCTAAATTACCATATCTATCAAACAATCATTTCTTTGGAGTGCAAACTATCACTTGGAATTCAAACATATATCATAAACGTTCAAACAAGTAAAGTGAAGAAAGCCATCTTCAGCAATGAACAAAAAGAAAGAAAGCATCTTCAATGGAATGAACGCCAAGTAATATTTTTACATTTATTAATCCATCATTTCTTTTTTTGATTCTTCAATACTTCATGATTTCATCCATTTTTTGCTGTGGCTTACTGTAAAAAGTAGGCAAAGAAAGAAACAAGTGTGGCTCCAACCAAGGACTCAATAACAGGCATTGTTGAGATTGCGACGCTGGAATCTGGGCCTGGGGCAGATGCTGAAGCTGAAGCTGAAGCTGCAGCTGGAGCTGAAGCTGGAGATGGAGCTGGAGCGGCGCCAGCAGCCAGGACCGCGCTCATAGAGGCGGCGGCGACAATGACGGCGCATGAGATCTTCTTCATGTCCATGGTATTGAAGAATAAAGGTTAGTGAGAGTAAAGAGACCTGATGTGATGAAAAAAACAAAATTTATAGTGTTTTTATTTTGCTTTTCTCAAAGGCCTGAAGAACAATGGTTGAAGTGAGTTGATATTTATACGTAAAATGAATGTCTATTTTAAGGAAGAAGTGGTTTCTTGTGAGCTTCAAATATGGTTTTTTTTTTTTTTTTTTTGGTTTGGTTTTGCATGTTTTTAGGGCCGAAATTGATGGCCAAAGCTGAAAAATAATAAATACTATTAAAAATGATCAGTTTTTCATTTTTTTTAAAGTTATTCCAGGGGGATATTTTGGCATGGGAAGCATTTTATTTAGCCATTTTTTGGATGTTAAATATCATTGTGTGGATTGTTTTTTATTGGCTTTGAAAACACATCACATTATGTTAGGGTAAGGTGATGTCTCACAGTTTAATAAATCTTTCACTTATTTGATGGGTATGGTTAAATTCTTCATAACTTATCAATGGGTATAACTTATTTGGTATGAATAGTTTATCAGTTTTGGTGTGGATGTTCTTATTTCGACATCTTGTTTAGGCTATTGGATTTATATTCTTAATTTCTTGGTGTGGATATTGGCAAGAATTGATTGAAATTTTAGTATTTGTCAAATTACTCCAAAATTGATAAAAAAATTAACTATTTTTTATAACACACGTCAATATTTAATTAATTTTTAAAAATTTTAAACATTCAAAAAAATATAAAATTTATTTTTAAAAATTAAAATCATTAAAATTATTTTAAAAATATAAAATATATATTTTAATATTTTAAATTTTAAAAGATTAATTAAATACTGACATGTCATCTATCTGTATGTCATATTAGCAAAGTTAACAGACATTAATTTTTTAATTTATTTTGAGGTGATTTGATAAAAAAATACGAATTCAAATACTAAAAAAAATGAAAATTTAATTAAAGAGCTAAAATAATTTTTAGAAAAAAAAAGCATTGTGACATTTTTTATTTTAAAGGATGAGGAGTTATTTGAATGATTGGTTTAATTAAGATTTTTAAGTGAGATTAGTGGATAATTTTTTAAGAGTATAAAGTAAAAAAAATTGTAATCACATTATTATCTTTATTCTTGTTTTATTTAATTTTTAATTTTTAATTTTTATTCAATTAAATTAGTGCCATTAACCCTCGAGTAAAATAATATTATGAATTAATCGATGATTAATCTAATTAAACAAAAAACAAAAAAAAAAATAATAGTACTTTGCTTTTGATAGTTTTCATATAATATATTTAAATAAAATAATTTAAATCATTCTTTCAAAAATCACCTCTAAAAGAATGACTTAAAATTATTATCTCAATAAAAAATTAATATATGTTTCAAGTCCTTGTACTCTTTTAAATTTAGAATTTAATCCATCTTTTATTTTCAAGAAATTTAATCTCTCTATCTGTTTTGACAAATCTTAGTTACGTTTCTGATTTGGAGTTCTTTGATATTGGTTTAAGCAAATATTTTGAAGTGATCTCATGTTTTGTAGGTGTGGTATTAAAAAAACAATTAAATTAAAAAAAAAAATTCGCCTGGTAAACATGTGACAAAACATATATGTTGCAATGAGCTTAAATTTAACAATAAATTTTAACGGGGATAACAACTAGACTTGTATTTTTAAATTCGAAAAATAGAGAGACTAAATTCTTCAAAATAAAAATAAGGGATTTTTCCAAATGTATGAAAAATATAAGGACATATTTTAATAAAAAATACCATTACTTTCTTCTAAAAAAATCATTAATCTTTTTTAAGTAAGAGTAATTTCACTCCACTAATTTTAAAACATAAATCAATAAAAAAATGACAAAAATTAAATCTCAAGCCAACAGGTTTATCCCATACACCTAATCCTAACGTCAAGATTAAACATAGCATTGTGGATTGAAACAGAGAAAGAACTAAGAGGATTTTCCAATTAAAGAGTAGGACACATAAGATAAGGCTACTCTCGTAAATAAATGAGCTACCCTATTAGCTTCCTTTCGCATCCGACAAACAAAAGGCAAATCATAGACATCTTTATCCACTTGTTTTAAAGCCGAAATCACTTGAAGATAGTCACTTTCAACCATGACACCGTCCATACGAAGAGCCTCCAACTAAGAAAGAGCTTCCCGGATCGCAAAAGCTTCAACTAGCTTAGGCTCCAAGTTGGCTCGGTGATGACCTGTAAGGCCCTTAACAAAAACACCATTAGAATCCCTCACTACAGCTGCAAAACTAGTCAATTGGTTCACCCCAAAACTTGTTGCATCTACGTTACATGGTTGAAATCTCAGGCGGTTTCATCCACCGTCGGCATTCACTACATCGGTGATCACCAGCTACAATGCTCAGATGACCAACAACACCTTGTATTTTATCGAATTTGCGCTTAACCAGTCTTGCAATGGGATATGCCAAAAGATAAAACGGCAGCCGCTGCCACAGATTCATTCTTCCAACAAAACATGTTTCGAGAAAACCAAATGCTCCATGGCGTCATTAGCAACTTGTTCCTCATGGCACTATCCATCGAATCAAAAAGCAAAACAAGCAAATTCAACACAGTGAGATTAGAAAAATCTAATTCAGCTAATTGCCTAATTTCGACAGCTTTCGAATAGTGCAACAACGCATCAACGAGACTCACAATTTTGCCACATCTAGCACAAAGAGAGTCTAGCGGAATCCTTTTCTCAACCAACCTCCATTTAAAGGAATAAAATCCCTCTAAGCAGTGCTAAATAGGGGTGTTCAAACGGTCCGTTTGTTTAATATCTAAACTGAAAATTTTTCAAAATCTTTTAACCGACTGAAATAATTTCTGTTATTTCAGGCGGTTAACTGAATTAATAAAAATTTTTACATAATTTTTGTTTTGTTCAAATAAATTTAAAACGTGAAAAAATACAATTAAAAATAAGAAAATTTGAGATTCGAGTGATGAAAAAAAAAAAAAAAGAAGTCAAGAAAAATAAAAGATGATCTGGTATCAAGTGGCGCTAATGATGAAAAAAAAGACGGTGCTTATTTCTTTTAATTTTTTATTTAAAATATATAAATCTATTATGATTTAAAGTCCATTATAATAATTTGAATAAATATAATTGATTTTAAGCTGATTCTTTAATTTTTATATTTCAGCCTTACATAATAACTTGGACACATCTAATATATTGGGCCTCTAATATTTTATTATTAATAATTTTAGTTAATCAATTAGTTCTATGACCAACTGATTAATAGTTAACTGAAATTTTAAAAAATCCTTAATAGATTTGGCGACCAACTGATTAATCGAAATAATTTAATTTAATCGTTTAATTTGGTTAAAATCGAATTATGCACACAATCACCAAATAAAATGTTGATTGAGTTTTAGTTGATTGACAGTCATGCCTTTAAAAAAAAATTAATTGGAGTAGTTGATTGAGTCTTAGCTCAGTTGGCATTGGCTTTATTGTTCTTAGTGTAAGAGGATGTGGGTTCGAGTGTGCTGAAATGCATTTAAGGGTTGAGGAGGGGTTATAGGTAGTTTAAGCATTATATCAAAAACAAAGATTAAAAATTTGATGCTACACTCATATAAAAAAAACAGAAATATGTAAAATACGAGAGACAAAAATAATTTAAATAAAATCATTAATTTTTATAATAAATTCTTTTAACATTTTTTTCTTTTCACGAGTTGTAAAAGCTCATCATATTCAAATTTATAAATAAATAATATCTTATTATTTAAAATTTTTTTTCTTACTAAAAAAACTATTGAATTACACTTTATATTCTCTTTAATTGTATTTTCATTATAATTTAAATTATGATTAAACGATTTCTTTAATTATATTTTCATTATAATTTAAACAATTTCTTATTATTTTAATTATATTTTACAATTTTTTTAGTAAAATCGTTGTTGGAAATAACTATTTCGCTATTTTTGTATTTATTGAATATATGTTCTGTTTCATGTTTTTGTATCATATCGAAATTATTTATTCAACAATAATTTTTTAATCACTTTTTTTCATTTATTTTATCTCGTAAAAATGTAATATTATGATTTTTAATATTTATTTTTTAATATAATATCGATGTAAATTGAGCTAACACTATTATAATTTAATTTCGAATGACGAAGATTTTCGAAATATATAAACGAAGAAAAGTAAGTTTTTTTTGGGTGCAAATTATCACATGGAATTCAAATTTCTTTTTTTTTTAAATAAACATACAAATGAAGTGATGAACCAAAAAAAAAGTGAAGAAGAAAGCAAGTGAGATGGATTGAACCCCGAGTAATATTTTACATTTATTCATTCACCATTTTTGATTCTTCAATACTTCATGGTTTCGTAGATTTTTGCTGGCTTACTGCAAATAGTAGGAAAAGAAAGAAACAAGGGTGGCTCCAACCAAGGACCCAAGAACAGGCATTGTTGAGGTTGCGACGTTGGAGTCTGGGCCTGGGGCAGCTGCTGAAGCTGAAGCTGAAGCTGAAGCTGCACCTGGAGCTGAAGCTGGAGCTGGAGCTGGAGCTGGAGCGGAGCCAGCAGCCAGGACCGCGCTCATAGAGGCGGCGGCGACAATGACGGCGCAGGAGATCTTCTTCATGTCCATGGTATTGAAGAATAGGCTTAGTGAGAGTCGAGAGACCTGCTGCGAGATGGAAAACAAAATTTATTAATTTTGTTTTCTTTATATGTTTATATGTTATTGTTCTTCACGCAGGTCTGAAGAACAAGGATGAAGGTGAGGTGCATTTTATAGGGGAAATTCATGTCTATTTTAAGCAACAAATGGTTTCTCATTAGCTTAAAAATAGGCTTATGTGTGGTTTTGAAATTAACATGCATCATCTTTAAAATGTTAAAATTTTAATTTTCTATTAAAACCCTTACATGAAACCAAATGGGAATTTACTTAAATACCCTTTTTTTTATAAATATATAAAAATATATATTATAAGTTATGTCTTCTTTATTTTTGGTTACAAAAGAAGGTAACCATTTGTTCCACTAAACCAACTTGAAAAGTGTGAGAGTTTGAGTAAAAATATAAACTCAAAAAATAGATTTAGATAAAAAAAATAAGATCCATTTAGAAAATAGGTTGAACTTTAGGTAATATTTTTTAGCCCGAGCTCAGCTCGACTCGACTCATGGACACCTCTAATTCCCCCTTGTGCTTATTGAATATATTGAATTGAAATGGTACGATGATATAATGAATCGTTACATTGAATGGATAAATGATTGAAACTATGGAGGATGATGTTATATTGACACTTAAGAAATGGTTTGATTGATATTTAAGGCTCCGTTTGTTTCACTGAAAATGACTTATGGAAAATGATTTACTTTTCTGGAAAAGCTAATATTTTCTGGTGTTTGGATGAATCTGTGTAAAATACTTTTTTTTTTTGTTTGACAGATTTCTTAAAAATATTTTATAAAATTTGTTTTTAATGAAACAAACATACATTCAAGATTTTCTTATCCTTTAATTGTTTAATTGAGTTTATTTTATATCTAAAATTTTATATTTTACATTATTTTTGCATATATTAAAAATATTTTGTTAAATTCAGGTTCATTACAACGTCATTTTTTAGTTGCATGATTACCAAGTGAGCATTTTTTATTTAAAAATGTGATATCAACAAAATTGACAAAAAAATTTAACAATGTCAACAATTGACTTGATTTTAAAATATGAAAAGAACATAGACTAAATTCTTGAAAATAAAAATACAGAGACTAAATTGTAAATTTGTGAAGAGTACATAGAGATTTATGACATATTTTAACCTTTATACTACAAAATATTTATTATTAATATATTTATAATTGTAATAAATATTTATTACTTTTTTGGTTAATAATAAATATTTATTATTAAAATATTAATATTGAATATTTTTAATAATATGGGATGAATATTATCTAAAATTATTATTTTTAAAATTTATTATTAAATAAAATTGAAATATTTATTAAAATAATAAATTATATTAATTATATTAATAATTTATTATATGACTAAATATAAATAATTAAATAGGTATGTTTAATTATATTAAAAAATATAATATTTTTTATTAATATTTTAATAATTTTAAATATTTTTAAAAATAAAAATAAAAATAAAAATTCTTATTAATATAATAATATTAAGCTTGATTTAAGTTAATTTTTATATAAAAATAAAATTATTTATAGAGTAGCTCTTTTTCGGAAAGTGACTTGTGCTTTTCAAAAGGATAAGTCATTTTATAAGAAAAATGACTTATTTTCCATTGACCTGTAAGTCATTTTCCGTAGACCAAACTGTTTCTTGTGAAACAAACACAAAAAAATACATAAAATATTTTCCGTAAAACCTTTTACATGTAAATAAACGAACCCTAAGTTAAATTTGTATTATGTGCAATTTGATTGGATTCAAGTATGATATTTGAATTATGAAATTGAATATTGTGCCATGTGTGCATATGTGTAACCAATTTTTGAAAATTCTCTAGTAAACCATTATGAATAAATTTGGATATAATTGGTATGCTAACAAAACTTTAGTAGCATTGTGTATTATAGTCTACTGATAAAGCAAGAGATTGATGTTTACATATTTGTTTTATTGCACTAAGTGCATAATTGGTGTGATGAAGGGCATATGATTCATGTTATATATGTTAATTGGTGTGATGGAGGACTATGTTTAAGCTCATGAGCCATCGGTGTGATGGATGAATTATTTTGAATATCTAGATTAACCCTTCTCTTACATATAATGGTGAACATGATAAATGCTATACTTCCTATCTAGAAGAGACACATGGGACCACAAGAAGACATATATGGACGATCCTCTGCTTATTTCCCGACCTATACGATACTTGGTATATTCTCCACCTAAGTGCTTGAACAATTCTCTACCACTCAACTGGTCACTAGATGATCAATTACTCAGGCATCTCATCCTCCAGGTCACCCTCTTTTAGCTGGCGCATGCTTACCTCCAAAGAGGGGACCTCTAAGGGGCCATTAGACGTAACAACCTCATACAGTCAAGGGAATATCAAAACAATACCATGCATGAGGCAAACCCACGCACAACAGCCTTGCCACCTGATGATCATCATGTCTTAGATTTGTCGGTGACGTGAATTCACTGGGCACGAGACCTCTTCCCTATATATACCTTGTAGAAAAATGAAGGATCGATCCTTTCACCTTTCAACAACCTTAAGCACTCCTCAACACTCAACTTCCTTTGCTACCTCCTCCTCACTTACTTCCTTTATTTGGCTTTTCACCTATTTAGGTGAACTAGTTTTCCTTGCACCACCACATTCTCCTCCTTACCTGCTTCCTTATTGGCACTATGAGCAATAACATATGTCTTATATTGACTTGATTGTATAACAAGGTAATTTAGAGTTTTCTTGAGCACCATTAAGCCTATATGCATGCTTAACGTGTGGAATTTAAACTTTTTGTGCATGTTTCAATTGATACGAGACAAGAACCTCCGAGTTGCATCAGAGATTAAGCTACTATTTTTGTGTAATTGTTTAAGATGACTTGATTATATTTTGGATGTGTGTATTGTAGAAACTCTATTATGACATATACTTAAGTTAGCAAGTGTTAAAAGAACCTTTCTTGGTTGTGTTATGACTTAGAAGTATTGTATGTCATGGTTAAATGGTAATTTAGGTATACTTAAGCTTATGACATTGCTCTTAAAATGAATGAATGCATGTGAAATCATGACAAATGAAGTGCATTTGGATATAATGCATGTCACGTAACCGTTGATTTGGAGGTGTTACCCTAATTAAAATAAAATAAAGATGATTTAATTTAATTTTTAAGTTGCTTTACTTTTAGGTACCGATACTTAATATAGGGGTATTGATATCAGATGAGATGGTAATTAAGCAGATTTTTATAAGGGCAGTGTATCGATATCATATCCCTTGGTATCTTACCATCAGACTTAAGCTACTAATTCCATCTCCTAATAGGTATAATGATTTATTTAGCCCTCCAGTTTTATAAAAAAAATCTTTTTAGGCCTCTATTTAAATTTTCATCTTTTTTAACTTTTAAACTTGTGTCTTTTTTTTTATTATCAAATCACTCCAAAATGAATGAAAAAATTAACAAATGTTTACTTTGTTGGGGATATACATGTGTAAGTCACATAAATAATTAATTAATTTTTAATATTTTTCTAAAAGCGTTACAAAAATTATAATACATTTTTTTTATTTTTACAAAACTTTAAAATAGTTTTTAATAACTTTCTATATTTTTTGAAAATTTTTTATGAAATTATTAACTGGTGATGTAGAATTCACGTGATGGTCCACAGAATCAAGTCAAGATGATACGAATCAACCCTTTTTTCTTGTTCCAAAGATCTTATCATTTTCAAAGGAACTGAAGTCACATTTCTTTTCCAGTTCCATTCAAAAGTTATTATGTGTTTCCATAACTCTTTAAGATTATAAAATTTTGACAAATTTCTTTTCTTTTTTTAGGAACACATACAAAATTCGTCACTACAAATAGCATAATGGTAACCCCACGATTAATTACTTCATTTATGAATTTCATAATAATAGAAATACATGTCCATGTTAGCAAAAGTTAACATTCGACACAAAAACCTAAATTTAAAAATTAAAAAATAAACAATTAAATAAAAGACTAAAATAAATTTTTTTATTATAAAATTATGCAACTATATAAATCATTATCCCTAAATAATAATCCATTAGATATTTTAGAAATTTAATTAGACTTCTTTTGTTTACGGATGCATTTGGATTGAATGAGATTTCTTTAACCTTTTCTCTATTTCTCTTTGCTAATCTCTTGACTATGTATGCTTCCATTGTTGAATTTCAATCACTTATATTTAGAGGTAATTCTATCATACATCCCTAAATTATGATCCTTATTCTAAATTAATCCTTAAATTTCTAAATTTTTGAATTACATCTTTAAACTATTAAGATTATATCAACTAAGCCCTTTTATTACTAAAATCGTTAATATATACCCACTAAATGACACATTATAAGATCTTATATGGCGTTTAAAGTGATTTTAAGAAAAAAAACGGATATTGTAAAATGTTGTAAAAATCTTAGTTTTAAAGTTTTCGAAATTATATATACTCACACACGAAATCTTTCTATACATAGTGATGGTATCAACTCATATGGCCATATTCGATTCGGTGGAATAAAAATAAAATAGAAATTAGCTTTTGGAGAGCTAACTGAGTGGTTGATAGCTCCGGTTTTGAAAACCGGTATAGTTCAAAACAAAGAACTATCAAGGGTTCGAATTCCTCTCTCTCCTTTTGCTTGATGAATAGATTTCTTTCTTTATTGCGTTTTCCTGTCTTCTTAATTAAGAATCTTAATAATACAAAAAATATTTTAGGTATAAAATGAGTTGAAACAAAATGAAAACAAAATACTTTTTAAATATCACCTGATTCCTTCAATATATATAGTTTAATCAAATTGATTCCTACCTTAAGCATCGAATCACGATCAATTCCTTTTTCAAACCCCACTGTGGCTGTTCCCGCGTGCCATAAGTGACCCACGAACAAAAGCTTTATCGTTTACTCTCTCAAACACTCTTTTTTTCTTTGAGGTTTTACTTTTAAAATGATTATGTGGTAACATTTTACTTTCTTTTAAATTTTTCATTTTAAATTACACCACTTAATATTTGACATTAAATATTTTAATAATGGAAGAACTAAATTGATATTAACTTTGATAATTTGAGGATGTAATTAAAATATTTTAATAATTGGAAACCAATTTAAAATAAAATATATAGTTTGGAGATATTTAAAATATATAACTTTTTTTTTTCAATTGCAAAGTATCACATGGAATTCAACTTTTTTGACGAACGTACAAATGAAGTGATGAACAAAAAAAGAAGAAGAAAAGCAAGTAAAAATGGATTGAACCCCGAGTAATATTTTACATTTATTAATCCACCAATTTTTATTCTTCAACACTTCATGCTTTTGTATATTCTTGCTGGCTTACTGCAAATAGTAGGCAAAGAAAGAAACAAGGGTGGCTCCAACCAAGGACCCAAGAACGGGCATTGTTGAGATTGCGACGCTGGAGTCTGGGCCTGGGGCAGCTGCTGAAGCTGAAGCTGAAGCTGAAGCTGAAGCTGCACCTGGAGCTGAAGCCGGAGCTGGAGATGGAGCGCCAGCAGCCATGACTTCGCTCATAGAGGCGGCGACGGCCACAATGACAGCACATGAGATCTTCTTCATGTCCATGGTATTGAAGAATAGTAAGCTAACTGAGAGTCGAGAGACCTGCTGCGACGAAAAACAAAATTTATTGATTTTGCTTTCTGTTTTTTGTTTTTCTCGCAGGTCTGAAGAACAACGATGGAGGTGAGTTGAATTTTATAGGTAATTTTAATGTCTATTTTAAGGAAGAAACGGTTCCTCGTGACCTTAATAAATGGTTTACCTTTGGTTTTGCATGTTTTTAGGATTAAAATTTGCATTTTCCCTTGGTCAAATTCTGTTATAAGTCCTTGTATTCTACCTACTTTACTTTTTAAAATTTGAAATTTAAGAATAGTAGCTGTTAAATTCGTTTGGTTAAATTATGCTGTTAGTATTGTATTATGTTTAAAATTATAGATTTAGTCCATGTTCTCCATTAGATCATTAATTATTAGTCCCTTTAGTTTTCAAATTTCGAAATTTTAGTCTTGATGCACACGACAATATTTAAATCCATACTTGACTTTTTTTTATGAGTAATATATAGAAATAACAAGCTGACATGACATTATATATGTGATAATATGATTGTCACATTATTGTTTGATCAATGTTGAAATTTTAAAATTCATAAAGTATAAGGATTAAATCCATAATTTATACATAATATAATCACTAACAGTAGATTTTAACGTTTCCCTTTAAAACTCTACACTAATATAAGATTTTGAGTTTGAAAAACAATAAAATTATATATTGCAGTAGTGAAATTAAAATCAAACGGTAAGATATATATTTGAATGTAAACACAACAATCACGATTAGGTGAATTGTAGAGAGGATAGAAAATAAGCACTAAATACATCAAGTTATGTTTTTTAGGGTGAGTATTTGATCGAGCTAGTGGTGGAGCCAGAAAAAAATTTTTGGGAGACCGAAATTAAATTTTATATTTTTACGATAGTAAAAATACAATTTCACCATTTTAATAGACTATATCTTTATAATTTTTAAAGGATTCAATCAAATTTTTATTATTTTGGAGGGGTCAAAGTGCAATTTTATTATTACTAATTTAAAATATTATAAATTATAAAGGGCCTAAATGAAAAAAAATCATTTTAGGGTGGCCAGGACCCTGCCTCCCCCCTTAGCTCCACCACTCTATCCGGTATCAATATTTTTTTTCAAATATTTATTTTAAAATATTTGACTATACCCTTATAGTACACTTGTCAATCACTTGACTCTGCTTGTGAAGTCCAAAAACTCCGCTCCATTGTACCAAATCATTTACTTTTTTTTTTTATATTATTGAACTTAAAACATATTTAAATATTTAGTACATAATTAAAATTATAAAAAAATATTGACATATTATTTGAATATTTTAATTAATCTATATTATATATGTTTATTATTATATTAAATAAATATAAATTTGAAAACCTTTAAATCCAAATAATTAAAAATTAAAATAATAATTCTAAAAAGCTTTTCAAGTTAAAGAGATTATAAATGAAAAAGTGAAAATATATTGATTATAATATATATTCGTTTATTGAAAATTAAACTACTAATAAAAATATTTAAAAGATTGAAGGAAACAATAAATAGAAAGCACAGATGAATTATTAGTTGAATCGATTCCTATAAAATTTTATTTTAATAAATTAAAATTTTAAATCACTAATTAAATTGATTTTCGATTCAATCGATTTAGCTCATTTATTTAACTCACTTAACCTTAAAATTTTGACAAAATTCATTAACATATTTTGTTTTATATTTTGTTATTTCAAATTTTTTGTAAGTGCATAAAATTATTTTTGTGTTTATCTTTTTGTTGAAGAAAAACAATAGTGGATTTTCTCAAATAAAAATAATACAATATTTTCAACATATGTTACGTTTCAATTATTGCTGAGACAATCAAATACTTATTCATTGTAAATAAAGATGGTAAAATCTGAATCATTTGATGGATTTTAAAATGATTTATTTTGAATGGGTGTATTTAAAAAAAAAAATGGATGTGAGGTGCGATAGATTTTTCTGTTAGAAAATGAGTATGAAATAGTTATGATAATTATTTGTCCCATCCAACTCCACTGTATGAAGCTATTATTTTATATTTGTATATATATATAACTATTAAAATGATAAAAATGTAATAAAGTATTGTAGAAAAATTAATATATTTTATATTTAAATATTTACTTGATTTAAAAAAGATTGAAAATAGTAAGACAAGTAACAAAAACTAAATTGAAGTGGAACGGGATGGATGCATCTAACATTCATAGAGGTAGTGGTAATTTTCAATATTATACATCTATAGTGGAGCGGGGTGGGTGGTGGAGCAAAGTGTATAATCGTAGAGCAGTAGTTGATTTAGCAACATCTACCTTTGTCTCGCTGTACTGTTATTCCTAATTGCACAAACACATCCTGTTTAATATAAAATGAAAATATTATTAAAAGTGCTTTTGGTAAAAAGAACTCTCTTATATATCGATATTGAGCAAATTGATTTCTCTAAAAAAATCGAAAATATTTTAATCATTGTTAGTTTCAAAAGTGAACATTCAAAGACAATTAATCATGACATGTGATCTCTCTAAAAAAAATCGAAGCAAATTGGTACACGTGAACTACCTAGTAGGTTGTGTCAAGATTAATTATATTTAGCTGCTCATTTTTTAAATTGACAAATTAAATTGCTCTAATTTTTTTTAAATGAACCAATTTATTCAATATCAAAATTAAAAGGACCTAGACAAGTGTTTTTACTAAAAATTTTCTTATTTTCTCGAGTTATTAAAAGGAATATAACTAATTTTGAGATGTAACAATTTATTTAATTCAAAATTGAAATATTTTTAAAAATTGGAATTTGAAAAAAAATTGATAATCATAATTTTTTTTTTTAAATTCATTCTAAAATTTTATGAAAATGACGGATTTTATAGATAAAAATAAATAAATAAATTTGATAATCATATATTTTATAGGTTGGCATCAAGGCATTGGTTGATGTACCTTATGGATTACTCTATACTTCACTAATAATCACAAACATCACAACAATCAATGAATAAAAGCATAGTACTTCTAAGATATTTTTTTCCAATAAATAAAATGATGAATTATTCATACAAATCATCTGCAATTGTTTGTTACTTTCCACAGCATTTGAGACAGGCTCTTAATGTGTAGTCTAACACTAAAGTCCTGATATACAACTTACGTTGACTGTATTAATTGACAGTTGAGTAGAGCATGGAGTTTATATTCTAACTATTGATATATATATATACACATCTTGTTTCTAGGATCTAAATGTTTGGTTCTGCAGAATCATGTGTTTCAAGAAGCTGTACCTTTGGATTCTTGAATGTCCAACTCATGCTCTGCCACCATAATGCATGAATCAGCTTCCAGAGATGAAACCGAGCTTTTTCCCTTCAATGTTTCCTTCGGTGAATTCAGCATCTCGGTCGTGCACTGTACATCAGGCGTTATGCCAACCTGATCAATGTCATGAAGAGCAGGTGATAGATACTTTGCAACCGTCACGAAAAGAGCAGATCCATCATGTAGCTCCGTGATACTCTGCACCGACCGAAAATCATTCAGCAATTATGTCGAATAAAGCTTTGAACGATTAAGGCTTCATTTAATGTTGCTGGGAAACAGTTGGATGTGATCCATCTGATGCTGTTGACAAAGGCATTCACGTAAATAGCATTTATGTTGCCAAAGTGAATTACATAACATGCACCAATGGCGCTCAGTCCCAATGTTTTGGATGGAAAACAATAAGATTTGCTATGGAAAGATGAATTAGCATATAACAACTGAACATTAAACTTACCTGAATTTTCCCTTTACCAAAAGTCTTGTGGCCAACAAGGATAGCTCGACCATTGTCGTGTAGTGCACCTGCCAAAATCTCACTTGCACTCGCACTTCCCTCGTTCACCTATTACAAATAATAAAAATACTTTCCATGTTGAGGAAACATTACCCTAATAAATCCTTAAACTAAGAACAAAGATAAACTAGTTCAATATTGGCTGATATGAACTGAGAAGCCACATATTAAAATTTTTATCATATCCTGGCTGACCTGTCTACTAACATATGAACTAGTAAAAAGATTTGTGCATGAGAAATGTTATCTTGATCTAGGTTACGTTCTCCATCAGTAGTTAGTAGTTGGTAGAACATGAATAGAGGGATTTTGGGTCTGATCGAAAATGTAAACTCGATATTAGACGAGAATGTACGCATGTTCCAATAAAATTTGCATGGTGACAAGAATGACTGCACCAGCACTCCAGCTAAGCCATGAATTATAGGACTACAAGAGATAAACCGTTTGAGAACTTACGTAAAGACGCACACGTGCACAAACACAAAGGGAACAGGAAAAATAAGAATTATTCCTGTCAGGAAAAATTTAAATGTCAAGACACTCACAAGAACAGCAAGAGGATCATGCGTTAGAGCATGGCCATTGGCCATGTTGATGGGTGACATATGCCCATCACGGTCAACTGTGTTCACAAGAGTCTCATTCCCATCTAGCCATATCTTAGCAACATCAAGTCCAACTTTCACTAGACCTCCCTGCACAGTGAGTTAAGAGAAGAAATTTAAGGACAGAAACTCCATCAAAAATATATTCAATCCAGAAAAATAGTAGTGGAAAATCACCGGGTTGTTCCGCAAATCCAGTATGTACGATTGTACACCCAGGTTCTCCATCTCATGGATTGTATTCTTCATTTCTGTAGCAGCAGTCTGTCAAAGAAGTTCTTATTAACCCATCTGGTGGTAAAATATAAGATCACAAGTCAATGGTTACAAGACCATTACTTTCACACTCCTTTTTTCATGACAAAAAGAGCACAGTTAATTGGTTAATACCTGTGAGAATGTTGACAGCTTCACATAACCAGTCTTTGTTAGACGGCCATCTGGGGTTCTATGAGGGATGACGGTACTGGATATTGGTGAAAGCCTAATTAACTCACGAGGTAGTTTGACCTTCAAGTAAAGAGCCATGTTTCAAAATTAACAGATAGAAACTATATAAAAGAATTCCATTATACCTATAATCAGGTGCTGTATGCATGAATGCTTGCTTATTGTAGATAATTTTCAACTTTCCTTTCTATCCGTTGTGAAGAAAATCAACAGCAGTAAAACTATAAACAAAAACAAGAGGTTGCGTGTGGCTGTTACTTTTCTTCTAGAAGCCAAAAAAAAAGAGAAAGAAACACATTTAAGCCCCAAAGCAAACAATATTTTCAAAGAAGTAGCCATTTTTAATCATATATGAACTTGGTTTTAGTATCTAATTTGAAATTTTCTGAAAATGATATTTATAAAGAAAGAAAAGCAACAACCAAAAGGACCTTAATAAACACCATAGCTTTGCCAGCATAATGAATATTGAGCGGTTAGTTACCTCTTTGATACTAGAACCACTTCCTGAACCATTTCCCTGGAGACCAAAACATCAGTTTTGTTAAGCATAATAACATTATGAGAACCAACAATGTTTCTACATCTGGCCTAATTCTTTGGCTAGAAAAAGTAATACCCAAAAGAAAAGAACTCAAGAGTTAAATGAAACATATAATCTTATTAAAAAAAAGAGATGCAAACACTTATGACACTTGCACAATGCTATATTGCTTGCTTTTGTGAGACAGGTTATGCACTAAAGTTCAACCAAGTAAAATTTAATTTCCATCTTCCACATGCTGAGGAGATTCTTAAGAATCAGGCTTCTCAAGCAGGGTTACATTAGATTTGCTATCAATGCATAGAGATTGTAACTACTAGTTCGTGACAAAGGGATAGAACAATGCAACTCTCTTTAATTCACTCAATGTTTCGAAATGGATGCACAAATTGAACATGTCCGTTTCTGATCTTAGGTTAATGAATTTAAAGAAAGCCTGATCTCAAATCAATACATGTCCTGTCAAGATAAAAATGATCATATTGTATGCAGGTTACTGAAGAAAACTTAGTATTCGTTTACATTACAGAAAATCAGAATGGATAATTACTCTGTGGAGCTTTACTGTAACCGATGTTCCGGCTTTCCCTCTAAGCCTCTGGGCTGCTGCTTCACTATCAACACCATCAAGTCTCTGCCCTGAAACCTCGAGAATAGCATGCAAAGTTAAGCAGAGTTAAATTTAACAGAAGAACAATATTTGGAAAAGGACATATCCAAGAAAGAAATGTATTTCTAGATTTGAATTGATAAAGCAAAAACAGTCCCACATAAATTCAGTCACGATATATTAAGAAGACCATAATATGTAACCCTGGTAGGGGCAAGGTCAAAGGCTTAATAACATGCATACCATTAATCTCAATCAACTCATCTCCATCATGTATACCAGCACGAGCAGCTGGGCTACCCTCTACGCATGACAAAACAACCTGCATGGTTTGAATAAATTATGACAGACAAGATTGAAACATCTTATGGGAAGAAACTTATGATTAATGCCCAAAAAAAGAAACATCTTAACAGACATACGATTGACTATCAAATTTCAATAGAAGGTAGAAATCATTCATTTGTGTCAATAAAAATTGAAAACATTCTGGGAAGAAAATTGTGCTAATAAGTTTACAGTAATCATGAAGGAAAGCTCTTCATATCCAATCCATTATCGTTTATGAACTAAACAAATTTAAATTCCTTGTCAACTAGATTTTTCCGGAGCTACTACAGCAGGTTGGCATTGTAAGATTAAATTTCTGCACTCACCAAATGACCAGTTTTTGGTTCGACAGTTATGAATAGACCAACTCCTTGCAAATTCCCATCACTTCCAATTCTAAAACTTTGGTACTCCTGAAAGCGAAATTGTGTTAGATAGAATGGTATAGTAATCCTTTGATGTAGATTCATCAATCAAAAAAGAAAAAAAACTATAATCACATAGATTGAGTAACGCCAAGGGGAATTTGGATTAGGATCACCTCCTATTTCGATTACCTATCACATTACTTTTACCCTTAAATTTTCTTGTTCAATGGGTTTGAATGTAAGATATTTTGTTTGATTGAGAGAATATAATACAAGCTAATAGTATGTTTTATCCTTAATCATAAATAAGTATGAGAAAAGTTATTAAATTATACTTAGCGTGAGAGTTAACTATGAAAATAGGAAGAAAAAAAAAAGATAGTACCAATAATAATATAAAAATGTTAAACTTCCTCAACTTAATAATAATTATTAAATAATTAAGGTAATGTAATCGAGAAAATGTAATATAATAGACAAGATGTTAAGTTTCCTCAAATAATAACACCATAATAATAATTCACTTGAGAGAATATATCAAAGAACTAAAAAGTTAGATTTATTAGTATTTGTTACTATTTCGTTATGGTTTAGTGAAAATGAATCAAGGTCACTAAAAGTGGATAAAATTGTCACAAATCTCACATTACTAAACATAAAATTATCTTAAAATGTGTGATGTTGAGATTACTGCTATATTACCAAAATTTGACATTGTTGGTAATGTTATTTTACCGACTTAATGAAAAATTGTTGAATCGATAATATATGATGATAGAATCTTACATTCTTACCAATAATATAGATAACGCGATCCAAATGCCCTTAATAGCAACTAGTAACTTGGCAAGGTGAAATGTAACAAATGAGTAGCAGCCGCATCATAATTTACCACATGTAATATGTTGTAGTATCAATATCGTATAAATTTATCCTAGCTAAAGCTAAGCACAATTCACACAAGTCATAGGAAGCTGATTGTGATACCTTTGGACTGATAATCCGAGTGAAGGGATCTCCAAGAGTTGAAAGCATTCCTCTGATTTTACCATATGCGGCATCAGCCGACTTCAAGGGAAACATTTCCACCATTGTTTGCTGCAACTTCAAATCCCAGTCTGCAATAGAGTAATTCTCAAGAATTTATTTACTCATCATACATAGTTCTTTAGCTCCTAAGTAATAGAAGAACAGGCAAATAAACATAATACTATGTCCACTCCCTTCCAAATCGTTTGTGAAAATCTAATCATCCACGAGGAATTTGAAAGCCTAAGAATCTCAATCCCATGACTTTTAACTTTTCATGGCACCTGAATACTTGGACACGATTGCAGATGATGATATTAGATTCAAACTTCAACAGCATTTCCTTTCTGGTTTAAGTCTAACACAACTTGGATAGCAAAGCATTTATGGAACATTAATTGATTATTAGCACTATTTTATAGCGTAGACCACATCAAAAATATAAGAAGTAAAGTAAAATATAATCAAAATATGATTAAGACACGATAAACATATCTGAACATATGGATTTTTTTTTCATAAATAAAATTAAGATGATGACATATATTCATTTATTTATTTTTGAATTTTTTAACTATAAATCAAAGAACCCATGTACCTAATCATAGTCCTTTAGTTTAAAATATTAAGGTTCAAATAGTTAAATTAAAATTATTTGTATGCAAATATTTAATTGAAAAAAATCAAATTGATATTTTTATTGTATATTATAATGTGAAAATTCTATTTTATTGTCGTATTTTGCTGTAACCATGTCTAATTTTTCTGAAATCCCATGGTTGCAGTGTTTGTATCACTTGTCCAGGCTTCCTAGGTTCTAACATGTAAAACTAAAACCACGATATATATGTATATAAAATATATATTCTTTTGGCTAAAATAACCTAAAAGCCTTTAAATTTTACCACTTGGGTAAAGTCATATATTTTCACTGCATCAGAAGTCATTAACTTTTAATTTAGTATTTTAAATAAGCTCATAAAGCATCCAAATAAAAACTTAACACTCAATTTTTTCCTAAATTAACATTTTATTTTTCAGGAAATAAATTTTTTTCTCAATTTCAGCCACGTCATAGACCATATCAGCATTCCAAGTCAGCGTTGACTGTAAAAATTTATTTGATGGAAGGTTAATTACGAAAGAGTGGTAAATAAAAATTCAGTGCTTACTTTATTTTTCCATTTTTAATGATAAAATCATTTAAAATAAAATACTATCATGTATAAAAAAAATTTTAAAATATGCCATATTTATTGTACTTAAATAAAATTTGAGATTAGATCTATTAAATTTTTTTATTTTTTTATTTAAAAATCTCTCTATGATAATGAAAATTGTAAGTATTTTGTGTCAAAATTTATTAATTTAAAATTTTGATTAAACTGTTCTTAAATGATGTGATATATGATTGATGAAAAAATAAATATATTAAAATGACAAATTTGACAAGATCTATCCACGAAGAAAATAATTAAATTAGAATTTTTAAATTGAAAAAGTTAAGAATATTGAATTTTTAAATTTTCAAATTTTATATAAGTAGTTGGGTTAATAGCAGATTTTAACCCAAAAAATACTGAACAACTCGTAATAACAATAAACCGCAATTGCCTCATTTCGGAGAAAAAAGAAAAGAAATGGTGAATGGAAACAACCCAATTACCTTGATGATTAAACGTTGGGTCAACAAATGTTTCTCTTATCAGTCCCCAAGCCTCCACAAGAGTTCTCTGCACTGTGTTTACCTAGCACAAAAACCTTCAATCAATCAGTAATTTAAGAACTCAATTCAATTTTTAAAATTACGTTGAACAATAAAAACTAGAAAAACGAGTCACCTCTTGAGCGCGGGAAACAGGGAAAGCAACTGTGAGGGACTCAGCAAAAGCCGGCGAATCACTACAAACAGAGGCCAGAGCCGTGGCCGCAGCGGCGAAACCAACAAACCTTTTTGTTAACGACTTGATCAAGTCATGACCGGTGGGTTGTTGTTGCGTAGGGGCCTCTGTTTTAACCGATGCCTGATGATTACAGTTTCGATTATAGGAAGAAACACAGGGAAATGACGCACTCGACCTTTTGCTAATGCCGCGATTTATGGACGACAAGCGATGTGAAAAGAGGGGAACCGAAGAGGATTTTAGGAGATCAAAATTCGGGCAGAGAGGCTCCATTATTCGGTGAGTGACTGGAATGAAAGAATAATAATGTTTGGATTCTGAGAAAATCTTCAAGTTCTTTTTCCCGGAAAAATTAGCTTCAAGTTTCTAAAAAGAGGGAATTCCTTGGGATTTTTGTTAACCATTATATTTGATTGCTGGCGGGATTCTAGTGTAGGCGGGGCCCAAATGAATCTTATTCAGTGTTGTTTTCTCCAATTTTGTGGCAAACAAATGGGTTGCGTTGCGTGTTTGAGTATCTACCAACGGAAGAATCCAACACCCTGTTCAACAGTGGCGGAGCCACTAAGAAACTGGTGGCCCGGTAAATTTTCAATTTAAACTTTTTATAATTCATAAAATTTTAAATTAATAATGATAAAATTATATTTTAACCCAAAAATAATAAAAATTTAATTTAATCTTTTAAAAATTATAAAAATATAGGTTATTAAAATAATAAAATTATATTTTTACTATTATAAAATTATACAATTTAATCTCGACCTTCACAAAAAAAAATTCTAACTTCACCACTGCTCTTCAACATATGCATCCACAATAAAAACCTTGTTGTAATAAGTTTATACAAAAGTAGAACACTTGTACTTGTGTTTATATATTTAGTAAAAACACTTCTCCACTCCCTCTTTCAATTTCGATATTAAACAAATTGATACTTTAACAATTTAATATATGTTAGTTTTGAAAGTGAGTAATTGAAATCGAAATCAAATTGATAGAATATATCAATATTAGAAGCTTAATTGATAAAAAAAACATTAATACCATAATTAATTGGTAAATCAAGGAGGGAAATGGAAGTTGAGTTCTCATTTTTAGTAATATGAATACAAATAGTATTGTTATATTATACGTCGATAATGATAGTAGTAATTATTTTAAAAAACTTTTTTTGGGAAAAAAGTACAATTAGAGGAGAAGAAATTTACTAATATTGAAAAATAAAAATACAATAGGTTTTCGACTATAAATTTTTAAGGGTTAAACAACCATATTATAATCAATGTCTAATAGAAAAAGTATAGTTCTATACATATTCAACTTGTGCGACATGATCCATTCCGCGGAGGCAACTCTATTTTGCCTCTCTATTTTATTTCTTTAACAAGTGACAGGATTTGGGTCGCATAACTCTAACAAGCATGTCCCATAGAGTTACTAACTTTAAATAGGAGTGAGTAAAATTCAATTTGATTTGAAAAAATTCGAGTTTCGAGTTCATCAAATCGAGTTATTCGAGTTAAGTAATTCGAATTTTGAGTTCGAGTTAAGTTAAATTTTACAATTTGAATAATTCAAATAATAAATTGATGTAAATACCCATTTGGTCATTGTCAATTTTGAAAATGATCAAATTGGTCTCTCTCTCAACAAAAATTATAAAAAAAAATCAAAATAATTTTTAAAATTTTTATATTTTTAAAAAAATTATAAATAATTTTAAAGAATATATAAAGACAATGAAAATTTTAAATTTTTTCTAAAATAATAATTTTGGACTTAAATAAGTTAAATAATGATCCTTTAAATTTGACATGTTTAACTTTTTTTAATTTAACTCGAACAATTTTACTTGATTCAACTTGAATTTTATTTTATTTGACTCGATTAATTAAAATAAAATTTACTCGATTCGATCGAACGCTCATCCCTAACTTTAAAAAGGATGAAACCAAGTGCTTTTCGAATTAAAGAATCATGTGATGTAGGCATACAATTGTAGATTGCAAGCTTGTGAAGAGCAACAGATAACTTGCTTAAGCTTAAATAAGGTATTCTAGGCTTTTTGATCCAGGTTGTTCTAACTCCTCTAGTTAAAACGTTGGAAATCTTCCTATTCAAATACTCCCAAAAAGTCACAAATAATAGATGGATTGAAATCAAATCGACTATTCTTTGTTGGTGATGTCCTTCTTCAAGTGCGTATAGAAGTCCAATACAATGCTCTTCACGTATTGTTGGGCAAACTTGGCAGTTGTCAAGAAACCTATCTTTCTTAGTGCTTGTACCACCTCAACTCTGGTGAAATCTTCTAGGCTCACATCCTTTTCTTCTAGTAAATGTTAGTTGTGAAATATCCATTTTGCTCCTACAGGTTCAATTAAAAAAAAAAAAGTTGGGGTTTCTTTGCTTTAGGTAGTGGAGCTAGAGGAGTCTTGGCTTTTCTTTTTGGCATCATTTAACCCTAACTTATAGCTTGGAAAGGGGCAATGGATCTTCCTCAAGCTCAAAATAAGAGGGATAGTAGAAAACACCTTCACTTGTGGCGAGTTTAGTGAGCACAACTGGTTCCACGTCTTTTGTAGACTTAGCTGCATGTTCTGCAATTACTTCTTCTCAGTGAGGGCAAGGAGGTTTCCTTGATCAACAGGAGTATCATAATTTATTTCTAACTTAGGATTAGAAGGAACCACTACACAGGTACTCAAATCATTAGGGTCCATGATAGGTACTGAAGATGTGGGTACATCGATTAGAACAGTAGGCTCAGGAGTAGTTTGTTCATGAGAAATTTGCAGTGGATTAGTTGCAAAAGTAGAAGGTGTTCAAGTTTTTAGACAAGTCACTTTCTAAGTTGAACTCATTTTCTGCAACATTTTCTTATTATGATTCTTCAGAATTTTCTGAGTTGGAGTTATTCGACTCATTATTTGGAGTTTGGCTCGATTCTTTTTCTTCAAATGATTGTGAAATTTCCTTAATGATTTGTTCTTCTGAATCACTTCTCCTTTTTGGATCTTTTGCACTTGTTTTCTTTTACTTTGACCAAGATCGAAACATAGAGATAAACTAAAACTATTTCCCTCAAGTTAATCACATAAATCAAAGTTGTCGTAAGGTTAAAAGAGTTATGTTATAATCAAGGGGAATAATAACAGTAGTAATGATTGCAAAATAATAAGAAAGAAAAATAAGAACACACAAATTTTACGTAAAAAGTTCTTATCGGGAAAAATTACGAGTAGGGTGATAAGTTATAAAAGTAACATATTTTAATCTGCGTTTTTGGATGATTAATTATGCAATTAGTGAATTTAATGCTCCTAATCCTTTAAATTCATGTTTTTATACTTAGGAGAGCATTCGGGAGCGAAAAGAGCGAAAACTGAGCCAAAATCGGAGAAAAAGAGCAGATTGCAAGAGCCACACAGGCTAGACACATGCCCATGTGCCAACCTGTGTCGATTTTGCACCTTGCTTCCTAAATGCATGAAAAAACACAATTTTTAAGCTTCCTAGGCATTCTAAAGTCTATAAATACCAATTAGAAGAAAAGAGAAGAGAGTCATCAAAGAACATAGAAGAAAACACTCAATGAACACCATTGGAGCCACTTCTAAAGTAGATTTCCATCAAGATCAAAGACCTCCTTTTAATTTCTTCTGAAGTTTTTATGAGTTTCTTTGTTTCTTGTAGTTTTTTTCTGACTTTGAGATGTTTTATTCAAAATTATGAATTAATTCCCTAAATACCTAGGAGGATGAAACCTATGACAAATTATATTATTTAATTTGTGTTTTATATGATAAATACTTTATTCTTGTTCTCAATTATGTATACTTATTTCTTGTTTTAATATTTTTGGGATATTTATTCATGTTTAATGTGCTTAATTCAGTAGAGCAAAAGTCCTTGTTTAAAAGTAGATCTAGCATAATTGAGTGGAATTGCATGCAATCCTAGAAATGGGATGACATAAATCTACCGGATTAGAGTTAAATCTAATAGGGGAATTCATAGATCGAGTTAATGCGACAATAGGGGTTTTAATTAGAAAAAGATTTCAATTAATCAATCTAGAGTCATTGTTTTTACTCTCGAAAGAGATATTGGCATAATTTAGGGATTTTTACGGATCAAGACACCAAGTGAATAAATCGTTTAAATCAAATTAATAATAATAGAAGGAGTCTAGATGAATTCTTTACTAGGTATTGTCTTTTCATTGGTTATCTTTAGATTATTTTCTTGATTCATTCTCTGTTGCGTTCTTAGTTAAATTAGTTTAGTAATTTTGGATTAAAACTTTTCATTCTAAATTGTCGGCTAATAATAAGAAAATGATTATTACTAATAATTTAGTTCTCATGGATACGATATCTCTACTCACCGTAGCTATACTATTGTTCGATAGGCGCGCTTGTCTTTGTCGTAAATTTTAGTTAATATGGAAAACACACATCACAGGGGAGGAGAAATTCACTATGTTGAAAAACACACGATACAAGAGGAGTTCGACTACATCTATTTATGGATTAAACAACCATGTTATAATCAATGTCTAATAGAAGAAGTCCTTCACCCCACAAATCCCCCTATTTTGCCTCTCTATTTTATTTTTGTAACAAGTGACAGGATTCGGGTCACACAACTCTAACAAGGTATTTCAAAGTTGGTACAACAACTAAAATATGTATTAAACATAAAAGATTAAACAAAACAAGAAAATGTAATTCTATTTAAGCACAAATTTGTAATTAATAACTGACGAGATTGAATCTTAGTTCAATTGGTATCAACATTGTTATCAGTGCAGAAGGACGTAGGTTTGAGTGCGCTGAAGCCCATTATCTTTGTAATGACCCGAATTTTACCGTTACCGGAAAAGTGTATTTTTGGGTCTCCGTTTCTGAAAAATGAATTCGTAAATATTTATTAAAAATATTTACAAAGTTAATCGAGTGATTAATTAGAGTTTAATTAAGTGAATTAGCTTAAATTAAGGATAATTGGATAAAAGGATTAAATTGAATGAAGTGTGAAAGTTTAATTATAGAATAAAGAAAATTGAAAAGACTAAATAACTAAATAAGTCAAAAAGAGTGCCAAGTATATGGCAAAAATAAAATACAAGTGTAATAAATATAATACACACATTTGTAATACATGTATGTATTTGCTTATTATTTAAGTAAATATTAATGCATTTATTATTATTAAATTGATATTATATGATAAATAAATAAAAGTAAGACAAACGTGTGGTAATGATTGGGTACAAGTGTATTAATAAAAATACATACACTTGTAATGCTTGTATTTAAGTATTAATAGATATTTATTATTTATAAAAGGTATTTATTAATTAAATAATTATATTATAAGATTTTTATGTGAAAAATAAATAAAAAGTTGACAAATGTATGGTATGTCTAGTGACATGTGTAATATTAGTATATGTACATTTGTAAAATGTATATTTACTTATTATATAAGTATATTATTAAGTTATTATTATATATATATATATATAACAAAACAAAGTAAAAGAAAAAGAAAAAGAATAGAAAGAAATAGAGAAGAAACGAAATAAGGGAGAAAGAAGGAGAAAAAGAAAGGAAAAAGGGGAAATAAGGATTTTGAAGCTTGAAAATTTAATAGGTAAGTCAATTTAGCCATTTTACTTAATTTTGATGTTTTAGAAGCTTTGGAATAAGATTTTGATGAAATTAAGTTGATATTTTGAAAGTTATTAGATTTCTAAATAATGTTCATGTTGAGTAAAATGATGAAATAAAGGTTAAATTGATGGAAATTCAAGTTAGAAATGAAATAAGGATTGAATTGTAAAGTAATTCATAAGTTTTATGTTGTAGGGACTAAATTGATGAAATTTCGAAATTAGGAAAATATGCTGGAAATTTAATAGTTAAGTATGAGTTTGGACAAAATTTGAATAGAAATGAAGTATGAATTGAGATAGAAAAAGTATGTGAATTTAGTTAATATTAAATTGAAATTAAAGTAAAAATTGAATATAAATTATATTAATTAGATATAAATTAGTAGTGAATTAACGAATATGAATTGTTTTAATTCCCGTAGCTAATGTTGCCTCGGGAAATCTCGGCTAAGTAAGGAAAAATGGCAAAGACAACGGAAGTTAGCTCGAGAGAATACGGCGGTTTGTATTTCTATAATCCGAACTTAGTCATTATTTATTATATTTATATACATATGACAATTGTTAGTGTTAGAATTATGATATTTTAAAATTAAAATGGATTGATTTTGGTATGCGATGAATCTATTGAATTTATATTAATTGAATTTATTTTGATTGAATTATATAGTAAATATGATTTATGTAAAAATTTGAATATTGAATGAATGTTATATTGAAAAAATATATTGATTGGAAATATGAGGAAATTGATATGAATATATGAGATTTGTGATATTTGAATATTTGATATTGAAAAGTAAATTGAATTGTGTTGAATTATGAATTAATATGAATAATTGAAATATATTTGTTGAATTGAATGAAAATGTATGAAATTATGAAAATGTGTGAATATATGTGATTATTAGAATGGTATATTGATGAAAGAATTATTGAAATTGGAAAAGTAAAATAATACCCTATTAACTTGTCGGACTAAATTGGATAAAAATGGCATGCCATTGGATTTGTGATGTGATGAGGAGATTTGTAGTTCGGTCGAGAAGATGTTTCTGTTATTATATACTTTGGTTTATCCGAAGAGGCATTTAATGCCTTATTAGTATGTTTGGGAGGATATATTATACTGGTGTGTTATGGAGGATCTATAATATTTCGAGTGTGTTTGGGTTGTATATTCTGGTGTGTTTGGTTGGATCCGTGTATCCGTCTGAGTCCGAGTCATGTTAATAGGGGTTATTAAATATAATAGTGATCAGATTAGTACTAAATGAAGAATTGAAATGTGGACTGAAACACACGAATTGTATTATACAGTGAAAGCTATCTGGGATAGCAAGTCGATTTGATATGAATGGTAATGACTGTTATTGAAATGGATATGTAAAGATAATCGATTGAAAAGTGAATAGTTGAATATAGTTTATTGAAATTAAACAGTGAACTAAAGTATGATTGAGACAAATGAATCATGTAGCTCTGGATTGGATAAAGTGAATATTATAATTGTTTAATGACTTGTGAATAAATCGTGGAAAGCTATATAGGTTAGTAAATGAAAAGAATGGAATAAATAATAATGGATCTATTTAAGAATTGAACAATTATGTTATTATGTTTATTATATGATTTGTATAGAATTTATATGGTAAATAGTTAAAATTTATTAATGAAATAAATAATTAAGTAATTGCAATTGTTATTATGATCTTAAGTATTTGTTATATTATTAAATGTTCGGATTATAAAAATATCACTGAGTATACCTATACTCAGCGTACGGTTTGTTTTCGTGCGTAGGTTGAGTAAAGATAGAACGTTGAATCAGCATCCCAGGCCGATCCCGAATTCAATAAGGTAAAGTGTGTTAATTATTGGTAATG
Organism: Gossypium longicalyx; assembly: GCA_025698465.1. Lineage (NCBI taxonomy): Eukaryota > Viridiplantae > Streptophyta > Magnoliopsida > Malvales > Malvaceae > Gossypium > Gossypium longicalyx. Next base: position 4,015,402 of record CM046995.1, on the reverse strand, counting down.
GCATGTACCTAAGGTGTCTTATGTGTGTGTCATTTTGAAATTGTAAATGTAAGGATGAAATAAATAGATTTAGGTTTGGTTATGATATATAATAGAATTAAATATTGGATAATATGTAAATATTTTAATTTGGAAAATTATGAGTGTATCTGATTGTGTTGGTATTTATGTGTATATTAATTGTAAATATTCGATAGGTTCGGTAATGCTCTGTAACCCTGTTTCGAGGACGGTTTGGGGTTAGGGGGTGTTACAATCCTCTTGTTTAAGGGTTGGGAAGGGAATATGGGTAGTTCTAAGCATTGTATCAAAAAGAGCATATATGATAAGAACCTATAATGAGATTAATGTTAAAAAAAATTAATAACTAACAATAAAATGATGACGATTGTCAACATGTTTCATCTTTGAATTTAAGACTAGATTCTTTAAAAAGTTTATAATACTTGTGTTATCATAATAAACTATAGTACAAGCTGTAGCCACATCGTAGTCCACAAACATTTGCTTCATTCAAATTAATTGAGCACATAATGCTTTAGTTGCTATGTATTATGCTTCAGAAGTAGAGAAGAGATAGGAATTTTCTTCTTACTATACCATGAGACTAAATTGTTCCTAAGGTAAAAGCAAATTTTAGAGGCAATTTTTTTTATCACCTAAGTTTCGTGCCCAATCATCATTAGATTAATATATTTAGTAAACAAAATACCTAAATTCAAAGGACCATTCACATATCTAATTATACGTTTGATTGCTTTCAAGTGCGATTCCTTTAAAGATGCTTGATATCTTGCACATATACCAATGCATGAAAATGATATGATAAACTAGTTGTAAGGTATATTGAACTATCAATCATAGTTCGATAAGTGGCACACCCAATTTATGTTTTGTGAGTTTATCATTCAAACCTAATGAAGTTCTTAGAACGTTTGAAGTATCTAGCCTAAATTTCTTCACAAGGCCTCGAGCATACATTTATTGGCTAATGAAAGTCCTCCTTTGAGTTGCTCAATTTGAAATCTAATGAAATATGATACTCATTTCGAATTCAACCTTCATGAGATTAAGAAATCTTCACATTCCTTTGATGAAGTAGAGCAAAAAATATGTCATCCACATAAATTTTGTTATTATGACATCTCATTTAGCTCTTTTAATAAATAGAGTTGTATCAACACTCCTCCTAACAAAACTTTTCTTACATAAATACTCAGTGAGGCTCTCATGTCAAGCTCTGAAGTTTGCTTTAATTCATATAGATTTTTTGTTAATCTATAGACATGATTAGGATGATTAGAATCAACAAATTCCTTAAGTTGAACATTCATCCGGTACAATTTGATACTTTTGACATTTATCTAGTAAAGTTTGATATCCAAATGACACGCCACAACCAATAATAATATGATGGATTCAAGTCATACAACTAGAGCAAAGGTTTCACCAAAATCTATTCCTTCAACTTGAGTGCACTCCCATGCAACTAATTTGGTTTTAATTCTAACAATGTTACCAAACTCATTAGTTTTATTCTTGAAAATCCACTTAATGCTTATGATGTTGTAGTTTTCAAGTTTAGACACCATCTTTCTTACTTGATTTCTCTCAAACCGTAACAAATCTTCTTGCATTGTATGTAACCAAAGTTCATCTTGTAGAGCTTTTCCCACTTTCTTAGGTTCAATATTTGAAATGTAATAAGCAAATCTTATCATGTTCTTATAGTTTGAATGTGACTTGCCTTTAATTTTTATTCTTTAATTCGCCTCACTAATGACATCTTCCAAAAGATGGTTTTTTGTATTATGATTAATGGTTGTAATTTTGAGGTAGTTGCTTGGCTTGTGGCGAGACTTGTGGGCACATCATCAACAAATGTTTTCTCAACCTTTATTTGACCACTTTCTAATTCAGTTCCATGCTCATTTTTATTTGTCTTATTGATTCATTTTGTTTCATCATGTACAATCCCATCAATGGACTTCATCGTTGTATTGGTTTTTTTGTTAACACTCTATAAGCACAGTTGTTACTTGCATACTTGAGGAAACTCTATTCATCACTTATGGGATCCAACTTCCTTTTATGTTCCTTATCACATAATATATACCATGTATTACCAAAAATATGAAAAATAGTTAATAGAAGGTTTTTTATCTCTCCAAATTTCATAGGGAATGAGGTATTTGGTTTGAGATACACACTATTTCTAATGTAGCATGCTATGTTTATTGCCTCTACTCGTAACTTATTTGGTAGCTTCTTTGAAATTCATATAACCTTAACTATGTCTTATAAAACTCTATTATTCCTTTTTACCGCCTCATTCTATTGAGGTGGTTTTCAAGTTGAAAACTCATGTGCCATCCTATGCTTGTCACAAAAATAAACAAATTCTTCATTTTTCAAACTTACACTCATAATCACTTTTGATGCATATGATTTTTTCTATGACTTTTTCTTTTTCTGTCATCAATTTGGTGCAATGTCTTTTAAAAGTGCAGTATGCTTTAGATTTATCCTTCAAAAAGTCAACCCAAGTAAATTAAAAAAAAAATCATCAAAACTAAACACATATTTCGTATCTCTCATACTTTCTGTTTGCATAAGACCAAATATATCTCTATGTAGCAACTTTGAGGTCTTTTTTTTAGTAATATAATTAAAATAAACAAAAGGTTACATGAAACTATTCATAAACAAAGTGCCTCTAGTATTGTCCTCTTTTAAGACTTCTTGAATCGCCACAAGTGGGATCTCAAACATATGGAAGTTTTCATCATTTGAGAGAGCCAATTTTGCTACTGTGCCCACTACCTTATTAGACTTTCTAGGAATATATCTCAAGAACATGATCTCCACAAGTTCTTACAATTGCACTACCAAATTTAAGAAATCTACACACTACATCATATCAAACTAACCTTTGAAGATTTGGATAGTTCAAATATCCAAGCTTTTGGTGCCAAACATTTAAATCTTAAATTAAAGCTTTGTCACATACGTAATCATTTACAATACTGCAACAGCTATCAAAGGTTCTTGCTCCCTTTATGTTATCAGCTTTTTCATTATTAATAACATTACAACTGTCTTTATTGAATTGTACATGAAGTCATTAAACACATAATTGACTTATGTTTATTGAATTTATCTTTAACCCCCTATATCAACAACACTGTTTAATATTCAAAAAGTTTTTAATATTTAGTGTACCTTTACCAATGATTTTTCCTTCCTTTTCATCTCCAACATGACTTTGCCCTCAAAGCAACTCTCAATACCTTTTAAGTTTGTTTCATTACCAATTATATGTCTCAAATAACCACTATTAAAATACAACAAAATATGTGTAAAAGTCTTTATTGCGGTGTGAGAAATGACATAACATTTTTGCTCCTTTTGTCTCCACACATACTTGTTTGCATATTAAGAATTTGTGGCAACTCTTGTGGCACTTATTTTAGCTCCATATTTAACCTTTTAAAGATCTCCCAACATCTTGTAGTATTTGGCTCATATATATTCAAAAACTCCACAACAATGACACATTGATACCATCCTTCTTTCTGAGTCGATCAAGTCTACTACTTGATTCATTGATCTTTCTTAATGTATTTGAGTTAGAGAAAAAAGTTCTTACTTTAATAAACATAGAGGACTTAAATTTTTCTTAACTAGTAATATCTCTCACTTGATCCATTGCTCTCCATAGACTTAAAAAATGTCCTCGAATAATTTATTTTGAATAATTAGATTATAAGTTATGATATTATATGCTCTTTTTGACACAATATCTAGAACTACTTATAACCTCTTTTTAACCCATAAATAGGAGAATAATACGCTTCAACGCACTAAAACTCACGTCCTCATGCATTGGCAACAATGCATATACGAATCGAGTTAAGACTCAATCGGTAATCCTCCAATCATTTTTAAAGTTAAACAAAATCAATTTTAACAAAAAATAATAATTTGTAAAAAAGAAAGAAAGAAAAGATAGTTGAGCCGAAAAGATTGGGGTTTTGTTGGGCTTGGAAACTAAATTAGACCAAACCTAAACAAAGAAGTCAAAGGCATTTGACCATTAAAAAAAGAGTTATGCTTCTCCTCTCCGTCACTCCCTTGCCCTCGCTCAAAAACCCTGAATAATTCTCATTTCCCCTCTATTTCCCAAATTGTTATTAGTATTTTCTTTTCACATGATCCAGACGTAAGCTCTTAGCTACTCATTTCTTCATTTTTCTTTTTTTGTTGTAAAAAGATGTATTAATTTTATGATTAATGGTTAAAGAATGGTGATTAGCAGCAGATTAAGATGACACAACCGTCGGTCATACTAGCAACCGCCAGCTATGATCACACTATTCGATTTTGGGAGGCAAAAAGCGGCCGCTGTTACCGTACTATTCAATACCCCGATTCTGTCAGTTCCTTTACTTCGCCCTTTTTTCTCCCTAAATCTATTGTTCTGTTTCATACTTTAAGGTTTTCAGGAATTAATAGTTTTTTTTTTCTTGTTGGAAATTCTGCATTTGAAATAAAATTATGAATATTTGCCCATCAATCGTAAGTTTTATGTGATTCTAATTGTTACGACTTACAAATATTGGGATGCAAAAAGGTTTATTATGGATACATGTTTTTGGACCTATTTCATGCGTTATACTTTGTTTAATTACTTTTCTGTGCAAATTGAGGGCCTTGATTTAAGATAAAGTTGGAACTAAGAGGTCCCTGCATTTAAGTTAAATAATGCAGGAAAAAGATGAATGATCTGCAACCAATCTACTATCTATCTTTAGATAGGGATGACATTAGGTTGGTGATATCGGGGAAAGAACATTCATGTGGATAATTCTATCTGGTTGAGATGATTTATGTGGTTGATGCTAAAGTTCGGGCTCATCTGTTAAAATGCTTATGAGAAAGTGAGGAGTAAATGACACCTTACCTCCAACGTAGTTTAGTTGGTGTTTTTGAAGCTGCAAGTTTCCTGTAAATGTTTTCTATGGGATTTAATTTCACTATGTGATGCCTGCAGCAAGTTAATCGGCTTGAAATAACCCCAGACAAGCGCTACTTGGCTGCAGCTGGTAATCCTCACATTCGTTTGTTCGATATTAATTCCAGCAGCCCTCAACCTGTATGTTCTTCTACCCTATCTGCATGATCTTCATGGACTTTGTTCTCATACATTAGTCCTACTGTTTCTTTTCATATCATTGACTTTGATTAGGCACTACTTTTTACTTTTATACATACTGATTACATGGCAGGTAATGAGCTATGATTCGCATACAAATAATGTTATGGCTGTAGGATTTCAATGTGATGGAAAGTGGATGTATTCTGGTTCTGAGGATGGCACTGTAAAGATTTGGGATTTAAGGTAGATTAAATTTGTGCATGCAGACCAGGGGCCTTAATTTATTGCAATGCTGTCAAGGGTGCAAGGCATGATCTAGGTGCTAGAAACTTTATATAGCCTGAGGAGTAAGGCCCAAAAAATGCACTAGGCTGAGTGAAATAAGACGCAATATTTAAGTATGTATTTTTGTCTGTCTGTAGATATACATACATATATTTATATCTGTATGCATACACACATACATACACCTGTAAGATTAAGACATAATTATGATAATAAACTCTAAAAGTGTTGTTCAGTTTATGCTACAACATGCAAAATTCCGTTTTTTTTTTTGTTGGCAAATATGAATGATTTCCTTATGGTGTCATGCTTGTTGTTGAATCCTCTTTTTGTTAGTAATGGTAAAATTAATTAAAAATTAGAAATTAGAAAGGACTTCAATTGGGCAGGCTCTTTTTTGTGCCTACAGCTTTAGGAAAAAAAAATGCCTAACTGCATCAGTCATGTGCCTTGTCCAAAAGGGTTTGATGCTTTTTTGTTGTCTAGCACAAAGGCAAGGCCCCTATGTGCATACCCTAACACTGATTTATTTAATTTTATTTCCCTTTATGTGCATATTATATAGACTTATTTCACATTGTTAAGTCTAATGCAGAGCTCCTGGTTGCCAAAGGGAATATGAAAGTCGTGGTGCAGTTAACACCGTTGTCTTACATCCAAATCAGGTGATAATATATAATGTAAATTTTACAGTGGTATTTACTTGAATATTTTTCTGAGTATGCTATTATATTCTGCAAAGTTACTGTTTTCAAAAGATGTGTCTGTATAATGCAAATTATGCATTAAGCAGAGCTTATGTTGGCTTTTCTTAGATGTCCATTTCCTTCTTTCTATTTTTTGGTTCTAATACTGTTGCTGTATTGAGATGTTTGCTTTGCTTCATTAAATACCTTTATGCTAATTAACAAACCTACCTGTTTCTCATAGTCTTCGTGCTAATATGGTGATTGGAAAAACTATTTATGTTAACCAACCAAAGAAGAATAAATTTTATTGGACATGTTCATCTTTGATATTTCTTGAACAGTATTTATCCAGCAAAGCATATCTTCCCACTAGTTCTCTTATTGCCTTTGTTTATTTTCTCTTACTTGTACAGTTTTGATTGTTTGACATGTTTTCTTGATTGCAATTCCATGGTTTTGTAGACCGAGTTGATATCTGGTGACCAGAATGGTAACATTCGTGTATGGGATTTGACAGCTAATTCTTGCAGCTGTGAATTGGTATTATTTTCTTTCTTCTATCTTCATTGTACTGTTTATTTCTTCTTATTTGATTTACCGTTTTCAATGAAGAACTTATATGTGAGATGTCTCTTGCATCAACATGAACTTTGTGCCTTTGTGGGCATCTACATTAGTAGTTCTGTACCATATTTAAAAAATTGACTTTTGTAGAGGATTATTTTATTTCATTTTTCATTGACAAAATTATCATAAAGTTATAGAATATATCCATGCATTTATTAAAGATAACTGTTTTAAAGCTCTATGGATGAGCCTGGAAGCACTTGTAGCTAGATATTATGGTCATCACATGAAGGAAAATAATTTATTGGATTTTAGACTGCAGTTTAGTAACTTGGACTAAGGAAATTGGTTGTTTTCTTTGTTGGGGCTGTTCATATGATATCCTACACTTAAACAGTTTGCATGTACTCCAAGCTAGCCAGAAAATCTACAGTACTTATTCCTGCCTCTTATATCCTTCAGAAATGCCTTGAATATTTATGCTTAGGCCCTGAATAATTGCATTGTCTGCTTCTTTCCTCATCCTCTCATCTACTTCTCTACTCCTCAATCTCCCCCCCCCCCTCCCAAAAAAAAAAAAAAAAAAAAAAAGACTCGTTGATGAACCTGAGAACATGTATATTAAACTGTCAATTATTATCAATTTTGTAAATCTAGGTGCCCGAGGTTGATACAGCTGTGAGGTCTCTTACAGTCATGTGGGATGGAAGCTTGGTAGTTGCTGCAAATAATCATGGTACCTGTTATGTTTGGCGCCTATTAAGAGGAAACCAGGTTACAATTTTATCTAAGTTGTGTTATCAATGGTCTTTTATCAACTTGTTATGTTTTTCCTTAAGAAGCATTATTTTTTTCTTCTTGCAGACTATGACCAACTTTGAGCCACTTCACAAGCTACAAGCACATAATGGATACATACTCAAATGTCTCCTTTCTCCCGAGTTTTGTGAACCCCATAGGTTGTACTGGTTAAGATTAATCTTTTGATTTTTCTGTTCATTTTTTGGCTTCTTTCAGGATCCAATTAATTTTGTTTCTGCATTGTGATGCTAGTGTAATTACTGTTAACATATCATTCAGATATTTGGCTACTGCATCTTCTGACCACACTGTCAAGATATGGAATGTCGATGGCTTCACATTGGAGAAAACATTGATAGGTATGCACTGAAATCTCAACTTTAAGCCATGCTATAATTTCGTCCACATAAATTAACCCAGCTGTAAATTGATTTATGAGGTTTTTCTGTGTTTTATGTTTTATTACGTCTCAGGACATCAGCGCTGGGTATGGGACTGTGTTTTCTCTGTGGATGGTGCATATCTCATAACAGGTATTTGGCTTTAATATTTCATGTCTGGATCATACATCAGCTTTTCTAACCATTTCAGTGCCTTTAGTTTATTTCATCCACATATATTCGGCTGTTCCTGAACACCCGTTACAGAATCACGTAGATTCTAGTATGACTATCATAACTTACTGACCCAAGTCATGATGGCATCTGTCTCCCTATATATTATTATGGCACTGTGGATATTACATTAACTGTCATGGTTGTCAAAATTGTGATTTCTTTAAAACAACTCACATCTTCAAAATTACCTTATTTAGTTCTAATGTGATATATTGATACTAAACAATTGCATGAAGATTTTTGTATTGGATTAAAACTCATGAAACTCCAAGACATGCACCTTTCTTCCTCTCTCACTTTGCGGAAATGGTTAAGCTGCTCCATCCTTGGGTTTCCAAGCCTAATCCATGGTTCCCTTCCAAGATCAAAGAAAAGATATTCATATACCATCTTAGGCTCCCCTCCCCCCCCTGCCTCGCCCCGTTTTGCTCTCTATTTCTGTTCAATTGGAGCCATTTTGGTTGAATTTTGGAACTTTAATGCCATTGGTGATCTTTTCATGCATTCATAATTGCGGATCAGGGAATGACAGACACGGCCATTGGCCACCCTAAATCCATTATGAGATGGCTGTTACATTGCTCTAAAATGTTAAAGATTTTCTTTCTTCTTCTACTTCATTGCTCTGCTAGGCCAACTCCATAACTGAAAGTTCCTTCTTCTTTCTTTCTAGAAAATGCAATATTTCCTAATTTAATTCGACCCCCAATATAAAGAATTGTGTGATATACCATGCAGCCTCTTCTGATACAACAGCTAAGCTTTGGTCCATGACAAGTGGTGAAGAGATAAAGACATATCAAGGACATCATAAAGCCACTGTCTGCTGTGCACTACATGATGGAGCTGAGCCTTCTCCATCTTAAACCTTGAATCAGGTATTTAACGGTTCACTTAAAGAGATGCGAAGTTTCTGTTCTTATCCTGTTTTGTACAGTGATCTTAACTTCATGGATGGTTATAGTGCCTGCTTTTTTACTTCAAAAATAGCTGTTTGATGATGCTGTATTTTATCTGTTTCCATCTCTTTGAGCTTGTGCATTTTCATGAGCTGAAATCTCTGAGTTTTTAATTTAAAAGATGAAAGAACAAAAATTGTTTAGCTGAAGATGGTATATCAAATGGCTTTTGTTGCTGTAATGTTTAGGTGAGCTGAAATAAATATATCGGGGTTATTCCTTGTGATCACCAAATGGGCATTTTCATTGATTTTGGGGAATATTAAACCACATTGGCCAGTTAGACTGAACAGGTTGGGTTCAACCAAAATAGGTACATATTGGTTGAATTGATATTTTTTTAAATTTTTTAATGATTTATTTAATCGGATCGGATAGGTGAAATGCAATTTGAACGAAACAATTGAATGGAATTGGGAATGGATTAGGGAGTAGGGAGTAGGGAGTAATTTGGCTGACCAGTACAAGCCAATCAAACACGCTGATATTTCTCGATACAAAAATTTATATTATTTATATGTATATTTGTTATAAAGCCTTTGATTAATTAGATATCTATTTAATTAAAAAAATATAATATTTTTATTTTATAAAGTAAATTGTATTATTTATGTTTTACCATTTTTAAATTACTTTTCATAAATATATATGTTTTATGATTTTATTTTCCATCCATATTCTGGGTGTCGTAATATAATATTTATTTTTTCCTTCACGCGCTCAAAACAATAAGCAGGGGTGTGGATAAAGGATTGGCAGTGGCATTAGTACTTCAAAAATGGTATATATGTCTATTAGTCTCTTTAAAGCTTACAAGTTAGTTTACTAGCAAATTTACATTTTAACTCTAAAAATTTATTATTCATCTCTAGCCCCTTATAAAGTAATTTTCTTGGTTTGTCCCTGAAGTTGTCATTTTTTTCCTTATTTGACACTTCTGCATTTTTTTGTTCAATTTGGAACTTAAAATTTTCAAATGTTATACAAATTAACTCTAAACACTAACAATGTTAGCTTTTTTATGGGGTAGAAATAGTTAAGGTATGACCAACAAGTTTAATGACAGGAAATAGTACATTTATTTGAAGTTTTATTTATTTTACTCATTGGGTAGAAATAGTTAAGGTATGACCAACATGTTTAATGACAGGAAATAGGACATTTATTTTAAGTTTTATTTGTTTTACTCATTGGGGCTGAGATTACTTACCTACTAATTCTAGGAATCATGTAAGAGGGACTACATGTTTAAAACATAGTTTCTTCATTTCCACAAAAATAGTTAGTAGCAGAGGAAATCTGTGTTCAAAAATTGTGCCAAGCTATGTTTAACAAATGGATATTGAAGAAAACAAGTTTTAAAAATCCAAAATAAAACAAATTCAGCTTGAATTAAAAAATTAATATAAAATAAATTAATTAAACAAAAAGTAATTAAATGTTTAAAATAAAAATAAATAAAAAATCATGTCGTCTATCATGGTCATACATTGATTTATCTTTATTACCTCATAAAAGAATTAATATTGTTAATATATTGAAGTAATTTCTATAATTTCACAAGTTTAACAATCAAATTAGACAAAAAAAGAGCTTGGGAATCAAATTAAAAAAAGCTGTCCAATTCAAAAATTAAATTGGACCAAGAAAAAAAATACTTAATATCAAATTACAAATACCAAATGTTAATTTTAGTGATGTTTAAACAAAACACAAAATTATCACCATCACAAAAAGAATGTATACGAATATGTCAAAAGAATTAACATAACACGAATTACCCTAATTTTATCCTCATGTAAACATTGCTTCTACAGTCATTTTAACTGTCTATTACAGAAATTACCCTAATTTACCACCAAAGAAAGGCAAAGAATTGATAATGCATACGAACTTGTGTCTTTTCATGACCAAAAAAATATGCTTGAAAACATGTCTAAAATGAAAACAGACGAACGCAAATGAAAGTGATTCAGAGGAGGGAGCTCGATCTACTGATGCTGAACTCTCGCCGTCATTCTAGGCTTTCCCGCTGCAACCTTGGCAGGGGTTGAACGCTCGGACTGAGTGAAGAGAATCAATATTTGCATGAGGAAGGTGACGATGGCCAAGATAAATGCTGACAATGCAATGCCCCTCCATGAGGATAAAAGCGAAGACCGTTGGAGAAACTTGAGAGCCCCGTAACCCACAATACACGCCCAAGAGCAAACAACCTGACCAAGTCATATTAGTTCCGGAAACAACTCCTAAAAACACCAAAATATCTAGAGAATGGCGTGCTAACTGAAGAAAATCAATACGAAGATTGGTTGATTTGAGACAAAAAGAAACTCACCAGAAGAGGCTTAGCTGGCCGACCAATATCCTGCAATGGTTGGTCACTGAAAGTGTCCTCAGCTATATGTTTGTCCAGCAACTTGTCCTATTTGAGAAATCAAACAGAAACAAAACAATAGGTAGGAAACTAACGCATCAACTATCGCAAGCATAAGAACAAACATAGTTAATCGTTAGACATAAAAGCACAACGATACACAACCTGGTCAAAGCTTAGAGTATTCTTCTATTCATTTTTAAGCATTCGTTTATCTCAAACATGCATGAAAGACCATCTAGAACAGCGTCTTCCTACAACACTAGATGAGTAATACTCACCTTCTCCACAAACAGATCTTTACACCATTGTGCAACCGCCTCATCCATTTCAGGCAGTTCCTTCATGAGGCGTCGTTTGATATGTACATGTACCTGTAAACGAGTGAAAGGATATATATCTTAATCAGTTCAATAAACCCAAAAGAAAGATCAATGATACTGATAGGTTTTAATGATCACAGTTTCGGAATGACATAAATGTTTCAACCAAGGGAAAAGAAAGGGGAAAAGCAAATACTATTTCAGCAAGACCAACAAACTTGTTGGCCTTCACTCCTGGGATTCTAAAAGATCAGATAAAAGAAGTGAAGAAATTAAGAAGCAGGCCCTTCACTTCATGTTGTCATCAGAGATCTTTGACATCACTTTATACCTTTAAACTTGGTCTGAACTTCATGATAATGCAGAATTTAAAAGTGAAGTCCTTTGAGGAGACACACATCAAATTCTCCCCAGGGACATATCAATATTAAACAAAGAGAAAGCAATGTAAATATTCAAAACTGATACATAATTATGCAAAGATATTTAACTTGCTTTACACAGGTTGAACTCTGACTTACCACAGAAGATTGCCCCTTGAAAAGTCTAAGCATTGTAGGTGAAGGTGAGCTTTTGGGAATAGCCACTGTAATATCATAAATGGCTGGGACAAATGATCGCATATGACTTACAGCTGAAACAAAACCCTGAAGCAAGACAACGTAATATTGATATTTCAGGCATAAGTTCTTCATATGGAATTACATTTAGAAATGGCCTATAAGATCAGTGGCTATTAACAAAATAAAGAAGTTCAGTATTACAAGCAAAATAAGTAACTCCACGTCCAACATGAGTAACTCTCAACTAGGATCAGGTCCATATGTGAGGGTGCACAGATGTATCACTGATGAGACTGGCTAAGTATTGAACAACTGTGCTAAAGAAGCAAACTTGCGTTGGCCAGAAATTTAGTTTTTGGTGGACCTTGCAACAAAATCTACCTATAATTTAACAAAATGCTATATGCTAACTTTGAAATATTATGAACACTAAAAGAGGGCTACACATATTTATATATACACAAGGTACCCAGATAAAAGATGACAAGAAATTCAAGAAAACCAAAGCAGCAAGAATCCAACCTTTGTACGAGGAATCAAAACGTTTCTAGGTATAGGCAATCCTTGTGAGGTCGCATATTCTTGAGCTGCTACAAGCTTTGCTTGCGTAAAGCGAGTTCCTTCTACAAAAAGCGCCAACCAAAACGGCTGTGGATAGTCCCTTAAACGTTGAAGGCCTGCCTGCAAATATGATTCCACAAGAATTTGACAATATCAATAATGCAGTCTGAAATCAGGCATACACAAGCACTCACGTAAACACAGAAATATTTATGGTCATTATATCTGTATACCATATAGAGGCGGCATATGTAATTCTTGATACATATGCATCTACAATACTAAAAGCAAACTTCTACCTTTATCGTGTTTTCATCCTTGGCCCAGCTTCGTTCCAAAAACAGATACTCAGAAAACCACATTGACCAACCTATGACCTACACAATGAGACATGCTTTAATTCTTCATAACTAGGCACAAGCAAGTCATACTTGTTTCTTTATAGAGAAACTTTAAAAATAACCTGCGGGATTCACTAGTATGCAGTAAAATCAGAAGACAGTAATATTCACAGATGGCAAGGCAGACAAAAAGATGTTAGATTTGAATCACTTCATTGCGTGACCTATCACCAAAAAGACTGAGTAACTCAATTCGATTATCTCAAAATTTGAAAAAAAAAGTCGATTTTTTCTAGTCTAATCAAGTTTTGTTCATCTCTAATTTAAAAATAAAATTTAGTAAAATATCATATTAATTACATAAAATAATATTATTCACTATTATAAATTAATAATGTTAATTTTTAAATATTATAATAATGTTTTTCATGTTAATATAATTATTATTAAATATTTTTATTAAACTATTAATTTTAGTATTAATATTTCAAAATGTAATATTTTAATAATAATATTCAATTTTCAAAGTATTATATTAATATTAAGTACCTGAAATAATACTATTTAAAGTATAAAATGAATAATAATATTACATTAATCATATTAATATTTTGTATATTAAATATTAATATTTTTATATTATAAAAAATTTCTTATTAAAATATCTATAAACTATAATTTACATATTTACTATTAATATATTAAAGTAAAATGTTTTTAAATAAAATATTAAGAGTAATATTTAAAATTTAAAATGATTAGTAAAGTTAAAATTTATTATTAATAACACTGTAATATTAAATAATACTGTTATTAAAATAGTAAATAGTATTAATTATATTAATAATTTATTATTAAAATAAGAATATTAATTATATATTATTAAAATATAAATATGCATGTTTAATATCATTAAAATTATAGTTTCTGAGATCAATAATTTAACCTTTTGAAAATATTTAAAAAAATTAAAATTTATTTTTAATATATAAAATTTGACTTTATTCAAGTTAATTTTATTTAAAAATTATGTTACTTACAAGGAGTTCTTTTTTTCTTTTAAGAAGGGAAAGATAATTTCGAGAAAACATGTCTGATTTCCTTTGGCCTTCAAGTCATTTTTCATTTACTAAGTTTTTTTTTTTTTTTTTGAAATCAATACAATAAAATGAGTAAAGCATTTTTCAAAATTCATTTTCCGCAAAACAAGCACACCCTAAGTTACGCAAATGTCAGAAAATCTCATGATTATGATATCCGCAATGACTGCAATAACATTTGTTATTTCCACAACAAACACACCCTACTCTTTAATTGCATTTCTAGACCGTTTCTATTCCTAAGACAATTCAGGAGACCTTGAGTCATCCCGATAGGTGTGATGTTAATCTCTACCGGATATGTGAAGACAAGTAATCAACTAGCTGACATCTTCACAAGGCTTCAATTGGACTCAATTGATTATCTTTGTAACAAGCTAGGCATGATTAACATCTATGCTCCAATTTGAGAAGTGTTACACAGTCGTATAACGTAATATTAGCAATCAATAATGCATAATCTTAGGGATCATATTATTAGGGATTTAATAGGTTATTATTTTTTTGATTTATTTCCTTCTGTAAACTATGATAACTTATATAAATAGCTACTTCTAAGAGGAATGAAAGTGTATAATTTCCCTCCCTACTCGAGGCAAACTCACTTAACACATGAAATGCAAGCCAAACTTTGAAATATGATAGAGGATACTAGATTTTCAAGTGAAGAATCCTGCTCCAGTTTTAATAGCATAAGCTAATAAAGCATAAAAAAGAAGTTGAGGAATATTTATTAGAATCTCACACTAATAATCTTAATTTTCTCTCTTATCTCATCAATTTCCTATTGCACTAATCACATGTAACACTTTACACATTAACAAGTGTGCTAGAGCATAGACAACTGTGTAATGAAAATGCCATGTACATAGAACTGTCATTAGCTATCACCATTCATGGTTGAAGACAAACCACAAATTTTGAGACTAAAACAACTAGTAACAAACACAATCTCACGATTGAAAGTTAAAAACTTCAAAGGAATAACACCAACACATACCGGGAGGAATTTTGATGATTTCTTCATCACAGCTATTGAACTGCCAAGACAACCTGATCGCTGCCAGAAGCAAATTTAATTGAATCTTAGCCGCAGATAGCAATTTAAGAGGAAAAAAGAGGTTAAAATGTCAAATAGAAAATTTAGAAGCACTGCAAATATTTTTTAGAATGCACATTTCAACTACAGACCTGAGCCAGAACCCATCCAACTAACCAATCAATATCACTTCTGTGATTGGGTAAGAGAAGGGCATGTTCCTTACCTGGAAAAATTTACCATATCAGATGACAAAAACTCAAAAGATCTAGGATAGAACAATAACCATAATATGTGTAAGTATTTGCTTGGTACAAAGGATGGAAAGGAGTGAGGCTGGAAAATTTATTAATCAAATGGTTAAGATTCATAACAAATTTCGTACTTTGTAGCTTAACCATTTGATTAATAAATTTTCCATTCTTCATACCAAGCAGGGCCTAAAGACCAAGCCCTAAGTTTCTTAGTAGAGGAGATTGACGTTACCCATTAAATTGAAGCTTTCATTATCTGCAAAAACATTAATCTGCGAATAAAATGTATCAAAGATTGAAAGTTAATCTCCAGGAGACCACTAACGAGGTGACATTGATGGTACGAGTTATTTTCCCACATTAACAGAAGTTGGTTCAATAGTTAACAACTTTTTCATGTAACACCTAGCAGCCCTTAAAGAAGATAGGAAACTTCACAAGCTAGTTCAACTTATATTTACCTAATATCTAGAAGGATTGACAATGCAACAGTCTTTAAGCTTATGAAACCAGAAATAAGAGTTGGCAAACAGACTTCACCTAACTAATGCGTACTCATCAAATGGAATTAACAGGTCCTTGGAGGCAAGTAAATTTTGCACCACACAACGATACAATTTTCTAATATCTTTGTGTAAGTACTAAGTAATCCAATATCAATTTGAGATTGCGAAAATTTCAATCACAATCATTGACTGAAAGTACCACAACCACACTCGAAATTCCAAAGGACGCAATGAAAACCTTTTACTGCTTCTATATCATGGCACTTACAATGTAAAGATTATTTTTAAGACCTACCTTAGTCTAGTTGGAAACTGAAATATAAAGCAATTAGGCATTTGATCATCATAAATTGTTGTCTCAGGTTTCAACATTAAACTATACTACGCCAGAAAGGATTTCAGCAATAGACAATACTATCTTCAAAAATGCCCCCAAAAAAGTAATCTTCAGTGATTAAAACCATACTATCTTAAACAATGCAATAAAGGAGCTTATTAGCACCTTAACTCCTGCCCACCAATCAACAAGCCATACAAGTTGAAGCCACAACAACTCTGCCACAACACGATTGATCTTTCTATACGTCTTCTTGGACAGAGGCCGAATGAGAACAAAGCATACCGCCTAGAAAAAGCACCAGAATGTATAACATTGAAAATGGCCATTGACCATGATATTCAAAAAAAAAAAAAAATGTTTTACACATCAGCCAATGAAACAAACTGGATCAACTTATCTAACACAGTAAATTTTGATTACTACAAAAACAAAGGCAACAAAAATGGATTCTAAGTCCCACTTTTAGCATTAAGTTGGTATGGTGAAAAAAGGATTAAGCAAACAAGGCAACAAAAGAAGCAGCTTGTACAAGCTTAAATCAAATATCCCAATGTAATTTTCATTTGCTCCTAAATTTTATTATCTCAGAAGTGAAGTAGATTCAACGCCCAAATGTACTTATGCAAACTCATTAATAATTCAGCTCAAAAGATGAAATTAAAAAAAAAAAATCCGATTTACCGGCATTTTCCTTTCAATGCAACCACAACAAATTTGAAAACAAAAAAAATGCAGACAGCAACATTCAACAAAGAAGAATAATAGAAAACCAGAAAGCAATAATTACCAAAAAAAAAAAAACTTAATCAAATCAAAAGATGAAGCAAATCCCTTATTTAATATATCAAAAACAAAAAATAAAACCCAAAAAGGAACCTGAATGAGATTGACAACGAGGCCAGAGATGAAGAAAAGAATGCCCAATGGGACGATGACGGTTGCTGCTGCAATCGCCATGGACCACAACTGCTTTAGCTCTAGAGATTCGTGGCAAAAGGTTGGGTTTGTACTTTGTAGTAAGATTTTAGATTTGGGTTGATAACAAGAATTATATTTAAGATTTATTGGTTGATAAAAGAAGATTATTACTCCTTTCTTCAGTATGGGAGAATTGAATTCATTCAAGAAAGATTGTTCATACAAAAGAAAATATTTTTGAAAGAACAGTGACTGTTGTGAAACTGAGTGAATTGAAGAGATTGGAAAATCTTACATAAATAGAAAAAGAAGGGAGGAGAAACCGATGAACACACACACGCACACACACAAAAAATAAACTTTCAATTCAAGGCAGTTTTCTCGTTTCAAGGAAAAACAAAATGACAGGTAAATTGGGGACCCATCAATTCACCCACCCCGTAATCATTTCCACATTAATTATTAAAAATTGGGTTAATATACTATTCGGTATCTATAATTTTTTAAATATTTAATTTGGTATTTCAATTTTTTTCTCAACTTTGTACATGAGTTTGGCTTCGATGTTTATTTTAGTACTTGAGTTTTTTTTTATAAATTGATACCTTGAGTTTTTCTTTGTCTCATACAAGTACTTAAGTTTGACTTTAATATTTAATTTAATACTTGAATTTTTCTTTTCTCTCAATTAAGTACCTATGGTTTTTTTTACTAGAGCATAGATGTCAAATATTTATCGAACCAAATGATGTTTTTAATTTAAGTACCAAATTAAACATTAAAGCTAAATTATAAGTACCAAATGATATGTTTTTAATTTAAGGCCTAGAAGGCTCGACCAATCCGAATACTTCACGTTGTCTACGTCGTGATGGTGCGCATCCAACCTCAATGGGTTTAGATTTGCACCTCCGCTCTGCGCGAGAGAGAGTATTAGTTTAGTCATTCAATAACCACCAAGTTGGTTAATATATCATTTGGAACTAATTATTATTTACTAATATTTATAACTTTTCAATAATAATTTATTTGCCTTTTTATTTTTTTGTATAAATTAAGTTTATATATTGAGCTGATTGAATCTTAGTTCATTTAGCATCGACATTGTTACTAGTATAGGAGAATATAGATTCAAACACACTGAAACGTATTTATCCTCCTATATAAGATTAGGGATGGATTATGAGTAGTTATAAACATTATATAAAAAAAAAAACAAATTTCTATACTAAATTTAAAATTACGTTTTTTTCATTTTTAATTTAATGACTTACAAATTCGTATTTTCTTTTATAAAAAAATTGTAATTTCTATTTTTAAAATAAAAAAAATATTTTTTAGTATTTGGAAAGATATTTATTTCTACTTTTAATAGTTGGGTTTTAGAGTTTCTTTCAATGGACATGTTTATCTCATCTAAGAAAATAATTTATTTCATTTTATTATCATTCTAATATTTCGAGATTAATGCAGGTTGCAAGCATCCATTGAAATAAAATTACGACATTTTTGTGGCAAAGTCTTGTGATAAGTGGTGAAAGTCAAGAAAATTTTTTTGGGATCGAAATTAAATTGTATATTTTTACGATAATAAAAATATAATTTCGTCATTTTAATAATTTATATATTTATAATTTTTAAAGATTAAATCAAATTTTTATCTTTTTAAGCGATCAAAATGTAATTTTATCATTATTAATTTAAAATTTTATAAATTATATGTGAATTATATTTATCAAGATGATAATGTTTGAACTCGTATAATTTATTTATCAAATAAGAGTAGTGATTCAAACTCTCTCATCTCTTTCTTCTTCTCCAATATCGTAATGGTAATTTGAATCGCATTAACAAACAATAACTACAACAAAGAGATCCCATTGAAAATTAAAACAAATCAATCCAATAACATTTTGCATTGAATCTAACTAAATCAAAGTTCCAACTTTTTAGAAAATTTACCATTTGTTAATTAATTTTTTTATTTTAAAATTTTTTTTTAATTATAACACCATCATGATGTAATCTTTTGACACGCAACAATTTATAATTGATGCGTTAGGTTAATTATTTATTCAGGTTAAATTATAGAGTAAAATTTTGAAGGTTAAAACATGTTTTGAGTTCCTATACGTTTTTTACATTCAAAATTTAGTCCCTTATACTTTTATTTTCAAGATTTTAGTCCCTCCATTTTTTTTATTTACAAATGCAAGTCAATTGTTACCACCGTTAAAATTTTTCTATTGAATTCACTACTGTGACATTTTAAAACAAAAAAGATTCACTTAGTAATCAAGTAATAATAAAAAAAGCTTAATGAAAAATTTAACCACTAACGTTTGCATGTTTTGTTAAAATAACCCTAATTATATTTTTGAACCCTTCTTTGCAATCAACATTTGTTTTGAAACATTTTTTAGATAATTATATTTGTTTTATTTAAATTAAGAGTTTTCTTTTGAATTTCATGTATGATTTATTTATTTTATTATTTTTTACATGTAATTATCTTATTTAGTTATTTAAATAATAAATTACATCCCATTAAAAATATTCAACATCATCCTCGTTAATTTTTTAACAGTACTTTACTATATTAATTATTTTAACTAATCAATAATATTATAAAAACCTAGAAATAAAATTATTTTAAATATTAATCATAAAATTTAAATTTAGATATAAGAGAGGGATAAAACTAAAATTTAACTATTTTTTAATAATAAAAAAAAAAACCCACACCAACGTGTCAGTACAAGAACCGTGACTTTTACATACACCAACGTGACCAGAAACCAGAATACCCAAATCAAAATCAGATTAAATATAAAAATTTTCTTTTTATCATGCGCAAAAACCAGAATCCAATGGAGAAAATGAAATCCAAAAGGGCCAAAAAGAGAAGGAATCTTTAGTCTAAACAACAATGGCCAACCAATAGCATAATTTTTTTCCCCAACCACAAACAAATAATCAAATTATTTGGAACTCTTTTTCTTTCCATAAAAGATAAGAAAGCAATCGATGATAAGATGAACATTGCTAATAATAATAATTATTATTATTATAATAATAATCAAATTTACCCAACAGAAGAAAATTTGTTTCATTCATCAACAATAAGCTTAAACAAAGACAACAAGTTAATCAGAAAAGTTGGGGTTAAAGAGCCCCAATTTCATAAATGGCAAACAACAATCGTAGGTTTGTATACCAGACCGTATCATCTCCAAAAACATCCAAATTTCACAGCAAGAAAACAAAACTAAAAAAAAAAAAAGAAAGAAAGAAAAGAAAAGGAATCTACCTAGACAAGCGAAAAATGGAGTGGAAGATCCGAGAGAACCCAAGGCGAATACGAGGATAAACCCTAAGCGTATACAAGGTAGTCTGTCGTAGCATATCTTCGATTGTCTCTACGAATAGACTTAGACTTCGAATCGGCGGTAAATAAAGGGTTAATGGCACCGCCGAGAAAGCTACCGTGAAAAAGAGTTGCAGCATCTGCTTTCTCTTCGTTTGGTCTTTCGAATACCACTCTGGAAGTTTGAAGAAGAGAAGGTTGAACGTGGTGAGGGAGATTTGAATAGTAGTTGGGGGCAAAAGCGAATTTGTGGATGCCAACTCCTAGCTTATGGTACCACTTGACCTCTATATAGGACGTTGAATTACCTTCCCATTTCATTTTGTTGTATACTTTCCTTTTCTTTTTCTTTTTTTTTTTATTTTTTAAATGATTCGGGTTTAAGTCACATTGATCGTAATATTGATAGATTTTATCTTTTTTTTGTAATTCACTAAAATACTAATAGTAGATTTTATATTTCTTTTGTAATTCACTAAAATTGATACATATAAATCAATGTATTT
The DNA here is from genome assembly GCA_025698465.1 of Gossypium longicalyx. NCBI lineage: Eukaryota > Viridiplantae > Streptophyta > Magnoliopsida > Malvales > Malvaceae > Gossypium > Gossypium longicalyx. The sequence continues at coordinate 3,994,131 of CM046995.1, read as the reverse complement.
ATTAGACGTAACAATTATTACGTATACATGCATTGGAGCTTAATTTTATGTTTTTTTCTTAATTAATATTCCATTTATTTTGGATTTGAGCTGTACAATTTCTTTTTTTAGTATAATACCAAAATTTTAGTAGTAATATTACATATAGATAGATATGGAAGTTTTAAAATTTTACTATAAAATTATAGCATTGCCTCATCTAAAATTGAAAATATATATATAATACAAATAAAATTACGAGTTTGAATAAATTTTTAAACCGATAAAAATATAATTTATTATTCATTATATTATTAAATTAATATTTAATTTTTTTATAATAAAATTTTATTCCTTTGAATTATATAATTTGAGTTCAGAATAAGTAATATTAATTAAATTATTAATAATAGGTAAAATTTTATCAATATTATTTTTTATTTGATTTTTTGCTATAAAAATCTGGTTTAAATTATTAAGAATAAGTAATGTTAATTAATTTTTAATAATAGATAAAATTTTATTAATAATATTTTTATTTTATGTTTTTATATAATTGAGTTTTTATTCATTTGAATTATATAATTGAGTTGAACAAGAAGTAATATTTAATTAATTATTATTAATAGATGTTATTTTATATTAATATCAATTAGTTATATACCAATTCAAATTAATGTAACATCCGTGTCATGCTTTGGAGTTAGGTATAGGGACGAATCGAGTTAGGATTTAGTGGAGAATTTTTGAAATAGGCTAAATAGGAATTTTGATTATTAAATTAGAAAGTAATAAGAACCAATAGGAAATTAAAAATTACTCTTTAGATAGGAAATATTTAAATAGAAGCATTGACTAAATTGTAAGAGTATAGAAATTATTGTGGCAAAAGTAGGAAATTATGAAGTTATGTGCATATATAGAAAAGATGGTAAAATAAGGAAGGAGTAATAGGAAATTTACTTAGTAAAAATATGAGTCACCTAAGGGATTATTAAAGATGATGAGGGATAAAATAATAATTAGCACATAATGATTAGGGGTTGTAGTGTAAAGATGTAAGGTAAAGGGGTTAGTTAGCAATTTAACCATTTTTAGGTAAAAATCATGGGATCTTTTTCATGGAATTGTGTAGAAGAAAAGATGAAAGTTTTCATCTTTTCACATTGTCAAACCTTCATCCACCCCCAAGCCTCCATCAAACTTTTTATTCCAAACAAGTTCTTCCACCATTGTTGATCAAACCAAGCTCAAAACCTTGTATTTCTTTGATATTTCTTTAGTAAAAACACTAGATAAAGCTAATACATATTTTAGTTTTGTGAGGAGAGCTTCCATAGAGGAGTAGGAGAGAGAAAGCTAGGGTTTAGTTGTAATCTCAAGTATTTAAGAAAAAGAGAAGAAGGGAGAGGATCAAATTGAAGGAAAAGAAAAGGAGAAGGCCAAGGAGTGAAGGAAGAAGAAAATACATCATTTTAACTATTTTATTATAAGTACTACAAGGGTTTAAATTATTTTCTTTAAATGTTTATATTGTAATATAGAAGTTACTTAGGATAAAAATGTAAAATATATATGTATTAAATAAAGAACTAAATGGTGAAATTATGAAATATGTTAAAGAAGAATATAGGTGAAGAATATGAAATGGTATATTTAGTTGAATGTTAAATAACGATGTTGAAAAAAAAGAAGTATGAATGAAATAGATCTTGTACATGTAATTTATAAATTAGGGACTAAATTTGGAAATGTGGAAATGTGGAACCTTTTCCAAAATATATACATAATGTAAGTAAATGTATGAAATTCAACTTCAATACTCAAGTAGGTAGAATTATAATTATTCGAATATTAGTGGTATGTCATTAAAGATCTTTAGTATGCTCTCTGTTTCTTAGTACATTAATGCTCTTTGTATTAGTACTTCGATGCTCTCAGCTAGCAGATTTTTTTTGTACGTATGTTTTAGTTTATAAGTTAGTAATAAAGTAATTCAATTCATAATATTTAATCACTTCAATGACTTATTTTTAGAAAAAAATAAAGAAAAATTTTGCTGATTTTGAAGAGATCTTATTTTTTATAAGAGTTTTTACTCATATTTCTTAATTTAAATTTAAATTTGTACTAACTATTATTTATTTTATATTTAACTATTATAATATATATAATATAAATAATAATTTTACCCGTATTACATTAATAACAAAAAGAAAAATTTATAAAAAAATATGTAATTGCTTGGAACATTAGTTGCCAATACAAAAGATTTCCCAACTTTTCAATAACCTAAACGTGAAATGAGATAAATGGCAAACTATATAATTCTTTTGTTTTAGTAAGGGTATGCTTGGAAAAAACCCTCCTAAAACTAATGATGTTAATTTACATTTTTATACAAAACCTACTTTTATTTATTACAGTGAAACATTTAAATTGAAAGAAAATATGCATTTAAACTAGTGCTAGGAACAAGTATTAAAAAATTAAAACTCAATTGACAATAAAGTAAAAATATTATAAAAAATTTTGTACTAGAAACAAGACTGTATTTTACTACCTCTACTAAGAAAATAAGCACATAAATCTCAATACGGTAAATCAAAAAATAAATTGATCTATTTGTTTAAAATTTCATCTAATCTCTATTATTAAAAATTAGTCCTTATATTATCAACATAAAATATACATGGTACGTCACATATTATTTTTTAATTATTTGTCAATCATGCTAATTTTTAACAATATAAATAGATAAACTTTTTAACAGAAATGACCAATTTGTATAAAAATAAATTTACCCTAATTTTAGTAGAGGTAAATTGCATTTTTAATAAGAAACCTTCGTACTATTTTTGCCCATATATTGGGGAAAAAAGGAAATTTCCTTTCCCTTTAATATAATAAGATCAGATGACTTCTTTTTTTTTTTTTTAATATTTTGAGGGTAGGTCACATGACTAGTTAACATTTAATAAATGGGGTGAGCTAATTTTACAACCAAACAATGTGTTTTAAAAGGAAATAAATTCTCTTACCATTAAAAATTAAAATTTAATTTCCACAAAATTATAAATGAGAAAATAATAGATTGATTCTGGAATTATGGCAATGAACGTGCACCAATAAAATCCGCATGTGTCATTTATGTCCAAACACTGATTAATCTTGGAAATTTCATTTAAGCTTTTTTTTGCCTGACGTCTTTTGTCTATTGGACCACCTTCATAAATTTAGGAAACTAAATTGCAAGATAAATTTGGATAATATGACCACACAATAAAAATAAAATATAAAAATAATTAAAATATATTAAAATACTTTATATTATTTTTTAAAACAATTAAAGAGTTTACAAGTAATATAAATTATAATATTGTAACCACAAAAAAAAATACAAATATGAATATCAAATTCATTTTTTTTTCTTTTAAATTAAAAATAGAACTTTTAAATGCCCAAAATAAACCCATCAAACTCCTTAATATCATTGCTTTATCGTTCTGAAAACATTCAATGAGGGATAACTTGGTATTACAGATGTTCACCAAATTGATTGTTTTCAACCACTTTTAACACATTTATGTCATTCATGTTTAGATGGTTAAAAGGCAATACATATACATATACATATACATATACATATAAAGACGATACATCTACAGATTGTTAGGGCTGCAGATGTTATTGAATGATATGTAATTTTTCTGCTCATATATGTACACCTATGAACCAAGGATAACTCTAGTTCATAACATGACATGGAGATGTATGCTTTTCCTAGTCAAGGAGAAGCTATGTAGAAGCAATGCATGTTGCCAACTTTTTACAAAGTTGTTGAATGTCAAATGATGGATCATTCAAAGCTATATCAGAAAGTACAGATTGTTAGGTCTGCAGATGTTATTGAACGATATGTAATTTTTCTGCTCATAAATTTACACCTATGAACCAAGGATAACTCTAGTTCATAATATAACATGGAGATGTATGCTTTTCCTAGTCAAGGAGAAGCTATGTAGAAGCAATGCATGTTGCCAACTTTTTACAAAGTTGTTGAATGTCAAATGATGGATCATTCAAAGCTATATCAGAAAGTACAGATTGTTAGGTCTGCAGATGTTATTGAACGCTATGTAATTTTTCTGCTCATAAATTTACACCTATGAACCAAGGATAACTCTAGTTCATAATATAACATGGAGATGTATGCTTTTCCTAGTCAAGGAGAAGCTATGTAGAAGCAATGCATGTTGCCAACTTTTTACAAAGTTGTTGAACGTCAAATGATGGATCATTCAAAGCTATATTAGAAAGTACAGATTGTTAGGTCTGCAGATGTTATTGAACGATATGTAATTTTTCTGCTCATAAATTTACACCTATGAACCAAGGATAACTCTAGTTCATAATATAACATGGTGATGTATGCTTTTCCTAGTCAAGGAGAAGCTATGTAGAAGTAATGCATGTTGCCAACTTTGTTGAATGTCAAATGATGGATCATTCAAAGCTATATCAGAAAGTACAGATTGTTAGGGCTGCAAATGTTATTGAATGATATGTAATTTTTCTGCTCATAAATTTACACCTATGAACCAAGGATAACTCTAGTTCATAATATAACATGGTGATGTATGCTTTTCCTAGTCAAGGAGAAGCTATGTAGAAGTAATGCAGGTTGCCAACTTTTTACAAAGTTGTTGAATGTCAAATGATGGATCATTCAATGCTATATCAGAAAGTACAGACCTTGCTTCTACTAATCCATGAGATATATTCTCCAAAATTGGATCTTCACTTGCCATAAGTGAAGCCATAAGCTTTGCAGCAGCCATCCTTTCCTGATGATGATAATCAAGCGGCCAATCAGCACATAGGAAGAATCAACCATTTTCCATCATTAGCATAAAAACAAATAATTCCAACTTGGAGAGAAAACAAGATAGATGCAAGTAGTTAAAAATTAAGTATTTTTTAAAGTTTTCATTTTCTTTCCCATCATTTTTCAATGAAATGGAAAAAAAATACCTTTTCTTTCAAATTTTCCACCTTTACTACCAAATTTTTTTCTATACCTTCAATTTTCCGTCTTTCCTATTTTCTATCTAACCAACCAAAGCCTAAGTGAAAACAAGATAGATGCAAGTAGTTAAAAATTAAGTATTTTTTAAAGTTTTCATATTCTTTCCCATCATTTTTCAATGAAATGGAAAAAAAATACCTTTACTTTCAAATTTTCCACCTTTACTACCAAATTTTTTTCTATACCTTCAATTTTCCGTCTTTCCTATTTTCTATCTAACCAACCAAAGCCTAAGTTCTAACGATGCAGCGTGGAAAGAAAGAAAGAACACCTGTCGGGGTGATCAGACTGAAAAAGAAAGTGAAGGGTCTAAGAATTTTTGTTTTTCATTGTCCTTCCTATTGTTTAGTTCTAATTCACCATCACATTTCCTTTTTGAATTAAGTAGAAAATAATTAGAATGTATGAATACCATCATGGAAATAACTAAGGAGGGATTTAGAGTTCAAATCAATCACTTAAAATTAATGTTCTTATACTTGAAAATAGTTCTAATTTTTTCCCATATTTTAATTCATTTAAATGAACATTTTCACTTTGCAACTAAGATTTTCATTTAATATAAGAATCCTAATTTCATGAAATAATGTTTCTTAATATTTAAGGATGTGGGTAGATTGTTACAATCACTTATTAATTATAAGTTTATTTAGATTTTATTATAATAATTTGAAAATATTTGAAAATATATCAATAACAAATATTTAAAAGAATATATACCACATGCAATGCACATGACCATATACTAGAATCTAAAAACAGTTAAAAAAAGTGAGGTTATGATAATTTCTACAAAAATGTAAATAGAGAGGTAATGAATACCTGTTCTGATCTCTTTCCAAGAAATTTCAGAGAAAGTTTGAGGAGGTCACGGGAATACGGAAGAACTGCCAACTTCAGATGATACACAGCAGAGAACATAACCTGGATGAATGCAGCTCTAATCTCTGGTTGAGTATCTACCTGCAAAATTTGATCCCACGTAGGCAAAAGAATTTGTTAGAATACCAGCTTCGGTCGTTGAAACTAAAAGAAATTAAAATTTACAGGATACATGAATGAATTTAGTGACAGAAGTACCTCAACTGAATCAATTAAACATGGAAGAATCATCTTTGCTAGGGGTTCTTTCCCATAGTCAGATATCTTCTGACAAGCACTGATGAGAACATTAGCCATGCACAGACGAAAAGGTACAGGAACTGGTTCACAGTTTTCATATGGCAACTTGGACCCAGAGATATCACTTTCATCATTTATTAACTGGCTGATCACATTTCTGAGGGCACAGAATTCTGTGATAGCATTCCCTACAATTTATGCCCAAGAGGTCATATCTTGCCCATTGTATTAACATAATCATTCATAGCAAGAACAAAATACCAACCACGATTGCCTTTCTTCCCAGCAATGTTTCTCCTCCATGAGGTGCAATCTTCAAACGATTCAGGAGCTTGTAACTCGGCACATATCATCAGCGCCAGACAATCAATGCAACCATGTTGTGCTTTGGAAACTGTGACAACAAAAAGAATAATGTAGAAATACTGTTTTAAGTATTAAGCTAAGGATCCTAGACATTTCCAGCATGGGGTGGGGGAGGAAGGAGAATTAATCGGTTGCATGGTTAAGTACCTTGATCTCCATCTGATGATGGCCATAACAGAATCACTTTAATAGTTCTCCAGATTTGGAGAATAAAGGGATGCACAAGGGACTCCTTTCCTCGCACCTAGAAACAAGAAGAAAGATGTATTAACTACAGCTTGAATGGAAAAGCTGAGCTCACAATCATTACAGAAGCACTGGAATAAACCAGACGGTAAGAGGTATCTACTAAGTGAAGGAGGTGATCACCACAAGGGATGTACAGACTGAAAATAGGCAAGCTATAATCTTCAATATATCCCGGGATTCGGTGGCATGTTCTAATTGTGAGCAAACAAGTGGAAGCAGAACCTAAGGAGCCATGAGGCAAATAAGACAAAATTCCTATATAAGGATTATGAAAATATTTGTGAAATTTCAGAAAATGTCAAGGAAAGACAAGTTATAACAAATTGAGTCATTTCTGGGTACTTGAGGATGGATGCGCCCACAAAGCTCAGCAGCAAGTTTTCTTACATCTTCAAACTCGAACTTACTAAATGCTCTGAAAAGGGGAAAGTAACAAGACATCAGGAGAATGCAAATCAGTGTACAGAAGTTGGATAATACTCATTGTCAAGGATTGACCTATTTACAAGGAAAGCAACAACACTATCATCACCAGTGACGCTGACATCTCCATATTCTGCAATAGAATAGAACAATAGATATATAAAAAGTTATATTCATGACATCATTTTATTTTTCTTCTTTTTAAAGAAAAAGGGGCTATCAATCATTTAAATTTATATTAACGGATCACATTTTCATGAACAAATGGAAAAGGTAGAATTTAATATTTGTAACATACATAACAAAGCAATGGAGTCAATCAGATCTTCAATCCAAAAAAAGAGTTGAGTGGAACAACTTGGATTGTCACAGTAAAGGAAGAAAAGATACCATGCATAAAAGGCGCATTACGAAGCTGACCGTACACGACAGAGGAATTGAGATCATTAAATACTCTCAATGGAAGTAGCCTAACTATGAGTAAAGGGCAAAGTCGCTCAAACAAAGATTGCTGCATTCTAATGGAGTCATCACTTGGACAAGTTTTAGTCTCCCATCTAGAGAAGAAATCTTCATCAATCCTACAAGAGGGGAAAATTGATTGTTCATACAAAAAAAAAAAACAGTGAGATCAACCATTGAACTAATACAAGGTTTATCTTATACATAAATTAATCTCCTTGATGACCCGCAATTGGAAAAGAAAACATTATATTGACAAGTAGAATATCCTAACCTCTTGGCATCTAGAAATTAATACCATTGTTTAAATAAGCTAATGAGTGAAAGTTTACAATACAAGTTCAGAAGAAAATCAATTACAAGCTCATAAAGCTGGAACAAACCAGTGGGTTACAAGAGGTTTTGCCCCTGTAAAACTTGTTTAAAATAAAAAATGTAACCAAAATATTCCGTAATTATTGCATGAATAAATGATTGTTGGTCAAGGAAATTTCAGATCTCTCTGTATCACATACATGCACACCTCCTTTCTTAAAGTGTCCATGCTACTTAGTTTAACAGTTAACTACCAAAACAGTAACTAACTCAGAGATTTAGCAAATTATTTTCTGCAGCCAACCTTAAGAGATGGCATTCAGTAAGTCTAGGGTACAAATCCCAACCAGTGGCCTCTTTTGTACCAATAAAATTTTCACATAATATGTAATCAAAACATTAAAGTAGGTCAACTGACAAACTTTTTTATCTTATGCACCCAAACTTTCTTTGTCCTGGTGGTCGCATCAAGTATTCTCATTTGTGTTGCCAAAACATTATAAAGAAAACTAATTAGTTAGATTGCCCAGTAACTATACGCATATCTCCTTATAATTCACAAGATGACTTTTATTTTTCTCTTGGACATTCTTCTACAAATAATACTCTCCTGTTTCCTTAATTTAAAAGCTACATGCTTCCACACCTTACTAGCCTCCCTATTCGTGCAGAGTTCACTGCATCCCCAGCCGTGCCTTCCCTGACTGCTATGATACCTAACGTCTGTGGTAACATTCTCTTCTCATACACATGCCTTTCCTGTCATATTTATATGTATTTGCCTTTTTCAGCAATGCTTCTAAGCAGCACGCACATACTCATGGCTCCAGTGCCATCAGCCTTATACAAGACTTTGACTCCTTCTAAAGTTAAAACAGAACTTAAAAAGCTAAGACAAGAAACACGTTATAGGATGGTATATTATGTACTTACCCTTTCTGACCTTTCATTTGAAAAACAACACGAGAAAGGACTACATCTGCAGCTTCAGCTAACTGTTCATTTATGTAGCTCAAAAACCTGACAATAGTAGCATTTGATGGCTCTGCAAACATCTTGTCAATCAGGGGTCCAATCAATGCATTCCAGTCCTGAACCTAAAACATTTCAGATGAACAAGAAAATTAAATAATTCAAATACTGGCACCAAAATTGGAGCTCCAACGATCCAATTTCATGGCTACACATACAGGAAATAGATCAACAAGGTACATGCATGTGGAGAGGAATGAATGTATCAGGCAATTGTCTCAGTTCTCAGATAGTACAGAACCAACAAAAAGAAGACAACATCTTCCACATTTGAGTAAACAACCGGACTAACTCAACCAACCACATTAAATTATTTCAAACAAGTTGTGTTAACCACATCTCAACCCAGTCCATGGCCATGCTTTCTACAATCAGCAAGGCAAACAAACTATTTTAGCTTCAAGAAGTATTAAACTTCATCATCCAAAACAATAGTTTTGTTTGATTGAGTGCTAAAGTAAACCTTAGTTATCATCATGAGCATGAATCTTTTGTTGCATTTATTGTGCACTGTATGTGCATGCATTTCATCTATATGCCTCCATGTGTGTGCGTGAAAGAAAGAGAGAGAGAGAGTTTTCAAATTCTAGGACTTCATATCATCCTCACCTCATTAATGGTTATGATGCAAAAATATGTTGCAACTTGCAAGAAATAAGCATGTCAGAAAATTGCTTTGCAAGTCCAGTTAACATTAAGTCAAGTTCTCATGTTGGGAATAAAAAGGATAAACACAAAAGAAATTAAAAAAAATTAATGGCATTAGAAGACCAGTTTTTTCATCATAAAGATATTCAGCCCAAACAATGAAAACAAAGAGATATAATTTCTTGCTACTAGGCTAGCAACAGTAGAATATTACCAGAAGATACTCCAATAGAATGCACACAAATATGCTGAAGGATATATATTAAGATACTTTAAAATTAGAAAAAGGTCAAATAAGAAAGAAGTCTGAATGTATCCCCACTCCACCCCCCCCGAGAATTGTAGAAATTAGGTTCAGTTTTAAGGAGGCTAGGAATGAGTAACTCAAACAGTCTCGATGATACAAAGTTCTTCCCTCGAAGAGTACTCAAGTTCATAGTTAAACATACCGTTTCTTTTCTCTCACACTTTATCTCTTCTGTTATCTTCCCATTGTTCAGAAAACAAGAATTCACTATAAATTTATCTATACAGCTAGAACTAATATTAGTATGTAACTGAAAGGAAGTATGCATGTAGGTTAACAGGAATATGAATTTATGCACATATGTATTTTTATGTATATACTATGCATGTCTGTGCATGGATAAAAAATTCTGAAATATGAATTTATGCACCTATATATTTGTTAACATTTCATTGCAATTTCAGATCATGTGTTCTTGAGAAAACGTGCAACTCAAAATTCTAGCACTTCACATATCCTGTCTATCATTGCAATGCATCGGAAAAGGGAAACATTATGGCAAATTATACATCTGATGCAGGGTAGTATTATCATTCCCAGTTCTTACAGTTTTTGACCACTCTGGGATCAGCCTTAGCACTCGATTGCAGTCGAAGTTTGATCCTGCCACAATAGTACAAAGAGATTACATGAATCCAAGATTATATTATAGTCAAAAGAAACTAATGAGATTCACAAAAAAATAGAAAGCTCAAAGTTTGAATTCTTGATGCTTAATCAAAAAGGAGGATCAAAGAATAACAAAACAAGGAGAAAGAAAACAAAAAGAAAAGAGAAGGGAAGGGAAGCTTCAAACATCCCTGTTAATTTAGAAATGGAAAAGTCTGCTATAAAACAAGAAAAAGGTATCGGTCAGAATACTAAAGAAATACATCACAATAAATAAATAGATATCCATACAACTATTAAACGAATAGATACTGCATATATCACTTGGTTTCGGAACTTAAAGACAGTGAGAGCAGTCCACAAAACACATCCAAAGCACTTTGTTTCAGCAACAAAATTGGGAAGAAGAATAGCCTAAGGCTGTGTAACAGTAAGAGGCCCACCTTTCCCTATACATGCTCCAGCTTCTGCATCAGCTTGGTCCTGACTGAGGTTTCTGCAAGGATTGGTGGAGACAAATGTTAAATAAAGGCAAAAACTGTTTAACTTAACACTATACAAAGTAGAACCTGCACGTTATGAGAAACTCCCTAACCACATGTATGCATTCCAACATTCTTGCACGTCTACATGCACACATTCATGAACAAAAGAATACTTTTCTTGGTCCTGATTGGAAGTCAAGCTGAATATTGGGAGTAAAAGACGAAAGCAACATACCTAAGACTGTCAAGCATCATGCATATAACTTCAGGTTTCTGGTTATGGTGTTTGAGCACTCTAAATAAAGCTTCACTAGCTGCTGGTCGTGCTTTTTCCTCTGATAAGCAAACAAGATGAACTAATGCAGGTAATACAAATGATGGGTCTGCAAAAAATAAATAATTCGGTCAAGTTCATTCAAATCATTAATGTTCAATAAAAAAGGTTTAATGACAAAGGAACATCATCAATAAGGATGTTGAAGTATGTGCTTAATTGCATAAAACACCACAAGACTCTACAACAGCTTATACCCAAACCAGTTCTAGAATATAAAAGTAGCATTACAAATGATGGGTCTGCAAAAATAAATAATTCATTCATACAGCAAGTTCATTCAAATAATCAATGTTCAATAAAACAACATTTATCAAAATCTTGAAATATGTGATTAATCGCATAAAGAAACAAGACCTAGGAAGCACGGACACATAATACAAGTACCACACATACGGACACAGCTAATCCTTAATTTTTGAAAATCAAGGATATCGGTGCAACAGGACACGGCAATAAAAAAATATTTTTACAAAATATTTTAACATTATAATGTTTCATTTTAAATAAAAATATTAATATATTTATTAATTTATAATTAAAATTATTATTTTTTAAAATATTTTTAATCTAATAAGTACATTAACTAGACAAATATTACATATATATTCTTATTATAATAGGTCTCATATATTTTTATACTTTCACGATTCTCAATTTTCCTATTCCCCATACCCCTTTAACCCTTTCCATTTCTCAGACACTTTTTTACCCTTTTTTTTCTTCCGCATCGTTGCTTCTTTTCTGGGTTTTTCTTTTTTGTTTCTAAAATGTATTTTCAGGGCAAAAGAAAGTCATTATCCGTGTCCCTTTTTTGACACGCATGTCTTGACCGTGTCCAATTTGGAAAAAAAAATTCTAACGTGTCGAGGTGTGTCTGGTACGTATCTGGCCATGTTGGCAGCGTGTCCGTGTCGGATGCCAGTATGACACTGGTACAAGGGGGTTTTCCTTGTGTCGGTGCTTCATAGAACAATACTCTACAACTTATACCCAAACCAGTCATAGAAATAAAAATAGCACTACAGAAAGAAAAAAAAACGTATATGGTCCTCGAGAATTTCTTGATTTCAGGAAATGCAGTAAAGATATGTAAATCCATATGCCTTTTGCTAAAGTGATAAATTATTGAAGTCACACACAATAAAATACACACTTAGCACTGTATAATAAGTTAAACCTAACCAATCAGTGGAAGCAAATTGGGTGTTTGCTCCTGGATAGCAGTTTCTTCATATTCAAGACACCCCAGTAAGTGATTTGCTATAACTTGCCTGTAATATAAACAGGGAAAGATCAATGACAACTCAAGAACCACAAAAGTTTAGCAGATAAATTAAAATAACATACCAGGTTGAGTGATGAGCTTTATGTGATGAATCTTTTGATATATGAACCAGTTCTGATATAACATCAAAAGCGTTCCTTCTTTTAATAGCATTGCCAGAATCTAGCCGCTTAAGAACTTCCTCAAGGCAGTGACCATCAGTACTTCTGGTGGACCAATAATTTGGGTCAGGTTCAAACAGAGGCCGTTAAATTATTGTTGCTGTCAAAAACTAGTGAACGAAAAATTATAGTTTACATGGAGCAGTATTCTGCAATGAGCTTAACAACGGCTCTAGCTGCAGCATCTCGCTCATCAAGAAGGTGAAGCAGCAATGGTACCATAGAGTCCATTTGATTGGTGTCAGTTACAGTGCTTCCAGATGAATTATTTGTCTTAAAAATGATAACCTTGAATATGTGGACAACCCCATCTATTACATCTTCATCATTGCAATGAAGCTAGCCAAAATGCAGCAACAGTACGAGTATGTCAACATTGAGACACAAACCACAACTGTATAACTAAGACATTGTATATTATACAGAATGACAACGACAATGCATGATAGCTAATTAAATCTAGAGAATCATGAATACTGGTTGAGTACAATCAATCTACTCATTTCCACACATACTTCAAAAATGCCACACATACTTACCTGCGATAAAAGCACATGTGATATCTGCTTTCCATAATCTAACAATACGCATTCAAGTTGTTTCCCATCAAAACGCCCAAGCAGAAGGCATAAGCAATTTATGAAAAATTTTCTGGTCTCTATACCACCATCTTTGCTCTCAGCATGCCCCTCAACATGGTTATTTGTATAGTACTGCATTTTTATTTGTTTTCTTAGCATTAGCAACTTGAAAGATTCATGAAATCAAACAAGACTTAAATAAAATAATCAATAACAATACATTATTATGATACCACAAAAATACTGGATTACATGTATGTTATCCCATCAAACAAAGTAAAGTATTCAAGCATACATTTCACGTGAACAAAATCCATCATCAAAATATAAATTATAATTAGAGGTGGTCATTCAACAAGCATAAAGCCATAGAACCATAATTATCATAGTTTGAATATAATAATGATATATCTGACCTGGATGCCCGACAAGTACTGGTCCAATAATTCCTTGTACTGCTTATTAAATTTTTTATCTTCCAAGTGTAATAGCATGCCATAATGTTTCCAGCATGAAGAGAGTAGCAATGCTCTTGCTTTTAGAATCTGAGCCTGCCTTGGATATTTGCAAATGAGCAAATCATGTTCAACAAACAGTAGACGTGATAAAAGGTAGATATGCCTAAGAAAGACAATTAAAGTACAGGACTTGCCTCTTCTTGAAGGCCACCATAATGCACTTGTATCTCCTGCAACCACTTAAGCACTTGCTCCAATCCTTTAGCGTGCAATGGACGACTTTTTCTGCTCCACTGTAATGCATGATAATGCATAAACATCCTATTTTCATTTTTGGGACTATAGAGCAAATCCTTCATTAGACTTTAAGAAAAGAAGGACATGAAGATATTTACATGCATATTTGACAAGAGTGATATTCAGATAACAATTAGTCATCACAACTTTCTTTTGAAACATCGAAGTATCTGATAAAACATTTGTTGTAGAATGACTCTGGTTTAATGTTCATCGATAGTTGTTTTAGAAATATATATAATAGTCAGAAAATATTACTTTTGAAGCCTAACAGGGAAATGTACTAATTAATATCTATGAAACAAGCAGCAAAAGAAGCGAATTGTCAAACAGGTCAATACTTTTTACATGAATTAGAAGCTAACTTCAATCTCTAACTTCCTATCAGAAAAAGTGCAATGTAACCTATTCTAAAGAATGCCACAGCCTAATAAGATAAGAGCAATCATTTTCCAATGTACCAAAATAGTTTCTTCAAATATTTAAATTTTCATCACAAAACTAATTTCAATACCAGTTTTATGACCCTTACCCTAAAGGATTCAAGTCCATTTCTTCCCATAATGCTTAAAAATCAAACCATAATTTAGAGGAAGATCAGCCTTTTCAAGCAATGGTAGCTCAAATTTCATTTTGGTAACTTGTTAACATTTAATTTCATACTATAATGGGTATTAGCAGCCTGCTTTTCCAGTTTAATAGCTTTTCTTGTTCCGTATTTGGGAAGTCATTCTTGACTCCCAAAACGTGAGATATTCTAAAGAACACCTTTAACTTTTTCCTACTCCCTAGTTGCTTTAAATAAGTCTGTAGGATACACGGCAAGACCGCAGCCTCAATTCTAAGAAACTTTTTCATTTCTCCAATCCCTTTTGGCTAGGCTCTTCTCTCCAATAGGTAAAACTAAAAAAAAAAAAAAAAAAAAAAATCCATCCATGAAACCATGCACAAGGTGAATAAAAGCTCTTCAGAACACTCACCCTCGACAAATCTAATGTAAAATTACACTATATAAATTTTTGTAGACCCTCATATGCTAAAAACTGAATAATAAAATGAAAATGTTCTCATGAGTGAAAAGATATAGAAAGCAGATAAATAAGGGTAGGCATTAGACAAAAAGAAAACAACCAACTTAGAACACTTACAGCAAGAAGTCTCTCCACTAGGTAAATGAGATCCTGTAGATAATCCCAAAACAAATCTTCCACGCCCACGTTTAAGACTTCAGAAGATTTATGAACTGCGCTTATTTTTCTCTCATCAATGCTTGAAGCTAATAGACTAACTGGCGGATTGGATTCACTGGATTTCAACGATTTAGTTCTGCTACTTAGCATAGGTTTTTTTGTCAGCCCTTCAGTTAATGTCAACAAACAATCTGCAGCAGCCACTGAAAGGCGTGAAGGGAGCTCAAATTTATCCTGCAAAATGCTGTAGTAACAAATGGCAATTGTGAGACAAATTGGTTAAACATAAAATCAGAATGCTTTCTACAATAAAAGACCATTAAGAACTTATAAAAGTGTAAACTGACAAACTAGTCAAACATAGTGGCAAAATTTTGTCATTCTACATAGTACTCTATATTCTCAAGTTGCAAATATAGCCTGAACAATATGAACACAACAAACCAATAAAGTAGATGTAATGTCAATCTCTCATCTAAGGGCATTTAAAAAAGAAAAAGAAAAAAACTCCAAGAAACCAGGAAACCGGATACAGATGAAGCCATGAAGCACCCATTCACATTAAGGGAAGAAAAATGCTATTAGCATTAGCAACAATAATCAGATAATGCCCCGAGGGAGCACAGACAAGGTCAACATCTGGGTATCATTCCTATTTGTGGAGAAATTTAGTCACATGGAAGAGCAGAAAACAATCAGTGGTCGCTTGGAGCAGTGCGAGGGCTGAATTTTGAGCCCTAGCTCATGGAATCTGTGAAGGAATGTGGCAAAGAAAACTTCTAAGAAAACTTCATTTTCTAATTCAAGTCTTTATGAAGTTGTTTAGTGACAATCAAACAGCAATCTATACTATTATTTAAGCCCCTGACTGAATTGGTGTCATGAGTCAACCAAGGCACAGGCACCAACTTGACTAGGAAATCACCAAAAATCCATGTTTTTTTCAAAGTTATATTATTTTGGAGGTGGTGTTGTCTTTTTATATTTTATATACAATCAATAAAAACTAACACATGGTAAGATTTGAACCTAAAACAGTTTAGTTTTTAAATCTTCAACTTTACCATTTCAACCAAAGCTTCATTTGATTTTTGTATGAACTTTTAATATATATCTTTTACATAATTCTTTTCACCCAAGTGTGCCATAATCTAGTCAGTATTTCAAGAAACTTAGTGCATCACAATCACACAAAGCATGTGGAGATTTTAGTTTTAATGGTGAGATTCGTTTTTCTTATATAGTTTACTTTTCTATGTATATAAGGCTGGAAAGTAAGGCTGTAAAATTCAAATTAACGAGAACTGTTCTTCAGCTCAATTTCTCTTAGAAAGCTTCACTTAAATCTTCACAATTTTTAATTTAGAATTTCTTCAAAAAGAAAAGATGAAAATAAAGTTCAAGACCTTTGGTTGACAGACCAAAAGCTTAATGAAAGGCAAACTAGTTCAAATAATTTGCATACAAGCAACCGCTAATAACCACTTAGTCACATCAGGAATACTTATTCAACACCTATGACATTTGGATAGTACCTTCCTTTACGGGCAATACATGATAAGTGCGGAATACAAGTGCAAAGCATCTTCAACAAAGCACTATACTTCTCCTTTATTCCTGAAATAAGATATTCAAAAAGAAACCATCAGTTTTCAATGCCAATGAGTGAAAGCACAATTTTTAATTACTAAACATTATTTAACAAACTTCCCAACAGAATATAAACCGGTAACTTGATATTTGGTAAGAAAAATCAACTCTACCAGGACCAAATATAGAATATAAGTATGTTTTTGGATGTTCCTTTTTCTACTTTCTTTTTATACTCTAGAAGATTTTCTATAAAGCAAAAACAAGCAGAAGTAACCATAATTAATTAAAAGTGAACAAATTAATAAAATGCAACACCATTTCTAACACAATAGTTTCACATAAAACTAAAATTATGCATTTTCTTATTAAAAGAATCATATTTCCAAGTGAAAACAAAAAAAAAATGTTGATACCAAAACATTTAGAACTGCCGGTAGAGGACATTGACATAAGGTTCAACATTCTTAGAAACATTATCTACACTGTATAAACTTAGGCTTCATGCTTTGAAAAATGTAGTGCAAGCCCCAATTCATGCTTTGTATGCACATATCAGCTTATATAAAGATAGAATAGGGAATTCTAACATAAGTTTTCTGATACCGTAAAAATAAAATAGCAATCTTAACATAACAGTTTCACATACATAGATACATTATCTACACCATAGAGACAACTAATATAGAAATAGAATAGGGAATCCATCCTTGTACCATTAAATAAATATTGATCCATAACGTTTTCGTACTCCATGAGCCCTCGCACAAGAGTACACCAACCAAAAGCTATATACCGGTCATCTTTCCTTGTAATTATATTTGCAAGATTCATTGCAACTGCTTGAAAAAGAAACTCATCTTGGAAGAGCCAATTGAGAAGTATCATAGGTTGATTGTCATGCTTTGAGTCCTTGTACTTCAATGACTGGTAACAATCGAGCAAACACATAAACCTCCATCCTAGTTTCAGTATTTCTCATTTTTTTTATATGCAATACACACATATATTGAATACGAAATTCAACTCAAATTTTAGAATGTTTGAAGTTAATATTTATATTTTTGTGAAAAATAACATGCCACAGAATTCATTTGAAAGGACACAAAGGTCAAGCATAATAAAAAATAAAAAAGGAAAAGGAAAAAGAAGCATAGGTTAGATTACGTGCTGAATTATGGGAACGAGAATCTCATCCAAATTCCCGTCTCTCTGAGCTGCATCTCGAACGTACTTGTGAAGAAACCAGAGCGAATAATCCAAAGAATCTGCAAATTTAACATTTAAAAGAATGGTCAAGTTTTTATTGGAAATAAAGTAGAAAAATTCAGAAACTAAGGCGTTTGAAAGCGTCAGCTACCGAGAGAGGATTTGATGGAGGAGTCAGGCAAGAGGCGAGAAATGGAGTGGTGGAGTTTCTTGGGACGGGCGGCCAGTAGAGTTGCCATGGTTCTGCCGATTGTGACCGAAACCATTGATTCCGGCTCCGATTTCCATATCAACTGTTTCTGTTCTTTCTCTTCTCGTCGCTCCATTTCTGGTTAAATTTACAGAGAGTGGAAAACTAGGGCTTGCACTTGAAGTGTACGGACCGTTTCTAGCTAGCAACCCTGGAGATTCAGGGTTTCTATTTCAATCTAGAAGGTTTTATACGATTCTATTCGACCGTTGGCATGTTCTGGGCCTCTCTCCACTGGAAATCTCCTTTAGTGAGTTTTATTTTTACAAGTACCACAGTGCAATATCTTTTCTAAAAAAAGGTCCAGTGAAAATGTACTTACTAAAAATCCCTATAAAAATTAAATCATGATTAATGCATTTTAAGCCACTCAAAATTCATTTTAAGTTTAATATTTAATTTTTTTTCGAATAAAAAGGAAAATAAATAAAGATATATGTATTTTGAAAATATTTAAGCGATATTTGAATTATTTTATTATGATATTTTTATTTTTATAAAATACTTAATGTAACATATATATTTTTAAAATGTTTAATATGATACTTCGATTATAAATATTTAAGTTTTTATGTAGAAAAATTAGGAATGACTAAAATTCGATTTGATTAATTAAAAAATTAAAAAAATTCAATTAATTCGAATAATGGATTGATGTAAATACCCCTTTAGTCCCTATCAATCTTAAAAATAAGCAAATTGATCTCTCTCTTAAACAAAAAATTCAAAATAATTCAAAATAATTTTCAAAAATTCAAAATACTTTTTAAATTTTGAAAATTTATAAAAAATCCAAAATTTATATTTTTAAAAAATTATAAAAAATCTAAATAATATATAAAGAAATTTTAAATTTTAAAAATTTTCTAAAATAATATATAGTTTGAAGTTCATGCGTTCTAAAATAATATATTTTTAAAAAATTATAAAAAATCTAAATAATAGTATATCTTTTTTTTTCTTTGACAAGATTTTTAAATATATATAGTTTGAAGTTCATGCGTTCTAATATGAAATTAGTTATACTGTAACATAATTTTAATTGGACATATTTAATTTTTTTAATTTAACTTGAACAATTTCACTTGATTTAACTCGACTTGATTCGAAAAAAATTTAAATCAAATTAAGATGATAAAATAAAAATTATCAACTGAATTAACTTAAGCTACTTGAAATGGACAAAGTGTTTAGTTTATTTTAGTTTAGGGGTAAATATGCCAATAGCACAAAGTGTTTAGTTTATTTTAGTTCAGGGGTAAGTATGCAAATGGCCCAAGCAATTGGTAGTAGGACTATAAATTAGTAAGTTTTCACTCCAAATCTCCAAAATCGCGTAACCGATCTAATGCTCCTCCCTCAGTCCCTGGAAACCCCAAAACCTCCCCTAAACCCTTTAAACCAACTCTCCTTCGAGGAAAAACTACTGAAACATCTGCAACCTACTCCTCTCTTTAACTCACACAAGGTCCCTCCCAAAGGGTCTCCAACTCCATGCCCACATGATTAAATCAGGCATTCAAACCATCCCTCTCATATCTCATCACCTCATCAACTTCTATTCCAAAACCCAACTCCCTCTCTTCTCCCTTCAAGTCTTCTTCGAAGCTCCACATAAAAGCCCACTACGTGGAGCTCTGTTATCTCCTCTTTTGCTCAAAATGAATTCCCTTCCCTTGCAATCCAATTTTTCCGTACAATGCTTGTTAATAACATTAGGCCCGACGATCATATCTACCCTAGCGCTACTAAGTCATGTGCGATTCTGGGAAGATCTGATATCGGCCAATGGATACATTGCTTGGTTTTGAAAACTGGGTATGATAGGGATGTAGTCGTGGCGAGTTATTTGGTTAACATGTGTGGCAAATGCGGGAAAATTAAGGATGCAAGGAACTTGTTTGATGAAATGCCTCAAAGAAATGTTGTTTCTTGGAGTGGGATGATATATGGGTATGCTTAGTTAGGTGAGTTTGAGGAAGCTTTGACATTGTTCAAACAAGCTTTATATGAACGTCTGGACGTAAATGACTTTACTTTTTCGAGTGTTATACAGGTTTGTGCTAATTCCACGCTGCTTCAGTTAGGTAAGCAGATGGATTGTGCTTTAAAACAAATTATGATATGTCAAGTTTCGTGGGCAGTTCTTTGATATCTTTGTATTCTAAGTGTGGAGTGATAGGAGGATCTTACCGGGTTTTTGATGAAGCCTGTGTTAAGAATCTTGGGATGTGGAATGCAATGCTGATTGCTTGTGCTCAGCATTCACAAAAGAGAAAGTGTTTGATTTGTTTAAGCAGATGGAAGGCCTTGGGATCAAACCGAATTTTATTACCTTTTTGTGTGTGCTCTATGCTTGTAGCCATACCGGGCTTGTTGAGAAGGGACAACATTACTTTGAGTTAATGAAGGAGTATGGAATTGAGCCAGGTGATCAACATTATGCTTCTTTGGTTGATTTATTTGGTCGTGCAGTTAAACTGCAGGAGGCACTTTCAATCATCAGGGAGATGCCTATTCGGCCAACAGAGTCTGTCTGGGGAGCCTTTTTAACAGGGTGTCGACTTCATGGGAACACTGAATTGGCAGCTTATGCTGCTGATAGGATTTTTGAGTTGGGACACGTGAGCTCAGGTTTGCATGTGTTATTATCTAATGCTTATGCTGCTGCTGGGAGATACGAGGATGCAGCCAAAGCTAGGAAGATGCTTAGAGACCGAGGGATTAAGAAAGAGACAGGTTTGAGTTGGGTTGAGGAGGGAAATAAGGTTCACAAATTTGCTGCTGGGGATAGGTCCCATGCCAAAGCAAAAGAAATTTACAGAAAATTAGAGGAATTAGGAGACAAAATGGAACGAGCTGGTTATATTGCAGACACAAGTTTTGTGTTGAGAGAAGTAAACGGCGAAGAAAAGAATCAGACAATCAGATATCATAGTGAAAGACGAGCTGTTGCATTTGGGCTCATTACCTTTCCATCAGATAGGGCAATTAGAGTTATGAAGAACTTGCGCATATGTGGTGATTGTCATACAGCAATCAAGTTTATGTCCAAGTGTACTGGAAGAGTAATTATTGTTAGGGATAACAATTGGTTTCACCATTTTGAGGATGGAAAATGTTCCTGTGGTGAATATTGGTGAATGAAGTATAAGATACCATTATTGTATCCTAACAAAATTCTGAAACAAGTGGGCAAAGAATTACATTGAAAGACTATAGTGTGAGATAAACATGTGCCCCATAGGTTTGAAGATGGCAAAATGCTTCGATGATGACACTATTGATGAACAAGATGTAAGATAATATAATTATTGTACCTTAACAAAATTTTGAAATGATAAGGGGAAAATTACAACCAAAGAAGACTTTAACTTTTATTAAATATCTCCTTTTATCTTTTTTCTTTATGTGATGTTTGATGCTCAAGGATTACTAAGACACTCTGAATCTATTTGCTTTTAATGTGCTACTATGGTACTTACTATCCTATGTTTAAATTTGTAATGTTTGTAAAATTGATCAGTGATGGAGCTTGATGTACTCCATGTTTATCTCCTTTCTCTCCGGCTTAATTAGTAATCAGGCATGCTAGAGTCAGGCGACTACTTTCCTATTTATGCCACCATTTAAGTGTTATTCAATAAATTGTAGGCAGCATTTATCTAATCTCTGCTCAGTTTTGCTACATATATATATATATATATATATATATACACACATGGGAGCAACCATGGCAAGAGGGGATCAGTCATTACTATCGACGGTAGATGCCTTGATTACAACAAAAAAAGTATTCATGACCAAAAATAAATACATACTATTCATTCATTTTATATTTTATTCAATTTAGTCCTTAAAATTGAAATAATTATAACTTTTAAATTTGAGTTTTGGTTTCAAAATTGACCTCAATCATATTCATAATAGACCCTATAATATCTATTATTACAGAAATTTCACATCAATTTCCCAATTTATTCACTTTGGTCCTTCTGAACAAAACTAACAATTAATCTCGACAATCTAGTCATTTTTCACATCTAAGCTTAAAATCTATCAATTTAACACCAATCTCTTTAAGAAATCATCAATGAAAACTTTTAAAAATTTTAACAATTTTACAAATTGGTACATAGGCTAGCTAAATCAAGCTCCCATGACCTCAAAAATATTAAAATTACAAGAAAATGACTTGAAATTACCTATTAATTCTTAGCCGAAAGCTTGAAGGAATTCAAAGTTTTTTCCTTGTGTTTTTCTTCTAAATGGGACGGTGGAAAGATGAAGATGACAATGGTTGTCAACTTTCTGACTAATTTCCTCATGTAGCATAATTAAGGATTAGTTTAAATAATTAATTATAATATTAATTAATATTAAATATGCTTATAGGAATCTTATCATTTACCGTCCACTATAGCTTATTCATGATAGTTTATTTTCCATTTTAGACATTGGATTAATTTCAATTTGAACCCTAAACCTTTGGCCAATTAAAAAAACTATAGCTATAAACTTTTACAATTTAGTCTTTATACCTTAATTAACTATCAATTTGACAAAATTACAAGATCAAACTTTAACATATATCTACATTAGCTTCGTAAATATTAAATATTAATATTTACAAACTTGGTTTACAAAAATAAGGTTTTGAAAATGTCGTTTCCAACACTACTGAAAATCGGGCTATTACACATTGCCTCTCTCAAACACAAACACAAATAAATCTCTTCGTCCAAAAATTCCAACACTCAACAAAAAAAAAACAAATTAGGAGAAAAAAATTTATTTTGTAAGGGATGGTGGCTGATTTGCCACAAACTAATGTGCCAAATTAGGCTTTCCCGATATGCTTAAGAGCTTATTCTCCAGCAAAATAATGTCTTTTGCATAGTTTTTTTTGTTATTTTTAAATTTTAAGTCAATGAGTGAAAATGTCTCGTTTTTGCTCATTTTGTGACCCAATTTGGCCTATGATGTTGTTGAGGGGCCTAATGTGTGATTGAGTGGTTTAGGGACGTGTTGGAGGTTGAAAATGAACGAGAAAGACACCAAAGGAAAGGGTGTCGTGATATCCACACCTTGGAATCGCGATACCTCCAATAGTATAGAAGATTGGAGACACCCTTCGGTCGTGATATCTACTTTGGGTATCGTGATATCCACCTTTTTAAGAAGACTCCAAGGCTCAACACTGCCCGAGGTATTGCGATATCCTCTTCCGAGTTTCGTAAAATCGATATTGTCAATGGGACAAAATTAGACAAAAAGGGTAGTTTTTGTCCACCTGGTCCACCAATCACCCAAGGCCCATGTATGGGCAATTTTGGCAACGAAAATCCATCAAAATTTAGCCTAAAATAGCCAAATTTGGTCGAGGCAGAGAGAGACACACATTAGTTTAGTTTTAGCCTTAGTTTTCTATAGGTTTTTGTAGCGACGTAAAAAATTTTTTTGCTTTCGGTCGCTAATTGAGGCGATTTATTGAAAATTTAAAAACCGACTTTCGAAGAAAAGGGAGTCGCCACTGATCTTTTTTCCTAGGTGTGATCGGACACCTAATAAATCCTCTTTTTTTAAAGAAAATTTATTTTTTAAACAAAAAGAAGGCCGAGTTTAGGTCTACGTCAAAAGCCAGAGTAAAGTTGGGTTCGGGAGTCGGTTAAGCACGAGGAAGGTATTAGCACCCTCGCAACGCCCAAAATTGGTATCTAATTAAACATGCATTGTCTCAATTCTCAAAAATACGAGTTCAATTTAAATTTTAATCGTGGTCCGATCAAAACGCGAGAATTTTTAAAATTTCAATTTCTTTTGAGAAAGGGCGTTCCGTTTTTAACACGAGCCAATGAATTTCACCCAACATAGCGATGAAATCGATGACTTAATGTTAAATCGGTATATTGCCTTATTTATTGAAAAAAACATGAATAAAAATATTTTTCTGAAATAAAAATTCATAAATAAATAAACGGCGCAAACAATGATACAATAAAATAAAATATTAACATATAATATAAGAGCATTAGGATAATAATAAAAACAATATTTACAATAAAAAGAAAATAATAATAAAAAATGATATGCTAATAATATAATAAGGAAAACAAACTGATACAGAGGGTAAGAAACAAAAAATAAAAGAATTAGAAATACATCGAAGCAAATAATAAATATGATAATAATATAAAAAACTATAACCATGCATGCGATATTAAACGTAATAATAGTGTTAAACACGAAATAAAAACAATAAATATATATATATATATATACATATAATAATAGTTAGCAAAGTGACGGAAACATGATATTAAAAAAAACACTAATAATGTTACCTATATACATACGTATTAAAATATAAACATAATAATAGTATTAAAAAGTATATACATATTAGAAATAATAATAATATTAAAAACAACTATTAATAATACTACATAAATATACATATATATATAAAAATATATAATAATATTAAAAATACGTACATAATATATATACATATAAAAAAATACATACAATAAATAGTATTAAGGATATACACAATATATATGGTATTGAAAATATAATATTAAAAACATAATATATACATATAAGTATTGATTAAAAATAATACTACTAATAGTAATAGTAAAATACTAATAAATAATAGATATAGCAATAATAAGAACATATAAACGAGAAAATAAAAATAATAAAAGAAAATTAGTAATGCTATATATACGTAAACATATATATATACATTGAAAACATATATACATAGTATTAATATTTAAATACATATAATATAATATTTAAGAAAAACTGTACATAATATATAACGTATTTGATATAGCATTTAAAGTATATATGTAATATAACATTAGACATATATATATATATATGATAATATAAAAATACATAACTAATAATATTTAAGAGTATAAAAATGTATATATATACGTAATATAGAGTTTAAAATATACCTAATATATTAAAAGAATATATACATAATATATTATTAAGAAAAATAACAATAACAAAACAAAAAAAAAACTATTAATAATACTATATATACATATAAGTATTAAGTAAAAATAATACTAATGCTAATAAATAATAAATATAATAATAACAGTAATAAAATATAATAGTATACATAATATTAAAATTAAAATAAAATAATGAGAAAAAGTAAAAAAAAAAGGACAAAATTGAATTAAAAATGAAGTTTTGGGGCGAATTTCGAAATAGAACAAAAGAAAGGGGCTTATTTGAACGCGCGCAAAACATGGGGGACCAAAACAAAAATAAGCCCATTTGCCCCAAAACGCGCAGTATCAAAGGGACTAAATCAGAAACCGAAGTAAACTGTTGGGCCAAATTGATAATAACAACAAACTTGATTGTAAAATCATAAAAATGCTTTAGCCCTTCCATAGAAAACATGCGGATCCTCCTTGGGTCGGGTCGGACGGATTGGGTCTTCATGCCAAACGGTGTCGCTTTTTGGGTCTAGGCTTAGGCACGAAAACGGTACCGTTTTGGTAGGCTATAAAAGCCTAAAAAATTCCAAAAAAAAAATCATTTCCACCAGGTTTAGAAAAAAAAACAGGAGAGAAAGCTCTCCTCTTCTCTCTGGGTCGACCCAGATCTCGGTCAGGGGACCGAGGAGCTCCGCCACAGGCCCATCGTCGGCCACCGTCGCCGGCCACCGCGGAATCCCAAAAAGTACGTATTTTATTCCCTTTTTTGTATTTTATTTTTTTATGTTTTTTTAATATTTGTATATATAAATAGGAAAATAAACCCAAAACGAAACAAAATTGAAATTAAAATCACCTTAGATTTTGGTATTTCGGTTCTCCGATTCGTGATATTTGGGTTTGATTTTTGCATTATTCCTCTGCTTTGATGTTGCTAGAATAAAACTTGAATACCCTTTTTTATATTTCTCAAGATATTGCTGAATATTTTGTATTTGCAAAAGAACAGGTATCACCCCCCCATACATTCGATTCTTTGGTGGCTTATATAACCCTATTTTTTACAAGATTTTAATATTTTATGCATACTGTCTTTTCTTTTGCAGGTGAACGGCGGTGAAGGCAGGGGGCAAGTGTGCCACTTGCACTGATGATGTGACCAGGGCAGTGGGGTAAGGTGTTTTAGGGTTTCAGCTTTTTTAAAACACTAAATCTGGCTAGTTAGGTCTAATAGTTTGGGCTCACGTGTGGGTTTGGGTCTATTTGGGGTTTGGGTAGTTTTAAGTTTTATTTTGTTTTGGGTTAAAGGTTGTAGAATGGGCTTAGGGATAAATTGGGCCTCTACAGTTTTCTCTTATTTTTTCTACATTTTTTATAGGGTTTTCATTTTCTCTTATTCTTTCTTAATTTTAGAGTTCATTTTTTCTGCATTTACTTTTTACTCTTGTTGTTCTTAGTGTTAATTAAGTTAGTTATCATTGTAGCTTAGGTTTATTTACACTTTCAGTCCCTATACCTTATTTATAAGACATTTTTAACTTTAGTTTAATGTATTTCATTTTCTTCTACTTTAAATCTATTAAAGTTAGTTCCTTTTTATGTTTATTACTTTAGATTTCTTTGTTAAATGTTTTTGGTTTCATGTTCTTTAAGTTTTCCTAAATAAAAATCTCAACTTTTATATTTTTCTTAAGCTTTACTTTAATGGCTCCTTTGCTTTTCATTTTCATGTTCATTCACTTTATTTTCAGCATGAGAAGTTAAACCTAAAAGGGGATTGGTTGGTGGAGATATGGGTAAGTTGATTTTTGGACAAAGGACTAAATCGTAATAAATTAGACTAAATCGAATAGACCTAAAAACTTAGGTAGTGATGCCCCTAAGGGAATATCTAGGCAAGTGAGACCGAAATTTAATCTTATTGTGCACCCATTCTTTAGTTTCAGATTAACTGGTGAGATCGAGAGATAAATTGGAATTAATTTGTCTAAATCAATAAAAGTGATATCGAAAGATAAAATGGAGTCACTTAGTAATTTAAGCGATTTAAGTTTCTTGTTCGAGAATCAGTGAACCACGTTGAAATCAACCAACCACCATTAGTCATTTATTTCGTTAAATTCTTAGTTTTATACTATTTGCAATTTAGTCTATAGATTAGAATATTTAATTTTCTTGCAAAAATTCATTGTTATGATTTTTTGCACTATAAAATAGTATTAGTAGTAGCTTAGACTCTATCATGTATGCTATTTATTGCTCAATCGCCATCTCCTTTAGGTTCAATCCTTGAAACACTCCAGTGTTCCATTGTAACACTATAAATATTACAATTGACCTGTACACTTACAGTAGAGCTGCACTTATAATTTTTTTAAAAATAGTTTGTATGCACTCGTGAGAATGAGGGTAGTAGCCGAGAGAGTTGATGAAGTAGGGGGAGCAAACCCCCTTTATATAGGCAACTAGGGGAAGAAATTGAAAAAAACAACAACGTGGAAGCCTAATCTGAAAATTATCCCTGGATTCCCAGGTTATTGAATTTTTCACGGGTTAGGGTTAGAGTTGAAAATGGGAGAGAAGAAAATACGTCCTACAGGATACGTTTTCAGCTGAGGTTGTAACAGCCTAATTTTTAGTGGTGTCGGAACAGTGATTCGAGATCACTAAATCCGACAAATGTGTAGGAAATATTATTAATTTAGTAATTATAAGTTAAATGTGAAGTTAGGAAAATTTTTGAAATAGTGAATAGTGTACTAAAAATAAATACTAAAATAATTAGAATCGAAAACGAGGTATCGAGACCTCGGGAATTTTAAATCGAGCCATAAATATTTATAAAAATATTTATGGAGTGTTAATAAGTTAGTATTAAAGTTTCGTCAAGAAATTTTAAAGTTCTGATAGTTAATTGAACAAAAAGGACTAAATTGTATCAAATGCAAAATTTTGGGAAATGATTAAATAGCTTAAATGATAAAAGAAAGAGGGTTTAAAAGGTAAATAGACCCAAGGTCTATTTGGGCTGGACGGCAAGGGCATGAAATCAGAAAGAAAATAAGGAGAATTAAGGGCAAAATTGGAAAATTGCAAAATTTACTTGATTAAGTTAGGACTAAAGTGGAATTTTCTAGATTTCTCTTTATTTTTCTGCATTCTCATCAGCAAAAACGCCATGTAAGAGTTCCCCTAAGCTGGTTTTTCATATTTTTACTTCTTCAATTCTTGATTATTTCTTAAAATTTTTGTATTTTTGTGACTTTTACAACTAGGTCCACTTGTTGAATTCATTAGTTTTTGATTCTATGAAAGAAATTGAAAGTTTCTATGAATATGTGCTGGAATTATATGATGATTTGGCATGGAATTAGAGCTTTAAATTGTTTATATGTTGATTTTATTGAAAGAATTGAATAGAAAGTGAATGTTTGGGACCTAAGTGTAAAAGAGTTTGAAGTTAGAGTTTTATGTGAAAATTCTGAATTTCAATAGTTATGAAATAACTTATAATGTCTAGTAAAAGTATTAATTGAGAAAATTATCTTAATTTAGGGGTTAATTGAGCAAGGACTGAATTGTATGAATTGTGAAATTTGGGGCAAAATAGAAATCAACATTTTGGACAGCAGCAGTAGTCTAACTTTTAAAATTCACCAAAAATTGTAGAAATGGAATTAGAGGATGAATAAAATATTAAATTAAAGCTTATTGAGTCTAGTTTCTTATAAAAGAAATGATATAAGCAATGGAATTGTAAATCATGAGATATGATAAATTTTGTGAGACAAGGTCAGAATGATTTTGGGTTCCCCTGTTCTAATTTTGTAAAATCATAAAAAATTGGAAAAAAATAATTATGGGATCAAATTTATATGTTTATAATCCTGAATAAGTCTATTTTCAAGAAAAACAAACGGAAACATCATTAAAATTCTGTACGAGGAGATAATTAATTTTTAGTGAAGAAGGGTCGGAACTGTCAGACAGCAGAACAGGGCAGACTTCAATGAATAAACTGTATTAATTGGCTTAACCAAAAATTATGACATTTTTATGGTCAGAAGATATGTGAGTCTAGTTTCAGGGAAAATTTGCGGACCTTAATTTGGAGTTCCGTAGCTTTAGATATAAATAATGTAATGACTATGACACGGGTTGATAGCTTGAATATTCACATAAGTAATTAGTGAAAATTATGGATAAGGTTACTTACAAGTGTGTTATTTATACCAAGGATGTGGATGGAGAGGAGGAGGAGGAAAAATATATGAATGACTCATGTATAAATTGATCACATGCCCGATTATAATCGATAAGTGTTGGATTAGAAATGATATAATATTTTATTTGGAATATTTATTATGAAATTATGATTATCGTTATAATAGAAAAATTAAACTTGTGAGTTTATATGGCTAAATTTTAGTGATTATTTGTTAATTTTATGAATTTAATGATGTGTTATTTCATATGTATTGATGATAAAACCGTGAATAATGTAAAAGCATGAAAATTGAATAAATGATCAAATTGAACATTTCAGTTCAGTGACAAGATGAATTGAAGGAAAAGATCATGGTTGGACCATGGCAACAAGTGATAAGTGATAGCTTCGGCTACACTTATCTAATCAAGGACAAGTGAAAGTGATAAGTGATAGCTTCGGCTACACTTATTTGATCAATGACAAATGAAAAGTGAAAAGTGGTAGTTTCGGCTACCTGATCAGTGAAAAGTGGTAGCTTCGCTGCACCGATCGATGAAAAGTGGTAGCTCCGGCTACCTGATTAGTGAAAAATGGTAGCTCTGGCTATCTGATCAGTGAATAGTGGTAGCTTCGGCTACAAGTGACAAGTGACAAGTGATTTCCGTATAAGACCATATCTGGGATATGGCATCGGTGTGATATATGCTACTGTATAAGACCATATCTGGGATATGACATCAGTGAGATATGTGATTCGTGTAAGACCATAGCTGGGCTATGGCATCGATATGTGATATGTGATTACGTGTAAGACCATAGCTGGGCTATGGCATCGATATATGAATATGTGTAAGACCATAGTTGGGCTATGGCATCATTATGTGAAGATGTGTAAGACCATAGTTGAACTATGGCATCGAGAAAACGAAGTACTCAATTCCGTAAGATGTTCACTAATTTGAAGAAGTTTGGTAAGTATTACATGTAATTATGTGATATAAGAAAATACGAGTTGATGAGACATGAGCATAAAACTTGGTTGATGAATGAGTTCATTTGTAATTATATATTTCTACGCCTTGAGTGTATTATCCGTATGAATGGGTATTCCAAATGAGTTAATAAGAAAACTTCTAGTATGAAATAATCTGAGTTCGAAACAAAATATCATGAAAACGTACTTGAAATACATTGGTATGTCTTGTATATGCTATTTGAATTCATAATGTGGAAAGTAAATGTATGTGGAAATATGAGATGATGTTATCTGTACATGGAATTTATTGATGAATACGTACATCCAAATTTATATGATAGATTTTAGTGAACATTGAAATTGCGCTCAATAAGTGATTTGGCAATTTAAAATCGTGATTGGTAGGAAGAGTTAATGAATTGCATATTTATGAATTGTTACACGTATTTGTCTGAAATACGAGGAAGTGATAGTAATTGATACATGGAAATATGAAACTATGATATATATAAAAACATGGAATATGTTTGATAAATGTGTTCATTCATAATTATGGAATTTATGTACCTCATGTGTGCTATTTGCATAAAGATGATATCTTAAATACTTTGCTGCAAAAAGCTTAAATATGAAATAGTATGAAATCGAAACAAATTGTTATGAAAATGTATTTAAATTATCTGTAAGTGTTTCGTGCTTCTTGATAATGCCTCGTACTCTATTCTGGCGACGGATACGGGTAGGGGGTGTTACAGAGGTGGCAAAATGTTCTCTAAAAGTGCACCTCGTAGGACACTCTTTCAACCTGTATAGCAGCCAAATCACCTGAAAACTATAGTACGAAATTATAATTTTATTATCGATCTAATACTAAATTTCAAATTCTTACATAAATTTTATATAATTTAAAAATTCAAAAACTAACACTAGCTTTCAATCATTGATCTAATAGTAGCTAGATATCTTTGAGCTCGTCCGCTATACCAACATGACTCGCCTCATTGTTCCACTAATTCAAATAATATGTTATTTAAAAAATATAAGAATGAAAAAAATATTATGATAACTATATAATCAAATGAATTTTACCTTATTACGAGTGGAAAAAATAAAAGGTGTTTATTCGGGAATGTAAAAATGGTAGCTGGTACCATGCTCATGACTGCAGGAGTATACAACCACTAATGTTAACTTTTTTGTGGTTGTGTCACCCGATCTCGGTATAATGTGGCCAATACAATTGATCTCCAACTGAGTTGCTTATTTTCTTTCAAGTTGATGAGTTGTAGTAGCCACCTTAAATGTATCAGCAATTGAGATTTATCAAGCATTAGAAGACCCCCGATTAACCTCAAGATGAATGCTTGGGCGTATTGTTCTCTTTTAAAGGCACTTGCGGAGTTGTCTATATAATTGAAATTTTCTTCCAACCATTTCAGCTTTATCTGATTACTAAAAAACTTGTTTGGCACATTGCCTAATAGTTGTTCGCAAATTGCGCTCCAACTGAAAATGATCACTACCCCCGTAACGACTGGCCCGTCCACCAGTAAATTGAGTTGTAAAGTTACGTCCTCAAGTGTAATTGTACACTTACCACACAAAAGATGAAATGTATGTGTTTCAGGTGTAACACCCCTAACCTATATCCGTCACCGAAACAAGGTTACAGAGCATTACCTAGATTTACAGATCAAATACAAATATTATTATTCACATCAGAAATCAATCTTATACAATTATATTGTCCCTTATATGAACCCTCAAGGCCCAAATTATGCATTAGTAACAAGTCGAGACTAAATCGGGAACTCAGAGAATTTTTTCACAAAATATCAAAGTTTTTCTAATATGCAAGGGACACATGCCCATGTGGTCAGGCCGTGCGTCTTAGGCCGTGTGGGCATTCGAAATAAGGACACATAATTGTGTCCTTGTCCGTGTCTAAATTAGGGTGTTCTCTGACTTGGGTCACATAGCCAAGCCACATGCCCGTGTGCTAGGTTGTGTGAATAATTATGAGCATTCTGTTTCACAAATTTACAGATGCAGGGGACACACGGCCAAACCACACGCCTATGTGCTAGGCCGTGTGTCATAAACGGCTGAGACACACACACGGCTGAGACACACGCGCGTGTCTCTGCCCGTGTGGACGAAAATATGTCATTTCTAAGCCACATTTCTCACCTAATTTGTCTTCCACCTACATTAACATTTTAACACATTCACAAACCAATACAAGTCATTCAAACCAATCCAAAACTAAGTCTTAAGCATGTCATATTTTCACATTATCTTATCATTCAAATTACCCTATTGATCAAAACATATATTTTCTTACTTATACCAAATGTACTATCTCAACTTAATCTTTCCAATTAATAGCTCTTTATAAGCTTCCTGTTATATGGCTTGAGAGAGGATTTCCCAATTATGTGCTTTAAAGAGCACTCTTAAATATGAATTGATAGATTTCTGATTTGTACACTTCAAGTATACTACCTGTGCATCCATCAATGTTTTCAATAATTCAACGGGCAAAATCCTGACATGAGAAAATATGAACACGAAATGAATTATTACACATATCTTCCTGAAATACATGAAAATGATAATACATGATATATGGAAATATGAGATAATGCTATATGAACTTGGAATTTGTTTGATGAATATGTTCGTCTATGATTATATATTTGTATATCTCAATCATACTACCTATGTAACCATCGACATTTTGATTAATTTAATTGGCAAAGTTCCAACATGAAATAATCTGAACTCGAGACGAATTATTATGAAAATATACTTGAAATACAAGGATATGATTTGTATATGTTATATGAATACATGATGTGAAAAGTATATGTACATGGAAATCTAATTATTATTGAGCCCATATATGTTTCTTGATATTTATATGAAATATATGACTAACAAGGGTGCTGAGGATATGTGTTAGGGCTCGTGATCAAGTTGATTGAATGTGCCTTGTATGTTTATATTGAATTTAAATGAGTGGTAAGTTAATTACCATGATATACGAGATTACTAAGCATTTCATGCTTACTCTGTTTTATTTTTCCCTATTCTATAGTAATTTGGAGGCTCGTTGGATTGGAAGCTTGGTGGAGATCACTCACACTATCCATCAACCCATTTCAGTATATATATGGTAAGTCAATTATGGTTTTAATGGCATGTATAGGTTAATTGGCCAATATCGGCATATAAATGCTTTAATTGTAACCAGCCATTAGAATGGCTTGTGATGGATATGTTTGGTATGTGTTTGAAATGATTGATTGATAAAAATTATATTGGCATATTAATGATTGAATTAAGTTAGCATATTTGATAAGATATGCATATATGTGAACTTGGCAATTTAAGTAAGTGTGTATACTTGATTATATGAGGTATTATATCATGTATAGGACTTGATTTCGAGTTGGGTTAAGTGACCTATAATAGGTTGTGAATGTATTAAAGTGTTGGTGTAGGAGGATGACAAAATAGGGTGAGAAATATGGCTTGGAAAATAGCCTATTTTTGTCCACATGGGCATAGACATGGGCGTGTATTTCAGCCGTGTGTCACACACGGCCTAGCACATGGGCGTGTGATATGACCGTGTGTCCCCTGCATCTTTAAAACTTCAAAACAAAATGCCCAAGTATTTACACACGGCCTAGCACACCGATGTATGGCTTGGCCGTGTGACCCAAGTCAGAGAGTTACACGGCTTAAGACACGGGCGTGTCCCTTGGCCGTGTGAACCATACGGCCTGACCATATGAGCGTATGACCCGGTTTAGTCACGACTCGTTTCTAATGCATGTTTTGGACCTCGAGAGTTCATATAAGGGACTTTATGTTTGATTTCTGATATGAATACTGTATGATGTGGAATATCGATTACTTGATCTGTAAATTTTAGTAATGCTCTGTAATCCTATTTCGATGACGGATTCGGGTTTGGGGTGTTGCATAATAGCTCAGAAAAGCATCCTGTTATTAGCCCTCTCGAGCTTCCCGTTATATAGTTCTTGTGAGCTTCTCGTTAATAGCTCTTCGGAGCATCCCGATCGGTTGTGATCCTGCATGTGTTGTGGACACACCGCAACTCTTATGAGCGTCCTGATATATGACTCTTCGTGGGCTTTCCGATTAAAGGCTTTTTGTGAGTTTCTTGATTAATAGCTCTCCGGAGCTTCCCGATATGGCTCGCTTGAACTTCCCAATACATGGCTATCCGGAGCTTCCCGTTTAATGGCTCTTCAGAGCTACCCGTTATTGGCTCGCATGAGCTTTCCGATTATGGCTCTTATGAGCTTCCTGTTATATAGCCCGGATAAGCTTTCCGTTACATGGCTCACATGAGCTTCCCGTTATATAGCTCGAGAGAGGGCTTCCCGATTATGTGCTTTAATGAGCACTCCCGAATATGAATTGACAGATTACATATTCATACACTTCGTGTGTATTACCGTGTATCCATCGATATTTCAAATTGTTAAATGGATAAAGTTCTGATATAAGTTAAGGTGAATTTTAAATGAGATATTACTTGTATACACCTGAAAACACATGGAAATATGATATTTGATGAGCTCATCCCTGATTCTTGATATTCACATGAAATACATGACTAACATGTTGATGAAGTTGTGTGTTTAGGCTATTAGCCAAATTGCTTGGATGCATTTTGTATGCTTACCTTAAATATAAATGACTGATAAGTTTATTTCCTATTATACGAACTTACTAAGCATTAAATACTTACTTTTTTTAATTTCCTCTGTTTTATAGTAGCTCGGAAGCTCGATTAAGTTGGAAGCTGGTTGGAGCCACATCAAACTATCCATCGGCTCATTTCGGTATAAATAGTAAATTAATTTCTGGTTAAAATGGCATGTATAAGTTTAAATGGCCGATGTTGGCATATAAATGTTTTGGTTGTAATTAGCCATTGGTATGGCTTGTAATAAATGTGTTTTGATATATATATTTGAGATAATGTCATGTTCGATATGAGTGTTAAGTATGGGCAATTGATAGTAAATTTCATAAGTATGTCTAAATGTATTTTTGGCCAAATAGGTAAGTTTGGATATATGGATTTATGAAGTAATATGTCATGCATAAGACTTGATTTTTGGCTTTGTTTAAATGTCTTGGATTGGCTTGTGTATGTGTTAAAGTGTTTATGCAGGTGGAAGACTAATTGGGTGAGAAAAGTGACCTTGAAAATGTCCTTGAAAATGGTCTATTTTCATCTATACAGGCAGAGACACGGACGTGTGTCTCAGCTGTGTATGTGACACACGGCCTAGCACATGGGTGTGTAGTTTGGCCGTGTGTCCTCTACATCTTTAAAATTGAGAAACAGAAGGCCCAGGTATTTTTTACACGGCCTGGCACACGGCTGTGTAGCTTGGCCGTGTGACTTAAGTTAGAGAGTTACACGGGTACTAACACGAGTTGGGACCCGGCCGTGTGCCCTATTTCGAATGCACACACGGCCTGTGACACGAGCGTGTTTATTGGCCGTGTGAGCCACACGGCCTGACCACACAGGCATGTGTACCCTGCACCTAGGAAAAATTTTAAAATTTTGTGAAAAATTCTTTGAGTACCCAAATTAGTCCCGACTTATTTCTATTGCATATTTTGGGCTTAGATGGCTCATATAAGGGACTTTATGAATAATATCTCACGTGAATGTTAAATAATATGAAATGTTTGTATTTGATCTGTTTATTCCGGTAATGCTCTGTAACTCTGTTCCGGTGACGTATACGAGTTAAGGGTGTTACATAAAATCTCCTCCCCGGATTTAAATCTCTCCATGAAGTGTCTCTTGGAGCTAACTTATTGCAGTGACATTTTACTACTGGTCCATTGTAGAAATACTCCCTTCGCGATGAAGTAACAATATTTGCATATGACAATTTTTTCTTCGAACCATGCGTTACCCCACCTTTAGACTGACTATTCAAACTATGTGAATCCATGATTTCAGACGACAAGGAAGAAAATAAAATTTCTGGAAAGATTATGGATTTCACGATTTGGTTCTAAGGGATTAAGGATGTAGAAAAATCCCTTAATCAATAAGTCAAAAAGGAGATTGTTGAAGATTTTAGGGATTCAATTAAGATTTCAGATGTTATGGATTTGGAGAACTTCATGATTTGGGTATTTTAGAATTTTGGAAAAAAAATTGAATTTGGGATTTGAGATGATTTGGGGATTTATGGTTTTTTTGTTTTATATTTATTAAATTTGTTTTTTTTTTGCCACGTCACGTTATTATTTTAATATTTGCCACGTCATCAGTCAACTGGAACACCACATAGACCAATTTTTTTACGTGCTATTACTAACGGTTAGCTGACTGTTACCATTCTAACTGGATTGATGTCTGAAAAATCCATTATGTTGAGGGTCGATTTCAGAAAATCAAAAGTTTAGGGGTATATATCCGAAAGCCCCCAAGGATGTGGGTTTTTTCTGCAATTATGCCCTAATTTTTTCCTAAAATCGGCATATATATCAAATCTAGTTATAATTTTTTAACTGAATTTTTACGTAAGCTGAAAATAAGGAAAAATAGTAAAAAAATTACGATGACGCAAATCCCAAACCCAGTGAACTATCGTTTTTTAAGGAAGACTGGATCAAAATTTCTTTTCTTAGAAAAAAGGAATCCTTTGAGACGGACATGTTGGTAGAAAGTATGGTTGAGCGAGAGAGTTGGCTGTTTATCCTCCACGACATGCATACTTATATATGTATAATAATTTACCCTGTTTGTAAAAAGCAATAGGCATCCGTATTATTTTCTATCATAAGTCATTGCCGAAGACCATGGTGCATGAAACTCATCAGTGTACCCTGTTGAGAACCAAGACAGTTGGCACCCATGGTCCTTGAGCAATTTCTTTTGATTATATAGATTTCTTGTTGTACTGTTTTCTTTTGTTTTTGTTTATTTTTCGGCTACCCTAGGTTGATGAATAATATATAATTATTTAATTACCTTGGTGGGATCTCTGGGACTTGTTTATCTAAGGAAGGTTTATGCAGTACCTGGTCCTTACAACTTGTTAGAAAAATGGAAACATCTGGCCATTTTGAATTTGCATAAACCTTGTTCACCTTGAATTTCTGTAAAAATATTTTGATCCCTTTAAATTCTTTCCCATTATTGAATTCGAATTGCAGGTTGGGGGTTGACCACTTCCTGTTTTTCTTTTGGCTTTGTCCCAATAAAAAACCAAAAGTTGGATAAATATTTATAATTACTTTTTTTTCTTTTTAGATAAATTTTTTTTAGGAAGTTTGAACTTGCTACTCACCAGTTGCTTGTTGAGTAGCCACAGTGTATTCATGGGAGTTGGTGCCATTTTAAGTTTGTGGAGCAATATGGGAAAGTTACCCCTTTTAATGTTCTTCAAAGATTCAAGGTATTCTTCATCTTCCAATCAGTATGATTATTATTATTTTAAATTTTCTTTTTTATTATAATACCTTATAATAATTTTGCCAGAAATGTTTTGAAGAGGGATGAACTAGGCTCAGAAATAGTAAATATCGCAGTACCAGCAACACTTGCTTTATTGGCAGACCCTATTGCTTCTCTAATTGACACGGCATTCATTGGCCGTATAGGTTTGTGCTCACTTTCTTCTCCCCTTGTTATCATTATAAGGACTTAATATGAGTGCGTATGTATTCGATATGACTATCTCACCTTTTTTTCATATATTATTAGGATTATACCTCTATTCATACACATGTTCGAATATGTATCAAGATTATGGAAGTTTGAATATTTCATGCATAAGCAAATATTTTGTTTTAACTACAATTTGGAAATAGAAGCTAGGCATCACACAGAAGATATCCATCCTACAG
Organism: Gossypium longicalyx; assembly: GCA_025698465.1. Classification (NCBI taxonomy): domain Eukaryota; kingdom Viridiplantae; phylum Streptophyta; class Magnoliopsida; order Malvales; family Malvaceae; genus Gossypium; species Gossypium longicalyx. The sequence goes on along the minus strand of CM046995.1, from coordinate 3,955,601 downwards.
GGTTTGCCAATTTACAAGTCATTTAATATAGTTTCTGTATCATCAGTGGTTTGATCTGTTTGCCATATATGTAGCTAATGTTTGTGATTCTCAAAAACCATTTGGTTTCTCTACATGATTATGCATCCATGAGATTATTTCATAAATAAAATGTTTTCTTTAATGATTTGATTACAGAGCTAATACTGTATCAGTTATAATATATATCTCTCTTTTCGTATAGGTGCTGTGGAGTTAGCTTCTGTAGGAGTTTCGGTTGCAATTTTTAATCAAATATCAAGAATTACCATGTTCCCACTAGTCAGTATTACTACTTCTTTTGTTGCTGAGGAAGAAGCTATCTGCAAACCGACTACCGAAGCAGAGCAAGATGCAAACCCGGAAAAGGAAAGTGATGTCAACCAGGAATTGGTGCCTCTAACTGGTATGCTTTCCACATACTCTCTCCCTGCTTTTGTTCAAGTTCTTTACAAGTGTTGATTATATCTGCTACATATAGCATTTTTCTGCTTTATCTATAATTTTAATAGTGATAATATAAATGTCTCATTTGTAGGCAATGGTAACGTGAAAAAAAGCCAGCCTGATGGCAACAGTAAAAAGCATGTACCATCAGCATCTTCAGCTCTGGTTATTGGTAGCATGCTTGGGATACTTCAAACTTTATTCCTCATTTTCGCTGCTAAACCTCTCTTAGGTTATATGGGTGTAAATTCTGTGAGTGTTCATATAGTAATTCCCTTGTAGCATTTTAAACATTGTTTCTCTGGTTATTGATACTACTTTTGCTTTTTTCCAGGAATCTCCTATGCTCAATATAGCCCAACAGTACTTAACATTAAGATCACTCGGTGCTCCAGCTATTCTTCTCTCATTAGCTACACAAGGGGTTTTCCGGGGATTAAAGGATACTAAAACTCCCTTATATGCTATCAGTAAGCAAGCTTTCTATTATCGGCTGCCATTGTGAAACCAGTTTTAAGGAATCTTATTATTCATCACATTTTGTGAGTAAACTACCCCTCATAGTTTTTTGCAATTGCCAATGCAGTCATTGGAGACTCGATGAATGTTATTTTGGACCCTATATTGATGTTCGTACTTCGTCTTGGTGTCAAAGGTGCAGGCATTGCTCATGTAGTTTCTCAGTAAGTTATTTTCTGGTTCATTGGCTGTCAACTGTCTGGTCTTTTAATGCATCTTCATCTGGTTTAATCACTTAATGCATCATATTTGTAGGTATTTAATCTTTCTCATACTCCTTTGGAGATTAGCCGGTAAAATCGAATTGTGTCCGCCGAACTTTAAAGAGCTAGAATTTAGTCGATTCCTTAAAAGTGGTGAGTGGTTTACTTATGGTACTTAACAAACTCAAAAAGAATGTTTAATTGTTTAAAGTAAAATCAAATTTAGTGGTTCAGCTTTTGCCAACTGATTTAGCTTAACTTCTGCGAGAAAGAAAATGATATAGAACACTTGCAGGACTATGATATCTGTGTGCTGTCACTACTTCAGGATTTCAGCTATTGATTAAGGTAATATCTACAACATCCTGTGTGACCGTCGCAGCATCATTAGCAGCTCGGCAGGGACCAAACTCAATGGCTGCATTTCAAGTTTGCTTGCAGATTTGGCTGGCAACCTCTTTGCTTGCTGATGGATTGGCTGTTGCAGGACAAGTAAGCTTTCATTTCAATTCAATCAGTTACCTATACATGATGTTTGCCCCTCTGCCTTGCCTTCATCTCTAACCCCATAAAAACAAGCTGCAATTTACATACTTCCCACGTTTTTTCCAGGCAATCCTTGCAAGTTCATTCGCAAAGAAAGATTACGAGAAGATAGTGGCTACCGCTTCCCGTGTGCTGCAGGTTCTAACATTAAACTTCACTTGTTTCACTTTCTTACAAACTCTATATTCTGCTTACAATTTCTATCTGCAGATTGGTGTTCTGTTGGGGTTTCTGCTATCATGTACTCTAGCAGCTCTATCACAATTTGCTGCTCAACTATTTACGAACGACAGGGATGTTATGCAACTCATGAACCTCAGCTTTCCTGTATAGCTCTCTTCCTTCATAAAAGTATCTACAAAAAAAAAAAAAAAAAAGAAAAAAACATTTTTATCTTTCTTCAAATGCTAACTTGTTCGATCATCAACATTTTCTTGCCAATATAGTTCATTGCAGTAACTCAACCTATTAATACTTTAGCCTTTGTTTTCGATGGAGTTAACTATGGAGCTTCAGATTTTGCCTATTCAGCTTACTCCATGGTTAGTTCAATTATAACCCACTTCTGCATGTGAATCAAACAGTAATATCCAACAAAGTTAAAAGCTTTTTTCTATGTCTTCATATAATTTTCTTGTCATTTTCTTAGGTTTTGGTTGCTGTTGTGAGCATCTTTTGCTTGTTCATACTGTCCTCCAGCAGTGGCTATATTGGTATCTGGATTGCTTTGACCATCTTTATGAATTTGCGTGTGTTTGCTGGTCTTTTGAGGTAATATAATTCATCTATGGTTTCATTTATTTTCCATGGTGTTTTCTGATCAACCAAACAGAAAATTTCACTTGGTTTTTTATTTGGGAAAGTTCTGTATGATTCTAATACTTCTCCATTAACATTGTTCATCAGGGTAGGCACTGGTACGGGGCCTTGGAGTTTTCTTCGAAACTGACTGCTACAACCCTGCATTTTTTGTGGTGTAACATCCAATTATTCCGAAGTTGATCAGGGTTGGACTCCAAATTGTGACAACTTGTGTTCTTTATTTGGAAGATTCAATTCATTACTTAATGGAGTAAAAAAATTGCCATTGACTTTAATTCTTATAAATTTTTTTTGAAGTTTTACCATTTATTAATATACACTAATTAAAGGCCAAGAAGGAAAGAATAATTGTATTATAATTTAAAATTAACTATTAATCTTATTTGATAAATCCATAATATTTTTTTTGACAAAAAGATAAAGCTAAGTTAATTACATAGCGACATTCTGAGCAGAAGGACTACCTTTAGACTTATCCATATCAATAAAGGTGCGAACCATTGTGGGGGAAGATCAAACACTTGCAAGTTGTCTTTCTCGATCAATGCTTGTTTAGCTAAGCAATCCACAATATTTGATAAAAGGATAATTATATTACATGTGGGTGCTTGTTATGATATAAGAGTTTCATTTAATATTTTATTTAATTAGGTTGATTGAGTCTCGGCTCAATTGGTATTGGCATTGTTCTCTATACATAATGACGTGGGTTCAAGTGTGCTGAAGTGTATTATCCTCTTATTTATGGGTTGAGGAGGGGTTATGGGTAGTTCTAAGCATTGTGTAAAAAAAAAGATATGATTAGAACATATAATGAGATTATTCATATATATATTTAATTCAATTGTATATGAAAGATATAATGATTTATTTGGTCCTCTAATTTCATATTAAAAAGTTGATTTTAGTTCATCTATTTTTTGTCTTGTATAATTATTAAACTTGTATTTTTTGTCAAATCACCCCAAAATAAAAGGAAAAATTAATGGTTTTTAACTTTGTTGATATGGCATACATGTGGACTGTCATATGCATAACAAGTCAGCATTTAATTAATTTTTTAAATTTTAAAAAATTTAAAAAAATTATAAAAAAATTTAAAAATAAAAATCATTAAAATTATAAAAATATTTTTTAAATTTAATTAAATACTAACGTGATAATCCACATGTATGCCAAGTTATGATTTGACAAACAAACAAGTTTAAAGCTTAAAAAAAATTGAAAAATAAAATAAGAACTAAAATGATTTTTTTTATAAAATTAGAAATCCAAATTAATTATTATACCAAAAAGAAATTTGTTAATAATTAGCTAACTATTAATGTAATTTACCCTTAAATGATTAATAAAATAATATTATTTTATAAATTTCAGAACTTAAATGGATAAAAATCATATCCACACATCTATATATATATATATAATCAACTTCATATAGAGTCTTTGGGGTAATTTAAGCATTTAAAAATTTAATAAGGATACTTTTTATATAAAATATAAAATCAACTTCATATAAAATCTTTAGAATTAATAGAGTAATTTAGGTATTTAAAAAATTAATAGGGGTATTTTTTTAAAAAAAAATATTTAATTAGATTGGTATAATTTTATAATTTTAACTAAATCTTTTCATTGAATAAATTATTTAAATTTGTTCACATTCAATTAATTTGATAATTGTTACAAATAATCTATAAATTTCCAAATTCTAATTAATAAACACTATGATAGAATATTTTACCCTTTTTTATTATTATCAAAATTTCATCAATAATCTCTTCTATTTTTGAACCCCTAGAACTTAGATTATGTGTAATATATATTTTTAATTCTTACAAGCGCCTTATGAAATAAATAGTGTCAAATTGTAACATTTTATTTTTATTAATATTTAAATTAATAGGGTTTTAAGAATGTATTAAAAAATTTTATTGTATTTAATTTTATATATTAAATTCTTTGAAGGTTATAGATTTTTTCTTTTAATTACATGTAGATCTAATTATGGACCAGATTAATGTAAATTTTTAGGTCTGTTTTCTAGGTTAGGCTAAAAAAATAGGTCTAAAATTTTATTCAAGTTCGGCCTAAATAATAATACTAAACTCGAGCCCGGCCTGACCTGTTCATAGTAATTTTTTTTATATAAAAACAAATTTAAAAAAATATAATACATCAAATAATCAAATACACTAAAAATATTAAAATACAAATTAAAAATAGTAGTAAAATTAATATTAAATAAAAAGTTATACAATATCCAAACAATAACAACAAAATAACATCAAAACAAAAACAAAACTTATAGACAAATTTGGGCCGGGCCCGGGAAAAAAACTTACATTTTAGGTTTGATTTTCTTTTTTCTTTTTGTAGCAACCCTTTTAAATAAGAATTCTTCTTCTTTCTTTTTATTTTTTTTAATTTTTAATTTTAATTATATTTTAGGTTTGATTGTACTATTTTTTACAATGGCAATAGTTTATTTATTTTTCTTTTGTTTATTTATGGAATAGTAACAAATAATATCTTCATTATTTTCGTGGTAACGCATTCAGTATTTTAGAGATTTTTTATGTAAAATAAACAGAATAATTTAATGAAATTATCTAGAAATATTCAACTGAAATTCTACAAACAGCTGTAGTATTTTATTCTTGTCGAAAGTTGAAAGTCAGTTCAGCGATACCATCTACTTCCACGTTCTCTTTTTTAGAAATATGTTCAAATTCTCAAAGACTTATTTTTAACAGAAATTATTGAATACGTCTGATTAAAGTTGAATGATATGTATTAGAAGATATAAATGCATAATTTCTCAAACCTTGTGAGTTTATAGGTTACTTTTATTTTTTGTTATAATCTTTCTTGTTGATGTAAGTGATATGTTATTGAAATTTTCATTCTAATTTAAAATAATAGGTTGCATTATCCACTCATATTTGTTTTAACCTCAAGCTTATAGTCTATTCTACACGTGGGTGTAAAATTATTCCTTATATTACATGTGGTTCGGTTCGACTCGAAGGCTTGCTTAAAAAGTAGGAGAGTTTGGGTAAAAAAATAAAGTTTGTTTAGAAAACGGGTCGAGTCTCAGGTAAAGTTTTTGTTAGTTCGGCCCGATCCAAATTTGTAAAAAAAAAAAAAAGCTGATGTTTTGCTGCCATTTCACTATTATGTTGCTAGTATTTTGTTGTTATTATTTGGATATTATATAACTCTTATTTTATTATTAATTTTGCTACTAACTTGCACCTATCTTTGTGTTATTTAAGTATAAAGATTTTTTTAAAAATTTATTTTCAATTTATTGAGAAACATTTATTTTAATTTTTTGCATATATATATTTTAAAATAATATAAAAAATTTAATACGATCGAATTTGGATAAAATTTTAAGCCAATTTTTCGGACCTAACTTATTAAATACACCTAAAATTTTTATCAAAACCTCTCCTAACCCGACTCAAATCTAACTACATGGATTCTATTAAATTACTATGTGACAATCTCAATCTTTTCACCATAAATTAAATACTAACTTTTGAAAACTGTGAAACTTTCATAATCAAATTTTCTTATTATGTATCTATTTAATTTTAAACTAATTAAATATTGGTTAAGATAATTATGGATAATAAAAAATAACTATAATATTTTTTTTGGAATTGAAACAAATTTGAAACAATTTTAAATTTAAGTTTCTCTTTCATAAAACATTGAAATAAAATTTAATAGATTTAAAAATAATTTTTTATGATTACTATCAAATGATGGAAATGATTTTATTTTTTTAATATATAAAAAATTAACAATGTAATAATTAAAATTAAAATTAAAAAAATGGCCAAAAAAATAAAAATATTTTGAGATTTTGATTAGTTAATCTAATATATCTTAAACTCAATGCATTATATAATCACATTGCATTACTGGTATATAACTTAACTTCAAAATGTGCAATACATTGCATCATGAAGGCAAGTTGGATAATTTAGGAAAAAAAATTACTTAGTGTTATTGACTTATCATTTAACAAATGCCTCAAAAATGCAACCACTAATTCTCTTGAGAGGTCACAATTATTGTGAACAAACACTTTAATATAATGACGAGGAGCACATTTTTTTATGTTATTAATACTTGTACTTGCTCTTTTTAGGACTTGGTAATATGCTTTAGGTTGTTTGGATAATAAATCTCATTTCTTTAGGGATATTTATCTGTTTGATTTATTCAAAGGTGTTGAGTCATGGATTCATTTCCTTTCTCTTTTCAGTTGTGATATACGACTATAAAAAGTTATTTTCTCTTTCAATAATTGATATTCAATTCTTTTCAAAATTCTCTTTACCTTACATTTGGTATCAGCGCTTCCTCATGAGACCTGATTGATTTAGAAGTGGCAGCTCTTTACATGATATTTCAGGTGATTAAAGATGGCAACAAAAAGTTCATTTGTGTAGCCTGCTGTTCCAAAATTTGATGGACACTATGACCATTGGACAATGCACATGGAAATCTTTCTATGATCAAAAGAATATTGGATCATAGTGGAAAATTGGGTATATGCAGTCGCAGAAGGTAGAGCCCTAACAAAGGCAGAGAAGAAATAGGTCGAGGATCAGAAGCTGAAAGATTTGAAGGAAAAAAAACTATCTATTTCAAGTATTAGATCGTTCAATCCTTAAGACAATCCTTAATAAGGATACATCCAATAGTATATAGGATTCTATGAAACAGAGATTTCAAGATGCAACAAGAGTAAAACATGCACACCTACAGGCTCCGCGAAAGAAATTTAAGATTCTTGAAATGAAGACTAGTGAATCTATCAATGAATATTTTGCTTGAACTCTCACAATAGTCAAGAAGATGAAAACAAATGGTGAAAACAAGACAAATGCTAAATTGGTCTCAAAATTTCTGAGATCAATGACTTCCAAGTTTAACTATGTTGTGTGTTCCATTGAGGAATCTAAAGACATAAGCATCTTGACTATTGATGAATTACAAAGTAGCTTGTTGGTGCATGAGCAACGCATCAACATGAGTTCTTTAGTTGATGAAGCACAAGCGTTGAAGATTTCTTCTAGGGAACAGTTTGGTTCAAGAGGTCGAGGCCGATATGGTTACATAGGAAGAGAAAGAGGGAGAGGCAGGAAGAGTCTTGATAAAGTCACTATGGAATGCTACAAATGTCACAAATTAGGACATTTTCAATGTGAATGCTCAAGCAAAGAGGCAAACTATGCAGAAACTCAGGAAGAAATACAGTTGATGGCATTTTTAGATGCAAAAGATGATAATAAAGAGGATACATGGTTCCTTGATTCGGGATGTAGCAATCACATGGAAATAAAGAATATTTTGTCAATTGTGATGAAAATTATAAAGATACGGTGAAGCTAGGCAGCAATACAAGCTTGGTTGTAACACGAAAGAGCAATGTAAAATTTACAGTGGATAGAATGGTGCAGATCATCACAAGAGTTTTTTATATGCTAGAATTGAAGAATAATTTGTTGAGCGTAGGGAATTGCAAGAGAAAGGACTGGTTGTTCTATTTCAACATGATAGGTGTAGGGTATATCACGCTGAGAAAGGGTTGATCATGGTTACAAAGATGGTTGCAAATCGAATGTTCAAGCTACATGTTATTACTACACTATCTGCTTGTTTTAGCACAACCTAGAAGAAAAAGGTTCAGCAGCTCTGGCATTACAGATATGGGTACTTGAGTTATAAAGGTATGAAAACACTTCAGTAGAAGAAGATGATCAATGGCTTATTAGAACTCAAGTCTTCATCAGAGCTTTGCAAGGAATGTATGGTAGGAAAGCAGCACAGAGCACTATTTCCAAAGAAAAGCACTTGGAGGGCGGCACAAATTCTTCAATTAATTCATGTTGATATCTATGGACCAATCATACCTGCTTTAAATAGTGGAAAAAGGTATCTGATTACTTTTATTGATGACTTCAGTATAAAAACTTGGGTTTATTTTCTAGCAGAAAAAGCAGAAGCTTTTGTTATTTTTCAAATTTTTAAAGTTCGTGTTAAGAAACAATCAAATTTGATTATCAAATGTTTGTGAACTAATGGTAGAGGAGAATTTACATCACATGAATTCATAAAATTTTGTGATGAAAATGGCGTTCAAAGACAACTAATAGCTACATATACGCGGTAGCAAAACGGAGTAGCAAAATGCAAGATCAGAACCATTATGAATATGGTACGCAACATGCTTTTCGCAAAGAAGATTCCGAAACCCTTTGGCTTGAAGCAGTAAATTGGACAATACATGTTCTAAATTGAAGCCTAACTCTTGTTGTCAAAGATCAGACACCAGAAGAAATATGGAGCGAATTCAAACCCTTAGTTGAGTATTTTCGTGTTTTTAGTTACATTTCTCATGTTCATGTGTCTGATTCTAAAAGAACCAAATTAAATGATAAAAGCATTAGGTGTGTTTTATTGTGGGGTTAGTACGGAGTCAAAGGCTTATAGACTTTACAATCTAAACTCAAAAAAATTATAATAAGTAGGGATGTTGTGTTCAAAGAAGATAAGGCATGGATTGGGATGGAAAGTATGAAAACACTGTTGTGTGTGACTTAGAATGGGGAGATTAGGAAAATACAGCGACTGAAATTAATGAGACTGAAAAGGAAGGCGAATTTAAAGTTGATGCAGATATAGGGAATCTTTCCTCTGATGTTTCAACTGGAGATAATGCTTATAGTACAGATGAAAAGAGAAACAGGGCACCATCGGCTTGGATGAGAGATTATGAGACTGGAAAAGAGCATTCTAAATAAGATAATGAAGCTTATTTGGTGATGTCTACAACTGACGATCCTGTTCAGTTTGAGGAAGCTGTTAACAGTGAAAAATAGAGGAGAGCAACGAATGCAAAAATGGAATCAATACAAAAAAATACATAGGAACTGACAGAATTACCAAATGGAGCAAAAAAGGTAGGAGTGAAGTGGGTTTATAAAACCAAATTTAATGATATTGAAGAGGTGTATAACTACAAGGCTAGACTTGTTGTGAAAGGGTATTTGCAACGGTATGGAGTAGATTATACTAAAGTATTTGCCCCTATTTCTCGTATAGAAACAATTCAACTGGTTGTAGCATTTGCAACTCAAAGAGGTTGGACTATCTACTAACTAGATATGAAATTAGTGTTTTTGCATGGTGAATTAACTGAAAATGTTTTTGTGGAGCAACCAAGTGGTTGTGTTTAGATGGGAAATGAGGGGAAGGTGTATAAACTAAAAAAAACACTTTATGGACTTAAGCAAGCTTCACGTGCTTGGTATAGTCGAATAGATGCTTACTTTATGAAAGAAGGATTTGAAAAATGCGATTATGAACATACTTTGTTCATAAAAAGGCGAGACATCAAAATGGTAATTGTTAGTTTGTATGTTAATGATTTTATTATTTTTGGTAATGATAAGCAGATGATAATTGAGTTCAGAAATTCTATGAAGAATAAATTTGACATGACAGATCTTGGAAAGATGAGGTATTTTCTTGGTATTGAAGTGTTGCAAAAATTTGATGGCATTTTTATTAGTCGAAATAAGTATGCATCAAAGGTGCTGAAACGTTTCGGAATAGATAAGATTAATCTTGTTCAGGTTCCATTAGTCCCTAGATTTAAGCTTTCAAAGGATGAAGATGGAGTCAAAATGGATAAGACTTACTACAACACGACCGGACATGATGTTTATGGTGAGTCTTGCTAGTAAATACATGGAAAATCCTACTGAGCTACATTTGTAGGTGGTGAAACGAGCTTTGAGATACTTGAAGGGTACCACTAAGTTTGGAATCTTCTATAAGAAGGGATGAGAAGATGAACTTGTTGCTTACACTGATAGCGACTATACTGGATATATAGAAGATAGAAAGAATACTCTGGTTATGTGTTTTTATTAAGCTCAGGAGCAATTTCATGGTATTTTAAAAAGCAACCAGTAGTTAGTTTATCCACCACAAAAGCTGAATTTATTGCTGCAACATCATGTGCATGTCAAGCGATATGGTTACAAAGGGTGTTGGCAAAATTGGACAAGAATCACGAGAAATTGATCACTATTTTTTGTAATAATAACTCGGCAATCTAGCTCTCCAAAAATCCAGTAATGCATAGTCGCAACAAACATATTGATGTGCGCTTTCATTTCCTTCGAGACTTGACAAAGACTGACAGCATTAAACTGGTGCATTGTTTCACAGGATTTGCTAGCAGATATGATGACCAAAACTCTTAAGCTGGATCAGTTTTGTAAGCTGAGAAGATTCTTGGGTGCCTGTGCAGAAGCTAAAATAAACTAAATGCTTAGAGCATTTTTAGTTTAAGGGAGGAATTGTTAGGATTTGATAATCTATTTTATGTTGTTTGGATAATAAATCTCATTTCTTTAGGAATATTTATTTGTTTGATTTATTTAAAGTTGTTGGGTCCTGGACTCCTTTTCTTTCTCTTTTCAGTTGTGATATACGGTTATAAAAAGCCATTTTCTATTTCAATAATTGATATTCAATTCTTTTCAAAATTCTCTTTACCTTACAGCTTTTCTATTCTGCTCAAGTTTGGCTGAGAAAGAGTTACGGGTTGTAAAACAAAAAAAATATGCTTATTTTGTTTTGTTTTGACCAATAATACTATATATAAAATAGAAAAATAAATATACGATAATTAATAAATAAAAGGTCACTTTATTTCGAAAAAAGACCTACGCTCCAGTTCCATAGCTTTGGGTCTACTATCCTGATCGTAATTTTCTTACCCCTACAGGGAAAGGTCTTTCCCTTTTAGATTTATTGTGAGCGAGGAGGGATTTGAACCCCCGACACTGTGGTTTGTAGCCACATGCTTAAATAAGTTTAAAATCCGTTAAAAACTAAATTCATCCCAATAAAAATAAATAAAAATTAATTTTATTTTTAAATATTAAAAATCAACCTCAAGAAAATATTCCTAATTATATTAGAAATTAGGGTAAATAACACTCAAAAGTGATTATAAAATAGAATTTATTCTATTTTAATTATTTTAATTATTTTTTAATTTATTCATTCTAATTAAGATAATTACTCTAACTAATCACTTCATTAAGATATTCTGTTAATCCATTGAATGAAAACACGCGTGGCACATTTTGTAATTTTGAATAAAATTTAGTTACTTTTTTTTTTATAATTATTTCAAAACAATTTTTTTATAACTTACTGGCTAGGATGGCAATGAGTTTATCATCCGAGTCAAGGAGAGCGACTATGTCGGACTCACCGATACTCGCCTTTTGCGAATCGGGGATAGCTAATGCAATCGGGACCGACATGTTGACGAAGGAACCATCGCCGAGCCGGAGCGAGTTAAGATGAAGAGTTCGGAGGAAATCAGTTTCCCTCGTGAACCCGGTTAACGGGCTAGCCCAACCTTTACTCAAAGTGTGAACACATTGCATGTCGATCGGAGTAAGCTTCACCTTGGGCAACGAAGTCGCTTCCCTCTTCTTCAACTCTCGCTCCAGCTGCGTCACGTGGAGGTTGACGAGTTTCTCGCCGTCCGGCTCGATCAAACCGGGCCGGATATGGACACATTTGGGGAAGGCAGCGGTCCGGGGTTTGAAAGAGGGAAACGGGGAGTTTGAAGGAAGGAACGAAATGGGTATTCAAAGATTTGGATTGAAACGAAGTTTGAATGAAAATGGCGGAAGCCATTGATGAGAGCGTTGATTGTGTTACAAGCTTCTCTAGATATATTAATATAAAATTTACAGAAAGGTCACCTTCACCATCTTCTTCAGGTGAAGAGAGTCAGGGGACTGGTTTTACCCCACAGGGCTCAACAATTAGCAATGAAGAAAGCTATTATACTCCGACTTCACGTTGATTAATGGCAGTTTGGTGGCTCCGGCCAAGACTGAAATGAATACAAATACTAAGTTTGGTCGTCCTCGTTCCAAAACAACATCTCCTAAAACAAGGCTTTTGGCTTCTTCACCCGAAATGAAGCATGTTATTATCCCTTCAATAAAGCAGCAGCCTCCTTCTCCTCTTCCTCCTCCACCGCCACCTCTTTAACAATCTCAAGCGAAATCCAAAAACAACAATGATATTAATTAAAGTGATTAAATTAAAAATAAATAAATAAAAATGATATGGATGTAATTTACCGAAAGAGGCGGGAAATATAAATCCTAAAAATTCGGAGAGTCGGTAAACACTGCCCCAATATTTCATCCACTTAAAGTTCCAAATTTCTTAAAAAGAAAAAAATGGAGAAAAGAGGAAATTTCAACGACATTTTAATTCTTTGTGGGCATTTCAACTTTCGGTTCCGTGGATTCTCCCTGAATCTGCGAAATTCGAAAGCCAATTCCGTTTCCGACCGAATCCTCGCCAAAAAGAAACGTAAATTCTCCTCATCCAAAATTCGGATTTAGCTGCTTGGTTTCGGAGAGGAATCGGAAAATTACAACAATGGGGACTCCAGAATTCCCTGATCTTGGAAGGCATTGCAGCGTTCAACATTGCAAACAAATTGATTTCTTGCCTTTCACTTGCGATCGCTGCGATCTGGTAAATATTCGTTTACCCTCACATTTATTGCATTAGTTAATCTTTATTTCTTAAACAAAATTTAAACCTATGTTGGATACGAATATTGCTTTTGAATGTTTGGTTAAATTCATGAATGTTGTGGATTTATAATCTATTTTTTAGAATTTAAAATTTTAGAATTTATGTTATTTTTAAAATTTGATCTGACAAACATATTATCATCAGCTTATTATTTTCATATATTATTGACTAAAAATTTAAAATTTGAAAAATATAAAGATTTAGAATAATCCGATTAGAGAATATTGAATAAATCTACAATTGTATGTATAATATAATGCTAGTAATTGAATTTAACCAAAGGATTGAACTATTACTATATAGGTTCGGACTAAAATTTTAAAATTCAAAAAGTATAAGAATTAAAATTTCATCAAAACATATTATCACATGTATAATGTCATGTTGGCTTGTTATTTTCACATATTACTTACTAAAAATCTAATTCATAGATTAATTACGATCATTTGTGTTAAGATTGAAATTTTAAATTTTAAAAATGATCCAATTGGAAAATATGGGATAAATTTAGAATTGCATGCATAATACAATGCTAGTAACTGAATTTAATTAAATTGAGTTAACTGTTCGGACAAAAAATTCAAAATTCTAAAAGTATATGGATTAAAATTGAGCAATTTGAATAGTAATGAGACTAAAATTGATCAAATCAGAGTACATGGATTAAATCTATAACTTTCGTAAAATACAAAGATAAAAAAAATTTAACCTAGAGTCATCCATGGGTTGGGCCATCCGACTAGGCTTGAAGGCTCGCCCGAAAATTGAGCGGGTTTGGATCAAAATATAGGCCTAAAATATAGGTTTGGACAAAGTACTGGTATATTTCACAAAAGTATCGATACCTTGATTGGTATCGATATAGTTTTAAAGTTTGATGTTTTGATAATTAAAGAAAAATTGCTTGATATCGATACCCTCCCAAACGTATCGATACCTCGTAGTAAGTATCAATACATTCCCTATTGTATCGATACTATAGTCTTTAATACAGACCGAGTTGATCTAGGCCTGAGTTTAGTATATATAATCTGGATTGGACTTGGACAAAAATTTAAGCCTATTTTTTTATCTGGGTTAAAATTTTTTTAGTACCAAGCCCTAATTTAAACTAAATGTTTGTGCGTTGATGGAATTATGGAACTATTTTCTTGACTTCTCACGGTGGAATTCGTTCTTTACAACCTATGATTTTGCAACAGTCATATTGCTTGGAACATCGAAGCTACATTAAACATCAGTGTTCCAAAGCTGGCAACAACGGCGTTACCGTCGCGATTTGCCCGCTATGTGCTAAAGGAGTTCGCTTAATTCCTAATGAAGATCCAAACATCTCTTGGGAAACACATGTGAATACTGAATGTGATCCATCAAATTATGATAAAGTTACTAAAAAAAAGAAATGCCCAGTTCGTCGTTGCAAAGAAGTCTTGACATTTTCCAACACAATCAAGTGTAAGGACTGTAGTGTAGACCATTGTTTAAAACACCGGTTTGGGCTCGACCATGATTGTCCCGGACCTAAGAAACCTGCAACAACATCCTCGTCTTTTTGGGCTACAAGTTTGCTTAATGTAGCTTCTAGTTTTCGGGAAAAGAGGCAAGTTGCGAGGGATGGGGCGGGGCTGCGACGTAGCAGCAGTGGCAGTGCTGGGCAAATGGAGGAATGCCCACAATGTAGGGTGAAATTTTCATCGGTTACCGCATTGGTGGAGCATGTGAAGAAGGTGCATGAGAGGAACAACCAGTCTCGAGTTCTTAAGATGTCTATTGATGTTTGCCCCAAGTGTGGTAGAGGGTTTCGTGATCCGGTCTCCCTTGTTGAGCATGTTGAGAAGGATCATGGCGGCACTTCCAAAGCATAAAAGGATGTTTGGCTTCAAATGGTGAATCCATTTTTTTAATGATTTTTCAACATTCCATTTGTTGGTTTCTTGTGAGAATTTAAACTTTAAGTTAAATAGAAGTGTTCATGACATAATTCGCATAATGTTAATTTTAGTTTTTAATTTTTAAAAATAGTCAAATTTATTCATTAACCTTTAAAAAAAGAGTTAAAATCTTTTAATAACAATATTAACTAAAATTTTAAATTTTAAACACGACAACTTGCATGACAATCCACGCGTACTCTATATTATTATTTTTTTTGAATTTTATGAACTATTTATAAATATTTTTATAATTTTTGAATTATTTGTTGACATCACATATAAGAAAATGATTTTATGTTAGTATGATGTTAACACGGGCTGTTATACAAGTTGTCAAGCTAATAACGTTTAAAAATAATGTTTTTTACTTAGCATTTCCATTAAAAAAATAATTTAACTTTTTTTTTAAAGTTAAGGGGTCAAATTTAACTAAAAACAGTAATGATCAAATTGACAAAAAATATAAACATTACTATTTTTAATAAGACAAGAGATACACGTTACCGAGATGACATTAATGAAAAGAACAATCATAAGCTTTGAATGATCATCTTTATAGACCATAAAATGGATATAAAAATAATCTTCTTTTGATATCTTTCACATCCATTTTACGATTTATATTTAAGATTCATAATTATTCTTTCAACAATATCATTTTTAAGATTTCTAAACTTAAATTATATATATAAAAAAAATGTTCTATAAAAAAGATAAATATTAAAAAAAACTATAAAAATAGCTAATTACCACAACCTCATCTCTTAAATTTATTTTTATTCATTCTTTTAATTTTTATTTTATTTAATTATTAACTATTTTTGTAACAGCCTGTTTTTCAGTGCTGTCAGAAATAATAGTTCCAGAACCATAATCCGACGTGTGAACATGTAAATATTATTATTTAATATTTATGAGTTAAATATAATATTATAGTAAATCTCGATCTGGTAAGTTTTGCTAATAGAATGATTAATTATAGTACAAGTGGTGCGTACTGAAAATCAATAGTTTTTAAAAATTAGGTATTGTGATCTCGTTTCTGTAAACCGAGCTAGTAAATATTTCTGTTAAATATTTACTGGGTTAATATATAGGTGAATTGAGTTTTGGTTCAGAAATTTTAATAATTTGATAATTAATTATGGAAAAAAGATTAAATTGTAAAAATAGTAAAAGTTGATTATTGAATTTTGGTTGTTAGTTGTAATAACCTGTTTTTTAGTGTTGTTGGAAATAGTGGTTCTGGGACCAAAATTTCGACTCGTGAATCTGTAAATATTATTATTTAATATTTACGAGTTAAATATAATATTATAGTAAATCCCGATCCGATAAGTTTTGCTAATAGAATGATTAATTATAGTACAAGTGGTGCGTACTGAAAGCTTTAAAACAAGTTCAGGTCCCAATCGAGCTTTCAAAAGCTCTAAAATAAGTTTGGGATTAAATGAAGACTAAATTAAAACTTTTGCAACAAAATAGGGCAAACAAGAAAACAAGGGTCACACGGGCTAACCACACAGTTGTGTGATCCCTGTTTTCATATTTTCCCTATTTTGTTGCAAAAGTTTTAATTTGGTCCTCATTTAATCTCGAACTTGTTTTAAAGCTTTCGAAAGCTCAATTGGGACCCAAATTAGTTTGTTAATCATGTTTTGTATAAATTATGAAATAAAAAAATTGATTTTTAAGTAGAAATTGCACGTGATGATCTCTATTTTCTATGGTAACATCTTGTAGTTCAGGTCTAGTAATTGGACCGGGTATTGAGTGTTACAAATTTTCTATTCTTATATATATTTTTTACTTTGTTACAGATTTGAATCTAGTGTGAATTTTTTCAAATCAATTTCTGTTCATTTTGAGTCAAATCGAATCTCAAAGTTTGGAATTCTGTATCTCTCATTATGATGATCTCCTATATGCATTTGACTTCTTTTGAGTTGGATTTTGGTAAAATTATCATAAATGTTCTTGTACTAAAAATTAGATTGTACTTATCCTCTTTACTTAAAAATAGACAAATTAATCATTGTAGGTTATATTAAAGAGCAAATTAGTCATTTTTATTAAAAATTTCATCAATTTCAACGGTTTAAAATTAATTTAGTTGATGGAAAAACTAGATAATTACACACGACTTGCCACGTTAATTTTTAATATTAGAAATACATAAAAATTTTAATATTGATCAAGCCATCGATTCTCGATTCGATCTGATCAATTTGATCTTCGGTTTAGTTCAATTAAATAAATATTAAAAGTTATAAAATTTTTAAAATATAAAACTCAATTCAAATACTGATTCTTTTTCTTGTTCCAGATTAATATTTCGATTGATTTCTAATCTAACCAATGAACATGATGCAAATTCAACAACTTTAATCATATATCATAACTTGTGCTTTTTTTTATACATAGATTAAGTAATGATAATTTCTTATTATATTATATTGCGACAATTTATCTCGAAATAAAATAGCTATAAATAAATGTTATTATTATTATTATTATTATTATTTATTCCTATAATGATAAGATATATTGTGTTTATAAGGAGAAAACGATAGATTGGGAGATGGAAATTATAAAAGAGAAAAAAAAAGATTCCAAATAATAATACCGTTGAAAGTGTTGAAAGTATAGGTAGGCTGTAGGTGTTGAACTCATATAGCGGTAGGATTTTAATTGTATTTTAGCATATATTTTTAGAAAAACAGGTTAACTTGATTTCGCGGTTTGGGCAATGCTGGAAACGCGGTGATTGTTTTGCACGCCCTGGATTTCCAGCCTCAGCTCTGCTATTTCTGACATTGATTCCAGGTATCTTTAGAGTTTTTTTTTTTTAATAATTTGTTTGATCAAAACCCCACTTTTTATCAGCCATTTCCCATTGGTTTGGGTTTTGATCAAATATTTCATTTTCCAGATTCCTTTATTCCTTTATTCCTTTATTTATTTATTTTAATTACTCAATCCAATTTTGTTGAGTTCTTCCTGAATTTGGATTCAACATTGCATTTTATTGATATTTTAGCCCAGGTTTTGATAGCAGTTAGTCATAGTTTGATCAAGTTGATAAACCAAAATGCAGGAGTTATAATTCATAGTATTTAGCTTGGTTTTGATTTACAGGTTAAAAGTTGTGACACCGGGATTTTTGTTCATAGGTTGGTGATTGGATTTTGCGGGTATCCTATTTGTTGTGAAGCTTTTCTTTCCCTTCTGGACATTCAAGCCCTACGCTTTTATGATTTAGAAGGGAAAGAAAGCACAGGGATACTGAAGTTTTCCTTGCTGTTCTTTATAATTTAAAATCATATTATAAAAGAATGAGTTTCATCTCTGGCGCCATTTCGAGGCAAGTCTTGCCTGCTTGTGGTAGCCTATGTTTCCTTTGCCCTGGACTGCGTACAAGGTCTAGACAGCCTGTCAAGAGGTATAAGAAGATGATTGCCGAAATATTTCCGCGTAATCAGGTTTGTGTTTTCTGTAAATTCACACATTTTTTAATCCTAGTAATAATATAATGGTTTGTCATATTTTTGAAGATGAACTCAAGGGTTAGTTAAGTTAGCTCATGTATCATGTGTAAGGCTTGATAGTGCTTTTCCTAGATTTAAATACATTTGTTTATGTGCTACTTTATAATGCAACCACGCAGGTGGCCACTGAAAGATGAGTTAGAACTAATATAAGTCAATTGTTATATAGGGTTTAGCTAAGCAAAACTTAGTCATAAGACTGTAATTTAATCATGTTAATCATTCTCAAACTTTATTGTGGATGATATTTGTAGTATTAGCATTTATTTGTCTTTTGTTGTAAACATTTTCTTCTTCAGCCTTTCTGATCATATAACTTGAGCTATGTTTCTTCTGATAGGAGGAAGGACCAAATGAGCGCAAGATAGGAAAGCTGTGTGAATATGCTTCAAAAAATCCTTTACGCATCCCAAAGGTACAATATATTTGCAAGCCTCGGGATAATGCTTTTGATGTAATTGATGATATTTGAAGTGTGCATGCATTTGTTGTTAACATAAGAGATTATTAAAATTATAATGCTTGTTAAGATCTGGTTATGACAAATGCCTACACTTTGTGCTTTTTTTTTTTTCTTAAAATGGAATTTTAGAAGTACTCACTAAGAACATAAAGTTCAGATAAAGTACAATGAGTTTTTGTAGAACTCTGTGTATTAAGTTAGAAGTTTTTGATAAATAACTTTCAGGTTTTTATTTGGTTTAAGAACCTGAACTATCCTTGTTGTCATTGGATCTAAGTGTTTTTCCTGTCATGTTGTGTGATAAAATATCTATTGAAGTGTTTTGAAAAGTAAATAATTTATTGGTTTAAGAAAGGCATTATTTAGCCATTTTTGCTGTAACAATTTTTCTGGGCATGCTTATCTCAACTTATCAAAATGAAGAACTATTTCCTGCAATATGCAAAGTTTATAGCAAGTCAATTATGTTAATCCTTACTATAACTGATTCCTGCAAATTTTATGACCAGATCAGTACTTCCCTTGAGCAAAGGTGTTACAAGGAGTTGAGAAATGAGAAGTTTCAATCAGTGAAAATCGTTATGTGTATTTACAGGAAATTGTTGGTCTCTTGTAAGGAGCAAATGTGAGTTCCTTTTATTTTTTTGCAAAATTTATGGGTTTCTATCTTACTGTTTTGTTCATGTGAAGACTATTGCATCATGAGATGTTTTGCATTTTATATACATACATATATCTTGTCATTTCTTTCCCTTTCTAAGTGATTTTGGTATCCTATCTTTCTTCAACCACCATTAAAAAGAAAACAAGAAAATTTTATGCTCCAATTTGTTATCTGATAACTCTTCTTCTAGTCTTTGCTTAGGTGACAGAACAAGTCTACTTCAACAAGGGAAATGCACCTATCCAATAATGAAAATGCCTCGTATAATTTAATTAAGTTCTAAAAAAACTAGGTGGATGATTAAACTCTTACCCTCTGCGTAAAGGACCTAAGATATGAAAACTTCCATACTGCTTTTCTCTGTAATAAAATACCCTTTGTTGAACTTAATGGACAACGACTTTGGGGATGGATAATGGATCATTATAATTTACAATTAACATGTTGCTTGAGTTGACTAGATATTTTAGCTAGTTGCAAGTTCCATGATAATGCAAGACATTTTTCTATGGTATAGTCTATAGAGAAGATACTTTTATTGATTGAAACTTGCTACACCTTTATGACCTCTTCTCTGGAATTTGCTAATTTTAAGTGTTGTATTATTTACATTGGTAAAATGTAGATCAATGTTGTCTTTGGCACTCCCCAAATGATATGCTTGGAAAGATGAATTTGAAAGAGTGGATATGGGGTTAGTTTATAAAATGTGATAATGAAATGCACACACTATGCACAAATTGGTTAAGCCTTAATATGCCTATACATTTGAAAGATATAAAATGATGAATTTTAAAATCCCAAATACCTATAGGTACTGCAATCAATTAAGGCATTCAACTAATCCAAGCGCTTTATACACAATTTATAGACAATTTCCATATCAATCATGTTTATCCTTTTACCAATAGACAGAAATATCTAGATTGTAGTTTCAAGGGTAATATATCAAGCTAATGACTAAAATAATTTTAATTTGCTTATACTTGTAGTTTTTCCCTGAACTCACTTTATTTCTGGTTATCAATACTTTTGTAGGTCATTATTTTCTAGTAGCTTACTGAGCATTATACAGACACTGCTGGATCAAACACGGCATGATGAAATGAGAATTATAGGATGTCAGACTCTTTTTTACTTTTTAAATAATCAGGTTGGTGCTTTTGCATTACTTGTATGCTTCTTACGTTGAATGGACTTCCAGTTTGCAGGGCATTTATTTTCAAAAGTTAGTATGTTTATGGAAACAGGCTTCAAACTCATTTTATCTTGCCAAATTTTGCAGAATGATGGCACTTGCATGTTTAAGTTAGAAGGCTTTATTCCAAAACTATGTCAATTAGCTCAAGAAACCGGAGAAAGTGAAAGGGAAAAAAATCTATGTGCAGCTGGGTTGCAAGCACTTTCTTCAATGGTATACATTCACATGGCTGCTTTTCTTTTGAAATTCATGATTATGTCAACTTTTAGCTGGGTTTCTGGGAAATAGATGATAAAATGAAACCTTAAATCATATAACTGATACTAACAATTATAAAGTTCTGGAAAACTAAACCTGAAGGAACTAATATTCTGCATGTATAATGAAGGCAGAAGAAACTAAACCAGAAAGTTATGCCATGTATTACTATGAATGAACTTTGGTGGAGTAATGCCGAAGTATGGCATTTCCCCTTTTTTTGAAATTTATGATGCAGGACTCTGTGAGTTGGGTTTTTCAGTAAGGTTAACTTATTAGACTAATGGAAGTAGATTACTTTTTCCACTAATCAAGATTTTTATTGTTAGTCTATCTTTCCAATTACATTTGGAACTCCCCTCTCTCAGTGGTAGTGCTTAGGAAACTAGGAAAAGAGGAAAATAAATTCAAACCCAAATAAGATTGGAGAATATCCTGTGAACATGGGTTGTTTCATGAACCTAACTTCCTAGAATGATGGAAAGTTAAAAGTTCATTAAAGATTTATTGTTATAACACTCTTTCACATTAATTTTTTGGAACTCCTAATAGTGGTCAATTATAGACACCACAATGAATATTGTTTATTTATTTAACCCACCTTATTTTGCCTCAGCCCTTTAGCTGGTCCTTACCTTAAAACAGGGGCAAATCTAGGGTGGGGCTTGCAGGGGCCCCGGCCCCCCCTAAAATGAAAATTTTTCCATTTTGACCCTTTAAAATTTTTAAAAGTTTAAATTAGTAAAGGTAAAATTGCACTTTGGCCCCCCCTAAAAATAATAAAATTTTGATTTAATCCTTTAAAAATTTCATTTTTACCATCATAAAAATTAAAATTTAATGTCGGCCCCTCTAAAAAAATTTCTGGCTTCGCCCCTGCCTTAAAATGGTCTCAAAGTTTGAGTTTATGTTGTCCCCCTCCTCTCTCTCAGTTGCAGTGCTTAGAAAACTAGGAAAAGAGGAAAATAAATTCAAACCCAGATAAGATTGGATACCTTCCTGTTGGTCTAAGCGTCGCCTTAGCTGGAGTATAGATGGTGATGATATGTGGCATGGGAACTGAAACGTAGTATGGTAGTATTGGGCCTTTGACATTGACAATTGCATTTGGTCAAGCTCATTTAAATGGATTGTGTGCTCAAGCTTACTTATGGATCCAGCCTCATTACTAGTTCATGCTCTTTTTAAATCCTGTTTCCAATTCATTTTGAATACAGAGCCTGATATCTCATTTAAATCCATAATCAGAGTGATAGAATCTCACATATTACAGAGCTAGGCACCCTTGTGAGCAAATCATAACGAGCCAAAAGAAATCTATGTATTTAGATAAAATGGTTAAACAAGCACAAATAAAGCTAGGCTTTAACCAGCACAGACACAGTTTTGTTCCCTTGCAGTCTTAGACAGTAGATTTCTTTTGGCATGTTATGACGATTCCAAATGAAGATGGGCGAAGTATAACACTTAGACTTTGATCCACTAATAGAAGGATAACAGATATTGGGGCAATATTGGGCTCTTACTCTTACGTTAAATGGTAATATTAACATCACAGAATATTAGAAGTCAGTCTTATGATTCCTGCATCTAATCTTCATCTGATATGTTCTTGACATGATTCTTTTTAGTCCAAAACCATATGACATAACAAATCTTATTTTTCTCCTACCTTTCCTTCCAAGAAAGAAAGGAAGAATTCTAGGATTGCTATATTTGGCTATTCAAAATGCAATCTTTATTTATTTTAATCTTGGATGTTCAGACAATAGCATTATGGCAACTCTGTGTCTGGCTTTTAGAAACGTAAACTGGAAATGGTTGTAAATGGCAATAATATTTTCCATTTCACCAATTATTTCTTTCCTCCTTACAGCTTATGTTTTCTCGATGTTCTATTGTATATATAAATATTCTAATGCATGTTCAATTATCTATTTTCTTGTCTAGATTTGGTTTATGGGCATACACTCTCACATTTCAGTGGAATTCGATAATGTAAGCAGATTCAGGCCCATTTACATGTCTTTGCAAGTTAATTGCTACGTTATTCATTTCATTAATTTTATTCATTGCTTATATTTGCATGTTTTCTTTTATAGTAATAGGTTTCATTTGTAAATCCTCAAATGAGGTAATTCATGACTTTCTGATTTGGGCAAAGCATCAAGATAAAAGTATGATTAAGTATGATTATTTGTTTCTTATATACAAATTGTTATGTGTAATTGTTAAGGTCACGAGTTATGAATTGAGTCACCGGATAAACTACGGGAAAGTTCACTTTGATTGAGGGAGCCTTCCCCTTGTTGCGATTTCTACCTCGAGAATAACCTATAATGAATAATATTGTGAAACTCATCAAAGGGAGCTCCTAACCTTAGACTCATTAGAAAGAGAAAGTCATAGAATAATTGCTGTCTTGTTTTTTTACTAAGAATGGTCCCCTTAAATAGAGGTTACATAGGGTTTTATTCTTTTCAACTAATTAACTTGTAGAATAAGAAACTATAATTAACGAAATTAAAATTAAGGACTTTTAAGTGCAAGAAAATACTTCCTAAATAAGTTATTCTAGTTAGGAATATTACTAAAGTAATGTTATTTATCTTATTTCCATCTTTGGCACTTTTGACTTCTTGTCTTTCAAGGCATCCATAACAGTAATTCAAACTTATCTTCTGGCTATTTCCATGTTTGTTCCATTGAAAATTATTTGCATTGGTGATGCATATATATAACCAACATTTTCTATGAACTTTGTGAATGTTGTTTAATCTCATTTTTGCATTAAAGCCATTTTCAATTATCAAAAAACAGATTGTCTCAGTAGTTTTGGAAAATTATGAAGACCCAAGGAAAAATTTGGAGAACCATAATGGTGGCGAAAGTCAGTTGGAAAAAGAAGTGGTAAAAGATGAGGGTCATGACTCTCCATCACCAGATGTCCCCATAACATTTCCTTCTTGGGACACAATTGTGAATGACAATGGAGAACAAAATGTCTCAGTGTAATCCCATGACACATTTATGCATTCTACCTATTTATTTTAAATAAGGGTAAACTATACCATTAGTCACTAAACTATAAATAAGTTTTCATTTTGGTCACTTAACTAAAAACAGTTACAATTATTGAACTATTCGAAAGTTTTCATTTAAGTCATTGAACTATTCAAAAGTTTTTATTTAAGTCACTAGGCTGTTGAGTCTTTTTTTTTAAAGTTCTGCCAGCGAGCTTTAAGTGACAATTCAACGATTGGTACGGTGGATCAATACCCATCGACGAGTAAAAGAACATACCGTAGATCCAAGTCGGTTTGATGGTCAATGTTAGAGATTGAAGAAAAAAGCTATTTGGAGTTTGGTTTGTAGATTGTGACGTTCAAAGTTGTTTTATGAAAAAACTAAACAGTAGAAGAGAAGGGGAAAGAGAGCTTTCGATTGGTGCAGGCAGTGTGAATAGAGAAATCCATATAGAATCGATTTTAATAGCCTAGTGATTTAAATGAAATCTCTTGAATAGTTCAATGACCAAATTGTAACTTTTTTAGTTAAGTGACCAAAACGAAAACTTACCATAGTTTAGTGATTAACGGTGTAGTTTACCTTTAAATAATTACCTTTGAATGGGTTTATTTCTTTTTATTCTCACAGGGAAGATGCCCAAAATCCCAGCTTCTGGTCCAAAGTTTGCTTACATAACATGGCAAACCTAGCCAAGGAAGCTACAACAGCAAGACGTGTTCTTGAGTCTTTGTTCCGTTACTTGGATAGTGAAAACTTATGGTCTCTTCAAACTGGTCTTGCCTTTCCAGTCTTAAAGGATATGCAGCTTTTAATGGAGAGCTCTGGTAGCATGCATTTTCAACAGTCAATATGTCTGGCTTTTTTCTGTTTCAGTTTTCTTTCTATCAAATTATATATATTTTTTTATTTTATTACTAAATTTTTTGACTTGTAACGAGTTTGAGAAATTGATACTATTTATTTTTTCTCTGTTTGCAGGACAGGATACACATTTTTTGCTGTCGTTATTAGTTAAGCATCTTGACCATAAAAGTGTTCTCAAACAACCTGACGTGCAACTTCAGATTCTAGAGGTTACATCCTCCCTTGCTCGATATTCAAAAGTTGAGCCTTCTATAGCAATACTTGGTGCAGTTAGTGATGTCATGAGGCATTTACGAAAGAGCATACATTGCTCACTTGACAATGCAACTCTGGGAGTTGATACTATAAATTGGAACAAGAACTTTAAAGAAGCTGTAGATAACTGCCTTGTACAGTTATCGCAAAAGGTGGGATTACTCTCTTGTCTCTCGTGTTTTATTCTTGTTGGACATTTCAAATTTAGCTAGCTACTGTGAACAGGTTGGAGATGCAGGACCAATTCTTGATGCTATGGCTGTGATGTTGGAGAACATCTCAAATATTACAGTTATAGCTAGGGCTACAGTCTCTGTTGTCTATCGAACTGCTCAAGTTGTTGCTTCAATTCCAAATCCATCTTATCTAAACAAGGTAACAATCATAATTTTAATGATTTTTTTTTCTTCATGAACATTTCATAGTGTTGTCTGCAGTTTTTTTATTTGGTGTTTCTTTGTACCTATAGGCTTTTCCTGAGTCATTGTTCCATCAATTACTCCCAGCTATGGTCCACCCTGACCATGAAACACGAATTGGTGCTCACCGTATCTTTTCTGTTGTGCTTGTCCCAACTTCAGTTTGCCCTCAACAGTCCTCTGTTCCTCCATTAACAAACAAAGCCATTCCAAGAACACTTTCAAGAACTGTCTCTGTCTTTTCTTCATCAGCTGCCCTTTTTGAGAAGCTAAGGAAGGAGAAATCTTTCTCAAGGGGGAATGGTTATATAGAAAAACAAAGTATTGTTAATGAGGGAAGTAATAATATGATTCTGAATAGATTGAATTCATCTTATAGTCGAGCATCTAGTTCAAGAAATCTGTCTGCACCTTTGGAAACAGATAAAAATTCTCTGAGCAATTCAAATACAGAATCTGTGAGTATTTGTCAAATGATTAACCCTTTGAAATTTGGTTTATCTGTATGTATTTTTTTGAAACTTTTTGTATTTGTTAAACATCAGGAGGCCCATTCTCTACGGCTTAGTAGCACCCAGATCAGTCTCTTGCTTTCATCAATTTGGGCACAGTCTGTCTCTCCTCAAAATACACCACAAAACTATGAAGCAATTGCTCATACATACAGCCTAGTGTTGCTCTTCTCTCGAGCCAAGGTAATTTCTCAACTGATGCTACCTTAAAGGAATTTGTTTTACATTAGTTACTGATTACAGGACATATTTGTTTTGCATGTAACTGATATTTATTCTTTCCTGGAGGTCTAATATCTGTATTTTCATTTTTTATGTAATGCAGAATTCTAGCAATGAGGCTCTTGTTCGTAGTTTCCAGCTAGCCTTTTCATTGCGACGTATCTCTCTTAATGGAGGAGGTGAGTGTTCAAGGTTGAAGCTGTCCTTACCCTCACATGGATTTTACTAGTGTCTGCTTCTCCTTGTCTTACTCTTTCATGACAATCCCAGCAAACAAAAACTAGAGGATAGAACATGTCTTGCATGAAAATGAATTCATGTAACGTGTAATTATAGTAGTAGTCACAAATGTTTAGCACCTACATGGATGACACCAAGGTTTCTCTCCTGCAGAAGAGAAAAGGAACCAATAATTCTGATGGATTGGAAATGCAAGAAGCTCTCTTAAGGACATAAAACCAGTAGGAAATATAGCACAGATCTGTTCTTTCAAATCTTACTTTTAAGTGAAGCATCTTAATCAAGCTGCCAGCTTGCCACATATACAAACACTAGTCAGTATTTTGAAAGATTCTAGTTTTTGAGTCAAATTAGTAAATGGTCCAAACTTATGTTTTGCCCCATCTCTTATAAATTCTTTTCATGAATGCTGCACATACTACAGTGAGAATGGTTAGGAAGATGTATTGGTTCATTATGGTTGGATTCTGATGAAACAACTAATTTGATATATGTTATTGGGGTTTCGTCTCTTTAATCTAAATTTCCACTAATGCTGCAGGGCCACTTCCGCCATCATGTCGTAGATCACTTTTCACCTTGGCAACATCAATGATCCTATTTTCATCAAAAGCATCCAATATTCTTCCTATTGTCTATTCTACGAAGGTTGCTCTTAGAGAAAGAGTGGTAAGGAACACTTACCACTTATCTGTAACGTGATGTAGTCTCCATATTTTCTTTTCTTCTACCTTTCTTTCGTCTCTTTTTTTAATTATATTTTGGTGCTTTCCAAGGCAATTTAAATATCTCAAATCCAGATGGATCTTTTCATACCATTGTTCTATGATTAATAGGTTGATCCATTCTTGCACTTGGTGGACGATTGCAAGTTGAAGGTAGTTGACACTGGGTCTGACCGACCAACAAATGTTTATGGATCTAAAGAAGATGACGATTTGGCTGCAAAGACACTCTCACAAATTCAGATTACCCCAGAGCAAGATAACGAAAGCCTTGCTTCTGAGATCTTGAAAAGCTTGGGAATTTCGTCAGAAGTAAGCTTTTCTATTCCAAGAATCTTTGACTCCAATATATAATTGAAGAGCTAGTAAATTCTGTTGTAATTGCCTTACACTAATATCTGGTGCATATATATGTATATGCAGCCTGAATTGTCCAATACACGAGCAAAGCTGTTAAGTAAATTCTTGCCAGATGATGTGTGTCCTCTAGGTTCCCACTTGACTATCGATCAACTGCATAAAGAATATCAAGCTGGTGCGGAAGAGAGTAAATCTACCAAGGAGGTAAATCTCTTCACTCTACCTTCCAAATTTTATCTTTCAATGCTTGGACATGTGATTTCCTTTGCTCTGCAGGATGATGCTTTTGCAGAACCATTTGAATGTCAAACCAAGGATGGTTCAGGGTTGTCCCAGGAAACTCCAAAACCCTTGGATGTTAATCAACTCCTTGATTCAGTATGTCAGCTATGCCAGTCTTTTTTACATGTCTCAAAGTACAAGCGACACATTTTACATGATTATTTGCTCTACTACCACAGGTATTGGAGACTTCTGATCAGTTCGGAAGAATATCTGTCTCAACAGGACCTGACATGTCTTACAAGGATATGGCCCATCATTGTGAGACACTCCTAACCGGGAAACAGCAGAAGATGTCTGATTTGATGAGTGTCCACCTGAGACAAGACAGCTATTTTCAAAATCCTTTTCATGCAGAACAGGTAGCCTCTAAGTCCATGTTAGTTGGGATTCAACGGCCCTTGATTTAATCAAATTCATGCATGTTTAAATATTGGACTTCCCATGGGCTTATATTAAAACTGAGCCACACCACCTACTATAAATTGGTTTTAGATAGGATGCTTATTATGGTCTCAGAACTTTGGTTCTATTGTATTGTTCATCCTGTCTATAATACTATGCGAGCTTGACGACCCCTAGTGAGGGTGTCCATGGGTAGGTCGGGCTACATGTGAGAGTGTTAAGGGGTGTTATCCCACGTCTTTTAACTATTGAGATTCCCGTGATCTAACATCCACTCCCTAACTCAAAAACGCAGCCTGGCCCTGTCTTTGAGCAAACAAGTGGTACCAACTCATTGCAACAACCTGTTGGCACTCTTCCAATGCTGTGTGCAACTGAGTACCAGAACCATCTCCAGCCCTTCAGTTTTCCGTCTTCAACTCCATATGATAACATCCTAAAAGCTGCTGGTTGTTGATCCTGTAAAATCACGGAATTAAATTCCCCCCCAAAAAAGCAAAAAGGAACATCCGGCAATTGTTCCGTAGAAGGAAGAAAGTATCCATCTCCTATTTAAGACAAGGTTGAAAATGCCGCTGAACTGTCGATTTTAGAGCTCAAAGATGTTTCAGCTGCAACAAAAACTACCATCCTTGCTTCTTGGTATACAAAGTAAGGCTAGCGTTTAGTTGAGTTTATTTCCTTTTTCAGCATTTAATCCATCCATTCATTCATTAATTTATTGTTTTCCCATTTGCTTTGATTATTTTATGAAGTTTTCCAGGAGATAGTAAGACTTCCTCTCTCTTCATATTGTAAGTAATCTACTTATTTGCGGTCATATAATATCTGGGCATGGATGTATAAGTGTCTCACCAGTTTCTTGGTTTCTAGCAACAGGTTTGACTGACTAGTTGGCCCAGTGGTTGAAGTCACTTCAATATGATTCTTCATTGTTTCTTTCCTCCTTTACACTCTTTTTTCTTTTTCTTAACTACGAGGTTGTTTATATATATATATATACACTGTATATATACATTTAATATTTTAACTGAATTATTGTCACCCATTAACTGGGTTTCAACTCAATTGTAAAGTTACTAAAAGCTTCATATTTTTTAACAAAATAATATCAAAGATAATTTGTTTTACATATGAAATCTAAAAAAATTGCTTTAACATTTCAACTTTACTATTTCAACCAAAACTATATTTGGTTGTTATATCATGTTTTTTTAAAATTTATCATATAAACTTTTCACTCACATAGTAAATAATAATAATAATAATAATAATAATAATAATAATAATAATAATAATAATATCCACATAGATGCATTGCCCTGTGTTACGGTGTATAATATTTTATTCACACTAAAATTGTCACTGAAAAAAATATTTCACATATATTTTATTTTAAAAATAATAATATTGAGTTGATTGAGTTTTAATTTAATTATTGTCATTGTTTTTACTACAATTAAAAGAATATGGTTACAAGTGCATTTGAGAGCAAATTTATCAGTAAATAATATATAAAATAATAATATTAAAAATAATTATTTTTAAAATATTTTAAAAAGGCTAAATATTTTTTATTGATGTGAAATTACATAAATAATCGTATTTCTTTACTTGATTATTTTTTTGAAGTTTTTTGAAGTTAGTTATTTCAAATATGTGAAAATTTTTAAAAAGTAGTAATTTATTTAAAATACCTAATTTATTTTATTTTATTTTTAATTATTTTTTTCATGTATATTATGCATAGATATCACCATTATTCTTAATTTACTTTTACTTGTTTATGTAGATATGTTGTAGATTTTTGTTTTCTCATCTTTATTGATGTATAAAATTTGTAAAAAAAAAATTACTTTTTTTTTTGTTTTAGTAGAAAGAAAATTATGTGTTGGTGAAATTTATCAAATTACTTATATAATATAATACAATATAATATAATATAATATAATATAATATAATAGAGGTAAAAACACCTCTGGTCCCTCTTAATTTTAATATTGAGTAAATTAGTCCCTTTAAAAAAATTTGAGTAATTTAATCCCTGTCAATTTTAAAAGTGAACAACTAAGAACAATTAATCACGGCGTTAATGTTTTCCATGAATTGTAAATAATTTTGGTAGGTTTAATAACAAGTTTAGGTCTCAATGTTTATATATTTTCTGTAAATGTTGACGAAATGTGTAAATGTTACAGGCTAAATATGTTAAAAATCAAGACCAAATTGATAAAAATACATAAATGTTGCAATATAAATTTATTAAATCAAGACCAAATTGACATATTGTGTAAACTTGGAGAGCTAAATTTGTTATTATACCAATAAAAATATGTACAATTGATGAAAAATATTAACATTGTGATTAATTGTACTTAATGTCACACTTTCGAAATTGACAGGATTAAATTGGTTTGACTTTTTGAGATGGACTAATTTGCTCAGTATCAAAATTGAGAGAGACTAGAGAGGTGTTTTTACCTATAATATATTAGCCAATTAAATTTTATCAAATTATTTAGAAATGGTTAAAATATACCATAAGTCCCTATACTTTTCATGAATTTAGTAATTTTACTTTTATTTTCAAAAATTTAGTCCCTCTACTTTTCAAATTTTAAAATTCAGGTCTAACTATTAACATAGTTAAATTCTTTTTTGTTACCTTTGTTGGCATTACATTTTGAAATAATAATAAAAAATCACTTAGTAACCATATAATTAAAAAAATAGTTTTATAATTAACCTTAACAAAAAATATTTTAGAGATAGTAAAAGTTGGACCTAAATTTTGAGATATGAAAAATGAAGGGATTAAATTTCAAATTCTCGAAACGTACAGGGACTTTTAACAGATTTTAACCTTTAAAAAATACCACGTAAAGAGGTTTCAGTTAAAATCCTCGAAAGTGGGCCTTTTTTTTTTCCACTAAACTATACTTTGATTAACGCTAGCCGTCCGATGGAAAATAAGTAAATTAGACCGTTAGATCTAAAGTTCTATAACTAAAACCTGGGTTCACAAAGCAACAACTCATTTGTTACACTTTAACGCTTAAAGGCAGCTCCTTCACCCTTCTTCATCTCCAGCCTTCATCTGCTTCTCCTTGACCCGAGGTACGTATGCCCGACCCGTTAATTTAACGGATAGAAAATCCTTTTCTCTTTCTATTGCTTTAGATTAATGGGTTTCGTTTCATGATCTTGATGGTGCTCCAGGTTTTATTTTTTCGTTAGTTCATTTTCCGTTTGTTATCAAGAACAGATAGGAATTGTGTGTGTGTGTTTTTCCAGTTTTATTTATTTTTTGGGATTAATATTTTTTTCATTTCACGATTTGAGTTTGAATGGATTTGGTCAAATATTGAATTGAATAAGATCAGAAGATTGATTGTTTCATGGGGGTCGAATTTGGTTGTTGATTTCAATATTTTATTTTGAAAGATAGGGTTTTTTTTTGGGGTTTCCCTTAGTGGAAAAAAGGGAAACAGAAATGGGATGGTATAGCATTCGCTCGGGAATTAGGATTTTCTGGGCTGTTTTTAATTCATAAGGTAGCAAAGGAAATTGATTTTCCCCCCTTTTTTTATAAGCTGTAACACTCCTAGTTCCATGAGGACTTCCATGGATCCCAAACTAGCATCTCGTCATGGGGCTTGTACCTTTAGAACCGGCTTTTTTTTATGGGCCAAAGAAAAAAAATGACAACTAGCTCAATTAACAAGAACTGGATTGAAGGGTTTGTAGTTTACCATATATCATAGAATCCTCCCTGAATTTGGTAATGGAAGATTGTTATTCAGTGTGCTTAAGAGAGGTATTTTCTTCCATTCTTTAGGATTGATCCCATTGGCTCTTTTTGTTCTAATCATGTTATGATAAATTTTTTTTTGAAGTAAGATGGTTCTATATGTTGTCTTGTTAATGTCTTTATCTTTTATCAGTCAGTTATTTGCATGGGAACTTGGCTAAGCTGGTCATTGTTAGCTACTACTTAAATTTAAGCCCTGAAGATATTAAATTAAGACAATAGAATAGGGTACCGTAGATCTTTCTCTTAACCACTCTAGATGGTGATTATTATGCATTTCTTTGTGGTGGCCTTTTGGGAGATGGAGAGGATTTTCTTTTGCATTGTGTTAGAAGATGGTAGTTGTTGATTGAAAAGGAAAAGACAAATAACAAATAAAGTTTTTAAATTCTGAATAATGTTTCAAATTGCCACTGATCTGATGGATGTCATTTTGAGGTGATGTATTGCACATTGTTGTGAATCTTTGAATATGAATAGGAGTCATTATTGTTTTCCCTTGAGAGGGAGTACTAAACAGTACCCCGTGAGGCCTTTAGTACTGCACTAGGACTGTAAATGTCAGCTTATTTGAATTTCTTTTCCCTTATGGTTTTCAATATGCGAGGAAATACATTAGCTGATGAATACATTTTCTGTTACTTTTGATAATTATGTTCTAAGTAAGTGTTCCTTTTTTTGACAATAAGTTTTTTAGCGTACAATTTTTGCTACTGGTATTCTGGTTCTTTGTTAGATTGCCTGCCATCTAGTTGTTCTTTCATAATATTACTTTCAAATTCATTATCGTTGCACCAAATTTTACTACATTTTTGTTCATGAGCATGGTTTCTCGTCTTACAGCTTGAAAATGGCTGCAAAGTATATAATTGCTTCTGTTGCGGGATCATTTGCCATTGCTTATTTATCTGATCTGCTTGTTTCTGATAGTAAGATTTTTGGAGGTAAGTTGCTGTTGTCTTTTGAAGCTTTTTATTATTTGATTATTGCAGAGTTTTAAGAATTGGTCTCTCCTTCCCAACTCAGGGACCACGCCTTCCACTGTCTCAAACAAGGGATGGTGGGAAGAAACTGACAAAAAATTTCAGGCTTGGCCCCGCACAGCTGGTCCTCCAGTCGTGATGAATCCCATCAGCCGCCAGAATTTCATCGTGAAGTCTGGTTCTGAATCTTGAAGACCTAAGTCTTGCATTTGGTTTTGTCAATGATTTCAGTTTTAATTGCTACTCCCTGTGAATAAATTCTGGTGCCAGACTTTGTTTAGTCTGGCTTTGCATTTGGAGGCATTCTTTGTTCTTTTTATCATTTTTGAACTCAATCTGTCTAGAGGAGGATATTGTTCATGCTTGATCTCAATAAATTTCTCTGAAGCAATACCAAACGGCCAATTTTTTTTTGAATTGGATGTAATTGGAATACTTCAATTACTGAGAGAATTGGGGAATTACATTGGATTGATGACTTTTTATTTTTTATTATAAAAAAATTCTCTTTTTAAGATATAATTATATTTTTCCTGTTAAACATGTCAAATGAATTAGATTTCATTGAAATTATCTATAACTGATATTCAAGAAAATTAGAATATACTTGAGTACAATAAACTTTCGCTAGATTTTGACACAGTTTTCTCGTAATATTTGGATACGTGAAGTGTTGTCTAACATGTATATTTGTAGAGGAAAAATATACTAGAGCTCTATTTTAGTTTAGAGTGACTTGCTTGTGGTTTAAGTAATCCCATGGTCAGGAAGCGCCTTCCTTTACTTGAGTGGCAAGCAGTTGGCCAATCTGCATTGGGATAACCTCTCTTAAATTTGATAATAATAAAAAGCCCAATAAATAATTAAATAAGAATTTCAGATTAATTTTAAATAATTTAAACAATCCATTTCAAATTCTATTAAAGTAATAATAATTTTATCCTATTAGAATTTACGTCAAAAATATTTAATTATTGATTGTCTTTTTGGGAAAAAATTTAATTATAATGAATATTTAATTTAATTTTCTTATTCGACTTAATTATTCAATTTATTCATCTTGTTAAATAATAATTAATTTTAAATCATTTCTTGGTTTTTCAAGAAAATATAATTATTGAGGATAGTAAATCATTTAAAATTTTACGTATATAATGAGCTAGCGATGTGACCAATTGAACGTATATAATTAGAGCTAAAAAAAGTTGTAATTAAGTTTTTGCTATATGTCTATTAATCCCGTAGCCATTTAATCATAGAATCAAACCACTACAAGTAACATAATTGAACTTTCCATTATATACCATTATAAAAGCTAATTATATTATTAAGCTCTAATATGATAACCTTATTATATGTGTTACCCTCAAAGGATATTCGTAATCTCTTAAGGTTAAATCTATCCATATAGTTTGATCACTTTTATCTCATTGTCACCATTGTATTTACTATAATGAAAATGATCAATTTTCAAATTAGTTATAAGTAACTAATTTGTCCAGACAAATAGCTCGTGACAATGTTCTATTTTCATAAACCATACAATACCATTGAGAGGATAAATTTACTCTTAATTGAGCTAAGGTTCCACTATTATAAACGAAGTTATGTTATGCATAAACCATATATTCAACATACCAGCTTTTAACTTACTACATTGAGACCCAAATGATTTCAATACATCAAAGTATATATAAGCATATGCTTACATAGTTATTCACTTATTCAGGATTTAGGTAAATCGCACTATGAATGTCACAAGTGCACTAATGCTTTAATGGTGGGATCCATGTCTCTTCATTCAATTTCCATAGACGACATCAAATGTTAACATCTCCTTGGGATGAAGATAAGGTTAGTTTTGGACTTAATGGGAGCTTTATACCTTTAAAACAAAGGAAAAACTACAATGTTATTAGAATTTGTACGCCGAGACACTCTAATGTTTAAACCAATAAAAGGGAGGTCATGAAAGTTTGAAAGAATATTTTTAGTATCTCAATGTAGTAGTTGTTTCTATCTTGCCATTCTTGACATCATGTAAGGACTAATGTACAATTGGCTAGAGTATGCGTCCTTTATTTGATAGGACCGTGCCTTTAGCGGCTTTGTTGATTTTGTTATTCGATTATCATCAGGTGTTGTTAGATTTTGACAAATTATATATTGCCTAATCATTTCATGTTATCTACATTTTTTTTATAAAATTTGAATCTTTTAAACTATTAATTTTCTTAAGTTAAAAATGTAATCAACTGATTATGCAATTTGATTATCATTAAATATTGTTAAATTTTGTCTAATCATTTCATGCTATTTGTAATTTTTTATAGAATTTAAACTTTTTAGATCATTAAACCTCTTAAATCTAAAATCTAAACTTTAAACCAATACATGAATTTAATTGATAATTAAAATATCGAAATTATTTCAAACACCAAGTAATTAAATTAATTCATTTCCATCAATTAATTTGCTTTAATCCAATTTAAGCACACTCTACCAACGACCATGAACCATGAATACAACATCTCACCTAATAAATATTACAACAATTTATGTAGTGATATTTATTGATATTGAATGGGTGCGACAAAAGGTTATTATTATTTGTTACTATATTTTTCATTACCGATGTAAAACCTAAATATAACCTGGATTATCGACTCGCGATCCATATATTAAGGACTCGCGTGAAAGGCTCGCAAGCCTAGTTCGCATGTCCTTAGGTATTCGCAAGTAGAGGGTGTGAAGGCAAACGAGTGGATCAGCGATCATATATTAAGTTTAGGACAATATACGTGTTGGTATGCATAAAGCCTACTTAAAACGTCATTTTGATGAACAGTAATCGCGTCTTATAAATACCCGATTATCCTCTCCTTGAAGACATAGAACAAAAACACTCAACGTCATTATTATTATTATTATTATTATTATTATTATTATTATTATTATTATTATTATTATTATTATGCATCCAACAATAATTTTTAAAGTACCATTGCAATATGGTATATCATGTGACAGTGACCTAAAAGTTTAATGTTATGGGCTGTCCTTTTACAAGGTCTTTTATGAGCTGGCTTTTATCCTATTTTTCATATATATTTCTTTTTATTTTTTCTTTTAATATATATATATATTGGATGGGGTGAAACTTGTAAAAATTAGGGTCTTTTTGCTTTTAAATTTTTTAGAAGCCTTTTTTATTCATATTTTTTTACATGTCATATATATTTTTGTGTTATATATTGGAATTATTTTGTGTCGGTTTTTTCCGCTTTGCCTTTTTAAATTTAAATTTTATTAATCCAATCAAATATTATTAAAAATTTTAAATAACTTGTTAGAACACTAGATTTATTTATGGGTCGGACTATTTATCTATGTACAAAAGTTCGTCAAAAATTTAGGAGGATTTAGGTAAAAATATTATACCTAAAAAATAAGTTTGAGCAAAAAAGATAGGCCTGTTTAAAATATGAGTTAAGCTCATGCTTGAATATTCAAGACCTGAGCTTGGTCTGACCTGACCTATTTTAAGTTTATAATACTTTATATTATATTATTTTTATATATTATGTAATTTGGAACACCGTTAAAAAAATAAACATATACTAAATATATAATACTACTCTAATGTAAATATTAAAATAAAGCTAAAATGACTATATAAAAAATTTCAATAAATAAAAATTATATAAAATTATTAAATATTAGAATAATTTAATAAAAACAATTTTTTAAAATATAATATTAGTAAGCCTAAAATGGGTTTTAATTAGTCTTTTATAAATATGAATGTATTTTAGGTAAAATTTTATACTCATAATTCGAGTTGGATAAAATTTGAGTAAACATAAAATATATTAATAGCATGTTTAGACCTGACTTGAACCCAATCTGACCCGACTCATAAACAATTGTATTCGACATTGATTTTATTTGCTTAATTTATATAATAAATTTTATTCGACTTCATTAAATCAAATTTGTATATTTAGATGGAAGGGATTTGATGGAAGCACGTTATTCATCGTCACTCGTACAATGTCTTTTTGGTACAAATTTTATTGTTAGAATAACACAAAATTTGACAACTAAAACGTTCTTGCCATTATTATTTTTTGTTCTCTTCGGATAAAATGACAACAAACGGTGACTTTTTTCATTATGAAAAAGAAAAAGTTTAAGGGTATATAAGGTAAAAAAATTAGGTATAAATGTTAATTTTAAAAAAATAATTAAGAAAATAGATGGATTTTGTAGGTATAAACTGTTACGTGGTAAAAATATGTATTACATAATCTTTTAAAAAAAAACATTAGTCGTTGGATCACAACGATTAAAAATTTTGGACAGTTAATTTTCTAACAGTTGGACCAACGGTTGGAAAATTTAAAATGAAAAAGAAATACCTAATGGCTAAATTTCCCAAACCTATACAAACCCTTCCCCTTACCATTTTTTTTTCATTCTATTTCATCCATCTTTTCTATCCTAAATAAAATTTATATCCTAATCTCTCACTTTTTTTTCTCACAATTCTTTATCCTAACTATTAGTAATTTATTGGTTTTATTCGATTTTCATCATCAAAAAGATTTTAAGTAAAATAAAGTAATTTATTGTTTTTACTCTTTTTA
Organism: Gossypium longicalyx; assembly: GCA_025698465.1. NCBI lineage: Eukaryota > Viridiplantae > Streptophyta > Magnoliopsida > Malvales > Malvaceae > Gossypium > Gossypium longicalyx. Next base: position 3,917,544 of record CM046995.1, on the reverse strand, counting down.
AATAGGTTTAACGATATTTTTTTATTAAATAAATTGTTAATTTTGTCACATCTCGAAAATCGGGTTAGTTAAAATTGGATTAGTAAAACGTGAGAGTGGTCATACTCTAATTTTGAGTTAAAATTGTGGAGAGTTTATCAAGAAATTCGATTTGTTTAAATGGTTAAGAGCTTTAATTGTGTGTTTGAGGTTTTGGGTTCAAATTTCACTATCAGAAAATTTTGTTATTTCTGTTCTTAATCCTCTCTTGGTCCTTGTGACTTAAATATTACTATCGTTCAACTTATGTAAGAAATAGCAACAGATTAGTGGGAATTATTATTATTTTGTTTTATTTATGTCAAATTTTTGGATGAATTTGGATTTAATTTAAACTCTTAAAAAGAATTTGTGTATAGTTGTTGGATAGAACTTGTTTCCTTTTTAAGGTAATTAATTCTTAATTAGTTAATTTTGTTTTTCAAAGTCTACCCACACGTTCCCCTCACCCATTTTTCGCACCATTCACTTCTATTTTTCTTGTGCTAGCAATTTTGGTTTTTTTTTTCCCTTTCTTTTTCTATTCTTTATTTTTGCTCTTGTTCTTGATTTTTTTTTTCTTTCTTTACTTGGTTTGCCCTTTTTACACCTTTTACTCCCTATTTACGATTCCATATTCCTTGTTTCTTTGCTTCTGGCTGCGAACCCGGTGTTGTGGTTGTTGCGATCATATTGTCAAGAAAGATTGTGAAATTTCGTAGGATCAGGGTATGCGAGTGTATTAAGATTTATGTTATGGTATCAAGGTTCAAGTGGTTGGTTTTAATTTATTCTTTAGCGTGCTGTCAGGAGAGGATCACGAGGCATTTGGTGCTCCTCCAACAACTTAGTCATCAGATTGTTGTTGTTTTCTATTGAGTAAATGTTTAAACGACTTCTTGGAAGTCGATTGTGGACATAAATGATTGGAATTTTTTTTATTTAGTTTTCGTTTGATGTCACTAAAATTAATTGTATGTTTATTGAATTTAGTTGTTGGATTACTCGTTATTGAATCAACTTCAGAAAATATCTAAGTGCGTATTAGAAAACTCAAAAAAACAACGAACGACTGAAAGCCAAAAATTGACTATCGATGCCACATGGCCTTGTGCCAGACTGTGTCACATGGTTTGGGCTATTTGGGTCATGTGCGCCACACGAGTGTGTGTAAGGCCGTGTGGACCATACGAGCTAGCCAGTTAGGCCGTGTGAGCCATACGGACGTGTGGGCCCATTTTTTAAAGATTTTCTTTTTGGCCCGTTTTGATCCATGAATTGTAATTAGCATTTTTGTAGGTTCCATACCGCTTAAATAAGACTTGAAAGCAAGGTATCTTTGAATATGCTTTTGTGTTGATGTCTTTAAGTTATGTGTAATACATATTTGTATGATTTGATACTGATAATTCTGGCGGTATGTTTTGATTCATAATGTTTGTTTATACGTGTAATGTACAATTATGTTAGGTTGCATTTTTAAATTTGTTATATTACCATGCATGTGACCTCATGGCAAAATTGATACATTTCTATAAGGTCTGATAAAACTGTTCTACAAAGCATGGACTTTCATGCCTTCTGTTTTTTTTTTATATTTTACGCCACCTTGTTTTACATGCTCATCATTCTGATTCTGAATATGCATGCCATGACACGTTGCATGGGGTTTAGGGATAATGTTGAAATGAGAAAGATTCTGACAGTTTAATGATCTGTGCATTCTGCTAGTTTATCTACATTTCTGTCTGGAAGCTTGTCTGCAATTGTATTAGCTCAACCACTTATATCTATTCTGGTAACTTTGCTACAATATAGTGACTTAACCACATATTTTTTGGTCTGGCAGTTTTAACTGCAACTCTAGTGGCAATGTCCACAATTTTCTATTGGTGTGATTTGGTTGGACGAGTTCTGAGGAACTCTATTTTGGTGTGTAACAGAGTTGGGTAGGAAGTTTTTTGAAAAACAAATCTGCATTATGATTTCTAAAAAATATCTCATCGACATAATCATGCATTCTCAGGTTTGTTCAATTGTACGTGATGAATTTCTTTGTGATACTCTGATTTGATATGTGAGTTCTATGTCCGAGATTGGTTATACACTAAGCTTTATAGCTCATCCCTCTATTTTATTTCCTATTTGTCAGGTAAACTTTGAGTTTAGGATCGGACGGTGTGCGGGATCTCGGATTGATTCTCGATTAATTAAATATGATAGTTTATGTTTTTAATCATCTTGGTCTATAAATTTGTTTAGACTTCATTTTTTGTTTTTGTTTTGTTTGTTTGGTTTTGAGTATTTTATCATGAAACTGCAAAGCCTCGTGGGTTAACAATTTAAAGTTTGGTTTTCAAAATCAAAACTCTAAAAGTTTTTTCTGCTGCAAAATTAAGTAACCCTTAAAGAGTTTTTCTGTAAATAAACAAATAGTTTTAATGAGTGTTTGTTTTAAGTTGGAAATGATTCGCCAAAATGCTTAATTTCAAAACACGGGTTTGAATTCAAATTTTAGGATTCAGATAAATAACTCCGGATTTAAGTTTTTTATTCTACACTTTGAAAAAGTTTTGCCAAATTTTATTTTTTTGAACCACGCACTGGGTTTGATTTGATCAAAAGTTCTATAACGAGTTGATGTAATTTATCCATATTCGGCCATAACATCTAGACTGGATTTGGGGTGTTACAAATTTAATAGTAATTTAATAATATTATAAAGTTTTAGTTTTTTTCATTTTTTAAATTAATTAACCTTATTTAATTTGATAAACATTACATATTTTAAAAATGTTAACTCCACTAATCTGTTGGGATCACAAACATATATCCAATGTCCAATTACAGATGATAAGAAAATATTATTATACATTTTTTTAATTATTTATGTTTGTACAATCAAGATGAAGATCGAATTATTTAAATATATATGCACAATTTAAGTGTGAGAGCACCATACGTTATTGAACAATACTTAAAAGAGGCGAGATCCTCACGTGTCTTGTATGCTCCATGGGACTACACTGAAGCCTGCACTTCTCAATGTTTTGCTAGTGATATGGAGACCCGAAACAGACACATTTCATCTCTCGTATGGTGAGTGTACGATTACACTCAAGGATGTAACATTACAGCTCGGTCTACCAGTTGATAGGGCAATCATTACGGGGTAGTGCGTATTAGGGTTTGGAGGACAATTTGCAACCAGCTATTAGGCAAAGTGTTTGACAAGTTTAGTGGTAACCGAATAGTTATAAAATGGTTTGAAGATAATTTCTCATATCTCTACAACTCTTTTAGTGTGGTCGAAAGACAACAATTCGCTCGAGCATTCATACTAAGGTTGATTGAGGGACTTCTAATACCAGATAAATCTCAAAATCTGGTACATTTAAGGTGGCTTCTACAACTAATCGATCTAAAAGAAGTCAGGTTACTCAATTGGGGATCAACTGTTTTGTCTACATTGTACTAAAAAATGTGTCAAGATAACTGAAGCACAGAAAATTAAAATCAGTTGATGTATGCTCCTTCTTCAATCATTGGCATGGTATCGCTTACTATTTTTAAGTCCCCGAGTAAACTTCCCTTATCAATTCCCACTTGTAATAAGGTAAGATTCATTTAATAATATAGTTATCATATTTTTTTCATTATTATATTTTTAGAATAACATATTATTTGAGCAGGTGAAACAATGATGTGAGTTATATGGGCATACCAAGTGAGCTTGAAGATATTCGATTATTATTAGATCAACAGTTAGAAGCCGAGGTTAATTTTTGAATTTTTAGTTACATAATAATTACACAAGGATTTGAAATTTATTATTAGGTACATAATAAAATTTATAGTTTCATACTGCAGTTTGAATGGATGTCATACTCTGATCAAAGAATTAAAGAATGCATCCACGTCTGAATTTTTGACGATTTGTAATATTTGACACATCAAAGTGTCATTGATAGTTTTTACAACAATTGAGGTACATGAATATGATCAAATGATGTACCAGTTTGTGCAAAATACCCTGTCCTCACCTTGGAACCTCAATGAGCATCACAATATTGACTTGCGGGGGAGAGCCGATGAAGATTGGCATAAATTTCATGTCAAGTATATCAACTTGTGGGAAGATTGGTATAATTTTATACCGATATGCGAACAAATTGTCAAACTAGATTTGGAAACATCTTCGAATTACATGACATGGTTTAGACTTAATGGTAGTCATACCTATTGTCGGAAGAATAAAAGAATAGACAAATTCATCGAAGAATGTCAACACGACCCCATATGAGGCTGCAATTGAGAGTGCATGCATCAATTTCATCATCATCAATTCCAACATTGAATCTTATATCAATGGGTGCACCTCTCGATTATTATGGTTCATATTTTTCTAGTGCATTTATTAACAACCCCATCTTTTTCACACAAGTACCAAATAATGTACCATCACCGATATATGCCCCATCATCCATTCCACCATCATACTATGCATCAACACCTTTTCCGGGAATATTTTTTGCACCAACTTCATCTACGAGAGTATATTACACGTCATTGTCTTCAACAACACCATTATATCTAGGATCGCCTACAATTTTAGCATTCTATACACAACTAGGTAATTCGACACCATATATTTCTCCACCGATAGTGTCACAAACACCACCAGAATCACTATTCTTTAAAGGTGAATCATCTTCTCAACCACCTACTAGTACAACTGACAATATACGATGACAACCTAATATGCAAATGCAGTCTAGCAAAGAAGAACAAGATGAAGATGAAGATAACGTTGAAGATGAATATGGAAATGGAGGTGAAGATGAAGATGATAATAATGAAAATGATGACAAAGATGAAGACAATGAAGATAACGATAATGAGTCAGAACCTCAACCATGATGAATTCCTCTTCGTAATTGACAACCATTGGGTTGTGGCGCACATTTAGCCCGACAACAAAGATGATTTTTTCATGTTAGTTTTTTTTATGTACATCATCATTTAGTTTGTTAAATTTTATTTTTTTTAATTTATATATTTAATGCTTCCATGTAGTTAACATAATATTAGAGTAGATTACATAATTAATGATTTTGTTTGTTATTTTTTTTTGTCAAAATTTTAAAATATATAGCTAACTTAATTAAAATTTTAATTCGGTTTGATAACTACTAAAATTTTCATCAATTCATTATAACTTACATCGAATATTGAGTAATTTAAAATGTGACTTTCGTAGCAATAAAATTTAGAAATTAAAATATCTACGATCATTGCCTCAATGTTTCCACCAAATATGGACATGTTTTCTTACTATGCCTTGGGTTCCTACAATAACTAGACTTCCAAATTGTTAGTCTATCTTCTCCTGAATATCCATATTGTTGCGTATCCAACTAGATTTCAGTCAACCTTTTGCATTGCAATGCAATTCTATATTCGGTAGCAATTTAAACGAGGCGCTTGGAATAGGCGATCATCTACTTTTATTTGGGACTGGTGGGAATTTAGATTTCCATACTTTATATATTAGTTTTAGTTTGTACACTTCATCAACATGCTTCATACAATTCAAATGTACCAAGGTATATGTAACAATTGCATAAGCACATGAAAAACGAAGTGTTTGAAATCTCCCATAGTTATAGATATTTTCTTTCAGGTATACACGATACAATCCCCATATGATACCCTCGTCTGGTTTATAGAACTCTGTAACTCGAAATATTTCATTTGGATGCGAGTGACACTACTATCATCAAGTTCACTCTTGTTTTATTTTCTGTCATATCTTTCCTCCCTTCCTCGCTCCAAATGTGTCTGCCCTTTATCTATCCAACATATTTTTCCTGCCTGCGTCGGAAACAAAACTAATAAGCAAAAATATGTTTCTTTCACCACCGACATTATTAGCAAATGATGTTTTCCCTTCAACTCAAACCACATTCCTCTACATTGACAAACTGGACATATAACTCTAATATAACACTTCCAGTTAAGCAATGCATATCAATCATTAACTCGACATCCGTATCGCCTTTGAGCTCAAATGTATTATATCTTATAGGATTCAATTGTTAGATCTGGTGCCCTAAGTGTAGTATTTTTATCTATGTGCACTTGTAATTTTTTCAAACAAATTGATTGATAAAATTATTCATTAATTATATTAATACCCTTTGTATACTATCATCAATATTTTTTACTATCATCAATGTTTTTTACATACAAAGAAAAATAAAAGCAAATATTAGCTCATTGGTTCTTTAATGTTTAACTAATTTATGCGGTATTATGTGGTCGAATCGTAATACAGAAAGATAACTTATATTAGTAGACCAACCTAAACATGTCATTAGTCTAATCAGAAATAAGCAAATCGATTGAAGGACTAATATACCGTGTAATGCCCCAAATTTTATAACTCTGCTTGTGTAGGTTTTGTACACAAGTGAGTATCTACTTTAGTGGTTAAATGTTCTCGGTGTGTGTGTGTGAGGTCCTAAGTTCAAGCCCTGTCTTTGGTAAATTTTGGTTTTTTTTTTTACTTAAGCCTTACACTTGTTCAGCGAGATTATATTTAATTACTTGTAATTTCACATCAGAATAGGCCTACTGGTCTAGTGGTTAAGTGGAGTGTGGGTTTGTTGGAGGACTTGTGTTCGAGTTTTTGTGCAAGCGTGATTATAATTATTTTTGCTCTACTGGTTTAGATAGTTTTGGTAGAAGTTAAATTCTATAGTGGTTGGGATTAAGGGGTTAGTGGAAAGTTAAGGGAAATCTATTTTTGTTAATTTTTTTAATTTTAGTTTCCCCAAAATTTCCTCTGTTTCTGACGTTGCCTTATTCTTTTCCAAAACCAAAAATCCCTAATTTTGTTTTTCGTTCTTTTTATTACTCTCTCACAAAAATTGTTAAACCATTTTCTTCCGTTCTCAGTCCTTGCCCTTAATCATTGCTTTTGTGCGTTTCGAACCTTTGATTTCAGGACAATCGATAAGTGAGTTCGATTGCATTTTGTTGTTCGATTTCTTAAGGTTGAGTCTTTACAATATCTTTCGCGTAGGAAAAGGCGGTGGAATAATAGCTTCTATTCAATGGTCGAATCGGTGCAAGTGAACGGATGTGCTGGTGGTAAGTGTGTGTGCGCATTTTTTGGTTTAGTTTTTGAAGGGTTGAGTATTGTTGGCTAATTTCATTATGGGTATTCTGTTATTAGGTTCTAAAGGACTCGATTTTGGTTTTACAACAAATCGATACCAGGTGTGTATCTGAAACATAGAAAAACAAGATTCAGCGAAAGCCGAAAAACCCCACTGTCAACGTCACATAGGAGTGTGGTCACCCGTGTGGTAGGCTATGTGTAAAAACACAGTTGTGTGGTTGACGAAGGTTAGGTCGTGCGTAAAATACGGCTGTGTGATGGTCAGGTAGACCGTGTGCGACACACGGGCTTGACTGAATTGGGGCCGTATGGGCTACACGGCGTGTGGGTCTACACAAGTAGTCCACAAGAGCGTATAAGAATTTAGGCCAAGCCATATGATCCACACGGGCCAAGGTCAATCTGGGAGTGTGGGCCACTCGGGCGTGTGGGCCCACACAGGCAAGCCAAATGGCCTTGTGGGCCTATTTAGCTACAATATTTTCTAGGGTTGCGTGGGTCTCCCAAGTCGACTGTAAACCTACGGTAGGGTCAGTAAATGCTACTTAGACCCTAAATCGTGTGACCTGAATATATAGTGCATGTATTGAGCACGTTAAAATTTATACATGTTTACTGATCTATATGTATGATTGATAACTGAATTCTAACATGTGAGCATGTATTTCTATATGTCTGCATTGAGCATGTTTAGTTGCATCTACATTGGGGTGGGATGATTGATTACTAGAGGAAGCATGCTGAAAGGATTTCATGCCTATTATATGGCAGCTCAACTGCAATATTACTGATGTAACACCCCTAACCCGTAACTGTTACAGGAACAAGGTTACGAGGCATTACTGGACTTATACACTAGCATTCGTATAAAACAAAGTCAAAAGTTTGCATTCTAGATTAAAACTTTTCAACTTTTATGATAAAGTCCCTAATTTGGGCCGACGGGGCCCAATACATGCTTTGGAAATGGTTCGGGACTAAACCGGTAACTTTAAAAATTTTACCTTGAAAATAGGGGCACACGCCCGTGCGGCCTGGGACATGGCCGTGTGGCCAGCCCGTGGGGTTCCCATGGCAATGTGGCCAGCTCGTGTAGAATTCTGACTTGCAATTTCTTAAGCATCAAAGGGGCACATGGCCTAGGCACATGCCCATGTGGCTAGGCCTTGTGGTAAACTGATTTTTCACAATTTTTAAGCTATTTTCACATGATTTTGACACACGACCATGCTTGAAACCCGTGTCCCTCACATGACCAAGGCATACAGCTGTGTCTTTTTCCCGTGTACTATCATGATTTCATATTTAAGGATGCTGGGGACACACGGTCATTTCACACGCCCGTGGGTTGTCCGTGTGTCTTACTCGTGCGGACGAAATAAGGCCATTTTCTAACCCTATTTCTCACCCAAACTTAACCATTTTCTTGCATGAAAACTTACAAGTATATACCATCCATTTCAACCAATTTCCATCATTCAATCTAACATTTCCAACTCTTAACCATACCTTGAAGCTTACCTTTACATTGGTTTGTAAATCATATTTTATGAATGGTGATTTGTATTTTGTTGAACATTAACATACCATATTACTTCAAAATACATATTACTAACCATTCCAATGGCTAGGTTGTGAACAAACATGTTACTTCATCATTTGACCTCATTAGCCTATACATGTCATTATATCAAAATGAGTTTATCGTTTATACCAAAATTAAGGAGTTGATAGTGTGATGATAAATAATGTGATGATAGCTCCGACCCAATCCAACCTTCACGAGCTTCGAGCACTATAAAACAGGGAAAAATAAACCTAGTAAGCATTATATGCTTAGTAAGTTCATATAACCAAACTACACTTACCATTCATATATAACAAGTAAGTCACACGTAAGGCAATTTATCCATCAATTTAACAAACTAGCAAATATGGCCTATACATAATCATTCAACCAAATTGGTTAGTACAAAGACATTAATATGCATAGATGAGCTCATCATGTCATTTCTTCTTATTTTAGTTGTTAATATATTTCCGTTGAATATTTGAATTTCCAATGAACCTTTCCTTTTCTAATTGTACACCCGAGGTGCAGTTCCCTTTTCAAATGGTACACACGAAGTGTACATACCATTTTCAATTTGTACACACAAAGTGCACATAACATTTTCAAGGTTACACATATAGTGTACCTTTCATTTTCAAGTGGTATACACAAAGTATACCTTTCCTTTTCATATGGTATACACAAAGTATACCTAACCTTTCCAAATGTACACACAAAGTGTACATAACCTTTTCAAATTGTACTATTTGGGTACATAAGTTCTTTTCAAGTATTACCCTTTTGGGATACATTTCCTTTTCATAATGAGATCAAAAGATTATTCTTTCAGAACAACCTTTACTGCAACATATGCAGGATCTCATATACATGGTAATCACTGTCTAATCGGAAATCAATATTCAAACGAATTCATGTAATATTTCATCATTTACATGTAAATTACAAATTCAACATTGGTTTATTACATGTACATACCAATTACAAATTATGATACACATAATTCAACAATCAATTCAACACATTTACATGCTTAATTTAGTTATACGAATTTACCTTGACAATTGATCGTATCTACTAATCAGAAACTTTTTCTTTCCCTCAATCTTTTTCTTTGTTCGACACTTCCGGATCTATATAAATAAATTTAATCATCAATTCTATAAATTTTTTCATTCAATCAAACCCATTTCACATTTTAGGCAAAAATACCATTTTGCCCCTAAACTTTTAATTAATTTCAATTTCAACCCTAGGCTCGGAAATTGAAATTCATGCAATTTATTCCTTATTCCAAGCTTATTCAAAATTCTAATATAACTTTTACAGCACATGTATTTTTCTACTTTGTAATTTAGTCCCTACACATGCCTTCACTAAAAATCACTTTGTAAAAGTGGTTTATCTATCAATAATATTTCATTTTCTATCAAAAACTTTCAATTTACAGCATATTCATCCATGGGTAATTTTTTAAACTTTGGTTTTCTTTCAATTTAATCACCCAAATAAAGAAATTAAGCTTTCTCGATTTAAAAAATATAAAAATTACTAAAAACGAGACATAGAACTTGCCAAATCAAGCTTGAGAAATTTCATTTCTCTATCCTAGGGTTTCCATGTATTTTATGGAGAAGAAGATGATAAAATGATATCTTTTTCATTTAATTTAATTAATATCATTTAACTTTTCCACTTTCCAATTTAGTCCTTTACCTTTTTCCATTTTTCCATGGATGACTCATTAAAAATATCTACATATTTTTCTTCAATGGTCTAATTTCCATATAAGGACCTCACATTTTGAATTCTCTAGCTATATAATCCCTATAGCTTTTAGTATACAACTTTAACACTTTATTCAATTCAGTCCTTTTTGCAAGTAGACATATAATCGATAAAATTTTTCTATAAAAATTTTCATGCAATATTTTTATAATAATACCTATCATTTTATGAAATTTAAATAATTTTATTTTTCGGACTCAAATTTGTGGTCCCGAAACCACTATTTTGATTTCACTGAATTTGGGCTGTTACAACTGATATGTGTCGCATTCGGTATGACTTGGTGTGTAGGGTTGGGTGGGTGTTTTAAACCCCACATGGTATGTAGGGATGGTCGAAGATGGTGTGTAAAGGCTGGTGGGTAGAATACTGATTTCTGTTACTGTATGCATATTGTATCTGATATGGGCTAAGGCCCTAATTTATATCTAAAACTGTATATGAATCTGTCATGGGCTTACCCCGAACTGCATTTGACTGATAACTATTGTTTGACTATATGCATGTCTTCTGTGGGGATTACACACTAAGTTTACGTAAACTCACCCCTTTCTGTTATCTGTACAGGTAATCCCTAGACTTAGACGGATCGGTGTGGCGGGGGACTCAACGGTGGCCACATGTCTATTGAAGTGCTTTAATTTTTGTTTATGGTTTCTATTTCCTGTTTTTGATGTAATTTGAGACTTTTGGACTGTTTGTCCTTATTTTAGATTTTAACTGTTTTCATGAACTTTCAAACTGCAAAACTCAACGGAAACTCGATTTTATTAAAAAATAATGTTTTCCAAAACGTGAACGATTTTCTTAAAATATCACGGTTTTAAAAGTTTTCGCTACGGAATATGTTTACAAAAGAATCAAATTAACGAGAAAATAATTTTGAAATTGATGAGAGACAAATAGAAGCTAATAAACGGAAACAGTTTTAACTTGATGATTCGATTTCAAATCCCATTTCATGTGAAATCGCCAAATTCAGCCATAACGTCTAGGCAGGATTTGGGGTGTTACATATCGCCTATCAAGTTCAATTGGGGAGATCTTTTGTCTTGGGCATCAAAGCGGATGACTCCCAGAAAATAGAGACATAGATGTGACTGACTGGACTAATAGTACATTAGCTATGACCTAAGTAGAATAGATCATGAATCTGTTTATAGATTTATTCACTTGTGACGTTCATAGTATGACATAGATTAATCCTAAGTGGATGATGAAGTATATATGCGTGACTCGTTACTATGATATAAGTAAAAGCCTGAGTTCGAATATATAAAGAACCGAAAGTTGGTGCGTTGGCCATATAACTTCTATAGTATGTAGCATCATTCACAATAGTGAAATTCATAGCCAAGACATGGGTAAATGGTATCTTCTCATTTGTATTACATGATAGATGAAAAGTAAATGTGACCACGAGTCATTTGTCTTTGTGATGAATGATTGAATTACTATTTGATAGTAATTGACTTTCATGAAAGAGGGTACAATTGTTACCATAAGCTAAAATAGAATCATATTGGGAGAATGAATTTATCTCAAAGAGATTAAGGATATCCTATGAGGGTAATACACTTAAGATAAGGTCATTAGACGAGCACTGATCAATTAGCTTTTGTAATTGTATAAAATTGAAGAAAGCTCAGTCACGGTACTATAGTGGAATGACTTCGTAACTAAATGAGTTTATAATTAATAGGCAAGAAGCTGGAACTTAATTGCAAATCATTTGAGGCCTAATTACATATGTTCAATCGGTCCCCTCGCTAGCTGGTTGAAATAAAAAATGAATTGTATATTGAATTAAATGAACAAAAATAGATAGAAATGATAAAGTTAGAGAAATGAGTTACATTCGTAAATGAATATGGTTTCTTACTAAATATGAAAATGACCTGAGAATTAATTTAAGCTTTTCAAATTATTATTTAATTAAATAATTGAATTTCAAAAATGAAATTAAATTAATTGGACATCGTCAATCTATTGAATGTAGAAATTAAATATATTTTCTCATAGATTTTTTTACGGTAAAATTGTCATGATTTTAACGAAATTAGAGATGAGTTGTGAAAATTATTTAATTCGAAAATAAATGTATTTAAATTAATTTAATAAATAATGTCTATTTTAGGAAATAAAAAAACATGTACTGGGTTGAATTAAATTATAAGTGTTGGGTTAAAAGTTCAAAAAACACATATAATTGGACCCAATACAGGAGAGACTCAAATCTTCATCATATTTCATATGAGGGGAAGCACACCCTATTAGTCTTTCTCTCTCTTAGTTCAACTAGGACACTCCATCTCTCCATAAACAGAAGGCACCAATAAGGCTAAAAATACAAGAAGTTATACATAACTTTTGAGATATTATTATTCTGCCCGAAAATAGTAAGAATTTATTGCTAAATATAAATTTTATTTTCTAGGAATAACAATTCTACTGGTTTCTATAAGAGAGAGATTTACTTTCCAACTGAAAATAAGGAAAATTATTTATGGTTCTGTGTTTGATTCAAAATTGTTCGAGCCCACACTCGAAGCATTTTGTGGTACAAGAATAGCAAAAAAGGTCGTTCAGTTGAAAGTCGAGAACGTCTAAGATCTGTCTAGCCTAAAATATAGGTACTATTTGTGGAAAAAGCTTGTTGCTATAAATATCACAAGCTGACTCAGTTTTCAAAACTTTATTTTTCCATTGTGTAAGAAAATTATTTTCGAACCAGATTTTTTCAACATCATTGACGTTAAATACCTGTATTTCAAGCTCGAAATTCTCCTCCAGCTTAAAGCTAAGACTTTCTTTCTATTTCTTGACAGAAGCTCATTCAGTTTGATGCTCCGATTGAAAGCTAATTCTGTAGATTGGACTGATACAAAAACGACCCCAATTTCAATGTCACAAATTTGACCGTCGTAATAAATAACGACTTTAATTTGTTTACTAATATTCTTCAAAAAAGCTTGTTTCACATGTTTAATAAAAAAATTAAAATGAAAACATTATACAGAAAAATAAATACTCGTTAACCAAATTCAAACAACAACACCAAATTTACTTACTTAACTTAATTTACTTTGTTGGGTCAATTTTCCAACTTCAGATTTTTAACATTAACAGTCTTCTCCTCATCATGCGAAACTTCTGCTTGAAATTTAACTATGAAAATCTCTCCATATCAATCTTCATTTTATAAATAACTCTACCACTAGATATGAAACATTTTGCAAAAAGTTAGAAAAGATTGGACATGACTCACAAATTTGAAAAACACTTCCTGTTATAAGCATTTTTCTCAAAAAAATTTCTTTTCCAATATTTTTGGCTATTCTTGTGACCTAAAAATTCAACCATGGAAAAGACGAGATGAACTGTAAATTTTATCTAGAGATTCTTGGGGTTTCAAAAATTATTGAACTTTTCTTGATTTTTTCAAATTTCAATCAAACAACTAATTTTTCTTTTATTTTTCTTTCAAATTTAATCAATAGATTATTTTATTTCAAAGTAGTAACTTTTTTTAATAATTTTTTTTTGTTGATGTGGCCGGAGAGAAGGGAAAAGCCTGCCTTGTAGGACGCGCTTTCTCTAATTAGCAAAAACTCTTCTTGCACGGTGTGTTTTTACCACCCTTGTTTGAAATTGATCTATTTCCCTAAATTTCGATAAAATGGCCTATTTCCCCAATTATTCTTTAAAATCGACATTTATTTCTAATTTCCTCCATATATAAGCCCATGACTTTTGGTTAAAAAGTTAATTAAGCTTTTTTGCAAAAAAAATAAAAATGAATTCAGTTAAGTTCTAAAACGCTAAAAATTAATCAATTGAGTCTTTTAACTTATAGTTTTTGTCGTTGAACATTAATTTGTCGACATGACTGTTAACAATTGTTGAGTCAATCGTTTTGTTGTTAACATGGCAGTACCACATCATCAAAAAAAAAATTTAAATATTTTTAGAGTTATTAAAAATATAAAAAATTCTAAAAAAAAAGAGTGTTATCTACTCCTTGAATGGTAATAACAGGTGTTCATGGGTTGTGTAATCTAGCTAGCCTGATTAATTTGACTCGTTTTAGGACAGTCGGATGGGCATGAACTTATATTTATAACTTTGATTTTACTTGACTTGGCCTGTTTTACTGTTTGAAATAATAAAAAAATATAAATTTTTATATTGATATTATTTTTAATTAAATTTAAATATAATATATTATTATTTTTTTTTAAATAGTGAAACGGTCCATTTGCGTGAAACGAGCTTGAAACTGAAAATTTTTTTGAAATCGGTCCTTGGTAAGCCTCGTCCTTGATCACCTTTAATGGTAATAAAGTCTCTCTAAAATCTAAACTATTCATTCAGATCATATTAAATCATATTTGAACAAGTATTTTTTAAAATTTAATTCCAGTAAATTATATATCAAAAGTATTTTAAATTTAATTTAATTATAAAGTATATGAAATATTAGTGCAAATGATACAAAATCTAAATAAATTCAAATTAAATTAAAATATAGTATACAGATTTTGTTCAAAATACACTATATAAAAAAATCTAGTATATTTTGAACAAAAAATATATATTAAATTTAATATGAATTGATTCAAATTTTGTATCATTATTTACAAGTTATTTTATAATAATATTTTATATACTTTATAATTAAATTTACAAAAAATATATTTTTAATCAATCTGATTTAAAATGATAAAAAATTTTGTTCAATTTTGATTTAATATGGACTGAACGAATAGCTCAAAGTTACCATTTATAGGGTAAAGAACATGTTTTTTTTTAATTTTTAAAAATTTTCATTTTTAAATTATTTAAAATGATTATTTAAAAATAATTTTGTTTTTTAATTTTATAGTATTTTATATGTTATTGAAAATTAAAAAAAAAAACTTTTATTTTTTAAAACATTTTTGTAATTGTTCCCGTGCTTTTAAAGAATAGGAACCAAAATTACAAAAAAAATTGTAAATGTTAAGGACTAAAAGAGTTATTTTACCTTTTGATAAAATTCATAAGACAAAATTGATGGAAGGACTAATATTTTTAAATCCAAAAATATATTGGAATCTTATGTCTCAAGATTAAAGTATAGAGACTAAAATTTAAATTTTAGAATTGTACAGGAACTTTTGAAATATTTAAACCAAAAGATAAAACGTTTCTAAGTAGTAAAAGTTAACATGTTAAAAGACTTGAGAACAAGCTTAAAAGGTCTAAAATAGCTCAAAGAGTAATAATATATAAAGAAAAGAGCATTGGTAGGTGATGGTGATAATAAGCCAATTTGTTTCTTAAAGGATTAAATAATAAATTTAAGGCTTAGTGTGGGTTTGGATGAGCGGTGCGGTGCGATGCATTTAATTTACTTTTTATCTCATGCTACAGTATCATTGTAGTATCTAATCTCATCGTCACTGCTATTTTTACACTAACCACAAGTAAATGCATCATCCATCCAAATTCACCCTTAAAAAGTAATGGTAAAATGGATATAGCATCTAAATGATTAAACGTTTAATAGTATAAAACCATGGCCAAATGCTTAAGAGGTTAAAATTAAAGATAAGATTAATTGTACATGCATGATGCAAAGTAACTTAATTGATCATTGGACTATATTGCTTAAGGTTGTTTTGTTGAGTATGTATATGAAATGCTATTAAAAATCATTTGAGATGAAAATTAAGGTATCTTTTAATAAACGTTGGGATGCAACTTACTGTAAATTACACATTTTAGTTTTTAGCTTTATTCACCTACATTAATTAAACTCAAACGAGAATAGACACATAATTAACCAAAAATAAACAAATAGAACACTAAACATAACACTAAACTTAGTAATTTTACTTAAAACCATGTAAAAAATTTTAGTGCAACTTCATACATTTTTTAGTGGTGTGTTGTTATGCAGGGGCGAAGCCAGAAATTTTTTTAGGGGGTCAAAATTAAATTTTATAATTTTACGATAGTAAAAATGTAATATCATCATTTTAATAGCCTATATCTTATAATTTTTAAATAATTAAATTAAAATTTATCATTTTGGGAGGTACAATTTTACCCTTATTAATTTAAAAATTTTATAAATTATAAATGGACCTAAATGAAAAAATTTGTTCTTATGTCTATTTTTAGTTAATTTTATATAATTGTTAGTAGTGGTAAACATGTCTAATTTTAGTTATTTATTTGCTGGAGAAATATATGGAAACTAATTTAGTAGATTTAATTCTTTAAATAGAGAGTTAAGTAGAGTTGTCTATGTACACATTCATTTTCACGAGTTTATTTATCAAACACATTTATTTATTTTCATTCTTTTTTCTCTCTCTTTACTTATTGTTTTCTTTATTTTATGGTATCAGATTCAAGTTCTTCAATTATTCATTCTTTAAATCTACCAATTTTAAAAAAAATTTGAAAGTGTAAAAAGAAGCTTTTGTGTTTACCGCATTAAAATTCTCAAACATACGAAATACTCAAAATGGTATGAAGAAACTTGTAGACATTAACTACAAGTATTGGAAGATGTGCATGGAGGCATATCTTCAATGTTAGGACTTGTGGGGATTGATTGCTGGCACAAGTGAAACAATTCCTCCTAATGTTCCTAAGAATGTCGAGTCATAAAAGAGAAAAAAGGTCAAGTGTGGCAAGACTCTCTTTGCTTTGAGGACATCTATTAGCAAAAACTTCATGATCATGTTCGTGATGTTAGTTCTTTAAAGGAAGATTAGGAACACTAGAAAGGTTGTTTACTAAGAAAAATACTGTAAGGTTGCAATTGTTGTAGCAAGAGCTAACAATGTTAAAGTAGGGAGGTATGTCAATTTCATAATATTTTATGAGTTAAAAACATTTAAGCTGAAATTTCAAAGATAAATACGAATGAGAGAATTAGTAAAGTTTATCTATGTTGTTATCTTATTTGTGGATTGAGGAAGGAGTACGGGTTTTTTGTCATTTCTATTCAAGAATAATCAACGCAATTTTTTGTAGAAAAGTTAAAGAATTTATTCTCTACTAAAAAAGATGGCAAAATTTTTCAACCTGATATTGTTTTCTTCTTGAAATTGAAGCCAAAGAAGAAGAATATATCCAGAACAAAGAACAAAGAAGAAGACTCAAGTGCAGAAAAATGTATCAGTTGGCAAAGTAAAAAGTCGGTCACCTGTTTCTGATGCAGAAATGTTAGGCACATCAAGAAAAATTGTGGTGTGAATATTTATAAGCAATATTCTCATTTTATTAGTATAATTTATTTATTACTATGTACATGTTTTGTAAGAGTTTGCTTTTCTAAAACAATAATTTTACAACATAAATATTTGAAAATTTTAAAATGCATATTTTTACGAAAAGTTTAGTCTCTCGTGCTAGATATATTAGATATATCATATTAACATAATAGTCACTCAATTATTAGTGTGTTTCTATTTTAGTCACTTAAGTTTAAATTTTTTTATTTTAGTCACTGACATTATCTAAATTTAATATTTTGTCAGTCTTTTATTAAATCACTAATGGAAAGTTGGTATGACCTTTTTTATTGGCATAATAAGAAAATTAGCCCTCCAATATTTATAAATCTATCAATTTGGTTTTAATTCTAAAAAATTCAATAAATTTAACCTCAACTTTACACATTCTATTAATTTATTCTTAATTCTTAAAAATTTTAAAAATGTTAAAAATAAAAAAAAACTATTTAACATAAGATCTTATAAAAGTAAATATAAAATCAAAAAAAAAATATTTGTAAATAAATGACATGTATTTTATCATTTTCTAACATGGAATTTGTTTATTTAAATAATAATTTTATAAATAAAAAAATTTAAGGGAGAAAAATCATGAAGAAGATTTAAACAAATCCATCTTTTCCTCTATTTTTTTTTTCAATATTAACGACTACCATGTTTAAGTTAGATAAAAAAACTTTAGTCTGAGGTCAAAAAGGAAAAGAATCAATCCTCTAGATTGTTGCTTACAATGAGTTTGTTGTTTTTGAAGTTGCACTTGAGGGTGGATAAAGTTGATGATATATAGGTGAGGATGGGATCTCAGAGACCAATAGGTGGAAGGCCATGCAGGTAGCTCCATAATCGATTCCTAGTATGATGGCAAGATGACGAAGGATGTGGAATCGAGGAGTTCAAAGTGTCATTGATGCCGGTAAACATGATTGGGGAATGGGGATATATAGGTGAGTATGAGATCTTAGAGACGTAGTAGGTGGAAAGCTATGCAAATAGCTCCACAATCAATTCCTAGTATGATGACAAGATGACGAAGGATGTGAAAATCGAGGAGGTCAAAATAAGGGTTATTGGTGCTTATGGTTGTGGGCGAAGACAATGCCTAATGCTTGGCAAATTTCGCGAGGACTAAAAAAAAAAATATAGAGGAAAAGTTTGAATATGTTTTAAGTCTTGTTTGTGAAATTTTTTTGAGAAAATTATTATTTTAATAAATAAATTTCATGTTAGAAAAAAGAAAAATGGGTAGACATTTAATTATAATTTTGTATTTATTTTTATTGAAAAATGTTTAAATATTTTTTATTTTTGAAATTTTTAGAATCAAGACTAAATTGTTAGAATGTGTAAAATCGATGTTAAAATTTGTAGAATTAGGACCAAATGGATAGAATCTGTAGATATTTCGGGCTAAATTTGTTGTCATGCCGATATGACAAAACACCACGTCAATATTCCATTAATGATTTAACAAATGAATAACCAAAATATTAAATTCCGATACTGTTACTCACTAAAATAAAAATAAATAAAAATTGAGTGACCAAAACAAAAATATGCTAATAATTAAGACACCATTAATATAGTTTACCCTTAACTTTAATACTTGTAATTAAATTAACATAAAACACTTTAAAAAGTTGATTGAAAAGCTTATTTAAAAAATTTTAAGTCATCTTAGGCTTAGTTTGGATGGGCGATTGAGTGCGGTACGGTGCGTTTAACTTACTTTTTGTCTCACGCTACAGTATCGCTATAGTATCTAATCTCACCGCCACCGCTATTTTTATACTAATCGTAAGTAAACACACCGCCCATTCAAACTCACCCTTATAAATTAAAATAACTCAATCAGCATACCGCAAAGCTCTTAAGCCCAACTAAAATGATTTATTTTTCCATTCCATAAATGGAAGAGAAAAAAAAATAAAAAAACCTAAAACCATATAGATGAAAAGAAACCAGATTTCTAGTAATAAGTATGTCTAACATAAATGGTAGAGCAACATAAATGGTAGAGCACATGGCTGTTAATTATAAAAAGCTTATAGTTTTTTTTTAATATTTGAGTTTTTAAAATAATTTATAATTTTCATAATATTTTTTTTGAATTTTTATAAAATTTTATTAAAATTATTAAGATTTTTTTTCAATTTTTAAATATTCTATTTTTTGTTAATTTTTTGAAATAGTTATAATTTTTTAAAAATTTTTATTTTTAATATTTAAAATAATTTTTTGATTTTTTTAAGAAATTTTTAAAAACATTTTTTGAAATTTTTTTTATAAATTTTATAAAATTTTGAATTTTTTATTGATGTAGAATGTCACATCAACATTATATCAGTTGAGTTAATCTCTGTTAATAGTCCCGCTAGTACAATAACAACTAGTAACAACTAATAACGATTTTTATTAGTTAAATGTTTTAGTTAAATGTTTAATTGGTGTAATTTTCGAGTTTTAGTACTCAATAAATATATATTTTGCAAAGGTGTTTGATTGACTTTTTTGTGTGAAAATGTTTCTAAGTTATATATATATATATATATATATATACTTTTAAGTTAGTTTTATAATATGTAAGTTGTAGTTAAGGGTGAAGTTAAAATTTTTTTGAGGATAGAACGAGAATTAAATTATATATTTTTATGAGAAATATATTATATATTTAATTTTAAAAAAAAATTAAATTAAAATTTTATCATTTTAATGGTTATAATATAATTTTATTGTATACTAACTTCAAATTTTACAAGTGTTAAAAGTTTAATTTCTCTCTTTGTATTGTTTTGATTTTTTTATTAGAATGGATAAAGGTTATCCAAAGATTATACTTGAGGACTAAATTGTGTATATATGCCCTTTTTTTGGTTAATTGGCTAAATAGGTTTTTTTTTTCAAGATTTATGAAAATAAGTTAATTTTTGAGAGAGTGTATGAAAACGCGTTTAATTAGATAAGTTTTTGCTGACATGTCAAGAAAGTGCGCCCAATTGGAAGGTTTTTTTAAAAATTTCAAAGAAAACGCGTTCTATTGGGCACGTTTTCCTTAACATGTCAGCAAAAGTTAGACGAGCTTTTCTGATAACTATGCGGAAAGCTTGCCCAGTTAGACACGCTTTTTATACTCCCTCTTCAAAATCGGCCTACTTCCTTAAATCTTCAAAAAAAAAAACTAGCCTGTAAAGAAAAATAACGACATATATGATTAAATTATCCAAATTTGAGATTGATATGAATTAAATATTTGAATAAAAATAATTTGTTGCTTTACGTGTCATTAGTGTACTTAAAAATTTTGAAATTTTTATATTTAAAAATAAAAAAAATGATTTTAACTCTAAAAAATTATAATTTGATAATCTTTATCCCAATCCCAATCCCAATCCCAATCCCAATCCCAATCCCAATCCCAATATTATTATTATTATTTGTTTTGCCCATAATAGATATAAATCACATATTTATTAAAAAAAAGCAATATGTTTAAAAAAAAGATAATTACCAATATATTTATCTAAATTATGGTGAAAATAGAAACGAGATAATAAAAAAAAGAAAAGAAAAAAATCTATGTAAGCAATGGCATGGTGACCGGATATTTTTACAAAGTAACGGTTTTTGTTTGCCCAAAATTCAGTCTCAAATATATATATATATATTTTTCCTTTTTCAAGTCTTTTCTTTTCATTTCTTTTCCTTGGATATACAAAACAAAGCCAACAAAGATTATATATATTTCTCTCTCTGTCCTCTGCTCCATCGGCTTCTTCTTTTTTTCTTCGGCTTTCAATCATCATAATTCCTTACATTCATATTTCTCAGTCTCTGAATTTGCAAATCTCGAAAAAGACTGAAAAATAATGAATAGATAAAGTTGGAGAGAGAAACACTCACCCAACACATGACAATACCATTGCAATAATTCACTTTTTTTCTTGCTCAATATATCTTCCCTTCCCTTTTACTTTAGTATTTACTTGCTAACTCTGCTTACCCTTCCCTTGTTCCAACTCAAACAGGGAGAGATCTCTCTTTCAAGGTAACTTCTTTTTTCTTTTTTTGTTATTGTTTTACTTGATTTGATCAGTTTTTTGGGTTATAACTCGTTTGGATCTCCATTTTTTCGTGTTTGATTTCATGTTTGTTGATCTGGGTATGCTTGATTTTGTTAGTTTTAATGGGCTTTGTTTATTTTTTTTTTCCTTAATTCTTGTTTTGATCTAATTGCCTGATGCGAATGTCATTTTTTTAGATTGTTCTCGAATCTCTATTTTATCTTTAAGCTGCTAGATCATGATGGTTCTATCTGCTTGTTAAATCTTTATTCTCCTATTTTAAGTGCAAGGGAATTTAGGAATTTAGTTTTATGGCAGGGGCTATAGGAATGATTTAATTTGTTATTGGTAACTAAGCATTAGAGCTTAAAAGATCTTAGCTCTGAGCATATTTTCTGAATGGTTGTTGAGTTCGTCTTATTCTGTTTTTTCTTGCTTTCCGGTCCCGTGATTGATTATGCTAATTGCTGCTGGGATTGCTTACAATGGGACTAATGCTAAAAATTCTTTGCTGTCTTGCAATCTTCTGATTATTTGTGTTAATTGTTGATTTTGATTTTTCTACTGATGACAAGATTCGAACAAGACTGATTAGGGTATTCTCCTAAGAGCGTGAAATAACTGAAAGCATGTGTTTGGAACTTTGTGTGTGTGTGTGTGTGAGATAAGTGGTCTTTTGTTATAATATAATCAAAATGATGGATGATTGGTTTAAAGAATGGCCGTTTCTCTTATTAATTTCAGTATCATGTGAAGTTGGCAAATCTGTGTCTATATGGAAATATGACAATTTTTAGTTAGAGGAAGAATGCTGGTTGGTGATCCCCTGTTTATTATGTGAACTTTATCTTGATGTGCTGAATTTGGCAATGAGTGATGCATGGACAGGACACATTGTTCATGTTTATATTAGCTGAAAAGTTGCTCCTAGTCCTTCATATAGTGGTGCTGAATATAAAATACGTAATAAAATATTAACTTTATGGAAGGCTTCACTCTTATTCTATCTTTTACCACTGATTTTGCAACCAGGATCAGGCAAGTGTTACTCTTGACGTGGATAACTGTCTTTAGGTACTAAAAATGTAATTACTGTAGTAGCCTAATTAATCCATGGGGCATTTTGAGTGGACAGGTAGATTTGATTATGAAAGGAAGATATAAGTTCTTAGGGCATTAATCCTGGGGGGAGTTTCCTTCTCGTGTGGATCAAATTCCATGCATTAATGTAGAGAGGGGAGAAGTTTTTATGCTAATCAGCTGTCTGAGTGTTTAAGGATTCTCTTAAGAAGATAATCATTCTCACAACCAAATTCATGCTTTTGTGATTGTTGGTTTCCAAACTTCTTATGAAATGATGATGGGGCTTCATTGTTCAAATTTCCATGTATTGAAATAAACGGTAGTTTCTTGTTTTTAATGGGAAGTTGGTTATCAAGCTCACCTTGAAAGAAGGTCATGGGGAAGAAAGGGTTCAGCGACTAAGATTGTTAATGTTATTTACAAGTATTTTAGTTAGAAGCAATACATCTTAATTCAGCTGGGTTGCATGCTAGGTCATATAAAGACTTTCTCAAATTTCTTAACAGTACAGGTGTTGCAACACGGGCTTGTTGCTGAAAATTGTGAAAGTTGTGACTTCTTTTTGATTGGTGATGTTATAAAAAGCAAAATTGAGTTTTGCTTTCGCCCCGATTATTACACTGTTATATCTTATTTTCTGCTTATATAGTGCACTGTGAATTAGGAACAAAATTTTAGACAGCTTAAATTATCATAAGCATTGAGTTTTTTTTTCTTTTGTAATATTTTCTTTAGAATTTATTTTGTACTGTAACTTAATTTTTCCTTGCATGATCTAATACCTGTATTTCTCCAGTAAGTTTTGGGCAACTTCCACACTGGTGAAGGTTGGATTCTTGAGTTGAGCTATTATATATTTGCTTGGCAAAACATCAATAAGGAAGAACTCCGAGAAATGTCTAGCCCTGCAAAAGTTCTAGATCCTGCATTTCAAGGAGTGGGTCAAAAACCGTATCCTTAAAATGAAGGGCATATAATAAGTTGTGAATTTATGTACTTGACATTTTTTTGACCTTTTCTTTTATATAAGAGTGTATATATGTGTGTATATTTAACTTTTGATAAGAGAAAGAAGAATAAACTATTTTTCCAACATCGCCATGAAAACAAAAATAGTCAAGCTTTTTGCTTGTTTTAAGATGTGTGCTTATGTTCCATATATATCCCGATAGTTTTTCTATGCAAAGGCTGTTGCACTTGACATCTTATAGTGGGACTGAAATCTGGCGTATTGAGAATTTTCAGCCAGTTCCATTGCCAAAGTCCGACTATGGAAAATTCTACATGGGGGATTCTTATATTGTCTTACAGGTGAACACTTTATTTCTCTCTTGCTTGCTGTATCTTGTATGGATGCACGTTGGCAGAACATGCATTTTTAACCTTTTTCTGGGACAAGATAAATCATTCAGGGTGAATCACTGCTTTTTCTAACGTCTCAATCATTTTGTTTTTAATATGTTCTCTTTGTAGACAACACCTAGCAAGGGTGGTTCATGTCTATATGATATACACTTCTGGATTGGTAAAGATACTACTCAGGTGTGCATCTACTTTTACTATTCTTAATTTGTTCAGGATTTATATGTGCCTTAAAATAAATTAAGACATTGTTTGAGATCATTTTTCACATGCAGGATGAGGCTGGAACGGCTGCTATCAAAACTATTGAGCTTGATGCAGTACTAGGAGGGCGTGCTGTGCAGCACAGGGAACTTCAAGGCCATGAATCTGACAAATTTTTGTCATATTTTAAACCTTGCATTATACCATTGGAAGGTGGTATTGCTACAGGATTTAAAAAGCCAGAAGAAGAAGAGTTTGAGAAACGGTTATATGTCTGCAGAGGAAAGCGGATTGTCAGATTGAAGCAGGTATATGGTGCTCTTTACATATGTTTGATGAGTATGGATAGAAAGAAGCAAGAAAGAAAATTACTGTTTGCTAATTATAAACTATTTAATATGAGACTGCTGAGGATCAGGTAAATATCATTTTGTGTTATTCTCTTCAGGTTCCTTTTGCTCGATCTTCACTGAATCACGATGATGTATTTATCCTAGACACTCAGAATAAGATTTATCAGTTCAATGGTGCAAACTCTAATATTCAAGAAAGAGCAAAGGCATTAGAAGTTATTCAGTTTTTAAAGGAAAAGTATCATGATGGGACGTGTGATGTTGCAATTGTTGGTAAGGGTGCATGCATTTACAGTATCAATGATCCTGTTTTTCCTATTCTTCTAGTAATCTATGAGTACTGATTGAATTGCCTGAAAGGTTTGTTTATTTTACTCCACTGTACCTTTTGAATATTTACTTATATATGGATTAATGTAATCACCCTACCAGATGATGGAAAATTGGACACAGAGTCCGACTCTGGTGAGTTTTGGGTCCTCTTTGGTGGTTTTGCTCCAATAGGAAAGAAGGTTCACAATGAAGATGATCTTATTCCTGAGACTTATCCTGCTAAACTGTACAGGTACTTTATGTTTCTCTTTGCAAGCATGCATCAAATGCTGTTTTTATGCAACTCGAAATGCTTAAGCTTCCACATATTTCCATATTGCATTTAATTTATTTCCTTCAGGATAACAGTTCTTAAACTCTAGCTGTTCTGATGTGACTAATATTAATCCTAGTCTTAATTAATGGAGTTATGGAAACTTTTACCTATCATTTCAACCTCCAAGCCCATTCATTTTAGTTTATCCAATTTGTTCAATGTCTGATGTTTCTCATATGTTATGGAATTTTGATTATTTTTATGCTGCAAGAAATCCGAAATCAAGTTCTTTAATGTGTTATCAAGAATATTGTTATTAGGATGAAGTCATGAGGCAGCCTTATAGTTTAAGGTTAGCTTTATTTATTTCGTACTCCCTTGTGTTGATTTCCTTTTTTCTTTATCAAAAAGGAAAAGGAGAAAAGGATATTTGGAGTGGGAGAAAGCCTTCCTGGGTATAGGCAATTTCTCGGGAGAGAACATAGATAACTCATTATGCTTATTTAGAGTTCTGCCAGACAGCTTTAAGAGTACTTTTTTGGTCACCATTATCATGTATAATATAGGTGAACTGAATTATCTTTTTAGATGTTTGTTTTAAGGTAGAGCCTCTATTTTGGGGCAATTTTAAGTAAGTAGGCAGTCCTGATTGAAATCTTTTTGAGTCAATACTATTTTTGTTACTATTGGTTTTAAAGCTATATGTCTTATCAATTGCTAATTTGTATTTATTGGCTCCTGTAGCATAACTGATGGTGAGGTGAAGATCGTAGAAGGGGAACTATCAAAAGGCCTCTTGGAGAACAACAAATGCTATCTACTAGACTGTGGTGCTGAGGTTTTTGTTTGGGTTGGACGGGTGACACAAGTAGAGGACAGAAAAGCTGCCAGTCAAGCTGCTGAGGTAGAGCTTGAGGAATGGTTTTGATTTCTTCTTGTATTTCAAGGACATGAATTCTAATTCTGGACCTTTTTATCTCCAGGACTTTGTTGGCAGCCAGCAAAGACCAAAAGCAACACGCATTACCCGTGTCATCCAAGGATATGAAACTAATTCATTCAAGGCCAACTTTGATTCTTGGCCGGCAGGGTCCACAGCACCTGGTGGTGAGGAGGGAAGAGGAAAAGTAGCTGGTACGGATCACTAATAAGCTGTAAAATACACTATTATATTTTGTGGTTAATATTGTTGAATGGTGTTTTTTCTACTGGTAGCCTTGCTTAAGCAACAAGGAGTTGGTACGAAGGGGATGACTAAAAGTGCTCCTGTAATTGAAGAAGTTCCTCCTTTGCTCGAAGGCAGTGGAAAGATGGAGGTCGAGTTAATAGTCTGCTTGGGTTTTGCCATTTGACTTGACAGACACAAACTCTTGACCCAAATGCAGTGTTGCTTGTTTTTCAGGTCTGGTGCATCAATGGCAGTGCCAAGACACCATTGCAAAAAGAGGATGTTGGTAAATTCTATAGTGGAGACTGCTACATTGTTCTTTATACCTACCACTCGGGTGAGAGGAAAGAAGATTACTTTCTATGCTGTTGGATTGGAAAGGATAGCATTGAGGTAATTTACATTATTCTTAGTTGGGTAAGAAATAATTTAAAAAATATGCCCGTTGTTCCTGATAGAAGTTATGTCCATAGAGCAATGTGAAACAGTGGAGTTTGATGTTAAATAATATGGACTACAGCGCTGCCAATATGAGCTGCTTATCATTACTAAAATAACCTATATATGCTTCCAATATGAATGCCTACCACTGATATGGAATTTCTATGTTACCTTCCTAATTTCGTACACATTGTAAAGTTGGATCACCACCTAATTTGGATTACTAAGCTGCCAATACATTTCCTTTTCATCAAACTAACTCTATCTTGGCATTCATAGGTATCATTAGATTTTGCCCCTTGTCAATCTTAAAGCACTTTGAATTGCACTATTGTTGGGAGGGTAGAATTTCCATTGCACCTATCAGATTCTTAATTTTAAGATCAGAATGGTGAATGCACACAAGAATATGTGTATATAATTATACATATAACTGTTCTTTAGCACTGGAGTTTAAATCATGAAGGACTAACAATATTTGGTAAAATATGAAAATCTATAAAATTTAGGAAACCTGTGCTAATTCTGATTGCAATAATTGCTGCTGGAAACATATATCTGTCTAGAGACTCCTAATCTGGATGCCTCTGGAATGGGTATAAATGCTAGGGAGAGGTTTCAACAAAGTAGAGTAATCAGTAGCTGGGATTAAGATTTATTTGACAAATTAAAACTTAAGAATGGTACCTTGAACATAAACATTTGAAGGAAAAAGCAAAACCTAAAATCTTTGCTATGAAATTGAAGACGAAAAAGGATCTCGATAGCTGTTATATGTTCTCGCATTATGATGTTACATTAATCATCATGTGTATCTCTGCTTATGACACCTTTTGTTTTTGAAATATAATTTTTACATTTTCAATTTCTTTGCAACAAGTTCCAGATTTATTCTCATTGTCGATTTTGAAAATTTTAGCAAATTATTTGTACTGTACTTTTCTTTGTTCGGTGAATTGGTTTCTTGCTCATTTAATGGGTCAAATGTCTTTCTTTTGGCTTGTTTTCTTTTATAAGATCTGTAATTACTTTTTGCGTTCCTCATGTTCTTTGTATGGAAGATAGATATGCTCAGATAGTTACATGTGAACTTAATGGACGTCATCCTGGTGATGGTCATTCCTGCAACTTGATTTTATTTTTTTCTAAAAAGTAGACATATTTCTTAACTCAGGAGGACCAAAAGATGGCTGCTCGGTTGGCTAATACAATGTGTAACTTACTCAAGGGGAGGCCTATTCAGGTATTATATTAGCTTTGCGTGAATATAATGATTCTAATGCTTGTGTTTCTAATAGATGTTTCTTGCAGGGTCGAGTGTTTGAAGGTAAAGAGCCACCCCAGTTCATTGCACTATTCCAACCCATGGTTGTCCTTAAGGTATTCAATTTGAGTCAATGTTTTAAAATCTCATTACCAATTGCTTGAGAGTCTTTGGTTTAGATTTGGAGCGTATCATCTAATTTCCTATGATTGATTCCTATCTAGGGTGGTTTAAGCACTGGCTACAAGAAGAGTATAGCAGACAAAGGCTTGACAGATGAAACCTATACTGCAGAGAGTGTTGCTCTAATTCAGATTTCAGGAACAGCTGTACACAATAATAAAACATTGCAAGTTGATGCGGTATGTATTAGTTGGTTATTTTTTTAGAGGGGGCAAAATAAGCCCGAACCCAAAAATCTGTCCCGAAAAAGGCAACCCCAACCTGTTCATACCCGACTTGATCAACAGTATAAAACCGAACCTAAAAATGCCCGAACTCGAAGAAACCTGAAACTGAAAAAGCTTGAGCTTGAAAACTCTGAACTTGAAAAAAACCCAAACTCAAGACTGGCCTAATGAAACCGAACTAGTCACTGTATTGCATTAGCTGAAATATTCATTATCTCCCCATTATTTTACTAGTTGTTAGATGTAAGCTAATTTAGGTGACATCCACTTTTTTTTTTAATGATTGTCCCTGCATTTTTTTGTTATGATGTCTGCAGTATCATTATCCATTCCATTTGTAACCTAACAGCAATACCCTTACTTTTGTAAAACTTTTGTTTAGGTGGCAACATCATTGAACTCAACTGAGTGCTTCCTCTTGCAATCTGGATCCTCAATTTTTACTTGGCATGGAAATCAAAGCACTTATGAACAGCAGCAATTAGCTGCAAAAGTTGCTGAGTTTTTGAAGGTACACTCATAGATAGTTCGACTTTTGGGCTTTGTTGTGACAAGATAAAAGCACATTATTTTCTTGGGAAACCTGGTAATGATTTTATATAGTTACAGTCAAGCATCTGAGTTCCAACAAGTTGAGTTGACCAGCTAATCAATACAATTGAAATAAAAAGAATGTTTGGTATTGCCTGTAATAATAAAATGTTAAGATTTAATTATTATAATGTTTACAGTATTTTTTGAGTATTTGATCACATTCTTCAGCTGATTATGCCTATTTTCTGCATTTTGAGATGCAGTTTGTTTAGGTATTTGCAATTTTTTCCCCCTTTGAATTCCTCCTGAATACATTGTGGGGCAAGATAAAATATACTAAAAATAAACATTTAGTTGGCTGTATTTTGTCTCTTGTATAGTTTATATTTCAAGAAGGCTTTTACATGGTTTTTGCTCAATAATAGAAGTCAATGATAGCACTTTCTATTTCTTTCAAGCAACTCCATCCATGTTAGTCAATCATCCATTCATCTTCTTTTGCCCTCAGCCTGGAGTTGTTCTTAAATATGCTAAAGAAGGAACAGAGAGCAATGCGTTCTGGTCTGCACTTGGAGGAAAACAAAGTTATACCAGCAAAAAAGCATCTACAGAGACTGTCAGGGATCCCCACTTGTTCACTTTCTCTTTTAATAAAGGTGGTTCTTAGTCATGAATGTGGGCTACTTTGTTTTCAAATTTGTGCTCTAAGATATCTCACTCCTGCCTGAGTTGTTAGTGAAGCTTATTACCATTCTAACTTTCTTTCCTTGATTTTGTCTTTCTCCACATGGATGCCTCAGGAAAGTTTGAGGTGAGTTTTTCTGTTAATGTAATTGAAACTTGTTCCTACAGGTATCCAAATGTCTTCTATATGTAAGTTTCCATTTTGTTGTGCAGGTTGAGGAAGTTTACAATTTCTCTCAGGACGATCTCTTGACAGAAGATATTTTGATACTTGACACACATGCTGAAGTGTTTGTTTGGGTTGGTCAATCTGTAGACACCAAAGAAAAGCAAAATGTTTTTGAAATTGGCCAGGTATAAATAAAATATTGATTCCTTCATCCTTTTATCTTTCCAATATGCTCGATATTCATTTTAGAAGTTTTTTGCAGAAATACATAGGCTTGGCTGCATCTCTAGATGGTTTGTCCCCAAATGTTCCACTTTATAAAGTTTCTGAAGGAAATGAACCCTGCTTCTTCACAACATTCTTTTCATGGGATTCCACCCGAGCTACTGTATGCGTCCTTGACTGAATTTGTACTTTGTCTTTGAGTTACTGTCACTTTCAATTATCGTTAAATCATTTTTGTCTTCATGAACAACAAATGAGTTCTATTCTCAGTTGTCTATTCAAAATGGGAGAATATCGAGACTATTCGATCCATATGGTTTCAACCACTGCGCATATTTTTGTAATGAGGAAATGTTTGAATAGTTGGATGGAGAGCATGCATAAGATTAAGTGACCATTTAAGCACATATTTTGAGGTTCAAGAGATGAGAAGTCAAAGCATAAGACCTTTAAACTTTAAATTGAAGTGAGAGTGCCCCGATGATGGAAAAGCAGGATAGGTGTTATAATGATGAATTGATATTTTATGGACCAGAGATGGAATAGATTAGCATAGTGCACCGTGTTTTAATAAACTACCATTGGATTCTTCCAGAATTTGAAATTTAAGATCATACTGGTGAGATCTTGTATTTTGAATAATATCAGCATTACACTGTTGATGTTACGCATGGTGTACCCAGAGGAAAAACAGCTCTATTAGTTCTGTAGTCACTGAAATTAATGACTCCCCTTTTTTGTTTATAAGGGTTAATAGATTTTTGACTGACAGATTCGTCCTTTCATGATGTTGCATTCAACTGTAACCATTCAATATTTATGTTTGATGCAGGTGCAAGGAAACTCGTTCCAGAAAAAGGTGGCATTGCTTTTTGGAGCTAGCCATGCTGTAGAGGTAAATTCTTTCTTTAATTATCTTGAAATGTAAAAAAAGTTATATGCATGAAGTTTCTGTCTGTACCAAGAATTTTGATCATAAAAAAAATCTATTAGGATTTAACTTTCATGGCTCCTTGCATGGAGAATAACTTATTATCAATGTATGAAATTTTGATGGATGGAGAGCTTGGATAATATTGCGATATAACATTACATCTTTTGCTGTTGTTCAATAGGGGTTCTTTTTGGCTTCCTGTTGTATCTTATTCTGGCTTCTTTAAGTGTTAAAAACTTGTTTTAGTTGTTTATCCATTGTGGACATCTAGAACCATTTTTGTATTAACCATATTGTTCTTTAAGTGTTAAATAGAGAAAGAGGATGTGTCTTGGGTGACGTGTAAATCAAAATTTACAGATGAATTTATGCGATCATCTAATTATACTTGATGACAAAGAACTTTAGTAGTGGTTGCCCCTGTGTTGGAGCCTTTGATCCTGACCTTGTTGTGGTCTTCGTGGAGGGAAACAATTCCTATTGGTAAATTAAGAACAGTGATAGTATATTTAATTTGTAGATGATGATCTCTTGCTCTCTCTTTCGCTCTGAACAATTATATTTACTAAAATAGTTCCTTAACTGATGGATTCCATGCTGCTGAGACAGGTCAAGTCCAACGGGAACCAAGGGGGTCCCACTCAAAGGGCTTCAGCTTTAGCTGCCTTATCTTCTGCATTCAATCCATCTTCCAAATCAACCCCTTCGGTAATAATCTGCATATCTTAGCCTCTCTCTCTTTATACACACACACACACACACAAACACATGTATATATAGTTTCAATTGCATATACTGCTTAACTTTTTCTGAACTCTTCTCTGTTTTTTTTTTTCCTACTGTTTCTACTTTGGAGTCTCATTAATAAACCTGAAAAGGAGCTAGTAAGTTGAATTGTTATAGTGGGGAACAGTTATACTATTAGCTGCTGCAGCCTGGGAAAAGCATGCGTTTTATGAGTCTTTCTTTCAAATTTTGAAACGACGTCAGTTAGATCCTATATTTAGTTCTTTGCATTGGTGGTTTAGTGTGAGTTGCTAACATTGCTGACAAGCCACCTGATGAAGTTCCCAGAAGGTTTGGAAGGGGTCTTATAAAACTGGAGATAAATGCATACTAAGAATACATGTAGAATTTCATTTACTTAGAGATATCACCTACTGTACAAATGGTAATTCTTATCGAACGTTATCACAATTGTGTTGCCGCTAACTGCCCACATTTTTCCAACCCTTTCTCCTTTGACATGCTTTTGTACCTGCTGCTAGAAGCAGTTTTGACATAAGGTTTTCAGTGCACAAAGTGAACCATTTTTAGTTATCCCATGTACTAGTAACACTGTTTTTCCTATCTTACGAGTTATGACAAATATCGTTTGCTGCAATGTATTTTTGGTTTTGCTTATTTTGCCTACATTTTTTCCCTATCCAAAATTGTCTTCCTCGCTGTATGGCCCAAAGGCTTATATAATTCCAGTTTCCTTATTTTGCATATGCTAATGCATTAGTGTTGAAATTTGGCACATCACAGAATGCTGAACTTCATACCCACCATATTATCAGGAACTTAGGAAAATAATTTTTCCATTTACTGTCAGGAACCAGAAAGAAAGTTAAGGCATTTGATTAACCTTGCCTCCTAAGCAAGATGTTTAGTTGTGTAGGAAAATAATCCTTACCTCCTCGCTTTATGCATCCTAAGATTGATGTTTATCATCTATGCTTGCTATCATAGCAGGATTCCAAAGGCAAAAAAAGAAAAGGGATCTTTTTGAAAAAGGAGAATGATGAGTTAGATTTATTTTTTGGTTTTAATCCTTAAATTCCCCTGTTGTGTATTCTATTTTTGGAAATTTAGTTTTATTTTCCCCATCTCTTTTTCCAGATAATTTCAGCTTGATGATGCATTTATTTCCCCCTTTTTCAATTGGTTTGAATATTAGTGCTGCTTTCTTTCATCTATCATGTACGTTTTAACTTTACCTAGTTTATTTGTATTTTACTGCATGCAGTTTATTGTTGTTTCCCTTTGCTTTTCCTGCCTTTTCCTTGATACATTCTAGTGTATTATTTGTTTTCATTCTATAGTGATTATGGCTGAACTTCTGTGTGCTTTTATTTTGTGAGTTCAAGGCATTAATTACATTGCTTATGAGTTAAGGATTTGATATGTGCAATTGTTGCAGGCCCAGGCTCGATCCAATGGAAATAATGGCGGACCTACACAAAGAGCTTCAGCTTTAGCTGCTTTGTCATCTGCATTCAATCCATCATCAGCAAGCAAAACGTCAGCTCCAAAGCCTTCAAGCAGTGGTCAGGGTTCTCAGAGGGCAGCAGCTGTAGCTGCTCTTTCGTCGGTTCTTACTGCTGAAAAGAAGAAGCAATCACACGATGGATCTCCTATAAAATCCACTAGCAGCACTCCTGCTGTATCCAGCCCACTTTGTAAGAACCCCATTGTACTTTGAACTGTATGATATCTAAGAAACAGGAACCATTGCTTTAGGCAGATCCACAAGAATTTGCTAAATCTCCCGCCAGCTTCTTTAGTTGAATTTGACCCCATTTCTTCATATAATTCTGAAACTGTCTGATGCCTTGATATTGTACAGCTGAAGCACAGAGTGAGGCAGACCCTTCTGAAGCTGAGGATTCTCAATTTGTTGCTGAAGCCAAGGAGACTGGTGTAGCATACCAAACCAATGGGGATGATTCAGAACCAAATCAAAAGATACCGCAGGACGAGAATGGGAGTGGAAGCACTCAAAGTGCATATAGTTATGAGCAACTGAAAGCCATAACTGGTAATGCTGCAACCGGAATTGATCTCAAACGGAGAGAGGTTTGTTCTGCCATCGATGTTTTAAGTTGATTCTTATCTATTTCCCCTGAACATATCCATATTCTCACTCTTCAATTTCTCAGGCTTATTTGTCGGATAATGAGTTCCAGACAGTATTCGGTATGGAAAAAGAAGCATTCTATAAATTACCAAAGTGGAAGCAAGACCTGAAGAAGAAGAAAGTTGGTCTATTCTAAGTGTTAGGGGATTTAAACAAGTTATTATGTGCTTCATCTCCATTCAACTAGCAATCCGTCATTCATTTTGATCTTTGATTCTGCCGAAAATTTGTTGTTTCGTTGGAATATGATTTCTGGATTGCCATGTCTAGCTTTTTGCCTTCTGCCTTTTTGATGAATGTAGTTGCGATTAGTATTCAAGATTGATCATATGATGATTTCAAAAGAGTGATTTTTCCCCTTTCCTTTTCGGTTGGTTTCCCCCCTATCTTCTCATAGTGTCACTGGACACTGTAATGATCACATATTGTAGTTAAGGACAGCTTGGCATGGCATGCCAACATTCTTTCATTTGATTGCCATGTATCTCCATTATCTGTGGTTATTTAACTTTATTTTATTTTCCAATGTTTGAATTTGTTAAAGGTGCTGTATATGGTATTGCATTTGTAATGAACTACAATATTATAAGTAAAGAAAATTCATTGTTTGAGAACCGCATGTTTTAATATTCTTTATTACAGATATGTGGGAGATGATTGAAGTAGATAATCAAATGGCTTAATGAATAATGAGGGATTGTTTGAATTGTGTAATGCTGCAATTTTCCTAATTTGAGAGATCAATCATCACTTCTGCAGCCCTTTTATCAGTTGCATGGCCATGGCATCACCATCTAACATGATGTGTCTATAACCCTTTTGTTGAGCAGTCTCTGTTGCCTTGGTCACAGTGTACATCAGCTGTAAATAGCTTAGGAAGATGTTGTAATCTGGTTAGGATAATATCTATATATATTACAAGTTTCTAATGTGTTTATACTGAAAATAGGAGGGAAAAATTGTAACATAAACCCCTCCCCCTTTATATATAATTTTTAATTGCGCTTTTGAAGTTATATTTTTATAATAAATTTTTACAATTTATTTATATTCAATAATTCAACTTTTGTTTTGATCTATCACTTTTGAGTCACCCAATATTGCCTCTGAACCGGTTGGGAAGGTTAATTCAAAAGCAAGGACACTCATAGACGGTTTAGACAATTTTAGGAAAATAATTCTTACCTCCTCACTTTTGAAATAGGCTTCTTATACCCTCACCTGGTTTAGAGACACTCATAGACGGCCCTCAGCCTCACAACACTTAGCTTCACACTTAAGGAGTACTTATATGGTCCCCCACCTTACATCACCACTTGAGCACCTCATCCTCCAAGCCACCTACTTTTAGCTAGAATACACTCATCTACATGAGGGACCACTAAGGGACTACAAAGGCATAACGACTTTGAACTACCTTAGCTAAGGGAATGATAGATCAATACCATGCATGAAGACAACCCCACATAAAACAGTCTTGTTGCCTGGCTAACCACACGATCACCATATTCTAGGTTTGTTCAGTGACGTTGCATCACTGAGCATGAAACCTCCCTCTATAAATACCATCGAGGATGACGAAAATGGGATCGACCTTTTAACCTTTCAACAATCTTAAGCATTACGCAACACTCAATCTCTTCTACCCGTCTTTCTCTCTCTGCCTATTTAAGTAAATCAACTTTTCTTATACACCACCTTTTCTTTTTTGTCTTCTCTCTTGTTTGACACTTACATCAATAAAACTCATTAATAAGTAAAAATATTAATCTAAATTTGGAAGTTTGATACAAGCTTTTAAAATATGAACTTTATTCAAATTCATTTTTTAATCTAAAAATATCTTTATTTTTTTTAATCGTTAAATATCTTTTGAAATAAACATTAATAAAAAGTGTTAAATACTAAACAAATAAGTTAGTGGTCATTAAAAAACAATTTATTTTAAGGTAAATTGCATTAGTAGTTATTCGATTATTAATTTATTTTTGTTTTGGTTATTGAGGTCTAAAAAAAAAATTCTATTTTAGTCACTAATGTTATCAACATTTAATATTTTATAAACTCCCCCATTAAATCATTAATGAAATATTAATGTAACTTTTTATTGGCATAATAACTAATTTAGTCGTACAGATTCTATTAATTTGATCTTAATTCTAAAAAAATTTAACAAATTAACCCTCAACTTTATGCGTCCTATTAGTCTTAATTCTTTAAAAAATTTTAAAAAATAAATTTATTTTTCAATAAAAATAAATAAATTATTCAAAATTCTCTTCCCCACCTCCACTGTCGCATTCTGTCCCTTCTCTACAACCATCTCTTCCTCTCTCATCTTTTCCTCCACCACCACCCCTTCCTTCTCAACTCTTCTCGGCATTTCCTCAAACACCTTTCTTTAAACCTCCTCATTATCCACTTTCATTTCTTACACCACCCCTAAACTTGGTCCAAGCTCAGTACCTTTTGCGAGAAAGAAGTAATAGTGTGATATATGGCTGCTTTTTTTTCTTTTTTTTTTTAAGAATAACTTTCTCCAAATTTTGCGTATTTTCTTTCAAGTTAATTTGTTTTACTTTTCTTTTAAAGAGGAATTCCTACCATAAACATCAAACACATATTAAAAATAGAGACCAACTTAAAAATGTATGCAAGCTCCATATATTAAACCCATTTAAGAAGTATCGGTACTTTCTCAAATACTATCTAAATGGACATTTTAGAGGATATGGTATTGATGTCAAGGCTTTGAGTATTGATAACTCTGACCGACATATTATGTATCGATACCTAAAGTTAAAATGATATGAATTCTTTTATACTCTTAGGTACATGAATTTAAAATTAAATAAATACATATATAATGAACAAATTAATTAGAATTCAATAAAATATATATTTGAAAGGTATAAAAATATAGATTTATCGAATCCAAAAATATTTTAAAAATTACTAAATATGGTACATCCTTTTATCTTCATGCATCATTTATTGGATTGATTGTTTTCATCTTTTATATTTCGCCTATTATCTTTCATTTTCTTCAATTAAATCTATTGCAATTCTTTGCTTTTACTATACCAACAAGATAAACTCCATTATCTTTTACGCCCCTAAATTTTACATTCTTTATACTTCAACCCAAAAAATTTTACAATAAAACTCACCTTTTGTTTTTAAAAATGTATAAATTGTAACATAAAAAAAATAAAAAATAAATATTTTTTTTATGTTTTGAATAATAAAATAGGTAATTCAGATTGACCATGAACAACCCCACCCATGATTAAATGAATGCATATTAATTTATATTTGGCATACTAAACTTAGGAGGTTGGATTTCTATTGAAGGTAATTATTAATGAGAAACTAATTTCTTATAGATTATAGCTACAAGTTTAAACACTAATATTAATTCATTAATTAATATATATATATATATATTGGATGGATTTCCATTTTTTATTCAATCAAATACACCCTTAGTCATAATAATAATTTAAAGGACAACCCTTGTATTGCAAAACATAACTTTTAGGTTGTCAAATTATTTTTTAATTTACAAGTAAAATCACAAATAATATATGCCTAAACCGGAATAAATCTAAATAAAGTTTACACACAAAAGGATTTATGTGTGGGACAACCTACACATGACTTAATATATCAAAGTTCTTAGAACCTCAACTTTATCATTTTCACCACGATTTAATGTCACTTTCTCGGCTCAGAAAGTCTAATAGAATTTCTCAGCATTCATCCTTTATGATCCACTGCTACTGTCAAAGGGTGAGGCCTGAATTAACTTGATTCGAATCCCAAGTATGGGACGGAATGGAATTGAAAATACTATAATTCAAACACCAAACTTACTGAATATCACCCGTACAAAGCAATTGAGCTAAGCTCTAGATTCTAATGCTCATCAATTTTATTCTTCGCCAGATAATATTTTGCATCCATGAACAACACACTTTCCCAAAATGGAAAATATCAATTAAAATTTAACACACCGACTTCAGAAGAACTTGGAATGCCCTACATTATCCAATATTCCAAGCAAAGATAAAATGTCTGGTTATTTGCATACTAGTTCAACCCTGAGATTATCATTACTCTGTTTCATGCGTTCTCCAATGGTATTTATGTCCTTAGCACTCGGCAGGATGCACCATTTCACCCATTGAGAGAGTGAATGAGATGCTGGTAAACTTGCCATGTTCCTAGTCATGAACCTAGAAAGAAGCCATGAGTCTCTTAATGTGCTAAAGTTTGATTAAGCATAAAAATATTCATACCACCTTTAATCTACGAGTTACTTTTGTGGATTAAACAATTAACCCCTACGGGTATTACAATCAGGGGCAACATTTCTTAGCCAAAACATCCAAATTTGTTTTCTGTTTTAACAGCAACAGAATACTAATGTGGCAAGGAAATGAAACGGAAAGGAAATTAGAACCAAGAAAAGGAAAAAATGCTTCTTCTAGGAATCCTAATCTCCGGTAAAACTAGCCCCAAATGTTATCGACCACTCTACTCTGCTGCAGTTAGTAGAGTTAATAATCAAACAGAAAAGTACACCAGAATATAAAAGTTTCACTCGGAATTTATCCAAGTTACCTACATCAGGTATAATATGGCAGAGGCAAACAGTCTAATGCTCTGCTTACTTGCATAAATAATTGCCTATAGTCAGAATTCCAAAATGTCACTAGTACCAGATAAATATCCTATTTATTACAGAAATGAAAGCACAGTTGGCCTAGAAATGAAGAAGCCCCAAAATTTAAACAATGATATGGTGCAGAGAAAGAGTAACAAAATGGCTCAATAAACATGGCTTATGCACTCAGATCACAAAGATGCTTCACTTTCAATGCAACAAACATTGGCACCAAAATTCTTTCTCTAGTTTGCTTTACAACAAATGAGAACTGATTAGAATTTCATCGACTGCCTTCTTGTCTGTTAGATTTAAGATTTCAGCCACAAATGACCGAGAATAAGACCAAAGATGGTATGTTTAAGCAGCATGCCAACAAATTCTACATCATTCTTTGATCAGAAATGCCGAGTGTTCTACTTAGCAGAACAGATTTATGTAATTCAACAACACAAGAAAAAGTTGCGGATGCTGTGAAATTTTAGCAGCTAATTTGTATGGGGATAAGACTTAACATCGAAAAAGTAACAAAAGCCGAAAAAAAAAAAAAAAAAAGAAAAAAGAAAGTCAGAGATATCTGAAAGTCGCCCTTCATATCATACATCCAAAGTCTTCTATGGAGTCATACAATGTACAACAAGTACAACTTACCTCTACATAACACTGAAATAAGAAGAAGAAATGATTAACACAGAAGAGAATATAGGAAGCTCGAGAACCTCAATACCGAATGTAACAAACAGAACCACCAACTAAGATTGTCAACATTATGTCTTCTTTTCCCCACCTCAAGCTCAAAATTTAGTCATGTAGCCTCAAAAACCACCTTATTGGCTGAATGACCTCCCAAGCATGCAGTCTCTAAATTTTAAGTAAACTGAGATAATTCCCAGTAACCATTGCCACAAAGAAAACCAGATTAACTTGATACCAGCACACTGATGTAATTGCAAGCATGATAAGCCTAAGAACATATTGTCACTTAGAGAAACATCACGATTAATATCCATCACCAGAAGCTGACTGAGGAGACAGAATGCCACTGGCAACTTAATTGAAGCCGTGAAGTCCGCACAACTGACAATTATAAAAGAACTGACACTGCAACAGTGACTCAACAGAGTGTAGTAAAAGAAACACACTAAGTATACTACCTACAAGCTCAAGATGAAACTCAGAAATTGAATTTCATTTCCAATTACCAGCACCCCCTCAGGATCACTTAAAAGAAAGCCAGAAAGAGAAATAACTACTAACCAAGACTCTACATGATGAAACTTGAAGAAAAGGGCTAATTAAAATAAAGCAGAAATGTTGAATGATGAAAATGGGGTGTCAATGATTACCAAAGTTTTGAATCAATCATCCCCAGTAGGAAACAATGTAAGAACCTTCCTTCCACCATTCCCATTGGCTGATTCCAAATCTTCCACATAATTACTGGGAGCTTGATTATGCATGGGTGTCCCTCCGATCCTATGCATTGGTTGCTGCGTCTGCCTGCCTAAGAAGGGATGCTCGAATTGGCTATTTGGAGATGACCCATAATGCCCCATTTGTGGCCTATGATACTGAGACTGCAAATGGGGATGTCCTACTGCAGCTGCCACTATCTGCTGTTGCTGGTGATGATGGTGATGCTGCAGTGCTGGCACTGGCACGAATGGTAAGAAATGCTCTGAATTACCCCTACCTGGATGAAGAAAGTGTGGTGGAACAGGTGAGCTTGCAAACAAATGGTCTGTGGCTGGATCAGCCGAGGCACCTAATCCGGCACCCCCAGATCCACCATTGGCACCACCTCCACTACCACCAGATAAACCTTGCATTCTCTTCAAATAAAGGCGATACTTCTGCAAATGACTAGCAACGTTCTCTCTTGTCAAACCATCAACACTCATCAACTGCATTATAGTCTTGGGGACAGCGTTCTTGATCCCCAAATGAGCCACGGCGTCAACGAATCTCTTGTGAAGCTGTGGGGTCCACACAAGACGAGGCCGCTTGAGAGTCCGTGCCGGCTCATCCCCAGCAGCCCCGGATCCCAAGTCCCCAGAATCAGCGGCGAATTCTGCTAAGGTAGGTTGAGAAGAAGGCTGAACAGCGGCGGAAGGTGGAGGAGGAGCAGGCTGTACTGAGGACTGTTGCTGTTGAGCATGGTGATGATTGGGGTTACGAATGTCGAAGGCCATAGCAAGATCAGGAGTAATTAGGGATTGGGAAAGAGGCATAAGCTCATCCGGAGATGGCAGCTCTTCCTCCCATCTAGAGAACCAATTCGAATCCTCTTCCCTCATAATTATTCACAAATTATAATTTTAAAACAATTGTAGTAATTAACCCAAACCCAAACTCAGACCAACAAATCAAAACCTCCTAATTCTGCTCACTGCACCAACAATCAA
The DNA here is from genome assembly GCA_025698465.1 of Gossypium longicalyx. Classification (NCBI taxonomy): domain Eukaryota; kingdom Viridiplantae; phylum Streptophyta; class Magnoliopsida; order Malvales; family Malvaceae; genus Gossypium; species Gossypium longicalyx. Next base: position 3,876,233 of record CM046995.1, on the reverse strand, counting down.
ACAATCACAAAATTCAGAACTTACATATTTATGGATTTATGAAATGCTAAAACCACAATTGCCTAATTAAAAAAAAAAACAATAACAAGACTAAGGAAAGCAATACTCACGTAGCCAAGCAAAGGAAGAAGAAGAAGATTGGGGTTTGGTCGAGGGTTGAGAGCGAAAGACAGAGAGTGGAGGGAGGTTCGAGGTGGATCTTTGTTTTCTTTCTTTTCACAGCTTTTATCTTGCCTACTGTTTCTCATGCTTTTCTTAAAATTCCTTTCCTTTTTTATTTTTTCATATTCCTTTTTTTATTTCCATTTTTAAAATATATAAAAAAATAAAATAAAAGGATAAACTGCACCCTTCTCACTTAATTATGCCTACCTTTTCATTTTCATCACCCAACTTTAAAATCTTATAATTGGATCACTGTTCTTTTGTCACCTACAGGGCCGTTTTTAATTGGTATAATAATAAATTTAGCTTCGATATTTATAAATTATATCAAATTGATCCCAATTTTAAAAAAAGTTAAACTCTTAAAGTGTCAATTTGGTATAAATAAAGTGAATTTTAGTGCATGCAATGATATATAGAGGTAACTATTCAATTATTAGGCCATCATTTTCTGCTTAAATTGAACTTTCCCTTTTTATAATAAGGATGAATAGTTTGAACTAAGAACGAGATTTTTTTTTTTTTTTTGGTGAAAGCAACTAACAAAGGGATTTGAATGTTGATAATTTCATCCTCTTCCTCCTTCTTCTTCTATTATAAATTTGAACAATTTCCATTAGGGCTTGGAATGGGTATATCAATTTTTAATTTTTTTTAATGAATTATTTTAATTATTTGTATTTATTATAATTATAATTATAATTTTTATTTTATTTTTTAGAATCATGATTAAATTGATGCAATGTATAAATATTGAGGACTATTTTTTTAGAATCAGGACTAAAATGAAAAAAATCTAAAAACATTAATAGCTAAATTTGTTATTATGTCAATTCAAAGCGGTCATGCTATATTTCAGTTAGTTATTTAAGAGCTAGGTGACAAAAAAAAAAAACCCAATAATTAGGTGATCCAATTGTAATTTATTAAAATTAAATGACTAAAACAAAAAATTATACATAGCTAAGTGATTGAGGGTATGGTTCACCCAAAATATAAAGTAATGATGATATTATTGATTCAGCTCTCTAAGACGTCAGATCTTATTTATTTATTAGTAAAAATTAGCACACCCATCATCATGTTATAGGAATTAAATTTACATTTTTGGAAAAAATAATAATTTACATACGATAACTCTTTTTAAGAAAATAGGAATAGTTTTTACTTTTTTAATATATATATATATTTAAAATCATTAATATATATATTTGTCTTAGTCGATTGAGTCTTATCTCGATTGGCATGAGTATTATTGTTAATGCAGGAAGATGTGGTTTTGAGTGCGTTAAAGCGCATTATCCTCCTATTTAAGGATTGGAGAGGAATTATGGGTAGTTTTAAACATTGTCTATTGAGAGAGAGGCACATAGCTTGCAAGTGAGGTAAGAACTTAGATGGACAAAGAAAATTTGGTTACATAGTTCACATTACTTCTATATGTATGGGATTTTACTTAGAGAGTTAATTCATTATACTTTAACAAATACAAGCAACAATTTAAGTTCAACAGATTCACTATGTAACGACCTCACATATATTCTTTAATATAGATCACTCTCCATTAAGACTTTCTCTCTAAAAGCTTAATTGTAAATCAAGTGACTCACTTCAGTTTTCTTACAAAATGCACTAGAATAAAGCTTCTTATATGAGCAATTCTATTGAGTACAAGACAATTATATATAAGTAGCCACACCAAAAAAAAAGAAAAGAAGTTATTCTAATGAAGACTAAGATAAAGACCGAGATCTTCAATACATTCTAAAATCAACATGATTCAATCTCCTTAAACAAGAGAACTTTAATTACATTAAAAGACTTTGAGTAGATCCTTTGTGGTTTGATTCTACACAATTGAACATTATAGATGAGCCATAAATAATTTTCAGGGGACACAAATACAAAACCCAACACGTCTCTGGATCTAAAAATTGTCAACACAAATTATATAAATTTTGACTTACTTCAATTATATATGTGAGAATAACCATCCCCTTATCCTTTCTAAATATCAATGTTTTTAGAATTATATCGGTGATTGAACTGGTCAAGTCATTAGTTCGTTGATCCGATCGATTCGATTAAAAATTTATTAAAATTTAGAAAGGAAAAATAGTTCAACCGTTAATTTAACTAATTTTTTAATTGATTCTATTGATTCATATCGATTCCTAATCTAACTAGTTCAAAATCATTCTCCAAACTAATATCTCAATCTATATCAACCTGGCCAATCAATTTGGTCCAATTTAAACATCATTGTTTAATACTCTCTCATCCATCCCGTAAAATAAAAACCATCATAAGCCTTCAATGAAGTCCACTATAAAGTTTATCATGTAGTTCATCTCCGAGTTGATAAAAAGGTAGAATAAACCCTAATAAATAAGCTCGTTCTTGATATTTTGGGGCATTAGGTAAAACAATGAGATTTTAGGTTCCTTAAAAGTTGGAGAAAAATTTTCTTAGACCTCGGGGCGAAGTCAGAACAAATTTTTAGGGGCAGATGAAATTTTAATTTTTTATAGTCTATATCTTTATAATTTGTAAAGGATTAAATCAATTTTTTATAATTTTAAGGGGGCAAATTATAATTTTACCTTTATTAATTTAAAATTTTTAAAATATTTTAAGGGCCTAAATAATAATTTTACATTTTAGGGGGCCAGGGCCCCTGCCAGCCCCCTAGCTTCACCTCTACTTAGACCCCTTAAAAGTTGGTAAAAAAAATTAAGGTTGTGATCAATTCAGTTTTAAAGTTAAACCTAATCCCTTTTGCTCGTAAAGATTCATAAATTCTATAATAAAATTAAATTTTTAATTAATATAACAAAAAGGAAAGAGAAAAAAAATTAAAAAAAAATAAGTATAATGTGTAAACAATATAATAGACAAATGATTAAATATACATATAAAAAATAAAATCAAGTAAAAGAATTACTTTCGAAAAACCTTTTGAAGTAAGAGAAAATCAAGTAGGAGGAAAGAGCCAATAGTTGCTTATTCTTATTATTTTCCTTATGTTTATTAATAGATTAATACCCTAAACTAATATAAAATAAGGTTACTTTTGTCTTGATATTTTTGTAATTTTCCAATCTACACCGGAAAATAATTTTTTCACATTTTATCATGAGAAAATTTGACATGCCAAATATTGGAATCAATTTCCAATAACCGATTAAAATCTCCAAAAATTGATTACTTTTCATCATACCAAATATTACCTAAGTCTCGAATTGAGCATTGGGTAAGAGAATTTGAAGCAAAGATTTTTTTCCTTTTTTTTTGAACTTTAGTCTCGTTTTAAGTTCTTATCGTATCTGCTTTTTTTGATACAATACTTAGAACTATTTATAGTCCCTTCTCAACTCTTATATAGGAGAATAATATGCTTCCGCACACTCAAATCCACGTTGTTTTTTTTTTAAAAATTTAAAAAATATTTGGAAGAAAATATATTATTCTAACTCTAACTTTATTATAAAGATGTTAGTAATATATATTTCTCGTTGCACCAAACACATACCACTTTAGAAGCTCTACTCTAGTGCCCCTTGGATTGTTGTTTGGAGATTTTAACTTTAATAGAAAGGAACTGCTACAACTTAACTATTATGGGTAAAAACATTTCTTTGGTCCTTCTTAATTTCAATATTAAGAAAATTAATCTTTTTAAAACAAAATCAGAGTAATTTAATTTTTGATAATTTCGAAAGTAAACATCTAAGAGCAATTAATTATGAAAACTAACATTTTTAATTAATTGTACATAATTTTAATTGATATAATAACAAACTAAGCTCTTGATATTTATATATTCTGTCAATTTATTCCTGATCCTGAAAAAAAGTATAAAATTTTAAAAATTCAAAAAGAGCTCAATAATTATATATATATGGAAAATATTTAGTGACAGAATTTAAAAATTCTATCAGCAGAGTTGGGTTGATGACAAATGTATATAGGGTATGATAATATATTTTTTTAAATATATATAAAAGAAATTGGATATGTGACAAATTTACAGCTTTACTTGTGAAATTAAAAAAGTGCATTGTCAATATACTAAATACTCACCCGTGTATATATATAATGTGTAATTAATATTTCAAATTTAATAAGGATTTAATTTCTTCGAATTTTTTAAGAATGACCAATTTGTTAAATATCAAAATTGAAAAGGATCAGAACGATGTTTTTACCAATTATTATGTTATGTAAATACCATGGGCTAAGGATTAGGGGAGCCCACCACCAGCTCACCAACCATTGACTCCTGCCTCCCATTTTCTTCCAATTTCTCACCTCACCAACCACTCCGATCAATACTTGCATAACATTATCCACCCGAACCTCACTCCCTATCTCTCTGACGTGTCCTATTACCATTGGCCCTTCTCACCATCCATCTCAAATGTGCATGTTACTGTATCATCTCCCGTCACAAAACTTTGAAAAATCAACTCACCAACTCCCTCCTCTACTATATAATGACCTCCTCCCGACCATTGTTCGGTCAAGTTAAGTACAAAAATTAAAAAATGAGTCCTTTTATACTTGCCATCTCAACCATCGCCATCATCTTAGCGTACAAGCTGTACCAACGGCTAAGGTTCAAGCTCCCACCAGGTCCACGACGGTGGCCGGTGGTTGGGAACCTTTACGACATAAAACCGGTTAGGTTCCGGTGCTATGCAGAATTGGCACGGGCCTATGGTCCGATAATTTCAGTATGGTTTGGTTCAACATTGAACGTGATCGTGTCGAATACGGAGCTGGCAAGGGAAGTTTTAAAAGAGTGTGATCAACAGCTAGCTGATAGGCACAGGACTAGATCAGCAGCAAAGTTTAGCAGAGATGGAAAAGACCTTATTTGGGCTGATTACGGACCTCATTATGTTAAGGTAAGGAAAGTTTGTACGCTGGAGCTTTTCTCTCCTAAGCGGCTTGAAGCTTTGAGACCTATTAGAGAAGATGAGGTTACTGCTATGGTTGAATCCATCTTCCTGCACTGCTCCAATCCTGGTATCCTCTTCTTCTTAACCTCTCTTCATTTGTTTTTCTGAATTACAATACAACAATAATAATGTCGAGAGTATAATGTATTTCTAAGAATCACCCATTTTACTTAGTTTTATGTATGAAGTTATTAGCCTTCTAAAAGCTAAAATGAGATCAATGGCTAACTCTTGTATTAACAGTATATATAATCAATATTAATCTCCTGTTATGCAGAAAACCAGGGAAGGAGTTTGGTGGTAAGGAAATACCTGGGAGCAGTAGCATTCAACAACATAACGAGACTAGCATTTGGGAAGCGTTTTGTGAACCATGAGGACATAATGGATGAGCAAGGCCACGAATTCAAAGCCATTGTGGCTAATGGACTTAAGCTGGGTGCATCTCTAGCCATGGCTGAACACATTCCATGGCTACGTTGGATGTTTCCATTGGAAGAAGAAGCATTCGCCAAGCACGGGGCACGGAGAGATCGTCTCACCAGAGCTATAATGGAGGAACACACCGTTGCTCGCCAAAAAAGCGGCGATACCAAGCAGCATTTCGTTGATGCCTTGCTTACATTGCAAGACAAGTATGACCTTAGTGAAGATACAATTATTGGACTACTTTGGGTAAGCATGTTGAAACGTAAGCTAAGGTAAGCCAAATTATATGTTGTTACACTAATGAATTGAATTGAATCGAATCTGCAGGACATGATCACAGCAGGCATGGACACAACAGCAATCTCAGTAGAATGGGCAATGGCTGAACTAATTAGAAGCCCAAGAGTACAACAAAAGGCACAAGAGGAGCTAGATCGTGTTATAGGATCCGAAAGGGTGATGTCCGAAACTGATTTCTCGAATCTCCCTTACCTTCAAAGTGTAGCCAAGGAAGCACTAAGGTTACATCCCCCAACACCATTAATGCTACCCCACCGTGCAAATGCTAACGTCAAAATCGGTGGCTACGACATCCCGAAGGGATCAAACGTGCATGTTAACGTATGGGCAATAGCCCATGATCCGGTTGTGTGGAAAGACCCTGAATCGTTCCGACCAGAACGATTCCTTGAAGAGGACGTGGATATGAAAGGCCATGATTTTCGTTTACTTCCGTTCGGTGCGGGGAGAAGGGTATGCCCCGGTGCACAACTTGGGATCAATCTGGTAACATCCATGTTGGGTCATTTATTACACCATTTTTGTTGGACACCACCTGAGGCAATGAAGGTTGAGGAAATTGACATGCTTGAAAATCCTGGTTTGGTTGCTTACATGAGGACTCCATTGCAGGCAATGGCAACTCCTAGGTTGCCTTCTCATCTTTACAAACGCATTGCTGTTGATATGTAATAAGTTTTTATCTGTTTTATTATGTCTTTAAGTGATAAATCTTATCTGTGATTGGTCGGAAGAAGAAAGGACCAGATAAAATTTCTCATTACTATATAAACTTTCATTTCATTGACAAATTTATATAGTTTGTATATGTTCTCAATAAACAAATTTATATACATCCGTAATGAAAAAGCTTCGTTTTCATCAAACACATTATATGGGTCTTTAATGCATAATCTTTTGGAAGGAATAGATTGGATTATTAATCTTTATACTATGAGTTAAATTGTATTTTATCCCCTCTACCTAAAAAATGAACACATTAATCCTTATATGTTAGATCAAATAGCAAACTGGTCCTTCTGTTAAGCATTCCATCCATCCCTACTGTTAAAAAATAGTCCTTATACATCAGTATAAGGTACAATAGCAGTTATTTTGTCAACAACACAAGTTTTAACAAAAAGAACTCATTTGCTCTTTGATCTAATGCACAATGATAAATTTACCCATTTTTTGAGTAAGTAGTGACAAAATGCAATTTCAATCCTAGAAGCATCCATGATACTTTTACGGATTATTCACAATATATACCATATACAAAAGATGGATGCCTGCAATGACTTTATTCACAGACCAAAAGATGGTCCTCAGCAGCTTTCAGAATTGGAAGCCTTACTCTTGGAGATGGAGCTGAAGTATGAGCAGCAGATCCATTAGGTCTTTGAGGGCAAAATACAATATACACAACTTGATCAGAATCCGTTTCTAGATGATAAAGGTGCTGGCCGGCAGCATAGGCTCCGAGGAGAAGGTATGACCTCTCTGATTGTTCCATTGTCACACATAGATCATCACCACCTGGTTAGCCAAATGTTATAATTAGTATATCATTGTATCAAATGAAACGATTATCACAGGAGAGTGTCTCAAATTTTACTTCTTTTACTTTTTGAAATTTGAAAATACCATTAAATTCATTAAATTTTATTATTTTCGAAATTTAATGTGACAAGTATATTAGGATATATAACATCGTGTCAATTTGTTATTCTCATGTATTATTTATTAAAAATCTAATTAATAGATTAATGGTTACCGTCAAGATTAAAATCTCAAATTTCAAAAGGTATACTGATTTAAAATTACTCAAGCGGATTTAACTGCCACTACTTAAAAAAAAACTCACAGGCAGCCAACTCAATTTGAGTGTTGTAAATGAAGTTGAGAACAGCAGAAATGTCTTGTTCAAAGTCATAGAAAGGTCCACTGTCGAAATCCATCTTTCTAAGTTTACACAGCCCCTCACCTAACTCCATCATAGCTCCTTTATGGTTCTGCATATATATAACAAGTTCCCATCACGGCTCCCTCACACACTGGTAGATGTTAAAATTAAGATAAAGACATGATGATGATAATAATAATAATGTGAAACTTGGGTTCCAACCTGGTTAAAAAGGTGGTGGAATCCTACAGCACATTGTAGAATACCATGAATGAGAGTTCTAGTGGGATCCTCGGCTTTGTTCCATAAGGCTTCAAGCAAGTCATGGCACTTATAGTATTCCCTTTGGTTGAAAAGGGAAACTGCCTCGTCAAAGCTATGGTTGTCGTCTTCTTCTTCACTGCTGGAGTAGCGATACCAGATGGCGAAGGAGTGTGTGTTTGTAGGCCACTTGGATTGTGCATAGATTGGAAGTGGAGAAAGACAAGTGTTGGGGTTATAGGTAGAGTTAGAGTGATGGAGGGGCCAAGAAGGAGTTGAGCGTGGAGGTAGATGAGGCAAAGAAAATGGGGAGAAGTATGACAATGGCGGTTTGAAAGCAAGAACCATCTCTCCAGGAGGAAATAGGTGACGAAAGCCCTTTCCTTTGTGGCCTTGACCTCTTCCTCTTTAGAGATTTTGTTTTGTTTGTGTGGTGGTGGGTGGTAGTCAATCTTTTATGTAATAATACAGGTCGGAATAAGACTTGGACTTGTTCCTTAATAAGGATTAGCTCAAACTAGATTTTTTTAAAAAAATAATTTCAAATATATTATATTCGGATATAAATTTAAACATATAGAATTATAGTTTATAATGATTTATTTTAATTAAAGTCATCTATCTAGACTCGGTTTAGTTCAAAAAGTAGAAGACTTTAAGCAAAAATATAGACTCGAAAAATAGGTTTAGATAAAAAATAAAGTCGTTTTCTTAATGGACCGGCCTTGGGTAAGATCTCTTTTAGGCTAGACCTGACCCAGCCCAACCCGAATCTGGCTAAGAGAAATTTTCCTACTGTTGTTATGCTACCATTTTGTTATTATATTACTACTATTTTATTGCTATTGTGTGGATATTATATAACTCCTATTTTATTATTAATTTTGTTACTATTTTAGAAATATTTGCTTGTTAAGTTACAATTATATTAGTATTACTTAAGTATAAAAGTTTTTTTAATGTATTTTCAATTTGTTTGGAAATATTCATTTTTAATGTTTTTAGTGGATTTGATGTATTATATTTTTTAAATTTATTTTTATACAAAAAATAATATAAAAATTTTTAATACGGATTGGTCTGGTTAGGCTCGAGTTTAACATTTTTTATTTGAGCCAAGTTTGGACAAAATTTTAGTCCCATTTTTTAAACAGGACCTAGAAAATAGGCCTAAAATTTTATATTAACCCAGTTCAACTCAACTCATTATCAAGTCTACCATGATTATACTTATTATTATACTTGACTTTAAATATCTATACCATCTATATTAAATTATTAAAATGCCTTTATTTTAACTAGAGGTGTGCATGGGCTGAGTCGGGCCGGGCTCAACCAAAAATTCAGGCTGACCTAGATAAAAATGTTAAAACCCAAACTTGACCCGGCCCGCCCATATTAATTTTTATATAATTTTAAAATATATATAATACATCAAAATAAATATTTCCCAGCAAATTGAAAATAAATTTAAAAAAATATGTATACTTAAATAACACTAAGATAGATGCAACTTAACAAGCAAATGTCTCTAAAATAATAACAAAATTAACAAATATCTTTAAAATAATAACAAAATTAACAATAAAATAAGTTTTATATAATATTCAAATAATAACAACAAAATAATAGCAACATAATAGTAAAATGGTAGCAAAATAGGGAGAAAACAATAAGAAAATAATATTTAAAAAATATATTTTTTTATCCTTTAGTGAATTAGGGCCGGGCCGGGCTCGAGTGAAAAATATCTTACCCGAGGCTCAGCCCTTTTTTAAACGGGCCTTATTTTTTTGTCCAAGCCCATTTTTTAGGTCTATATTTTTGCCCAAATCCTCTCACATTTCGAGCGAGCCTTCAGGCTGGGCCGGGTGGCCCAACACATGAGCAGGTCTAATTTTAACAAAGTAATAAATATTAATTTAAAGTATTTCTATCTTTTTATACAAAATCTAGAAAAAAAAAATCATACTTACAATGAAATTTGAACCTAAGATACCAAATATATGCTCTCTCAACTTTGTCGTTTCAACTAAAGTAACATTTCTTATATGTTATTTATAAACGCACCCATGTATTTTAAATATGTAATTTTGATACGTATATTCATGTGATAAAATTTTTACTCATCTATAATTTCTCTTTCGAATTTTATTTAACCAAAGTTTCACATAAATATATTTTTAAAATATTTAAAAAAATTTATGTATAAATTTCTTAAAAAATATCTTTATAAAAAATATCTACTTAAATATCTTTATAAAATATCTTTATAAGAAAAGGTTAAAATATGCTTCAAGTCTATGTACTCTTTGCACATTTGAAGTTTAGTCCTACTTTTATTTCTAGAAATTTAGTTTTCTTACTTTTCAGATTTTAAAATTCAAGTCTAATTGATAACTCCAACTAAATTTTTTTACTAAATTTGTTGACATGACATTTTAAAATTTAAAAAATTCACTTGATAAACTATGTAAAAACAAATGACGTTGTAATGCACTTAAATTTAACCCAAAAAAAAATGATTTTGACGGTATTAACAATTAGACCTGAATTTTTAAATTTAAAAAGTTGAGGGACTAAATTCCTCAAAATAAAAAGTAGAGAGACTGAATTCTAAATGTATGAATATTTTTGGGGCATATTTTAACCTACAAAATAATAATAAATACATCCTCGTATTGCTTCCAGTTGCCGATGGGATATTTTGGTATTTGAACTTGACGTCAAGGTTTAAATTGGTACTTTAAAGGTTCTTTTAGTTCAATTGGATACCTAAATCTGGTTTTATAATTCAAATCGGTTCAAATAACTAAGCACTAATTTGAACAAGAAAGCTAAGTTCAAGTATCAGCTTAAACCAAGAAGTCAAGTTCAAGTATTAAAATAGATCAATATAAACTTCAGGTATTAAATTAAACGTTAAATCCATGTTTAAGTACCTAATTGGAAAAAAAAACTTTAAGTACCAATTTGAACCCTAAAACCAAGTTCAGGTACCAAAATGTATATTCACCCTATAAATTATTTTGAATGCAACAAAATTTATTTCATTAAATATTAACTTCTTAGGATGTTGATTAATCAGCTCGAATCTGAGCCGTTCAATCCTTATCACCTTCATCACTTCAAGTAAAAAATTACACATGCATGCACCTGAATTGCTTCATTATTACCCGAAATTCCATTCCATGGACTCGTATATGATCCGATTATCAAGTCCATGTACCTACAATCACAAATGCTACCTTTTTGCCAATCAAAAACTTAGCCGTCATTTCACGTCATTCAATTTCAGGCTCCAAAGCTGGAAAAATTCTACTTCTGATGCTAAGGAGTTCGACGAATCGGCATTTGAAGCTGAGAGGTTGAGACTGGACGCAAAGGCTCGAGAATCAATGGCCCAGATTTCCAAAACAATGACGGAAACGACTGCAGAAGCCGAAGCTGATCCCAAAGCTTGGAAATGGGTCATTCGTAAAAGGATTTGGGATTTAATGGAGGCGCAGAATATTGCACAGAACCCAAGACCCGTTCATCATCGGATCCCAAACTTCGTCGGTGCCTCATCTGCTGCCAAAAAGGTATAGAAGTCATTAACCTTTTAATCTATTGAGTTTTCTGGGTTTCGAGAAAAAAAAAAGAAAGAAAGAAAGAAGAAAACCCTTTATTTTTATTGTTGTTGCGCAGTTGAGTGAGCTGGAAGCATTTGTGATGGCTAACTGTGTGAAGGTAAACCCGGATTCGCCTCAAAAGCAAGTCAGGTTTGTCACTCTTTCTGGTTAGTTTTATTCAATTAATCAGTTTGGTATAAGATGCCTATACTGATTGTATGAATGCGTTCCCTTTAAATTTTTTAAATACTTTCATTTTGATCAGGCTGTCTTTCCATGTAATTTTGAATTCTAATATGCCTCATTTTGTTATTATGCTGCAAATTCTGTAGCTTTAAGAGATGTGCTTTTTATATTTGTGAATATAAATCATATTTTTTTTGTCTTCAGTTGATCTATGAAATGCTTGTAACAGTTGCAGTAACGGGAAGTGTTATTGAACCCCGGTATTTGGCCCATTGGCCAAGGGGATTCACCCATACCCACGTTGTGAGATCGAGCCACAAGAATTGCGTGTTAGTGGTGTGTGTGGTAGTGATTTTGCCTAACTGGTGTGGTGATGTTTTTTATTGATTTGCTAGGTAACTGTTGAGGATATCATACAAGAGAGTTTTATTTGGGTGTATATTCTTGGATTTTAATCATTTGAAATCAATCCTTGTTCTCTTAATGACGTTTATAACACCTGTTCTGGTACCGGAGTAGCTATACTTTTGGTGTAATATATGAACCCTTTATATGTACAGATGGCAAGAAGTTGCTTACTCCGCAACCTCGCTTGAGAACCGGTTTCTTTTCAATACTTGAGTCCTCTATGTTGACTCCTAGTACCATCAACGAGGCATGCACTTCTGTAGGGGTTGCAAAGTATGGAAGGCCAATTGGATTGGATGAAAAGATCAAGGTTGATGTAATTGTGATTGGTTCAGTTGCTGTAGATCCGAAGACTGGGGCTCGACTCGGCAAGGGAGAGGTAAGGATTCATTCTATCTTGCTGCATTACTTTTTGGTCATCCTGTAATTCTATGGTTGATGATGGTGGAAAATCAGGTCGAGAACATATAATTTTGTCTTCAACCTCATTGAAGAGTACAAATTACTAATTTCAGCCCATATTTGTCCTCTTGTTATCTCATCTGATAGTCAGTAATCAGTGGATAAATGAACCATTCCGATCAGTTTTAACTTTTGAGCACTAATGACTTGCAGAAACTGACATGTGTTGCTTATCTTCTTGGCTGCTTATAATGCAATTTATTTATCCACAAGTTGAACACATTGACCAACATTTTCCTGTTATCTTGTTTTTCGACTTTTCATTGGCACGGTACCATTGTATGACCGAAAACTTATCTCCATTAACTTACTAAGAGGACTTCTTTAGTGTATTTCTGTACAAACTGCTATAACTAATTGAACTCTACAATTTACAAACCAAGAAACTCAGAAGATCAAGGAAACCTTTTTCCGTGTGTGTGTGTATGTGCCTGTGTGTTGGAAATTCGGTCTAATCTTTTAGTGTATAAATAGGTGGAAACATTTTCAGTTTAGAATTGATATTTCTGGTTTTGTTGTATGGTATACTGAGTTTGAGATGTTTGATTTTCAGAAGCCATATGATTTTTTCTTATTTTAAGAGAAATTTGGGACTTGGCGACAGGGATTTGCTGAACTCGAATATGGCATGCTGCGGTATATGGGTGCCATTGATGATTCAACTCCAGTGGTTACCTCAGGTACGACAGTCACCTATCTTTTACTAAAGATGAAATTTTAACAGAGATCCCTTTCCATTTAAATTGGCTATGGTTTATACAAAAATGTTAAAAGTTGAACTTGCAACAGCAAGCCAGGAGTCTATTGCAAATGTTTTAGACCACACCTTAAATATCTTTATTTTTGTCGTGGGTCTTTACATTCTCAAACCACATAATAATAATTTGAACGTTTAGAAATATTTTCTACCCTTTGGCACTCAAAATTTATTGAAAGTTTTAGTACACAAGTTAGCAATAAACTAATTTCAATTGGTAATATTTTGCCACTGTTATGAGTTACTTTAGCAAAGAGGAGAAGTTTTCACTTATTTTGAAGAGGCCTTATTTTTTATAAGAATTTTACTCGATCTTCTAATTTCATGTGTGTATTAAATAAGCTTTTTCCTCGTGTTGTTACACTAGTATCCAAACGAAGCATAATTGTTTAGTGTTTTTCTTACTTTTGCTTCTATCACTTCACCATAAATTATTATAGACTAACTTTTAGATTATGGGATTTTCTAGACACACTGAATGGAGACGATATCTGTTATAATTTGTGAAATGTAGCTTTGGTTAGTTATAAAGTAGTAAAGCTCCTTGTCATGGGGATTTTGTCGAACTGCTACAGCAGAAAAATGAAGAATGCAGTGTGGTTATCAGCCATAATTCCTCTGTTCTTGAAACTGTTTTCATCATTAATATATTTGTTAGATGTCTAACAATTTTCCGACCTCATTAATTGGATTCTGTCTTTTGTTACAGTGCATGACTGTCAGATCGTAGATGATATTCCAGTTGAGAAACTGTTGGTCCATGATGTCCCTGTTGACATCATTTGTACTCCTACTCAAGTTATTTTCACCAATAGAACAATCCCAAAGCCTCAAGGTTGGTGAAAACTCTCTTGTTTTAATTTTTGATTTCAGGTCTTTACCACCCCCATTATTTATTTCCCGGGGGATAAATTTAACATCCTCTAGCTTACATTTTTGGCCAGAAAGTCATTGGTTACTGCAAGTACAAAAATGGAACGGTCCTCTATGGTTGGATATTCACTTATGATAAATACATCTTATATTCCATTACTACATTAATGAATGTAATTTTGCTTCTTCTACTGCTTTGCCAACTTGAATTTAAGAAGAATACCTTTCTTGATGCACAAGTCATCCATGACCATCAGTCATAGGAATAGGATTAGGATGTAACCATTCTTCTCTTTGCAGGCATTTACTGGGATAAATTGTCTCCGGAAAAGCTGGGGCAAATTCGGATACTAAGAGAGCTCAAAAGCAGAATCGAACAGGAGACTGGGCAGAAGCTCCCCTGTGGTCCATCTGAGAAATTACCCCCGACTGCTCAAAGAAGGCGCCGGCGTTCTTAAATACCGAAGATGGTAAATGAAGAATAAGAAAAAGTTCCCGAGATTGGCTTCTTGAATCTTCTTTTTTCTTTTTGGAAAATAGAAATTTTTTGTTGTCTAGATTTTGAATGACTCAATACAATGAATGTTGTTATTAGCACATAAGTCAAATACTGTTTTCTGTTGCATATGGAAATCAACATTAAGGGTGTATATGGTGGTAAATATTCTTATCAATCTCCGCGAGCAAACCGGCTGTCAATTGATAAGAAAACTAGGAACTCGTCTGAATGATCCAGTAGTAGATGGCCGTGCATAAACTGGCAACTGCTGCTCTAACGGCTGTGGAGTTGGAGAGAGGCAGTAGTCAAGACCAAACAATGACTCCATAAACACGTGCATGAAATGTATCTCAGATATATCAGGTTGCAACGCCATAGTATACTCCGTTGGCACATGTACTGCTGGATCATGTGCTAACCTTGCATCCAACCCAAACCACGTACGAGGATCATCAAGCCCTCCTATCTGTGTCCCAAGCGTTGGTGGTTACTGCATCTGTGGTTGCACCGGATTGCTAGAATCCCCCTCAAACTGACCTGGAAATCTGGAGTCTGACATCCTCGGGTGGTAATTGCTCACCTATGATTGTTGACTCCAATGTTGGGTCTGCTAAGGTTGGGCAAATGACATCGAATAATCGTCTACATTAAGCGCATTTGTTGACTGTTGGGGCTGCGATGCTGCAGATGGGTGCACAACCCGCCTTAGATGACCATGCCCCGACTGGAATGGGATAACTGCTTCATTCAATAAAAACGGTTTTCCGTTTTCAGTGAACTGGTTCATATATTCAACTGAAGCTTTGAAGTTGCCTTGGCTATCAAACCCATTCACCACCAACAAATTCCAATTATCCCAACTTTGAATCCAGTCCTGATGGAACCATCTTCAGTCAACCCCCCTCTATTTCGCTTGTTGAATTTATGCATATTGTCCATTTTCATTGGATCCAATGAGCTTTCAGTATAAGTGCTCCGATGGCATTTTGAACGTCTAGATTCAACGCCTCCTCCCGTCATACTTTAAGAAATTCATCCAGTCATGTATATAAGATGAACTTTCCATACAATTTTACGGGCGAAGGAATAGCTCCAAGCAAACATCCACAAACATCGTTTATGGGCATGTGCGTCTCCTCAGAAATTACAAACCCATACACCAAGGAGGAGTGTGACCCCCTGTAGCATGAAGTACATTCCCCACATTGTAGGTGGAAATTATGGGTTTCAAGTCGCCATTGTTAAATATGCTAGAATTTTATTATTGTTTTTTCATCTACATTATGGGTACGTAAATTCTAATATTATAAAATTAAAATTGTTAAAGAAAACGAATTTTGTAGAATATGTTTTTAGACACATCAGCAGAAAATGTAATATTTCTTATAGGATACGTTTTTTATTTCTTTCTCCGAAATAAATTTATTTCCCTAAATATCTGAAAAATTAGCCTATTTCCCCGTTATCTTCCAAAATTGGCATATAACAATGTTATTTACTTAGGGTTAAAAGGTTTTTCTTTTCTTTTGTCTCTTGTTTGGAAGTGGGGGAATTTGGGTAGGGATGTGAGGTGGGGAAGGGGAAGGGGGGTTCAGGAGTTATATAGGTGGTGTATGAGGGTGGGATTTAATGGGACGAGTGAGGTTGGTATTGCGTAATTGTTATTATCGTTACTGTTGACTGATGGCTAAGCATTAGGTTCCCAAATTGTCAGGTCAGTGCACGATTTAGGTTTTTAATGTGCTAATTTTTTTATTCACGGGCAGAATAAGATAATTGATCTCGTTTTCATCCCAAATCGGAATTTGAACTAAAGATTTAACATCCTAAATCGAGTCTATATTATTTCGGTAAAAAATTGTCTATTTTTTAAATAAATAATTATACTATTTGGGTTAAAAAACTGTAGAATTTCATTTATTCACCTTTGTGACAAGCAAAAAAAAGGCACCTACATCTAATGCTCAATTTAAGATAAACAAGAAAACTTCAACCCGTAACACTAGCTTCTGCGAGCCCAACTCTTCCATGCTAAGTACACTTGTACAAAATCCAATTGAAACAATTCAATCTTATAATGTTTCCATCAATGAATATCTGCCCAACTAGGAAGCACGGCCACCGCGCTATTCACCTCATTTCGGTGTTGGACACTCCTCTAACTAGTGCATAGGTAGGGGCTAGTATGGCCTTGACTCCCCTAAAATTAATTTTTTTTATTTAAATTTTTTAAAATTTTAAATTAATAAAGATAATATTACACTTTGTTTTTCTAAAAATGATAAAATTTTGATTTAATCTTTTAAACATTATAAATGTATAAACTATTAAATTGGTGAAATTATATTTTTACTATTATAAAAATTACAATTTAATTTCGACTCCCCCTTAAAAAAATTTCTGCTTCTCCCCTTCCTCTGACATGCCAAAAAAATTTTAAAAAGAAAGGGGACATGATCTCGACATGATCAAGATATGGATGTCGAAAAATGAACATTGATAGTGGCTGGAGATAACTGAAGAACAAGCAAAGAAGATGAAAAAGGGTATGAATTCCAGAAAAGAAAAGAATAATATACAGAGTAAACTTACTATTTAAAAAAAAAAAACTCAAAATTATACATGAATTTTGATTCGATGTTTAATATAAGATATGAATTTCAATTTGGTATATATATATATATGAAATATTAATTTTAATTTAATTATACATATTTTAAAAATAAATTAAATTATTTTTATATTAAAAAATTAAAATTAATTGCGTATGTAATAAACAAACCTTAAATGATGTCACATCAATAAATGTGATTTCGAGCTATGAATATTAAGTTGAAAAGGGAAAAAGCCTTGCTAGCTACCAGCTTGATGAAGAGAAGAAAGGCAATAAGAGACTTTATAGTATATCACATGCAGCACCAACCAAGGCAATGCAAGCTGTACCTAACCAGGGAAAGGTGGTAGGTAGTCATAGTTAAGGAGCAATTACTAGTACCATAAAATGAAAGACCAATTTAGACATTGTAGAAAGAAAAATGGAAAGCCAAAACCAAAATATGAAGATACTATGCCTTCATGGGTTTAGAACCAGTGGGAAGTTCCTTCAGAAGCAAATCAGCAAATGGGATCCTTCTCTTTTTCTTCATCACTTTCAAATGGTATGTTTGTATATATATATATATATATGTATGTATGATAATTGAATCATGCAAGATAATGTTTGAATTCATATTACGACTATATATTAATGTTCAAAATTATTAATAAGAGTTGCGAATGAAATCTTGACATCATTAACAAAGTTTGAGTTTTTAAGTTTTTGAATATCCAAATTTACATCTCATCATTTGCGATTATCATTATAAGTTTTAGTGCGTAATTAATTTGTACTTTGTCTTGATTTGATTCTAATTTGTAATTGTTCGATTATATATATATTTGTTTTGTATTTTGTAAATTCAGGATTTTCCTGACGGGTTATTTAGTGCCGGAGGAAAGTCAGACATAGAAGGCATATTCCCTCCTCCATACTTTGAATGGTTCCAATTCAACAAGGAATTCACAGAGTACACAAACCTTGAGGAATGCATCTCTCACTTGTGTCAATATATCACCCACAATGGCCCTTTTCATGGATTGCTCGGCTTTTCCCAGGGTGCAACTCTCGGTGCTCTTCTTTTGGGCTACAAGGCACAGGTAATATAAGTTTTTAGTTCTAGAAACATGGATCAAAAGCCAAAACTAAGCCTACTCTAAGCCTTTTAAATGATGATGATGATCTCTGTGGCGAAAACAGGGGAAGGTGTTAAAGGAGCATCCACCTTTCAAAATGTTTGTATCAATATCAGGATCAAAATTCAGAGAGCCAAGCATATGCGAGGTGGCTTACAAAGACAAAATCAATGTGAAATCAGTTCACTTCATCGGAGCTAAGGATTGGTTAAAGTTGCCTTCGGAGGATTTGGCTACTGCTTTCCATGATCCTCTTATCATAAGGCACCCCCAAGGTCATACTGTCCCACGTTTGGGTACGTACCTTAATGCTCGCTTCTGTTTTGCCTTTTCATACGCTGTGTTGGATTCCTATTTCTAAAGGGTTTTTTTTATAAAATAATACTAAAAAAGTAATCAAATATAAAAATGAGGCCAGAACTGATTAATTATGAAAATGAGGTGTTTGTTATAGTGTTTCTCGATGCCACCGGTGTATCATAAGGCACCACCCCGCTTTTGCTCAATCATGCAGCAATCAAAACGTTTTTTTAAAAAATAGTTTTTTTTTTGTGTCGGTATTAGTATATATTTTTAAAAATATTCATATTTTCATGGGTATACACGTTGAAAAAACAAAAAAAAAATATTATTTTTGATACCGCTTGACACATCGATTTCACCGCTCAAAATTTAAAAAAGAAATTCCTAATAGTCAGGCAGCACCAGCCTGACGCCTGTTGTCGATGTGACCAATCGGTCATGCCTTGGTTGTACCGAGGCACATTTTCTTTTTTTTTTAGGCGACACCAATAATTTTTTTTTTTGTTTTTTCAATGTGTTTACCCATGAAAATACGAGTGTTTTTAAATATACATATCGATACCGCCTAACATAGTGGCGACACAAAAAAAAATTGTTTTCTTTTAAAAACGTCATGATAGTTGCATGATTGGGCAAAAACTAGAGTGGTGCCACTTGACACACCGACTGCACCAAGAAACATTGTAGCAAACATCCCATCTCGTATTTAATTAATTTTTTAGTATTTTTTTATTAAAAAAAAACCATTTCTAAACTCATCCATATTTAACTTGATTTTTTAATTTTCATTGTCAATAGAATTTTAGCTTGCTCATGGGTCGGGTCATCTATCCAAGACAATTTGAGTGTTTAGACAAAATACGATGCTCAAAAAATGGGTTTGGGTAAAATTTAAGGCCCTATTTCTATATAAGTCGGGCCTTGAGCAAGATCTTTTGTTCGATTCCGGTCTGGCTCGAATATATTATGTTATAAAAATAATTATATTAATTATAATGTCACTAACCCAATAACAATTAAACCTATTACCCAAAACCTAAAAAAAAAATACTTACCCAAATAAATAATCTAACTCAAAATATAAAAATATAAAAATTATTCTTAATACAATAACATATTTATTATATTTATTTGTGTTTTTAATATAATTAAACATCTATTATATGTATAGTAGTGTTTTTTTAATATAAATATTTTTTAAAATATTAGAAAACTTTTATTTTAACATCTTTCTAGTTCATTTAGTTTATTGTATTATTTACAAAAATATTTTTAAATAAAAATTAATCTAAAAAAATCAAATATGGGTGAGTCGAGTAGGACTCGGGTTTGCATTTCTTAAATTGAGTAGGGCTCAGAAAAAAAAAAAGCAAGTCTATTTTTCAAACCGAACCAAATCCGAATTTAAAAAATTAATCTAAATACATTGCATAGACTCGACTTAAACTCATGAACACTTCTAATTGACACTGTTAATATAATTTTTTTATCAAATGTGTTACAGAACTAAAGTCTCAAATATATCACTGTGTATTGCACTAGACCCCATAAAATCTTCTAGAGATAGCATGTCCCAAGCATTTCATTCCAATAACATTACCTATTTTATTTTATGGTTTAACATAATATTTGGTATCTAAATTTGATATTTTTTCTTAATTTAGTACTTAAAATTGACACTTTTCTTAAGTTGGTATTTAATCTTTTTTGGGGTCTAATTTGATACCTGAATTTGACTCTTTTTTTCTAATTTGATACTTGAACTGGTCAAACGTTTTACAAATTACTCCAATATGCTAACAATGTTATTTTTTTATGAGATAACAAAAATAATCAATGTATAACCAACATGTGACAAATAATGTGGTATTTCTTTTGTATTTTATATGTTCAACTACTTTTAGTTTTTTATTTATTTATTTTATTAATTAAAAATAATTAATTTCTTTTAATTCGAGTTTTTAAAATTCGTTAATCATAATTCAATATCTATCTTTTTAATTTGAATTTCTTCTAGTACTGACAATATTTTTGTAGCATAACCAAAAAAAAGTTCACCATTATTGTTTCGTGTAACTTATATAACATTTAATAAATTTAGGTACCAAATTGGACCTAAAAAAGCTTAGGTACCAAATTAGGAAAAAAAATACCAAGTTCAAGTATCAAATTGGACCCAAAAAAGTTTAGGTACCAAATTAGGAAAAATGTCAAGTTTAGATACCAAATTGGACAAAAAAAATATAGGTACCAAATTAAAAAAAATATCAAGTTTAGATACCAAATATTATATTAAACCTTATTTGATTCATCTCTTCCCACAGATGAGGTATCCATAGAGCAATTGCGCAAATGGATAGCAAATATTCTCTTTGATAACAAAGATGGCATTAGCAAAGGGGAAGAACATAATAAACAAGAAACAATGAAGGTCGACACACCAAATGAGATGCAAAATAACATCATTGACGACGACAACAACAACCAAATCAATGCCTTGGAAATTGCAACAACTGAAGAGGAAATACCAAAAGAAATGCAAAATAAGATCATCAACAACAACAACCAAATGAATGCCTCGGAATTTGCAGGGAAGGAACATAAAGAGGTGATTCAAGATATGAGCATCAACACTCAAATTGATGCCTCCCAAGATGCATTGTAAGCACTTGGGATTGCTTTTTTCTTATGGAGGATAAGGTTAGGATGTCGAAATTAATAGTTTAGTCTTTTTTTTTTATATTTACTTTATTGTTTTATGTTTATTTGAATTGGACCGACTTATTTTTTATTAAATAATAAGTTTTTTAAATGAATCGACACATTTTTTATTTTCTATTTAGATAATTGTTTTAATTTATTTTGTTTTTTTTATATCTATCAATTATTATTATAGCCTCACTTTGTGCATCAATTTTCCTAATTTTTTATTTAATATAAATTATATTTAATTAATTAGTCTATGAATTTATATTTTCGGGGAAAAAATAATGCGAAAAGAGTACTATATCTATAGACGGGTAAATTACAAAGTTAATTATTCAATTTTCTTAAATTTTTATTTTAGTCACTGAAAAGAAAAAATCTCAAATATAATATTGCCATTAGATAATTTTCTTGTTTTATTCATCCAACTTTAGTACGTTTTTATTTTAGTCACTCATTTTTCTTTTTAAAATTAATTTTACCTTTTATTTTCAAGTAAAAGAAAAAGGGAAAACCATTTTTTTAATTTCTTTTCTAAAATGAATCTTAGTTTTCTTTTTCCAATAAAAAAGGGAAATACCTAGGTTTTTATAGAGAATTACATGTGTTTTATGAATAACTCAATTCCTTGTAAAAATTGCAGTTTTTCCCTTCATTTGGAAAAATAATAATTCTAAAAAAAGAGCGACAAAAATGAAAAATTTTGGTGACTAAAATGAGTGTACATTGTCGTTAGCCATATTAATGGTGAATGGCCAAAACGAAACACTGCTAAAGTTGGGTAAAATAAGAAAACTATCTAAAGATAGTGCTAGATTTTATTTCGATAACAAAAATGAAAATTTACTAAAATTATGGGACTAACTATATAATTTATCCTATACATAAATATTTACCCATATCAAATTATCTTTACCATATAACCACCCCACACATAATAGGATATCATTACACAGCTCCCACGACCCCTTTTATACCCACTTTGAGGATGGGACAAAGGGGACTCCTACCTTTCTCTCAACTAAGCTCCATGGGGGCTCCCATAACCTCGACTCAGCTACTTGCAACTCTTAGCTCATTAAGTGAATCGTCTCCGATTTTGCAACATTTTTATATCAATAATACTTTTTTTTTCCTTACATAACTTTCACGATGTTTTAAGGTTGGCCCTTCAACTTTGTAAAAATATTATTTTAGCCCTCCATTTAATTTTTTATCTTTTTAACCCTTAGGGTGAGTTTAGATGGGCGGTGCGTTTACCTGCGGTTAGTGTAAAAAAAGCAGTGGCGGTGAGATTAGATACTGTAGCGATACTATAGCATGAGACAAAAAGTAAGTTAAAAGCACCGCACCGCACCTAATCGCCCATCCAAACTAAGCCTTAAACTTGCATTTTTCATCAAATCACCTCAAAATGAATGGGAAAGTTAATATTTTTAACTTTACTGACATTCTATGCATGTAGATTGCCATGTGGATAATGACATGTCAGCATTTAATTAATTTTTTAAAATTTAAAAATTTAAATAAAATTATAAAAACTATTTTTTAAAATTAAAAGTCATTAAAATTATTAAAGATTTATAAAAATATTAAAATATTTTTCAATATTTTTATATTTTTAAAAATTAATTATATACTGACATGTCATATACGTGACAATTTATGTGTATACCATGTCAGCAAACTTAACAAACATTAATTTTTCCATCTATTTTAGGATGATTTGACATAAATATAAGTTCAATGGATAAAAGAGAAAAAAAATTTAAATGAAAAATTAAAATAATTTTTTTTAAATGGAAGGATCATAAAAGTTATTAAACCTATTTTTAACTTTTTTTTTATGAATATTTTCTGTTTTTTTATTGAAAAGAAAGATATTTTTTCAACAATTCTTTTACTACTACAAATAAAATACATTCTTAAATATAAATATAAATATAAATAAAACAATAGGACAACACATATTCATAACATCCAATTATTAGGACCCCATGCTTAGGGCCATTAGTTAAGGGACAAATATGTACATTTCAAATTCTTAGTGACTCAGCAGTGGGCACCCCACTTTGTCTGAAACACAATTGATATGATTGTTTGTCCCTTTGTAGATTAAATAGAGATATTACACCTTAATTAATAATTTTAATTGGTGGAGCCAGAGGTCCGACAGGGCTGTCGTTATTAAAGTAGAAATTTTTTTTATTTATAATTTATAAAATATTAAATTAGTAATATTAATTTTTTAATTTAAAAAGGTTAATATATTATTTGGTATTTAAATATTTAATTTTTTTCTTAATTTAATATTTGAATTTAATTTTATTGTTTAATTTGATATATGAATTTTTTTTTGTTGTCTTGATTTAGTATCTATATTTTTTTTTACTGAAGTTCACATATCAGACACTCATTGGATCGTTTGGTATAGTTACCAAATAGAATATTAAAATTAAATTCAAGTATCAGGCAAGTTTTTGAAATGGTTATCTATGTGCCATTGGAAATGGCCACTTTCACTTTCATGACGCCAAACACATAACTTGTTTTATTTATTGGCATGTTTGACTAAAATATTTTGATGGTTTGTTTGCATCTTTTTGAGGATTTTGTGTAGCCAATCTCATCTGTATTATTAGAGAAGATATTGAATCAAGTAAAATTACTGTTTAGGGATTCTTATATGATCTACTTACATTATGTATTGAGAATGTAATCCATGAATATATGAGTTGATTTTATAATCTTTTGTCTCATTATATTAAGGATAATTTATTATATTGAGATATGCAATCTATGAAAATATGAGTTGAGTTTATGATATTTTGTATCCTTATATTAAGGATAATTAATTTGATAAAATTTGGGTAAATCAAAATAGATTAAAAGTTACTTTCTAAAAATGAATTCACGCTCTAAATATAGAAAGCTTGATCAACCATGATAGAAGTTTTATTATTGAGGTAAAGTTTTTTAACTGTCTGTTGAAATGCCAGTGAAAGTGATCACTTCAATAGCATTTCCATGGGCAACATAACTAGCCTGGGAGTTGGAAATTTTTTCAACCAAATTAGTTGGGAAATAACTTAAATGATTTTGTGGACGTGTTGGCCAATATCTAAAGATTAATATTGTAGAGAACAAATATTTGGAGTTTGGATCGGATTAAGGAATTAAATTCCTTACTTTATGGAGATCAAATCAAAAGTATTGAAGATAAATCTCTCAAAAGTCTACTTTACTCTAGTCTTTAATAGTATATTGTATTTAACTGTCTTAGTGACTCTTTAATAGAGATTAGGATTATAATTTATCTCTAATATGTTAGCAAGGCTCGAACTTATATATATTTGAAAAACTTATATGGGTTGAAGTATGGTGAGTCTGGGTGAGCAAAACTTGATTTAATTCAAAAAAATTGATTTTCTTTAAATTTCAAGTTAATCAAATTGAGTTTTTCGAGTTAACTCAAATAAGTAATTCGAGTTTCGAGTTGAATTTTGCAATTCGAATAATTCGATTAATATATTGGTATAAATATGCTTTTGGTCCTTGTCAATTTTGAAAATGAGCAAATTGGTCTCCCTCTCAACAAAAAATACAAAATAATCAAAATAATTTTCAAAAATTCAAAATAATTTTTAAAAATAAAAATATTTATAAAAATTCCAAAATTTATATTTTTAAAAATTCTAAAGACTATATATAGAAAGTTAAAATTTTTCTAAAATAATAATTTTGGGACCTAAATAAGTTAATTAATTATTTAAGTTTATCATATTAAAGTATCTTTTTTTTTTGTTATTTTGTTTTAAAAAAGTTGTCAAATATATATGTTTTTAAATTATGTGCTCTAATATGAAATTAGTTAATATTGTAGTAAGATTTTAATTTGACATGTTTAATTTTTTAATTTAACTTGAACAATTCACTCGATTCGATTCGACTCGACTCAACTTGAATTTCATTTCACTCAACTCGATTCGAAAAAATTTCAAATCGAGTTAGAATGATAAAATAGGATTTGTCAACTTGATTAACTTGAAATTTTTCACTCGATTCAATCGAATGCTCACCCCTAATAGTGAATATTGGGAAGATTTTACTATTCATTGAGGAACGTATTTGTGAGTGCAATTGAAATTAAACAGGTTGTCTTTACAACCTAAGTTCTCACGGGGGAGAACTTAGAGGTGAATGATCAAGGTTTTTAAGATACAAAAGTGAGGTTTCTATACTAGGAGGGTAATAGAATTTGAATCATTTGTTGTATTTGGCGTTAAAGATAGTGGATTTACTCACTTAATTAAACTTCGCAGTCGTAGGGAAACTGAACTGCTTAAAAAATTTCTTATCCCCTTATTTTTATTTTGTTTTTTACAGTACCATCAAAAGTGCTTACTCTCTCTATCAATTTTGTTCATACTTCATTTCTAACAATTATAGACTAATACTTCATTTCTAACAATTATAGACTAGTACAGATCAACAATTGGTATAAAAACCTCCCACTTAATTTAACTAGTGTTATTCCTAATGTTGATAGTTGCTTCATATGGAAGTTTGTTATTCATTATAATATAAAATCAAAACAATAGTACAACACATATTCATAACATACAATTATTAGGACCCTATGCTTATGGCCATTAGCTAAGGATAAACTTCAATGGTTAGAAAGGGACAAACTTGTACATTTCAAATTCTTAGTGACTCAGCAGTGGGGATCCCACTTTGTGTGAAGCACAATTGATGTGATTGTCCCTCTATAGATTAAATAGAGAGAGGATATATTATTACACCTTTTGATGTTTCAGGTATTTGATTAGCCACCTTATTGGGGTGGAGTTAGAGGGGTATGATAGAGGCTAGTTTTTCTAAATTAGAAATTTTTTTATTTGGTATTTAAATATTTAATTTTTTTCTCAATTTAATATTTTAATTTAATTTTATTGGTCAATTTGATATATAATTTTTTTGTTTGATTTAGTATCTATATATATTGACTAGAGTATACATATTAGACACTTATTGGGTCATTTGGTCTAGGTACCAAATAGAACATTAAAATTATACCCAATTATTAGGTAAGTTTTTGAAGTGGTTATCTATGTGCCATTGGAAGTGGCCACTTCTACTATCATTATGCCAGACACATAACTTGTCTTATTTATTAGCATGTTTGACTAAAATATGTTGATGATTTGCTTGCATCTTTTTTGAAGATTTTGCATAGTCAATCTCTTCTTTATTATTAAAGAAATACCCAATCAAGCAAAATTACTGTTTAAGGATTCTTATATGATTTACTTACCTTATGTATTGAGAATATAATCCATGAATATATGAGTTGACTTTATGGTCTTTTGTATCATTATATTAAGGATAATTTATTATATATTGAGATATGCAATCTATGAAAAAATGAGTTGGTTTTATGATTTTTTTATCCTTATATTAAGTATAATTGATTTGATAAGATTTTGGTAAATCAAAATAGATTAAAAGTTATTTTGTGAAGATGAATTCACGCTCCAAATATAGAAAGCTTGATCAACCACAATAGAGGTTTTATTTTTGAGGTAAGTTTTTTTAACTGTATGTCGAAGTGCCAATAAAAGTGATCACTTCGGCTAGCATTTCGATAGGCAATATAACTAGCCTTGGAGATGGAAATCTTTTCAATCAAATCAGTTGGGCAATAACTTAAATGCTTTTGTGGAAATGTATAAAATTACTATTGCGGAGCAACAAATCTTTGGAGTTTGAATTAGATCAAGCAATTAAATCCCTTACTTTGTGGAGATCAAATCGGGAGTATTGAAGACATATCTCTCAAAAGTCCACTTTAGTATGGTCTTTATTAATATGTTGTATTTTGCTATTTTAGCGACTCTTTAATAGAGATTAGGATTATAATTGATCTCTAATATATTAGCAATGCTCGAACTTTTATATATTTTAGAAATTTGTATAGGTTGATGTATGGTGAGTAGGGGTGAGCAAAGCTCAATTTGATTAAAAAAAATTGAATATTTTTTTAATTTCAAGTTAATCAAATCGAGTTTTTTGAGTCAACTCAATTAAGTAATTTGAGTTTCAAGTTCGAATCGAGTTAAATTTTGAAATTCGAATAACTCGAATAATTCAAATAACAGATTGGTGTAAATACCTTTTTGGTCCTTGTCAATTTTGAAAACAAGCAAATTGGTCTCTCTCTCAACAAAAAATACAAAATAATTCAAAATCATTTTAAAAAATTTAAAATAATTTTTAAAATTCAAAATATTTATAAAAATTCCAATATTTATATATTTAAGAATTATAAAAAATTTAAAATTTTTTTTAAAGAATATATAGAGAAAGTTAAAAATTTTCTAAAACAATAATTTTGGAGATCTAAATAAGTTAATTAATGATGCAGGTTTATCATATTAAAGTATTTTTTTATTTTGCTTTGAAAAAGTTAAATATATATGGTTTCAAATTTATATGCTCTAATATGGAATTAGTTAATATTGTAACAATATTTTAATTTGACATGTTTAATTTTTTAATTTAACTCAAACAATTCACTTGATTCAACTTAATTTGAATTTCATTTCACTCGACTCGATTCAAAAAAAATTCAAATCGAGTTAGGATGCTACAATATGACTCGTCAACTCAATTAACTCAAAATTTTTTCACTCGATTTAATCGAATGCTCACCCCAATGGTGAATATTGAGAGGATTTTACTATTCATTGAAGAACGTATTTGTGAGTGCAATTGAGATTAAACAAGTTGTCTTTACAGCCTAAGTTCTCAGGGGGGAGAACTTAGAGGTGAATGATCTAGGTTTTTAAGATACAAAAGTGAGATTTCTATACTAGGAGTGTGATAGAATTTGAATCACTTGTTGTATTTAGAGTTAAAGATAGTGGACTTACTCACTTAGCTAGGCTTTGCAGTCGTAGGTGTTATAGGCCAATTTTGGGCCTGTTTACAACCAATCAGCCCAAATTACCTACTTAATAACATCTAAAGCCCAAACACATTACAACTAAACCCAACACTCATTAAAACCCAGTTTCAAAACCCAAGCCCAATTAACCTATTGGCCTAGCCAGGGTTTCAGAAAAGCTGAAACCCTAGCCACCTTCTGAGCACCCCACCGCTGCAATGTCCCATCGCCCATACCTCTGTCACCACCTACTCCACCATCGCCAACCACCACCTGCACATCAGACAAAACACGCAACAGCAGAGCAAAAGTAAGAAATAAACCGTGTATAAACAGTTTGTAAAAACTATAAAAGGCAAAAATCTAGTTTCTGTTCGGCTCTCTTGGTCAGTTCAAAAAAAAACTTTAATATATATACGAATTTTCTTAGAAAAAATAGGATATTCGGCCATACCAAGCAAGGAATTTCAGTTATCAAAAACACCAAAAGCAGTGAATCTCAGAATACAAGAATCAGAATCAGAAATAAGAGGTGATACTCCGTATTTTGAGTTTTAGATTTCTTTTTCTTTTTTTCTCATTTTCTTATACATACGAGTATATATATATATAAACACATAAAAAAAATAAATAAATAAGAATTTTTTACCTTTTCGGCCACCATGTACGGTGGTCCGAAGGTCGGACCGGTAACCGGCCCATGGCCGGAAATCGCCCCCCAGCTCCCTCTCCTCTCTCTCCCCCTTTTTTCTTTTCTGCTGTTGCAAATGAAGTTCTTTAAAAAATTTCGGCCTTATATAGCCTCCCAAAACGACGTCGTTTTGGAGGTCGCCTACTAGCCCCAAACGACGCGTCGTTTTGCCATAGCCCGACCGATCCGACCCGCTCGAGCGGGATCGCGTGTTTTTAGGTGGAAGGGCTATTTGCGCATTTAGCCCTTCCACTTTTCCATGCATTTGCAATCAAGTTATTTTTATTTATAAATTGACCCTTAAATTTAATTTGATTTGTAAATTAATCCCTCTTACTGCGCAACGTTTTGAAAAATTTAAAATATTGCGCTTTTGATCCCCTTTAGTTTTGCCCGTGTTCAAATAAGTCCTTCTCTTTTGTTTTTATTTTAGAATCTATCCCGTACTTTATATTTTGTTTTCAATTTAGTCCTTTTTTATATTTTTGATACTTTAATTATTAATTTCATCATTCTGTTTTTTTATATTTATTATTATATTATTATTATTATTCTTATCATTATTAGTATATTCCTACTATAATTAACGTTATTTTAGTTTCAATTAATATTCATATCTATATATGTACACTTTTATATATTTATAGTTGATTTTAAATAATACTCTTATTCATAATGTATATATGTATACGAATTTTTATACTATGTTAAGTATATACCTTTATTATTATGTATATATATTTTTTATATTGTAGTTTAAATTATTTATATGTCATCTTATATACATATTTTCAATATTCTTGGTCATATTTTATATTATTTCCATGTATATATGTTACCTTATATATGTTCTTAAATACCATGTCGTATGTATATATTTCAAGACCATATTAGTTATGTTATTGTATTATCTTATATGTACATATCAAATACCATATTATGTATGTATTTTAAACACCTTATTTTTATATACATCATGTACAAATTTCAATACTTTATTACATATATATTCTTATATATTATGTATATATCGTATATGTTCTAGATATATTACGTATATGTATATATATATATATTTATATATGTTGTTACTTTATTACTTTATTTTAATATCTTTATTATATTTGCTTCTTATATTTTAATATTATTATTATCATGATTACTATATACTAGTGTATAATTTTTTATATATGTATATGTTTTTACTATAATTATGTATATACTTAAGTAGCATAATTATTAGTCGTTTTTATTCCTAATATTTATGTATTATGTAAATATTTTAATATCATATTATGTATATCTACATATTTTTCGTATATATATTATGTATATATGTTTTCAATATTGTATGTTATATATATTATTGTGTATATATTTTAACATTATTAGTTATACACCTTTTATACCATTTTATATATATTTCTAATATCATCGTATATTTCTAACACTATTATTATTTATATATATATATATTTATATTTTACGTACATACTCTTAATACCTTCATTACATATATATTCATTGTTTTTTTTATTTCACATTGGATGCTATTATTACGTTCAATATATCGCATGCATTGCTATTATTTTAATATTTTTGTCATATTTATTATTTGCTTCAATGTATTTCCAACTCGTTTATTTTTTATCACCCGCCCATTTTATATCATTTTGTTGTTCACCACTTTAAAGATTTTTATTCATGTTTTTACTAATTTCAATAAATAAGGCAATGTACCGATTTAACATCAAGTCGTCGATTTCATCGCTATGTTGGGTGAAATGCATCGACTCATGTTAAAAATGGAATATCCTTCTAAAAAAAAATCGAAAACAAATTCTCATTTTTCAATCGGATCACGATTAAATGTTACATTGAACTCGCATTTTTGAAATTTAAGACAACACGTGTTTAACAAGATACCAATTTTGGGCGTCACGAGGGTGCTAATACCTTCCTCGTGCGTAACCGACTCCCGAACCCTATTTTTCTCTGGATTTTCGAGTAGACCCAAATTCAGCCTTCCTTTTGTTTAAAAAATAAATTTTCTTTTAAAAAAAAAAGAAAAAAAAAAGAGAAAGATGATTTATTAGGTGTCTGATCACACCTAGAAAAAGAATCGGTGGCGACTCTCTTTTTAATAAAATCGAAAGTTTGTTTTTAAAAGTTTAGTGAATCGCACAATTAGCGACCGAGCTAAATTTGTACGTCGCTACAATAGGGAAACTGAATTACTTAAATGATTTCTTGTCCCGTTATTTTTATTTTGTTTTTCACAATGCCATTAGAAGTGCCCACTTCCGCTGTCACTTCTGTTCATACTTTATTTCTTGCAATTATAGACTAGTATAGACAAACAATTGGTATCAAAGCCTCTCACTTAATGTAGCTAGTGTTGTTCCTAGTGTTGATACTTGCTTGGGATAGAAGATTATTCTTCTACGACACCGTATGTTATACGAAACAAATTATTCTTATTGGAAAGCAATACTCAAATCTTTAATAAAGCCTGTTGATCAAAAAGTATGGTAATCGATTCTCAATTTTGGAAGCCCTATTTTTTTATGTTGTTGGTATCAAAACTTCCAAAGTTGAAACTACTTGGACCAGTAAAGAATAAAGGCTTGCAAATTGCAAAGTCAAAGACTCTTAATGTAATCTTTTATGGTGTTGATAGTCTAGAGTTTAAAAAGATTTCTAAATACACTATTGCCTATGAAACTTGATTAATCTTTTGAGATTGCTCATGAAAAACTCAACCCGATAAAAAAATCAAAACTGTAAATATTAATTGCCAAATTCGAAATCCTAAGAATGTTGAACAATGAAACTATTGGTTGCACCATCACTTGAAGATACCGTACTATTGACAAGTATAATTAAAGTATCCTTGACGAAACAAGACGAAAAAAAAGTGCAAAGGTCAAGTGGGGGGTAAAGATAGTGGAAACGAAAAATTATCACTTCAGCTATCTTTTGATTTTTTTTTTTTGATATTCATCATGTTTATTTTACGGTCTATGTTCGAGATTCATGGATGTCCCTCTTAACAATATTGTTTCCAATATTCAAACCTAGGTCCTCCCCTTAAGAATGCAATATGCCTTATCGTTACATTCAACTACATTCTTTTTATTTTCATATGATAAACTAAAGTGATATTATAAAAAGAAATTAAAAAGTAATGGTTGGCTATGCATGTGTTCAACCTAAAAGAAAAAAAGAATTACTTGAAAAATAATTGAGAGCGGAATAGGGAATATAGAGTAATGATAAAGAAAAAGAAAAAAATGAGACGAGTGTTTGGTGCGGGGATGAGGAGTTTTCCTTCCGAGTCGTCGCGTTAGTTGTGATCCACTCCTTTGTAGATTTTACGAGGCAAAAGGCAGGAAGCTAAGAACCGACACCGAGCGTCAAAGCACAAATGAAGGCAAAGTTGGGACAATACGTGGCAACTAAATAATTATTATAATAATGTGGTTCTTGTTTGTTGGGGGGGACACACTCACCACGTGACACCATTTCCATCTCAAAGAATCTACTCCTGGGTCATACAGAATCGCCAAAAGCTTAGCTGAATCAAATTTTATTCTATTCTATTCAAATCACGTTCAATACTACAATAATAATAATGTTTTTATATTAAAAATTAGATTATTTTATTTTTATTAAAAAAAAGTAAATTTACTATTGTATAAAATATTTTTTAGGTCCGATCGAAGTTTGGTTTTAAAAAAATTTCAAGCTCATACCTATTTTCGACTCGATTTATCCAAATTCTATTTTATTGTTCAAAAATTAATAAAATATTATAAATATATTTTAGTTTTTATATTATATAATTAAATTTAAATTTCAAAAATATTTTTTTATTATTTAACTTGAATTAGGGCAGGACCCAAGGTGTAAATATACTTATTAAAGTTGGGTTGGATCTATAGATCTAGGCGGGCTACTCAATTCTTTAACAGATCTAGAGTAAACTCATCGTTCTATTAAAAATTTCATCTATTTTGATGAAGCAATATGACAATGATAATGCATGCTAAGATGGAAATACTAATTCAAGTAAAATGGATGAAATTTTTAACGTGAAGGATCTAATTCAATAAATCAGACAATAATACATCATCATTTAACAGTAGAAATAAATGAATTTTTGTGACATAAAGGAGCTAATTCAAACAACCAGACATCATCATTTAACAGTACAAATAGATAAAATTTTTAACATCTTTGATGTAATATAAAAAAATTAATTTATCTATTTTTTAATTAAAAAAAGAACAGAATATAATCCAGTTGTTAAAATAAAAATGTCCGTAAATAGACAACAATAATAAAATAAGTAACTAGAATGAGGTGATTTAAAATTTGAAATTTATATGCACTTAAGAAATGTTTCTTGAAACTAGAAGCTTCTTCTTACAAACAGTAAGTATGCCCAACTTAATTTCGACCATCAAATTATTACTACAATATTCTGAGCGAACTTCATCTGAATTTCTATTTAATACCTAAATTTTTTATTTATTTTTAATAATAAAATATATTAATATTTTAAGGAACAATAATTTTTGTTCAGGTTAGGAAAATAAAAAAAATAAACAAAACTCATTTAAGCATTCTTCCCTTATTTTTATCATTTCAATAAAAAATATATTTAATTTTTAATATATTTATTACATAATTATTTTCGCTCACATTCTAAAATGTACAATAATCGAGTATAATATATATTACAAATGTTATTTGTGTATTTATCATCAAATTGGAGCCTATTAGTTAGGTGTTTATTTTTCACGTAAATAATATAAGTTCGAATTACAATTAGACTAAAAAAAATTAAAATTAAAATTTATTTCTTTTTTATCCTAAATAAATAAATAAATAATAACTATCAATATAATAAATAAAAAATACATACGATAGTATTTGGTACACTGGTAATTTTTTATTCTACAAACGATCATAAAAAATTATTATGTATATTTTTTTAATATTTTACTACACCCTTATAAGACATTTGTCACCTGCTTGTGGAGTCTAAAATAATGTACGAATGCATTTAAAAAATCATTTAATTTTACTCGGATAATTTCATGAATTAATTGAATTTAAATGTAACTATTTATATGGTGAATTTTTAATATATTGAAGACGAAGTTTTTTTAATTTCACAAGTGGGTTTAAGATATTGTCAGGTATCTTTAATTGAAGTTTAAAAAATAAATGAAACACATGATAATATATTAATCCTGTTTCTAAAATTAAAAAATTCAAAAAATAATAATTTCATAATTATTTCGTTCTTACATTTAGGGATAATAATTGTAGCATTCAACACTAAAACTCACTCATTACAATTTTTTTAAAATAATTTTATTATATGTTTTGATCATATATACTCTTTTTAACGTTATACATAAATATATTTCAGTACACTCGAACTCATATTTTTTCATATTAATAATAATATTTATATCAATGTAACTGAGAGTGAACGGAAAGTTAGTCATTGCATTTTACAATAATTATGTAAATATAGGTTATGAAAGTAATAATTACATGCAAATTGAAAGGCAAAGTGGGCTCTGTTTCCCAAATTTAATGGACCTCCATAAATCTAGTTTCAGCCATCCAATCCAAAATATCTGTAAACCTACCTTCACGCGGCACTGACACTACCATTACTTTATTTTAATTTCTGTTTTTTTAGATTAAAATATTTATTAATATTATTATTGTTTTTGTTATCAATCTGTAACTACTAATAATACAAATTGAATAGTTCCTGTAAAAAAAAGAAGAAAGCAGATTCGGCACGACTCGACAGTACACGAGCCAATCTCCATTAAGCATGGGAAATTTAGGCAAATGCCAATGGCTGCCGCCTATAAATGTAATCGAAACTCTGCAGAATCTATTCGCCATCACCATCTGCATCTGCATCTCAATCTCCATTGTCTTCGATATTTTTCAGATCTATAATCACTCTATAAACTACCAAACCCTTCTCATTTCCGATCTAAGTATTCATGGCTGGGGGCGCCGAGATCAAGGCACCGTCGCCTAACGTGAATGGAAAGGCAGAGATTTTGAAGGGTAACTTTGAACCTACCGCTATTGACGTGGAGCCGTTGCCTCCCGTTGTGCCGGAGAATGGCGTGGAGAAGCCGTCGGAGAAAGGCAGGAACATTGTGTTGGGGAGGAACGTGCACTCCACGTGCCTGACCATAACTGAGCCTGAAGTTAATGATGAAGTCACTGGTGACAAGGAAGCTCAGATGGCTGGCGTCTTGGCTCGATATCGCAAAAACCTTATGGAGCGGACAAAGTACCATTTAGGTATGATGTGTAACTAAGCAAAACTTGTGATTATTAAATAAAAATGAAGAAACTAATACAATATGGCATCGGTAAATGTAAATCTTGTATTGTGTTCTAAAATATTGAAGAAATCTTTTAACTGTTAAATTTTCGAAAATTTTATTTGGTTTTTTGCATCCGTAATCAGATTCGGCTTTTGTCTATAACCAGATCGTAGCTTAAATTTTTTTATGGGCTAGTAATTGAAGTGCGAATTTGCAGGTTATCCTTATAATCTGGACTTCGATTACGGTGCATTAGCACAGTTGCAACATTTCTCAATCAACAATCTTGGAGACCCATTCATTGAAAGCAATTATGGAGTTCATTCAAGGCAGTTTGAAGTTGGTGTGCTAGATTGGTTTGCCCGTTTGTGGGAAATAGAAAAGGATGAATACTGGGGTTATATTACAAATTGTGGTACAGAAGGCAATCTTCATGGAATTTTAGTTGGGTTAGTGTTTGTTTAAAACTTGGTTATGTACATTTGGACTATTATAATTGAAAAAAAAAATCACTGATGATTGAATTTTGTAGGAGGGAAGTGTTTCCCGATGGAATTTTGTATGCTTCACGAGAGTCTCATTACTCTGTCTTTAAAGCTGCACGAATGTATCGTATGGAGTGTGTGAAGGTTGACACTTTGGTCTCGGGTGAGATTGATTGCAGTGATTTGAGACCGAAGTTGCTTGCTAATAAAGACAAACCGGCTATACTCAACGTTAACATAGGTCTCTTTCGTCTCTCTAGCATATGTATCCTTACACTGTCACAGGTTCAGGCCAATAAGTATTGAAACGAGAGGCATAACTTGGTTAATGATGTTTGCTGCAGGAACAACTGTAAAAGGAGCAGTAGATGATCTTGATGTTGTGATACAAACCCTTGAAGAATGTGGATTTTCACATGATCGATTCTACATTCATTGTGATGGAGCTTTATTTGGACTTATGATGCCTTTTGTCAAACGGGTAAGTTATCACATGTATAGCTCCTGCTTCATATGTTGGTTTTGAGGGAAGATTGCAAAGTTCCCTCGTCACATGTGAGGCATGAACATACTGCTCTTGTTCTTCCAATTTATTGTTCCTTTCTAGCAAGTTTATAATGTAAGCTGGTATGGGTTTCCTCTGGTTTTTAGCATAAATCAGGGCTAGATTAAGTGATTCAGGAATAGTAATTCTAAAGAACAGAGATAAAGTACCATAAGAGTCCTTTCTTGCTTTTTATGGTCTGTCTATGTATGTATCAAAAAAAATTATGATGTTTGTTGGCATTCTTAAAAGATGTGAAAGGAATCCTGTCTTAAGCTTGATATCATTCTTGGTGGTGAACAGGCACCGAAGGTTAGTTTCAAGAAGCCAATTGGAAGTGTGAGTGTTTCTGGCCATAAGTTTGTGGGTTGTCCAATGCCTTGTGGTGTTCAGATCACAAGGATGGAACACATCAATGTGCTTTCAAGCAATGTTGAATACCTAGCATCAAGGGATGCTACGATCATGGGAAGTCGGAATGGTCATGCTCCTCTTTTCCTTTGGTATACTCTCAATAGAAAAGGTTATAAAGGATTTCAAAAAGATGTTCAGAAATGCCTCAGAAATGCTCACTACTTGAAAGACCGATTGCACGTGGCTGGGATCAGTGCTATGCTAAATGAACTCAGCAGTACGGTTGTGTTTGAGCGGCCCCGGGATGAGGAGTTTGTTCGTAGGTGGCAACTTGCTTGTGAAGGGAATATAGCACATGTGGTGGTGATGCCTAATGTGACAATCGAAAAACTGGATTTCTTCTTGAATGAATTAGTTGAAAAACGGTCGACTTGGTATCAAGGGAATGTTCAACCTCCTTGTATTGCAGCAGAGATAGGGAAAGCGAATTGCGTTTGTTCTCTGCACAAGTGAAAAAAAATAGCAGTCTATGATTCAGGAATTCCTCTATTTTCATGCAGCTTGTCATTTGGTTTTAATGAAATATAGATTAGATTCATAAGTTTTTCGTTTTACATTCTCATTGTTATGGTAAATAGTAGCGCTTATAGACATGTTCATATATTGATTCTGTCTGCCTTGGTCAGGGGCTTTTGTGTGCGGCTTGTGACATATTCATATACCAACTTTATTGACCGAGTAACCTATGTCTGGTCTTGTAAGGCATATGTACTGTAAGGCTCGTACCACACTTCGATTAAGTATTATGCCGAGTTGAGAGTAGGGGTGTAATTAAGCCGAGTTAAAAATATTGTTAAGCTTGAATTTGATATTTGGCTCGAGTTTGATTGAATATTTATTTTTAAGTTTGAATTTGGCTTGAGATATGCTTGAGTTACTCGAGTTCGTTTATTAATTTTTATACTCAAGCTCGAACTTAAATTTGAGCTCGACTCATCATTAATTCTAGAGTTAATAAAATATATCAAGAGAAATGACGTAATATAATAATATAAAAATATGAATAGTTTGATTAGGCTCCTCAAGGTAGAAGTATCATGAAGGTAAGTTTGTATTGAGAGTTAGATTGTATTTTGTCTTTTTTATTAAAAAAATTGAACAAATTAAGTTTTATACGTTAGATCAAAGAGTAAAATGGTTATTTTATTAAAAATTTTATCAATTTTTATCGTTAAAAATTAGTTCATGCATGTTGAAATGAGGTGTATGTAGCACGCCATGTGTAACTATTTGGTTATTCTGTTAGTCATGTTAGTTTTTAACATTAGAAGTAGATTAAAATTTTAATTAAAATGATCAATTTGCTATTTGATTTACTGTATAAAGACTAGTTTACTCATTTTTTTAGTAAAAGGGAGCAAAATGTAATTTGATTCTTAATAGAGGGGTCACCATAGTACTTTTACCAGCTCACGAGTTGCTCAAATCAAGTATTACTAAGCTCGAATTTGATTCAATCGTTAGCTTAAGCTCGATTCAATAAAAATCAAATTCAAATTTTTTTCGAATTAAACTTGAATAACTTATATCAATCTCTGAATTATACGAGTAGCAACATTCTTGAGGGAAAAACCTTCATTCAACTGCTACACTAATATATTAACTTCATCAGTAGAGTTTCCCGCGATGATAACGTTTTAGTTATCTAATATTGTAAAACAATTTAAATTTATTGTCGATTATTAATATTTTCATAAACTGAATTATAAGTAAAATAATAAAATCTTTGTGTTTAAAATTTAATTTCTAACCAACAACTATATATTTTCATATTTGGCGGTGCGTATTATACTTAAGAAATCCAAATATTAAGGTTGAATTTTGTTAGGCGATGCATTAATTTATGGTTAGTCTAAAAATTACGATGGCAGTGAGATTAAATATTTTAACAATACTGTAACGTAATACAAAAAATAAACTAAATGCACCGCACCAAATCACCTATCCAAACCCACCTTAAATATCCATGCATTTACTATTTCTTATCTCCATAAAAATAGAACATATTAAAGTTTCAATCAAATTTATTTGTAGTAGAATATGTTTATATTTTATATTATTATTATTATTATTGTTGTTGTTGTCGTTGCTATTGTTGTTATTATTATAGTAGTAATTTTGTTGGGAGGGTCTAAAATG
This sequence comes from Gossypium longicalyx, assembly GCA_025698465.1. NCBI lineage: Eukaryota > Viridiplantae > Streptophyta > Magnoliopsida > Malvales > Malvaceae > Gossypium > Gossypium longicalyx. Next base: position 3,837,090 of record CM046995.1, on the reverse strand, counting down.
ACATTTATTATTTTGATGACGGGTTTAAATTTTTGGTTCAATAACAAGAGTATTATGTTCTAGGCATGAAAATCTAAATTTGATTCCAAGCAGTTTCATTATCCTTTCCCAATTATTAAAAGAAATTTGAAATTTTAAAATAAAAAAAATTATTTATATAATTACATTTTTTTACAATTAAAAAGAAATAGAAACCCTAAAGGCTGTGTTTTAAGGAAAGATTTAAAAGATCAATTTCATTTGTCGATTGAGTCTTAATTCGATTGGTATGGGCATTGTTGTTAATGCAGTAGGATATGGGTCTGAGTGCGTTGAAGCGCATTTAACCTCTTATTTATGGGTTGAGGAGAAGTTATGAATAGTCCTAAGCATTGTATAAAAAAAATAAATATGATCCGAATCTATCATGAGATTGTTTAAAAAAAAAAAGAAGACGAATTTCATTCTTATCAAAATCTACAAATTTTAAAAAAATAAATTTACTTATTCAAGTAGAAACAATAGAGAATTTCAAATTTTATAAAAAAAATTCCAAATAAAAATTGGGTAACTCAAATTTTCATAATTTTATTCTATTTAATACATACATGATTATGAAATAAATATTTTTTTATTTAATTGTAATATATATATATTTTTACATTTTATAATATTAAAAATATATAAGAGTTATAATGAAAAAAATATTTATATTATTTATTTTTTTCTTTTTAATAATATTAAATTTTCAAACAAAACAATTAGAAATAGTAACCAAATAAAAAATTATAATGGAAATAGGGATTCAACATCAAATTGAACCTATTAAGTCTAATCTAATATAATTGAAAAATTAATCAATTTGTTAATTTATAAATTTATATTCCATGTTAGTACTAAATATATGAATATTTTATTCATCTCTTAAATACTAAAATATGTCAAAAATGGAGCCCATCTTCCCCATACATTGAACCTGTAAAAGTTTTTAATATAAATAATTATACAAAAGCCAAAAACCCTCACATATAAAACGCTTTGGCAACTTGTACTAAGTTTTCCCTTTCAGTTTTCATTTTAGCTGCTTTCATTAACTTAGTCTCAGCTAATAGTTGATGATTCCAACTCCTCGATTATCGGCCCTAATTTCAGGAAAGCTTTCTTTTTTTTTTTGGTGCGTGACTTTTTTCTCTACGTTTTTGGTGATGTTGAATGTAGGTTTTTACTAGTTTGTATCATTTTTTTTTTGGGAATTGTGATTAAAGGGTAGAAATCTGTTAATGTATGCTTGTTTAGCTTGGTGAGCTTGGTTAATTTGGGATTTTTTTTTTCTAATTGGCTTTGTTTGGTTGATTGAAATGTATTGAAAGGGAAGATTAGAACATGTTATGCTTGATTGTTTTTGGTTAATTGAGTGCTTGAATGATATTTATAGATTAGGCTGAATAGCTTCAAAGGGAGATGACATGAAATCTTGAAATAAGCAATGGAAGGCAATTTATCAAGAGGAATGATTCCTGGTGGGAGTTCTTTTGGAGGTCTTGATTTACAAGGATCAATGATGGTTCATCATCATGCACAAAACCCACATAATATACATCATCATCATCACCACCCTAACCCTCGCCGTGGCACTTCTGCTCATCCTGGTTTTCCGCTCACGGCGGGGACCATGCAGAACTCTGATCAACCTATTTCAATGATAGATTACAACAAGATGGAAATAGGGAAATGTTCAGTAAGTGATGAGGATGAACCTAGTTTTGCAGAAGAAGGTGTTGATGGTCATAACGACGGGAATAAAGGCAAGAAAGGATCCCCATGGCAGCGTGTGAAGTGGACTGATAAAATGGTGAGGCTTCTAATTACGGCGGTGTCTTATATAGGGGAGGATATGGTGGGGGATTGTGGTGGTGGGATGAGGAGGAAATTTGCAGTTTTACAGAAGAAGGGTAAATGGAAATCGGTTTCGAAAGTCATTGCTGAGAGGGGCTATCATGTTTCTCCTCAACAGTGTGAAGATAAGTTCAATGACCTGAATAAAAGGTATAAAAAACTAAATGATATGCTTGGTAGGGGCACTTCTTGTCAAGTTGTTGAGAATCCAGCACTTTTGGATGTTATAGATTACTTAACAGAGAAAGAAAAGGATGATGTTAGGAAAATTTTAAGCTCAAAGCATCTTTTCTATGAGGAGATGTGTTCTTATCATAATGGGAACAGATTGCATCTGCCTCATGATCTAAAATTGCAGCGATCCTTGCAATTGGCTCTTAGAAGAAGAGATGAGAATGAAAACGACGACGTAAGGAGGCACCAACATGATGATCTTGATGATGATGACCATGACATGGAAACTGATGATCATGATGAACTTGAGGAGAATCATGCTTCACATGGGGATAACAGAGCGATATTTGGTGCACCAGGGGGCTCTACAAAGAGATCTAGACAAAGCCAAGTCCATGAAGATGCTTGTTTCCAGAAATTTTTGAACTCTCAGGACTGCAACAAAAGTTCATTTTCCTGTCCACCAGTCGCCCAAGCTGATACGAACCAAGTCCTACCTGACTACTCAAGAGCTGCATGGTTACAGAAGCAGTGGATTGAATCCCGCTCACTTCAGCTAGAAGAACAGAAACTGCAAATTCAAGTGGAGATGCTAGAACTGGAGAAACAACGTTTCAAGTGGCAGAGATTCAGTAAGAAAAGTGATTGCGAACTAGAAAAGATAAGAATGGAAAATGAGAGGATGAAGCTCGAGAATGAACGAATGGCATTAGAGTTGAAGCGAAAAGAGTTAGCTGCCGATTAAAACCATGTATTTTGTTTTCTGCAGTGCCAAGGCCTTGATGCAAAATTATTTTGTTGTTGGTAAGCTGCTATTGATTTTTCCTTGGAGTATCACATATAGTTTGTTGATATTGATTAATATTATTATGATTACTGTATTGGATATGGCCTTTTCCTACTTGTCTTAGGTTGCTAGTGTGTTTAGACTTTGGTTCTCTTAGATGTTCCACTATTCCATAAGATGGATGTGCTGTTTATTATTTTACTTGTTAAATATGTTTAATTTTAGGGTACATTAGATTGCAACTCATGTCTACATTTGTTTGATTTTAGGGTTCCTTTGTTCCATATGACTGGACTCTCACTCTTTCCCTTCATCTTAAATGTTGTTGGTTGATGTGTAGCTTCTGCAAGCTTGGCAATCTTCTCTATGGTTGTCTTTTATTTTTAATTCAAGTTCCTAAATTGCCTTGTATCTGTTACAGTAGAAGTACCATAGAGGTCCTTGTACTATGAGTCAGATTGCATTTTGTCCCCTCTACTAAAAAAATGAGCAAATTAGTCCTTCTACATTAAATCAAAGAGCAAACTGGTCCTTCTGTTGAAAATTTCATCTAATTTTACTATTAAAAACTAGTCCATGAGTTACTGGTGGTATGCTGGTTATTTCGTTAGCCATGCTAGTTTTTAATAGTAAAATTGGATGAAATTTTTAACAAAAAGAACAGATTTACTCTTTGATTCAACGTACAGGGATTAATTTGTCCATTTTTTAAGAAAAGGGAACATAATGAAATTTGACTCTTAGTAGAAGGACTTTCACGGTACTTTTACCTATCTGTTACCTATGTCTTGAGACTCTTGAGAGATAGACCGTTCATGGGGTCGATTTCTTGATACTATGATTGCAAACATTGCCTATATATACATATATATATAGAGAGAGAGAGAGAGGTAGCATTTAATAGCCTTCCAACCCACCGTTTTGAGTGTCTCTAAATGCTGCCCGAGTATATTAGAGGTCATATATAGTAGCTTTTCTTGAATTCTGGCCTGGAGTACCCCCTCTGTTATTGAAAGAACAGTAGAAGGGAGCATTGATCTAACCTTATGGGTTATTACTGTCCTTTATTTATTTCTGGTGGTGGAGTTTAAGCAGGTCCATACCATTTTAACTATGTTATTGATCTTTTATTGACTTCCTTGTATACAGAAATGGTTACATAATAAAAGCATCTATAACACTACTTGGTTGGTGAAAATGTAGAGGTGAAACGATTGCTCTCAATACTGCTTATTCATTTTGTTCAGTTTGCTGTCAAGACATATGTCCATTTAAAAAAATTAGCTATTTTCATGTAAGTAAATACAGTTGTTTGTGTGTGCCATAAGCAAACATAAAATCTATGAAGCATGGACATGCGTAAGTATACTATGACATGAACACAGCTGACACGACAGCTTAAAAAGAAAATGACATGGACATGGAAATTAATATAATTTAATTTCATATATAAAATAAAGTATGTTATTTTTCATATCAAAATTCTTTTATAACCAATAATCTTTTTTTTTATTGTTAACATTGATTTAAATTTTCTTTTTCATGAAAAGATAATTAATAATTTTTAATTTAAGTTTAATTATTATTTGTTAAAAAATTAAATTATTTTTGGGTTTTTGGGATAAGTGAAAAACATTTCCTAACCAATGGAAAACCTTGACCTCTTCTGTTTTTATTTTTCATAAAACTAAACCTCATTGCATTGGAGGTAAATGTTCATTTAGAAGAGCTTTTAGTAATTTCAAGCAAAAGAAATTACTAAAAGATTGATTAAGAAACATTTCCTCTTAATCAGTACCTCTCCCTAATCTAAAAACTTAACTACGAGTATAATAACTATAAATGTTTATGATAAAGATGCATTGATAATCAAAGAAACCCAGATACTATCATAGTTGAAAGGAAAGAATTCAAGCTGAAATATAAGCAAAGTTTGCCAGAGAGAAGAAATCAACATTAAAAATTTGAAAAGCAACAAACATAATCCAATAAAGTTCAGAGCCAAAACAGGCAAATCATCTCCTCCTTTTTGTTCAACAAATCCACTAAAGGACTTCATTTATCGGTAAGAATATCCATCCTATAAGGTTGAAGCACCTTAAGCTGATTTTCCAAGTATTTGGTGCTTCTATCTAATCCTACAGTTTCTTCATCAAGATGTTCAAGCCCTCTGTTCTCCAATGCTGAGTTTGGTCCGGCAGTAGCAACTGGTTCAGTATCGGCCTCTGCAGCAACTTCGTCTTCAACATCTTCAATTACAACAACCACATGCAAATGTGAGCGAATAAGAGCCTAAAATATGTAACAAATATCCGCTCATCACCTTTAATCTTAACGGTGTTGACTTAAAAAGGTCTTCTTTGGACAAAGTTTAGCTTTGACATCTTGAATCCCTCAAGAAAGGCTTGGGATGAATTCATCAAGGAATGGAGAGACTCATGGAAGATTTCTCCGCAAGAGGAGTCTTTGACCCCTTCAGTGATCACCCGATGGCAAAGAAAAAGTATTGAATGAAATAAAAGTTACTAATAATGCAACTACATAGGTTTTTTATTGATTAACATTTACATTAATGAATTGATATTTTTCTTTTGATTTTCACTAAACCTTTCTGTATATTGTTTTACTTGACTGCATGCTATAAATTACTGGAATAATGTGTGTATGGTAGCTGATTTATGTACAGTCTTCCTTATGAATGTATAATTTCTAATAAAGTAATCAAAGCAATGTTTTGAGATGCAAATACCTTGTATTATGAAGGTTTATTCCATCATTTTGTGTACAAGTTTTCAAAAATCCATTGACTTAAAGTTCATCCCCAATGTTGCCCTTGTAAAGAAATCTGTTTTAAAAATTGTTGGCTTTGTTTACATAACAAAGAACTATTTTTGGAGACAAATCCTTCTCAAGGATATAGTAGCTTGAATAAAATTAACCTTGAAGGCGAAGTTGACCACCTTGAAGATATGCGAGCTTGAATAAGATAGCCTTGAAGTAGATGTGATATTGGATCGGGTTATCTGTCTAGGTCAAAAGGTCTATACAAAAAGTGTGAGAGTTTAAGTAAAATATAGATCCGGAAAATGGGTTTGGACAAAAAATAAGCCTAGTTTTTTAAATTGGTTGGACCTTGGGTAAGATTTTTTTTACTCGAGTTCGACCCAAATTTGCCTAAAATTTTTCCCCTGCTGTTGTTTACTACTGCTTTGCTATCATTTTGTTATTATATTACTATTATTTTGTCGTTATTGTTTGGATATCGTATAACTCTTGTTTTATTATTAATTTTGCTTACTAATATACAACTATCTTAATATTATTTAAGTATAAAGAGTTTTTTTAATGTATTTTTAATTTGTTAGAAAACAATTATTTAATTGTATAGTGTATTTAATACATTATATTTTTTAAATTTCTTTTTATATAAAAATAATATAAAAAATTTTAATATGGGCAGGCTGAACCAAACTTGGGTTTAGCATTTTTTTTATTTGAGTTGAGCTTAGGCAACATTTTAAATTTATTTTTCGAGTCGGATCCAACTTGAGCCTAAAATTTTACATATTATTTGTTAACTTTGTAGTCTGAAAATTTTATCATTTTTTGACATTTATGTTGAAATTACATTGTTAATATAAAATAACTGCTATGTTTCTTTATTTTATTTATATTTTTATTAAAATTTCATGGATTGTAATTAATTTTAACATTCCATTTTTGGAAATATAATTGTTAGAAAAGAAAATTTTGAAAAAAAATAAATAAATAGAAAATAGTACACTTTTGCGGACGGTAGCAACAGCTGAATCTGTCAGTAAATGTCTTGAATAATTATAAAAATTAAAAAATAAATTTAGCTTTTACTGACGGAAAAGCTGTCAATATAAGTTTAAAGTTCAAAACTGAAAATTAGTGGTCATAAATAAGATATGTATAATTGGTTGGGATAACTATCGGCTACATTAATTTTATCGACGGACCTAACAAGTTTTTCATAGGTATAAGGTAAAAGGTATATATTGGCAGAGAATCTCCGTCACTATAATCCTATATTGACCAAAATATTATCGACGGACTCATTTTTGTTCTGACAGTTTTTTTCGTTGGTATAGGTTCTAAGATGCTATACCGACAGTTTTTGGATATATATTGGCGAGATTTTACCATCGCTAAATGGCATTTTTTTTAGTGTTTAAAATTGAGATAATTTTGTGAGAAGTGATTGTAATGAGATTCGATTCAAACACTCATACAAGAGACTATAAGTTGTTAAATTATGTATATTAGTGTAACCCTGATTTAAAAAGAAAATAAAATGTTGATTTAAAAATTAATTTTTTATTTAAATTCAAATTTTGAGCAAATAAGTTGAATTTTACAAAATTCCAAGATTTGATTAATGCGTAAACTATCAAAATAATTACTTTTGTTTTCTTTAGGTTACATTTTTGTCACTTATGTTTGAAATATTATGTTTTAGTCATTTACGTTATCGTGTAGTAATATTTTAGTCACTAAGCGTTAATTGCCGTTAACGGGGTAACGGTAAATTGACATGGCACGTTAAATCATCATTTCAAACGGAAATTTTAGGTTAAATTATACAATTGGTCCCTAATTTTTTTCATTTTAAGCAATTTAAATTTTTTTTTTTTACATTAAAAGAGATGGAGAAAGGAGGAAAATAGAGAGAGAAGTAGAAAAGAATGGAAAAAAAAAAGAGAGGGAAAGTTAAAAGAACATAAAAGAAAAAAAATGCTCAAAACGAAAAAATATGAGGACCAATTGAATAATTTAATCTAAAATTTTTGTTTGAAATAATGATTTAACATGTCTCATTAGCTTACTGTTACACTGTTAACTATAATTAAACGGTTCAGTAACTAAAATGTTACAACACGTTGACGTAAGTGACTAAAACGTAATATTTTAAATATAAATGACTAAATGTAACCTGAGGAAAACTAAAATGACTATTTTAATAGTTTACCCTTTAATTAATTAATGCAAATGAAAAAAAATAAAAATAAAATACAGTTTATTCATAAAATAATGTAAAAAAAAGAGCTCTCAACAACCTTATCACAATAAGGAGTCATTTTCCAATTAAGTTAGTGCAATATAAAAAGGACCATAGAAATTGAAAAAACATATAATGTTAGAAATAAAATAAAATAAAATAAAATGATTTAACATTGCCTTTCAACAATCACATCTCTCATTCTTAGGATAAAATTGACACAAATGGTCCCAAAAAGTTGCAATAATTTTCTTCCCTTTCTTTTTAGTTTTTCTTATTTGGGTTAATATCTCTTTTGGTCTATATATTATAGTTAAATTATCACTTTGATGTCTGTAAAAAATTTTTTTATCAGTTTGACCCATGTATTATCATTTTGTATACCCATTACCGTTAAAAAAACTTTAAGCCTATCACATAGCAACATGTGGACAACTTAATTTCCACATAGGATATACAACATAAAAATATAAGGGCCGAAGCAACAGTTTAACTAGAATATAGTGGCTAAAAGAGGGAATAAGCCTTCTTTTTCTTTTGGGTAAACTATAGAAATAGTCACTTTTGTTTGCCTTAGATTACATGTTAGTCACTTATGATTGAAATGTTACGTTTTAGTTACTTACTTTATCGTTTTGTTACGAAGTAGTCATTCTACCATTAAGTTTCGTTACCTCCCTAACGGCGGTCCTACGTGGCAGTCCAAATTAAATTTATTTAATTAAAAATCTATTTTATCCCAACAACTGAACATCTAACTTGGCATTTAAAACCCATTTGGACTATCACATAAGACTGTCGTTAGGGAGGTAATAAAGTTTAATAGTAGAATAACCACTTCATAACAAAACGATAATGTAAGTGACTAAAACGTAATATTTCAAACATAAATGACAATATGTAATCTGAGGTAGATAAAAGCGACTATTTTTATAGTTTATCTTTTTTTTTTTAAATGGAAATGAGTAATGGAGCAACGAGGTATGCAAAATGATAGTAAAAGAGCTAAACTGATTAAAAAAATTGTACAAGTATTAAAATGGTAATTTAACTATAATACAAAAACTAAAAAAGGTATTTTTATTCCAAAATTAATTTTTCTTATTAATTAGGGTAGGTTGCAAACCTAACTGAAATGGCAACCAATTTACTTCAATTCATAAATAGATTGGCCCTAATAACATGACTTACATCTAACCAATTTAACTCAATAGTGGGTCCTATTTCACTTTTTTTTAATATTCTCGTTATAGTTTTTGATTATATCTATTTTTTTATACAATGTCTAAAATTATTTATAGTTCTTCTCCAACTCATAAATAAGAGGATAATACTCTTCAGCACACTTAAACTCACGTCCTCCTGCATTAGTAACAATGCACATACCAATCGAGTTAATACTCTATCGGCTCAATTATTTTATTTTATTTTATTTATTTATTTAGATAACTTTATGCAATTTATTTTTTCCTTGTATAAATTATGAAATTTCCAAATATTTTTGTCAAACTTTTCATTGTCACCGTAGGACCCCTTTTTCGCCACCATTTGTGTACCACAGTCTCACCCAACAAGTTGAAAAGGAAATAATAAAAAGAAAAATCTTTAGCTGTTGTTATTGGATGATTCTTATTTGATAAATTGATTTTCGGGTGAATTATTAAATTAAAAATAAATTAAATATTAAATAATTTATTTTAAAGTTTGATTATTACAATTGAAGTAAGTACAATACAAATACATGTATATATAATCAACTACAACGTAGAATCAAACTAGTACAAAATAAAATAGACGAAAGAATCGAAAAAATTGATGGAATTGAAAACTCATATATTATAATCGAACACGATAGAACACGAACCTAAATATTACATACCCAAGACTTTTGCATTAACCAATAAAATCAATATTTCATCGATAAATATTAAATAAAATTTTAAAATAATAAATAATTAATTATGTATTTAACTTAATATATGATTACAAGCTAAAATTTTTAAATTTGAAAGTTCGTAAAAATAGTTTTACTAAGAAATAAAAAAAAATACTGATTTAATCTTTATTTTTTACCAATTTTGAATAGTTTTCTACTGGTTGATCTCAATAGAATCTACTTACAAAAAAGTCTAAGATATAATAATAAAAAAAGTTAATATAATTTTGGTGTAATAATTTATTTGTCTCTCTAACTTTATATAAAAAAGTTATTTTAATTTTTCATTTAATTTTTCTTGCCATGTTAAATGAAAACGCGTCCTGCTTGACTCGCTTTCAGGCAATGGTAAGTTTTCCGACGGTCCAAAATTCCAATGGGCAAATTATTTCTAACGGCTAAAAATAGCTAGTTTATTTATTATATAAACCCAAGCCATTTTCTCCTTTTTGCATTCAAATCCCATTTTTCTAATTCTCTCAATTTTTACAATTCATCCATTCTCTCAATTCTCAAAAGTTTTTAGTTCTCAATTTTTAAAAGATAATTTCTCTAAAAAAATTTGTTTTAATTTTATATTTCATAATTTATTTGTTTTTATTTGATTTTTATAATGGCAATTTCTCTAATTTATTTCGATAACAAGTACATTTCTTACGTCCAATTGCAAATAGTAAGAAAATATTTCTAAATTTTTAATTGTAATTAAGTTCATTATTAAGTTGTTAACATTATTAAATTTATAATTTCTTTATATTTATATAATCAGGTCGAAGATAGAATTTTAGAGATGCACATCCACAAATTATCTATGAGGGCATCGCGTGTAATTGAAGAAGACTTGCAAAGGGTAAGATTCTTGCACGTGTCTCTTATGCTCAGGGGTGTATATTAGATCCCACACTTCTCAACGCATTGGTGGAAAGATGTAGACCTAAGACATACACATTCCATCTTCCATGCAACGAGTGTACAATCACACTTGAGGACGTAGCGTTAAAACTCAATTTATCGATCGATGGGCTAGTCGTTACGGGGGCAATGTACGTTTGCAATTGGAGCGACATTTACGATGCACTACTAGGCAAGGTGTCGGAGAAGTTTTTTGGTAGCCGAATAAAGATGAAATGGTTGGAAGAAAATTTCAATTATCTTGACAACTCTGCGAGTACCCTTGAAAGACAATAATACGCCCGAAGTTTCATCTTGAGGTTAATCGAGAGTATTCTAATGCCCGATAAATCTTGAAATCTGGTACATATAAAGTGGCTACTACAACTCGTTGACTTAAATGAAGTAGGGCGACTCAGTTGGGGATCAACTGTGTTGGCCACACTATACCGAGAGATGTCAGGCGAAGCAACCACAAAAAATTAAAATTGATGGTTGCATACTCCTTTTGCAGTCATGAGCATGGTTTCAACTACGATTTTTATGTCCCCGAGTAAACGCCCCTTATCGATTCTCATTCATAACAAGGTAAAATTCATTTGATAATATAGTTATCATAATATTCATTCATTATTATATTTTTGAAATAACAACTTATTTGAATAAGTGGAAAAATGGGGCAAGTCGTGTGGGCATAACGGATAAGCTCAAAGATATCCGGCTACTGTTAAATCAATAATCAGAAGCGGAGGTTAGTTTTTGAATTTTTCAATTATATAATATTTACACAAGGATTTGAAATTTAATATTAGGTAGATAACAATATTTATAATTTCATACTATAGTTTGAATGGATGTCATACGTCGATCGAAAATTCAAGAATGCATCCCGGTCGAATTTTTGGCCAATTGCAATATCTGGCACTTGAAGATGCCATTGATAGTTTTCGTGACTGTGGAGTTGCATGAATCTTACCAAGTGATGCGTCAGTTAGGGTTTAGGCAAACTATTTTGCTGTCATCTTAGGACCTCGAAGAACTGCACAAGGTGAACTTGTGGAGGAGAATCGATGAAAATTTTTTGGAATCCCGAGATAACTTTTAAATATCTCAGTTGATACATTATTCATTTTTATTTCTCAATTCTTCCCTCTGGTTTCCTATATAAAGGGGATTTCGCTCCCCTTTAATACATCATCTCTCTCGGCCATAATTCCTAAACCCTAAATAATTCTCTCCTAAAATGTTATATTTTTTGGATGGAAAGATTGTTTATGTTTAAGGGAGACAATATGATAGTTTTAAGGTGTATTTAAGTTCATAGTGGTGCAGTGGCACTCAAAGAACCCTCCATTTCATCTGCAGTGTGGGGATTGAATCATCACCTTAGAAGCCTGGCACATTGCAACTCTGCCTTTAGTTCACAGTGGTTATACGGTCACGGGTTGAAATATAACTAGAGCTCCCGGTTGACGGTAGTTATGTGATCATGGGTTGGATTATAACTCGGGAGCCTAGTTGACAGTGGTTATGCAGTCACAGGTGTAAATTTTATGATACTTGAAGATGATGCTTTATAAACCCGATACATAAGTTTGAAACCATAATCATTGGGAAAACTAATGGGCTTTCTAGTATAATCAAATTATTCTTTTTCTGTATCTCCATCAAAGCAATATCCTTAACCTCCATGTTCAAAACCTATGATGGAGTTAGGGGTAAAAGGACTTTCAGGGGATGAGTGAATATGGTGCTGGAAAAAACCTTAAGGTTTTTTCGAGGCGGTAGCAATTGCTGTGATTAAAGAAATCATTAATAACTACAATAATTGTTACCCTTGAGTTTTAGCTTCTCTCTACTACCACAGTCACTCCCCCGAAGAGTAATCTTGTGTAACAGTCCGTTTTTAGTGAAATCGGAATAGTGGTTTCTAGACAACAAATCCAAGGTTGAAAGAAAATTTGTTTTAATATTATTTTATAGTCTATGGTATGATAGGAATGTCATATGTAAATTTTGTTAAGAAATTTCATCGATTACATGTCTAATTTGTTAAAAAGGACTAGATTGAAAAAGTTGCAAAACTTTTTAATTAAAAGAAATAATGATTAAATAGCTTAAATAGTAAATAAGGAAGGACTTTAGGCATAAATATGCCTAAATTTAATGGCTGAGGCAGCATAAGCTTAGAAAAATGACAAAATGATGTGAAATAAGGGCAAAATTGAAAATTTTGCCAAATTTAATGAAACAAATGGAAAATTAAAGGATTCTAGACATTTTCATCATCATTTTCAGTTCTAAAATAGACATTGAAGAGGGTTTAGGTTGGTTTTTCAATTTTTGCTTCTTGTAAGTTCAATTCTTACCCATTTCTTGTAATTTTTTATGTTTTTATGATTGTTACAATTAGGTCCAATTAACCTTTACTTTAGTTTTTGATTTTATTGAAAATCTTGGAAGTTACCATTGATGAGTTCATATAATTTTAGTTATTAGATGTTGATGAGTATTTAAAAGTATTTTATTAAAGAATTTTGATGAAAATATGATTTAGGGATTAAATTGAAAAGATGTTGAATTTAGGGTAAATTCTAAATTTTATGGAATTCATGGGTTGCTAGTGTTATATATGAAAATTTCTAGGCTTGGAATGAAGATTAAATTTCATGAATTTCATTTTCCGAGCCTAGGGACGAAATTGAGATTAATTAAAAGTATAGGGGAAAATGGTAATTTTTCCTAAGGTGTGAATTGGATTGAATTGAATGTAAATTATATTAAACTGATGCTAAATTCATTCATATAGCTCCAGATAGACCAAATATGAACTTAGATCGAGGAAAAGAAAATATGTCGAATTTAGGGGTGAGTATTCGATCGAGTCGAGTCGAATCGAGTCAAAAAAATTTTAGTTAGTCGAGTTGACGAATCCTATTTTAGCAACCGAATTCAATTTGATTTTTTTTCAAATTGAGTCGAATCGAGTCAAAAAATTTTGAGTCGAGTAGGGTCGAGTTAACGAATCCTATTATTTATACTCAATATTACGTTTACATGGATTGATTATTTAACTAGTAAATGAAGTACAATATTATTTAACTACATAAGCAAAATAATTTACTAAATAATTACATGTAAAGAACTATTTTAAGCATGCAAAATAACTATATATAACGTTGCAAGATGATCATTGTGTCCATAATTTGAGTCAACTACATAAGCTATTACACTACACATACAATTATATTTACATTGTGCATAATTATGCGTCAAGAACTATCTTATATATAAGATAAAAAAATGATATACCAAAAGCATGAAATAGGGATACATGTCACTACTACACAAAATATGATATAACAAAATGATACACCAAAAGTATGATATAGATGGCCATGGTGTGGCGCTCCAAGACTCAAATTTAACAAAATAAATTCAAGCTTCCTACACAACAAAATCCAAAGTTTAACCAATTGTTTTGACCAAATCAAAGCAAATGCAAGGTTAACGTTTTCATAAGGATTAACAAAATATCTATTCCAAAAAGTTAAAATCAAACTATCTTCAAGCTTCATCTTCTTCGAACACTGTAGATAGTACCGACAATTCTATAACAAAAATAAAAATATATTCTTAAATCATAAAAATCTTTACTAGAAAAATTAAAAATAAACATTCAATTTTGTGAGTTGTAGTTAAGTATGTTACCATCTTCATGTTCCGATAACTTTGACAATTTTAATAAATATCAAAAAAGAAAAATGTTAGTTAAATTGTGAGAATATTTATAAAAATAAATAAAAATAAGCAGTTAACCTTTTGGATTAAAGTTAGTCTGTTACCATCATCTATATTTTGAAGTTCCTCCACATACTCCTCAAGGTTGATAGGATCTTTTGACTTTCAAAGCCAATATTGTGTGCAAACCAAAGCCTCAACCATAGAAGGAGTCAAAGAACTTCTAAAATTATCTAGAACACGTCCACCCGTGCTAAAAGCACTTTTGGATGCAACGGTTGAGATAGGAACGGATAACACATCTTAAGCCATTTGCGCAACAATTGGGAATCTTAGACTATTAACTTTCCACTACAATAACAAATCAAATGAACCTGAATTATTTTCACAATCTTCTCCCAAATATCTATCCAACTCAGATTTACTTTCCAAGTCAACACGTTGCTTTTTCTTCATATATTGTTGCATGACTAAGCCTATCTTCGGTTTTACTTGAACTATTTCATTCTCACTTGAACTTGTAGCTCTAGTAGGAAAATTACTTTCAACTTTAACGTTCATGTGATGATTTCCCTCAACAATTGCAGAATATTCATCAAACAAATAATGCAATTCTCTATTGACCATCTTTATGATGTCATCTGCAATAGTCGAAAAAAGCAAGTTGACTCCAAATGCAAGAAAATCAATTTTGCGTCGTGGGTTAAAGATAACTGCTAGATAAATAAGCAAGTTCATCAAATTTGAATCACCCCAGTACTTCTTGTACTTGCCATTCATTTTTGAAGCCATAGACATTATGTCTAAATCCCCACAATGTTTCCACCCATCGAGAAGACAATACACATCTGTGACTACTTCCAAAAAAGTATTAGAGGTGACATGTAATGATCCAAACACCTTCAATGTAATTTCATGAAAGGGTTCAAGCACTTTCGTAACTCTTCAAACATTTTCCCAATCATCACATGTGGGGACTCCATATCCAGCACTAAAGTCTAGAAAAAAAGTTATGATCATCATGAACATAAGGTTCAAACACACATTCATATTTTTCAGCCACATTTAACATCATATAAGTTGAATTCCATCTAGTAGGCACATCTAGACATAAATGAGCCTTAGTACCTACCATTTCTTCTTCTGACCGATGGTTGAATTTAGATAACATTGATGGTGATGCTCTAATATATCTCACAGATCCTCTAACTCAGTCCACAAATACAAAAGCTTCCTTAACCCCTTCTTGAACAATGAGATTAATAATATGTGCCGTACATCTCATATGTATATATTTACCATTCGTAACACAAGCTCTTTGATGAACCAAATTCTTTCTCAAATAATCAACAGCAACATTGTTAGAAGATGCGTTATCAATAGTAATTGCAAAGACCTTCTTAATCCCCCAATCCCGAAGACATTTCTCAAGGGCTTGACCAATACTCTCACCTCTATGAGCAGAAATTGGGCAAAATTTTATAATTCTCTTTTGTAACTTCCATTCATCATCTATCCAATAAGCTGTTAGAACCATGTAGGATATCCTTTGCAATGACGTCCAAGTGTTTGTCGTCAAACAAATTCTACTTGTCTCTTTTTGAAAAGATTGATTTAATGTATTCTTCATGGAATTAAACAAATCAAGACAATCTTTTCTAATTGTCCAACGAGATGAAAGATGAAACATTGGGCATGCTATAGAAATAAAGAACTTAAAACCCTCCCCTTCCACAAATTTAAAAGGTAATTCATCCACAATGATCATATGAATCAATACATTTCTATTATCATCTTGATTAAACACCCAAGTTGACAAATCTACATTTTCATGGCTAGATTTTGTAAATACAAGTTCTGCTTGCTTAAGATCAGAGGTATTACCTCGGGGTTTTCTTGAGCAAGTCTTCAAATGGTTATTTAGATTGGTGGTAGAAGCCCCGGTTTCTATTGTGTAAGTGACATCGCAATAATTACACTTTGCCCTATTCTCCCCATCTTCTGTTAAGTATTTGCTGAAATGTTGCCAACAATGTGCCCTTGGTTTGGTCTTTCTTCGAGTATTTCCCTTCTTTGTTATGCGAACAACTTTAGTAGGAAAAGTAGGTGTAGCTTCTTGTAATGCTTTTTTGTTTTGGGACTTTTAGGATGATATTGAGTCATTCATCTACAAAAATAAATATAATCAATAAAAATTACAAAATGGTCAAAAGTCATAATTTCATCAAAGTTTTATACTAATAGATATGTTCCACACAAATATCCATCAACAATTCAAATTAAAGCGTTCAAAATTAACTCAAAACAAAAACAACGGAGTAACTTACTTATAAAATATACTAATTTAACTTATTGAATATATTAACGAAACATATAATTGAGCAAACGTAACAAAAGTTTTAAAAAAATGAGAATAAAAAGCCAAAATTTTAAAACTCTTATTTGAAGAGTTGTGGTTCACATAAATAATAATAAAAAGAAATAAAGTTTAGAATAAATAATATAAAATAAATCAATAGTCAAAGATGAAAGAAACCATAAGTCCATAATACTTCTTTTGAGAGATTGGAGTGAGATTTCCAATCATTTCAACTAATATTTATAATGGATAGAGATTAGCAAATTATTTTAGCCTGCAAATCATTCTCATCCACATGTTTAGGAATAGAAATTGAATGAACTAAAATTCCATCACGTTTATCACATAATGTTTAAATAAATGTAATAAACATAACATTATTAGGCATCAACAAGCTAAAGTTCTGTTTCTTTTTGCTTTTACAAAATTAATTTATTTAAAGAGTTGATTAATTTAATTTGAATTGGTTTTTATAATATATATGCATGACCTAAATAAAGCTAAATGAAATATATATGCATTAATATATATATGCGCATGACTTAAATGAAACTAAACAATATATATATGCATTAATATATATATATATATATATATGATTGACTTAAATGAAGCTAAACCTGCTAATAATGGTTAATTTAATTAACTTGGAATAATGAGAAAGAATAACAAAAACATGGAAACTTTGATTAGTAAAAATAGACCCTTAAGTCATACAAGGCAGGCAGGCGAGGCGATTTTCAAATAAGAATTTGTTAAATGTATGATGAGTTAACTCAGTTGGGATTCACTCTAACATTGATAATCAAATTCAAAGGTGGAATTTCAAATTTTCTTGCTGTAAGGAGCAAGAAGAAGATTAAAAAAGAAGACAGTAATTATTTTTAGAATGTAAAGGTAAAAACTAAAAACACTCACTCACTCACACGCATAAAGCCAAAAAAAAAAAAATACAATCTCACCTTAAACAACTGATGGTGGTTGTGGCCTGTGGAACTGTGGTCGTGGCCTGTGAAACCGTGGTCGTGGCCTTATGGGACAAAATAAGAAATTAGAAAAGTGTAAACAAATGGAAGGGGGTCGTCAGGTGTGGGAAGGAATTAAAATCTTTGAGTAAAGAAGAAAGGAAAAATGGGGGGAGGGAATTTAGAACGACAGAAAGAAACTAAGCTTAAGGTTGATAAAAAAATTTTAATTTAAAAATTAAAATTGATCAAAACGACGTAGTTTTATCATTTCTTATTCGGATTTTTGGATAACTCAAATTGTGTAATTCATATTCGAGTTAAACCGAAAAATTTAAATTTTTTTCGAGTCGATCCGAATAACTCGAACTATTTAATTCAAAATTTGAATTTTTTATCAAATTTTTTGAATCGAGTCGGATTTTGCTCACCCCTAGTCGAATTAGTAGATTTTGCATACACGAATATTGTCGAGGTAAGTTCGTGTAACTATTTGTGTAATTAAATGATTTAAATTGAATATTGTTATGTGTGAAATGTATAATTTCTATGTAAAAGTATTGAACAAATATCCAAGTAGATCTGACAAGTATTAAATTCTGTTTGAATAAATGAAATTCGATGGATACAAGGTTCCCGATTGGTTGTGTTCTTGCATGTGTTGTGGACATACCATAGCTCGAAAGTGCGTCCCGTTATTAGCTCTTATGAGCTTATCATTAAATAGTTCTTGCGAGCTTCCCGTTAATAGCTTTTCGGAGTATCCCGATTTGGCTACATGTGTTGTGGACACATCGTAGCTCTTATGAGCGTCCCGATATATGGCTCTTTGTGAGCTTTCCGATTAAAGGCTCTTTGTGAGCTTCTTGATTAATGGATCTCTAGAGCTTCCTAATATTGGCTCGTTTGAACCTTCCCGATATTGGCTCGTATGAGCTTCCTGTTAATGGCTCCCTGGAACTTTCCGTTATATGGCTCGAAAGAGCTTCTTGTTTATGTGCTCAAATGAGCATTCCCGAATATGAAATGACGGGTTACAGATTTGTACAGTTCAAGTGTACTACCCATATATCCTTCGATATTTCAAATGATTCAATGGGTCAAACTCTGACATGAGACCACATGAAATTGAAGTGAACCATTACCCGAAAATACTTGAATTACATGAAATTGATATATGAACACAAGATGTGAAAAGTTTATGTACATGGAGGTTTGATATTTAATGAGTTCGTATATGTTTCTTGATTTACGTATGTAATACATGACTAACATGTTTGATGAAGTTATATGTTTAGGCTATTTGTAACACCCCTTACCCGTATTCATAGCCGAAATAGGGTACGTGGCATTACCAGAGTTTACCAGATTAATTTTTCGTTAATACAAGTTAAATACTATTCATTTACTAAAACATGTCATGACGTCCTTTAGATGGGCCTCCAATGCCCTAAACATACTTGAGACCAAACCGAATTAAATCGAAACCATAGAAAATTTTTCAGTAAAATCCAGAGTTTTTTTTTGTTCAATATAACCCCTTTATAAATATCTAACATTCCTGCAAATTTTAAAACCGAGACTAATCCAACCAACCAATTCATTTCAATCAATTTGATACCAAATTATACTTCTACTATAATCATACTATTTAACATATTTATCATTTTTTTATTTAATGTATATTCATTAAACAAGTCTTAGCATTTATATAATCATCAAACCTTATACATGCCATATAAATCAAAAAGAAAATTTACAAAAGCTACCGGAGATAACTGGATAGTGTGATTCTTTGTGTTGATCCGATCCTCTGTATACTTCCACGTCAATCTACAAGAGACATTGAATACACTCAAGTAAGCTTATAGAAGCTTAGTAAGTTCATAGGCGTAAAACATAAATCTTACCAAATATTTATACACTTATACAATATACACAATTATTAAGTTCACTCACAACCACAGTCATTGGTGAGTTCCTTGTATAAACTTACTACCACTTATTCATTTCCTTTAATTCTTTTGGGCCCATTTGTCACATATCATTCTTTAACCAAATTAGGAACAGTTACAGAAAATTGAGTACTTCACTTTCACTTTGCCATAGTATAACTATGGTCTTGCGTATGATCACTTATCACTTTTTGAAGTCATAGTCCCGCCACGGTCTTACAATCGATCACATTTATCACTTGTCATCGATCGGATAAGTGTAGCTAAAACTATCACTTATCACTTATCACTTGTCATCGATCAGATAAGTGTAGCTAAAGCTACCACTTATCACTTATCACTTGTCGCTGATCGGATAAGTGTAGCTAAAGCTACCACTTATCACTTGTCACTTATCATCGATCGAAGTACTCAAACCGACGTTCCGCTCAATTTGATCATTTATTCGATTTTCGGGTTATTATTTTATTCTCTATTCATCAATAAATATATTTCATCATACATTATATAATTCATAAAATTAACATATAATCATTAAACTTCAACCATATGAACTTACCTGGGTCGATTTGCAAAATTTGTGAAAGTTCAGGGACCAATCAGCTACTTTTTCTTTTCCTCGACTTGTTTCGGGTTCTCGATCTATCATTGTAAAATCATTCACTTATCAGTATTGACTTCATCTTCAACCCGCTTATAAGTAATATTATCTATAATTTCATTATTTACTTATGTATATTCCAATGCTGTCCATCCGTGTCATAGTAACTAAATTATTTTTATCTTTAGCTACAGAACTCCAAATTAAGATCCGCTAATTTTCCCTGAAACTAGACTCACATATCTTCTTACCATAAAAATTTTATAATTTTTGGTTGGGCCAATTAATACAGTTTATTCATTGAATTCTCCCCTATTCTGCTCTTTGACAGTTCCGACCCTTCTTCACTAAAAATTAATTATCTTCTTGTACAGAATTCAAATGATTTTTCCGTTTGTTTCTATTGAAAATAGACTCATTCAGGATTATAAACATATAAATTTAAGCCCCTAATTATTTTTATTCAATTTTTTATTATTTTTCAAAGTCAGAACAGGGGAACCCAAATTTATTCTGACATTGTCTTACAAAATCTATTATATCTCATGATTTACAATTCTATTGCTTACACCGTTTCTTCTATAAGAAACTAGACTCAATAAGCTTTAATTTCATATTTTATTCATTCCATAATTCGATTTCTACAATTTTTGGTGATTTTTCAAAGTTAGACTACTGCTGCTGTCCAAAACTGTTTTAGTGCAAATGTTGATTTCGATTTTTGCCCCAAATTTCACAGTTCATACAATTCAGTCCTTACTCAGTTAACCCCTCAATGAAGATAATTTTTCCAAATTAATGCTTTATCTAGAAATTATAAGCTATCTCACAATTATTTAAATTCAGAATTTTCACATAAAACCCTAACTTCAAACTCTTTCACCATTAGGTCCCAAACATTCACTTTCTATTCAATTCTTTCAATAAAATCAGCATATAAACAATTTAAAGCTCTAATTCCATGCTAAATCATCATATACTTCCATCACATATTCATATCAACTTCCAATTTCTTTCATAAAATCAAAAACTAATGAATTCAACAAGTGGACCTAGTTGTAAAAGTCATAAAAACACAAAAATTTCAAGAAATAATCAAGAATTGAACTTACTTGCAGTAAAAATATGAAAAACCAGCTTAAGGAAACCCTTCTATGGTGTTTTTGCTGATGAGAATGCAGAAAAATAAAGAGAAATCTAGATAATTCCACTTTAGTCCTAGCTTTATTAAGTAAATTTTGCAATATTCCAATTTTACCCTTAATTCATCAATTTTCCTGCTGATTTCATGCCCCTTGCCGTCCAGCCCAAATCATTTTGGGTCTATTTTCCTTTTAAACCCTCTTTCTTTTATCATTTAAGCCATTTAATCATTTCCCATAATTTTACATTTGTTATAATTTAGTTCTTTTTATTCAATTAACTATCGGAACTTTAAAATTTCTTGACGAAACTTTAATACTAACTTATTAACACTCCATAAATATTTATAAAAATATTTATGGCTCGGTTTAAAATTTTTAAAGTCTCGATACCTCGTTTCTGATTCTAATTATTTTAATATTTATTTCTAGTACACTATTCGTTATTTCAAAAAATTTCTAACTTCACATTTAACTTATATTCACTAAATTAATAATATTTTCTACTCATTTGTTGGATTTAATGATCTCGAATCACTATTCCGACACCACTGAAAATTTAGGCTATTACACTATTGGCCAAATTGTTGAATGTATTTTGTATGCTTACTTTTAATGTACATGAATGGTGAGTTAATTTCCTATTATACAAACTTACTAAGCATTAAATGCTTACTTGGTTTTGTTTCCTCTGTTTTATAGTATTTGAAGGCTCGTAAAGGTTGGAAGCAGGTCGGAGCTACATCATACAATCTATTAGAATTTTCGGTATATGTAAAATACTAAAACTTGGTTATAATGGCATGTATAGGATAGTTTGGCCAATGTTGGCATATATATGTTTTAATTGTAACTAGCCATTGGGATGGCTGGTGATGGCATGTTTTGATGTATATTTATATGTGAGGATATATCATGTTTAATATGTGTATGCTTGGTATAGTTGTGTCGAATTTAGTAAATTAGACATAAACATGTATAAGTGTGTATTTGATTAATGTGGTAAGTTTATATGTTTGGACAAATAAGTTTGCAAACTTGAACATATAAGATGATTATCATGCATAAGACTTGGTTTTGGCTTGATTCAAATGTGTGAAATTTGTTTGAGAGTGTGTTAAAATGTTGTAGTAGGTGAAAGACAAGTTGGGTGAGAAAAGTGGCCTTAAAAATGGCCTATTTTCGTCCACACGGGCGTGTGTCTCGACCGTGTATGACGCACGGCTTACCACACGGGCGTATGATCTGGCCGTGTGTTCCATGCATCTTTAAAATTAAGAAACAAAATGCTCAGGTATTTTCACATGGCCTAGCACATGGGCATATGGCTTGGCCGTGTGACCCCTACACCTAATTAATATAAATTAAATTGTTCACACGGCCTAGCACACAGGCGTGAGACTTGATCGTATGACCCAAGTCAGTAAGCACCCTAAATTGGACACGGGCTGGGACACGACTGTGTGCCCCAATTTTGAATACCCACACGGCTTGGCCATACGGGCGTGTGTCCCTTGCACCTAAGAAAAATTTTGATATTTTGCGAAAAATCTGTGAGTTTCCGGTTTAGTTTCGACTTATTTCTAATGTATATTTTGGGTCTCGAGGGCTCATATAAGGGACAATATGATTGAATATGATCCATTTATAATATGATTATTAAATGATATGAATTAATTGTATTTGATGTGTATATTCTGGTAATGCTCCGTAACCCTGTTCTAGCAATAAATATGGGTTAGAGGTGTTACATCTTGCATCTAACTATGCCATAAGTTTTGGACAATTAGGTTTAAGATACTGTTTTTTGTGGAGATGGAAAAAAAGAATAAGTTGATTACACTGGAAACCCTCTTTTTTTTTCCCTACAATTATGCTTTTAAGCTTATGTATCGAGTTTACAAAGCATTCTCTTCCAGCATCATAAAACTTGAACCCATGACCGGATAATCACTGTCAACTAAAACTCCTAGTTATACTTCAACCCATGATCGTATAAGTATTATGAACTTGGACCTTGAGTTGCAATATGATGGGCTTCTAAGGTAATGGTTTCATCCCGACACGACAAATAAAATATGTGGGTCTCAGAGCGCTATCGCATCACCATCAACTCAAATATACCTTTAAGCTAATCACAATGTCTACCTCAAATACAAGCACACATAAATCTTTCTCCTCAAATTTCCAACTGCAAACCCTAAAAAAAAGAAAAACATTAAACATTAAACAAAAAATACAAAACCTTAAACCCTAAAAAACCCCTAAACCCTAAAAAACAAAAGGTCGAAGAGAAAGAAATTAAAAGTACATCTTGTTGGATGCATTTTTTTTCTCTCTATAAAATTGACATATTTTCTTAAATATCTCAAAAATCGACCTCAAACCCTAATTTTTCTTTTAAATTCGACATTTTCTTCAAATTTGACCGATATATATATATATTTTCTATTGAATATATTTTATTAAAGTAAAAAAAGCTTATCAAGCGGCACAACTCAAGAAGTCAAATGACATATCTTATTAAAGAAAAACAAATTTTATAAAAATACTTTTAAATCATGAATCGGGTCAGCAAAATCGGCCCTCCAATTATTCTTAAAAAGATATCAAACCCCTAATTTTGCCCAAAATCCGAGCTAGAAATTCACTCTGCCTAAAAATGAAAGGAGAAAATAAAAGGGCAGAGGTGGGGCCCCGGCTTTTAACTAAAAAAAAATGATGAGCAACAGCTGTTACAAATTTCTGAAATGTTGATTTGTCTTTTCCATATTTGATAAATATATCATTCTGTGCCCTAATTATTACTCTCAAATAATAATAAATGGAAAAGGTAATCCTCCACCTCCTCTTTGCTCTTCTTTTTATACATCCATCCATCCAACCTTTTTTCTATATTTTTCTTTTTCTAGAAAAACTAATAATAAAACCCTGAAGATTCCACTGCAAAAGAGTACACAAAAGGTATTTAAGTAAAAAAAGCAAAAAAAAAAAGGAAAAAAGAAAAAAAAGGTAAAATAAGACACAACTTCTTTGATATTGACATTTGACAAGCAGTGTCCCACAACAGACAATAACAGAGTAATAAATTCCCCTACATGGATAAAAACTAGACTTTATGAGTTTGGCAGTTTGAAGATACATATGATAAATGAAATGATTTGGATAAAAATATAAATTTAAAGAATAAATTTCAGTAAAAAATAAGATTTATTTAATTTTAAATAAGGGTTTTTTTGCCCCAGGCTGAACCAACTCAAATTTATAAAAAGAAAAAAAAAATTACTATTTTACTGTTATATTTTTTATTACTTTTTCATTATTTTTACTGTTATTTTTATTATTATATTATTATTATATTATTATTAATTTTGTTACTGAGTGTTATTTAAGTATAAAGATATTTTTAAATTTATTTTTAATTTGTTAATAAATATTTATTTTAATATTTTTAATGTATTATATTTTTAAAAAAATTAGTACAGGCAAACTGAATCGAACTCGAATTTTAATATTTTTATTTAGGTCGAGACCTAAAATTTTGTCAAGACCAAATCCAACTTATAAATAGGTCTAATACAAACCTATTGTTATTATTATTGGTATAATTAATTTTTGCACTTCAATTTTATAAAATATTCATTTTAATTTTTAAAATTTTAAATTTATGTTGTTTATTAAAATATTAAAATATTTTAATATATGTGTATATCCCATCAAAAATTAATTGTTAACCTACATCAATTTTTAAAATAATTTGATAAATAATATAAATTTTAAAAAATAAATAAAAAAGTTAAAATCATTTTTTTAAGTTCTTATGCTTTTTTTTTTCCTTTTTTTTTTCCATTGAAAGCTGTGAGTAAATAGCTGGATCTTGTCAAGGGGCAAAAACGAAGAGGAAGAAAGGACTACTTGTAGGATAAAGAAAAAGTTCATATATGCTGGGTGGTGGTGGCACAACTGCTGGTGTTAGCAGCGGCGGTGGTCGTAATGGAAGAAATGAAGCTGCTGCTGCTGTTGCTGTGTTTGATACCAACGACGGCAATAGTAACAATACCGGTGAAGATGATAGAAGCAAAGTCGATGAAGGTGACCATTCCTTTGGAGGTAACCGATGGCCGAGGCAAGAGACTTTGGCACTTTTGAAAATAAGGTCTGATATGGATGTTACCTTTCGTGAAGCTAGCGTTAAGGGTCCATTGTGGGAAGAGGTTTCAAGGTCATTATTATCTTTTCTTTTTTATTTTTTATTTCTTTCGGGTTCCTGTAAGTTTGATGAGTAGAGATCTGAGTTTATTTTATGTACAAATGTCAGGAAACTAGCAGAGCTTGGTTATCATCGAAGTGCCAAGAAATGCAAGGAGAAATTCGAGAATGTTTACAAGTACCATAAGAGAACTAAAGATGGACGAAGTGGTAAGGCCGATGGTAAGACTTATAGGTTTTGTGATGAGTTAGAAGCTTTTCAAAATCAGCCTTCCATTCAATGGCCACCACGACCGCCAATGGCAGCAGCAGCTACTATAAATCAGTCCATTTCGGCAGTTCAAATGTCGAATTCTACTTCTTCGTCGACTTCATCTGATTTAGAATTACAAGGTCGTAAGAAGAGGAAAAGAAAATGGAAGGATTTTTTCGAGAGGTTAATGAAAGAGGTGATTCAGAAGCAACAAGTGATGCAGAAGACATTCTTGGAAGCAATTGAGAAACATGAGCGTGAAAGAATTGTCCGTGATGAAGCTTGGAAGGTACAAGAAATGTCAAGATTAAATACAGAAAGAGAGATATTAGCCCAAGAAAGATCAATAGCAGCAGCCAAAGATGCAGCTATAATGGCCTTTTTGCAGAAATTATCCGAGAAACAAAACCTAGGGCAGTCAGAAAATAGTCCATTACCGCCACCGGCAGTGGTTCCTGCGGCGGTTGCTCCACCACCGGGTAATGGGAATCAAATTCAAACCCATACACCAAGTTCATCAAGATGGCCTAAAGTTGAAATCGAAGCATTGATTAAGATAAGAACTAGCCTTGATTCTACATACCAAGACAATAGTCCTAAAGGACCATTATGGGAGGAGATATCAAACGAAATGAAAAAGCTTGGTTACAATCGGAACGCCAAAAGATGCAAAGAGAAATGGGAGAACATAAATAAGTATTTCAAGAAGGTGAAAGAAAGCAACAAGCAAAGGCCGGTTGATTCAAAAACATGTCCCTACTTTCACCTACTTGATGTTTTATATAGAGAAAAGAACAAACATGACTGTTCTTCCAAATCCAACCCCTTGATGGTACGCCCAGAGAAGCAATGGCCGCCTCCTTTAGAGCCCCATCAACAACACCATGATACTATAATGGAAGACATGATGGAAAGTGATCAAAACGATGATGAGGAAGAAGATGAAGGGGGTAGCTATGAACTTGTAGCTAGCAAACCAGTTTCAATGGGCACAGCTGAGTGATGTCAGAAGGAAACCACTGAAATTTCATTTGCCCACATGATAGTCAGATAAATGCCAAGAATCAACAGCTAAGTGGGTCAGGATCCGGCTAATGGTGAATTGAACTTTTATAGGTGAGCACACATTGTTTGGGGGGGGGGGGGGTTGTAGCATATAGTAAGAGGTTCATTATTATTTATTTTTTTAGATAAATGAATAAGTTGAGAATCTCATTCCTCATAATAATAGACAGGGAAAAAAGAGGCCTAGTGCTGTATATTTTTCATGTTCATGTTCTTGTTGATGGTGGTGTGAATGTGAGAAATGGTAAACTTTTGTATTGATTTGTATCAACTGCATCCGCTTTATAGCTTAGGTACTGTTCTCTATGAGATTGTTGCTAAGTTCTTGGCTAATAGATTAGTACATGCCATAGATATATGTATTGATATGTCTCAAAGTGCTTTTTGTTTTTAGCCATTTGATTTTAGATAACATATTGTCCAACATGAGCAAAGCTTATGAACCTATTGAATATGATATGTTTTGGAAAATGTAACACTAAATTGAATTAGTTTGATTATGGATGGAATGTTATTTTCTTATTGAACCTAATCGTGGCTTGAGAAATAATGCAAAAACTGAAGGTTATAAGGGACGAATCCAGAATTTTATTATAAGAGAGGCGAAACTTTTAAAGCCGAACAACCTTTTTTTTTTAACGTAAAAAGTGTTAATTCTTCATGGATTTTTTTTCTTATCAAACAAATCAATTTAATGTTCTTTAAAAAGTATGAACGATTTAATTGTAAAAAAATTAAAAGAAAAAAATCACATTATATAAAATTAAATATTTCTTTCCGATATGCAAAAAAGAATAACTAACACTATACTAAAATTTTCATAAATATCTTTATAATTCCAAAAATTAAATTAAAAAAAATTGGCCTTAGTCCTATTTCTCAATACTAAGCATCCTAAATTGCACCATCCGCCTTTTATACGATCGAACTCATCAATGAAAAAATCTGTTGAAACTTCTCGAGCTATCTCTTTTTCGATATATGCCACCAAGTAAGTTGAAAGAAAATCATCCTCCATTCTATTGCGAAACCTTGTCTTTACAATTTTCATAGCTGAAAATGCTCTTTTTCGAGGTCTTTTGCATAAGTCGAGAGTAAGATAACTTATATTTTTTAACTCTGTGCTCTCAGCTTTTTCTCTCAACAGTGTCGGTACCTTACCAGAGAAAGATAATTCCTTAATAATACATACAAATCAATATACAAGAAAGTCACTAACCTAATATGTATGGTATGGACCAAATCAATTAATTCTGAAATTTTGCTTTAAAGTCCATATTGAGCCTCTAAATCGAGTCTTTCAAGGTCCATCATACATTAATATTTAATTATTATTAAAATTATATAATTAAAAATCGAAAAATACTTTATTAATATAAAGTATAACGTTATGGCTTAAGAGGTCAAATTATATGAAATACAATTGGGCAAGGGGAGCGAATGTTATACAATGTGGATACCAAATTTAAAATACATTATCTTCTTATTATGCTCACATTTAAGGTTTTAATTTTTATATTTTAGTTTGACAACATTTGTTAGAAAAAAATATTCTCAATAATTTAATCAGAATAATTAGAAGTGTTATCTATTTGGATTAGTTGATGATATTATAGAAATATAGAAACTAGACTATGTCAAATCAAACTATAAATATTAAATTCTAAATTTAAACATAGTAGAGAGATCATAACCATAATTTGAACTATCTTATATTCTCTATATAAAAGGAATGCCCTTTATGACATGTCTCCCACTCTATTAATCATTTAAGAGAATGATCAAATTGCAGTTTAAATCACTTTATTATGTTCACATTTGAGATTTAGTATTTATAATTTAATTTTACATAATTTGATTTTCTACTTTTACAATGACATTAGTTAGTCCAAATACTTAGCTATTTCGATTAAATGATGACATGAATTTTTCTTAAAAATACATTTCTAAAAAAAAAAAAACCCTATTTCGACATGATAAGTTGAAATTGATATTTTTAAAAATAAATCTAGTCTCAATATTTTAATCGAAATAATTAAAGTATTAACTATTTGAACTAGCTAGTGATATCGTACAAGTATAGAAACTAAGTTATATTAAGTTAGAGTATAAAAACCATAACTAGAATTTAACCTAAAACAATCTATGTCTTCCACAATCTTTTGTCATTTAATTTGATAAAAGAATTTGATAATTTTTTTTAAAAAAATATTAAAATTAAAATTAAAAAATGCAATAAACTATTTAATATTTATTTATTTTTTTAAAAATTTAATGTGCAACTTAGCTCCAAGCTCCTTGACAGCAACTAGACCTAGAAATTGACTGCCCACTCAACTTTGGGTCATTACACTGTGGGTCTGCTTCCTTGCCTTTGTGTTTTCAACCTCTCTTCTCTAGAGGACTCTACCCATCCATTACTAAACACAAGGGTACCTAGGCAAAAAAAAATTATACAAGGGTATCAAATTGTGATACTCCTTGATTGGCTTCCTGAATTTAAAATTTATTGAAATTCACTTTCTTATTATTTTGCTATCCTTTTCCACCACCTCCAACACTCGTATTCCTGTATCATAACTCTACGCGTAACGATAGTTTCGCATTTAGTTGTGTTTCTTAATCCTTTGTTGTAATTAGACTTGCTCATAGGTCGGGTCACCCGGCTCGGTCCGAAGGCTTGCCTAAAATGTGAGAGGATTTGGGCAAAAATATAGGCCTAAAAAATGGGTTTTGACAAAAAAATAAGGCTCGTTTAAAAAAAGGGTCGGGCCTTAGGTAAGACGTTTTGACCTTAGGCCCGTCCCGAATTCACTAAATGAAAAAAAAAAATCTGCTTTTTTTAAATACTATTTTCTTGTTGTTTTCTCCCTATTTTGCTACCATTTTGCTATTATGTTTCTGCTATTTTGTTGTTATTATTTGGATATTATATAAAATTTATTTTATTGTTAATTTTGTTATTATTTTAAAGACATTTATTAATTTTGTTATTATTTTAGAGACATTTGTTTGTTAAGTTGCATCTATCTTAGTATTATTTAAGTATAGATATTTTTTAAAATTTATTTTCATTTTATTGAAAAATATTTATTTTGATGTTTTTAGCATTTTTGATGTATTATATATATATATTTTAAAATTATATAAAAATAATATAAAAATTAATATGGGCAGGCCGAGTCAGGCCAAGATTTTAGCTTTTTTATCCGGGTCAGGCTTGAGCAAAATTTTAAGCCTATTTTTTGGACAGGGCCTAAGCCTAACAAAATGGACCTAAATTTTTAGTTGAGCCCGACCCGGTCCATGCTGTAACATTCTTCGGGGGGTCTCTCTATTATATGATAATATCTTCCACAATTAAAACGTATGTTTGATAGTGATTCATACTCCATCCTCTGTAAATTTCGTTCAATGCTAATTTTGGAGATCAATGGTTAGTTTAGGTTAATACAAATTGTCGTTTAAGTAAACTTCGTGTGTGCTCCACTATATGTGTTATAATCAATCTTAATCAAATTCCCTCATCACTTTTAAGGTGCTCATTTTTGTTACATTGCTCTGAATATATCTTGTAACCGGATCCTTGCAACCTTATTGTTCGAATATGGTTGAGCAACATTTAAGGAAGGCAACCAAAGTTAAACCATAAGATATTGTTCAAATACAGTCTAGAGGCCTTCCGCCAACACCATTGTATAGAAATCATTTGATTGGGATTTTACCATGTAATGCATTAAACCCTGTCTTCCTACTAAGGAGTTTGATGATCACATTTTGTGCCATACTTTGTTTCATCAAAAGATGTACTCGTTCCAAGAATTTTATCAATGGGATATGCCTTTCTCAAAACTAGTCACGACAGCTTCTTTTCTTCATATTTTGATGACATATTCAATAACATATATTTAAGGACATACCGACATTTACTTGAGAATCAATAATCATAGATTCATCATTGTGAGGATCCTCTTCTTCTAACTTTACTTTTTTGGTTCCCCTCCCACGATTCCTCTAAATTGGTGGTTCAATGTTGTTGCCATTGTGAAAGGACATATTTGTTGAGTAAGAAAATGAACTATAGTTTAATACTCTCTTAAAAAATATCAATTTCTTCAAGAATTTAATTTATACTACTTATAAAATTCTTGAGTTGGTTCTCGAGTTAATCAGATCTTAATTTAATTTTTAAAAAAATCGAAATTTTTAAAATTAATAAACTTAGTTATTTCACGAAATAAACAGGAAAATAAAGATCCCGACTTATTGAAAGGGATGCATAAGTTAGAAAAATATGTGAATGGTACTACTAGAAGTATCGCTGATCATTGGGGTAAGTTGGTCGCATTGAATTGCATTTTATCAAATTTGAATGATTATAGTAAGGGTACAATGTTAATTCTCCCCAGCTAGGCCGGAAGGATTGAAGAACTTGTTATTCTTGAATGTGGGGGAGAGAAATATCCAATCCTAGTTACTGAGTTTGGTGACTTTGCAATTTCTATGCTTTCTATAGAAAAATCGAACCTTTTTCTTTATTGCATAATGATCGATGCTCAAAGAACATAATCAAACAAGTATGATAATGGATTTGTACATAAAGGAGACACAATTAATTATTTCACTTTTGCCGAGGACACTGACATTAGGAAGGAGGCCGTCCTAAGTGCATGTGCATGCATGGATATTGAAATAATGACACTACATAAAAAGTAACATAGAGGACTTATACGTAAATTGTATTTTTTATTTAAAAAAAAGTAAATTAGTCTTTGTATGTTAAATGAAAGAACAAATTAGTCTTTTATGTATAAAAACTTCACCCATTTGTATTTTAAAAAGTGACTTGGCGAACGGAATAATCCAATAATGATACGTGACATATCATTTGTACCTCATCCTAATGTATAGGGACAAGTTTTTAACAGTAGAAATGATTTGAATTTTTAATAAAAGGATCAATTTACTCTTTGATATAATATATAGATACTAATTTACTCAATTTTTTAATAGAGAGAGCAAAATGCAATTCGACTTCTAGTATTCCATGGTACTTTTACTAATAACGAATCATAAAATTGATGATGTGCTTCATAAGGACATCAAAGTAAAGCCAAAACATGATAAATCGTATCATTGTGAGGTCAATTAATACAATAGAAGATCTATTCTTACTTCTATTAAAAAAAAAAAAAAGAGAAATGGGCACAATGTTGGATCTTCGAGTAAAAGGAGATGTGAGGAATTGACAACAATAGAAATGATGCATTTACAAAAAGATGATGGAAACAATATGGAAGGAAGTGAAGATTTGATAGGATAAGATTGTGGTAAATATGATCTTGAGGTGCTTGTAAGTATGTACAAAGCAATATATGGTATATATAGAATGATGAATCATGTTCATTTTGGTGTACCTTTGCCTTGTTTTGACAGGTGAAGGGGATCTGGTCTTGGAACCAAGGGCGGTGTTGGGGGATGGGGGCTGGTAAGGGGCCGAACTTATTAAAATGAAAAAAATTTCCTCTTTAACCCCTTTATAATTTATAAAACTTTAATTTAGTATATAAAAAATTACAATTTAACCCCCAAAATAATAAAAATTTGATTTAGTCATTTAAAATTTATAAGGATATAAGCTATAAAAATGGTGAAATTACTTTTTGCTATCGTAAAATATACAATTTAATTTTAGTCTCCCAAAATTTTTTTAATTTTCCCTCACTTCAAAGTGGATCCCATAATCTAATTTTATATTATCTATTTATTTTATATTTTGTAAGATATTTTTAGACAAAAGATAACATAATCTATATATATATATATATATAATAAGGGAAAATATTTGATGCACCCTCTATGCATAAATTTTATGCATCATCGGTGAATAATAATATAATATCTCATCATTAGATAAAAAAAAATAGTAACAAACTTATAAATAAATACTAATAACTTTATTTAAACATAATTAAATAATAATTAATTATAAATAAATGTTAAAACCTTAAACCCTCAAACTTAAGATCTTAAATTCGAAAGTTATTAATATTTATTTATAATAGTTGTAAATAAACAAGTCCATCATAATGATAATCTCTCGTGTTATTATTCACTGATAGTGCATGAGACTTATACACTGATTTCGTATTAATATTAAACACTAACAATCAATCAAGTTTATTCACTTATTTTTTAATTTCACTATAATGCATAGAATAATATCCTATTTATAAATAGAGAGTGGTTAGGGATCTTGGAAATAAGACTCTGATAAACACACGCACACAAATAGAGAGGAAATTAGAGGAGACTGGAGAGGGAGATGGCGCCGGAGTACTGTGTAACAGGCGGAACCGGATTCATTGCTGCTTATTTGATTAAGTCCTTGCTGGAGAAAGGTTGCTTTGTGCGCACAACCGTGCGAGATCCAGGTCTCATGTTTTGCTTGCTTTTTTTTTTTTCTATTTCTAAAACATTTTTCTAAGGAATATATCAAAATCTTAACATTATATAAGGTTATTATGAGCAGAGAATGTGGAAAAGGTTAGTTTTCTTAAAGAGTTAAGTGGAGCAAAAGAGAGGTTGAAGATTATGAAAGCTGATTTAATGGAGGAAGGAAGCTTTGACGAAGCTATTCATGGCGTTGACGGTGTTTTCCACACCGCTTGCCCGGTTCTTGTTCCTTATGACGATAACGTTCAGGTTCTGCTAATGCTTCTTTTTTCTTTTTAAGAACATAAAGTTTCCCTTCTGTTGATTAGGTTTTTTTTTTTTTTTCAATTTTTTTTATTTCGATTATATTTATTTTTTTACACAATACGAAACTATTCATAGTTCTTCCCAATTAATGATTAGAGCACTCGAACTCACATATTAGATTAAAAATAATATTTATATTAATCGAATTAAGATTCAATTATTTTTTATTTAACTTTTCACTTCAGCTGATTGGTTATAGAATATGAATACATGAACAACAAAATATAGAAAAATAATAATTATATTATCATATAGAATATATTGTATGAGGTATAAAAAAATTGTATAAATATATAAAACCCAAAACATAATTATAACATAAAAATAGTGCAACTATTACTATTACAGTTTTATCTGCTCTAAATTAGTTAGTTAATTAATCAGAATTGCAGCACTAGCATGTGCAACATTTGAGCAATCCTATGGTCTTGATTTTGATAGTCAACTTTATATATATATATACATATATATTACATCGTTCTGAGTGAAAAAAAAAACTTACATATATTATAAAAATTTTATATAAAAAATTAAATATGAGTTTAATTGAAATAATAAAAGTAAAGTTTTTATATTTATAATTATTTGTGTTTAAATTTTATTATGGGTAGTTTTTCTTGTAGATAATTGTTGAATATAAAAAATAAAAAATACTCTCGTAAGTATATTTATATTTTGTAAAAAAGATAAATATTTTAATAATTGAATTAATATGTACTTTATCTCATGAATTTATTGGTAACTCTGTATTAATACCGTTAGTTTATGTTGATGTGACACTGATGGCTTATCTAATGGTGACACGAGATAACCTCTTAATATAATATACGATGAACATAAATTAAAAACTTTTTAAAAATATAAATTAATTTTAAAATGTATAATTTTTTGAACAAGTTTACGTACTAAATAAGTATTTTTAGACAAGTTCAAGGGACAAATTATATATTAATACTTAAAAAATTGAATACTATTAACAAATTGAGGTTATGTATGTGTTTGATTTTAAATTCAAATATCAATTAGATATAAAAAAAAAATCAGGTATTAATTAAATATTTTTAAACAAATTTAGGGAGTAAATTATATATTAACCCTTAATAATTTTTAAATATAAATAAAAATATATAGTTTTGATATCCGGATTTTATGCAAAGTTGGTCTAATTGATTTATGTCCCACTATTTTAAATTACTTGAGTGCTTCTTCCACCATGAAAGCTTACTTTTCTTGGGACCTAATTGCGTTCATCAGCTTTATTCCAAAATTTGGCGCAGGTCACATGCTAAGCAACTTTGATCATTCTTTTTCATTATTAAAACTACTTTTTGTTATTATATATATCGCCCAAAATCAAATATGTATATATATGTAGATGAAATTTTTTTGAAGAGTTGAAATTAAATTGTATATTTTTATGATAATAAAAGTGTAATTTTATTTTTTTAATAGTTTATATCTTTATAATTTTTAAATAATTAAATTAATTTTTTATTATTTTTTTGGAGTTAAAATATACTTTTATCATTATTAATTTAAAATTTTATAAATTAAAAATAGTTTTAAATGAAAAATTTTTCAGTTTCAAAGTTTGGGAAAACTCTTTCAAATTAAGTTATAATTTTATAAGAATGCTTTTTGTGATTTATATAATAAATTAATAAATTAGTATTTAGTAATCAAACAACTTTACTAATATAATTAAAATTAATTAATTTTTATATAAAATTTTAATTAATATATTTATTACATACATTTTTTATTCATGTTACAAGCATGTGATAAATAAATCTAAAGCTCTGTTTGTTTTACTGAAAATGACTTATGGAATTTTTTTTTTATTTTCCTGTGTTTGCTTCGTAGAAAACAACAAAAAATGACTTATAGGTTAATAAAAAATAAGTCTTTTTTTTTTTTTTGTCAAATGACTTACCCTTTTGAAAAGCTAAGTTATTTTCCAGAAATTTGAAAAGGGTAAGTCATTTTCCAGAAAAGACCTCATTTATAAGTAATTTTATTTTTATATAAATAATTTAAATCAAACTTAATATTATTATATTGATAATAAAATTTTTTTTTTAAAAAATATTTAAAATATAATATAAATTATTATAATTTTCAATATTATTAAATATATATATTTCAATAATAAATATTTATTACAATTATAAATATATTAATAATAAATGTTTTGTAGTATAAAGGTTAAAATATGTCATAAGTCAATATACTCTTCACAAATTTAGAATTTAGTCCTTGCACTTTTATTTTCAAGAATCTAGTCCCTCTACTTTTTAGGTTTGGAAATCAAGTCCAATTGTTAATATTGTTAAATTTTTTTGTCAATTTTATTGATGTCACATTTTTAAATAAAGAATATTCACTTGGTAGTCATGAAACTAAAAAAATGATATTGTAATGAACCTGAATTTAATAAAATATTTTTAATTTATGCAAAAATAATGTAAAATATAAATTTATAGATATAAAATAAACTCCATTAAACAATGATAAGATAAGAAAATCTCATATGTATGTTTGTTTCATTGAAAATAACTTTTATAAAATATTTTCAAAAAATTTATCATAAATGAAACAAACGAAGCCTAAGTGTAGTGTAAAACACTTGGTGTGAGATCACATGCTTGCCATTTTGTGAGTCCAAAAGTACAAAATGCAAAGTTACATTTTTATATTTTGGTTTTTTTTTATTATAAAAATGACTTAAAACTTTTGATTATTTATAAAAATGACTTACCCTGAAAATAATTACCTGTTTTGAATAGTAAATCTTGGTACCACTGTTGCCATTGACGATACCAGTATGTGTATTTGTAGACCCGCTTTAAAATACTGTTACTTTGAGGGAAAAGAAAAAATATATATATTTTAATAGATGTCACCCTTGCAATTGACAACACCAGTATTTTTAGTTTAAAAAAAAAAAGGGTGCATTGTTGTCACCGTTGCCATTGGCGGCACCAAGCTTTTATTGTTAGGAAATTTGAATGATACCTTTGTCGTCGAGTGAAGAAATATTAGGACAAAGAAAAAGAAGAAAAATTGATATATACATGACTAAAAACAGAAACTCCAATGGTAAGAAAGATAAATCTAAAGTAAGAGAAAAGTAAAAAGTTAGGGGAGAGATTGAAAAAATGTTAAGTACTTGAGCTTTTAATTGCATTAATTAATTCAGCTTCTAATTGCATTGAAAATGCTTCTTTTGAACGTTGGAAATTTTTAATTAGGATTAACAATCGTTGGACAGGTTTTTTTTTAACGTTTTTCTAGTTTTTTTAACGTTCTTTCATTAACAGATTTTAATTGCATTAATTAATAGTGTTAATGTTAATTAATCCAGCTATTTAATCCTTTTTTATTATTTCAATTTTTCTTCAATTTCCATTCACTCGACCACGACGATGGTATTATTCAAATCTTTTGACAAAAAAAAAAAAGTCTGATGCAACAAAGGTAAATCTAGGGGCTGACAGGGGCCTCAACTCCCCATAAAATGGAAAATTATTATTTAAACCTTTTAAAATATTTTAAAATTTTAAATTAGTAAAGATAAAATTACACTTTACCCTCTTAAAATTATAAAAATTCGATTTAATCCTTTAAAAATTATAAAAATATAGAATATACAAAATTAAAATTTCATTCGGTCTCTCTAAAAGATTATTCTGGCTTCGTCCCTATATAGACCATAAATGGAAATTTCAAATTGCTAGAATTTTAATTCTAATTTTGCAATAAGAAACTACGGGTTTTTTTTTTCTTTTGCAAGAATTCGTTTCCTTGTATCGCAGGCAACTTTGATTGATCCATGCATAAAGGGCACCTTGAATGTGCTGAGATCCTGTTCAAAAGCCAGCAGCGTGAAAAGGGTTGTTCTCACCTCTTCTTGCTCTTCAATACGCTACCGTTTTGATGTCCAGAACCAGCAAATTTCTTCTCTTAACGAATCACATTGGAGTGATCCAAACTATTGCAAACGCTACAATGTAAAAAACATGCAGGATGACTGCAACATTTTTCTTCCGTCTGTTAATTTGTTTACATGAATTTTCTTTTCCCTGAAAATCTTGGTTTCCCCATGCAGCTGTTTTATGCGTATGCAAAGACAATAGGTGAACAAGAAGCATGGAGAGTAGCAAAAGCAAGTGGGATGGATTTGGTGGTTGTCAACCCATCTTTCGTGGTTGGTCCTTTGCTTGCGCCGCAACCGACCAGTACTTTGTTGCTGATACTCTCCATTGTTAAAGGTCAGATATTTCTTTTGCCAATCATGATGAGGTAGAAGAAGGTAGAAACGTAGAGATGGCTGAATGGATCCCCGTTTCCCTTGTGCTCTCATGCTTATATACTGGATCATTTTTATCTCATAGTGCCACGTGACGGGTTGTATTGGCAGATTAGAAGTTAGGGGTTAGAGGTCAGTGACCAAACATTCACTGCCAACATATATAGGTTGTTTGGCGTTGTGGTATGTCCCATGTGGTCATGTTTCTGTCTTAGGTTATCTTATTCTAACGTGGCAGTCTCGTGCGGTACTAACTAATGAGTGTGCTTGCTCATCGTACAAGCCGTTAGACAAGAGGCTATTGCAAAGAGTTGTCATGGAGAGTTTTTGAGGGGTTCACACAAATGGTCCTATTGGGGTATAAAAAAAGTATTTGAGTTAGTATTCTAAGGAAACATTATAACGAAGGAT
The DNA here is from genome assembly GCA_025698465.1 of Gossypium longicalyx. Classification (NCBI taxonomy): domain Eukaryota; kingdom Viridiplantae; phylum Streptophyta; class Magnoliopsida; order Malvales; family Malvaceae; genus Gossypium; species Gossypium longicalyx. The sequence goes on along the minus strand of CM046995.1, from coordinate 3,798,632 downwards.
GATGGATGGAATTATAAAGTAACGAGAAAATAATGATAAATGTAGAGAGGATTAGAATCCTTGAATCAACAAATGTTGAATGTAGTGGTAATACACATTGTACTTTCAATGGGAGAATGCAGGTTCAAATCTTAGAGACAACATTGTTGGGAGATGCAACTACAAACTTCGAACATGAACTGTGTTAACTTAAGCATACGTATATTGTGGACATGTTTTAAGTATAGTGCTAAAATACTGATGCAATGTTTCTTTCCTGTTTGCTGTAAGTGCCATGGCTAGTCTTCATTCCCTGAAGAAATAAATTCTCATCGACATCCTTACCAGGAATAAAAGGTGAATACCCAAACACCACAGTAGGGTTTGTGCACATAGATGACGTGATTGCAGCTCACATTTTAGCTATGGAGGAAAGCAAAGCATCAGGAAGGTTGGTATGTTCTGGCTCGGTAGCTCATTGGGAACAAATCATTGAGATGCTGAGAGCTAAATATCCTTCTTATCCTTTTGAAAACAAGTGAGTCACAAACCATTTCAAAATGTCTCATATGTTTAATATTTCCCTTTTATCCATCTAGTATCACTTATCAAGTATCATCGGGAAACATTGCAACATGCTATGAAGCAGAAACTAGTAATTGACTTTATCAACTAAATCGGCACTGTAGGTGTAGCAGTCAAGAAGGAGACAACAATGCACATAGCATGGACACGAGTAAGATTCAACAGTTGGGATTCCCGGAATTCAAATCACTTCCTCAAATGTTTGATGATTGTATTAAGAGTTTTCAGGACCAAGGATTTCTGTGAAGTTCACTTGTTTTGTGCAAATGGGTTCATATGTAAGAGCACTAGCACTACTTAACGATATTCTTATTTCTATGAACCCCTGCTCTAGCAAAAGTATATGATATGTTTCAAAATCAGTAATAATTAGAGTTAATCGGGTCAAGGTTTCAATTTTTTTTTAAATTTGGGCCGCTTTTTTAGTGAATCTCGTCCGCAAGTCTATTTCACAATTCAAAAATTATTAAAATATTAAAAAATATATTTTTAATTAATATTTTATATATTTTATAATTAAATTTAAATAATAGAATTTTTTATTATTTAAATTGAATTTAGACTGAACCGTATTAGTTCAAAGTACAAAAATTTTTATTTAAACCTAACTCAAATCAGGTTGAGTAGGTTATCCAACCCCTAGACAAGTCTAATAATAATATAAGTGATTAGACTTGAGTATTAATGATATTGATGTTTCTAAATAAGAGGGGTAGTGAACTAGGTTAGCACCGAGAGAAGAAGAGAAGCGGAAGTTACCTTGAAGGGTGGCAAATGTGAGTTATGAACTTCTCGAACTACTCTAGGTCCTCCAAGGTCCTTAGGAAGGCAGCTCAACTCCCAAGGTTTGTTGCAGCTAGGCGGGTGGAGGCCCTAAAGGGCCGATATGTTAGGCATCAAGAGAGGTTATGTGTAACACCCCTAACCCGTATCCGTTGTCAGAACAGGGTTTTGGAGCATTACTACTATTTGCAGATCACTTAAAAAAAATTTAAATGCTTACCGATTCAATGCATCATATAAATAAATATATTACCATTCAATCAACAGTTTAGTACTTGTATAAGCATCAAACAGTAACATTGTTAGTGTACTTGCACATATCTCATATAAATTCAACATTGATATAACTATTTTCTCGACATATCGTACTTGAGTTCAATAATAGTCTCAACTTACAAAATTTTCTTGTATCAACATATCAAAGATAATCATATATGTACATGTCATGAAACATATCATGCTCTTACCGTTTTTTTATAAGCATATATGATTCATTTCATTATATTAATATTTCATGCTCCATCATTTCCATATATTTTATGTATATTTATTCCGATAATAGCTTATATCAAACTTAACATAAATTATATTCCATGTACTCATACTTATTTCGTTTATCTATCTTCATAATTATTTCATACAACTATTTTATACATATATTTCCATATGACCAGTTCTTGTAAACATTACACACAACCATTTCATATAACCATTCATCATCCGATACATATTATTACGAATATCAATTGTTCAACAGATGTCATAGCATCTCCCATCCACGGTCTTATTTATCTTTGACATGATGCCATAGTATCTTTCAACTATGGTCTTACTCATTTTCTGTCATGTTGCCATGATATCTTTCAACCATGGTCTTGTTCATTTCATATATCACGTTGCCATGGTATCTTTCAACCATGGTCTTACACATTTCATATCAAAGTTGCCATGGTATCTTTCAACCATGGTCTTATACATTTCATGTCGAGTTGCCATGGTATCTTTCAACCATGGTCTTACACGTTTCATATCGAGAGAGCACACTCGCGAACCTCATCCTTACGAGTGGGATTACGGTCAGCTAAATCCCTTGTAATATAAACTCATAGAGTATTGTCGGGATTACGGTCCAAAGCTAAATCCGCAACGACAATTACTCTAATGAGTTTGGATCTGAATTACACCCAAAGCTAAATCCGGACCTGCATTCGGATTACTGTCCGGGCTAAATCCATTTTACACATATTCTTCGGGAGGGCTATATCAGGATAGGATCACCCGTCGGGCTAGATCCTTTTACCGTCAATTCCTTTTCGAGAGATCCATCGATTTTTCCTTTTCATTCAACCGGGATTTATTTTCAATTTATTTCGAGTATTATCAATATTTCATCAAATATCATGAATTGAACATTCAAATCATATTTTCATCACATAACCACATATTTCAAGTATTTAAAATACAGTTCAAGTTACACAAACTTACCTCATGGCTTGTTTGTGTTTATAATTTCATTAATCCGATATCTTTTCTTTTTCACGATTGAGTCTCATATTTGAGTCGTTCGAATCTTTATAAATAAATTTGATCATCATTTTCATTCATTTCATATTCTAATGCATTTAATTAATGTTTTAGGCAAAATTTACCATTTTGCCCCTAAACTTTTAATTAATGATGATTTCATCCTTATGGTCAGGAAAATAAAATTCTTGCAATTTAATCCTTATTTCTAGCTATTATTCTCATATATATTGATAACAGTCCATGAATTCTATAAAATATCAGAATTTTCCATAATTTCAACACTTTTCAATTTAATCCCTAAAACATGTTTTCCCCCGATCTTGAACTAAATTAATAATTTCATTCAATTTTGTAATTTAAATAATAAAATAATCCATTTCATGCAATTTGGTCATTTCTGACATTTTTTTACAAAATTACCCATAAAGTTTTACTTTTATTCAATTTAGTCCCTGAGCCTAAAATATGCAAATTAGCCATGCTAGATGAATATTCATACATATTTTTCCTTCTCCTCCTCTCCATTCCACATCCTTAATGTAGATAATACACTTGTAAGTAACATTATCCATAATTTTTATTATTTACTTTTATGAATATTTAAGTTGTCTATCTGCATCATGGTCACTAAATTATTTATATCTGGAGCTATAGAACTCAAAATTAAGATCTGCTAATTTTCCCTGAAACTAGACTCATATATCTTCTTACCATAAAATTTTCAGAATTTTTAGTTTATCCAATAAGTACAGTTTATTCTTTAAAATTACCCCTATTCTGCTGTCTAACAGTTCTGACCCTTCTTCACTAAAAATTAATTATCTCCTTGTACAGAATTCAAATGATGTTCCCGTTTGTTTATATTGAAAATAGACTCATTAAGGATTCTAAAAATATAAACTTAAACCCCTAATTATTTTTATCCAATTTTTTATGATTTTACAAAGTCAGAACAGGGGAACCCGAAATCATTCTGACCTTGTCTCACAAAATTCATCATATCTCATGATTTAGAATTCCATTGCTTACATAATTTCTTCTATAAGAAACTAGACTTAATAAGATTTAATTTAATATTTTATTCATCCTATAATTAGATTTCTACAATTTTTGATGATTTTTCAAAGTTAGACTACTGCTGCTGTCCAAAACTGTTTTAGTACAAGATATTAATTACCATGTTATAACACCCTTATTTTCTTTTTCTACACCATTTCTCATCACTTTCTCTTATTTTATCTTCACTAACATATCATGAACATAGGACCTTATGTAAGAAAACTCTACTATAACATTATTTCCATGCTTTGTCAATAATAACAACTTAAAAACATATTGAAATCTTGATATACTTACCTTGTTCTATTGATACTAATCTTTAACTTGATTTTCTCTCTCCTCCAGCTTCTATTTCTTGAATCCAACTTGATATTCTAACTCCCCATGGTCTCCTTAACATTTTTCTCTCTTGGTAGCTATGGAAATTCATTTGATTTTTGGGTGAAAATGGTGAATTTTTGGTAAAAGGACCAAATTGTAAAGAAAGCAAAACTTTCTTTCTTCCTCTCTTTCTCTCACGTTAGTGCATGGAAATATGGATGAGAATTTCTCATCTTTCTTTCTTTATATACTAATAAAATAATAATAAAATATCTTATTAAAATATTAATAAAATAATATTTATCTAATTAAATAATTATAAAATATCAAAATATCTCTAGCATCATTATTACTTTCTAGATTTTCTCTCTTCCAATTGACCATTTTGCCCTTCATTATCTTTTAAAATTCCATCCTTAAGTCATCATTTAATTTGGTAAAATTGCAATTTAGTCCCTCATAGTTTCTTCATCTATTCAATTTGGTCCTAATTCATCCATTTTCCTTAGTTTCTATATTATTCCACTCTTAATATATTTACACTATTGGTCCTTCAAATTTTTCATATTTACACTTTAACCCCTCAAATTTTGAGTATTTACTCTTGTGCAACAAAACTTTTCTCACTTTTACAATTTAGTCCTTTCTTGAATTAATATATCATAATATACTTCTCAATATTGACATATCTCAAAATTTCCTCTCTTTTTTTCACTTTATTTCCTTATTTTACTATATCAAGGATAATATCTTACTGTAAATATTTTCAGGGTATTACATTATGGAGAAACCCTAATAAAGGCATCAAGAAAAAGCATTTTTAGTGGAAAAATAATAGTCATTAGAATTTAAGTAGTGATGATTTTTTTTTAAAGGTAAATTTATTTAATGAATGGAACTATACAATTTAGATAAACAATAGTAAATATTCGTCGTAGATAATGAAGGATAAGCTCCATCAACACAATAAAGGCTTTAGCCTCAGCATCAACCCCGAATGGTCCAAATCAACAAGCAAAAATCGACAAAAGAATTGAACATTCACCAAATTAGAGAGGACGACAACAAAATCATCTTTAAAATCACTTGTAAAACTAGTATTACATGCATAAACAAGACTAAAAACGTGCTACAAGAGCAGACAAAAATTTCTAAACTGGAGACTTATTAAACAATTGAAAAACAAACAAAAAAACATATAAAACTTAAAACAACATGGATCCAAATCGACACGTGAAATCATTTATTATTCTAAAATACTTTCAAAACAGAAACAGAGAAGTTGACAAAGAGCCACCCACTTTTAAAAAAAATACTGGTGGCCGGTAGAGTTTTAGCGAATAACAGGCACCGTCAGTTATCCATCACAACTTATGAAGACAATAAAGATACCCACAAAATAGATCTGTAAACTGAAAAGAGAGAAAAAAACGTGTAATGAATGAGAATAAAAAAGAAAAAAAAATTAATGAAAGAAGAAAAAGACGGGCGATAACCAGCTCGAAAATTAACACCGCAACTGATGTAGTGATGAAATTTTAATTCGTTACTCCTCCTCACAAATAATTCCGCTACTATTAGTGTCAATTATTCAATTTTCTAACATTATAATTGTTAGCAACTACTATAACAAAAAAAAAATTAACATAATATCTTATCTATCATCACCAATTTGTTTGACACTAAAATTAAAATTTGTGGCAAAAAAATCCAGTTTCAAAAAATCCATTTGCATTTGTTTGCTGCAAAATAAAGAAAATTATATCTTTTTTCAATTTTTAAAATTCTTTTAAAATAAACATCGAATTCATAAAATCTGTATAAGGTTAGTTTTTTCATTTAAAGTAAGATAAAATTGATAAATTGTATAAATTTTGAGCATATATATATATATATATATATATATATAAAGTTACAATTAAGGAAAGCGTTGTGACGTGGCACAATTAAGAACTTGCTACTTGGCAACTTAATTATTTGCTAATTAGAAAAGTTACACCATCCTTCCATCAAAGATTTAAGGAGGAAGTGATCAAAATATTCCATGTTGATAATGTTAGTGATGAACTATGTTTTTTTTTTTTTTTTGTCTTTTTAGTTTGATGACCAAAATAAAAATATGTTAATAGTTGGGTAATCAATTATGTAGTTTATCCAATTGTTTTAAGGTTAAAATATGTTATTAATCCTTATAGTTATCTAGAATTTGAGATTTAATCTCTATACTTTAAAAAGTAAAAATTTAATCCTCCTATATTTCTAATTTAAAAATATTGTAGTCTAATTATTATTATCGTCGTTAATAATTTCGATCAAAATTTGTCAATTGAACATGCTTATTTTTTTATTAATAATATGCTACGTCATAATAGGGCAGGCTAATCAACATGTCAGAATGACAAAATTTGATAAAAAATGCTAATAATATTAATGATCGATTTGATATTTTTGAATTAGAAAAGTAATAGTATCTTATTTTAAATTTATACATAAACTACACCCAAAGCTACTAAATTATTAGTAACTTTATATTTTGGTCACTCAACTTCAGAAAGTTATAGAATTGTCATTGAACTATTTGAAAGTTTTCATTTAAGCCACTAAACTATTCAAAAGTTTTATTCAAGGCATTGGACTATCAAGTTTTTTTTTTTAAGTTTGGCTAGTGAGCTCCAAGTAACAATTTAATAATCTATACGATGTATCAATTAATACTTGTCAATGAGTAGAAGAACATATCTTAGATCTAAGTTGATTTGACGATTAGTATCAGAGATTGGAGAAAAAAATTGTTTAGATTTTGGTTTATAGATTCGTAATATTCAAAATTGCTTAATGAAAAAAATTGAATTGTAGAAGAGAAGGGGAAGCAGAGTTTGCGATTGGTGCAGACGATGTAAATAGAAAAGGCCATATAACACCAATTTTAACAACCCAGTGACTTAAAAACTTTTAAATAGTTCAGTGATCATTTTGTAACATTTTGAAGTTGAGTAGCCAAAATGTAAACTTAATAATAGTTTAGTGACATTGGGTGTAGTTTATCCTTAATTTTTTAAGAACATGGACTAAATCACATATTTTATCAAAGTACAATGACTAACAACATATTTTTACCTTTCTTTTAATTTCCAAACCCTAAACCCTATGCCAAAAGTAAAGAACTTGAAAGAACTGAAAGCTTAGACAGAGACGGAAAACAGAGAGGAGGGTCAACAATGGCTTTGTATCTTAGACGAGCAATCAAATTAACAAACACAATAAGAACAACCACCCGACTACTTAGAAGCTCAAATACACAAACCCGCAACATCTCTCACTTTCTCCTTTCCCATAACCAATTAACTCCCCGTTCCCAAAACCTCACTCCTTTTTGTTCATTTGATTTTCATAGAGATTCTCGCCGTGGTTTCGCCAAAGGAAAAAAATCAAGTATTTTTCTATCTCCATCTTTCTGATTTTCTGCTGGGATTTCGTTGTTTTCTTTCATCTTTTCGTGGATTATATGTTAATGGGTTGCTTGTTGTTTTGCTAAAATGAGCTTATATATATATATATATATATATATATTAGAATGAATTGGATTCTTATGAAAACTAAAAGAAATGGGTTATTTCGTAGTGATTTTTCCTTAATTTTGCATTGTCACAGAGGATGATTCTGGTGGGAGTACAATGGAACTTGCTCCTGATATTGGGCCTTCTGTCAAAGCAAGTGCTGCATCACAGATGGATGCAGCAATAGTTGCCTTATCGCGGGACCTAGCCAAATTGAGAACAGGAAGGGCATCTGCAGGTATTCACTATTCATCGACTTCATTTGCATTTTTTTTTTTAATTTGATTGTATTTGTAGTATAATGGTTTGAAGTTAAAACAATTTTGTTGTGTTTGTACAGGAATGCTTGATCATATTATCGTTGAAACTGATGGCGTAAAGATGCAACTGAACCATTTAGCTGTTGTTTCTGTTATTGATTCAAAAACCTTATCGGTGAATCCATATGATCCCAGTGTAAGAGTCCCAAGTCTCTTCTATACCAGATTACAATAATTTGGCCTTGGGGTTTGAGGTTTAGGGTATGTCAAATTACAATAATTTACAACCCGCGTTAGAGAAAACGCTGATGATTTTTTTTTGCAGACTCTCAAAGCATTAGAGAGTGCCATCATTTCATCTCCGTTAGGCTTAAATCCAAAGGTGGATGGTCAACGGTTGATCGCACCTATTCCACCGTAAGTGTTTATGCTGAATATTTTCCATTTGGTTTTATCCGCAATGAGTGTTTCCTATGTTTTTTTCATGCTTTGTTGTTATATATCCGTTGTCCATTTTGCTTTATGATCCCTCAACTGTTTGTTTTGTCATGACCAGATTAACAAAAGAGCATATGCAGGTGAGTTTAGGATTGTCATGCCCTTTTTTTTTCACTTATTTTGTACTTTCATCTATATGCCATTTGCTGCTAAGATATTCTTACATCTACCAGGCTATGTGCAAAGTTGTTGCCAAGTCCTCCGAAGATGTTAAACAAAGCATAAGAAGGGCTCGACAAAAGGTATTGAGTAATATCTCTGATTTTACTTTTATCGGTAGATTTAATGGAAACTAAGTAATTATGAGTTCTAACTAGTGGATGAAACTTTAGAAAATGAAATGTCCAGTTTTGAATGCGAAATCTCTTCTTATGGAAGAAGGTTCTCCTAGCTATGGTCTAGATGTTCGTAATATGGTGATTTTGCATGTATTGCCTGCACTACTTTTTAGTGGATGATCTTTTATAGCATGCTTAAAATATCGATTTTTATTTTATTTTTTAATGTTATACATGGCAAGTTCTAAGTAAATATTTTGCTTGCTTTACAGGCATTGGATACAATAAAGAAAGCGGGTTCTAGTTTTCCCAAGGATGAGGCTAAGAGATTCGAGAAAGAAGTGAGCTTGTTTCATTGCGGTTGAATAACGTGATTGAAGTTGTGGATTAATTTGACTGACCATCTACTGATGTTTGAAAATTGTCTCCAGATTGATGAGTTGACTAAAAAGTTCGTCAAGTCCGCTGATGAATTGTGCAAGGCAAAGGAGAAGGAGATTACTCAAGGCTGAGAAGCAATGTTGTGGTGCTCATACAATCCAACAAAATTTCTTTGCATTGAAAGCTTGGGTGCCTAGTTCAAACTAGTTTTCGACTTGATATATATGGTAACATTTACTGTCGACTTTGATTGATTCAATGGTGAAAGTAAAATTTTATGCTTTTGCCATAAGGTTCAGCTGATGAGTTTTTGGGGCAAACATGAATGACTTTTCATGCACTCTTTCGTCCAAATTCATGGACTATATTGAATGTATTTTAAGCATATAAATTTTAAAAAGATGCAATGAGTTACAACTTTTGAATCCCATGTATTATTATGTTTTTGTTTGTTTGGAAAGAACTAAAGAATATGATTTAGGGATTAATTTTGTTATACATGCACATGAATCTATGTAGTATAAAAGGAGAATTTACCTTGTGGTATGTATAATTTACAAGAATGTTAAATGTTTTGGTATATGAGATATTGATTGAGTAATTGACAAAAGGAGAATATGATCATTGAGAATAGTTAAAGTATCGAACATGGTCATCGATGCCTTTGGGCATCGAATGTGATGCTTTTCACTTGGGATCACCGACGGACTAGGTAAGGGGTGTTACAATGTCTGTTGTTATCTGCTTGGACTGAGGAGATTAATGCATGCTTGTGATTGACACACTCGTATTCATGATTAGAATCAGAGAAATTGAGAGATTGGACCCGAGTCGACCATATCAAATCGGCTCACAAATCATGGTTTTTGGGTCAAGACGAGAGACTTTTATTAGTAATAACCAGTATGCAATCAACTCATAGAGTTGAAGTGAACTAAATATTTTACTTGATTTGAACCATTCCAAATATTCCAGTATACAATCAATTGGTCGTTCTGATTTAAGGGTGGGGTTATAGGGAGAAATGGGCTTTGTATTAAAAAAAATTTATTTTGTGCATCGTACTGTTAAAAGAAAACTAGTTTCATAAAATAGGTCAAATTGTGATTTAGTTCTTTTACTATGTTTAAATTTCAAATTTAGTCCCTGTATTTTAATTTAATTCATCGGCTCCAGCATGGATTTTTCTTAAAGCATCCCTTTCAATACACAAAAAAGAGTTAGAATTATGAGCTGCAAAGAATTCTTTTAAGAAAAATCTAAACATTTTACTAATAATAATTAATTACACAATATTTCAAATTTGAGAACTAAACTTTGTCTATATGAACTATATCTGAAATTTAAGCGTGACCGAAATCATCATTTCACCGAATCCCGTGTGTTTTGGCCTGTTGGTTAGGGCTTTCACTGCCTCAAGTATGGCCTGAATTTGAGTTACTTTAGCCCACTGTTGTAAGAGTTTTACCCTCTTTTTGTAATTCAAAAAAAAAAAAAAAAACCATAAAATCACCTGTAAAGTAAAGTATTCTCAACATTATGTTGGACATAATTGAATTAAAAAATGTTTATTTGGGCCTCGAATAAAAAAAAATTATTTGAACCAGACATCTTTTGAATCTTTGTTTAAACCGGTCCACATGCTAGACGGGCTTGGAAGTACACGAACCGGAAAACGAAATGGAAACCCTAAAGGAAGAATAAGGATGCGGCTATAAAAGCATCAGATTTAGGGTTTTTGCAGGTCTGTGAAGCTCATAGCCACTCTTTTCTTCAAGCGGGTGAGAGAGAAGAAAATCCTAGGAGGCCAAAGATGCCAGCTGGTCACGGTCTACGTTCTCGAACAAGGGATTTGTTCGCCAGACCCTTTAGAAAGAAGGGTTACATTCCCTTGTCTACTTACCTCAGGACCTACAAGATCGGCGACTACGTCGACGTCAAGGTAAACGGTGCCGTTCACAAGGGTATGCCCCACAAGTTCTACCATGGTCGCACTGGTCGAGTTTGGAATGTCACAAAACGTGCCATCGGTGTCGAAGTCAACAAGCAGGTATAAAAATGGCTATTTCTTTCTTTTCATTAAGAAATGAAGGTCTTTTAGTTCTGGGTTTTTTGCTTAATGAGGTTTTGGTGAATGGTGTTCTTGGGTTTTCGAACTTCACTTTGCTTGATGTATTATTTGAGTTATTTTCTGTCTTGCTGAGAATCTCTGTTTTGTTTAATGTTTTCAAATGGAATCTAAGTCTTGCTTCTGAAAATCCAATTAGATTTGTTTCTCAACTTGTATTATACTGTTTTGTTATATGTACTTGTGGCTTCCATTGTTAATATCTTACGTTCTTTTATTGTAAGGTTAGATTTGCTTGCTTATATGGTAGGAATCAGTATAATTGCCCTGATCTATCTTATTGTAGCAGTATAGCATTTGTTTAAATTCAGGATATGTCAGGGTAGTTGTCAGGCTAAGATAATCGAAATTCACTCTTTCAATAAAGATTACTTGCAAATTTCCATCATTGTTTTAATGAATGGGCTTTGATGTAATGCTTAGTGCCTATATTACCTGGACTCGGGGATGAGTGTTGAATATGGTATGCGTATGGCAAGTTATATGAATGATTTGTATGTTGTAGATTGGAAATTTATGTGCTTTGTATTGATATATTTGTGGGCTGCAGGTGGGAAACAGGATTATCAGGAAGAGGATTCATGTACGTGTTGAGCATGTACAGCCTTCGAGGTGCGCTGAGGAATTCAAGCTCAGGAAGGTGAAGAATGATCAACTCAAGGCAGAGGCTAAAGCAAAGGGTGAGGTCATTAGCACAAAGAGGCAGCCAGAAGGGCCTAGACCTGGTTTCATGGTGGATGGTGCTACACTTGAAACTGTTACGCCCATCCCATACGATGTCGTTAATGATCTCAAGGGTGGTTACTAAATCTACTCTGTTTTTTGTTTGCGGTATTGTTTTGGTTTTCCTTTTTTTTTTTGGCAAAACATCAATGGTGAACTGAATTAAACATTTGGAAGTGCTGTTTTCTTTAGTATATTTTGAAGAGGTACTGAATCTTCAGAGATTTTAATGTTATGATATCATTTTAGAGATTATGGATATGCCTATGATAAAGTGTAGTATTTGTTTATGCATTGTGTTTAATATTATCATTTTGTCATAGTCCAATTTAAAACCTTATTACTTTCATAAATTTTCATACAAATTATTTACACTTGTATATCACATAATTTATATTTTTTTGAACTTTAATATCATTATAGGTTCTTATCATATTACAATGCTTAGAATTATTCATAGTTTCTTCTCAACCTTTAAATAGAAGGGCAATGTGCTTCGGCGCATTGGAACTCCCGTCTTCTTGCATTGGCTTACCAATACTAATTAAGCTAAGACTCAATCGGCAATTCAAATTTATACTTCTTTCATTGTTCAGCTTTGCATATTCTACACTTTTTAAGCTAGATAGTTCATAACCATTACATTACATTTGCATTTCAATACCTTTCTCAATATTATTTCAGCTCCTTAAAATACACATTATTTGATTTATGATATAGACTTAACTTCTTTCATTCTTATTACTATTTCCATAAGAAAAATATAATAAAATAAGAGCTTGAAATTAATATTAAAATCAAGAATTTTTATGGGTAAAAATTATAGGTTAGGGGTTTATTTAATCATAAAAATAGTTTAAGGGTTTGTTTAAATAAAGTATGATAGTTTAAGGGCTTTTTTAGTATATCAACCAAAATTATTTTTTAATCACTTTCTTTCATTTCTAGGACCATTGGAAGATACAAATATCAATATTTTAAATACATGCTATATCCATGCCAGATAAAATGAGGTTTATTCCAATTCGGATTAAAAGATCAAAACCCAGCTAAAATCAGCCCTGACTCAATTTACAAATTATTCAATTTAATCCCTTAATCAATCATAAATGTTTTAATTTGAGCGTAAAATCAATCTAAAAATTGATATAATCCTAATATTTCGATTTGGTCCAAAATTCTATCTAAAAATTCATTTTCGGTAAATTTGAAGGCTAAACACACTATAATTTTGGATTTGATTTTGGTGATTTTTTAAAGAATTAAGATCAAATTGATAGATTTTATAAATGCTAAATGGCTAAATTTGTTATTGTGATAATATCACTTTGGTTCTCGACATTCAAATTTTAATTAAATTATTTTTTTAATAGAAAAACTAACTGAATTATTAAAATTTTAATAGCACTAATGTTACAATCCACGTAACATTTTATGTGTGCTTCATTCTCAACCTGGATAATTATTTTAAAATTTTTTAAAATTTATTGAAATTTATAATATTTTTTATAAAATAGACGTGAATTATGATATGAATTTCGATAAAATTTTAATAATTTAGTGAAGTATTTCAACTAGAAAAAAAGAAGAAGAAGTAATTTAGTTGACAATTGAGGACCAAAGTGATTTAAAACAGAAATTAGAGCCAAAGTGAAAATAATAAAAGTTAGGGGTTAAATTGATGATTATGCCAAAAACTCTGTTTCTCTTTCCTAATATAAAGAGATCCGACTAGAAAGAGGAAGGGAACCCAACCAAAGCCACCCTGTTCCTCCGCCACCACCACCACTCCCACCGTCGCAACCACCATTTTCAGCACCCACCGAACCGTCGCTGCGGGTCCCCAAGGAAAATCCGTACAATTTATATGTATATTTTTTAACTGATTACCACTACTAATTTTTATCCTGCAATATTTTTTACATAAATTTTCTCTTTATAAACATAGTCTTTCCTTTCTAACTTCCTCTGTAAAACCCTAATTATTATTATTAGATTGCCTCTTCCCCCTTTTCTTTCTTTCTCTCAAAAGTCCCAATTTTTTTTTGTTCATTCTTTTCAAAACCCTAAATCTTGTTTCAAGATCTGGTGTTAGCTTTCCTTGTTATATCTTCGAGATTAAATTTAGAGGTTTTTTAGGGTTTGCTTTAATTGGAAAAGAGAGGGCGATTTTAGGTCAAGGCTGGCGGGTTTTTGGCTCAAGTAAATGGCGGATCCGCCTGGACTCTGCCCTGATAGGATTGCTAATCATTTCAAGGACATTTCTTGTTCTGCTGCTGCTTTTAGTGTGGGATTGGATTTGATAGGTTTACAAAGAGGTGACCGTTGCGAACTGTAACAAACAAAGGAAGCCGGAGAAGTAAAGCATGCTGAGCGTGCTACGGGTGCACCTCCCTTCTGATATACCAATTGTTGGCTGCGAGCTCTCGCCTTACGTGCTCTTACGCCGACCAGACAAGACCGTTACTACTGATGATGTGCCTGAGTCCGCCCCTCTTGATGGTCACTTCTTGAGGTACAAGTGGTAAGTGTTTTTAAATCCATCAAAGTATTTTTTTTTTTTGCTGTTTTGTTGATTTCTTAGCTTATATGATTTGCATTTTTAGTTAATATGTGAACTTTTGAAATTAATAGTTAAAGTTCTCTTCTTCTTCTTCTTTTTTTCTTTTGGCATTAATATTTAATTTTTTTTGTGGTTTTTGTATTTCAATTACGTGTCGTGTTGGCCAATTGAATTTTGAGGTATTGTTTTTGGGTGTCATATTATTTTATTGGTCTTTTAGTAAATATGTGGATGCTTGCTGTTGGTTTTAAGTGTCTGCAGTAAGAAAAATTCTCAGGTTTTGTGTTTTATCAGATCATGGGTTTGGGTTAGTTTCTTGGGTGTGGTATTATTTGATTGTTTTTGTAAATAAGTATACATACACATAAGGGGATGCTTGGAATTGAGTTTTATAAGTTCCTTCCCCCTTTTGAATTTTGAGTTATTGTCTTTTGTTATTACCCGATGTGCTAGGTTTATTATGTGATTGCTTTTGATTTATTGCCATCCGCTTTTTGTTACTCCATGTGCTAGGTTTATCATGTGATTGCTTTTGATGTGTTGTAATATGTCTTTTGTTACTCTATATGCTAGATTTATCATTATGTCTAATCATGTCATTTTTGCAATTTTTAGAAGGCGTAAGAAGTTTATTGATTCTGGTTATGCTGTTGAGTTTTGCAACATTTTGTTTGGGTTCACTTGGATTTATTTTACACCGCTTCTTTAGTTGCAAGAGTCGAAGTGTTTTCAAATCTTTTTTGTTATTTGCTGACCTGACACTATGAGTTAGGATGTTCCATCCTGCCACCTTGCATTATTGTTATTATTAGAAACTCATTAATAGGTGATAGAAAGTTGTAGTTGTTTCTATATCATTTCTTTTATTACAAAAGGACCTTAAAACTTTCTTCTTTGGTTTTGACATCAGTTAGTTTTTGCAATATAATAAAAGATGATTACTAAATATGAAGCTGAATTGTTGGATTACTCAGTCCTTGAAGGGCATTTATATCTATTCATGTTAAAGAGAAAAATCTTTAACTGCTATGGGTTACTATCTCTGTGGAGGACTAATATATGCTTTGGATGCCTTATAGTTTTACTGAACTTTGAGATAGGAGATACTATGCTTTGTTATTTTAGATTTCTCTGGATTTTCATATTGGAGAAGAGATATTTATCTGTATCATGTTCCTTAAGTTGATCTTTCATTAGATTGTGTTCTGTTTGTGGGATTAGGTTGAAATTTATGTAGCATGTCGATGGTTTGAAAATTTATATATTATCTGTCTAATAGGTGTTGCTCTTTTCTCGGAGATGTTTTGCAGGTATCGCATACAAAGTGATAGGAAAGTTGCTGTCTGTAGTGTACATCCCTCTGAGCAAGCCACGCTGCAGTGCCTAGGTTGCGTGAAGGCAAAGATACCTGTTGCTAAAAGTTACCATTGTTCTCCAAAGTGCTTTTCAGATGCATGGCAGCATCATCGAGTCCTTCATGACCGTGCTGCAAGTGCTGTAAACGAAAATGGAAATGAAGAGGAAGAGATATTTGGCCGTTTCAATAGCACTGGGTCTGGAGTTATTAGTGCTAGTTTAACCGGTTCAGCATCAAGCACTAGCTTGACAAATGGTTCAACACCTCTGTATCCTACTGCAGTTACCCAAAGGAGTGGTGGTGAAACCTGGTTTGAAGTTGGACGCTCTAAAACATATACCCCAACTACAGATGATATCGGTCATGTTCTCAAGTTTGAGTGTGTTGTCATTGATGCAGAAACGAAACTACCTGTGGGACATCCCAGTACTCTTTTGACATCTCGTGTTATTCCAGCACCTTCCCCTAGTCCTCGGTGCTTGATCTCAGTAGGCAGAGCTGATATGATGGGACAACTAGATTCAGATGGTCGCCTTTCATCCTCTGGAACTTTTACTGTTCTCTCATACAACATTTTGTCCGACTCATATGCCAGCAGCGAGTTATACAGTTATTGCCCTTCGTGGGCTCTTTCTTGGCCATATCGCAGACAAAACCTGTTGCGGGAAATAGTTGGTTATCGTGCAGACATTGTTTGTCTTCAAGAGGTGATACTTCAGTATTGTTTGATGATAGTTTTATCAGAACTGTTTTGAACTGAAACACATCTTTGTAGTTTAGTGCTTGGCAAAAACTGTGTTTCATATTTACTATTAAATTTTGGGTGGAAAGATCTAATATGGTGCAGTTTCATTTTCTTAATTTAGATGGTGTTTTATACTCAACTATAATCTTTTTGTTTAATTTTCCTTTTAGATGAAAAGTGTGTTTATATCTATTTTTGTTAACAAAGGATACAGTTTTTAGAAAAAAACAAAGGGATTGTAGTTAAATGAGAAATTCTGGATGCTGGAATTTCTTATTGATAGATACACTCATATTTAGCAAGAAGTCATCTACAGTCTTCGGGCATCCAGGTGAATATAGAGTGTGCCTCAATATGAACTATTGTCATCTTTTCAGGTGCAATGTGACCATTTTGATGAATTTTTTGCTCCTGAGCTGGACAAACATGGATATCAAGCTTTATACAAGAGGAAGACAAATGAGGTTGCTTAAGAATTCCTTGATTCTCATCTCACTAATTTAGTGATATTACTCTTCTGTTTGTAGTTGATATCGTTTATGATGCAGGTTTACAGTGGAAATATCCATACAATTGACGGCTGTGCCACATTTTTCCGTAGAGATAGATTTTCCCATGTCAAAAAATATGAGGTTCGTAAGTATTTGTAATGTGGTATATGGGTTTTTACATGTGTTTTTGTGCTAAAGCAAGTGATGTCTTTTGCAGGTTGAATTTAATAAGGCTGCTCAATCCTTGACTGAAGTTGCAGTTCAAACTACTCAGAAGAAAGCTGCTTTAAATCGATTGGTTAAGGTAATAAATATTTATAGCTAACTTGGATATATCCGTTCTCATATGTTGTATATTCCTCTAATGATATCTTGTAAATCCTTCTTTGTCTACAGGATAATGTTGCACTTATTGTGGTTTTAGAAGCAAAGTTTACTAATCAAGGAGCTGACAATCCTGGGAAGCGTCAGCTTCTTTGTGTGGTAAGAATTATTACTTTATTCTTCTATGCTAAATTTTCCTTGCTTTCTCCAGTACTGTCTGTACTGTGCATGATTTCACTTTCATGCCTTACTTATGATCAGAACATGATACCATATTGCTAGTGGTGATTGTTATCTTTTTATCAGTTTTAGCGGGCCATTGGCAAGTTGAACATGATTTAATCATGTTGCAGCTATTTTGCTGTAAGATAAAGGATGTTGGGGTTATTTAGCCTTGTACTTTTGAATCCATTTAGTTTCCTGTTTCCATCCTATATCATCTACAAAGGATTTAATTAGCAAGTTTAGCACAGCCTGTTGCATATGTTGCAAGAGGAGCAGCAGTTTCTGAGTCTAAAGTAGCCTGTCTGGTTTTATAGAACTGAAATTACCTAATTTGTTTCTATGTTATCCCGTCAATTGGTTTGATTAGCAGGTTAGTTCAACTTCATCACTTCATATAGACCGTATAAAGGTGTAAATAATTCTGTGCACTGCAGCTGGCGGGCTGTGATGCCGAAAACAGTTGTAATGCACTGAAATTGGCTAATTAGTATCTATATTTGAATAATAGGATTTTTGATCTTTCACTTGATTGATATAATAGGCTTGTGCATAATAGTTACTCTAGCAATTAAATGTATCAGTATCCTAAGAAACTTTCCATACTTTATTATTACTGAATCCGTACACAATTAGATTGATTCAACTATTGTAAGATCTCTCTCTCATATTTGGTTCTTTTCGTCCTATCTTCATGCTCCTTTGAACTTTTATTTTTCTCAGACGTGGCATTGAAATGTTTTAATATATTAATCCCTTCTGGAAGTCAGGCTACTATTCTGTACATTCATGAAAGTAAACTCATCTAAGTTACTACATCTACTTGTTTATTTATATTTTTTTGCAACCTTTTTATTTTTGTAATTTCCAACTGCATCATGTAACTGTTCCCACTGTTCCTGGTTTTGGGATACAGGCAAACACACATGTAAATGTTCAACAAGAGCTAAAGGATGTCAAAATCTGGCAGGTTCTGATTTTTCTTCATGTATATAATTATTTATGCATGCACGTTTCCATAATCCGAATAATTGCTGACTCTGTTTTTCTAATGTTAAATCAGGTGCATACTCTCTTAAAGGGGTTGGAGAAAATAGCTGCAAGTGCAGACATTCCAATGTTGGTGTGTGGGGATTTTAATTCTGTTCCTGGAAGGTAACTCTGCTATTCTTTACATTATATTAGATTATTTAGTGCTTCAGATCAGTTACACAATGCTAGATCAGTAGATGTTTATTGCTTCAGAACAGTCACAGAATGTTAGATTGTTTATTGCATCAAATCCATCTTATTCACATTAGACTTTTGCTGAATTAAATGTAGTGTTGAATTTTGTCCAGTGCTCCCCATTCACTTCTTGCTATGGGAAAGGTGGATCCACTGCATCCGGATTTATTGGTCGATCCACTTGCAATTTTGCGTCCTCACAGCAAGTTGACTCATCAATTACCACTGGTAAACTTTCTTACATTAATGAACTGCTTTAAGCAGTTTCTTATGTTTTTACCCTATCATCCATATAACAATGTTTTAATGGGGTTTTAAGAAAACAGTGGAGACAGTCTTTAGTTGAAATGGGGCTGGGGTTCTATATATAATTCAGGGGTTATGTTTGACTAAGTAAGGTTTTCAAACAGGTTAGTGCTTACTCAGCCTTCCTAAGAGGAGTTGATCTTGGTTTGGAACAACAAAGAAGAAGGATGGACCCAGCAACTAATGAACCTTTATTCACAAATTGCACAAGAGATTTTATCGGCACCCTAGATTACATATTTTACACCAGTAAGTTAATTCCTGAATGCCTTTCTCTTAGATGTTTGATGTTGCTATTAGTAATTTCTGTTGCTTATGAGTACTTGGCTTCTACTTTCAGCGGACTCTTTAACGGTGGAGTCATTATTGGAACTCTTGGACGAAGATAGCTTAAGGAAAGACACAGCCCTTCCTTCCCCGGAGTGGTCCTCTGATCATATAGCTTTGTTAGCTGAATTTCGATGCGTGCCGAGGACTAGACACTAACACTATTAGGTATGCTGTTACCACCCTTGATTTATTAAATGGGACACAGCAATATGCAGCTGTGCCTGTCTCTATTCATCAACATCTCCTAAAGGATTTGTTTGCATAATAACAAGCTGCTGCATGTTGTTTAGGTCTCGGAGATGACCAAGAAAATGGCGGAGAGCAGCCGATGGATACACAGATAAGTTATATATATTTGTGTGAAATGGCAGTCATGCTCCCTGTGTTTTAAGGTATCTCTACAAGGGATCTCATTGCTGTGATCATATGTTACATTACACCTTTGTTTCATAGAAAAATCATTATGGTCCCTTTTTTTTCTCGTTTCTTTTTCTTTGTTTTTCCAATAGAAATGTCCACTCAGTGTCCTCTGTACTTTAAAGATCTCTGCAAAAGAAAAAAAAAGCAAGCTGTTCTCCATTCTTCTTAAGTTCCAATTTTCATTTTGGTCTCCAAGGAATAATATTCTCTATTTATTGCTTTATATGTTATCTCTTTTTTACATTATTTGTGAGAAAATTTGATGGAAAAGAGTTTTAGAAAATCTCCATATCAAGTTTCTTCTGGGAATGTTAATCCAAATACTGAGCTTATTTGCACAAGAATACCAAGAGGGACTACTTGAGGAACGGAAGAACACCCCTCATAAGATCCTACTCCACTATCCAGGGTTTTTACTCTTTTTTTCTCTTTTGGAAGTACAAAAAAAAAAAAAAAAAAATAGGGAAAGAA
This sequence comes from Gossypium longicalyx, assembly GCA_025698465.1. Classification (NCBI taxonomy): domain Eukaryota; kingdom Viridiplantae; phylum Streptophyta; class Magnoliopsida; order Malvales; family Malvaceae; genus Gossypium; species Gossypium longicalyx. The sequence continues at coordinate 3,778,097 of CM046995.1, read as the reverse complement.
AGAACCATTATTGGTTCTAATTGTTCAAAAATTAAATAGATTCTTGTATGTTTTTCTTATATAGAATAAATTATTTATTATGTTTTTTTTTTTTGCTAAGCTACTTTTTATGTATAATATGTGAAAAATGTAATCTATAATATATAAAAGCACTGACTTTTTTCTCTTCTATTTTTGGGTAATTAGGCAAATATGTCGATTTTGAAATGTATTAAGGGTTTTAGGTCGTTTTCTCAAAATTCATGGAAATAGACCATTTTTAGAAAGAAAAAATGAAAACGTTTCTTGCTAGGAGCAGTTTTGTCCCAGCTAAGTGTGTTCCTTATAATGCAATTTTTAAAATCGTGTCCCAAAATAACTCTAAACCATAGCTTTAACCTTAACACTTGTGAATTTTGGGACAAAAGGATAAAATTGATACATTCTGTCGAAACCATCTCTCGAAATTTTAAATTTAATGAAAAACGGGGGAATTGACTTTTTGAAAAACGGAAATAGAGTTGTCACCAACCTTTTTTTGTTTAAGTGTGATCGGATCACTTAGAAATTTGATTATTTTAATAAAATATTTTTTTTTACTAAAATAACGATTTTGGTCTACGTAAATATGAGAAAACAGGTTCGGGAATCGGTTACGTATGAGGAAGGATTAGCACCCTCATTATGCCCAACGTTGGTACCAAATCGATTAAATATTGTCCTTATGTCTGAAATTTAAAAATGTTTTTGAAATGTGGTTCCTTTTAATAACACTTGAATAACTCGAGTTGGTCGTCAAAGTTATTTTGCTTAAGTGGAATATAGCATCACATCCAGCACGATAGGACACGGTCCTTTATACCCTCGAAAACACGATAAATTTTGACTTTCAAAAGTTTATAAGTTGAAAGTTACAAAATGATGCCCAATTGTTTAGTCCAACGAAAAAACCGAAACTCAGCACAGTATGGCACGATTCCTCGCATTTCTAGACATCGAACATTGCCCCCTTTTTTTTAGTTTAGAAAATATGTGTGAAATTTTAAAGGGATATCCGATTATTTTTAACAAACGGGAAATTGCAACCCAGCACGATAGGGCACATTCCCCTAATTGCCAAACATCGAACCTTGCCTTTGTTTTAAGGAATTTTCAATGTACAAATGAAATTTCAAAGGAACATTTGATTATTTAGGCCAACAGAAAATCGAAACCCAGCACAGTTGGGCACGATTCCTTGAGTTCCCAAACATCAACTATTATCTTTGTTTTAGTGAAGTTTCAAATAAACAATTGTCGAACTAGCTCAAAACGTGTTAGTTTTACTTGGAATGAGATGGAATAATACAGCACGAATATAATATTATACAAGCAAATAACAATAATGAAAATACGAGTAAACGAATTATAACACACACAATGTCAATAATCACATAACATATATCACTTAAATTCCGATATTAACAATCAAAGAAGACGAAATAAATAATATAAAGCAGCTTCAAGTAAATAATGGTTTAAAATAAATAATGTATAAGAACAATTCAAAACGAATAAAAAAGGTTTGAAATAAATAATATATATAAAAAGCTTAAAGTAAATAGTAGTAAAAAAGTTTGGAATGAACGATATGTAAAAAAACTTTAAATAAATAACATGTAAAACAGCTTAAGCTACATAATATATATAAACTTAATATGTAAAAGTTTAAAATAACTAATATGTACATAAAAACATAAAATAAGTAATACACAAAATAATTTAAGATTAGTTTATATGATTTTAAAATAAATAACAAACATGAAAGTTTGAGATAAATCAAAAAGATGAAATAGCTAAAACAAACAATATATAAGTTAGTAATGAAAAAAAAAAGAATTTTAAAATAAATATCAAAAAGAAGAAGATTAAAGTAAGCATATACGAAATAATATACATGACAGAATAACAAATCAATATATAATAAAATAATATATGCATGAAATAATCTTAAATAACAAAGAAATAATAAAACATATTTTCCAAAGAATAAACTATATACGTTATAAATTTACAAGGAAATACAAATAATAGATTTAAAAGAGATTATATATGTAAAATAACATGGAACTAATAACGTGTATAAAGTAAAACTAATTTTGTCATAAATAATATATGTATTAATATAAGACTAATTTAAATTAAATATTATACAAAATTTTAAAAACAATATGATATACAAGGTAATTTTAAAATAATAGTTTTATAATTAAATAATAATAATTAATTATTAAAGTAATTTAAAATGTATATAAAAAAAATAAAAGATGAATGCTAAACGAATAAAAAAAATGAATTATACCAATTAAAATAAAAAACTTAATTGAAATAAAAGCAAATTAAAAGAGATGATTAACAAATAGAATAAACCATTGAAAGGACCAAAGCGCAAGGCGCTCAAATGGCCAAGGGTTAAAATGCAAATGGTCCCAATTCCAAAACGAAACGCTTAAGCGTGGACTAAATTGGAGTGGCGCGCAAAGTTCAGGGCAAAGATGAAAGAAATGGAATAAGATTAAATTAAAATTGGTGCAAATGGGAGGGACTGTCCGCATAAATTACCCCTTCAAGATGGAAATGCGTAATTCCAGCCCAATGAGCAGGTCAACACGCAGGTTTCCACCCTCTTAATTGCACCACTCTAAATTTAATAGTTTTTATTATACATTTATATTTTAAAAGTTTACAAAACCATTTTTCTAAGCAAAAACCTCCCAAATTCCTAGCCCTTTCAACTAAGGTTTCAGTTAATAACCTTGCAGCAGCCAAACCACCACCGAATCCGGTGGCCGACAGCGCAGACGATGACTTGAACCTACCAACGATGGAGAACTTTCAGCCTTGAGATCTCTTTCCAACTTCGATTGCAACGAAGTGAGAAGAACCTTTGGTATATTTGCAAGGTAAGGCTCTCCTCTCTTTTTTTTTTTAAAACAAAATTGATTTCTTTGTATTTGATTTGCCCTCCCCTTTATTCATTTTTTATGCTGTAGATAAATCAAAGAAAGCAGAAATTAAATCGAAAGAAAAACGAGATTAAGATCACCTTGTGGAGACTTTTCTCTTTTCAAGCTTTTCTGTATTTATTCTTTCTGTTGTGTCTCCCTCTGTTTTTTTTTTGTAACCTTTACAGAGATTAAAAACTATGGCTTTATAGCCGGAAAGAAAAGAAAAACCAAAATTAAAAATACAATTTTCATTTCTTTCCCTTTGCCGTTCTGCTATCGTTCCTTTTTTGTTTGTATTTGCTGTCGTTTGTTCTCTTTCGCAGGTACGGGGCGACGTGGAGGCGTACGGGGCTGTGCTGGCACGGGTACGGAGGTAGCTGGGCTGCTGCGAGGCTGTGTGATTGGGGCTGCGGCGCAAAGGGAGACCCTAGGGTTTCTGCCGAAATTTCATTGGTGTTTTGGGCTTGGGATATTTTGGGCTGTTTGGGTTAGTTGGGTTAGGTTTAGGTTTGGGCTTTGGTATTGGACTTCAATGTTTGCAAAAGGGACATTGGATTTATTATATTTTTTTGTATTTTGGTAGGCCCGGGCTAAAATTGGGCACTACACATTCCATCCAATTTTTCCCGTGGCAGAAAATAATGTTATTTTTAAAAACTTTTTAAAAAAATATTTTTTGTTAGAAGAGTTTTTTTATTTGTCATGTTCATTTTTTTCCAACAAAACTATGTTTCATATCCGGTGGTAAAGGTTTCCATATGATATATTTGATGCCAAAGGCGACATGGATGTCAAGGCGATGTTTGATAGGCATTGCCTTAGTGAAGATGCTACACTAGAGTTGTATGTTAATTTTGTTAATGGACCGAGTTTGACAACAGTTGTAAATACTAGTATTGTACTTCATGTGGACGACAAGCAATACATTGCTCGTATTTATGGTCTCGATGAAGTAATGGTAGGTGAATCAGTATAATTTGAAGAGGGTACTATAGGCATTGCCCTAAATTTGGAATCAAATAATGTTGGTGTTGTATTAATGGGTGACAGTTCAATGATACGAAAGGGAAGTTCTGTAAAACCAACAGGAAAAATTGCTCAGATACTAGTGAGTGAGGCAAATTTGGGTCATGCAGGAACAGGAAGCAAAAAGTCTAACAACACGATTGTGCGATGATTTCACAACGTTGTTACAAAGCTCTTATCAAGAAATGCTGGAATCATCTAGATTTTATTACATATACACCTCCATATCACATGCTTAATGTCGACCTTGATGTTGAAAGTGGGTTAGAATTTCCAAAACTTCCTCATAAAAGATCAGACCATGCGAGTTCTTTTTCAAATTTCGGTGATTTACAAGTTGAAATGGAGTTCTCCTCCAAAGATGCTTTAGTTGTTGTATTGAAGTAGTATAGCATAAAGCATAAGGTAAAATTCCATGTTATAAAATTTCAAGCCGAAAAGTATGAGGCCAAGTGTGTAATGCGTAACAGTAGATGCATGGAAAATTATGACATCTATGAGAGAGAATTCAAGGTTTTGGACAATAAGAAATATGACGTTCCATATACTTGTGTTGTTGCAGGTGCGCCATAAGATTATCCAAAATTGAATTTTGACTTGATCTCTGACATTGGCTTACATATTTTGAAATACTTGTGTTGTTGCAGTTATGTTACAAGATAATCCAAATTTGGATTATGACATGATCTTTGACATTATCTTACCTACGGTGAAAGTGAGTCTTAGGACTTCGGTGTTGGTTTTGATTGTCAATATTCGTAGTCAATACGATTACACCCTGTCGTACTATAAGGCATGGGTTGCAAAATAGAATGCTATTGAAAAGATGTATAACGAATGGGATAAATTGTATAATGATTTTTAGAAATGATGTAAGGTACTGAATCAGTACGTACCAGGTACCGTCGTGATCTGCAAATGAAACTTGTGTATCATGGCAATCGAATGGGCAAAGCGAAAGGAATTTTCCATTTTTTTTTACATTCATGCATTGAATCATTCTTGTACTATAAGTCATTAGTACAAATTGACGACACATTCATGTACAGGAGATATCAACATCACTTGTTGTTGGCTGTTGCAAAGGATGATAATCGGAAAATCTTGCCAATAGCTTTTGCAATTGTTGAAAAAGAAGTCGCTGATGATTGAGATTTCTTCTTGACTAACTTGAGAAAGCATTTTGTGTCGCAACCCAATATATGCATAATTTATGATAGGGCACTCGGAACACAAGCTGCAATTGATCAACGTGAAAGCCTATGGGATCGTGCACAACATAAGTCGTCTAATTACTTGGGCCAATTTGGTAAGGATGTTGAGCAGCGGCATGCTATTAACATGTGTACATATTAAATATTATTTTTATATCATTTTTTAATATATACATTGTTTGCATCGATGAATTACTCTTTATTTTCTTCGACAAGGTATAAGCTCGTCCAACATCGGTTCTATGAAATGTTGGAGAACTTCCAGACTATAAACTTGCACAGTGAGAATTACCTCGATGGGATACCCAAAGAACAGTTGCAAACTCCTTACTCAAATCGATCGCTGAGTCCGAGCTATGGGATGCCACATTTGTTGCTAAAGAAACTACCGACGAAAACATTGAAAATAAATCAATTAAACATGCATCCATTTCATAAAATCATTCATTTCATAATAAACTTTTCAAGGTTAAATCTAGCTTACAAGGACTTGAATGTTAATTCGACATGAAAAAGGGCCACGCTATAAAATTTCAAAACTTTGAAATAGGTATCGCTACATCCTTATAAGTACTGATACTTTCTATAAGTACTAATATCAATTTGTGAATCTATTTATTTTGTAAAATCCAAACCAAAGTCATATGTATCGATACCCTAATAAAAGGTATCGATACTTTAGTTTGATATCGATATCAAATTGGTATTGTGTTTGTTTCAAAACCTGATTGAAAATTTTAAGTATCAATACTTTTGCCAAGGTATGGATACTTCAATCCCAAAATGTCAAAATCTTTCATTTTATGCCCATTTCATGCTTAACTAACTTTGCATTCAAATGGTGCCTTAGGCACACTTAAAAACTTGCACTAAAATTACATACCATCTCATCACATTCAATCAAGTCTGAACACTAAATGTAACATGTCCACAACTTTGACACAAAAAATTAGCAACACCAATTGCTTAATTGCAATTCACCTGACATTCATATACCAATACAAATCGCCATATTTTCATCCCAATATGCATCAAACCATACAATTAAATTTCTTACCAATACTTCAACATTAAACCAAAACACCTTCATTCTACCATTTTCAAACCAACCAACTTCCATACATTAATATAAACTTTAAACATACCATTTCTAAGATGAACTCTCTCAACTAATCACAATTGTATATTCATTCCATACTATTATCATTGTCATATTAAATGACTACCAAAATATGCCATTAAAGTGATGCATGAAACTTTTAACAAACCCACTATTCTATTCATATATCCATATAACCATTACCAACCTAAAATAAAGCATTCATTAAGGTTCAAATCAAAACCACATCCAAAATAAATACATATATTAACCCTATATACATGTCACATAATCGGAGGTAAAACATTCAAAGACTATCGAATCAAAGGTTAGATAGTGTAATCTTTGAGTTGATCTGACTGACAAGTTTTGCAAACCGAATCTACAAAGAAAAAAAGTAAAGGGGTAAGCATACTGAATGCTTAGTAAGTCCATATAAAAATAACTTAACATATCTTGACATTTCAACTAGTTTAAGTAATTGAAATACAATTGTACAAAACATGGAATTCGTTTGGCATCCTTATGCATACATATACAACTTCACAAAATCTCTAATAGGTTAGTCCATTAATACAACAAGATTATAGTATTCAATTCATATACAAGTACAACCATGCCATTTTGTATCATGTTATTCAACTTTGCTCATTTTGTAAACATATCAATCTAATAACTTGATACAATTTAGTCTGACATAGCATTTTACATTAATAAGGTGAGTTCAACATATAACAGAGTAATATAGCATTATAAATGTAATATACTATTCAATATATTACAATACACATAAACTCAAAAATATAATACCATTTGTATCATTTATTCATCATATAACCATTTGAGCATGAGACTTATATCATTTCACTATCATTTCTCTTTTCCATTAATCTAGTAGCCCAATGAACTATAATAAATAGATTCGAATACACGGGTAACTACACCATACCAAGTTGCTCGTCAGAGTAGTAACTACACCACATCAGGACACCGAAGTGCAAAGCTCGTAGGCATCATAAAATCAGTAACAATACATCCCTCCACCACACCAGTATAACTCAGTAATCTGCAAAAAATTTTGGATTTCGGTATAATCAATAATATCTCTCTATCATCACATATATCTCGTACAATACGTAAATAACCCAATTGGCATGCCAATTGTATCCTATCCTTTAATACATTCACTCAGGCACTTTTACCATAAATAATTCATTCAGTTAACTGTAATGTAGTCAAAACACATATCATTCAAGTATATCAACATTCCATATCCATTCAATACATCGTATTCATTCATAATAATATTTCCCATACTTTATGGTTTAGTCCATAGATGCCAAAATCATCAAATTATATTTAACTCTACTAAAAGACATTACAATATAGATCAATCATAACATAAACAATGTAGTAAGTTCCATGTGAACTTACCTGGCAAAAACAACAACAAACAAGGTGTCAGGGACTAATCTGTATTTTTTTTCGCAATTATCCTCCGATTAATTCAATTCCCAATCTATAATAATTTATTTTAATTTATCAATTCCAAACATCTTATAATAGTCTATTATAAACATATATCAATTCAGTTTCATTTTTCATATTCCCCTAATTTTTTTGCATTTATTCAATTTAGTCCTTAAAACCAAAATAGTCATAAATTTCAAATTTAAGCCTCGATTTTGAAACCAATCTCAATTCCATCCTTCTACAACCCCATATTGTTTATAGTTATATAAATTTATCATCAATTTTGAAATATTTACACTTTAGTCCCTATATTAAAAACTAACAATTTTTACTTTACAAAATAGCCTTTTTTTTTTCATTGCTTCCAATCTAACCATTTAACACCGAGAACCTAAAGAATTCAACATTGAAAATTTTTAGAAACTATAACAGTTTAGAAAAATGACATACGAGTTAGCTAAGTCGAGCTACAATGATCACAAAAATATAAAAATCACAATAAATTGACTAAAATGAACATACCATGCAAGGAATTAAAGTTGGCCGAAATTATAGGTTTTTTAGCTATGGAGAAACGGTTCTCGTTCCTTCCACTTTGTTTGTTTTATTTTGTTTTACATTTTAACATTTTAATTATAAATTCTAGTAAAATTAATGCCAAAAATGTGTTCTAACCGTCCACTATATTATACTATGGCCTAATTTCCACTTAAACCTTAGTTTAATTACTAAATAATCCCTTTAACAAATAAAAATTGTATACCAATTAACTTTTATCATTTTTACGATTTAGTTATTGTACCTTAATTAGTCACTAATTCAACAAAATTACCCATCCAAAATTCAATTCACCTATATAATAACTCCGTAAATATTTAATAAAAGTATTTAGGAGCTCGGTTTATGGAAATGAGGTCCTGATACCTCATTTTTTAACACCACTAACTTTAAGGTTGTTACATTTGTATCTCAGTTAACTATCCGTTCAATAAAATTACTAGATCAAAATTTAATATAACACCATAATAGACTCATAAATATTAAATAATAATATTTATGAACCCCATCATTTAAAAATAGGGTTCCAAAACCACCGTTCTCGGTACCACTAAAAAACGAGTTGTTACAACAGTGGACTCAATCATATGATGGATGTCTATAATATGAGCACATGACAACAAACCTAGTGGAATGCATAAATGTTGTATTGACGGGATGTGTCATTTTTTGATAACCTAAGTCATCAAAAAAACATATTGTTACTTATCAACCTTGTTTCCAAAGCAAGTAGAAAAATATGTTAGACAGATAAAGGGCGGCTACATTTGGTGCAAAAAAGTGATGAAAAATATTACAAAAAATGCAAAAAGAGCAAACTCTATGTCTACAGTGTGTCACTCGTATCCAAATCAAATATTTTGGGTTGCACAGTTCCGTAGACCCGACAAAGGTATTACCGAGAGATCGTACCGTGTATACTTGAGACAGAGGATATACGACTGTGGGATATTTCAAGCACTTTGTATTCCATGCGTACATGTAATTGTTGTATGTGCCTCGACAGATCTGAATTGCATGAGCTATGTTGATGAAGTGTACAAACTAAAATGCATATATAAAGTATGAAAATCTGAATTCCCACCCGTCCCAAATGAAAGTATGTGGTCACCTATTTCAAGCGTTCCATTCGAGTTGCTATCAGATATTACATTGCATCGCAAGACAAAAGATCAACCGAATTCTAGTCAGATACATAACAATATGGATATTTGAGAGAAGATAAACCAACCAAGGTTATGTAATTATCGTAGGAACCTTAAGCATAGTAAGACAACATGTCCACACTTGGAGGGAACATTGAGGAGATGATCGAATTAAAAAATTTATTCATTTTTTCGTAAATTGTAAATAAGTATATTATTGATATAAAAATACAACAAAAATAATTTTTTTCATTTTTCGTAAATTATAAATAAGTATATTATTGATGTAAAAAATAAACAAACACTTTTTTGATAAAATGTGAATAAGTATATTATGGATGGAAATTTTTAATACACACTTAATGATGATTTACATGAGAAAAATTTAAATTTCAAAAATCATCTTCGTCGTCAGCCCATATGTGTGCCATAACCCGATGGGTGTTGATTACGAGGAGAATTTCATCGTGGTTGGGCTTTCGACTCATCATCTTTATCACCTCCATCTCCACCTCCATCTTGATTTTAATCTTCATCTCGAATATTGTCTTCATCTTCATCTTGTTATTTCGTGCTAGAATGCTGTTGCATCCTAGGTTCCCATCATATATTGTCGATGGTATTAATAGATGGTTGCGAATATGACCAACCTCTGAAGAACAGTAATGTTAGGGGTGTTTATGACACTATCGATGGAGAAGTATATGGTTTCGAATAACCCTATTGTAGATAGAATGTTAGAATTGTAGGCGATGGCGAATACATTGATGTTGTTGACGGTAGTGGATAGAATGCTTCTGGGGATGGAGGTGGTGCAAAAAATATTCTTGGAGAAGGTGTTGATGTATGGTACGGTGGTGCATAATTTTGTGTTTGTGTAAAAAATATAAGGTTAATAAAAGCACTAGAAAAATATGAATCATACTAACTGAGAGGTGGTGCACTCATTAGTATAGTATTTGGGGTTAGAGCTTATGATGATGAACTCGACGCATGTACTCCCAGTTGCAGCCTCATGTGAGGTCGTGTTGGCCTTCTACGATGAATTTGTTTACTCCTTTCCGCCTCCGGCAATAGATATAGCTTACCATGAAGTTTAAACCAAGTTATGTAATTGGAAGAGGTTCTCAAATCCGGTGAGACAATTGGTTCGCGCATAGGTATGAAATTGTACCTATGTTCCCAAATGTAGATATATTTGGATGGAATTTAGGTCAATCTTCATCGGTTCTCCCTTACAAGTCGATCTTGTGAAGTTCATCAAGCTCTTGAGGTGACGGTAAAATACTTTGCATAAACTCAAACTAGTACACCACTCAATCAAATTTGTGCATCTCAACCGTTGCAAACACTATCAATGGCATTTTTACGTGCCAGATATTGCAATTCGTAAAAAAATCAGTTGGGACGCATTCTTGAATTTTCTATTCAAAGTATTGCATCCATTCAAACTACAATACAATATTATAAATTTTAATATATACCTAATATTAAATTTCAAATCCTTACGTAAATGTTATATAATTAAAATTTTCAAAAACTAGCATCGGCTTCTGATCGTTGATCTAACAATAGTCGAATATCTTTGAGCTCATTCGGTACCCACATGACTCACGTCATTATTCCACCTATTCAAATAATATGTTATTTCACAAATATACTAATGGAAAAAAATATGATAATTATATTATTAAATTAATCTTACCTTATTACGAGTGGGAATTGATAAGGGAAGTTTACTCAATGACGTAAAAAAGATAGGAAGTACCATGCTCATGACTGAAGGAGTATGCAACCATTGATTTTAATTTTTTGTGCTTTCGTTGCTCGACTCATCTCTCAATACAATATCGCCAACACTGTTAATTCCCAACTGAGTCACCCGACTTCATTTATGTTGACTAGTTGTAGGAGCCACCTTAAAAGTATCAGATTTCGAGATTTATCTAGCATTAGAAAACCCTCAATTAACCTCAATATGAATGCTCATGCGAATTATTGTCTTTCAACCGCACTAGAGGAGTTGTCAAGATATGATAAATTGTCTTTTAATTATTCCATTTCTGTTTGACTACCACTAAACTTGTACGACACCTTGCCTAATAGTTGGTAGCAAATTGTGCTTCAATTGCCAATGCACACTACCCCCCTAACGACCGGCCTATCAACCGGTAAAACAATTTGTAATGCTACATCCTCGAGTGTAATTGTACACTCACCATATGGAAAATGGAATGTGTGTGTCTCGGATCTCTATCTTTCCAACAAAATGCTAATATACGGGACACGTGAAATCCCACCTTTTGCAAGTGTTGTTCAATGACACGCGGTGCCCTCACACTTAAATTGTGTATATACATCTCAATAATTCGATCTTCGGTCTGATTATATAAACATAAAATTTTAAATATTAATAATATTAACAACTTAATAATTATATTAATTAACATAAAAATGTAATGATATTTTCTTACCATTTGTAATTGGATGTTGGAAATGTGTTTGTGATCCAAACGAATAAGAGGCATCAACATTTTTAATTTTATTAAAATCAAAGAAATTACAAAAAAAAATAATGAAAAGAATAGATGGATTGATAGAATTGAGAGAAGAGGATTGAATGAAGAAAAAAGAAAACAAGTAAGGTATATATAGAAAATGAAATAGTCGTTGGGAGAAAAAAGAAATTAGTTGTTTCTGACCGTTGAAAAAAAAAAGTTTTTTGACTATTAAAAAAATAGCCATTGAGAATATTGGACCGTTGAATGATTACTGTTGGGACGAAAAATGCCTCCAAATGGCCTATTTCTCTAAATTTCGGGGAAAAAAGACAATCTATAACCCTAATTTTGTTTCAAAACTAATTGCCTAATTATCCCTTTTATTTTCTATCAAATTACTAACTTGACACTTAAATATAATTATAATTTAATTTAAAATTATTAATTCATATATAAAATTAATTATAATATACATTATAATTAAAATTTAAAACTAATTATAGTATATGTAATAATTAAAAATTATAAACATATAAATATTATTATAAAGTTATGGTAGTTTAGAAGCTTTGATAAGTTTATATATGCTTTAATTTATGATGGAAAAAATAGATTTTTTGGAAGCTTTGAGTCATATTCTCGATTAATAAAGGTAGAGATTTTGATGTCTTAGTTGATTTATTTAATTTTGGTATATAAGTATTGATCGTGAAGATGGATTATTAAAGGTGATGCGTAAAAAGTGTCCAATTGAACCCTTTGAAATAAAAATTCAACAAAAACAATTATATATGACTAATAAAATTTATCGAGAATTATTTTTTGAGAAATTGACAATCGAAGGATTTCACTCCAATTTTGAAATAAAACCGATATGAAGAAAATGTTAAGATAACAAATGAACTTTGAAAGAACAATTTTATTATTATTGAATAAAAGCAAGATGGTATAGTTTAGTGGCCGATCGTACCTACTTAAAGGCATAGGATTTGACCAAGTGCAACTTAGGTTGGTACTCACAACTTAAATTTCGCCTACTTATTTCATTTCATTTTCGCTTTAATCCTTGGCCTGTGGGGTTGAAACGCATCGCATTGGACTTGGGATATTATCCCATTTAGTCCTCACAACTTTGAACGCGTTTTGATGTAGTCCTTGGCACTTTTCTGTTATTTTAATTTGTACCTTTCCTTTCATTTTGATTTTAATTTAATCATCCCCTCTTTTATTTCAAGTTGTTTCATTATATTTTATTATATGTCCCATTTACAATTTATTTAGATATTATTTCATTTAGTTTCAAACTTTATACGATATTTGCGTATTTGTCTTTGGTTTTTTATTTAATTTAAAAAAGAAAACTGTTTTATATGTGTTTATTTTAGGTTTTTACATATCAATTATTTTAATGCATACATATATTACATATTTTATTTTCACCTTTTATTAGACTATTTGTTTTTTTTATATTCCATTATTTTGCATATTCATTCTTAAATCTTTCACATGATGTTTAAAACCTTTTTATTAATCTGTTTTGGATATTTTATACTGTTTTGCCTTACATTACGATCCTCATTCATATTAGTTATTATAAATTACTACGTTTTTACTCTAAAGTACCATTTTTATTTTAAATCGTTTCATGTACTATTTATTTAAAATTATTTCATTATCTTAAATTTTTTTAATTGTTTTATGCATTATTGATTTTAAAAATTCATTTCTTTACTATTATTTATTTTTAAGCTTATTTGTCATCTTTTTTCAAATGGTTCATACTTTTTATTTATTTTGATTGGTTCCATACTTTTTAGATTGTCATATATGTCCATATTGTTTTTCCATAGCTAATGCTAGCATGTAAACAATGCATGTTGAATCATTACCACAATACGCTCGCTTATATTTTCACATTATCGTCATACATTTACGTGATGTTAGTCATGTATTATCGCCCATATTTATTATTATATCGTATTTCATATCATTGCTTTACAAATTAAACCTTAATACATTTATCTAATAAATCGTTTTATTTTAACCTAAACAAATAACACACGTCGTTCAAATGCCGTATTCGCTACTATTCAAAGACAAAATTTTAAAATAAGGCAATTTTTGCATTTGGAAATATCGAGGAATTGTGCCCTAACTTACGGGGTTTCGATTTTCTCATTGTTTCTAAATAGTTAAGTATCCTTTTCGAGTTTTGAAACGCATGAAATTCTCATTAAAATTTAAAAGAAGACCTTGCGCTCGGGAATTCATGGTATTGTGTCCTAACTAACGGGATATGATACTCCGATGTCTCGAGATAAGGAAATCTTTAGACAATCGATTTGACCTAATTTAAGCATTTTTAAAATAGATATTAATAAAAAAGGATCGTATCTCAAATACATTCCTGATTTTCAATTTTCGACATTAAGACACTAACTAATCAATTCGGTACCAATTTTTGGGCGTGTCGAGGGTGCTAATCCTTCCTCACACATAACCGACTCCTGAACTTGTTCTCTTGAATTTCGTAGACCAAATGCCGTTTTAGTAAACTAAAATTGTTTTGTTAAAACAAAGGTGATTCGATCACACCAAAACAAAGATCGGTGGCGACTCCCGTTCTAATTTTCACTTTTAAACAAAGTCAATTCTCATTTTCAAAAAAGATGGTTTCGACACTTAAGATTTAAGTGTAATACTTTTTAATAAGAGTGGCGTGTTGAATTGTATAAATGCACGATTATTAATTCAACAATGCCTTAGAAAGTTCCTTTAAAAGTTGCCACAAGACTTCTAAAGAAAATAAACTCTTATAATGAGAATCATTTCTTTATATATACTTAAATATTACCAATTTATACCCACTCATTACGACATATTAAGGCCTAATTTAAGAATGTTGCTCAAAAATATTTTTGGGAGAAATTTTTAGCTTCTAAAAAAAATATTTTGGGGTCCATTTTTGATTTGAGAGAAACATTTTTTTTCTCAAAAAACAACTTATTTAAGAATATTTGTCCTAAAAATGATTTTGATACCTTGCCCTAAATATCATATTAGACATTTAAGTTAGTTTTAACAAAATCGAAAAGTCGACAAATTAAAACAACTCATATCTGAACTCTAAATTATCCTAAGTACTTTTCAAAAAACAAAAAAGAAACTTGGCTAATTTTTACTTGACTTTCATGATTGCTTTACCCTCCAACTTCAAACTTGTTTTTGAAACAACAAAAGACTTTCAAGCATGACATTTTATCAAAAATTTAATTTTTTGAATTAAGAATTTCAAATCTTGAAATCTTGAATCTTAAAATTACTTAATTAGAAACTCTCGTGAAAAGTTAAACAATCAAGAGATATTCACTCATAAAACTCACTTGAGTTTGAGCTTCCGGAAGAGTGAGTAGAAAGCCTTTATTTACACTTTCTTTCTTCTTCTTTTTTTATGTAATATGTGTTTATGTGGTGTGTATATGCCTCTATCGTGTGTAAATTCTAACTCTAATTGTACAGCGCACAAAGATTCACTTAATTAGACCACGGAAGTCCATAATTTGTTTTTTTTTTTTTTTTTTTGAAAACAAAATTTTAAAAATCTTTTAAGAATCACTCCCTTGGAATTGAAATAATCTTTCTTGGCGGACTAACAAGTTTGCCTTCAATCACAAAATAATAATAAAATTGTTTAACTGGGCTAACTTCAATTTGGTTAACCTTACCCCATGTCATCATTTAATGCAGCAAATGTGGAACTTGGTATGAAATGAAGAGCAGAAGTATCAATTCATATGATTACATAACTTGTTATAAGATATTCAATAATTTTGAACACAGAGTTTGCACCCATAATCCAAGAGAACAACTATTTGTGTTTTGTAAAATGCTTGTTTTATTACTATATTCATGTTAAAGAAGATATAAATGTTCTGGCTAGGATATATATGGTGCCAAAAGAACCCAAGCCTAAGTGGTTAATTTTCTATATATCAGTGATCAGTGGACAGGCTAAATGGTCAGTTTCCTATGTCACCAGCCTACAGCCCTCTACACAAACCCCTATGTTAGAACCCAGATTGATGCAAATGCTAAATACTGAAAAACAGAGAATGATCCTTGAAAATCTGACGAAAAATATATATACTCAGCGAAATACAAAATATATAATCCAGTATAAAGTGGGATCTAATCCCAAGCACTTGTCATTCCCGGAGCATATCCTCCTCCACCATAATTCCCGGGAAAACCATATGCAGTGCCACTATTACCTCCGCCGTAGTGATCTAGGTTCCTACCAACTGAACCCTCCCTTCTGAAATCACGCCCACCAAAACGCCCTCCTCCTCCATATCGTCGGTTTTTATTACCACCGTAAGGAGCCCGGGATGCATATCGGGTAAGCCATGCAGGTACCTCTTGATTTGCTTCTTGCATTAGCTCAGCTAGTGGCCTTGCCATTGACAAATTGCCTTCATTAAAGAAAGCCGTTGCCAATCCTGTTTTACCGGCACGCCCTGTCCTTCCAATCCGATGGACGTAATCATCAATGTCATTAGGGAGATCAAAGTTGACCACGTGAGCTACATGGGGTATATCAAGACCACGAGCGGCCACATCTGTTGCCACTAAAATTGGGGTCTTTCCGCTCTTGAAAGATCTCAATGCTAGTTCCCTTTCCTGCATAAAAACAAACCATGCATTTATACAGGCATTCAGCACATACATTGCAACACATCTCAGACCAGCTTTCAACTAAAAACCCTGCTCTACTAGGAGGTAGTGCAACTTCCAAAACCGGACTTAATCAGACACAAGAACTCACCTTGACGGTAGTAATGCTCAATAGAATAAGAGAAACTAGCATATAATATAGGCAAAAGAGCATTATGATAAATTATCATATCAAGCAACATATTTCCTAACAATTACCTGTTGAGTCCTATCCCCGTGGATAGTGGTTGCTGGGAATCCATTAATGCACAACCAGTGTTCCAATGAGTCAGCTCCTTTTTTTGTCTCCACAAAAACTAATGTCAAAGCTTGCTGCGAAGTAAAAGACATACACGGATCAACAACTAACAATTATCTCGGACCTATAGATTCAGTGAGACTAGATACCAGAATTAGCACCCTGAATGGTAAATATTTATCAAAACATATATAAACAGTAATTAACTCCAATCCAAATGTATATCATTAAAGGAACTTCAATAAGCAAGCCCATTCCTGATGGTCTCACATTACCTTTCCATGAGCTCCGTTTTCCCTTTGTGCATGCAGAAGATCCATGAGATGACTTCTTTTATCAGACTCTTGAACAAATTCAACCCTTTGAACAATCAAATCCGTGCTAGAACCAACCCTCCCAACAGCCAAGAATATGTAATTTGCAAGAAAATCAGATGCAAGTCTCTGCACAATCACCAATTAACAAAAGAATTCAAACATATATAGGGATAACAAAAAGAATTCAAGCCAGCACTAAGTTATATACCATGCAAAACTTGACAAAAATACATCAAGAAAACCGGCTATAATACAGAGAAACTATATTTAATAGTTATAACCAACCTGTATCTCTCTTGGAAAGGTGGCACTAAACAACATTGTCTGTCGCACACCCCGATTAGGCATGTCCATTTGTTCCACTATCTTCCTGATTTGTGGCTCGAAACCCATATCAAGCATACGATCTGCCTCATCAAGCGCTAAGTATCTTATCATCTGCAATGATACTCTAGCCCTCTCTAGCAAATCAACCAATCGCCCTGGAGTTGCCACTAGAATATCAACTCCTCTCTCCAGCTCTCGCAACTAAGTATAGAACAAAGCATTATTATTCAGAAGTAGGGTTTTGCAAGGAGGCTGATAAACCATATAATCATTACAGATTTAGAGAGAGAAAAAAGGGTCACATAACAACAAAAAGAGAAATGCCAGGCAACAGAATTTGATACGGAGCATAAAATGAGTTTCCTTAATAGTTAATCTAAACAAGCTAGTATACATATTAGCACAATGCAACCTAATCATGTATTCCATGGAGAATATATCTAATAGCTTATGAAACACAACAGACCCTTCCCCCTCTCACACTCTGACTCAATGAGGATAATACTGTTTGAAATTAGACAGAAATATCGAGTCAAAATCAGTCATCTCTGTGCACCATTGTTTCTCCTATGAATGCATAGACTTTCCTTTCTGTTTGTTGCATTGATAATAAATAAAAGATAAATTTTGTAAAGAATCCTGAAACCAAATATAACATACAAAAAGATTGATATTCAAAACTTAATTCGATGCGATAATAACCTGTTGGGTAATTGGTGCCCCTCCGTAGGCAACTACAACCTTGACACCAGTTTGATATGAGAATTTCTTCGCCTCATCATGTATCTGAAATTTAATATTATCAGAACAAAAAACACATAGCGCCATTCTAAAACATCAAATGTTCTAAAGAATAAGAATCTTACTTGACAAGAAAGCTCCCTTGTGGGAGATAAAATGAGAGCAAGAGGGTAAACAGTTCGTGCTACACGTGGTCTCTGTACATACTGTTCCCGCATAATTCCACTAATAATTGGAAAGCAGAAAGCAGCTGTCTTCCCAGACCCTGTTTGAGCACAAGCCATTAAATCTCTACCTCCTAATACTATAGGGATAGCGTGTCGTTGAACTGGAGTCGGTTTCACATACTTGCATCTCCTAATGTTTTGATTCAAAAGCTCCCCTAAATCTATATCAACAAATGTATTTACAGGTGGTGGCACATTTTCACCACTAATTTCCACCGGAATGTCCTCGTAAGCATCGAAATTGATCCCCGAATTCTCTTGTTCACCACATGCTTGGTCCTTAACATCAGCTTCATCATTATCATCAAATGGATTTACTTCCCTTTCTCTCCTATTCCAACCACCACTTCTATTGTTCCAACCACCACCACCACGTCCAGAAGAGCCATATACCTGACCCTGACGCCCTATTTCGGGCTTAGTCCCACCGCCACCGCCCCCAATGCTTGGCCGGGACCATTGGGACACGCCGGTGGTACCATTAAAACTTGTCCTCTCAGTAACCGGTCCTGAGAGGTTAGGTGTGTCGGAAGATGGACGGTTACGAAGGTGGGGCGGGACATAAGTGGACCGAGTTGGACGACGTAAGGAATTGTTGTCTGAAACTACAGTTTCAGATGCAGAGTTTGCTACAGAATCTGCCCATGAAGTTGTCATATTTTCCCAAACCTAAGAATAAAAAAAACTAACAAACATCTAATTCAACCACAAAAAAAAAAAAAAAAAAACCCAAAATCCTCCAAAATAAAAGCCTTCTTATCTCCTCCTCCTTGTAGATCAGACCTTATCAATGAGAATGCAAGCAAAAGTCAACAAATGACAATCAACAAAAAAAATTCTGGAGAAAAAGTATGAAAATAATCAAGCAAAAAAAAAAGAAAAATCAAAACAAATCCCACAAGAAACAGATGAGAAAGAGCAGAAACCTTGTTGAAATTTCTTTAGCAAGATGGGGTAGGAAGCTGAAAAAATGGGGGTACCTTGATTTTTTTATAGTGTTGTTTGCTTTACGGATTTAAAGAAGAAAAAAAATCAGATTAAAACCTCTGCTTTTTGGTCTTTTCTGGTCTTTTATTTTCTTCGATTTTTCTTTCGCTTTTGGTGTTGGCGTTGAGCTAGAAATCTAAGAAACGAGAGAGTGCGAGAAAAAATCTACAGAAGGTTGTTTGGTGACCGTACAATTTGGGGCTTGCGTCATAATTAAAATATCCTACCAACGGGTAACGGCGTCTTAAATTCGTGTTTAATTATGGATATTATTTTTTTAATCTTTTTAATTATGGGATATTAATAATAATAATAATAATAATAATGTGTTTTTAAGTTCATTTCTAATTATAATATAAATCTTATTTAAGAATTAAACTGCCGCATTAATTAATTTTTAAAATAATTATAACCATTAACCCTTTTTTTAAACATTTTCAA
The DNA here is from genome assembly GCA_025698465.1 of Gossypium longicalyx. Lineage (NCBI taxonomy): Eukaryota > Viridiplantae > Streptophyta > Magnoliopsida > Malvales > Malvaceae > Gossypium > Gossypium longicalyx. The sequence continues at coordinate 3,758,103 of CM046995.1, read as the reverse complement.
TTACACAAAACTTCAAACTCTTCTTTTCATAATTTTTTATTTTGTATTTGTATCAAACATTTTTAATTATTTTATTTATCGATTTTTTTTTGTTTGTTATTAAAATTTATAATTACACAATAATATAAATTTTTTTTGAAAGTATTAATTATTATAAAAATGAGAAAAAATAAACAAATAACAAAAGTTAAAATCAAATCATTGTATGTGATATGTTAGTTTAAATCATCATATATAATATATTCGTGCGAGAAAATAATCAACAATATGATTACTAATAACAAATAAATATCGTATGTAATTTTATCTACTTGCTCTATCATTCTATATTTGGTGAGTTATAATATATATTCATTATCATCACGTGTTGGTATTTGGCCAATTTTTTCATCATCTAAACCCAAATATGGATTTATATCATTAATATTATCAAAATCTTCTTCTCCGTGTACTTTTCAAATTATGAATCATCTTAATTTCACCTACAAATGAAGGTATGAAGTATGCGACATGTTAGTACAATCCAATCTTTTTTAAATTGTACTAACGTAGTGGTGTTAATATGGGAAATTTTTTTTTTTAAATAACAAATGTCCTCTTAATCATATTTTGAAGAGTTGCATGTCTCAAATTAAAGAGTTCACAAGTTACATTTGTGCTTATGTCTAGTTTAATTCTCTCAAATGGTATCGTACTATGTGACATGGTTTAAAAAAACTTTTATATTTATAATATAACTTTAAAAAATTATAAAAATTCAGTAGTTTTTATAATATTTATGTAAATTATATGTCGATGGAAAAATAATATAGAATTTATAATATGGTATTTATATATCTAATTTGTTATTAGGTCAAAAATAGTGTGACATATTTGAGCTTCTCAATAACAAAAAAATAGAAGCATCTAATAACGAATATATAATTATATATTTTTTAAATAATATATTATCTTAAAATTATTATATAATTATGTTTTAAAAGTAAAATATATACGAGTGTTTGGGGAAGCTATAGGGTAATTGGTATTTGCTTGTAATTCTCAACCCCTTAAGAATTATAGTGTAATTGAGATGTTTCAATTACAATGGCTGTCCAAACATGCCACAAATGTGCAATTACAAATAGTTATATTAAAATCTAATTACTAGATGATTTTCTAAATATTATCTTAAGAAAATAATTCAAAATTGTTAATTAGGAAGGATGTGATTTCCCCTAAAACACGTTCTATAGGACACACTTTTACCCCATTAACTGTCCATTTAACAAATTCGATTGTCTGTTCCTTTTTTCCTCTTAAATTTAAACCGTTGATCCAATAATAATTAAACCTAAACCTTTAGATAAAGTTCAAATTTTGTATTTGACAAAAGCTGGTATCAATTGATTTTCAAGTAACTGCTTTTAGTTAAAATCATTTTTTTTATCTCACAAATCTTAGAAGTCTTATTTTGCAGTGAAAAAATATATGTAACTCAAAAATTTCTTTAGTAAAACACTTTTTAAAATATTATTTATGACAACGGTCAAATCTATAATACTTGATAAATTCATCTTATAAACTTAGCTTTCAACAAAAGCATAAAATTGGATGAATTTATATAAAATAATAGTAGGAAAGTTTTAAGGTTGAAACTAGAAGAGATTAAGTTGAAATATGGGATTTTGACATCATTAAACTTAGTCAGATATGTTACAATTGAATTGAATGACAACGAGGATATTGAAATGATGTATGATACACAGTGCTCAATTGAAATATTGCAACAAAGATATATACCCAATTTGACAATGTAGAGGGAAGTGGTCTAAGTTCACCAATAATTCTCGTTAATATGTCTCCCAATGTTTAGCCAGCAATATGATGTAGAAAGTCCAATAATATGATTGTGTAATAAACGTTGGATTTGGTGTTTTAAGTGTAGTATTTTTGTTTATGTATAATTATATTTTTCAAATATATTTATTTAATAAAATTATGCATGAATTAGATTAATACCCTTTGTATATTGTCCCTAATGATTTTTGTACTCAAAGCAAAATGGAAGCAAATATTATTTTATTGGTTATTTAATGTTTAACTAATACAGAGTAATATTACGTGATCAGATTGTAAATACGGAAGACGGCTTGTATTAGTAGATGAACCTAAATATATTCTTAGTTTAATTGGAAATGACCAAACCAATTGAAAGACTAATATCTTGTTTATCAGATTTAATTTGAGAGATGTTTTGTCTTAGACATCAGAGCAAATGACTCTTAAAAGATAGAGATATAGATGTGACTGACTAGACTGACAGTACATCAAATAGGACCCAAGTAGAATAGATCATGAATATGTTTATGAATTTATTCATTTGTAACATTCATAGTATGTCATAACTTAATTCTAAGTGAATGATGGATTATGTATGTATGACTCGTACATTTTGATATAAGTAAAAACCTTAAGTTCAAATAGATAAGGAATTGAAAGTTGGTGTTTTGGGTATACGACTTCTACAGTATGTAGCATCATTTACAATAGTAGAAATCATAGCCCAATACATGGGTAAATGATATCTCTCATTGGCATTATATGATAGATGAAAAGTAAACATGGCTACATGTCATTTGTCTTTGTAATGAATGACTTAATTACTATCAAATAGTAGTTGGCTTTTCATGAAAGAAGATGTAATAATTATTATGAGATATAAAGAATCATATTGAGATAACAGATTTATACCAAATATATTAAGGATATCCTACGAGGGTAACACACTTACAATGAGGTCATTGAACGAGCATTAATCGAGTAGCTTTCATAATGGTATGTAATTGGAGAAAACTCAGTCACGATACTATAGCGAAATGACTTTGTGACTAAATTAGTTTATATTTAATAGGTGAAAAGACGAAACTTAAATATAAATTATTTGAGTCCTAATTACATATGTCCAATCAGTCCCTTCACTATCTCATTGAAATCAGAAACGAATTGCATGTTAAACCACATTAACATAAATGAATATGAATTAATAAATTTAGAGAAATGATTTAAATTCTAAAATGAATGTGGTTTCTCACTAAATATATAAATGAATTGAGAGTTAATTTAAGGTTTTCAAATTATTATTTAATTAAATAATTGAAATTAATAAATTAAATTAAATTAATTGGTTTGACAATCCATTTAATACGAAAATTAAATATAGGAAACCCAATACACGAGAGGCTCAATACTACCCCCTCTCTCCTTGTTGAACTAGGAGACTTATTTTTCTATAGATAAGTATTATTTGTATTATACAAACTCAACTAGGGTTCCTTTATCTTTCCCTATAAATAAATGTCACTAATAGGATTAAAAGCACGCAACTTTGACATGTTATTATTCTGTTCGAAAATGGTCAAAATTTATTTTTAAGTCTGAATTCTATTTTCTAGAATAACAATTTTATCGATTTCTATAAGAGAAAGATTTACTTTCCTATTGAAAGTAAGAATTAAAATTTATTATTTGTCACTTCTATAAATTTTATTTGAAAATTATTCTTTTGAATAAAATAAATTGAAATTTAATGTACTTGATTAAATCTTTTGTTGTGGCACATCAAATTTAAAAATGCCTCTACTTTATCACCATCTACAAGTGTGGTACTTTCATCTAGTGGTAAAAGTTTGATTTTGTGGAACATATCTAGGATGCCACTATTTGTCAAAATTTTATTTTACACACCTCAAGTAAATTAATCAAAAAATAAAAATAAAAACATTAAAAAAAGCCTTCTAAACCTAGTCTTCTTCTTTATCACGTTGTGTAGTGTTAGGTTTTTTTGGATGGGTATTTATTTTCAATGCGTGAGTTTAAATTTTTTTTGTCTCACGCTATAATATTACTATATTATTTAATCTTATCACTATTGTTGCTTTTACATTAATAATAGGTAAATGCATCGCCCATCTAAAAAAACTCTTAATCTCTTTTGACAGTTCTTTGATGCGGCTGTTAATGACGGCCAACACTTAACTTCCTCCAACACCTTTTTCAATAATCCATCATCATTAATTTAGTTTTAATGGAGCTCTATTTTTAATGAATTTAAATTGTAACACAAAGTTATTATTATTGTTACTTTAAGTTTCATTAAGTTTGAATCATTTCTGGTTATGGAATAAATTGTTCAAGAAGAATCCTTGCTTTGATGCCTATTTATTAACCAAAATTTATAAAAAAAAATTATTATTAATAAAAAAAATCCAGAAATATTCTTCCTCAAAATATGTAGAAATGTAAAAAAAAAAAGAAGAAGAAGAAGAAGAAGAAGAGAGTAAATATCAAATTTATAAATGAACTTTGATCCGATGTGGAATTTGATCCATGAATATTGATTTTGTGTAATTATACACATGAAACTTGAATTAGGATTATATGTATACATAAAACTTTAATTTTGATTCAATTGTATACATTTAAAAAAATAAATACATACATTTATTTTCCTGTTGAATTAATATAATTGTTTGTATATGCAACATATCAACGTAAATGATGCTAATTCGACAATAGTGTTAGTGGTTTGTAAAAATTGAATTAAATAAAAATGTTATGTATAAAATTACACAAAATCAAAGTTCATGTACGACATTGCACATTGGATCAAAGCTCACGTATAATCTTGATATTTATCCAAAAAAACTAAAAAGGAACTTAGAATTGAGTACTGAAATAGAAGGATATGAAAGATAAATTTCCAAAATTGATAAATTTTTTTGTTAAATTGGTCACCTAAAAAAGAAGTTAATCAAATTCGTCATTCAATTGTTAAATGGTAACAAAATGTTGATTGTGCATTTCCATATTAACTACTCTAAAATTAGGGTAAATTACCCATTAATCACTCTAAATAAGTGTCGTTCTTATTTTGGTCACGGAAATATATTGTTAATCTTTTTGTTACTGTTTAGCAGTGGAGTGAACATTTGATCAATTTTTTTTAAAGTGAACAAATTAACAAAAAAAAAAAATGGATGAGCAAAATAAAAACAAACATTATTTAGAATGACTAATGGAAAAATTTACCCAAAAATTGATAAAGTACGGGGATAAATATGTCATTATCTCAATTTGAAACTATTTGCAAAAAAGAAATTATTTTTGAAACTCAGATCTGCGCCGGACACTCTCACACTACACGCTCCTATCGTTACCTCCATTCACGCGCTCTTTCATTTCGTCTTCGTCACAGAAGCAAAGAGACATAAAGAGTGTAGAGAGAAGAAAAAGTAACATTTCCCAAACCAAACTAGGGTTAGGGTTATCCCTAATCCGCATAAAGATTTTTTTACACGCTCTATTCTTGCTACTTAATTATCAAATATGGGCGCACCAACAGACTCAGCCCTCGATCTCGATGAACAGATCTCGCAGCTCATGCAATGTAAGCCACTTTCGGAGCAGCAGGTACTTTTTTTTTTTCACGATCTGTCTGTTTCTCAAGAAAGTATGGAAATTTTGAGCACTTAATTTAATTGGATAATTATTTTAATAGATTAGGCTTTATTTGTCTGCGAAATGAATACCAAAACGATTTTGAATTGAATTTGTTTTAAGATATTATTCCGATAGCACTAGTTTCTATCGCCGTGTGAATTTTTAGTTATAATTAATGAAAAAAAATCAACTTTTTTCTCTCTTCCATTTTAAACATTTATATATTCTTTTGATTTATTTGATGTAGTTGATTTTGAAAGAACTTGGTGTATTTGCACGAGAACTTTTGTGTGTTCGCTGCAAGACTTTTCTACGATTTACTTGTATTGTTTTGTTCTCAGGTTGATCAATAGAAGTCCTCCTTTTTCTTCCCTGATTCATCTGGGTTATAATTGGTTGTAACTCTGTTTTCGTGTTATCTTGTTTAGGTCAGAGCATTATGCGACAAGGCAAAGGAAATATTAATGGAAGAAAGCAATGTCCAGGTTTATTATTTTACTGTGTTTAGTCTCTAACATCAGGCTTCCATGATCAATATGTGTTTATTAGCTGATTTATGTTGGAGATGTTGAGATTCCTTATTCTTGAACAAGAAAAAACATTGATTTGTTTTGTTTTATTATTCTTTTTCTCTATCACAGCCTGTAAAAGCCCCTGTTACAATTTGTGGTGATATTCATGGGCAGTTTCATGATCTTCAAGAACTTTTTCGAATTGGGGGGAAGGTACTTGTTTTGATTGTGGCCTTTCTCTTTCCTATATTCTGTTCTTCTGTTGAAGATTAGATTTAGAGCTTGCAGAGGTATTTTGATTTAGCAAATGCCACTGTAGTTAGGGTATTTTTATGTTATGTTCTTCTGAATGTGTTAGGCAAGTAAGCTTTTTGTCTCTGGGACTTTCCTGCATAAGTTTTGTTTTCATAAATTTTTTCTACTTAAGCTTTTACCTTGTTTAATTATAATGATATTGCTATTCATAGGATTTATTACAACTTATCATACTTAGTTGCCTCATCTGTTACACAATTTTTGGTTGCTTTCTACATTGCTCATATCAGTATTTATATTGAGACTATACCTTACGGTTGGTTTTATCCTAATTAACAGTGTCCGGATACAAACTACTTGTTTATGGGAGATTATGTGGACCGTGGGTACTATTCTGTTGAAACTGTTACGGTATGTACTGTTGAATTGAAAAATGCCTTTTTCTACCCTTGTCATGAACTTTTGTTTTTAATTTCTGCTAAAATGTGGTCTAAAGGCAGAAACATCACTTTACAAAGAAATTGGATTAAGATTTTTAGGATTCTGTCTGCTAGCTGTGTGAATGATATGTGGCCAGATCCTCTTATCAGCACCAGAGAAGAACACGTGACTTGTTTTAGCATCAGTGGCCTTTGATCCTATCATTTTGAGATCCCTTTGCCTATTGCAAGATTCCTTTTGGTTGCAAATTTTTTTGTTCAGTGTTATTGCATTTCTCATATTTAGCACCTTTGGCTCTCTATCTAGTGGAAGGAAGTTAAATTCAATGAAATGCTGAACGTAATTGGGAACTTTTTTGTACAGTGGTTTTTGTCACTACTTTCCATTTCAATGGGAGCATACTCCATGCTAGATGCTCCTTAAAACAAGTCAAATAAGTTTTCCTACTGTTACTTTGCTGATCATAAAGATACATATTATATTAAATGTATCGAAGGTTTTGCATTTGCTAGCATATGCTTTGTAAAATGACCTCTATATCAAAAGTTAACTTCAGCATATATGCCTTCCATTGAGATGATATCGATTATCTGTTTTTGCTCTTTCAGCTGTTGGTGGCTTTAAAAGTCCGTTACCCCCAGCGGATTACCATTCTCAGGGGAAATCATGAAAGTCGCCAGGTACGAAGTCTGCATGTTCTTCCAGCCCTTCTCACCTTGTCCTAATACATCTGTGCAGACATTGACATAAACACAAACAAACACAGACATGCAAATGTTGCCATTTTATGGTGCTATACTTCACATATCAGTCTTAACTCAGAGTTTGATATGAAATTTTGACCAACTATCTTATTCAATTTCAAGCTAATTCTTGATTCATTCATTTTGGCAGATCACTCAAGTTTACGGGTTTTATGACGAATGTCTGAGAAAGTGAGTTCTGCGATAACCTTCATTTTACAGGATGTAGTATCATGAGCCTCTAATCTACTAGCTTTACTAAACTACTCTATTTTCCAGTTAAGAAAATAAATGGTATTGTATTTGCTTCAATTTGTATGATAAATAAGGTGAATAAAGTGTACTCATGTGGAAACAATATAGTTGTTCCATCTTCTTGCAAATCCATATTAATGCTTCTTCTGGTGGTTTACTTACAGGTATGGTAGTGCTAATGTTTGGAAGATCTTTACAGACCTTTTTGACTATTTTCCATTAACTGCTTTGGTAAGTTGATCCAATGCAGTGCGTAAACTCTTTTGATTTTAAGTAATAGCAATGGGATGTCAAGGAAAGAAAGATCTGAGAACATACATATTGACATTAGTGATATTTGACCTTTATGTTTAGTGGGCTTCATTTTATCTGGCTTTGCAGTTGACTATTATTTTTGTCCTCCATGCATTTTGTTGTTGTGGTATTAGTGTATTATATAATTATTAAAATGTTTAATCCAATTTAAGTTTTGGAGATTGAATAATCTCATTTTGCCTTATTCATTGAGCATGAAACATTTGGGATTTGCAGCTTTCCATCTATAATTTCATTGTAAAGCATATTCAGACCATTTTAAGTAGAACCTAGAAGTCTCTTAGTTCCTATCTTAAAAATGGCATAAAATCTTTTAGAATGTCCATGGAAGCAATTGGCTGTTTCTTGTGCTTGTTTCATCTAGACTAAAGATGCTGCTAAAAAATTCCACCAATATGCTTTTCACTGCAGAAGATTAATTGTTTAATGAAGATAACCAACTTTATTACTATATTGTTTTACTGCTGGTTAAAAAGATTAACAAACTTTATAATTTGGACAATTTACCTTTGTACATAGAACTGTAGTCAAAATCTGTAAATTAGATTTTGGTGTTACCATTAACTGCTGTTACCTGTTTTCCTCATTTAGGTGGAGTCAGAAATATTTTGTCTGCATGGTGGGTTGTCCCCATCAATTGAAACCTTGGATAATGTAAGAAACTTTGATCGTGTTCAAGAGGTTCCTCATGAAGGGCCCATGTGTGATTTATTGTGGTCTGATCCAGATGATCGATGCGGTTGGGGTATCTCGCCACGTGGCGCTGGATATACTTTTGGTCAGGTAACTAATATTCAATTCAATCATTCTTTTGATGTTTTGTGGTTGCCTTTCCTTCAGTCTTTTTAATTATCAAAATGTTGCATTCTTCTCTGCAGGATATATCTGAACAGTTCAACCATACAAACAGCTTAAAGTTGATTGCTAGAGCTCATCAACTGGTTATGGATGGATTTAACTGGGCGCATGTAATCATGATTTCAAAATTTTAAATTATTGCTCTTTCTGTTCCCTACTGTTAGTCTCTCGTCTACTTTCACAAAGTTTTAGAATAAGGCTGAAGACTTTGGTTTATATAATGGTAATTTTTTACTTTTTTTAAATGGCAAAAAGTTAAAATAATAAAAATTATGAAAAATAGTTTTGGAAGATATAGAAAGAGATTTAAGTCTTCAAAAAAGAACAACGACATAGTTTTGGGACATCCAGGAAAGGAAAGGTAGACAAATAGTGTGACGGAGGAGTATTAACTTTTGCTTGTATGCTCATTATAAGTTGCTTTGTTTCTGAGTCCAAAATTATTTCCTTGCAACAGGAACAAAAGGTAGTTACTATATTTAGCGCCCCAAATTATTGTTATCGCTGTGGGAACATGGCATCAATCTTGGAAGTTGATGATTGCAAGAATCAGTCATTCATCCAGGTTTCTGTTTCTGTCCTCTATGTTCCCCTCCTTCTTTTCCTTTAACTATCAATGCATGCGCATTTGTACAGAATAAAGGTTTAAGATCAACGTCTTAACTTTTGAACTTGAGTTGTATGATGCTTTTTTATTTTGTTTAACATTATTAAGTTCATCTTGCTGCAGTTTGAGCCAGCTCCAAGGAGAGGAGAACCTGACGTTACCCGTAGAACGCCTGATTACTTTCTCTGAAGCTGCTACATGCCATAACTGATTTAAGATACTCCGCTTTTTGGCCTCTCCTCTCCCCCTTTACATTGTCAGGTAGTTGCCGATCCTTTACAGAAATCTTTTGCATCTACTGTTCTTTTGGTGATTGGGGGGGTGGTGGTACCAAAAGCATGCATGGGAATGGGTTGGGGTTATGAACTTATGATCTATAATCCTATCATCGAGTTGATCAATTTATCTTACACTTGGATATTTTGTTGAAGAGATTGTCATAGCTGGTGAAACTCTGACACTATCAGAATGTAAATTTTTGTGTTTGTTTTTGATTATCTGTTCTCTTTTTCTTTGGCTTTAACCCATCTTTTTGGAGCTCTGGGGCTCTGTAATCAAGATGCATAAGTTCAATATTTAGTGGGTGTTTCCTTTTGTTTTTCTTCTTTTTATCATACGCGCCAGCTGGATTAATCTGAAGTTTAATTCTATATTTCTTTTAAATCTATTTATCTGATTTAGGGTTAGTTAATATGTATTCATAATAATAACATTGTATTAAATGCATCAGTTAACCACTTCAGTTCTTAAACTTTAAAATGTTACAAAATGATCATTAAAGTTTTCAAAAATTTTCATTCAAGTCTTAAATTATTTGAAAGTTTTTATTCAAGTTATTGGGTTATTAGGTTTTTTCTAAACAAAAATTCGACAAGTGAGTTTTAAACATTGATTTGATGATTGATACGGTGGATTTTGGCTAGCAGGTTTGTGACATTCAAAACAATTTTATAAAAAAAAATAAAATTGAACTCTTTCATGAAGAGAGCTTTTGATAGGATAATCATTCTAATAGAATGAAAATTTTTGAATAATTTGATTATTTTGTGATTTTTGGGAAGCTGAAAAATTAAAAGGTAAATTTATTAATTAGTGAGCTTATTCATGTTCCCTTTTATTCATTTGCGATTTTTTGGAGGTGATTAGCGTGCAAGTTTCGTTCGTAAGAACCAAAATGATTTCATCTCCCAAAGATTGGTGCCATATCCAAGGGCTCCCAAATTTCTTCTAATTTCTACATTTTATTATTACACATGAATCTATGACATAAAATCATGAGAAACGTCCATCTTATCCCATGTTTAATACTTACATAAAAATCCTATTTATGGTTAATTAGTAAATTCTCAACTCTTAATGGTTTAATGGTGTTTTTGAGGCTTCCAACAATTTCCATTTAAAAATTAGACAATTTCAAGGCATTAATTAATACTTAAATGTTCAAATATACTTGGAAGTCGGAATCTATAATTTGACATGGGAGTAGTGCCGTTACCGACAGTAAGAATTAGACGTTACATGGAGATGATAAGTGGAAGTGTGATATGTGTCCAAGAATGAATAAATGCCTTGTTAAAATATGTAGGAAATAATATCGAATGTATTTATCATGCCCATAAGGATTAGTAATATTGTGCCTATTTCGACCCAAATTATTATGGATGGGTGTTTACACAAATTCCACCTTTGACTGGGTCCAATTTGTTTCATATGATAATCCCACATTCCCAATAGTCTTGGGATTGAATAGGTGCGTTATCTCGTACATCCCCATTTGTTAGTTTACTAAGCGCTACAGATGAATAATTCTAAATGAAAATGTAAAAGCAATAGATTTTAAAATTATATATGAATTTTGATTTATATAAATTTTAATTTGGTATAATTAGACACGTGAAACTTTAATTTTAATTTAATCATGTACATTTAAAGAAATAAATATATCAATTTATTTTTATATTGGATAAATATAATTATATTATGTATGTAATATATAAACATAAAGTGATGTTATATAAATAATTAAGTTAATAATTTACAAGAATTTGATCAAATCAAAATTCATGTATAAAATTACACAAAATCAAAATTTATGTATACAATTGCACATTAAACCATAGTTCATATATAAATTTGGGATTTATCCCAATGTAATATGGTGCTAATCTATACTGTTTGTATGAAATAAAAAAAAATATTTATAAAATAAAAAATTAATAATATAAGATTTTAGCAGTTGTTTGATTTCCATAAAAAAATAAATTTAATATTTATGTTTAATTAAAATATTTAATTATATTTATTGTATTTATATTTATATATTTGACAAAAAAAATGTGACAAATTTAAAGCAAGGTTGGATTCAATTTCTTTGATCCAAAATTTTAATCAAAGTATTTCAAAAATATATTTTTTAATTTTGAACTATAGTATGATATGAGAGGAAATTTAACTCAAAAGGAATTAACACAGTTATATTGATTATTGAATTATAGAAAATGCAACAAGAAGAAAAAAGAAATAAAATATTGATTGTGGCTTAGACATTTTTTTTTCCAAAGCAACACAAAATCAACTAAAACAGAAGACCTCATCTTCAGGATCTAAAACTATAATAATCATAGAGGTTGATATGTATGTATGTATGTATGTATGTATGTATGTATGTATACACACATATTCGACTCACCACCTTCTGGGTTTTTATAATTAGATTTAAAAGATGGTAGCTATAGTCTTTGACGGATCAACATTAAGGAAGACGCTTTCAACAGGCATATGGATGAGAGCTTCGCAATAATCGATGTCAACTCCGACGGCCAACATATGCGACTGTTTGAAGGCAAGTACGAAGTGGAAGGTAACCCCGAACAGATCGCTGCGCTTTACGAAAGTATCCATTGCGACGAAAGCGTTAACTCTGATCAGTTCAGGGTTGAGATGAGGAATCTCTTGACTCGTATTGCTGATATGTTAGATGCTTGCCCTATCCAGATGGAATTCTGATTATGATCATCACTAAATTATTATGTTTTTTTTTTTTTATCGAAACATGTATATGAATTTGAGGGTAAACCATGATTTGTTCGTCCTGTAAATCCTCTGAAATTTGCTCAACCTATTTTGAACTATGGTGTTAGTGTAGGAAGGAATGAGTTCAAGGCATTATATCATGAATACTTGTAGGCATTATATTAAAAAATAAAAATATATAATGTGTTTTATGAAGGTACTTGTACCATATGTGACATTATCCCTAAAATTTATGACTTCACCTGTAATTAAAAAATTATTATTTGAAATTGAATTAATTGGCAATCACTTCTTAACAATGACTAAATTCAAAATTTGAAATGGTTGGTGCATCCCTAGCAAGATTGTAGCTGTTTGATCAAGCGACATTAGAAATTAAAAAATTGTACGGGTGATCTAGAACCTCTTAAATTAGTTATCGAATATGTTGTTTTTCTATAGAAATCGGTTTCTCTTTAAGATTGAAATTGATTGAATTAGTTAAAAAATAAACTTATATTTCTCAATGCGAATCTTATATGACATTATCAACGGTGGAATGGTGTTTTTTTTCCCTCCCTTCTTATTTCAATCGTTAATTTATAAGGATTCGATGACATCCCAATGCCACCATTCCTGACGTATAAAAACTAATATATTATATTTTTGTGTTTTTTAATTATGTTTTCCTTTTTAAAGTTATATTTTTCAAAATATGCATTAACATAATCATTTTTGCAATATCAAAAATTTAAAAAAAGAAGGAAAAAAAAATTGAAATCCTAGTTTAAGTTCAAAGTTTCTAAATGATCCAAAACAAAAGCTATGAAAAAAAATTCTTAATTTTATAAACAATGTTCATCTTTATTGAATAAAAAAAAAGCCATACTTAAAAATAGCTTGTTGAGAAAGATATTAAAATATTTTTATTTTTATTTTTGATCAAATAGTAAAAAATATTGAATCTATTGTTGTTCATGAAAGTCTTTCTTTTCTCTCACTCATTTATCAATTCTTAATGGAGGAACATGACCTCAAATTTAAGAGGGAGGTTCTTACTGCCAAATTGAAGCTTATTAAGATTCCTAGTAAGCTTTTTCTCACAACACATGTGAATGATCTTTTACAACAAAATATGGAAGTAGACGTTCCTCCTATTTTTACAATAGATAATGCAACAAAGTCTTCACAATCTGTTGTAGCTACTCACAAGGCTCAAGTTTTGGATATATTAATGGTTGGACTTAATTCGATCAATGCTAAATTCAAAGGTTGATTAAAAAAAAAAAAAGAAGACAAAATTTGCTGAGTTGATTTGCGACTTTGGGAAGATAATTTGGTAATGGGAAGTCCCTTTGACATCTTTGCCAAAAAGGGGATACTATCGGTAGCAATAAATGCTCAAAATGCTTGTATTGATTTGTTTGATTTTGTTGTTGCTTTTGCTGGTTGGTTGATGTGATGCATTTTTTCTTATGGGGTAGTTTTTAAGCAAGACCAATGCCAACAAGTTGTGGCATTGCCTGTTCACAAACCTTGTCATGTTTAAGTTACAAATTTTGACAACAAAAATCCTTGAGTTTTGATTCTTGCTAATACTTTGGATGTCAGACAACCCATCTTTGATATCCAAATTCCTCATAACAACATATCTTGAAGATTAGTTTGGGATTGGATCAAAGAAATCTACTTCCCAAGTTTAGTGGATCAAATCAAATCGGGCAAAACTTGAATGTATATCCTGAAGATTAAAGACTTATATTGAGCTAATTGAATATGCTATTTATACTTATTATCTTTCTTGTTTTGGGAAAATATTGATTGTAATTGATATAGTATGTTAGCAAGTCTCAATTCCATATAAATCGAGGAAACTTGTATAGGTGATGCGTTGAACTGAGAGCATTTATTCTTGTTCATTGAGGAATGTTTCTTTTGAGTGCATTGGGTAAATAATCAAGTGTACGATTTGGTTAATGTCCTAAGTTTTTATAGGGGGAACTTAGAGGAGAGTTGTCTAGATTTTAGGTACAAAAATGAGGAGTCTAATATGGTGAGTGTTAGAGGTTGAAACCACTTGTTGTGTGAGGTGCTAAATTAGTGAATATTCTCTCTAGGCAAGGTCTCGTAGAAGTAGGGAAATTAAACTGTGCAAACATATTGTGTGTTCATTATTTTTCTACATTGTTCATCACTAGTGCATAAAGCAGTTGGCATTGCTTAGCACTGCTTTTGGCACTACCTTTTTTTGCTTGCAAAATTCAAACTTGGACCTATAATATTTTCTATTTGGCTCATATTAATTTATTTTTATTTTAAAACTTGAAGTTGGCTATGATTGTGCTTGGTTTTGTTCTTAAACCTTGATACTTTGTTGGATGTATGCACTTTACTGGTTAATCATACTTTATTGATAAATCGTTTGAGATTTGCTACATGTTTTTTATGCTTGATAAATGATTTAATGAACAATCTAAGTGCGATGTGCTACAAGTGTGGCAGATTAGTTGTAATATTTATAAGTGTACAATGAAACACTTCGAGTATTTTAAGGATCAAACCGAAGAGAGTCAACGATTTAATGATTCCTACTTTACAAGCACACAATGAAGGTGTCTAGCTAGCTACTCATTAATTTCTATATTACAACAATACATAATTTTGGGGTTAATTAATCTAATTAACTACTTAGCACTAAAAAGGACCAAATTGCAAAACAAACAAAACTAAACAAATATCAATTAAATGACAAGAAGTGATTGGTTAAATTTCAAGTTGCTAATTAACCCTTGGATTAAGGATCTAAATCGCTAAACTCTTAATTTGGCTTAATTTTACATCTCCGTCTCCATTTTACCAACTTAGACAAATTAGTCCAGTTTATCTCTCGACCTTACCAAACTAATCCAGGACTATTGAATTGGTGCTAAATAAGATCTCCTCTCGGTCTCACTTATATAAAATTTTCCTTAGGGTCGTCAATCCTAAGTTTTGAAGTCTATCCGATTTAGTCCTTATACCAAAAACTTACTAGACAACACTTCCATCAACCAACCACCCACCTAAGATTTAACCACTCATCCTCATTTCTCAACAAACAAAAATCAAATAAACACCTAAAGCATGCATTAAATTAAGTGCAAGAGATAATGTTAAGAAATGTTAGGATTTTCTTGAAAGATGCTTGAAGTAGATGACAATAGCAGCAAAGATAATGCACAAAAACACTAAAGATCAAATTTTATCTACGAAACTGAAAATAGGATTAAGCTATATTAAAAGATTGGGATGAAAATGAAAATAGAATGCAAAGTACAAGTACTTAAAGGTAAATAACACCTAGCTACAGTAAAACTAAGTAACTAGTAGTTAGCACCCTAAATATATATCTAAAAACCTTAAAAAATGAAGAAAACAACTCTAAACCTAAGCTAAAAAGATGAAAGAACAAGAATAAAGCAACCCCTTTTAGTTCTCAACAAAAAGTGTCTTTTAACATATGATTACAAGCCAAAATTTTGGACCAAAATGCCCTAGATGTTGTATTTTCATTAGTGTTGGTATTGGACAAAAACTACCTCTGTAGTCATTTTTCCCCTCGTTAGGCAATGGTATCATAATATCCAGGCTTTGGTATCACGATACCCTAGGCATTATTGAACTTGGGAGTCTTGGAGGGTCTTGGTAAATCGATACCCATCCTTGGTATTGCGATATCACTAGAAATGGCCTCAATTTCCTTCTCTTCAGAACTATCAAGGGTATCACGATTTCCATGACTCAGTATCGTGATACCCTCCTCTAAGAGGTGATTTCTTCGATTTTAGGTCATCCTTGACTTCCTACAACACTCAATTAAATCGTTAGGTTCCCCATGATACATTAGGCTAACTCAGGTTTTAAAAAGGGCATAAAATGCACAAAATCATTTATTAATGTGAAAAGCTAAAACTCGATAAAACTATGGTAAAAACACCTAAATCGCTCAAGAATAAGCTTCTTAAGTGTAATGGAGAGCCTATTTTGACGTATCAAATTACGATAGATTAAACTCCGTCACACTTAAGTCTTTACTTATCTTCAAGCAAACACATAAAACATGCAAAAGATGACCCTTAGACTAAATTGAGCAATAGGAAATATGATAGTCAAAAATTGAATTTGTACAAGACCTATCTCACATGCAACTCAAGATTGATGTTTATCTAACTCGAGTACTCCTAAAGTAAACATTCTCAATTCAATAAGTTAAAGAAATAATAAATCTAGAGGTAATTCAAATGAATACATATTCAATTGTGTTACCCTTCAAAATAGACCATACAGACACATAGTGGATACAAAATGCGAATCAAGAGCATTCTTCAAGGCAAATATACACGAGTTAAGAAGATTATGCAAGGGAAACGTTTAGGTTGCAAAGGTTTTCTAGGCTTGTAACATTCAGAGGCTCAATATGGTTTGGATTTCAAACAAAAAGATAGCTCAAAACAGTGTGTGTGCATGGTTTTATCTTTGTTTTTTTGTGTGCTTAATTGCATGTTTTCTATTTTTTCTCTATTTTCAAAAAGAAATTCAAAAAAGATTCCTTGTTTTTCTTTGACTTTATTGTTCTTGCATGGTGCTTGGACTATATTGGCAATTGGTTATTGGTTGTGGATATTAAATGAAGTACTTTTGACTGTCAAGCATGCAAATTACGATTGATGTTAGATAATTCGATTATCGTAAAGGTAGATTAGTTAGTTCAATAAGTTAAATTGCATAATAGATTGGAGGTAATTGTGCTTTATGAAAATATGTAGAATTTGTGCGAAAGGATAGATAGATTGTATAGATATTTGTAGATAAATAATGTTTGAATCAATGGTTGTTCATTTGGATAAATGTATGGATGATAGAAATTATGTTTTGGGAAATGTTTGGGAAGGACTTAAGGCATTTTTTGTGTTAAAACTAACGTCGGTAATGACAATATAAAACGATTGCAAAGAAAAAAGAAAAGGAAAAATAAAACATACATATTTTACGTGGAAACCCTTTCGGAAAAAAAACCACGGGCAGAGGATGAGATAAATCCACTAATGTTGAAAACTGAATGATACAAGAGGAGTTGCGATTACATGTATTTAAATATTTGAAAAATCTTATTCTAATCAAAGTCAAATAGAGGAAGTGTAGTTCTATATGGATTCTTCTTGTGCTGCATGGCCCTCAGCCTTAAGCCCTCCATAGATCTCTTAGTTTTACCACCGTATTATTTCTTTAATAGGAATTTGGGTCACACAACTCTAACAATTTATTACCCAAGAGTCTAAACGACCAACCTTTATGATATGTACCCCTTAGTTCCCATGATTTGAGCTTTAAATAATCCTTTCCTGATGAGCTTCAATTGTTAAAATTGTAAGCCTAAATTGAGTTATAAACTCAACCCTTCTCTGTCCTTAACCTTAAATGCACTATGAAATGGACATTGAGCCATGGACGTTGAGGGTTAGGTAGACACATTATGGTGGGTTCAATTTGTTCTCGAAAGAAAATAGAAGAATTTGTTGATATGGTGCATATAGACCCTTGCTAAGTGAACTAGAACGAAAAAGAAAATTGAGTGAGTAAAAAGCAATGTGATGGTTAAAAGCAAAGTGAGTGGAATAAAAGCATGGCTAGTGATAAAAGCATTGTAAGTGGAAGAGTGGGTTTTAGAAAAAAGAGCTCAAACGAAAAATTATTTTTGAGCCTCAAAGAAATCTTTCAGTTCATAATGCACTAGTACTCATTAGCTTGTTGTATGCACCAATATTAAATAATATCTTCCAGGTTCTGGAGAGATAAAGAAGGTGAGAGAAGGAGAAATAAGGAGGTGAGTTTAATGATTAAACAATTTGGTCCCTTACCATGATATCCCATTTTTTCTCCCAAATTCATTAAAAATTTCCATAGCCACCCAAAAGGAGAAGTGAAGTAGAGACACTAGAGAGTTAGAATATCATCCTGGAAGAAAGAAATCGGAAGTGGAAGTGGAGAAAGCAGTGAAAAAAGTGAAGAGATTAAAGAGACAAGGGAAGTAGTTCAAGAATTTTACTTTATTTAATTTTAATCTAAGTATAGAGTATGCTAAAATAGTTGAATTAAATATGAATATGCAAATATTAGGTATGAAAATTATTAGTGAATAATGATAAGTATCATTTAAATTTTAATTATGTTACAAAATTAAATTAGTACATTGAAGTAATAGAAAAAAAAAACCAAATTGTAAAGTAAACAAAATAAGTTATGTGGAAATTGAATGTTGAAAAGAGAATATAAACGAAGTGTGATGAAATAGTAATGATGTAAAAAGTGAATGTACGGTAAAATTTCAAGTAACATTGAATTTATGATTTATAAGGACTAAATTGTAAAGTACACAAAAGTTTATGATATAAATAAAGTATTATAATAAAGAGTTTAAATGAAGTGTTAAGTGTTGATGAATTAATTTCAAAGTGATTTTAAGGTAAAACTATAGTAAATAATTAATTTTCATGATGTTAGAGATTAAATTGTAAACTTATATTTAATTTATGTTATTTCATTCATAATTTAACTATTATTAAATAAACAAGAATGAATTGTAAACTTTTTCAATTCAAAATTATTTTTTATTCACAAAGTTATGGATAATTTATAGTTTTTTAAAATTCACATTCTACTTAATTTTTTTCAAATTATTAATGCTAAATTAAGCACAGTTTTAAAACATTTATATTGATTTAAAAAAAAAAACATTTTCCGACACATTAAAATAACTTAACCAACTACCTGATGATCAGGATCACCACCCATCCCAGCAGAAAAACCTATGGACAATTTTAATCTCATCTATTCTTATAATAATATACATACATATATATATACCACCTTGAGGGTTCAGAATTCATCGATGAAAAAGGAAACTAACGAAGAATTTGTTTGATTGAGAGATGGGAGTGGTAATCATTGACGGATCAACGGTGAAGAACTTTGTGACAGACGAGGAACACTTCAATAAGAGTATGGATGAGAGTTTCGCAGCTCTTGATCTCAACGAAGACGGTGTTCTCTGCCGGTCCGAGCTTCGCAAGGCCTTTGAGTCTCTTCGCCTCATCGAGTCCCACTTCGGGGTCGACATTGCAACGACACCCGAAGAGCTCAATCAGCTATACGATTCTATTTTCGACAAGTTCGATCTCGATGGCAGTAACACGATTGACCCACAGGAGTTCAAATCTGAGATGAAGAAGATATTGCTTGCTATTGCTGATGGTTTGGGATCTTGTCCTATTCAAATGGCTCTGGAGGATGATGACCGAAGTAATTTTCTAAAGAAAGCTGCTGACCTTGAAGCTGCCAAGCTCGTAGCCAACCATGGCGGTGGTTCCTAATCGACGGTGCATGGTTTATCAATCAATTTTTATGGACTGTTTTGTTCAGATTAAGTTTACTTCTCAATCATTTTCTCATTGGATTTGTTGTTTATGTTATAGATGAGTGAAATATGTTAGGATTAGAATCTTAGGATACCCCATGTTTTGTTTGTTTTGTCCTGATCCTGGATAAACAAAATAAATATATCTTGGTTGACAAGGATTTTTCTCATGGTGTTTCAAGCTTCGGCCGCAATAAAATATCTCCGTCATTAAGCATTCTCAGGATAAAAGTTAGAAAAAAAAAAAAAAAACTTGTTTTACCCTTTTGGAACAATTTATAACCTTGAGTGCTAAACATCATGAAGGAAATTACACCATCTTGGTTGGTCCCAACTTGCATGAAGTACTTCCGTATATCATCATCAAGCCAACTATGTTGTGGAATGTGTCTAGCTATTAGGTCCAAACTTGGTGCTTTGATCAACGGTGAGACTAAAAACAACGACGGTTGTGAAATCAGGTATTGTAATGACGAGATTAAAATTAATTATAAGATATATACTTCAATTTAAATGTGATCGAGGTAGTGAAATAAAGATAAAAAATGATCATTTTAAGGACATTAAATTAAAATATGAATGCATATATAATAAAAATAACAAAATTAAATTTGTTTTAATATAATATAACATTCGCTAAATCTACCGACCACCTTAAAATCCTCCAAAAGATTAAAAAAAAAAAAAACATACATGCAATGGACCTTGTTGCTAGGCAACACCATTCCTTCGATTGTAATGAAAGTAAAAATTGAGAGAAAAAATATAACACTCCTTGCCCGACCCAATCGTCAGGTCCAAGTTACGAGATGCTACAGTCGTTACCTGAGCAACTACGGAAAGTTAACATTTAAATTAAACATAATTCATACAATCATAACCATTTAAGTTCATAATCATCATATACAACCTTTCTCGAGTTTTATACAAGCCTACGTATGCTCTAGAATTGACCCGGAATCGAACAGGGACTAATTTGCAGCAATTCCAACAATTTCGAAACAACGTTGCAACTTGAGGGGTTTCCTTGTTGCAACATGACATATTGACTTTCCTCATTGTGACAAGCAAGGTTCCTCGTCACGCCGTGACCTGGAATTCAAGTCTCATCGCGACGACCATCGGTTGACATCGTGACATGGACTCTGTTTTAGGCACAAAATAGGCCTATTGGTACCCATTTCAAGCCAATTATATCATTAACCTATTTGGTGCATATTTACACATTGTACCTACACAAAACCAATTAAAATACATACAAAACGTTTCATATATCCAATCCCAATATCAACTCATCTATTAAGTCTTAATTGGCACTAAATCAAATCAAAACATTACAATTAAACCATTTCACGTCTCACCTATTTCATCATGCTTTTAAACCATTCAAAACAACCATTAACCATGATAAACTAAGCTCAATTATGCTGCTTAAATACCATACACAATATCATACAAGTTACCAAACACAACTACACAATTGAACATTAACATTCAATAATTCAAGCATTTACCAAGTTTAATCAATTATCAACTCAAAGTTAACACATATAGTAACACCTATGTACATGCCACATAACCGAGCTAAAACGATAAAAAATCTACCTAGTTAATGGTAGGATAGTCTGGTCTTCAAGCTGATCCAATCAACAGGTTCTGCAAATTAACAATCTACAAGGAAAATGAAAAATAACTAGTAAGCATAACGAATGCTTAGCAAGTTCATATGAAATTTACTTAATGTATTGATCCTTCTTTTCCAAAGCATCCATGCTTTAGCATATTGATCATTCTTTTCTACAGTTGCATGCAGTGGAAGGATCGGTTCAACAACCTTGTACAACCATGTGCACTTCACCCAACACTTATCTAAATCATTCTTTAGTTTCTCTTCACGACACCCAACAACTAATGACACTTTGACTTTGGGTCAGTGTCACTAATTGCAATTACTACCTCCTCATTGATTAGAAGGTTTATTATTAAAGCGACATCTTTGATTGTAATGGTCATTTTTTGCATGAAAAATGGATTGTAGATGTATTTGGCCTTCATCTTTCCAACAAGGCAACAACTAACTCCAAAGTGATGTTGAACTTGGTCATCGTAGATGCCGTATATAAACCAACATCCTTCAAGCATTCTTCGATACAATGATCAATTTTGAGAATTTTAAATTTATGTTGGATTCAAAGAAGTAGACCTTGCAACTATTAAAAATAGAAAATGATAATATTATTTTCAAAAAAAATTAAAAAAATTCACAAAAAATTAAAAAGATTGGAGTTGGAGTTTTCATCATATTGACAACATAGTTGGTAATGTGCTTGGCCATCTTTCCGATTCCTTCACAGGACGTGTGAATATTTATAAAGTAAAAATCAATAATCATGAGAGTCAATTTGTACTATATCTAATTGGGTTGGTTTAGCCAAAGACAAAATAAATTTCTGGATTAAACCTCACAACCTTGAACTAGACTTCCATAGATTTCGAGGTACTATGCATATACTTCACGGAACAACCCTCTGACATACATGGTACTAACTCTTATAATAATTAGACATCATCTAAACTCAACATCTATAAATGTCAAAATTAAGATTAATTATTAGATACTAGACATGTGGTGGTAATTGAAATTTTTCCCAAATTTAAGATTAATTATTTGTGTTTTTTTTTCAGTCAAAATAATACGTGGTTGGATAATAGCTAGTGTCTCTCATTCTTAGCCGTTTTGTAAAACTTCGCCTCTCAATTTCTCTTATAAATATAGCTCCTCCAAGAATAGCACAAAAGAGAGAGATCTTTCAAAGCAAAGCCAATAGGCCAATCTTTTGTCAATCACCAGTCTTCTCACATTCTTCGCTCTTTCTCACATTTTCTTACCTAACCCAAAGTAGCCAATTTTTTTTAGCCTCCTTTCTTGTTTTCTTTCATTTTTAAGCTTTTGCTTCTTTGTTGTTTTCATTGATTCATCAAATGTTACATCCCACAATTTTCATCATTTTTTACCCTTGAGTTAAATGCTACGGTGAGATAGATTTTTTCCCTATATTTTGGAATTTTTTTTATGAACAATGTAAATATTTTTTTCTTTTTGATTCCGTTTCAGTTCTTCGTTTTTTTCATATTGAGAGAGAAAAGATTGTATGGAACTTTAAAACCATGTCATTTGCATTCCTTTCCAGTACAGCTAAAATTGAGGATGAAAATATTAAAGTAATATCCTCTTACTATAAAGAGATACAAATGATATGATTTCCATTTATCATTTATATTTATTGCTACAAATAATCAAAGAGCATGAAACATTCAAACTGATTTATTTTTACTGCAAACAGTTTGCATTAATTTTATATTAAATCTGCAATTACAGCTCTAATTGCATTTAATAAAGAAATAAAATATAGTAATTAACATTATTATAATTAGGGTTTTTGAGTTTGTACTAAACAGAATCTTATAAACAGTCTGGTATCTAATAATTCTACTCTCTTTTTGTTTATATTAATAGGTACGTCTGAGACCTCATAAACCATTTACTGTGTGAAGAAGATATAGTTTGAATACCATGGGAGCAAAATTTTCAAGTCCTATTAATAGTCTCCATAACTTGGAAAACCAAGTTCAAGCTCTCTTTACGAAATCAGTAAGTTTCAAAGATGTGAATGTGAAGACGGTGATGCAATCATTCAGTTTCAACAGGCTTGTTTCAAATCCAAAAGGATTAGAACCAAATGGTTGTGGGACTGGGAGCATGCAACTTGAAGAACCTTCAAGCTTTGACAAAAAGGAAATACTCTCACATATTAAGGAAAATAATGCAGTGTTTGTTAAACCAGAAAGCTGTAACAATATCTCACAAAGATCAAACACTGAAGAAAAGTCCGGTCCCGGCTTTGCCGAGCACGGTGGCCGACGATATCAAGCTGCATTGAAGTTACAAAAGGTGTACAAGAGTTTTCGAACAAGGAGACAGTTAGCTGATTGTGCGGTTGTTGCTGAGCAAAGATGGTGGAAATTGTTGGACTTTGCTGAACTTAAACGAAGCTCGATATCGTTCTTTGAGATAGAAAAACCGGAGACGGCGGTTTCGCGATGGTCTAGAGCAAGAACCAGAGCTGCCAAAGTAAGTTTGTGTTGATGAAGAAGGAGGTGATGTTAATTGAGTTAAAAGTTGAGTGATGAAATGTTGGTCTTGTGTTTTTTGCAGGTAGGAAAAGGATTGTCTCAAGATGAAAAAGCTCGAAAGCTTGCTTTGCAGCATTGGCTTGAGGCGGTAATCACCATTTATATAAGTTATTTTTAGGAATTTAATCTTTTATTTTTTAAAATTTTAACTTTTTTTTAGCTAAATTAGAAAAAGAAATTTTAATTGGCTAAATAATTTTTTTTTTAAATTTAGGAAAATAGGTCGTTTTTGGAAGGGTGTGAAAGCACGTTCAATTAGGAGTGCTTCCTACATAGTTAGTGTGAAAGCACGTCTGGTTGGACGAGCTTTCCTACTGATATGTCAGGGAAAGTGTATCTAGCTAGACGTTCTTTCTTTGTATTTATCGAAAAATGCATCTAGCTGAGCACAGTTTCCCTAGTATGTCAATAGGAAAGCTCGTCCAATTAAACGCGCTTTTACACACTCTCTTCAAAAATTATCTATTTTTCAAAATTTCAAAAAAGTCGACCTATTTTGTCAATTAATTTTTTTCTTCATATTTCGCTAATTTAACCTTACAACTATTTATACTTTTAAAATTATTTTGTTAAATTATTATAATATCATTTTTTAGTTATATTACTATTAAGTAATATTTTTTTAATTTTAAAATACCATACTATTTAATTTAATAAAAAATTAATATTGTTAATAATTGAACTTAAATTTAAAATTAAAAAAAATTAAATTTATAAATAAAAGTAAAAGAATAAGTCGTATTTTTGTAAAAATTATGGACATTTTAAATTATAAAAAAATACTAGCTTTTCAGTTTTCATATTTATTATCCATCTTCATCATGTTTTATATTGTTGATACTAACAGATTGATCCTAGGCATCGTTATGGTCATAATCTCCAGTTTTATTATGCCCAATGGCTTCACTGTGACAGTAGACAACCTTTTTTCTATTGGTAAGATTTCTATGAAACAGTTTTGAGGAAAAGGGTCAATGTATTATTTGGGTTTAAATTTGGTTAGTGTTTTTATATTGGGGGTCTGAATTTTTATTTTATTCAAGTTAGTCTCGAAATTTAATAATTATTTTATATTAATGCTTGACTTTTTTACCAAGTTAATCTCTAAATTTGACTATTGTTTTCACATTGAGATTTGAACTTTTTTATTATCTAAGTTAGCACTTGATATTTCCTTTTTAAAAAGTCTAGGCTCCGATATAAGAACAATTATCAAGTTTAGAAATCAACTTAGACCAAAAAACATTTAGGACCTAATACGGAAATAATTGCCTAGTTCAGATTCTATTGTGACAATAATTGTCAAATTCAGACCTCAACGTAGGAACAATTACAAAGTTGAAGCTCAAAAAAAAATTAACCCTTAAAAGTAAATTAAAAAGAAGGTACTTGACCAATATATGTGTTTCGTAACATAAAGGCTTGATATTGGAGATGGGAGAGAAGTGAATCTTGAAAAGTGCCCTCGATCAAAGCTTCAACAGCAATGCATCAAATATCTGGGTCCTGTGAGTTTAATTTCCCCCTTTTTATTTGAGCAAGTTGAAGCAGGTTTGGTAATATGATGTTGGATTTGCAGGCCGAAAGGGATGCATTTGAAGTAGAGATAAGGGATGGGAAGTTTTATTACAAGCAGAGTGGGGAAGTTCTTGATACCACAGGAGGACCAACTGATGCCAAGTGGATTTTTGTTCTTAGTGCTTTTAAGACTTTGTATGTTGGAATGAAGAACAAGGGATCTTTTCAGCATTCCAGTTTTCTCGCCGGCGGAGCCACGTTGGCGGCCGGTAGATTGGTGGTGGAAGATGGTGTTTTGAAGGTAAAAGAACGAAACTCAATTTTGTTTCTTTTAAAACGTATCTATACATTTATTTAAACCTTAAATTCGATTGATGTTACGAGTTAACCGTACACCAATTCAATTATTGAAATTATTAAATTACCCATGAATAACTGAAGTAAGTTACATTATATTATCATGCCATCACCATGCTTAAAATATTATATCATCACTACAACCATTTTTTAAAAATTTTTCTTGCACAATTTAGTATTATTATACATATTTTTCACTCAGATTATTCATATTTATTTATAGTTACTATTATTTAAAATTTTTATCGAGTTGATGTCACGAGTCAACTGAATACTTATTCGGTTGAAATTATTAAATTACCCTCACTTTAGAGGATAATTAATATTATTATAAAAATATTTTAATTTTTAATTTTTATATAATCTTCAAATACAGAAATTAAAAACGTTATTTGAAAATTTAACACGATACAAATAAATTTATATAGAAAATTTTCGGTACTTTATCAATAATTATTTATTAAAATAAATTTATAAATCTATTATATTTTCGTTCATCTTAATAAAATTTAGTGAGTATTAAAATGATTGTTAACTTGATAGGCGATTTGGCCTCATAGTGGACACTATCTCCCAACTGAAGAGAATTTCCAGGAGTTCGTTTCATTTCTTCAAGAACATGAAGTTGATCTCACAAACGTAGAGGTAATGAACACCGAATTCTTTTTAATTGTTTAACTTAATATGAGTAAAAGTATGATAAATGTCCCTATGTTACGAGTTAGATTGTATTTTATCTCCTTTACTCGAAAATTGAGTAAATTAATCATTCTACATTAGATTAAAGAGTAAATTGCTAGTTTTTGTTAAAACTTTTATCCATTTTTACTGTAAAAAATTAGTGTGACTGACAAATGTGACCTATCATATCTACCTCATTCTCACATATAGAAACTAATTTTTAATAGTAGAATTGGATGAAATTTTTAACAAAAAAATTAATTTACTCTTTAATCTAACGTATAAAAATTAATTTAACTAATTTTTAAGTAAAGGGAATAAAATGCTATTTGATTCCGCCCATGGAACTTTTACCCTTAGGATGCAAATTTGGGCACTAATCCAATTCTTGTGATGGAAATTTTAACAGCAAAGCCCTTCTGAAGATGAAGCCATTAGCTGGAAGAACAGTAGTATCCTTGAAAGCAATGAACCAAAAGATGAAGGCTTGCAGCCAATGGAGGCAACTAATAACAATGAAAACTCAATTCAAGGGAACACTGATTCAAATGACCAAGATTCTAAGGCTGTCCAAAATGCCAATAAATCCACATCAAGATCATCAGTATGGTCAAAAATAAGTAAACTCAAAATACCAGCAGAAGACGATGTGTTCGATATCTTTAAGAACGAAACGTTGCCACTGAGTTGCCGCAATGAGCGTCCGAAACCCACCACGGAAGGTGGCTATGAAACGGAGGAAGAATATCTATCCGATGAAGATTTTCTCTTCACTAAAATCAATTTATTCTGTGAAGATGATGATGATAATGAGGAAGATAAGAAGCCTATTCCAAAGGACAAAATAATGAGAAGGATAGCCTCACATAAAGAACCGAAGTCATATCAATTAGGACATCAATTATCCACCAAGTGGTCTACAGGGGCCGGGCCGCGGATTAGCTGCATGAGGGATTACCCATCGGAGCTTCAGTCCCGAGTTTTACAGCAAGCACACTTGTCCCCAAGAAGTGTCAATGCATTACCTCGAACACTATCACGTTTTGTGTTGACACCAACATCACTGGGTACAGAAACAAGTTCACTTAGAAGCCCAATTGCACCTCTCCCTACAGCAAGTGGTATAAAAGAGAAAAGCAAAAGCGTAGGCAGTTTTGAAACACAACCGTGAATTCCGCACACCATTTGACTCCTGAATTTGACTTTTAAAATTCAATTTGATACTTAAGTTCGACGTTAAAATTTAATTTGATATAAAAAAATCATTGAGTATCAAATTGAGAAAAAAAAAACCTTAAATACTAAATTAAATATTAAAACCCAACTTAGAATTAACCCTAATGCATATATAGTTGCATATAACATAATTTTGAGCCTTTCTTTTTATATGTTGTTTTTCACATGCACCACTAGTGTGGTGAAAAATGAAAAGATAAAGTGAAAGGGGTATTAGATTTGGTGTATACCATTGAGTTTAGAAAACATAATTAATTAAGTTCCTTTTGGAGCTGTAATCAACAGATTTGTAAATCCTACTTAGATGAGATTTGGATTTGTAAATCATGAATGAGATTTGATTACTCTTGGCAATTTAGAAGGAAATTAATATTTTTTTTTTGAAGTTTTTAGCTGTTCTTTTTTGAATATTATTTTCTCTTTATCATCAAATTATATTTAAAAAAAATTAAAATTTGTTGTTAATCCTTGTACTAATATAAAATTCAAGATTTGATATTTGTACTTTAAAAGTTAAAGATTCAATTCTCTTACTTTTTTAATGTAAAAATTCTAGTCTAATCATTACCGTTGTTCATAATTTTCGTTAAAACTTGTTAATTTAACGTATTTATTTTTTTACAAATAATATGAGAAAATCCTAAACAAAATTCTAAATTGATTAATTTTGACAAAAAATACTTACGATTTTAACGATTAAATTTGAGATTTTTAAATAAAAAAAAAAGTTTAACAACTTAATTTTTATGGGTATCAACTCTAACTTAACTCCTAAGTTATAATATGGATATGAACTATTCAATTGCTTTTTGAAGATAAAAGATAACCATGCAAAGGCACAACTAAAAATATCTTATACAAAAATTGATAATTCTTTTATTTGATTTTAGTTGTGAAATTATTTAAATTATAAATCATCTAAAGAAAATATTTTAAGTAATAGAAGAATAAATAAAGAGCAGGAAAAAAAATAATGCTTAAGAAATTTCATACATTTTTTCTTGTTTGTTATGAGTTATTTTAACAGAAAATTTACTATCATATATCATCATCATTATTTGAGAGAGAAACAATTAGAGTCGACATATTGATACTTTTATGCGGATTGAATTTTAGGTTGGTTAGTATTGACATTATTGTCAATAGAAGAGAATGTAAGTGTAAACGTGCCGAAACGCGTTTATTTTTTTATTTAATGATGAGAAATGGAATATACCTTAAAAATTTATGCTTTTTAATAATTCATATAAAATTTTAAAAGAAATACCTTGAAAAAAATTATCTTTTTAAAAATTTCATTAATTTCAAAAATAAATATTGTATAATAAAGTGAATATTGACCAAGTAATATAGGATATCTTCGCCTGATCACATGCTAGATACAAATTAATGAATACAAATTTCAAAAAATTAAAAAAAATCAAACAATTTTAATTTCTTTACTTTTGGGTCACATCTTTGTAAATTACTTTCCTTTTTTTTCACAAATCTTGATTTCTATTAAAGATTCAAATATAATTGCTTCTGCAATATCAACAGTTTTTTCTCAACAATTTAATTTCAAAAATAAGTGAAATAAATAGATATTTAATAACAAAATAACTATTGATATTTTACGGTATTTTTGATTTAATGATTTCAACTCTTGAAAAATTTCACCATATGGATGGTTTTGAAAGATACAAAACTTGAAGTTACTTTGCTAAAAGGTAAGAAAGTTGCTTTCTTTTTTTTCCTTATTTTTCACCTAATTGAAATTTATGAGATAAATATATTTATTAAAAATTCATATAACAATATATTCGCAGCTATGACAACAACGGAAGTCATCGTGAACTCCACTAAAAATGAAAGTGAGAAAGCTCAGACTGAACCTTACACTGAAGTTAAGCATTTTAATCATTGGAGCTTTCAATATCTCCAAAAATTTATGATTCATATTTGGCCCTCTTAAAGCAATTTGCTTTGTCACTGATTTGCTTTGTAGCTTTTTTAATAAAAAAATTATAAGTTAGTATAATGATAAAATTTCAAGTTGACCCTTTAAAAAATTTATGATTCATCTCTGGCCCTTTAAAGCAATTTGCTTTGCCCTTGATTTGCTTTGTAGCCTCTTTGATTTTTTTTTTTAATTATTAGTTAGTATAATGGTAAATTTTCAGTTTGACCCTTCCAAAAATTTATGATTAATCTTTTATCTCTTAAAACAATTTTTTTGGCTTCCTCAATGATTACAATATTGAGGAGGCTAATGGGAAATGATAGGTTTTGAACCCCATGTCATCTAAGTGCTCGATGAAAGCTTTAGTCCCAAACAATTCTTGGCCATTTTGCCTATTAAAAACAATAGTAATTAACATGTATGATTTATGGATTTTTATATAGGTGATATCTCTTTGAGTGACTGCATTGGCGTTCATGCATCAAAGCATGCAACCTATGTGCCACACACAGCTGGTAGGTACTTGGTTAAACAATTCAGAAAAGCTCAATGTCCAATTGTCGAGAGGCTTGCAAACGCATTAATGATGCATGGTCGAAACAATGGGAAAAAACTCATAGCAGTTAGGATCGTAAAACATGCAATGGAGATCATTTATCTCCTCACTGATCAGAACTCAATTCAAGTCATTGCCGATGCTATTGTAAACAGGTAAGTGTCTCAACTCTCAATGACCTGAAAAACTTTTCTCAACTATGGTTCATTTCACCACTTAATGCTATAACCTTTCATGTTATAATAGTGGACCCCGTGAAGATGCTACCCGTATCGGCTCAGCTGGTGTTGTTAGGCGTCAAGCTGTTGATATTTCACGTCTCCGCCATTTGAATCAAGCCATCTATCTAATAACCACTGGTGCTCGTGAATCTACATTCAAGAATATTAAAACCATTGCCGAATGTTTGGCCGATGAGCTTATTAATGCTACAAAGGGATCATCCAACAGGTGGTAAATCAGGGTCTTCGTAAATTTTGTTCGTTTTGTTTTTGCTTTGAAACTAAGAAGCAGTGGCAGATATTTGGACTAAATTTTAGTGTCCTAGTAAAACTTTCAAAAAATTCATAAATTTAATGGGAAACTTTAAAAAAAAAAATTGGGGTTTAATTTTTTTTAATTTTTTTAATAAGACATGTTTTGGGTTTGTTATTATATGGTTAAAAAAAGAGAGATTTAGTCAATTTTATTTTAAATATTTTCCTAAACTTTTAATTATTTTATCTATTTAATATTTAGTTTTTTTAAGAGTTTAATATTTAGTTAAATCAATTATATCAAAAACATTATTGATAGTCAATAGTTAATTATAAGTAATTTATATTTATTCAACAAATTTTATATAAATACAAGATTATGCATATATAAATACTTGTTTTTATATCGCTATTTTCGTGCGATATTTAGCTTAAACAATATTCATTCTAAATGTTGATCTATTGAAATATGCATGAATATAATATACATTAAAAATATAAAAATATAATTAATTATAATTCTATCTATAAATTAAGTTAAATAAATTATAGAAAATAAAAACTATAAATAAAGTTAACACAAATATTTATTAAAATTTTAATGCGGAAAATATTAAAATTATTTTACAGTAAATTGTTAAAACTTAGAATATATTTTTAAGTAAAATCACATTTTAATAACATTAATTTAAATTAATTTTGTTTTTTTTCAAATAACATTAATTTTTTTCAAAGAATTTAAACAAAACTAAAATTATAAAAATTATAAAATATTAATACAAACAAATAGTGCTTGCATTACATGAGAATCCAAATTATTTTATTTTATTTTAATTTCATATATTAAATTTATACTATTATTATTAGTATTAGATTCGAAGCATATATATTATTTATTGAATTTTATTTTTATACGATAATATAGAGTTTTATTATTAAATAC
Organism: Gossypium longicalyx; assembly: GCA_025698465.1. NCBI lineage: Eukaryota > Viridiplantae > Streptophyta > Magnoliopsida > Malvales > Malvaceae > Gossypium > Gossypium longicalyx. The sequence goes on along the minus strand of CM046995.1, from coordinate 3,726,268 downwards.
ATTTTACATAAAAAAAATTATATATAATTGTAATTCCACATTATCTTTAATATTTTTAATTAGATATAAAATTTTTCAAGAAGAAAAAAACTAAAAATCAAGAATAAAAATTTAATTTTCTTATTCTTTTATTGAAAAAGAATAAGAATAACGTAAAATTATATACAAACTTTTTTTTTTTTTTTACATCAACTTTTCGGCCACGTCAGTAATCCGCGCAACTTCCAACTAGTTTTCCACGTGTCTTTTTCCAATTTGTTTGTTGTCATCCCTTGCACCCCACTTCATTGTTGCATTTTCCAAAATCACCTTTTTCTATGAATATGAAATGTCAATATTAACCCTCCCATTGAAGTAAAACTGTAAAGACTCCTTTAATTTTTGTTTACTGAAACCTCAGTTCTCTATGCCTTTTACTCTGCTTCTCCCTTCCTTCTTTCTTTCATCAAAAATTCCTTTTCTTTCTTTCTTTTTTTTTTTTTAATTTGATCTTGCTCTTTAATTCATATTTTTCTTTTTTTTTTCTTTTTTCTGATTTCTTCGTTTTATGATCGACGGCCCACGTCCGCACTCATGACTTTGATGACTACTCCGCCGGTAGATGTACGCACCATTCTTCCCTCTCTTCTCTTTGAATAAATACTTCGATATTTTTCTTTGATTTTTTTTTTGTCTTTGGGGAAATGCTTAAAGGATTTTTTTTCTGAAGTTCTCTTTTTCTGTTATGTTTTTCAATTGATAAGTGATTAATTTGGACGTGGATTTCGTGGGATTGATAGTGTTTTTCTTAATGTATTCAGAGTGTAATAATTAGGGTTTTAGTTGAGAGCGTTAGGGTTAGGTTTAGGTTGATCAGTACTTTGATATTTTGGAAATTTGGATTTTGTAACAGCAAGAAGACGAGGAGATGCTCGTGCCGCATACGGATATTGTTGAAGGACCTCAGCCAATGGAAGGTTTGTGTTTTTATTCCTTCTAGAATTCTTTTAGTATACTGTAATTCGAATTATTTTTCTGACAATCTTAAGTTGATCCAGAGTTCGGTTTTGTTTGTAATTATGGTGTGATTATGGAATAATAATTTGATTAGTTAGGTTGTTAGGGTTTTAAGTTTATTTCATTTTTGTTGATTTCATGATTTTGCTTAATTTTAGTTTCTCAAGTCGAGCCTGCTAATACAAATGAGAATCAGCAAGTGGAGGAACCTCAATCAATGAAATTCACTTGGACAATTGAGAATTTTTCTAGGCTGAACACCAAGAAGCACTATTCCGATATATTTGTTGTTGGTGGTTATAAATGGTAAAGTGGGAATTTCTATGTTGTTATTGGAATATGTTTGGTTGGTCAGGTGCAATCTCTCATGTTATTGATTTTTTGGATGTTGTGCTGATTCTTCTCTGCAGGCGGATACTAATTTTTCCAAAGGGAAACAATGTGGACCACTTGTCAATGTACCTAGATGTTGCGGATTCTTCTGCATTGCCATATGGTTGGAGTAGATATGCTCAGTTTAGCTTGGCGGTGGTTAATCAAGTCCATCACAAGTATTCAATAAGAAAGGGTATATTCTTACTGTTATTAGGTTTGGTGTTTTTCGTAAGTAATTTATAACAGCAGCCTTTATTGCATTTCCTACACTTTTCACTCCTATACATGGAGGTTTCACTTTAATGCAATCTTGCATTGCCTGGAAAGAAATTGTTTCTTGTGCCGGTAGTCAATGCGCAATTGTGTTTCTTATGTAGTGTTCATTCATTAGCTTTTTCATGGTAGGTGATGGTTCAGATTGTGGACATAGTTACAACCATGCTTTTTTGTAGCTGGGCTAAGGAATGAAAAATAGGAGATTCATGATTTGGTTCATCCAATTATTTATTGCACTTGGATTTGGGAAGACTTGGTTTGAAAGGAAATATGATGTTTAAGAGAATCTGTTGTAACATATATAAAATTTCAAAATTAGGGAGGTTTTGATCAAAATTAGAAGTTTGTGGTAATCAAAACTGATTTAGTGCTCTGGATGTTAGGAAATTCTTTTTGATGATAATGACTATTTTAGTGGTTCTCAAAACATTTTTTTCTCAATATATTATTTTTTGATATTCTGTCTATATATTACAACCTTATATTGATTTAATTTTAGATTTTCAGACATCTAGTTAGTTACGAACAGGATATAACTTTATTTATTTATACCCTTTTTCAATATTAATTTCTCCCACAAGCATTCTGGTCCAAATAGAGTGAACAGGATTTTTATGTAATATTTCCTTATTCTATATTTTTAAGCATTCCATTTTCAAGGTGATTTAACTGGGAGTTGTGTTTTTAGTGACAATTCTAGTATATGTTTTGCATGTTTTTGCTCATATTCTAGTTTTGGCCACATCTTTTTTGTTTTAGTTTAGGTTGACAGGATCCACTTCTTTTTTGTTTTATTTTAGATCAACATGATCCACATCATTATGCTTTATTAAATGTTGACATGATTCATCTTATGCCCCATTTGTTTCTTGAATGGCCAACAGATTTTTGTCATTCCTATTTTATTGAGATCAAGTAATATTGTAGAATTGAAAAAGAAATATGTCCATGGATAATTTTGATGAGCAGAATCAGTATGAAAGGATTAATTTCCAATGTTATCTGAAATTGATTTTTTTTTTCATGATAGGGTGATTAGATGATGCCCTTTCTTTGTCAGATCATTTTTGTTATGTTTATTGCAAGCAGTTGGGTGTTTAGTGTATGTAGTTGATATATTGCTGGAAGGAAGAAACCTCTGTGATATTGAAGATTCCTCTTGTCATTCCTAATTCAATAGTAAAGTTCATCCAAACTTATCTAGTGTCTTGCTTTTGGCTTTCATTTGCAGACACTCAACACCAGTTCAATGCAAGAGAGAGTGATTGGGGTTTCACACCATTTATGCCTCTCAGTGATCTTTATGACCCTAGTAAAGGGTATATTGTGAATGATACTGTTATTGTTGAAGCTGAGGTTGTTGTCCGTAAGATATTGGATTATTGGTCATATGACTCAAAGAAAGAGACTGGTTTTGTTGGACTTAAGAACCAAGGAGCAACTTGTTACATGAACTCGCTTCTGCAGACCCTATACCATATACCATACTTCAGAAAGGTGTGTCTCTTGTTTTTCCATTCAATTTGGATTGTTCTTGTGCTCTTACTTTAATTGGAGTGAAACATGTATTTTCAATGTTTTAAATCAGGCTGTGTACCACATGCCAACAACTGAAAATGACATGCCTATAGGAAGCATTCCTTTGGCTCTGCAGAGTTTATTTTACAAGCTTCAATATAATGACACTAGTGTTGCAACAAAGGAGTTGACCAAATCTTTTGGATGGGATACATATGATTCCTTCATGCAACATGATGTACAAGAACTCAACAGAGTCTTGTGTGAAAAGCTTGAAGATAAAATGAAGGTACTCACTTTGAAATTTTTTTTTTAATATTCCCCGTTATACGCGTATAAAATCATGTTATTGATTGTTCCCCTTTTATTTTTTCAGGGAACTGTTGTAGAGGGGACGATACAGAAGTTGTTTGAGGGTCACCATATGAATTATATTGAATGCATCAACGTGGATTACAAGTCTACAAGAAAGGAATCATTTTATGGTATTTATTTGTTACTGATGTTTATGACAATATTAATTTGGAAAGCTGAATGTTTCCCATAAAAGCAAATAGTGAGTGTGTATATTTGTTCCAGACCTTCAGCTTGATGTCAAAGGATGTCGGGATGTTTATGCTTCTTTTGATAAGTATGTGGAAGTTGAGCGCCTTGAGGGTGACAATAAATATCATGCTGAAGAACATGGCTTACAGGTCAGTTACATTTTTTTCCACTTGAGGTGGTGAGAACTGGGCTAGAAATTTTTTTATAAATGACCCATTTATTGTCAGAATATTGCATAAAGAAAGGTTTGACAATTTGTTCTATGGTTGAACTTTATCTGTGATGAAATTTCTTTCCTGGGGGTTTGAAATATGGATTGAAGGTTTAACTCATCAAGTCACTTAAGCCAGGCCATATTCTACTGGCACAAACTTGGGTAATCAGATTAATTTAAGTTCAAATGACATATTGTAATTGTGTGCCAAAATCTGTTGCTCATTTCAGGATGCGAAGAAAGGTGTCTTATTTATTGACTTTCCCCCTGTTCTTCAGCTTCAGCTAAAGCGTTTTGAGTATGATTTTATGCGGGATACAATGGTAAAGGTCAGTGTTGGAAATCAGTTTACTTCTGAAGATGTTAGATAGTTGGGGTGCTTTTGTTACTCATATTTTAGTATTTATTTATAAAATATTTCAAGGCTTTTGTCTATGTAATGTGATATGCTAGAAAAATAATTCTACTGGTTCTTTGCCCTGCTGCACCAAATCCAATCTATGTACTCAAATTCTAATCTCTATGTTTAATAGAACTTTTCTTTTTTTCCCCCTGTCAAGTCTTCAGATCCCCTTTCTTCAATATTGATTAATCATGTTGTGAGGTATTTTGGAAAACATTGATAAAATCTTCTTTATATTTGAAATCATAACATGCCGCAATCATATTGCTCCTATTCATGAGTGAAAGTATATAAATAGATATATTTTCTTAAAACTTTTATGTTGTTGCTTTATCTTTACTTAGTATGTTTTGCTTTTCATGTCTGGAATTACTATTACTGTCTGATCTTGTTTAAAATTTTGCCAATCACTGTTTGGAAACTGATTCCCAGTGATCATGTCCTTTTAACTGTGGGAATGGAACTGTTTCTTTAAGTGGGTGTTGTGTTTTTCATGTGAATTTAGATGCTATGCATGATAGCATGGGCTATTTGGATTAACAGTTGCTGCCATTTTCTAGATAAACGACCGCTATGAATTTCCTCTTCAGCTTGACCTTGATAGAGAAGATCGGAAGTATCTATCACCTGATGCTGATACGAGTGTTCGCAACCTTTACACTCTCCACAGGTATTATTGTCTGGGGATTTTTTATATAATTCACACCACTAATACTTCTTATCCATTCCTAACTGAGGCAAGTTGGTAATACTTTGTACAAGTTGTTTCCCTGCTTTACTACCTTGCTTGCCCGGAAATCTTTTCAATGTACTGTTTTGTTTTACAGTGTCTTAGTTCATAGTGGAGGAGTACATGGTGGACATTATTATGCTTTTATCAGGCCGACCCTTTCTGACCAATGGTGAGCAGCATTTTTGCATTGATAGTTGACTAATATGATCACAATCTCACGTGCTTCTATGGGTTCCTATTTTTCTTGAATTGAAAAAAGATTCTTAGAGAATGGTGTGATTGGCTTAAAATATGTTATCTGTGATTAGTTTTAGTATTTAATGATACTGTTATAGCATGAAATTTCAATGCTCCTTTTTCTACATTGAAATATTAACATTATCATACTCTATAGTTATTCCAGAAGTTGGTGTTGTTTTGAGACTTGCACTTAATATATGAATGGCTTGTGTTTAGCTCAGGCATTTCTAAGTTGTTGAAATTAGTACTGTCTTCTAGCAATGCTTTGTTTGGAGTTTAGTTTTGGTTTTCATCGTTGATTTCAGTGTATTATATGTCATCACATCCAAAAATGTTTTGGCCTTTCAAGTACTTTTCCATTTAATATTGGTTTTAATTAATTTTTTACTTTAAGATGGGGGAACCCTTTAATAGATATCTCTGTTTTGTCAGGTATAAATTCGATGACGAACGGGTAACGAAAGAAGATATGAAGAGGGCATTGGAAGAGCAGTATGGTGGTGAGGAAGAGGTAATGTTTCTATATTCCACTTTAAAAACCCTGTCTATTTGTGTACAGTATGTCAATTTATTTGAATTTTGCCTTTATCTGTTGATTCAACAGTTGCCACAGACAAATCCTGGCTTCAATAACACACCTTTCAAATTTACAAAATACTCAAATGCATACATGCTTGTTTATATACGTGAAAGTGATAAGGACAAAATAGTTTGCAATGTTGATGAGAAGGACATTGCTGAACATTTGAAGGTAATATCTCCATTTACTTGCAACTGATGTGAAAGCTCTAACTTTTGGCTTTATGCTTCTATTAACATAGATGTTGTAGATCTGGAGTAATGATTTAATTTCTAATTTCTCAGATAAGGTTAAAGAAAGAACAGGAAGAGGAGGACGATAAAAAGAGATATAAAGCACAGGCTCACCTTTATACTATTATAAAGGTTATATATTACAATTAAGGTTTTGGCATTTTTAGCTATTTTTACTTTTCATCTTCACATTAGTGAATACCATTAATGCATCTAGGTTGCAAGAGATGAAGATCTTCTAGAACAGATTGGAAAGGACATATATTTTGATCTTGTGGATCATGACAAAGTTAGGAGTTTCCGTATTCAGAAGCAGACACCTTTCAATGATTTTAAGGTACCACTTATAATATGCAATTGAAACAAAATATCTCATCTGATTATTGTGGTTGTTGAGTGATGACCTTGCTATCTATTCTTTGGACTCAAATTTCAACATCATAATTCTGATTGTCAAACAGCATGTTTCTGAAATATTTATTGAAATCTGAGAATATGGACTTGAGTTATTTTGATAGATCTTTTGGGGATAGTTGTGCTAGAGGGTAATTTTTGGGGAGCTTGGTGTTTCAATATTTGTCATGTGGATGGGCAGATGGCATTTGTGTTGGCATTCCATAAATTTATATATTATGTGCTATACGTATGTCTTAGCATCCTTCTTACTTTTTCCTGCTCTCCTAATGAGCAAACGACTTTCTTTCTGTCTTTGGAATTTGTTGTTATGGGTTTAGTGATGTTATCATTTTCCTTTAAATGTTTAATTTGGCTGGTTTCCAGGAGGAACTTGCAAAAGAGCTTGGCATACCAGTGCAATATCAACGTTACTGGATTTGGGCAAAGAGGCAGAACCATACATATCGTCCGAATCGACCTTTAACCCCTCAGGAGGAGGCTCAGCCTGTAAGTAGTTATACTTTCTTGTCTTCCTGTTTTGCATCTATTCTTTCTTATTGTTATGTATAGTTTATATTTCCTTAACTTTGCTTCTCAATGCTGAGATATCTAATAGAAGGGGACCACTGCTGGTGATTTACATGGGAGTGGGAATAATAGATGTTGATTCAAAAGCTTTGGCTAAATTTATAGAATTATGTTAATTTAAATGGTTCTTTTAGCAATTTTTTATTCTTTGGAGAAGTTTATGATAGGAATTTTTCCAAGATGCATTCATTTAAACAAAGGTGAACCAATTTTATGGATGCAGTAGCTGATGAGGAGCACTGCTTGTCCTAGTTTTTTTGGATTATTATACCTATTATTTAAGCGGCTTCTATTTGGTTGTTTTAGGTTGGACAGTTGAGGGATATGTCAAATAAGGCTCATAATGCAGAACTAAAACTGTTCTTGGAAGTTGGGTGTGGACCGGTAATGTTGTTTTGTTGATCATTGTTTTAAGTTTTCAGATGGTACCTTGTTTTTGTCTCATTTTGTGGATAACTTCAGGATTTACGGCCTATTCCTCCACCTGACAAAACTAGGGAAGATATTATGCTTTTCTTCAAGCTTTATGACCCTGAGAAAGGAGAATTACGGTATTTACACTTTCCTATTTATCTTCTGTATTTCATGTTTCTCTTACTTTCTGACATTGCACGTTGTTCCATTTCAGTTATGTTGGTAGGCTCTTGGTAAAACTTTCTGGTAAGCCAATAGAATATATAACCAGGCTAAATCAAATGGCTGGCTTTGCTCCTGATGAAGAAATTGAACTTTATGAGGTTTGTTACTCCTTAAATATGTCTGCAATGCATTGACGCTTAACTAAAATTTCTTGATCAAATTATCTTACTTGTTGATTTTCGTATCTTTTAGGAAATAAAGTTTGAGCCTTGTGTGATGTGTGAGCATCTTGATAAAAGATGTTCATTCCGGTTAAGTCAGGTATATTTTGCTTTGGGACATATATCTTTTTTCAATGTAAATTGCCAGTGATACCATCTTTGCTTGCAGATTGAAGATGGGGATATTATATGCTTTCAGAAGTCTCTTCCAATTGCAAGTGAGGAAGCATGCCAATATCCAGATGTGCCTTCATTTCTGGAGTACGTGCACAATCGTCAGGTACCATTAGTATGTGGAGACTTGCTGAATATTTTATTGGTATTTCTCAGGTTTATGTTTACTGATTTGTTCTGGGAGGCTGATAAATGTTTATATTATACCCTCTCTCCTTCCTGTGAGGCATTGGAGGTCCCCCATTTGCACCCTGGTATTAGTTTTATAAAGCAATATGTAGATATAGTACCAGAGAGGAGAGCAGATGCCTATATTTTATACTCAGTTCCAGTAATATTCTCTACATTGACATGGGACCTTCATTCTTTCAGGATGTTAATTAATTGTTGATCGTAAAAGAAAAAAAAGGAATACCATATTGATGGCTAATTCTATTTAATTTTTTGAAGAAACTGCATTGAACCTAACAACATAGCTTCTATAGGCAAAAGGTTTTAGATTGTTTCTGAGAATTGCCTTTAACAATTTTTATTCTTCAATTTGTGTTTGAATTCTTGCAACTCAATTAAGTTTTTGTGATTTGATGCCTGCTTAGATTGTTCATTTTCGTTCTCTGGAGAGACCAAAGGAAGATGATTTCTGTCTAGAGTTGTAAGTACTTCTAATGCAAATTACTGTTCAGAAAGTACAAGAATTATTACATAGTTGTCAGATACTTATACATGGTTTCTTCTTTAACATTCAAGGTCAAAGATACATACTTATGATGATGTTGTGGAAAGAGTGGCTCACAAAATTGGCTTGGATGATCCATCCAAAATCAGGCTCACATCTCACAACTGCTACTCTCAACAACCTAAGCCTCAACCTATTAAATACCGAGGAGTAGAGACTCTGTCAGAAATGTTGATCCACTATAATCAGGTAGCACATATGGGTTTTGAAATCCTTGCTATGTCTCTTCCTTCTATGCAAAATTTATATTGACTGATCACTTGTGTTTCTTAATTTACAGACTTCTGACATTTTGTATTATGAAGTTCTGGATATCCCTTTGCCAGAATTGCAAGGTCTGAAAAACCTGAAAGTTGCTTTCCATCATGCTACAAAGGATGAAGTAAGTACAGAATTTGTATCTACTCTTCCCGGTTACCTCTTTCTTCTATGATCTTACATTGTTTATGGGCCTTTTGTGTAACAACATTTATCATGATTTTTAGGTGGTAATTCATAATATTAGATTGCCCAAACAGAGCACTGTTGGAGATGTGATTGATGAACTTAAGACTAAGGTATGTTTTGGATACTATTGTTCTATATTTTAAATACTTGAAGCCTAAAGATGGATAGTGTTATTAAAGATGATGGGCTCCTCTAGCTCTGTTTTTGCAATGAAAATCATTTTCTAGTCTCCTTTTATTAGAGGAAAAGTAGCCATTGTTTGAATATGAGAACCGGCCAGAATTTTTGCATATTTTCATATCATATGGAAGATTCTATCTATCATATGTTAATGCATAATCTCCCATTTGAGGTGTATTATCTTTATAGACTTCCCATGCAACTTGAAGTTCATACTGACTACAGCTTTGCTTTTCTATTCTTGCACTATGAAACAGGTGGAGTTGTCACATCCTAATGCAGAGCTTAGATTGCTTGAAGTCTTCTATCACAAGATCTACAAGGTAGAAATGGTTGAAATCTGATTGCTAGTTGCAATTTAGATTGTATATAAATTTAATCTAGAGTTATTCTAGACAGTTGAATTTGAAGCATCCTAATGGGATGGCAGATAAGTATGTGTGTTTCTTGTGTGACTCATTGTTTCATCTCGTGTTTTTTCTTTTCTCCAGATCTTTCCACCCAGTGAAAAGATTGAGAACATAAATGATCAGTATTGGACATTGCGTGCAGAAGAGGCAAGTTTTCCCTTTTCCATCCTGTTGAAGTAAATAGATGAGGACTGTTCTTTTTTAAAATTATGTGGGTATAGCTTTTCTAGTGGTTCATTGAAAGTATAAGTAACATTCTATTGTTTGTACCTTAATTTTTCAAGAATGGCTATTGAAGAAAAGTAACATTCATATTGGAACAAGTTCTGGTTACAAAAGCTGGTAGATTATATAGCGAGTAGGGTATTCTAAAAATCTGTATCTTGTCATTATAACTTCTTTTCATGTTTACATTTGATTTATATTGTTTTTAGAGTATTTTCATGTAGTTATGGTGCTAAGCAAAAGTTCTTACGAGTTTGTTCACGATAGAATAAGCATCTCTGGTAATTTCTTAAGAGATGTGTGCACAATCTATAAACAGATCTAACTTCTTCATTTATGTAAAATCCCAGGTCCCAGAAGAAGAAAAGAATCTTGGTCCCAATAATCGATTGATTCATGTCTACCACTTCAATAAAGAGACTGCCCAGAACCAGATGGTATACAAGATGGATGAATTGATTAATATTCATGATCTGTTTTGACTTTTGAGATATTGGCTGGAATGTCCAGCTATTCTACATTATTTGCATGTTCTAAGAATTTATTTCTTTTTTCTTTTAACAGCAAGTGCAAAATTTTGGTGAGCCCTTTTTCTTGGTCATTCATGAAGGTGAAACTCTGGCTGAAGTTAAATTGCGGATACAAAAGAAATTGCAAGTTTCTGATGAAGAGTTCTCCAAGGTGGTTTCATACTTTTCTTACTCATCTTTGCCATTCCCTTCTTTCATTTCACTTTCCCCCCAGTGAACCTACAAATTTACCATTTTTATTCTCATTTTCACAATGCCTTTCATGTTTTGACTCCCCTTTCCTGTTGTTTTTCTATCTCTTTGTTCAGTGGAAGTTTGCATTTATGTCATTGGGTCAACCAGAGTATCTACAAGACTCTGACATTGTGTTCAAACGTTTTCAGGTATATCTTGGTTTCTTCACTGTGTTTCTGTCTTCACAGTTGATCACCTATATTTATAGAATTTCTATTTTTATTTGGAAACTGGTGTTTTAATTTATTTGTGTATACACTTCAGAGAAGAGATGTTTATGGGGCTTGGGAGCAATACCTTGGGTTAGAGCATTCTGATACCTCTCCTAGAAGGACTTATGTTAATCAGGTACTACAATATTGTTGACTCTAGTTCCCTACGAGTTATGCGTATTGTACTTCATTACATATGTTCTCCGTATTGTATGTCTAATTGTAAGTTGCATACAACTATTGCAGAACCGTAACACATTTGAGAAACCAGTTAAAATATACAACTAGTAGAAAGCTAGTTATACAGTAGCAAATCAGTCGATGTGGAGATCCTTCAAGTGATGGCATTGTAGATACATGGAGAAGAATACATTGGAGGAAACAGTTGAAGCTTGCTTGGAGAGAGAATTTATGTAGGACTTGATTGTTAGTTTTATAGGATATATATATATATATAGTTTTCATGTGGATGGGGGAGGGAAGATTTTCTTTGATGTATTGTTTTCCCACTGTTGATATATGCCTAGTCTTGTGCTATATTGCTTTTCTACGTTTCTCATTTTTAGGAAGGCACCTGAACGCCCATCCTCGACCTGAGAGGTTACTGCTGTCTTTCTTTTTGTACACAGCTCGTGTAATTTCAGCACATATGAAGATTTTGGACCTGATATATATCGGGTATAGTTGGTTGCACAAATGAGTTAACTGCTTCTGCAGTATCTTCCCTTTCTGAGGTTTTTATATTTGTCAAAATTTTGATTCTTCTCTTTAAAGCTAGGCTTAATAAATTCTCAAAGCTTCAAGTAAGCATGTTACCTCCAGACCTTCCCCCGCCCCCACAAAAATAAAAAATAAAAAATGGAGAAATCGGTATGATTTGATTAGATGACGCGGATGCGTAGGTACAACTGTTTGTCTTTTCATGAGGTAAAAAAAAAAGAAGAGAAAACTCTTGTTTTTCAATTCGTTTTGACTTTTATCTCAAACCGTAAGCACCGCTTGAGCGCTTTTCTTCCTTTGCACTCCCTTTGCCGGCCAACGACCAGCGGCTGGTGGTTGGCTGTCCCTCTCCCTTGTCCTATATTCTCTTTTCCATGCTCCCTTCCTCTTTGAATAATAATCCCCACTATGGTTTGTGGTTTCGGCGGTTCTTTTGGATAGATTCAATGCTGATAGCATCGGAACTAACGATTTGGAACGTTTTGGGCTATTCTCTCTTCTGAGCTGAGCTGGGTTTTGCTGAGGGCTGGGTGTGGTGCTTTGTTGCTGGTGATGTCCCCTACTTCAGGATGAGAGTTTCGCTGCGGCTACGGATGGTGGATGGTTGGACGGTGCCAAAGCCTACAAATGCTACTTGTTTTGGTTTGTTTCAACCTTCCGATCCAGTTGTTGATCTGGGCTTGCCGTCGTTGGTGGCTGATCTCTGACTGTTGGAGTGGTTTCAGGTTTCGGATTTAATCCGACATCTCTTGGCTGGCAATTCGTGATGTTTGATTTCTCTATGTGACGTTCTTCATTATTTTTCTCCCTTGCTTACAAAGCAAGGTTACTAGTGAAAATAGAGATTGTTCGATAATAGAGATCATATGCACTAATGTTTTCACATTAGTGGCTAGTGCCAAAGTGAACGGTGATGATCTCTCCTTTATTTTTTGCATTATTAAAATAATACAAAAAAATAATTACAAAAATAGATAGATTGTATATTAATTACGAAAATGTGATGTTTTCTATCATAAAATTGGGTACTGTCAATGTGTTAGGCGGTCCTAGCTATAAAAAATGATATTTTAATAAAAATTTTAAAAAAAATATTTAATGTAAAAATAATATATATTTTTAATTTGGGGTGGTTGTGGTATAATTTTAAAATTCATGCCTCTATTTTATGGAAATTAGAAGTTAGTCCTTTTATTATCATAATTAATAAAATCACCAATTCAACAACTTATATGTGATAAATTAGAAAAGAATCAATTATTCAAGTTTATATGTTTTTATCGACAACTGGATTAGTTTTAGTAACGTGCAATGATTAATTTTTAACAAATTAAAGGGACTAATTTCTTAATTTTTATAAAGTAAAGAGATAAAAACTCATAATTAAACCTTTAAAACAAACTTAAAAAATACTAGACAGTGTATAATTATAGAAAACAAAAAAACATAAAATTATCAAAATTTTCTAATTTTTCATACATAAATTATTGAATTGATTATTTTATTAACCCTTTGCATATGAATTTGATAAACAGTTGATATTGAAGTAATTTAATGATTAAGTTTAATAGTATTAAATAATTTGACTAACTTAAATTCGAAAACATACAAAGACTAAATTACGATAAATGATAATAAAAGGACTAGCTTCTAATTTCTATAAAATAGAGGTGTGAAATTCAAAATTAAACAACCCTAAATCTAAAAAAAAAAAAACTAAAAGTGAGGGAAAGAAGGTTCCGTGGCAATTTGGCTTCACCCCTTTTTACATTAAAATATTATTATTTATTTTATTTTATTAAAATATTATTTTTATAGCTGGTGTCGCCTGTCACATTGGCGGCATCCAATTTTTCTGTAAAAAAATACCCCATTTTCGTAATTAATCTACATTTTTGTAATTAAACTTTTTTTTATAATTTTGATTAAAAAATGGTACTTTAGAACCATTTTGTCTAGACTGTAGCTATGTAACAGCCTGATTTTCAATGGTGCCAAAAAAGGAGGTTTTGGAACTTCATCTCCGTAAATTGGGTCCATAAATATTAAATATGAATATTTACGGAGTTGGTATGAAAGTATATTAAAGTTTGGTTTGATAATTTTGTTGAATTAATAGTTAATTTAGGCATAGGGACTAAATAGTAAAAGTCTTATCGCTATAGGTTTTTAGTTGACATAAAAATGTCATCTTTTCACACTTCTTCTTCCTCTTACCAAATTTGAAAGGAAAAAAAAAAGACCTTTTGAAGCTTCAAACTTTCAGCCAATATTAGGTGCTCAATTATGTCATTTTCTTGTAATTTTTTATGCTTTTAAAGTCATGAGAGTTTGATTTAGCTAGCCCATGTACCAATTTGCAAAACTGTTAAAGTCTTTTAAAATTGCTATTGTTGATTTCTTAAAGAAATTGATGCTAAAGTGATAGAGTTTAAGCTTAGATCATGGAAAAGGATTGGATTGTAAAGTTTAATTGTTAGTTTTGTACATAGGGACTAGAGTGGATAAAATGTGGAATTGTTATGAAATTTCAGTATAAATAGGAAGTAGAGGGTCCCTAATGTATGTAACTGAAGTCGATTTTTAAATCGAGGCTCAAAATTGAAAATATGGTTATTTCGAATTCAGGAACTAAATTGAATAACATGTAAAACATTAAGGGTATCAAAAAATGAGATTATATTGGTTCATTCATGTCATGGCATAATGTATAAATGTTTGGCATTGATAGATTGAATGGAATAATTGTATAGATCAATAATTGGATCAAACCGAAGGTAATTAAGGAAAAGCTAAAATTGTCGATTAGCCCCTGAAGATTTAATTTGTTTGGTGTTTTGATCATGTAAGTTTATATGGTATTTATTTATTTAAGTTGTTATGTATTTGATTTGGTATATGTGTTTGATTGTGGATTAATTTATTGTGAATTGGTTCTAAAGGCTAAAATTAGACTAAATTGAAAAGTGATGTTTATGTATGTAAAAGATGCCCTTGTGAACTTAGTAAAGGTTAAGATATGATTGGCATGCCAATAGGGTCTTGTGTGCTCTTGTACAGAATTGATTATAGATGTTACTGAGGTCCAACATTTGTTCTGGAATTTATTCGAAAATATCCAAGTGCACCTCCGTAAGTTGAGCCCATGTCCTAACCTCTATTATTATCTGAAAAATCAGAACTGAAAGGGGTGAGCTTTTAAAGCCCAGTGTGGGTCAATTTTCATAATAATAGGAATTAAGACAGAATCTCAACAGAATAACAAATCACATATACAGAATCATATAATCGTAGTGTCACTTTTACCACTATACATATCGATGATGTCAATGCAATCTTTTTCAAAAAAACAATGCAGATTTTCAGGAAACATTTCCTACCCATCTCCGCTACACTCCATAATGAGTTCTCCAAAACTTGTCTATCGAAAAATACATCAATTAAGTCATCCCGGGTTGCCTGGCAACGATGGCTTATTAAAACACAGTTAAACTGCCAGATCAGGTATATGTGGTCAAGCCACTATGTTGCAGTCAAACTGCTAGATAACATGGTTAAACCACTAGAATGTGTAGATTATTAAACTGCTAGAATCTTCCTCGTTTCAATCATATCTTAACCCCATGCATATGATATGTCTTATAGAACAAAATTTTCAATAAGCATACTTTACATGCAAATCAGAATCAGTGTAATGGCATGCTTAACATGTAGATCAAAGTCGATGTAATGGCATGCTTAACATGCAAATCAGAATCAGTGTAATGGCATGCTTAACATGCAAATCAAAATATCGACAGAAACAGTGGCATGTTTATTTTTCATGCATATCAAATATTGTTATATGTCACAATACATGAATGTCAAGAAATCGTATAACATCACATTTAACAGAAAATCACACAAACACATTTATATTATCACATATTTGAAAGTTCAAAATCACTTACTTGAAATCCTCATTTCTAACGAATTTCTAATTCCATTTGAATATATAATGTATTCGCACATTTTGCATTTCTTTTTTTCTTAAATAAATATTTAATATTATAAAATTTATTGAATTAACAATAATTGCACACATTTTAAGATGAATAAATCCCCACATCTAATTTCGCAAAATCCGATGATATCGACTTTGAATCCAACTCTTAGGGATGAAATCAATCCTTGAATCCTTAGCTTTTGACAAAATTTCGTATCATATCAAAATAATGATATTTTGGTTAATATATCTCATTTTAGTGATTAAGTAAGATACTTACTTAATTGGCTGCCCAAAATGCAAGCTTCCAAAATATAGAATATGGATCCAGGATTCACAAATATCACTTCAAGAATGCTCAACAAACTTTAATGTTAGAATCGTCCTAATCGAGAATAAAAGTGAAATAATTAATTGTGATTGGAGGATCTTCAATACTTACACAATAACGAGAGTACTTTTTTGTAAGGCAAGAATACAAATCCGAGCATACGAAGAAGAACATTTCACAAGTGTGTAAAAAACATTATTAGATTCGACTTTAATAAGTGAAAAAGAAAATATCATCATTAGAGTTTAAGGATCACTTATGAAAAATCCCAAGGAATAGATAAATCCTTGATCCCACAGTATTTCGTTTATAATGGAAGATTATTTAATGAAATCGCCATTCAAAAATAAAATGAATAGATAGTAGAATCGTATATGGTCCATAAAAAATAAGAGAGAAGGATTAGAAGTTTGATTTTAACAGAAAAAATGAATAGAAGATAAAAGTCGGCGAAAATGGTGATTTATGGCGGTGAAGACACGACGACGGTGCGGCTGTGGTGAGAGAGGAGGAGGTGTGGATGAGAGGGGAAGTTCTAGTAGTGTTGTGGTATGATGGTGATATGATGGAAAAATGTAGAAAAAGTGATGGTGGAAGGAGGAGAAGAAAGAAAAAGATGAGAGAAAGTGAATAAAAATAAAAATGGATGTTTTAGGGTGTCTAGGTACATTGGTCGGCCATGGTATGGTAAAGGAGAAGGAAATGACAATAGAAGGAACATAGATACAAAAAATAGATCATGGAGTGAAAATGGGAGGTATTGGGGGAAAGTTGACTCAATAAAAGAGGAAAGAATCTTCCCCACAAGGCAAGTATGGGGTGGATGTCAAGGGGGTTGACCATCTATTTTTTCATGTTAAAAATTTAAAAATATGTAAATGATGGGAATTTAACCTAGAATCTCTAGGAATTTAATTAAGCTCCTTGCCACTTGACCACATACTTGCTTGTTCAATAAATTGACGAAATAATAAATAAAAATATGGGATGTGATATATAGCCAAGACTAGCCATTTCTCCAATTGGAATTGTAGATTACATAATAATCCTTTTGAATATTTGAATCAATTGCTCACTTTGATTCTTTTACAGGATTACAAACTCATTTAGATTATTTATTGAAGTAAGTTATCTTTCTCGCAATGTAAATGTAACAGCCCAATTTTCAATGGTGTTGGAAACAGTGATTCGAGATCACTAAATTCAACGAGTGAGTTTGAAATTTTTTTTATTATTTAATAATTATGAGTCAAGTGTGAATTTAGAAATATTCTTGAATTAGTGAATTTTGTGATTTAAAAAGAATTATTAGGTTAATTAGTCTGAAAAACGAGGTATTGAGGCCTCAATTTCATAAACTGAGCTGTAAGTATTTTTATAAATATTTATAGAGTGTCATTGAGTTAGTATTTAAGTTTCGTTAGAAAATTTTAACGTTTTGATAGTTAATTAATTAAAAAAGACTAAATTGAAAAATGTGCAAAACTTGCAAATTAAGAAAATAGTGATTAAATAGCCCAAAAAGTAAATAAGGAGAACATAGAGAGAAATTTAGCCTAAATTATATAGGCTGGGCGGCATGGGTATAGAAATAAACAAGAAAATAATGTGAACTAAGGACAAAATTGGAAATTTTGTAAATTAAACAAATAAAATAACAAATAAAAGAGTTTCTAGCAATTTCTTCACATATCTTCAGCCAAAAATAGCCATAGAAGATCCCTCAGAGCTTTTTTTTCATATTTTTACTGCATGTAAGTTCAATTTTTGTTTATTTCTTGAAATTTTTATGTTTTTGAGACTTTTACAACTAGGTCCAACTATCTAATTCATTAGTTTTTGATTGTATGAGTAATTTTGAAAGTTACCATTGATGGGTGCTCAATATTTATGATGGATTAGCATGTATTGGAAGCTTTAATTTTTTTATATGATAATTTTATTAAGTAATTTTGATAGATATTGATTTTAGGACCAAATTGTGAAAAGGTTAAGAATTAGGGTTTGGTGTTGAAATTTTGAATATCAAAGGCTTTATAATAGCCTAAAATAATTAGATAAAGTGTTAACTGAGAAAAATTAGCTCATTTGATGGGTTTATTGGTGAGGGACTAAATTGTAAAAATTTTAAAAGTTGAGGTAATTGTGTAATTTCAAAAATTGAAGGGTATAAAATTGTGAAGTGAATTAGAATTGAATTAGATGCTGATGAATGAATAATTTTATATTATAGATCAAGAACACGAAGAAAATCGTAAAAAAGGGAAATTAGCTGAATAGTCCCTAAATTACAACAAATTTTACAAATTGGCCCAGGTAAGTTCATATGGTTGAATTTTCATGATTAATTGTTAATTTAGGAATGATAATGTATTATTTCATATTTTTATTATTGAATTATGATTATTGCATAAATATGGAAATTGAATTGAAAGTTCAAATTAAGTGAAGCGCAAGATTAAGTACGATCATTCTGTGATACAAGATGAATTGACGGATAAAACCATGGTTTGACCATGGAAATATTTAAATGTAAGACCATCCTTGGGCTATGACATTTTAGTGAAAAGACCATAACTGGGATATGGCACCGTGAACGTAAGATCATGGTTGGAAGATGGCAGTATATATAAAAGTGTGTGAGACCACAGCTGGGCTATGACATCCTGAAGATAAGACCATGACAGGGTTATGGCACTACGAGTGTAAGACCATGACAGGGCAATGACAATATATGTGTAAGACCATAGTTGGACTATGGCATCAAGAAAATGATGTACTCAAATCTGTAAGACGTTCTCTAATTTGACAATGTAACACCCCTTACCCGTATTTGCCGTCGGAATAGGGTATGAGGCATTACTAGAGTTTACCGAATTAATTTTCGTTATTACAAGTTAAATACTATTCATATACTAAAACATGTCATGACGTCTTTTAGATGGGCCTCCAAAGCCCAAAACATAACTCGGGACCAAACTAGAATTAAATCGAAACTATAGGGAATTTTTCTCAAAATCCCAAAGTTTTTTTTTATATAAGCTCAATATAACCCCTTTATAAATATCTAACATTCCCTGCAAATTTTAAAACCGAGACCAATCCAACCAACCAATTCATTTCAACCAATTTGATACCAAATTATACTTCTATTATAATTATACCATTTAACATATTCATCATTCTTTACTTTAATGCATATTGATTAAACAAGTCTTAGCATTTATATAATCATCAAATCTTATACATGCCATATAAATCAAAAAAAGAAATTTACAAAAGCTACCGGAGATAATCTGGATAGTGTGATCCTCTGTGTTGATCCGATCCTCCGTATACTTCCACGTCAATCTACAAGAGACATTTAACACACTCAAGTAAGCTTATAGAAGCTTAATAAGTTCATAGGCATAAAACATAAATCTTACCAAATATTTATACATTTATACAATATATACATTTATTAAGTTCACTTGTAATATCCCGAATTAGGGCCTAATCGGAATAGTGGTTTCGTGACCACAAATCTGAGATAGAAATAATTATTTTATAATTATTTTGAGGTTTATGATATGATTGCATGATTGTGTGAAAATTTTGTGAAGAAATTTTTAGCTTAACGAGTTTAATTTAAAAGTTAGGGACTAAATCGAATAAGTTGCAAAACTTGCATTCTAGAAGTTTTTAGTATGAAATTGCTTTGAAATATTAATTAGGAGGTCTTAAATAGCAATTTGACCAATTTTAAGTTCATGGGCAAAATTAGGACATGGAAGGAATTTTTGAAAGTTTAGTAAGGAGGGGCATTTTGGTCATTTGGATATTAAATGAAATAAAATGGGAAAAATAACACAAAATGGTCATCTTCCTCATTTAGTTGCAGCCGAATTTTACTCTCACCATAGCTAGGGTTTCTTCAACTTTCAAGTTTCATAGTAAGTGATTCTAAGCCCCGTTTTTAATGATTTCTACGTTTTTGAGATCCCGGTAACTCGGTAAAGCTTATGCTAGCAATAACTTAACCTAGGGTTTATATTTGGAAAAATACCCATAGGTGAAATTTGTATATTTTGATGTTTTATGATAGAATATGAGGTTTTAAATTATGTTAGACAACTTGTACTACTCGATTTTAAGCAAAAACGAGTAAAAAGGCTTAATCGGTAAAAATACCTAATAGTCACAAGTACATGTTAGAGTGAGAATTTGATGTTGCCATAGAAGGGAAAAGTGATCAGCATGTTATAAAACATAAGAATAAGGAATAAAATTTAATCCCGAGTCTAGGGGCAAAAGTGTAAATATGCAAAAGTTTAGGGGTAAATTGTAATTTTGCCAAAATTTGAATTAAGGATTAATTTTATAATGTGAATATTAAATAAGCTAAATGTGTTATTTTAGATCAAGAAAGACGTGGAATCGACCCCAATCGAGGAAAAGAAAAGATTGTGGACTAAATTGCAAAATCTTTGTATTTTGGTACCAAGGTAAGTTCATGTGTAAATAATGTAGCATAATGGTTATTTTTAAGTTATTGATGTTAATTATATGATATGCTGATTTTTATTATGAAATATATGCTTTGTGGTTAATTTCGAATAAAATATAAATTATTACCGAGTATTGGTTCGGCATTCTACGGAAGACAGCAAGGATATGTGTTCGAGGAAATCCCCGTTTGAACCTTAGGAATAGATTAGGATACAAGTGACATGTCACTAGGATGGTTGAGCATCTGAACTCATTGAGTTGAGTCCGAGTTCGTAAGATGTAACTAGGCATCCGAGCTCGTTGAGTTGAGTCCGAGTTCACTTATGGATGCGAACGCCCGAGCTCGTTGAGTTGAGTCCGAGTTCGCTTATGGGCGGGTTACATGATTGCTTGATTGCATATATGGCACTTATGTGCAAGTTATCCATGTATTCGAATTATATTCTGATGTGTTCAACGGGTAAAGTTCTACTCAAATGGAGGAATACTCTAGATGAAAGAGACGTATTGGTAAGTATTATGAAATGGATACTTTGAACAGGTATGTACTTAACCCTCGGGTTGAGTATTGATACAATAACGCTAAGGTAATAAGATGATGAAAAATGATTAGAAATGTGATATATGTTTTGGTGATATCATGCTAATGTTGGTTGGTATGATTGCTTTGTTATGTTACTTATTATTTGCATATGAACTTACTAAGCATTTATGCTTACACTCTCCTTCTTACTCATTGTAGTTTTGGACAAGCCAGCTCAGGAGTCGGGATAGGTCGAAGGCTCAGTCACACTATCTGGAAGATTTTTTGGTAAATGGCTTGTAAAATCTAAGTATGGCATGTATAGCAATATACCTATTTTGTGTAAATAA
Source organism: Gossypium longicalyx (assembly GCA_025698465.1). NCBI lineage: Eukaryota > Viridiplantae > Streptophyta > Magnoliopsida > Malvales > Malvaceae > Gossypium > Gossypium longicalyx. The sequence goes on along the minus strand of CM046995.1, from coordinate 3,704,822 downwards.
TCTTATGACATGGTGATGGAATGGTTGAGGAAATGCTTGATAATGATAAGTTATGAAAATGGTTAGTTTAGATTATGTTTGATGTTATGGAAAGTTATTAGGATACCTAGTTCATGAAAACTCATAAAAAGGATGAAATTTGCCATAAACAGAACATTGCAGCAACACTGATGTGAGTTTGAAAATTTACTAAAAATCATAGAAATCGAATTATGGGATGGATTAAATATCAAATTGAATATTATTATGTGTAGTTTCACATAAAACAAACTAAACAGGTAAAAAAATTATATGTTAGAAGATATTTGAATTTTAGTGAAACAGGGCCAGAGTGATTTCTGGATCCCCTGTTCCAACTTTAGAAATTCACCATAAATTGTAAAGATATAATTAGGTGGTTTATTTTATATTATCAGAATACTTATTGAGTCTAGTTTCAGAAGAAACAAACCTCATAGTCATATGAATTTTTTACAGAGAGAAATGTGGTTCGTAGTAAATAGAGGTCAGTCCAGTCAAGTCCTGAAATAGGGGTAACTTTAACTAATAAACTGTACTAATTGGCCCAACCAAAAATTTTAGAAAAAAATTAGTAAATAGGTATATGAATCTAGATTTAGGGAAAATTTATGGATCTTGATTTCGAGTTTTTTAACTCGAGATATGATTTTTCTTGTGACTATGACGCAAGTAGTTAGAAAGCTGTGAATGTAGAAACAAATGGTCCAAAGTTCTTAAAATGTTAAATTAAGTTTAGTAACACCTCATACTCGACTCCGGCGACGGTCTCGGGCATGGGGGCGTTACATCACCTGCCAACCACAGTCATTGGTGAGTTTCCTTGTATAAACTCACTACCATTTATCCATTTCCTTTAATTCTTTTGGGCCCATTTGTCACATATCATTCTTAACCAAATTAGGGAACGGTTACGGAAAATTGAGTACTTCACTTCCACTTTGCCACAGTATAACTATGGTCTTGCATAAGATCACTTATCATTTCCCGAAGCCATATCTCTGCCATAGTCTTACATGGATCACATTTATCATTTGTCACTTGTCACTTGTCACTGATCAGATAAGTGTAGCTAAAGCTACCACTTATCACTTGTGACTTGTCACTGATCAGATAAGTGTAGCGGAGGCTACCACTTATCACTTGTCACTGATCAGAAGTACTCAAATCCGACTTTCTGCTCAATTTGATCATTTATTTGGTTTTCGCATTGTCATTTTATTCTCAATTCATTAATAAATATATCTCATCATACATTGTATAATTCATAAGATTAACATTTAATCATTAAATTTCAGCCATATGAACTTACCTGGGTCGATTTGCAAAAAATTGTGAAAGTTTAGGGACTAATCTGCTACTTTTTCTTTTCCTCGACCTGCTTCGGGTTCTCGATCTATCATTGTAAAATCATTCACTTATCAGTATTGATTTCATCTTCACTCTATTTCATATTCTTAATGCTTATAACCCGTTTATAAGTAATATTATCTATAATTTCATTATTTACTTATGTATATTCCAATGTTGTCCATCCGTGTCATAGTCACTAAATTATTTTTATCTTGAGTTACAGAACTCCAAATTAGGGTCCGCTAATTTTCCCTAAAACTAGACTCACATATCTTCTTACATAAAATTTTCAGAATTTTTGGTTTAGTCAATAAGTACAGTTTATTCTTTAAAGTCACCTCTGTTCTGCTGTTTGACAGTTCTGACCCTTCTTCACTAAAAATTAATTATCTCATTAAAGATTCTATAAATATAAATTTAAGCCCCTAATTATTTTTATTAAATTTTTTTATGATTTTCCAAAATCAGAACAGGGGAACCCGAAATTATTCTGACATTGTCTCACAAAATCTATTATATCTCATGATTTACAATTCTATTGCTTTCACCGTTTATTCTATAAGAAACTAGACTCAATAAGCTTTAATTTCATATTTTATTCATCCTATAATTCAATTCTAAAATTTTTAGTGATTTTTCAAAGTTAGACTACTGCTGCTGTCCAAAACTGTTTTAGTGCAAATGTTGATTTCAATTTTTGCTCCAAATTTCATAATTCATACAATTCAGTCCTTGCTCAATTAATCCCTCAATTAAGCTATATTTTTTCCCAATTAATACTTTACCTAGAAATTAAAAATTATTTCACAACTATTGAAATTCAGAATTTCCATATAAAACCCTAACTTCAAAACCTTTCACTATTAGGTCCCAAACATTCACTTTCTATTCAATTCTTTCAATAAAATCAGCATATAAATAATATAAAACTCTAATTCCATGCTAAATCATCATTTAATTCCAACACATATGCATAGCAACTTTCAATTTCTTTCATAGAATCAAAAACTAATGAATTCAACAAGTGGGCCTAGTTGTAAAAGTCACAAAAACACAAAAATTTCAAGAAATAATCAAGAATTGAACTTACTTGCAGTAAAAATATGAAAAACCAGCTTAAGGAAACCCTTCTATGGTGTTTTTGCTGATGAGAATGCAGAAAAATAAAGAGAAATCTAGATAATTCCACTTTAGTCCTATCTGTATTAAGTAAATTTTGTAATATTCCAATTTTACCCTTAATTCTCCTTATTTTCTTGGGTCTATTTGCCTTTTAAACCCTCTTTCTTTTTATCATTTAAGTTATTTAATCATTTCCCATAATTTTACATTTGTTACAATTTAGTCCTTTTTATTCAATTAACTATCGAAACTTTAAAATTTCTTGACGAAACTTTAATACTAACTTATTAACACTCCATAAATATTTATAAAAACATTTATGGCTCGGTTTAAAATTTTCAAAGTCTTGATACCTTGTTTTCGATTCTAATTATTTTAATATTTATTTCTAGTACACTATTCGCTATTTCAAAAATTTTCCTAATTTCACATTTAACTTATATTCACTAAATTAATAATATTTTCTACTCATTTGTCAAATTTAGTGATCTCGAATCACTATTCCGACACCACTAAAAATTTAGGCTATTACAGACAAAGATTGGTAAGTGTCATATGGAATTAATGTGATAGAATTTAAGAAGTTTTTGATATTGAGCTCAATCAAGTGAATTCATCATTTTAAATTATGAATGAAAGGAAATGATAGTGACATGCTTGTTTAATGGTTTATTATAGTATGTTCTATAAGCATTATTTTTAAAGCCTATGAACTTACTAAGTTTCATTAAGCTTACTTGTGTTGTTTAATGTTCTTTGTAGATTAACGTGAGGTTCAAGGATCGAATCAACACATCAAGCCACACTATCCAGATTAATCCAGTAGTTTTGCAATGTAAATTTTGGTTTATATCGCATGTATAAGGTTGGTCTAACAATGATATAGATTGAAATATAGTTATGAATCTTAAATGTTTGTATGAAGTAGATAGTAATAGTACTAGATAAATTTATGTAATGAGTTAAATGGGTAAGGAAAGTATAAGTAAATGAAGTGTTGATGATGTTATGCCATATTAAGAACATGTTTTGGCTTGTATTGGTTTCTTGGTTGGGATATATTGGTATATGAGAGTGTTGTGTGCAGGTGGATAACAAAAAGGGTGAGAAAAGTAGCCTTAAAATGGCCTATTTTCTTCTACATGGGCAAAGACACGGGTGTGTGTCTCAGTCGTGTGCGATACACGGCCTAGCACATAGGCACGTGGTCTGGTCGTGTGTCCCCTGCACCTTGAAATTTCAGAACAGAATCCTAGTTTTTTTTTCACACAGGCGTGTAGTTGGCTGTGTGACCTAAGTTAGAGAGTTAGACGGGTAAGAACACAAACTGAGACACGGCCATGTGAGCCACACAGTCTGGCCACACAGGCGTGTGTCCTCTATTTCTAAGAAAATTTTTAACATTTTGTGAAAATTTCTTGAAGTCTCCGGTTGAGTCCTGATTTACTTCTAACGCTTATTTTGGGCTTTGAGGGCCCATATAAGGGCCCATATGAATGTTTTAAGAATGAGTTATGATATATGTATTAAAGATGATGAAATGTTCGTAATTAATCTATAAGTCCGGTAATGCTCCATAACTTTGTTCCGGCAATAAATATGGGTTAGGGGTGTTACAGTAAATGTTCTTATAATGCCACTTATCATCAATTTAAACTTAAACAAATCAATGAACTAATATTTGCTTGTCATAATTTTGATATGCCTGCAAAACATGAAAGAGAAAAACACAAAAGACATAATAGTGAAATGTGAAATTAATTTTATTTATTTATTCATTGTTCTAATACATAAAAAAACAATTGTGATGAGAAAGTTAGGTATAAAATAGTATGTTAATTCAAGAGGAGATGGTCAAACGAAAGGTGGAGTACAATTGCTCTCTCACCTGTTGTGAAATTTTATTGGTGTAGTTCAAAAGGCCATAAGGGTTTCCGATGCCCAATTCAATATCCAACCAGAGAAGAAAGTAAGTATGAGTTTGTGACTTTTGTTGAATCTTACTCTACTGAAAAATAGATTTGTGATGGCGAACTTTGTGAACCGAAAAAAAGATGATAATGAGAATTTTTTCCTCGAATCTATAGAGCTAGATAAGATAGAAACGTCATTTTCTCCTACTGAGATGTATTGTACTAAATTAAATATTCATAATACTTATGAGGGGGATATGGGAAATGAGGAAAAATTATGTGACAAGACTGAGAGAAAAGAGACATTGAATGATAAAAGTCTACTTGATGGTCTAATTTGGTTAGTGAAAATACATATGACGTAAATTGGAGAGTTCTCAAATGAGAAAAATAATGAAAAGCAAGAAAATACCCATGAAAAAGAGATGAATGATTATGTTTTCACTAACCTTAACTTGAATTTGTCTAGTGGACTTGTTTCATTTTTTCAGGAATTTGTTGATCCTTTAATAGGAGCTCAATTAACTCATTTCACCTACAACAAAGATTCTTTCTTATTCGACCAAAGACAATATTTGAGGACGAATCTTTTCGAAGAAAGGGGGAATGATACATGCACGAATGGGGTGAAATTTAATAAATACCATTCATTGAAGCTGCCAATTTTCAAGTTTAGAAAATGAGTCGACTTGCGAGAACTCTTTGGATGGATCCAAGCATTTTTGGGTTGAGATGTTTTCATAGTATTCAAATATCTATCTCTTAGCTTCGAAATGCACTTTAAATCACTCAATTTTGGATTCGAGAGCTCAAGTTATAACCGCTTTAGTGAAGATTGCGCGAGCAAAAATTTTAGATGGGATTAATTCAGAAATTACAATTTCCAGACTTTTAATTAAGTTTAAATCATATTGGGTCCGATTTTAGGCTTAATTTTTATTATATATGAGCCCAATTTTTTATTTATTAGGTCTTATTATTTCATTATTTATTTATTCCAAATTTTAGATTTTTTTAAAGTATTTTAAGTCATTTAGAAGTTTTATGTCAATAGTAAAGTTTAGTTTAAAACTATTTATTGTTTAGGTTAATTAGAGTTTCAAAATACTTAAGAGTTTTATTTAAATGTACTTAGCTAGCCTATATAATGGTCTCTTCATTGTACACAGTTCATATTTCATCCAGCAATTTCTCTCTTTGAGTTAATAAAACTCTCTGAGTTTTTCTTTTTAAGAATTTCTATTGAGTTTTAACAATCTTTTCAGATTATGCGGATCATTTTCTAACTTTTTCTTGCCAAGTTTTCTTTTTTAAAAGGGAAATTAGAGCTATTTGAAGGAGGTTGTAGATTCATCTAATTTCCAAGGCTCCTTAGAACTTCTACATACCACTTTTCATCTTTTCCATCTATCTTGTTTCGTTTCTTTGTTATTTCATTATGTTCTTATTTAATTGTTTCTAATCTTTGACTTGGATTCATTGTTGTTTTTCTATCTTAATTATTTGTTTTAATTTTTAATTTTAACAATACTAACTGTAATAGGCTAATTTTGGCCTGGGCCCCAAAAAATAATAACTGAAGCCAAATGATGCAATCGATCGAAAACAAGTCAAAAAGGGTCAAATTGAAAGACAATCATTAAATTGTGGCCAAATCAAAAAGATGGAGAAAGTCAAGGAGTTATCAAAATTAGTTGACTTGGTAAAAGGCTAAAAATAGGAAGATATGATTTTTATTTTTGATTTGATTTGATTTTATTATTAAATTATTTATGCTATTTTTAGTAAACCCCATGTATATAAATAGGGGTATTTTGTTGTTTGAAAGGGGATCGATTACTTTGGTATTCCTACTTCAATTTGGAATTGGATTATTCTCTCTTTTCCTATTTCCATTGAAATTGAGTTATTTTCTTTTCTCTTTCAATTACGTGGGAATTTTGTCCATTTCATTTTAATTTCTTTATTTTTCTAAATTCGTCCAATTGCTTTTAGCCCTTCCATTTTTTATTGTTTTGCAATTAAGTTTTCATTTTTTTTTTGCCCTTAAATTTGTTTTGACTGCATTTTGAGTCCTCCTTGAAGCTGTACGTTTTGGAGGGCGGGAATTATTTCCCTTTCGGTCCCTCCTTATTATTCGCACGTTCAAATTGGTTCATTTTCTTTTATTTATTTTTGATTCTCCCCAAAATTTTACTTTTATTTCAATTAAGTTTTATTTCAGTAATTTTTAGGTTTTAATTTATTTAACGTTCTTTTTTACATTTTTATTTAAATATATATATTTTGAATTATTTTAATGGACGTGCCATGTTTTGATTTGTTTTTCTACTTTCATTTGTTTCTGTTCCGTTTAATTATATAGTTATTATTCTAGAATATTCTTTTATAACGTATTATTAAAATGTTGTGTAATTTGTAATTTAATTATATAGTTTATATTAAAATTAGTTATTCTATGCACATTCTCAATTTCATGATTGTTTTATATATATTTATATTTTCTTTTAAATTTAGTTATATATGGTTTATTTCTCCTAAAAATCTTATTTTATTATATATTTTATTTTTTTAACACTCTCATCCATTATTATTTTATGTGTATTATTTTCATTGGATTTTCTATTTCATGCATATTACTTATTTTAAATTTCGCATCGGCATAAATCATTTTCTATATATGTAATTGACATCATATTTGTATTTATTTTAGTTTTAAACTGCATTATTTTTTAAATTCCAAGCTTATAACATTTATTTTAGAATTCATTTCTAAACTTTATATTCTATGCATTCATTTTGCAATCTATTTCAAAATTTTGCATATATTGTTTGTTTAAATACATATAATTTATTTTATGCATTGTTTGTTGTTTTTTTATTGTTCTTGTGTGTTTTAATTTACACCTTTGTATTATTGTTGATAGATGGTATAGCACGTTAGCTTTGTACATGTTCCATATTAGTTTCCTCGTTTTTAGCTCCGTGTATTGATATATAGTTGGAATTACTAACTAGTTTGCTCTAAATTATCTTTTTTGTATTTCAAATAAACTAAATAAATGTGCTCCAACACTTTTATAACCACCCGCATTTCAAAAAAAAATCATCAAACATAGGGAAATATTTCGTGTTTGGGAGTTCGAGAAGTTGTGCCCTACCGTGCTGGGTTTCGATTTTTTTCGTTCAACTGAATAACTGAATATCCTTGTGAAATTTCATCCATGTTTTCTTAAATTAAAATGAGGCAATATTTCGTGTTTGGAAATTCGAGAAATCTTGTCCTACCGTGCTGGGTTTCGATTTTTCGTTTGGCCAAATAACAGGATACCCTTTTTAGATTTCGTGGCGTGTTTTGGAAATCATGAGATAATCTCAGTTTTTAGAGGCTTAAAATATCGTGTCCTAACGTGCTGGATGTGATATTTTATTCCTTGGGAACGAGTAAATCTTAAAATCCAATTTGAGTTGTTCACTTTTTTTAAAGGAATTACTTTTTAACTTTTTCAAAATTTTCGACATTAAGGGCATAAATTGATCAATACGGTACCAACTTTGGGCGTTGCGAAGGTGCTAATCCTTCCTCACGCGTAACCGATTCCCGAATCTGTTTTCTAATTTTTCGTAGACTAAAAATGTTATTTTAATAAACCAAAATGCTTTATTAAAATGATCGATCACAGGGTGATCCGATCACATCTAAACAAAAAGGATTGGTGACGACTCCATAATTCGTTTTTTAAAGTCGACTCCCATTTTTCAAAACTTAATAAAAAATAATTTTGACACTATTTTAAATTTTGAAAAGTAAAAAATTAAACTTCCAAAAGATTAAATTTTAAATGTAAATAACCTAAGAATGGTTTGTGATTATCCAAAGAAAATAAACAAATAAGGACGGTTTGGATAAGATGCTTTGAAAAAAGAAAATTAAAATCCGTACTTATGGACATATTTATCTGGACTTGTCCAGTGAAAAAATAACCCCCACCGTACCCATGGTGGAGCTCTCTACTCGCCTGCACCAAATGGATCCTAACATTGTCCTATTTATGAACCAGAATCAGTCACATCATTTAGCTGGAATTAATACTCCTATGATTGAAGATTGAAACGAAAGCCGAGCTCCAATTGAAAACTAAGAAGAAACCAGAATTCCCAGAAATCTAAGCTGAATGCAAGTTGATCAACCAAATTATTTTTTCTTAATAAATAAACAAAACTTGTTGTCTAATTGTATTTATAATAAAGAAGAAGAAGAAGAAGAAGTAGCATGAAATTGATGATAACAACAACAATGTATAACAAAATCCAACCGTGTTTTGACCATGAATTTGAATGCGCCAAAATGAAGCATTGTTCACAACGTTTTAGCTTATCTCAACCTCCCTTGATTTCATCGAAGCTCTTTGGATATGCCCCCCAGCATACTTTCTCGTCCTCCACAAAAGCTACCAAAAAAACCAAGAGAAGTGGGAAGGAAAAGAAATCGAGGCAGGCAGCTCGGCAAATGCGATGCCGAGTCCAGCTACAATCCCCCGACGTTCCTCATCGGATCCGGATCTCACAGTCACAACGTCCAAACCCAAGACCTTAATCGTTACACCTCCGTCTAGTCGTTCCTCGGCGTCTGTTAGCCGTGGTAAGAAATCATCTTACTGGATTAGTTGGAGCAACATCAGTAAACTAGGCGACTTCATCGACCGACGAAAAAAAGAGTCCGATTTAACTGAAGAGAGTCTCCACGAACATAACAAGTTGCATGGAATATATTCTCATAAGTTTCGTCTTAATAATTTCATTGGTGATGACGAAGTCGATGAAAAGTACAATAAGTGCAGCCCTTATTACAAAGGCCTCACTGATTCGACACTTAGGATTAACCGTGAAAAGAACGTGTCCGGAGCGGATAGTCCTGGTCGAGAAAGCCAAACGACGACCGTTTTCAGTACGAGTTCGAGCTCTCTTTCGATTTTGTTCGGTAAAGTTCAAGATCTCGGCTCTAGTTGTTTTACTTGTACAAGAACTGGTGATTATTACAAGGATCCTGATGTTCTCAAACCCGTTAAAGCAACTAATCCTTCATTACCAGTACCATGTTCTAATACAACTTCAATGAAGGATATAAAACCGGAGATAAAGGAGGCTGAGGACAATCCTCCTGATATTCAATTAGTTTTTAAGGAGAAGCCATTGAGGGAGAGAGTACGGGAACCATCGGCTGCACCACCGACGGTAACCAAAACCGTTGTCGAGAAAAAAGAAGCCGAGGTGAATCAAAAGTTCATATTGGCGGATAAGTACCGACCCAAAGCTTTAAAAGATTTCATCTGCAATCGAAGTGAAGCACTTCGGGTGCATGATCTGGTGAGACTTGTTCATCTCCTATATAGTCTTTGTTTGCTGTTCCAATATTCATATCATATTCGGATTGTATAACCGCTACCACAGGTGAAAAGCGGAGAATTTAATCACATTATATTTGAAGGACCTACCGGTGTTGGGAAAAGAACTATGATAAGAGCTGTAATTCGTGAAATTTTCGGATCTGATCGAGTTCAGGTATCATAATATCGAATCCAGTAACAATATTGGGGAACGATTCTGTTATTGTAAGTAGATTTAAACTTCGTTTCAAGCAAATAGAGAGTCATAAATACCATAGAACTGAGTTTTACAGTGTGATGTTGGCATATTCGTTGCTAAGCTATCTTTATTATCTAGCCAACTGGCTAAATGGTTTCATGTTTTTTTTTTCAGACCACGGACGAGTGCAAGCCATATTATTTGAAGGTACCTAATATCAAATTTAGTTGTTAATATTTAAATTTCAATATTGATTTTTTGAAGAAAAATTAAAAATTAAATCGAAAATATTGATTAAAACATTAATGTTATAATAATATTGATGTGATAATTTGCATAGTAGTTCATGTGTATATTATGTTGACATTGTATTTTTGTTATACGTCATATCAATAAATAATTTAAAATTTATAAACATATCTAAATTTTAAAAAAAAATAACATAAAGTATACATGAATTCATGCTCCTTCTTGACATTTTTGGGCTCTAGGCGAAACAATAAATCGGACTCTTTTTAAAAATAATTATAAAATGTAATACAATAAAACTAAAAAAATATTGGAGCCCTAGAAGATGAAGTATTTACGGTGAAAAATTGAATGCACTAAGCATTCAATTAATTTATTTTAATCTGAATTTTTTTCCCATTAAAAATAAAAAAGTATTTTTTTTGGGCCCCTTCCAATCCTGGACTTTGGGCAGTTACATTCTCAAACAACCTTTAAAGTCAGATCTACATAAATTACCATGCGGACTATCATGTTTAAAAATTTAACGATTTATTCAGTTTTATCTATCAAAACAAACAACTCAAACTCTTTTTTTGGTCAAATTTAACTTTTAAAAAAATTAAATTAACCAAATATATAAATATAAAAAGGCTAAATTTGTGATTTTGAGACTTTTGTTTATAACAAGAATGCAAAAATAACAGGGGGAATCAGTAAGAAGAATGGATGTAAATATAAGGGAATCATCCAAACATGTAGAAGTGAATCTTTCGGATCTAAAAGGATACGAGAAGCATGTGATTGTGGAACTAATGAAGGAAACACAACCTATAAAACCTTTCTCATACGACCCTCAAAACTATAAAGGTAATACAATAACCCCCACTCCATATACAGCAAAATCCTATACTTTTTAATGCCTCTCTGATTCTTTTTCTCCTGCAGCAATTGTTTTATGTGAAGCAGACAAGCTAAGTACAGATGCATTACTGTACATTCGATGGCTGTTACTAAGGTATAAAGCGGGAAATAAAGTTTTCTTCTGCTGCTCCGATATCTCTAAGCTTCAGCCGATTAGATCACTTTGCACTGTCATTAAGCTACTTCCACCTTCAAAACAAGAGGTGGGTGGTGAACAAATATATATATTCGAAAGACCATATATAACAAAAAGATTTTTTTTTGTTTTTGATGAAGTTGTTTTTTGTTGATGTGTGAGTTCAGATTGTTGAAGTAGTGGAATTTATAGCAAAGCAAGAAGGTATAGTTTTGCCACCTAAGTTTGGTGAAAGGATAGCTAATAATTCAAAGAATAATCTGCGTCAAGCCATTCGTTCATTCGAAGCCTGCTGGCAATCAAGGTGAGGAAGCTTAATCATTTGACTGTTTGTTTATAATGATGAAGGAATAATAATGTAAATGTTTGTGCTGGTTAACTTCAGTTATCCTTTCAAGGAAGACCAGATAATATTAACGGGATGGGAAGAAGACATTGCAAATATAGCCAAGAACATGGTGGAGGAGCGAAGTCCAAAACAGTGAGTGCTTTGAGTTTGCTTAAATTTGGAAAAATTTTGACCGTGTAGCATTGAAATGTAGTTTGTGGTTTACTCATGTGGAATTTACAGGCTGTATATCATTCGAGGAAAGCTTCAAATTCTCATTGAGCATGATGTATCTCCTGACTTCATATTCATGGTACGTAGCGATCACCCCGCTCCCCCCGCCCAAATAATAATAATACTTTGTCCAACACCAACCAGTTAATTACTTCGTATCCATGGATCTAACAGTAATTATGCAGAATATTTAAAGTTAAAACAGAATTGAATTGATGGATAAGTCGGTGATACCATTCTTCTTCAGTTCGACTAGTTTGTCCGGTTCAATTGAATATATAATTTAAAAAAATTTAAAAATACTAAAAATAGTGAAAATCGGTTTGATCAGTTTGTCTCGATTCACAAATGAACCAGACCAATTCCTTATTTCGAATTAGTACCTCGACTGGGCCAATTCGATTCTGGAAAAAGTGCTCTCACTTCTTGTACTCTTTATACATTTGAAATTTGGCCCCTCCACTTCTTAAATTTTAAATTTCAAATCTAATTGTTAACACAATTAAAATTCTTATATTCAATTCATTGATGTGACATTTTAAAATAAAAATAATACTTCTTATTTTATATACTAATGGTGAAAATTTTTAACTCCATAGGCGAGATTAAGATTTTGCCACGTGTCCTATTTATTTATTTTTAATTTTTTAAAATACAACTTAAGGATATATGACAAAATCTCAATCTCATTTGTGTAGTTAAAATTTTCCATCATTTGTATACAAAAATTTCCACCATAAGTAGGCAATGTTTAGGACCCCTAGTTGACACCCCAAAAATCAAGGTTCAAACGTTGTTGTCATCTTCTCCCTCAATTTGTAATATGTGTAAGTCACATTACACTTCTAAATAAAGAACTCATATAAATTTTCATAACAACACTGTAAGAAAGAGCAGCCGCGAAAGAATTAGTCTTCATAAAATGTAAACTAAACATTAATGATACCTTCCTCGTACCAAAGAAATAAGTTGTTGAAATTGGTAACCAAAATAAAATTACAAAATCTTTAATGTGTGTTTGAAGGAGGAATTTGTAGAAGGGATTTCATTTATATCAAGGTCTTCAAAATTTTAAAAATGAATTTATTTGTTTGGGTAAATATGTCGGAGAATTTTAAAATTTATGATTTCATCTAAATAGATGCTTTTTCAAAATTTCTTTTAATTTTATTTGATTTAATACACATGGTCATACTATTAGATTAAAAAAACTTAAACTTCAAAAAACGTTTTTATTTAATTATAATATATACTTTTAAATTTTCATTTTATTAAAACCATTTATATTTTTTTACAAATATAATTATATCCATATTGAATTTTTTATATTATTTATTTTTGAAATTATTATTCATATTTTATAATTTGTAAAATACCAATAACCTAATTTTTTTTCTAAATAAATTATTTATTCAAATAAAAAAATTACAAATCCTAACATTTTGAATTGATGAATTCTAAAATATTAGCATTTTAAAAATCTTAAGAACTTTAAAATTGTTCATCCGAATACACTCTTAATGTTTAAATATATAGTTTACTATAACAAAAAAAAATATTTTATTATTCCTTCAATATATATTTTACTATTTATTTCTTAATTAGTGTGATAAACTAAAAGAAATGGAAGAGAAAATTCGATAAAAAAAATTTAAAATCCGATAAATTATCAAAACCAATCTAAACTAAATAAATTTGGATTAATTTGTTTAGAGATATAATTTTTTTTATCTAAAATAAATTGTTCTTAGCCTTAAATACTTTTTTTGAACAAATTCATTATATGTTCTTTTTGACATAGAGCCTAAAATTACCCTTAATCCCTTCCAAACTCATAAATAGGAGGATAATACGCTTCAGCATACTTGAACTCACATCCTCCTACATTGACAACAATACTCATATCAATTGAACTAATATTCAATCGGATAACCCTAAATATTTTTGAATTAGTGTTGTTGATTATAGTAATTCAATTAATTTAATTTAATTTAATTTAATTTAATTTAATCAACCTTAATAATTTGCAGTCATTGGTTGGAGAAGTGAAAAAGCACTTGCATGGGAACTTGCATCCTCAAGTAGATGTTTTATATGGTGAATACAATGTAAGAACTCCATGATCGATATTTCCTTGTAATTTGTCTTAATTATTTCCATTTTAAATTTGTGTTAATTACTGTTAATTTTGTCCTATGAAACTAATTAAGAGGGATGATGAAAACATGATTGAGAGTGAAGATGAAATGGGGACTAAAGTTATTGATCCGGTCAAAAAGAACAGTCGGATTTTCTCCAGAATCGAAGGTAAGCATGTACCTAATTAAACAAATGGCATTTACTACAAGGGTTAATATACTATTTGGTACCTAAGTTTAATTTGAATGTTTAATTTGGTATCTAAATTTGAATTCGAAGTTCATTTTAGTACTTCACTTTTTTCAATTTGATACTTGAGATTTTTCTTCTCCCAATTTAGTACTTATATTTATTTACCGGTTGGTTAAAATATTGTTCTTTCCCTTCTTGTTCTATATTTTAAGAGTTGAGAGGGAAGCAAAGTTTTTAGATTAGACCGATCGATCAAACCGGTAAAATAAAAAATATATTGATATATCAGTTGAAAATAAGAAAAAATCAATTGATTTGTGAATCAATACGGACCGATTAAAAATCGGACTGAATAATTAGTTGAACAAGCAATTATTTTAATCATTTTATAATTTTATAATTTTTTTCCAATAATTTATTTGATTTAGACCAATTAGATTCAGAATCAATTTATCCGATGAACTACATTTTCCGCAACTCAACTTGATTTTCTTATTTAACATAAATTTATATTGAAATTGTTGGACACAGAGTTTATAGCTAGATTCATGAGCTGGTACAATAATCAATCAAAGATGGCAAATGCAGCAGTCAACACGCGCTTGGCCGCCGATGAAGGGACTTCACCCTGACCATACCTTTGCCAGTTTCTTCAATAAGTAGAGGTAGTGGACAGTGAATCAATTAGTCAAGTTAAATTCAAGATAAGCATCAAACTACTTGTGATCTCCATATTGGGCTGCCTATTTTTGTAAAATAAGCTTCATTTTCATTACTAGTTAAAAGCAAAAGTGGAACATCCCAAACTTGGCTTAATTGTAATGGTCGAATTTAGAACTCTACATTGGCCATTGAAATGGCCTAAAAAAACTTTTAGGATTTCAAACGTACTTTTTTTAAACCATTTGCGCAATTCGTTCAAAATTAATAAAATCGAATATTCAACTTTATTTTAAGTCTCATTTCAAAAATCATTTGTCTACGAAAATAGTTTAAATAAACTTTCAAAATTTTGAAAAAATATTTTAAAACTATTAGTTTATCAATTCAAAACAAATTAAATAAAACGTTTATTTTCATTTCATAAAAATCGTGCAAATATCAAGAATCGAGATAAATAATATCTCAATTATAAACATTCAATCATTTATTCAAATCTATTTCAAATTTTCAATCATACTTCTAAATTATTCTTCTAAATCATTTGTCTTTTTATTCAAAATTGGAGAATTTTATTATTCGTCATTATTTCAAAAAAAGAAGAAAGAAACATATTAACTTCATAAATCAAATGTCTTTAAAAAACTCATTTGTAAACATTAATAATTTTGAAAACTAAGTTTAATTTTATTAAAAACTCATTTTTCAAAAATGCAACGGAAAAATATGTTATTAACAGATTCTATTTTAAAAATCGAGTTTCAAGCAAAATCTTATTATATACTAATTTATGCAATTTTAAAAACTTAATGTCATGCATGCAATTTGTAACACCCCCTAACTCTATACTGTCGCTGGTACAGGATTACGGAGTATTACCGGTCACTACAGTTCAAACATAAACAATACCGAAATAATTATTAAGTATTTTAGAAATTTATCTTACTGTCCTTTTTATGAGCCCTCGAGACCCAAAATAGAGACTAGAAACGATTCGGGACTCAATTGGAAGCTTATAAAAATTTTCATAAAATTTTAGAATTTCCTTTAATGAACAGTACCCACACGCCCGTGTGAATTGGGGACACGCCCGTTTGTCTCTATGACAAGCCCGTGTTGTTTACCCATGTACTCCTCTGACTTATTGCTAATGAACAAATTAGTTTCACACGGCCAAGTCACACGCCTGTGTGCTCAGCCTGTGTGGAATTATTTTCAATTCAAACCTAATGCAGTTTTCACACGGCCAAGCACAAGCTTGTGTGCTATAGCCGTGCACTTCACACAGCCGAGACACACGCCCGTGTCTCTGCCCATGTGGCCAATCCTGAGCATTCTGTTTATATTATTTTAGATGCAAGGGACACATGGCTTGCTCACATGCCCGTGTGAAGGCCGTATGTCTCACACGGTCTGATCACACACATGTGTGCCAGGCCGTGTGAACTCAAAATGAACCTTATAGTTCAAGTTTACCAACCCTGCAAACTTCAATAACAAGCAATTTAAAATCCAATTTTTCAACCAATCCAAAACATGATTAAATACATCCATTTCACATTAAAATCATCAATGTTACGATCCAACTCGAGTGTATTAGTAAATGTTTAACATAAAACTTCCAGACAGTGTACTTTGGTACCAATTGAATCAATTCAAATTAAACTATATAAAAGACTATATTATAAACATAACTTTTCATTTATGGGCTAACCATTATCATTCTTACACAAAATAACTTCAAAAGACAACCTAGGTGTAACACCCCTTACCCGTATTCATTACTGAAATAGGTACGAGGCATTACCGAAGTTTAATGAACATTTTCAGATAATTTTGAGTCATTTATTATTCATATTTTAAAGATAATCATAATGTCTCTCTATTGGGACCTCGAAGCCCCAAACATACATTAAAAACCAACTGAAATTAAATCAAAATCATAAAAAAATTTCGCAAAATTTTAAATTTTATTTTCATCTAAGTACTTACCATTTCAATGCTCCTTATAATTAAACATGTTACCATTCAATCAATAGCTTGACACTTGTCTAAGCTTCAAACAACATCATTGTTAGTATACTTGCACATATTTCATATAAATTCAATATTGATATACTTATTTTCTCGACATGTCACACTTGAGTTTAATAATTGTCTTTACTTACATAATTTCCTTGTATCAACATATCAAAGATAATCATATATGTACATGTCATGAAACATATCATTCTCTTACCGTTTCTTCATAAGTATATATCAATCGTTTCATTATATCAATATTTCATGCTCCATCTTTTCCATATATTTTATGTATATTTATTCCGGTAAAGTTTATATCAAACTTAACATAAATTATATTCCATGTACTTATTCTTATTTCATTTATCTATCTTCATAATTATTTCATACAACTATTTTGTACATATATTTCCATATGACCAGTTCTTGTAAACATTTCACACAACCATTTCATATAACCATTCGTCATCTGATACATATTACCTGAATATCAATTATTCAATAGATGTCATCGTGTCTCCCATCCACGGTCTTATTTATCTTTGACATGATGCCATAGTGTCTTTCAACTATGGTCTTACTCATTTTCTGTCATGTTGCCATGGTATCTTCCAACCATGGTCTTATTCATTTCATGTCACGCTGCCATGGTATCTTTCAACCATGGTCTTATTCATTTCATATCACGTTGCCATGGTATCTTTCAACCATGGTCTTATTCATTTCATGTCACGCTGCCATGGTATCTTTCAACTATGGTCTTATTCATTTCATATCACGTTGCCATGGTATCTTTTAACCATGGTCTTACACATTTCATATTAGAGAGCACACTCCCGCGAACCTCATCCTTACAGATATAAACTCATAGAGTATTGTCGGGATTACCAGTCCAGGCTAAATCTCCTGCAACGACAATTACTCTAATGAGCTTGGATCTAAATTACGATCCAAAGCTAAATTCGGACCACTCGATTGATTACCCGTCCGGGCTAAATCCATTTTCCACATATTCTTCTGGAGGACTATATCAGGATAGAATCACCCGTCCGGGCTTGATCCTTTTTACCATCAATTCCTTTTCAAAGATCCATCGAATTTTCCTTTCATTCAACTGAGATTTCTTCCTCTTTTATCAAATATGTCAATGTTTCATAAAATTTCATATAATGAACGTTCAAATCATATTCATATAAAAAACATGCATTTCAAGCATTTAAGAATATAATTCAAGTTACATGAACTTATCTCATTACTTGTTTGTGTTTATAATTTTATTAATCCGATATCTTTTCTTTTCCACGATCAAATCTCTTATTTGAGTCATCCGGATCTTTATAAATAAATTTGATCATCATTTTCATTCATTTCATATTCTAATGTATTTAATTAATGCTTTAGGAAAAATTACCATTTTGCCCCTAAACTTTTATTTAATGACGATTTCATCCTTAGGGTCAGGAAAATAAAATTCTTGCAATTTAATCGTTATTTCCAGCTATTATTCTCATACATATTGATAACAGCCCATGAATTCTATAAAATATCAGAATTTTCCATAATTTCAACACTTTTCAATTTAATCCCTAAAAATATATTTTTCCCTAATCTTGAACTAAATTAATAATTTCATTCAATTTTGTAATTTAAATAAGAAAATAGTTCATTTCATGCAATTTGGTCATTTCTGACATTTTTACAAAATTACCCATAAAGTTTTACTTTTATTCAATTTAGTCATTGAGCCTAAAACATGCAAATTAGCCATGTTAGATGAATATTCATACATATTTTCCTCCCCCTCCTCTCCATTCCACATCCTTAATGTATATAACACACTTGTAAGTAATATTATCTATAATTTTCATTATTTACTTTTATGAATATTCAAGTTGTCCATCTGTGTCATAGTCACTAAATTATTTATATCTGGAGCTATAGAACTCCAAATTAATATCTGCTAATTTTTCCTGAAACTAGACTCATATATCTTCTTACCATAAATTTTTTATAATTTTTGGTTTATCCAATAAGTACATTTTATTCTTTAAATTTACCCCTGTTCTGCTGTCTGACAGTCCTGACCCTTCTTCACTAAAAATTAATTATCTCCTCGTACAGAATTCGAATGATGTTCCCGTTTATTTATCTTGAAAATAGACTCATTCGATTCTAAACATATAAATTTAAGTCCATAATTATTTTTATCCAATTTTTGATGATTTTCAAAAGTCAGAACAGGGAAACCCGAAATCATTCTGACCTTGTCTCACAAAATTGATTATATCTCATGATTTACAATTCCATTGCTTACATAATTTCTTCTATAAGAAACTAGACTTAATAAGCTTTAATTTCATACTTTATTCATCCTATAATTCAATTTCTAAAATTTTTGATGATTTTTCAAATTTAGACTACTGTTGCTGTCCAAAACTGTTTTGGTATAAGATATTAATTACTATGTTATAACACCCTTATTTTCTTTTTCTACACCATTTCTCATCACTTTCTCTTATTTTCTCTTCACTAACATATCAAGAACATAGGACCTTATGTAAGAAAACTCTACTATAACATTATTTCCATGCTTTGTCAATAATAACAAACTTAAAAACATATTGAAATCTTGATGTACTTACCTTTTCTTATTGACTTCAATCTTTAACTTGATTTTTCTCTCTCCTCCAGCTTATATTTCTTGAATCCAACTTGATATTCTTGCTCCCCATCATCTCCTTGCTATCTTTCTCTCTTGATGGCTATGGAAATTCTTTCAATTTTTAGGTGAAAATAATGAATTTTTGGTAGAAGGACTAAATTGTAAAGAAAGAAAATTTCTTTTCTTCTTCTTCTTATACGTGGGTTTGCATGGGAAAGGAAAGGTGATGATAATTCTTTATCTTTCCTTCCTTTTATACTAAATAAATAATAATAAAATAATAAAATATCTTATTAAAATAATATATATCTAATTAAATAATCATAAAATATCATCAACATCATCATTACTTTCTAGATTTCTCTCTCTTCCAATTGACCATTTTGCCCTTTATTATCTTTTAAAATTCCATCATTGAGTCATCATTTAATTTGGTAAAATTGCAATTTAGTCCCTCATAGTTCTTCACATATTCAATTTGGTCCTAATCCATCCATTTTCCTTAGTTTCTAGATCATTCCACTCTTAAAATATTTACACTATTGGTCCTTTAAATTTTTCATATTTACACTTTAACCCCTCAAATTTTAAGTATTTATTCTTGTGCAACAAAACTTTTCTCACTTTTACAATTTAGTCCTTTCTTGAATTAATATATCATAATATACTTCTCAATATTGACATAACTCAAAATTACCCTTTTTGTCACTTTATTTTCTTATTTTACTATATTACGGATAATATTTTACTGTAAAAAAATTCGGGGTATTACACTAGGTACATGCCATTTCTCAAAATAAGATTCATCACCAAGTATTTCAGTTCAGGCTTGTCTTGGATGCTGAGTTGTTAGTCGCTTTCGTACCAAACCTGCGCACGAAAACAAATTGTACGCTGAGTATTCACTCAATGATATTTCTATAAATCAACACTTAAACAATTATTATCACAAAATGTATTTAAGCTACTAATTTCAAATCTAATAGCACTAATTATATTCAAGTTCTTTCTCAATGAAACATTCAGTTCAATTATACATCAATCAATAACGATTTGATTTCGATGACAAGAGATATACGATCATTCGGTTGTCGATGACGGTAATTTACCCCTATTAACATAATTCAGACTTTGGCGGATACACGGATCCAACCAACAAACCAGTACGGCACATTGTGCCTCATCAGCTTTGCCGAAGTAAACAGTAGCAATACGGTACATAGTACCTCATCGGATTAAACTGAAGTAACAAAAACAGTACGACACACGAAGTGCCTCATCGACACAAAGTCGAAGTAATAGTACGACACTATTAGTGCATCATCGACCCAAGGTCGAAGTATCCCTGTACACTTCCAATCCTATAGCATGCCAATTATATCCAACCTAGCCCGACACAGTTAATAGGGTATACAATTTATTTTAAATTTCAGATAACATTTGAATTACAATTCAAATCAACACTTCCAAAATAAGAATAGCAATACTTACGTTTATTTTACTTATCATTTACAATAACAATAAAAGCAACAATCAATTACTAAGTTCGGTTTATAGAAATACAAACCGTAATTTTTCGGATTACTCCTTGTTCACCTTCTCTTTTTTCTTTCTTTTTCGATGTCTCCGGTACTACGTTAGCTACGGAAATTAAACAATTTATACTATTAATATATTATTATATTATATTCTTAAGTATTAGGTATTAATATATGTATATTATACATACACATGGAATAATATTTTCCATACATTTGGTACTATTCCCTTTTATGGGTTATATGCTAATTTAGTCCCTTCAATTTTCTTTTGTCTATAATTAAACTTTTGCACTATACTCAATCTAGTCATTTCACTAAATTAACCTTAATTCAAGCTAATTCACCTAACCAAAATCTAATTAATCACTCAACTAACATTCGTAAATATTTCTAATAAATATTTACAAACCCAATTTTCTGAAATAGTAAGCCAGAAACTCGATTTCCAATACCTATAAATTTCGAGTCATTACACAATTTATGCAAATCAGAATGAAAAATCCCCAAAATGAAGTCCAATACAACAGTCCATACACAAACTTATTACAAACCCAAAATATCAAAATAAAACTTAATTACATTAGTTTAAAAAGACTTCTGAGAAACTCCTTCAAATGCCGCCATCGAATCCCAACCTCAGGGTTATCTGTAAAATCAGAAAACTAAAAGGGCTGAGCTATAAAGCTCAGTGTGAGATTAACATAAACACAATCACATACATATAAACATACACATTATATAATCATAATAATCATATCAATTTCATATAACTCAATATTTCACACTTATATTATGCATGATCATGTCAATGCATATTTCGTAAAACGATGCAAATTTTATGAAAATGGTCCTACCCATCTCAGCTACACACCAAACTCGAGTTTTCCAAAACTTGTCCATCCAATACACCAAACTATGAACAGTGTCACCAAAATCGTAGATAAACTGCCAAAAATCAATATCGTGGACAATCCACCAAAATCGCAGATATATTGCCACATAATCAAAATCGTGAACAGTGTCACATTAATGGGGATAAACTGCCACATACTTCCACCTTTCATATATCCCACCCCATGCATGTGATATGGCCAAAATCATCCAAATCATATAGGCATGTTTAACACGCAAATTACATATGTACACATGGTACCAAAATTTCATATTTTATAAATCATGCCAAAATCACATATGACATAAGATCACATAACATGATATGAGATTTTCATAATTTTTATATCATTAATAATCAACAAATCACACATCATACATATCATCAAAATTAATGGTTTCAAATCACTTACTTGACAGAATCCATAACAATGGGTTTTATCTCTCTTAATGGATACATAAAGTATCATCATCAAACATAATTTAAATAATAATAATTTTAACAATATAAAACATAGGTTTATTTTTGTTTAATGTTAAAACTCACACCTGATCATAGATCCGATGTGCAACAACTCTCTAAGAACGTCCACATGTGGATCTAACAACTAGATTACCTATTCAATCAACAATAGTAATCTTACGTTAATAACGATCATTATTAAGGTTGTTACAATAGTTACTATTAATTTCTAGTAACACTTACCCTTAGAAATAATCTCTGGGATTAGTGATTTCGATTCCCACGTTAATGGTCTATCGAGTTGGTGTCGATTGGCCCTTCAATAAACACAACATACGAGATGTTAATACTTGAGAAATAATTCACTATGACCTTAAAAATATTCGGTCAAGATAAAAGTAGGGAGATTTCTACTCAACCCTTACATCTCTCAGATTAGTGATTTCGATTCCCACGTTAATGGTCTATCAAATTGGTGTCGATTGGCCCTTCAATAAACATGACATACGAGATGTTAATACTTGGGAAATAATTCACTATGACCTTAAAAATATTCGGTCAAGATAAAAGTAGGGAGATTTCTACTCAACCCTTACACTTACACTAACTTGGTTGAAACAGGAGGATCGACGGATCGTCTTGAACACGAATTGAAAAGGAACGAAGGATCTAAAGAGAAAGATTATTTTTGAAAATAGGTCAATGAAAAAGTTTACGATTAAGAACTAATTAAAAATAAATAATGCAAAATTTTTTATGACTAAAAAGAATGAGAAAGGTTGAAAATTGAAGAAAAATGAGGAAAAATCTCAACCGTTGGCGGTGGTGCTATAGCGGCGACAGTTCGGCAACAAAGGCGACGGTTCGATAAAGAAGAAGAAAAGAATATGGGTTCGGTCACTCATTTAAAAGAAGAGAAAGGAAAAGAGAGAAAAATAAGAAAAAGATAAGAGTTGCAGTGGTTGTCGTGGTGGTGGAGGGTGGCACTAAGGGTGGCGGTGGAATAAAAAGAAGATGAGAAGAGGATGATGTTTGATAAAGTGGTGGTGTTTAGGTTGAATGGTGGTGGCTAACAGTGGAGGAAAGGAGGCCAAAATCAAAATAATGGTGGTTCAATGTGGTGCAAAAGGTAAGACAGAGATAAAAAAAAAAAGAGGAGCAAATGAGAGGAATGGCAATGAAAATAAAAAAAAATGAAAAGATGGAAAAAAAAAAGTGTTCTTCATCTTATCTAGTTTCAATAAACATCACACAAGGTAAGAGTGAAGAGAATCAATGAATATTACACAAGGTAAGAGTGAAGAAAATGGTATGTTGAGGGGACAAATGAGCAAAAAGGGAATCATGAGAGTGAAAATGGGGTTATTGAGAGAATGTTGACCATGTAAACAAGGGAAGAATCTTCCCAAGCATGGCAACTACGGGTTAGATGGCAAGGGCATTTAGCACATAGAAAAATTCAAAAAAAATAAATTAAAGAAGTGGTAATAAAGAGACTTAAACCTAAGACCTTTAAGGAACATATTAAACACTTAACCACCTAGCCATTTTCTTCCTTATTTAAATTTAACAAGAAAATAGTTAAAACATGGGATGATAATTATTAAGGGTTTGAGACAATTTTGCACCAAATAGAAATTAATGAGAGGGAAGGGATTAGAACGCAGGTCATCAAGGACAGTTCTACCACTACTTAATCACTATAGTTGATATTTATTTATTAACAAATGTGCTAAGGTCATCTAAAAAAATTCTGACGTGACCATTCTCGATTCATTAACTCAATTTCTACTAACCCGATTTTTAGGATATGACAAAAAGTCATCAATTAAGATTAGAACTAATCAAGTCAATTAAATTTGGATCACTCAATAATTAAGTTAAATTGAAGTTTTATTTGAATATGAGCATAAATGTTTTATTTATATATATATATATATATATATATATATATATATTGTTCTTTTTGTGTGATAAGTTGTAAATCAACAAGTGATTGGGTGCAATGGTAAGTTACATTGCACTCCCATGAGGACAACATAAGTTCGAACCTTGGAGACAATATTGTTGGGAGGGGTAGCCACAAACCTCGAATATGAACTGTAAAACGTACATGCATAATACTAAAAAAATTTAAGCCTAAAGTAAGTTGAAGGACACACAACTCTCCGATTTTTTTCCTTCTTTACTTAAATTTTATGGCATTCTATTTTATCAATAATAATTATTATTATCTTTCATGAGTTAGATAGTAAAAAATTTGATACTCTTTAAATAAAGTTTTAAATTCAAATCTTCTAAATGAAAAATATAAGAATTCAACACACAATTCATTTTATTTAAGAATTCAACTCGACTCGCTTTTATATTTAATTACAACCAATTAGATAGTTAAAAAATGTAAGGCAAAAATTATATTATTGTTTTTTTTTTTTAGATTGGTGACAACACATAAAAAAATGGAATACAACTTTTCTTTTTATCAGTACAAATGGTATACAACTTGATATGCTAATTGATATGATATATATTTTTAGGGTAAGTTATATCTAAGTTCATTGAATTGTTAGTAGATTTATACATTGATCACGAACTTCAAAAAGTTATAAAATGCTCATTGAATTATTTAAAAAAATTTATTTGAATAATTGAATTGTTAAATTTTTAATGAACAACTGGTATAATCGTTAAATCACTATTGATCATATATAATATAATATAATATAATAAAGGGTAAATAGTCATTCAACTTTGGGGTAGCTGACAAAATAGTCACTTAGGTTTCATTTCAGCCGCTCAACTTTGAAAAAGTGACAAAACAGTCATTTTTGTTGTTTTCTGTCACAGAAGTCACGGCAAAGTGACATGGCAGATGACGGCGTGCTTAGTGTCAAAAAACCCTCCAGCTAGCCAGTTACCACCAATTTAACAGCCCTATTAGCACCAATTTAAGGTTTAAGAAGAGAAAAAGAAGAAAAGAAGAAAAAAAAAAGAAGGAAAAGGAGGAAGAGAAAAAATGGAGATGAAATTTACTTACCTATTCTGTAACTCCTGATACATTATCTTCCCCAACAAAAACTTTACATCTACAAAGACATGGTGTTTCAATGACGAAAATGGGTTCTTTTATTTTTGAATTTTCATTTTGGGTTCATTTTTTTCTTTTATATTTGGTTCTTTGATTCTTCCAGCTTGATCTAAATAATCACTAACAGCTTTTGGCAAGTCAAAGTTGTATATGCGAATAGTTTCTCGAAAATTAATCCCCTTAGCTACAATATTCTTTGCTTTTTTTTTCAAATAACGAAAATTTCCCCTTTGCGGCAAATTTCCATTCACAGAAAAATGGTGATGAAGAAAAAATTGAGTCCCTGGGATGGTGTTGTGTATTTTTCATTTTGTTTCAAATTTACTCCATGTTGGAATTTGGGAATGGTCACCAGAATATGAAATGTCTTGACGGAGTTCGAAAAATTATGAACTCTGATCATCGGACTTCGGAATGGTCACCGGAATATAAAATTTCTTGATACATTTTCTGTTATTAAGGGTTTTTTAGGGTTTTTTTTAATTTCTTCTTAAATTGGGTGGGTTTCCACTGTGGACATCCAACGTGGCAAGTTAACTAGTCAAATCAGCAGTTAACTTGCCACATCAGCAGTCCCGTTAATACACTAACGGAAACTATTAATCAGTGTCTATTTTGTCACTTTTTTATAATGTTAGTGACTGTTTTGTAATTTTTCAAAAGTTGAGTGACTGAAATAAAACTTAGGCGACTATTTTATTAGCTACCTCAAAGTTGAGTGATTGTTAGTGTAATTTATCCTATAATAAACTGCAGCAACGATCATCAACAAATATTTTATATTTTTGTTATTTCCTTGTAATTAGTGTCCAACTTAAAACATTGTATTTTGGGGTTTAAGTAGTTTAATAAAACGATGTGTATCATAAGGAGTTGAGTCAGGGTCTTCGAAACGGGTCGTTTTGGCTAAAAGCCATTTAAATGAAAATGGCGCGTAGTGTATCTCATATGCCAGGTTGTCACAAGGTCATTACCCACTCTTTTTATTGCCCAATCAGAGTAAGGGAAGACCATTAAGGAATTACAACACAATTTTCTCACTTTCTTCTTCTTCTATTTTCTCTCTACTGCTCTTTTCTTCTATTATTCTCTTCTTCCTCTTCAATCTTCTGATTTCTTCTTTATCATAAGTAAATTGATAAAACTAAAAGAATACTTTGTATAAGTTAATTGCTACAAATATCCTCAAACTATGACCCTTATTCTAAGTTGATCTCTATTAGAGTTGTGTGAAGAGTTTGCTTGCAAGTCAAGTTAAACAATTTTTTTTTCTAAAAGATTTAGTAGTATAATATATTTAGTATTTATTAGCATAATATATTTTACATTGATTAGAATTAGGCTTTTTCAACCTATAAATAGATGTAGTCGAAACTCCTCTTATATAATTCGAAATTGACATTAGTGAATTTTCTTCTCCTCTACCCGTGAATTTTTTCCGAAAGAGTTTTCACGTAAAATTTGTGTATTCTATTTTTCTTTTTTCTTTTTTTGCGATCTTTCTACATTATCATTATTAACGTTCAGTTTTTCACAGTCTCTAAACTTCAAAACATTCTAATTACATCCCTTATCTATTGATATTATATTAATCAAGTTCTTTCATTATTAAACCATTAAATTACACATTAAATCTTATGTAGCTAAATATAAAATGAAATTTTTAAATAAATAGAACATTGTTGCATAATTGTTAAACGTAACAACTAAAAATAAAGTAAAATTGAAAAGAAAAAAAAGAGTGAACGATAAAACTTTTGTAAAAATTTTGAAGACCTCAAATTCAAGATTTTTAACACATCTATTTTTACAATATTCATTTTTTTTTCTTAAGTTTTTCATTTTAAATTATGTTACATAAGATTTGACATGTTATTTAACAATTAAATTAACAATTTTAGCATCTAAAGGACCTAATTAATATAACCTCAATAGTTTAGGAATATAATTAAAATGATTTAAACTTTAAAAATCAATTTAAAATAAGGGTCAAAATTTAAGATGTTTTGAGCAATTAACTCAATTTTTATTAAACAAATTTAAGTGGCCTAATATCTTATTATCTAATTAAAACCCAAATATTAGGTTAAAAATGCCCATAAACACTCAGCCCATACAACTGTGCCCTAGTTTCTTTTCTTCATTTCTTCCCCGCCGCCGCTGGTTCTTCTTCTTCTTCTCCTCTCTTTTTTCAGCCGTACAGGTTTAACTTTTTCCTTCTGATCGGCCAGCGCCAGCGCTTCTTCTTCAAAACCTAATACCAGTTTCGAAGCATCGGACACATATCCTGTGTGTGGCAGCCGTTCAGGCGAGTCCGAGCAACGGAGGTTTGATGAACACGTGATTTCTAGGAAATTAGGTTAAAAGTGAGATGTTTTGAAAGAAAATTTTCATTATTGTTTGCTTGGATGATTATAGTTCTTTTGCGGGTTTCTTCTTTTATCGTTTATGTGATTGAGATTTAGTTGCAATACTGAATGCTTTTAGCCTACTGCCTGATATATATATGAAATAGGTGTGTGGTAATGGTGAAATCAAAGCAAAGACAGCTCGGATTGAAGCATTCAAAAAAAAAAAATGCTCGAGGTGGCCGCTTAGGCGCTTCATATCCCAACTTTGAATTGGATCTGCTTGGAGAAGATGGTTGGGTCGTAGTTAAAAAGCAGAGAGTCACCATTCTTATACCTCCATTACCTTCCTCTAAGAAATCAAAAATGGCAAACCAAGGACCTGGTCAATTACAAGGCCAGAAAAAGGAGGATGTTCAAAAGTCTCCTAAATCCACTCCATTGGCTCATAAAATGGGTATGGAAATTGCTAGACAACAAATTTCAACTTCACCCACGTTTCCAGCTCTGGGTCCTGGAGTGGAGGAACCAAAGAAACCTGGTGGAGTGGCTGCTTTGAAATCTCATAATAAAATTATCAAGAGTGTAAGATCAATGCACTGTCCTAATGCTGCCTTTTCAGGGAGCATGTTACTGAATCGTAGGCTAAGGGTTTCAAATCTTGAGAGAAAGCTTCAACAAGCTGGTGGCCTTACCAGGTGGTTGAAATCACTAGGATTAGGTCAGTTTGTAAGGATGTTTCAAGCTAAAAGTATCAATAAATTCCAGTTAGTGAATCTAAATATGCAAAAGCTAAAGGATATGGGTGCAGATGCAGTAGGTCCAAGGAGAAAACTGATCCATGCTATTGACTGTGTCTGTCAGCCGCTTTGTTTCAAGGCCTGAATCTAGTTGCTTTGCAATTTGCTGGATTAGAATGTAGATATTGAACAATAGAATATGTATCCGTTATGAACAAGGACTATATTGAACAATACAGTTGATTTCCGCATGCCTTATCTGCCATGTTTCCTTGTTTATCTGTTGTATCTTTTCGTATAATTCAACTCTATTGATGGCAAACATTTACAAGTTCTAGGTGGGTTTGAATAGACGTGCATTTACATGCAATTAGTGTAAAAACAGCATAGATATGCAATTAGTGTAAAAACAGCATAGATGTAGTTAGTGTAAAAACAGTAGTGATATTGTAAGGATACTGTAACATAAGATAAAAAATAAACTAAATATATCTCACTGTATCTAATCTTACATCTAAACTCACCCTTAAATTGTGCAATTTTGGTTCCGATGATTGGGTAAAAATCCAAGACAATCTCATCCTTGTTTCTTTGTAAGAACCTGCACTTGTCAAAAAGTATGCTCAAGTATGTTGAGCATAGGTAATGGTTACGGTGCGACCTGAAAAGGACAGAGATAAGAAAATTGAGAAAACACCATGACAGAAGACAAAAAACCCAGAGTAGGAAAAGGGGAGAGAAAATGCACTCACATGGATGATGCTAACACATGGCTACAAATAAACTTCTTTTTTAAACTTATCTATTTTATCGGCAGACAAAGAAAGGAATATGAATGAAGTTTAAATTCTAGAGTGATTATTGTTGGAGAGTCCATTCTCAACCCAAACGGATGACTATACATATAGAAAAAGAAAACCCTAATTTATCTCAAACTTCTGCAACACAATCATATATTCACATTTTTCATTTTGATTGCTTCCTTTCAAAATCCTACCATGGATGTTATTTCACATGGTAGGTAAAGCCAACCACCACCTTACTATATTTGAGTGCGTGAAATTTAGAAATAATGAATAAAATATAGTAAGATTTCTCAATTCTCTAAATGTAGTCCACTCTTTTTGTCTCATTAGACATCCATCCAAAATGAAATTCCTATTCTAATGTGAATCCTTGAAGGATAATAACTCTCTTTCATCCCTATTAAATGTGAAAATTGTTTTACTGCTTGAGAATAGCAACGTGCCACCGAAGAGTCTCAAAGCCATCGCCTATAGGGACCACTGTGTTCCACTAAACTTGAAGCCCTGCTCTCGGTATCTATCTTTCTCCAGAAACTGAAAAAAAAAAATGGAGAAAAATTCTGAAAGAATTCCTTTAATTAATCCATCACCATCATCATCAACAACAGAAGGAACAGCATCCAAATTTCACACTATAGGCAACATCATAGTCTCAATAGTTGGAACCGGCGTTTTAGGCCTCCCTTTTGCTTTTCGGGTTGCTGGTTGGCTCGCTGGATCCCTCGGTGTTATCCTTGCTGGCTTTGCTACTTTCTACTGCATGCTCCTTCTGGTTAGTATCACTTATTCCCTTCTTCAATATTGCTTTTGTTCATTGAACCTTGTGTAGATTCCTAGACTATATTGACTGAAAATTTGGGTTTTTAATAGGTTCAGTGCAGGGATAAATCAGCATCAGAAAATAAACTACAAGGGACAATAACATATGGTGATTTGGGTTACATTTGCATGGGAAAACCAGGCAGATACTTGACTGAATTTCTCATTTTCATCTCTCAATGTGGAGGATCTGTAGCATACTTGGTATTCATTGGTCAAAACCTTGTATCAGTTTTCAAAGGTCAAACCTTCAGTGTTGCATCTTACATATTCTTGTTAGTCCCAATTGAGATTGCATTGTCATGGATTGGATCCCTTTCAGCTTTTGCCCCTTTCAGCATTTTTGCCGATATATGCAATGTGTTGGCAATGGGATTTGTTGTTAAAGAAGATATAGAACGTGCAATCGGGGGAGGCTTTTCATTTCGGGACCGGAAAGCCATCGCTGATAACTTGGGAGGGTTGCCGTTTGCAGGAGGGATGGCAGTGTTCTGTTTCGAAGGGTTCGGAATGACATTGGCTCTGGAGCAATCAATGAAAGAGAGGAACACATTCCCTAAGGTTTTAGGCATGGCATTTACTTGGATTACACTTATGTATGTTCTGTTTGGGAGTTTCGGTTATTTAGCTTATGGTGATGAAACAAAAGATATCATAACACTAAATCTTCCTAAAAATTGGACAGCCACTGCAGTCCAGGTAATCAATTGATCTTCTCCTTTGTTTCTTTTGCATGCAATCTATGTTATTTGGTCTCTTCATTTGTTGTGCTCCTTGGCAACAGATTGGCTTATGCCTAGGGCTCCTATTTACGTTCCCCATCATGGTTCACCCCGTTAACGAAATCTTGGAAGGGAAGTTGAAGAAAATTATGCGGTTTCAGAAGCTCAACAACAATGATGCTGAAAATTCAATTACAGGATTAGGTAAGCTAGGAACATACACCAGCAGGGCGGTTCTAATAATCGGTTTAGCGGTTTTGGCATCATATGTTCCGGGGTTTGGTATATTTGCGTCGCTTGTTGGGAGTACTGTATGTGCATTGATCTCGTTCGTTTTGCCCGCCACATTTCACTTAACTTTGCTGGGATCATCTTTGAGTTTGTGGCAGAAAGCCTTGGATTGTTGCATCCTATTGTGTGGATTGATTTTTGCAGCTTATGGTACATATAACACCATAGTTGGAATCTGAAAAAACAAAAATATATATTGGTTATGGTAAAAATTGAATGGAAATTTCAGTTCGATTAGATTAATGAAATATTTGAACAGCAAAAGCAGACTTGTTAAGCTGACATTATTTTCATTTAAAATACTTGATGTTGATGTATAATTGTTGTCGAGACAATTTTCTACTCAATATGACATTGAATATACCAAATTGATTAATGATCATCTTTTTAGGGTCTTTTTGGATAGACGGTGCGTTTACTTGTGATTAGTGTAAAAACAGCAATGACAGTGAGATTAATTACTGTAACAATGAGATTAGATACTATAAGGTAAGACTAAAAATAATAATAATAAACTCACTGCATTGGTTCATAGCATAATGGTAACAGACCTGAAATCCATCATAGGGACCTTTCCTTAGCTTAAAAGCAGACATAATGAATCCTCCTCGTGCCTTCATGAAAGAGTAGGAAGCTTTATAAATTTTCAGTCTATAAAGTGAAATAAGGCCGGGATCTAACTACACTTGAAATGCGGAAATGGCTTATTCACCCATCAAATTTAAATGGTTTTATCTTGACTTCGACCCACATTTCATAATAATCTAAGAAGCATTTTCATGAAGAGTTAGTCGAGTATATTATTCTCTAATATAAATTTGTGTGTTTATTTAATATCACATATCTATAGCAACACTTGTCATTAGTCAAACACATATTAGTCTCAATGCATTATTGTTATTCTAGTCCAAGGAATACTTGACTAAAGACATTTAAGAATGATCATATCATTTTTTTTCGATTTTATCATTATACAGTTTATTTTAACATGAAAATAAGTACAGAAAACAATGATGGCAAAGTTTTTATTAATAACTAGGTAAATAAGTATGTTATTACAATATCATATAGTTGGTCTTTGGGCATTCTCCAACATCAACTACAATAATAACTTTGGTTTGAACCTTTGAGACCATATTGTCAAGAGAGATAGTTAAAAATCTCAAAAATACTAATCTCTATGAAACATTAAAGTGAATATAAAAAAAACTATCTATAAGATCAATTTAGGGTAAACTATACCCAAGATCATTGACTATTAGTAAGTTTATATTTTGGTCAATCAACTTCAAAAGGTTACAAAATGGTAAATGGATTATTCGAAAGTTTTTATTTAAGTCACTGGATTGTTAAAATCACTATTGTATGTCATTTATTCGCACCGCCTGTACCAATCTAAAACTCTTATTCCCCTTTTTTTTCTACAGTTTAATTTTTTTCATGAAACAACTTTAAATGTCGCAAATCTATGAACTAAAATCTAAACAGCTTTCTTCTTCGATCTTTGATACTAACTGTCAGATTGACTTGGGCCTAAGATTTTTTCTTTTACTCTTCGATAGGTACTAATCTACCATACAGATCATCTAATTGTCGTTTACTAGTCAATCCAATGATTTAAATAACATCTTTCGAATAGTTCAGTGCATTATAGAAAACTTTTGAATAATTTAGTAATCATTTTGTAACTTTTTAAAGTAGGGTGACTAATAATTTAATGATATTGAATGTAATGTTGGGAAATGTGCACATATTATAATAAACATCTAATTACTTTCTATTTATTTGAACGATAAATAAATGAAGTTAATTTCACATTTCACTAGTATGTTTTTTGTATTTTTTTGTCTTTTATATTTTACATGCATAGCGAAATTTTGACAACCAAAAATTAACTCATTGATTGTCTAAGTTCAAACTGAAAATAAGTGGCATTGTAAGAACGTTTACATTGTGAGAAAGACAACTTACTTCAATAGATAATATAAATGAGTCCGTAATTCCGTAAAAGAATTAAAGTGAGCATTTGATTCAAATACTTAGAAGGATTATTATATAGTCTACAATTCCAATTGGGGAGATGGCTATTGGAGCAGTTGACTCCACGGGTAGAGACATATATCTTTTCATTGGTAGAATAATACATTGGACTGGACCCAAAATGAACTAATTCTAAATTTGTTTGTGAATTAATTCACTTGTAACGCTCATGGTGTGATTTACCTAAATCCTGAGTTAGTCACTGATCATGCGTATGCAACTCATATGTTTTGATATATGTAAAGGCTTATGCTCTAAAGATGATTGAGCCCATAGCTGGTATGTCGGGTACATTACTTGTGTATGGTATGGCTTTACTAGCAACAGTGGAATTCATAGCTTTATTAAAGAGTTAATGATATCATCTCATTGGTATTGTGTGGATTGATAAATATAGAACATGACTACGGGTTGCTAGTTCTTGAACGAGCAATTTATCACAGTCATTTGTTGAAAGTGATTATATTAATCATTAAGAAGATACAATAGTGACAATGAGATAAAATAGGATTGTATTGAGTGAACGGATTTAACTCAAAGGAATCAATGATATTATATGAGGATAACACATACATGACGAGGTCATTAAACAAATCACTTGGATGAATTGCTTTTGTAAATAGTATACAATAAGGATTTTTCAATCATGGTACTTCTTGTGGATCGACTAAATGATTAAGTAATTATGAATTATCGGAATGATGCTTTTGGACATAATTACAATTACTAGAGCCTAATTATATATGTCTGATTGGTCCATTCGCTAGCTCAACAAAAACTCAATCGGATTCTATTTAAATCAGAAGAAAATTCTACGACTTTAAAAATAATTTAATTGAGTCGATTTATTCGATATGGAATTAAATTAGGGGGTTGTGAGAATTGTTCTACTAGAAAATTTGATTAAAGAATTTTCTTTAAAAATTAATTTGGAAAATCTATGTGATTTTTAGAAAAATTAATTTTGGTCAAGTAGAATTAAATTAATTAAATTAATTAAAATTAATATGATATTTTTAGAAATTGCTTTTGTAGTCAAACAATTGGCCCAATGAGTAATTGAACTTGAAAATTGGACTTGAGATCGTAAATTAGGCCCTGGAGCTCAAAACCGAGACCAAGACCCAAAAATTGATCGAATCGGGTCTGATATGTGAAGCTGGATCGACGGTCCAACCAGTGGCTAGACTAGACCGGTCAAGTCATCACTTACCCAGACCAAACCGGCTCGAGGTGCCGTAAGGGTGTTGCACATGCATTACCGAATATGGCAGTGGCGGTGACTGCGACGGCAGCGTTCCGGTGGCCGACGACAATTGGTATTCAGTGGTTGAGCAGTGGAAGAGTTACACTCTTACTAGGACTTTACCAGAGAATTTGATTTCAGATTAACTATTCTAAAAATAATATTATTTTAATGGTTTAATATTAAATTTAATTTAATATTTTATTACTTTAATATTAAAAGTGATAATCTTAATATTAAATTTGGTTTAATATTTATCTTAAATATAAATATTCTATTATTTTAATAAGATTTAATATTAAATTAATATAATATTTAATATTAAAGTGGTTAAGTTTAATAATAACTCTGAGTTATTATTTTACACACACTTGAATTGAATTAAAGAGAAAGTAGTAAAATTTTTCTAGAGATATTTTTCTGATTTACAACTTTACTCAAAAGTTTAGAGAAATTTCGAAATTACTCAACTGGTAATTTTTTGTGAAAAATTTTCTGATTCGAAGTGAGCCCACACTTGTCAGACATGACCTTGAGGATAGCATAAAAGACTATTCGGTTGAAGTAGAGGCAATCATGGGTTGGGCTACCCAGCCCGGCCCTAAAGCCCCCCCGAAAAATGGAAGGATTCAGGTAAAAATATAGGCCCGAAATATGAGTTTGGGCAAAAAATGAGGCTCGTTTAGAAAACGAGTCAGACCTCGAGTAAATTTTTTTAGCCCGGGCCCAGCCCGGCCCGACCCAAATTATATACTAAATATTTTTTTATTTTTAATCATAGTTACTTTTTTTTTATTTTCAATTTTAATATAACTATTTTTTATTATATTTTCAATTTGTGTATTGTTTTAAGAATTATTTTAGTCTCATTTTTTTATTTGTTTTTTGTTTTAGTATTTGTTTTTATGTTTTTAAATGTATTTGATTTATTATATTTTTAATTTTTTATTTAATGAAATAAGCTAAAAAATTTAATATGGGCCGAGCTCGAGCTTAGCAATTTTATTTTGGGCTGAGCTTGGACAAATTTTTAGGCCCATATTTTGGGTCGGGCCCGGGCCCGAGCCTAGAAAATTGGCTTAAAATTTTACTCGAACCCAGCCTGGCCCATGATCACCTTTAGGTTGAAGTGCTCATATTAAAAAAATCGTAAATATACAATTTTGATTAAGTGTTTATTACTTTAAATATCACAATCAAGATCTTATTTTGTAAAAAAAATTTAAAAATTTAATTTTTCTCTAAATTTATTTTCGGTTACGTTTTTCAAACCTAATTTTCAAACATGTAAATTATCCATCAATTTAAAATGGAAATGAGGGAGTGAAAATAAAGAGGACCTTCCCTTTTCCCTTTTCTATTTTGTAGGTGTGTTTTCTTCACCTTTACACTTCCCCTAAAGGTAAGTTTGATAGATCAATAGGACCAAATTAATCAATTTTACACGTAAAAATATACAAAACAAAGGGCTCTCTTTGTAATTTTAAGAAAAAAAATTAATATTGAACAGTTTTACCGTTATGAAATTAGATGTTATTGTAGAACACGTAATTTTTTGAATTTTTATTTTCCCATTCTATTGTTTGACTAAAGGTAGCACCATGAGTTTGAACTTTCTTTGTTCTTTTTCTTTTTCTTTTTTTTTTTAAAAAATATTTAATTTAAATTTGCTTAATTTGACTAATTCTAGAAATAGGAAGATTTTATCTTGAAAAAAAATAATTAATAAAATAATAATAAAAAACATAATTTACTAAAAAAATGGTGGGAAGGATTTGAAGGAAGTGGATAGAATAGCCAAATATAGTACGGACAAGCTCAGTGTAAACTATTTTATAAATTCCCCCGAAAACAACGCAATTTTAGCTATAATTCAATCCGATCCTCAACTGATTGAATCATCAACGGTTGATTTAGATGATTAAGTGATAATCAACCGTTCATTCATGTTAACCAATCCCTTCATTATTTTTCCTTTAAAATGGTTGCCTCATTTTCGCTTCAAGTCGACACGCATATCGAGAAAAACTCCAAAAACCAAAAAAGCTGAATAAATCAAAGCGACAATACAAAACAAACACCCAAAAAAAAAAAAAAAAAAAAAAAGTTTTTTTTCATGTTATTTCTCTCTTTTTCTCTTTGATTTTCCTTCCCTCCAAACGCCATTGCTATTGTTGCCAATTCTACTTTTGGATTTGTGATTTTTTTCACCGCTTTGCTTGGTGACCGGGCGATCGGTGTTATTTGTCAAAGGAGAAGTTTAATTGAAATTGAAAAAAGAATGAGTAGGGATTGATTTTTTTTCCGCCTCGGGAGGTTAATTTTCCCGGGAAAATTTGCCTCCTTTTTTCCAGCTCTATCTCTATACTTTTGCGGTAAGCTGCATTTCTCGTAGAATTTTTCTTTTCCGTAAGATTTTCCAATTCATATTTTTGAATGTTAGTGATTAGTTAGAAACTCGTTTTATTTATTTTTTGTTTGATTGATTATTTCAGGAACTTTTCTTTGTGATTGAATGATCCAGGAGGAAATTTACATATAGCTGGTGTATGGATTCAGAAATGAAAGGAGGGAAAATTTGGGAGGATATAGTATTCAAGAGAGAATGAGACAACTTTAATATATATTTATATAAAAAAAAATCATTTTTAGTGTAGATATTTTATTTTAAACTCTTAGTAAATAATTAGATTGCTTGAGTTTGAATGCATATATATTGATACATGGAGTCAGAAATATTTTCACCTCCAAGAGGTTTGTTAAAATGTTGTAATTGCAGTTGTACTACCTGTGCTTTAATTGGAGCTCCTTCGAATACTTGGTTCCGGTCTGTGAAACGAAAATATGATGAGTTTGAGACTGGAAACAGGTTTTATGTTCCGGGGGTTGATATTTTTTCCAATGCCCGAGTCCAAATTGAGAATGAATGTGCTGCCTTGCGGGAGACCGTTAGCAGCCAACAAGGGACAATACAGGACTTGTTTACAGATTTGGAGGAAGAGAGAAGTGCCTCGTCTACGGCTGCAACTGAGGCTATGTCAATGATATTGAAGTTGCAGAGCGAGAAGGCAGAGATTGAAATGGAGGCCAGGCAATTCAAGCGTTTTGCCGAGGAGAAAATTGCTCATGACCAACAGGAGATAATGATTTTGGAGGATCTGTTGTATAAGAGGGAGCAGACAATTCAAGCTCTAACATGTCAAGCCCAGGCATACAAGCATAGGATGATGAGTTATGGGTTTACAGAGTCAGAGGTTGAAGGTGAGAAGGATGAACAGCTTTGGCATCCAAGTGTTGCTGAGGACTTCAATGCCGAATCCGAAGTTGATCTTCCTGCATATGATTATCCACCTCTTAAGTGCAATTTGAATGAGAATCCTGGTAATGATGTGGAAGACGTTGAAGATGTTGAAGACGTGGAAAAATATGCATTTGGTGAGACCCCTCATACCCGAGAACACTTGAGGAATCTGGAAGAAAGGATCTCCCAAATGGAGAGGATTCCCAGCAGCAATCAGCTGGATGGAGAGACTCCTGGAACAAGGAATGTTTTCGAGAAGGTGGTAGTCGGACACTCTCCTAGGCGACCAAGACATTCAAGGAAGTTTTCAATGGATAGTACAAATTCGTTCATTTCTAGGGAGATGGGTTCAGAGTTTATCAGTGACTCTCCTAGGTTTAACTTTGGTTCTCCCAGGTTTAATACCAGCTTCAAGAAGATGGAATTAGTTTCCGAAATGGATGAGATTTCTAGCACAAGAAGAATGGATAATGCTTCAGAAGTTGGAGATGATATGAGTGACAGAGTATATACTATTGATTCTGTCCATAATGGAGTGCCATATAATGGAACTGCTGATCACAAATCTGGGTTTGGAATTTCTGATAATTATGCATCCACTCCAAGGGAGGCATTTAATCTACCAGATGTTTGTGATCCTGATATCAAGAAGCTCTACATGAGGCTTCAGAACCTTGAGGCTGACAGGGAATCGATGAGACAAGCATTATTATCGATGCGAACTGACAAAGCACAGTTGGTCCTATTGAAAGAAATAGCTCAACATTTGTGCAAGGAAATGCCACCAGAAAGACAAGCGACTGTGGGGAAGCCATCTATGCTTGGAGGCCTCTTCAAGGTAATCTTTCTTCACATAAACTGTTATATATATATTGTTGCCATTTTAGTACAATATAGTTTAGTTTCACTTTTCTTGTTGAAGATTCAAATTTGGGTTGTAATTTATATGGAACTTAACATTGTTGGAAGCATCGTTAACGGAATGTGATAATTCTTCAATATAACTATTCTGTGTTTTCCATGATCTTAAACACCTTGTTTTTTGTTTTGATGTATTGCCACGGTGCCACTTAAAGTTTATTGTCTTTTGATGATGTCCTTTTCTTTTTCCCAGTGGGTTGCATCTTCAGTTTCTTGGAGTCGGAGAGCTCGCCGAAGCAAGTAAGTAGTATAATTGTTATATACATACTTGCTGTTAGATTGACTAGCATTTTAAAACCGATGCATTTTAGTTTCTCTTTTCTTGATCTCTATTAATATTTTATCTTACAAAAAGCATTATTTGGTAAAAAAAAAAAAACTAACCAGCAACCAAAATTTGTTATTCGGGTGCAATATGCAAAGAGAACAGTTGACACTGAAACAACAGAGATACTGATTTAACGAGGGAGCACGCACTTACATACCTATTTGATATATATTGTGTTGGAAATTGATATTAAAGTTTATATAAGCATATCATGCCGGTATTTGACAATTGTTACCTTTCGTATTTGTATAGGTACCTGTATGGATTATCACCAAACAATGTCGGGTTGCTAATGCTTCTAGACAAGGGCCCTCGACTGAGGCAATGGAGATGCCTTTCAAGCACACAAGTGTGAAAGGATACGAAACCGATTCTTTCACTTGCATCTGTAGATGAAGCTAATAATAATTTCGTTAATTGTGTGAATGGTGAATGAGTTTTGATGAAAGCTATAATGTATTTAACTTTGCATTTTTTTTTTTTTTTTACGGATTTCTTGGTGCAGAATTTGGTATTGTTCTGCAGTGTTCTTTTAATTTACTTCTTTTTTGTTTATATATTTTTATTTTTCGTAATTGAATACAATGCAAAACCATGGATGCAAGTAAAAGCATGTTGGTTCATGTAGTTTGTTGGATTTCCGGTTGAGGTATCTGCAGGTAGGCTAAGGCTATCACTTTTTTTATATTTTCAGATTCACGTATGCAGAGTTATCCCTTTATTATTCAAGCAAATGGTTATTTCCCAAGAGTAATTTATACTATTAATATCATTCACTTATTTATATTTCAATCGTGTGAGCTTAAATTTCTCCATATTTATTGATTCTATTATAAATTAAAAAATAAAAATATTCTCATATAATTTTTCCAATTGAGCGGACGATTGTTTAAAATTAAAAATTTTCTACTCTTTGGGATTATAGCCTCCCGAATTGTGTGCTTTTTTGATGTTTTGATATTATAATGGGCGCAAAACCAGCCAAGCTACGAATAGGCGAAGAAACTACCGCCCAAATCACAGCCAAAATTATTGACATTGACCCTTTTATTCATATCATGTATCATTGAAGCGTCATCCCAACTTGTCAGAAATCAAATACAGGCAGCTTAGTTGCTGTGGGACAAGACAAAAGTACATCTTAAAACGCCTTTACTTTAGAAAATTCAAGTAGGCATATAGTGGATGAAATATTTCAATCAAGTTTCGAATATA
This sequence comes from Gossypium longicalyx, assembly GCA_025698465.1. Classification (NCBI taxonomy): domain Eukaryota; kingdom Viridiplantae; phylum Streptophyta; class Magnoliopsida; order Malvales; family Malvaceae; genus Gossypium; species Gossypium longicalyx. The sequence goes on along the minus strand of CM046995.1, from coordinate 3,664,545 downwards.
GCAAGCTATTCAATTTATATATATACATACTCTATAGAAATTGCAATGCTTATGTAAGTTAAGAAAATAGAGTATCTTTCTTAAAAGAAAACAATGATTATTAAAAAGAAAAAGGAAAAACGATACATTCGTTGGTACAATACCAAAAAGGTTGGGATACTTTGAATCCTTCATGTAATCAATTCATGGAGTTGTATGAAAGTTGGGAGCATTTGATTAAAGCCAAGGTGAGGTCAATTTTGATGTGTCAAAGCCATGGAAATCCCAACATGGTTAACGATTGAAGGAGCTGAAGAATTTTATGCACTACCTAGCTCAAATGGAAATCCGGGAAAGGCCGAAGCAAAAGCAATCATAAGAGACCATACATGCAAGAGGATTGTAGGATTACATCGACTAGTCCCCTATGCTACAAGCATCCATGTTGAGCTATACTGGCCAAAGAAGATTTGGCTAACCTTGAGATTGAATTAGATGCCACTATTGTCATTAGCTTTGTCACAAATGTTAACATTTCTGATCTTATACGTTATTGCAAGACTCCGTTTAGGGATTTGAACATCGAGTCATCATCAAACACAAATTTAGAGAGAGAAATAGATGTACAAATGGGAAACCAATTGTCAAACCTTCTGTTATCAAACTCTAGCCATAGTTGGAATGTTTTTGTTGCTTGTCATAGTCCTCTGGACTGTCTTGTTAGTTTACTCCAAGCTAAAGTTGGAGGGGAGAATTTGAACTCCTTATTTTGTTTTAAATGAATGAAGTTCAATTTTTCACCAAAAAAATACCATATGTATATACATTTTAGGTAAATGCACATTAATTTGATAATCTAAAAAATACGAAAAGAAAATAACCAACAAAAATTCATAGCCAAAAACCAGCAGCTTCTAGTTAATGAAAGAAGGATTCAACCTCAACAAATGTAATAAAGGCATTAATAAAATTATAGTCAATCAAATAAGAATACATATATAAAGGCATTAATATAGTTTTTTTGGGTGTGGAGATGATTGAGTATCAAGATTATATCATAGAGGGGTGAGAGACACTATATATGAATCATTGCAGTATTTCAACCCCTTTACTAAACCTGAATTCAAATGAGGGGAAACCATAACTCCAGGAATATCAAAGGCATACCCTATTGTTTCTTGTGTGGCTTCACTACTATCACCAATTTCACAAACTGCCCCCACTCCAATATTTAACCCAACTGAGGTATGCTCCGTTGTAAAGCTGAAAACCACCCAGATAATATCAGAATGATATTACCAAGTGTCAAAAATTGAAAAGCTGAAAATTACCAGTGGTAATCTATACAATCTCATGTTTGGATGGAGTAAATTTATCTTGAGACAGTATAATGATAATAATACCAACAGTATCAAATTTTTGAAAAATATAGAAATAATTTCATTACCACCTTTTCTTTAGATAATCTTACATTATCATAGTAGTGTTAGATTTTGTATAGTTTTACCCCATTTTTAATGACTTTAATCCATTTTCATTAAACAAAAACGAAAAAATAATAAATACCGGTATCAAATTCTCTAGTTTTTTAATATATTCTCTCAAAGTAACATTTCAACTATATTTGTTTATTTACTATAAGTGAAATTTGCCTATTATTATTACATTTTATATATTATTATATTATTGTCTTAATTTTTTTCTATATTTTCGTAGTTGAGTTTTACTCTAAGCATAGTTTTATAACTTTTTCATCTTTATTTTCTATTAAGGGCAACTTAATAAAATGTACTAAACAATTTTACGTTATAATAATCCTGTTGCTAGAGCTAATCTTACATTCTGAGAACTAAACGACTCCTGGCATTTGTAACTAGTATGTTAATTTACATGATGAAGATCCATTTAATAACCCTATATAACAAATGTTAAGAAATCTTATAGAATGCAATAATTTGATATAAGGAAAAGAAAGTATAGCATACCTTGCTTCAAAGCTTTGTCCTTTAGAGACCATTTGAGCACACATGTTGCTGATAATCCAAGGGGGAATGTATGAATCCTTGATTTCAATGCTATAGCAAAGACCAGCAGATGAATTTGGCATGGAGCAACTGTCTTTCAAGATTGATCCATGGGGAAGAGCAGCACCACGATCAGGTCTTTTTATCTCCATGCATCTAACCTGAACATCAAAATCACATTGAAACATATAACCAGGTTTTGCTATAAGTAGCATGATCAAGTTTTCTGTATTAATCCTTATTTTATGTGACAAGAAAAATACAATGTTTATGTCAAACAGCCATTTGACGGCAACACAAGTAAAAAAGATGTCATACAGAATAGGCATTAAGGGTAGTGGCACCAGATTATGTGACTAAATAAACATTTAGTATTTACAACCAACAAAGGCTAAAAGAGATGAAAATATTATTTCTGGAAATGTCACTCACCTCAGGGGCAGAAAGAGCAGCATGTTGAAATGGCACAGGCGAATATAATAGAGGAACATCCGCGGTATTCAAAAAAGTCAAGAAAGATCTAGACATGGATAGACAGAAAATAGTCACATATAGTAGCAACTGGCAAGACAATGCAGATAAAAGGTAGAGGCAAGCAAAAAGTCAGTCAAACTAAATAAACTGAACTGATTTAACCGAAGTAAGTCAATTTATTCAATTTTCGATTTATTTGGTTAGCTTAATCGGTTTTGGAAATTTATTCAGTTAGTTATCAGTTTTGATATTCAAACTGAATAAACTGATTAATTTTTTAAATAATAAATATCCCACATCCAACCAACTATCCATATAAAACCCAACACAACACAACTAAACTCAAAATAGACACCCAACCAAAATTAAAATAAAATAACCGCACCCAAAATATAAAATATAAAACAAAATATAAAATATCTAAATAACCCAATCCAATTAATTAATTTAATCTAAAAAAAACCTAAAACTAAACCTAAAATCCATCCTTGTAAATCCATCCGATAAAAGAATTCAAACAATAAAAACCTGACCAATGCAGTAAATGTTAAATATCTAATACATGCTTAATAAAATATAGCATTTTTTGTAAAAACCAATAATACATTTATTTCCTCAAATTTGTTGCCTTTTTCTTTTAGTTATTATAATCAAACAATAAAAGAATTCAATCGACATTTGCATAATGATAAATCTTATAATTCTAAAATTTGTAAATTACAATGATAATTTTTTTTTTTTTATAAATAAATCCTTTTTTTTAAAAAAGACAAAAACCTAAAACCCCGACCAAACTGAACCAAAGAAGTTTGGTTCAATTAATTCGGTTTTGGCAATAGAGTTGGTTCAGTTTATTCCATTTTGATGGCTTATTCGATTATTGATATATAAAACCAAACCACTAAATGCACACCTCTAATAAAAGGGAACTACTATCTCTTTCAACATGATCAAACGAGAACTTGAAATCATATATTAGTTTACTGAGCAATTTGTGTGAATTAAAGAAACGAACTCACCGATAATTTAACAAAATGTCATACAAACCATGTACATTCTCCTTTCCACTGAAAGCCAGCAAAGACTGTGGAGTATTATCAACATCAGAGAAGGAATTCATGCGTCGAGTCTGCAGCAATTTCAAAAGTACTGGAATGAATACTGAGCATAAGAAAAATGAACTGATATCCCAAACCACGAGCAAAGAGGTGTAATAGTTACAATGAAGTTTTGTTTCAGTTTAAGCATCCTCCTTAGAAACGCACAATCACTTAGGAGATGAATGCAAGGGACCACTACTATTCCTTAGCTTGTGGGTTTCTACAAGTGCTCAGTTGCAACTGGTAATATTTCTAAATGTGTTTTAGAATTTTTTAAGTCACAAGTTTAAAGTTGAAACTTGGATACCAACTTAGTAGCACGCAGGACACGAAAAGGACACTAAAATGAAAATGGAAGAGAGACAAGAATATAACACATTCAAATCAAAATGCCCAAATCCTTTAAGGAACTTGGTTCTATATCAAGCAGTTAACAATTCCAGAACAAAAAGCAGGTGGAGCAAGATTCTCAACCGAATTATCAAACTGACAGTCTGATTTTTGTCTCAAAATATTTCACCAAAAAAGCAACCCATGGTCCATCCCAAGGCATAAATTCAGTCAGAAGTCAAATTACACAAACTATCAGCACAAGATGATGGACAAACCTGACCCAGATTATGCTTCTCAATTTCTGAAAGCTCTAAGAGATCCTCAGTGGTGACGTGCTCTACATAAGAATGGCAAAGAGGCATAGAAAAAGAAACATCCTAGGAAACAATAAAGAAAACCAGTAGAGAGAAAACGTCAGCATCTGACATTAATAAAGCAAGAAAATTAATCAAAATAGCTATATATAAATGACCAGCATAGAAGCTGATGAATATATTATTTCAATTAAAACTACAGCTGATTGATCCAACCTCTATAGCTTCCTAAAAAGAGAACAACATAAATGACAATCTCCTATTGCTCATGTACCCTCTTCCACAGTCACAAGTTGGGTTGGCAAAAGCTTGTATCAATTCTCAGACTTACTATTGGTCTACTTTTGCTTCTAAAACAAGAAAAAAATCTGAAACTAGCAGCCATTTCAAGCGGTGCTGCAGAAATGTTTGTAAATTCAGCAATAATTTCTCTATAGTACTAGCATGAGCAAAACTTGCTTTTAAGTAAGGGTGTGTTTGATAAACTGAATTTAAGTACTGAAAATTTTTTATAAGTGATGAACTTATATTAAAAATTTGTTTGGTAAATTAGTAAATATAAGTACAAAATATAATTATGTTGTTTGATAAAAATAAATATCGATTTTTAAAACATTATTTATTTTTAATTTTAATCCTATTAATTTATATTATTTTGGATAGTTTTGGATGAAAGATTAATAGGGTAATTTGAATATCTCATTTTTTTAAAAAGGGTAGTTTATTTCATTTTTTAAAGAAATAAAATCGACTTAATATTTTCTACATTAAGTGATAAGTAGCTATCTATTTACTTATCTTATTCAACACTTTTTTGTTGAAAATTTTATATTAAGTAAAAAATTAAAATGAGTATCAAAAACGCATTTAAAATATCAAATGTTGAAAGTTTTCATTTGCACTGAAATGAAAACTTTTAAATGGTTTATCAAACACACCCTAAGTTTTAGCTTTAGGTACTGCTGCTTTAACTATCACGCCATCAGTCTACCATTTTATTTTATAATACTGCCATGAACACTACAACCAAGCCCCATATCTATAAAATCATCACTAGATGTGTAAAAAAAGGCATCTTATAAGTTCTTCACCTCATTATCACCACTTATTAGGTTATATTGAATTGGATCAGAGCATCATTAAACTTTAATTTAATTAGATCAGAAAGTGAAATAAAAAGAGAATTTAGAATGAAGCATTTATAGAATAGCATAATCACTTTCATACAGATATGCCATCAAGCTATATTGAGAAGCAAAATCACTTTGAACCCCTGCAGTTCATACCCACATGACCAGAATACTGCTACAGAAAACTCTCTAAAAGGCCATGTTTTGTATTAATCAGATATGGTCTTCCATGGAGTTTATAGTAATCATGATTGCTAACACTATGCAATAGTTTAACTAGTTAAGAGTGGCATCTTACTTGCTCCTTTAGTGATGACCTCAAACCTCTAGTTGACTGAGAGATATAAGCATGGTATGATCTACTTCTTCCCGAGCCATCAGCAGAAGTGAACATCACCACAAAATTTGAAGTACACACTAGAAAGTTTCCAAAAAAATAATTACCAAGATATAGTTTTATGCTTTTAAACAAATTAGGTGAGCATTACATTCCAACACAAAACTTCAAGCAGAATTCAGTCATGAAAAGAAGAAAGACAATGTGAAATCAAGGATGAAACAAAGTAGAACTTCTTGGCTGATGGAGAGCATGTATGTGTTCTTCAGAAAAGGACTCAGCAACGCATAGCAAATACAATCCCCTGAGTAAGCATATGCATGAGATGCACATAGTATTTACCAACAATGAGACACAAGCAGAATAGAATTGAACAAGAAAATGCAAGCATTACAAGACATGTAGTTGCAGGCATGTGTGTGCATTAAATGAAATACCTAGATATTCTCATGACAAGAGAAAACATCATCCTCAAGGCTTAATTCAATCAACAGTGGAAGAAGATTGGAACACGGTTTCAAAGGGGGAAATAGATAAGGAGAAAAGTCATAAGCATGACAAATATTTACCATAAAATATGCGACAAGCATTCTCCCGAAACATATAGTAAAGACTTCGAAATGATTCCTCCCATGCCCCAAGTCGTTTTCTTAAGAAATCCATTTCAACTGGAGAACAAGTGACAACATCAGTTAAATAAAAACAGATAGATGGAGAAGGAACACTCGAGGCATGTGTTTGTTTGTCAGTGTACAAACAAGAAGGATTTGGAGAGGGAATTTAACACAAAAATTTCATTAAACAAACCTCCATCTGCTGCTGCTGAGATCAATACTGAAATGAGAGAAGGTGGTATGGTAGATTGAGGATAAATCCAAGAATGTAATGCATTAGAATTCAACACTTGGGAAGTCAGCCTGGTCTGAGAAGCACTGCAAATATTTTTTCCCTCGGAAGAACCAGAATGTGAGGTAAATTGAGGCATACCATTATATGTACCACACATCATTGACCTATGTAACCTGAAATCCACAAAACAATATTATATATATGTGCATGCATGTACAAGAAAAATAAAAATCTTGCAAAAAAACAGGATCATATCTCCAAGTAGAAGAAATATATATTAAAAAAACCAGGTTTATTCACCAATTCACTGGGGAGGAGGACACCAATCGTGCATAAGTTTTCAAAGTAAAATCCAGAGGAATCTTCTGTCCTGTGACATGGAAATCAGAGCAGAAGTTCCCTGACAAAATATCATCAAATCTTTCAGAAGACTCAGGAGGTATATTCAGGATTGCTTCACAAGCAGCTAGTCCTTTCAATGCTTTATCCTACAAAACAATTGGTAGTTGATTTAGGCGGGGAAAAACGTAATCAACGTAATCAAAGCTCAAAGCTGCTAAAAGCATATACCATGTCAACAGTTGCCAAGCCTGATAACTTTTGGCCCCCTGTTGAAAGCTCGGTAACACTGAGAAATGTACCCTGATTGCATTTTTCAAGTGTTCGATGGGGCACATCATCTTTTGGAACATCAACAGAAGCAACAGAACCCTCTGGACTGTATAGCAACAATGCATGACCAAAAAATTCAAACAGTAAGTCTAATTATTACGTAGCAGATATGGAATACTAGGACACAGATATACCATGAAAGTTGTTGCCTTCTCTTGGCAGCCAAATTTGAAAATGCAGAGATTTTCTTTAGGCTGCTAGTTTGCTCAATTGAACTATTTTCCTGCAAAATAATAACATGATTGAACAAATCAATGAACTAGTTATTAACTTATGACTAATAAAAACTTTAGCTGCATTAAGATATTTCAATCATATGCATTTTCTGGAGATGTAACCTTGGCATTTTCTTTTCCTGAAGGCAGCTTGAACCTCGGTTTCTTGGCAGGAAATACTTCATCCATACGGATGTCAATATATTTTGGATTTCTCTGCAGATCTGCTTTTTTGAGTCCATTCTCCATCTCACTAGCACGACCAATGGGGGAAAAAAACAAAGTTTTAAGATGGTTGCAACTTAAAAAAATAAAATAAAATAACTGTAAACAAAGAGGAATAGCACTGGACAGAAGGAAGAGAATAACAACTCTTACCTTGGGGCCAAAGATTTACTAACAAGCTCAGCAACATTTGTCCGCTTTAATTGTTCCCCCTGTTATATAAACACTTACTATAAAGCATAAGACTATGAAAATACACTTCCTCATAAAGTTAACTAAACTGCTGTCTATTTAGCATCAATTACTCTAAGTTCTAGACCAAATGATGTAGAAAAAGTACAGCTGAAAATGAGAAAATATGAGAAAATGGTACATAAGAAGAATGAACAAATTAACTATCATGATCAGAGCTATGATTTAGGGGACTAAGGAAACTTGAAGCAGTGAACTATTCTCTGACAAAAACATATATAACCAAAGAAGCCATTGCCTAAAAAGATACTGGATACAAACGATAAATTTATCTCTTTAATTTGCTATTGCATTATCAAAACATCTTCCCCATCCCCGAAACAGTTACAATGCCCAACCCCAACAATAAATTTAATGTACTCGATCATATTCATAAAAGATCACCGAAATCGAAATGCCCAATCCCAACAATGCTAGTAAAAGTTAGAGGGGGAAAACTGTACTCTAAGTTCCGAAGGGGTCTTCCTTTTAACTGATGTACCAAATTTGAGAGCATCCCCGCCAATCTGTTGCGAAGTAGAAGTTAAGGCACTATGCGCAGCTACCTTCGCCATATCCTAGATTCCACTCAAACAATAATCGCGATTCCTTTACCTAAAATAGTAAGTCAATACCAGCAATTATGCCGATTTCTTCCTAATCTGGAAAAAGTACAAACAATCGAAATGAATATAGGCATTTTTGCTGCTCATAATCTCAAAATCAGAATAAATATATATCGGTGACAAAACCAAATAGATTTCATATAAAAATAATATTCACATCCGGGTTTTACCACAGCGAAGAAATGCACCGATTAAAGAATCCAAGAAAATCCGGGTATCGCCCAATCGGATATTAATCTAGGGTTTTGGAGAAAGATAATTAATTTGCCCCGAAGTGAATGAAATTATTAGGGCAAATCATGGAGGGGAAGGAGAAGGGAGAGTGAGAGAGTGGGACTGAGGAATTGCGGTAAAGTTGAAAAGCTGAAATTTTTTTGGAGTTTTATTTGTTTTTTGAACATTTGGATTTTCCCTCCAGCAAGTGACGGCGTTATCCGGCCGTTATCAAATTCCCGGTTGGAAATTAAAAAAATAAGTTAAACTACACCTAAAGTCACTAAATTATTGGTAAATTTACATTTTAGTCACTTAATTTCAAAATGTTACAAAATAATCATTGAACTATTTAAAAAATTTTATTTAAATCATTGACCTATTCGAAAACTTTATTTAATTCATTAAGCGAATAAGGTTTTCTTTTAAGTATGACTAGTAAACTCCAAGTAACGACTTGACGGTCAATATGGTGGATCAATATTTACGAACGACTAAAAGAACATATTTTAGATTCAATTCGATATGATGATTAATGCCTGAAATCAAAAAAGAAAGTTGTTTAAATTTTAGTTTATAAACTTATGACATTCAAAACTATTTCATGAAAGAAAAAACTGAATCGTAAAAGAGAAAAGGAATGAGACATTTCAATGGATACAAATAATATGAACAAAAAAGATATTACATTAACAATTTTAACAACCCGTTAACTTAAAAATTATTTATCTTAAAACACTCATCAAACATCTAAATGGTACGGATTTAACTCAAATCATTCTCTTCTCTTTTTTTTCTAACATTATAATAATCAAATATATATAATTTAGAAAAAAAAATATTTTATACACAATTAGTGGAAATCTAAAATCTCAGAAAAGTTAAATGAGTGACATGTACCCACTAAAGTTTAGTAAAATAATTAAAAAAAACAAGTGTTATTTTTTTTTAAATTGTACATGTGTACTAGAATTAATCTTTTTTCACAAGGAAGTATTTTAATACTAATTCATGTAGTTTATTAATTTTATTGTATTTTTTTAATGGGTGAGTAGTTTATGGGAGAGTGATTATTATTATTATTATTATTATTATTATTATTATTATTTAAGCTTAAAATTATTGGATTTAAAGTAGAAATATATAAAAAATTATAAGAGATTCGGTTTTTTTTTCTGGGAGGGGGGTTTAAGAGAAAAAGTTAGAGAGATATTTTTTTTTATAAGATTAAAAAAAAAGTTAAAAGCAATCAATTTATAAAAGGGTAAATTATATAGTTGGTCATCTAATTTTTATAAGTTTTTATTTCATGCACCAAAAAAGGTTTGTGTTTTAGGCACTGTCGTTAAAATTATTTTTATTTTGGTCATCTGCCATAAATTTAATATTATTTTGAACTCATTTTAGTCATTTAACTTTAATAAAATTTTGTTTTGGTTATTAAACTGTTTTTTGACCAAAATGAAAACGATTTTTAATGGTAGCTAATAACTTCAATATCATAGTGAACTTTTTCATCATAGATGTCACAAATCAATCATCTCAAAGTGCCTTTAGATACTTGCATTAACCTTCGAGAATTCCAAATTATGTCGAAGTTGAAGAACTCGATTATTTTACTATTCAAAAAACACAATATCAATATTTAATTTTGCAATATCTTAAAAATATTTTCATAAAATTTTAAAAATTAAAAAATATAAATGTTTACCATATCGATTGCATAATTTGTAATGTGTTATTCTTAGAACGTTGAATCAACCATTTTTTACGAGAGATTTATTTTTGGTTTTTTTAGAAGATTTAAAAAAGCTAAGTAATTAGTTAATATAACTTGGTTATCCCACTTTCATAAATTTTCATTTTGAGCACTTAAAAAAAAAAGTTTGCATTCTAAGCATTGCCGTTAAAAACAATTTTCATTTTGGTCATATGTTGTTAATTTAGTGTTATTTTACATTCATTTTAGTCACCCAATTTTAATAAATTTTCATTTTGCCCAATAAGATTTTTTTAGTGCTCAAAATGAAAACTATTTTTACTAGCAGCTAACGATTTTTTAGTACCCTTTGGTACATTCATCAACCTCCGACAATTTCATATTATGTCGAAATTAAAGAACTTATCATTTCAATATTCAAAAAATACAATATTAAAATTTAAATTTTGCAATATCCTAAAAAATATTGTAAAAAAAAAAAGTTTGAAACTTTACCATATTCACAACATAATTTGCAATGTGTTATCCACCATTTGTCCCAATAAATGAAGTAAAAAAATTTTTTTTTTTTTTTGAGAATTTGAAAAAATTTAAGTGAGAAAAAAAATGAGGTATTTATAGATTGGAAATAAAAAATCATGAAATTCGATTTCCAGTAATTTAATAGATCGATTGAGACAATGAGAAAATAAATTCTGTAGCCAAAGTTCAAAGCCTTGAAGCAAACAGATAATCTAATGATCCACAACAATCAAAATCTTAACTTTTTAGACATATTTTACTGTTATTCTACCAAAATCTAGCTAGCTTGTAGTAACATTTTCATGTAAAAATCAATAACATAAGTTCTATACACAAGCTAAAAAACGTAGCCAAGTTGGAGACAGTTCAAGAATTTGATCACCATGTTCAACCCCATTAAAAGCCAGCTTCGACATTTCTGCATCAAACAAATTATCTCCTGACGATGTTCTCTTAGTCACCTTGGCCGGTTCCGCCGCCGCCATGTTCCAAGAAGAAGAAGAAGAAGGCGGCAGCCGATTACACGATTCATCCCTTGACGACGAGTCTTTTCCCGTAAGGCGTTGTACCAGGCTCATAAACTCCTCGGGTCTAACATGGATAATCTTCGGCGACCTCAAATAAATCACCACAGGATTGATTACTTTACTGCTGCTACTATTGATTCGATTCCGAATATTACCATGCGATGCTTTCTTGATCAACGATGAAGAATGGCTAACCTTTAACGGTGATGGCCTTGGACCCTGCAACTCTGATCTTCCTCTAATGGAATGCTTGATAAGACTCATGTTTTGAGACTGAACTTGTTTTTTTTTAGCACATGCAAGCTTTAAAGATCAACACTAACCATGGGTTTATATTTATATATATGTGTGTGTGTGTGTGTTGATAGTGCAAAAGTAAAGAAAGAGTCCAAACATATGCAAAGGGATTACAAGAAAATGGCAAGAAAAACTGGGTCTGTAGGTTTGAATAAGTCTTCGTAATATTATATTAGTATGGAGTTTTTGGTAGATTCTGCCGGCTATGGATTTTTCAAAAAGGGTGTTTGTTTGAAAACCTTTTGGTTGAACAATCAATAGCAAAGGCAAGATGACAAATTGACGAGTCAAGCCAAGGTCATTAATTATCTTATTTCTTTTCTTCTTTGATCTCTATTTATGTCTACCAACTTTGTATTCTTCTTGCAATGACATGGTGGAATTTAATTTCAAACCACACTGCCTTCAGATATACTCACAGTTGTTGGTATCCCACCTCAAACTGGTCGGTACGAGGATTTATTCTCCGCATGTTAAAAATTAACGTGGTTTATAGAATAATTAAGTACTAATATGTATCATGTCATTTTACTTTATGTTGATGTACAAAATTTCTTTTTTATTTTTATTTTTTATAAATGATGAAATTCATTAATTCAATAATGAAGTTAAACTGTTACAAAAAAATATATTGTACAGTAAAATATTAACAGGATCAGATTTATTAATTGGTCTTTCTTCTAATAGAGCCTGCACAATCTCTTTAATCTGCACCAAGACAGCATCTTCAGTCAAGAATGATGCACCAAAATATCTCTTGTTCCTCTGTCTGCATATCACATACAAATATGTACTCCAATCAAGTTTGAGTATAGCAACAAAAAGACTTTTCCTTTTAAGTTTCAATATCGTTCAAGCTAACTTTTGCCTCCAAATTTCCACAGCCCTATGAATAGAGCAAAGGCACAAAATTGACTGTCACACTTTCATTGAAAAACTGCACTTAAAGAAAATATGATCACGTCTCTTTGCAGCATCCATACAAAAACAATAACAAATATCAACCAAAATCCCAAAAGCAAACAAACGATCCTGAGTTAGGATTTTATTAAGAATGACCATCCAAGCAATAAGAAAATGCTTGAGAATATGTAAAGGGAATCATAGCAAACAGTGTCATTCCACCTTCTTACCACAAGTTTAGTTGCCTCCCACAATCGAGAAGTAGAAATAGATGAATTTTTTAATAAAAAAATCTGTTTGCTTTTTTATTTAATGTATAAAACTAAATTGTTCATTTTTTTAATAAAAAATTAAAATACAATCAGCTCCTAATACAGACACCTTTACGATATTTTTACCTATAAAATGTTGGTAATTAATACCAACCATTTAAACCACTAAAACACTTTTTTTTTATTCTTTGGCTTGATTAAATTATATTTGGACCTTGTTGTTTGGATTTTGTTGTTAGTGTATTTGGGAAAAAGTTAAAATTAATAATTAAAGAATCTTTAATAAATATAAATTTTTCATTGCAACAGATTCTTTCATTTTGTTCTTCGTGTGGGAATAATTCAATTGCAAATCGAATAGATATAAATATATGTTTGATGCTTTTTTTTTACTTGTATGAAACAGTGGTTAAAGTTTTTACCGAATATTTGGTTAATATGGATTCTAATCATGTGATATCATTCTCTACCTCAACATCAATATATATATGGCTTGTCGGGTAATATCTCATGAATTAATTTAAGGTAAACTATATTATTAGTCATTAAATTATGGGTAAAATTTTGTTTTGGTCACTTAATTGAAAAAAAGTTACAATTTAGTCACTAAACTATTTAAAAACTTTCATTTAAGTTATTGAACAATTCAATTTCTTTTATTTAAATCAGTGGGCTATTAAGCTTCGCCAACGAGCTCCAAGTGACAAATTGACAATTGGTACGGTGGATCAATACTTATCGATAAGTAGAAAAATATACCTTAGATCCAAGTCGATTTGACGGTCAGTATTGGAGATTGGAAAAAAATTGTTTGAACATTAGTTTGTAGATTCATGATGTCTAAAGTTATTTCGTAAAAAAAAAATTGAACTATAGAAGAGAAGAGGGAAGAAAACTTTCGATTGATGCAGGTAATGCGAATAGAGAGAGCCATATAGCATTGATTTTAATAATCCAATGACTTAAATGAAACTTTCGAATAATTCAATAACTAAATTATAACTTTTTTTTTAATTAAGTGACTAAAATAAAAAAAATTTATCCATAATTTAATAACTAATAATATAATTTACCTATGATTACGTACTCAACAATAAGTACTACTAATCATCATCCGAAAGCTTCCAATTATTAAAAATTTATTTAATTAACTTTCGTATATGTATGTGTGTATATAACCTCTGAATATTTCTTCAAATGAGTTGGGAGGTAACATCAGCTCAACAAGTAGGCATTAATAAGGCAGGGACGTCTTTTAAGACTTAGTTTAATTGCTTCTGTGGTATAAAATATTTTAACTTTGAAATGGTATAAAACCCCATCATTCCTAAAACTATTCATATATGCTCTTTTTTAAGATAATATTTAAAATTATTTATAATCTCTTCCTAATTCGTAAATAAGAGGACAATACACATCAGCACACTCGAATTTAAATCTTTCTACATTGACAATAATATTTATGCCAATCGAGCTAATACTCAATTAACAAAAATAAAAAAATTTGAAACATATAAAAAAAAGCGTTTTAGTTAGCTCTCTCTCAAAAAAAAAAAAAAACTCTTCAAATTCATAATACCTCTAAAAATCACTATTTTTTATGTATTTTTTTACTATTAGTCATCTCTAGTTTAATAATTTTTTATATTTCTTATGGTGTGAACTGTCATAATAAATCACTGTTAATTTTGGTGTTACAACAAAATCATTAATATTTTATTATAAAAATATATATTAAGAAGTTCATATGCTTAAAATAACACAATGTTGCAAAATTAAAAATAATTTTATAATATATAAATAAATAAAATTATTTCATACATTATTTACATTTTTCAAAGAGGGACAAATACTTTTTATAATAGAGTAAAAAAATTATTAAACAATAAATTATTTCACATGTGAGCTTTTTGTCAAAGTCAACCAATTTTACTGTTTTCTTTTGCAATTCGCTATGTTTAACCTAATTCTCAATTAGAATATTTCAGGAGTTGAATAGCATTCAGTAAAGTTCTAGACCCTTTATTTCTTTATCCAAACTTCATTCCTATTAATGTATAAATTCATTTTATTGATTTTTTTAATTAAGAATTTTACATTTGTTATGATATTTATTATTACTAACCCACAACATGAATGGATTCGAGTCGAGTTCTACGTGGTTCGCATATCGAGCTCGCATGATATTGAGTGTTCGTAAGAAAGGTACTTACACCCTCTTGCGAGATCACATGTGAAATCAAGACCGCATAAACACATATTAAGTCTAAAGTAAGATATGTGTTAATATGCATGGAGCCTACTTAAATATCACATCAATAAACAATAATTGTGTCATATATATATACAATTTCATCCACCTAAATGATATACAGAAATACTCAATAATACTCATATTTTTATATTAAATTTAAATAAAAATTAAGTAAATTATAATTCAAGTTAGATTAAGTCAAAATAAAAGCAATAATTTATTACTAAATAAAAATTCATGTAAAGTCAAATTAAAATTATATTTTATTTTTCATTTAGTTTTACAAGTGTGACATTACGTAGCATAAACAAAATAAGTACTGTAAATTGCATTGATTAATTCCATTTTGTGCAAAGAAATAAATAATTAATCTTTATTTCAGTGATCCTTATCTCATTGTGGAAAGTACTGGAAGACTGCTTCACTATGTTTTTCTTTAAGCAAAGGAGGTTTGAAAATCTGATGTTTGACATTAGCGGGAAAGCAAAATTGCACATTTAACTGCTACCATTGACTTCTATTTTAAAATGGATTAAATCAATCTAACCTAAATCTATGGATAGGTTAGATCTAACAAAATTCTAGACTCATTTGATAAATCTGAATTTTTATTTAAATTTGGCTCAAATGATAGATGATAAGCTTGGGTCTAGCGCGCCCGACTGGTATAGAATTTTTTTTATTTTATTTATATATATAATACATTAAAAATATTAAAAAATTTAAATAAATATTTTTTAACAAATTAAAAATTTTTTTTAAAAAAATTATACTTAAATAACACAATAATAGGTGCAACTTTATAATATCTAAACAATAACAATAAAATAGTAACAACATAATAGTGAAACAACAACAAAATAGTGGAAAAAAACAATAACAAAACAATGAGAAAATAAAAAGATTTCTTTTTTTATAAATTTAAGCTGAGCTCAGGGTAAAAAAACTTTACCTGAGACTCGATCTATTTTTTAAACGAACTTTATTTTTTGTTCAAATCCTTTTATAAATCCATATTTTTACCCAAATTTTTTCATATTTTGAGTGGACATTTGGGACACGCATAGCGGTGCGACCCAAAAAATAAATTCTCTAGGCCAACGCATTGAAATATCCACTTCTCCACTTAATTGTGAATAGAAATTTCCATAAATTAAACGAGTAAACTTCTTTTCTACTACGTTTTGAATTGATCTATTTCTAGATCCATCTGAATTGGGTAAAGCTTAAAAGAAGATAAAATTTGAGAATAGTCCCTGTACTTACGATTTGTATGAATTTAGTCCTTTTACTTTTAGTTACTTAAAATTGATTTCTCTACTTTTCAGTTTACTCATTTTTAGTCCCTCCGTTAACTTCTTTTATTAACTTTATTAAAAATTAGGTACAATAACAAAATTAACCCTTCAATCTTTACCACTTTTTATCAATTTGACCCTATTCTACTTATTTTTGCTTTAACTATTAAATCTTTAAAAAATTATAAAGTTATAAAATTTCCCCGTATGTGCCAACAAATTAAATATAGAATAAAAAATAAAACGTACTACTAAAGATTTTACTTGGCCAACAACATATTGATTTAGTGGCAAGAATATTATGTTAAGGACATAAAAGATTGGTTCGATCCGAAGCAACCCCATCTCCTACCCTCACTTATATATATATATATATAAATTAACTCGTAGTTCTGATTTAACAAAAAATAAATATTGTGTATATTATGTAATTTAAATTATAAATTATTAAATTTAACATGAACTTTTAAATATTTCAAAAACTTTTGATTTAATCAAATTTCATCATTTAACTTTAATTATTAACAACTGAAATCACTTATACTAACACTGTTAAATTCTTTTAACAAAATAATTGAATACACATTCAAGCTTTGCATGTTTTTAACATGTAAATAAATTTAACACCTAATCGGGAATTTAAATAAATTTTTAGGTTTATATTCTAAAGTTGGATTAGGTGACAAGACAAAGTTTCAGGTTTGTTAAAGCTTTTTCTTCTCACTCGACGGCAATATTAGGATAAATATTAGATTAACATTAGAGATTAATGTTAAGATTAATATTAGGTCAAATTAATAGAATATGATTTAGGTGATTATTAGAAAAAAAAAAGGACACAAAGACATTCTTTCTTTTTTTCTTTCGGGGTTTCGATTTTTAGAAAAAAAGGAAGAGTGAATGTTTTGTTTGTTAGTTTTAGTAAGAGAGTTGAGAAAATAAAATAAAAAAACGAAGAAAGTAGGAAGAATTGAAAGAAGAGGATTTTTTTCGCGAAGACCAATTTTGAATAAATAAAAGTAGAAAGACTAAATCCTTACAAATTAAAAAATATAAGCATTATCCTTAGAAATTAACCTAAAAAAATCATGATTAGGTAAACCAAAATCATGACAAGATGGGGTTTAGGGTATAATGGAAAATGATGAAGATCGTGTTGGAGAATCTTTAGTGATAGAAGTTCCGTACTGTACAAAGTCTCAAAAGGTTGATCTTATTTGGGTTCCAATTTCTTAGAATCTTCTGGTCTGCCTAGACCACCTTGATTGACTTGGTGCACTTTATGGGGTGTAAAAGACATTCTAATATATGGGCTAATTATGGAGCTTGACTATCAACCTTTCGCAACAATTAAGTGGTGCTGGGCTTTCACGCTGTAAAGTACATGGATTAATTTTTTAAGTTTAGGTTTGATTTGTTCCGAAAAATTGTACTAAACAAATTATTTTTAATTGAAATTTTTTATTTTTTAAAAATATTTTTAAAAAAAATGTGTTAATATTTAATCAAATTACAAATATTTAATAGTTATATTTAATTATTTAAAATATAATTTATATATTCTAATTAAATTTTATAAATAATTAATATTTATTGGTTAAAAATATTTAAAGTTTATATTTTACATATTAAAATATTAACAACAAGTTATAATAAATTATTTCTTATAATTTTATTAAAATATAATAATATTAACTAATTTAAATATTATTTAAATACATATTTGTTACTTAATAATACTATGTTTAAAATGGACATTTTATTTTTTAAAATATTTTTTGATAGCAATGTTAAACACTCAAATATTAAACTAAGTTTTTTTCAAAGCACATTTTAGAAACACTTCTCAAAAGTAATGCTAAACTAGCCATTAATATATAATTATTATTTAACATATAATTAATATGATATTTTTATAACATAATATATCCGGACCAGATCGAGCTCGAGCCAAAAAATATTACCCAAGGCTCGACCCATATAAAAAGCTAACCTTAAATTTACCCAAACCAATTTTCAAGCATCGTATTTTATCTAAACCCTCTTATTTTTCGAATGAACTTTCAAACTTAAATAAATGACCTGAACTATAAACAATTCTAACAACAACTAAATATCAAAACTTTGCTCAAATATAACCATAATCCTCTCAAACCACCCATTCTAACATAAATTAAAAGATTTTTAATGGGTGACGTGCTAACCACAGGTCCTTAATAAATTAAGAGTATAAAAACTTGGTCTTATCTTGTACATTGTTGATAGCCATGCCTTTTTTGAACCTAGCCCTCTCTTAAAATAAGCCCTCAAATGGCAATTCACCTTCTTTTAGGACTAATTTGACATTTTTTGTTAAATTGGTCATAACTAGAGGTGTTCATAGGTCAAGTCGGGTCGAGTTTGGGTCGAGCTCAACTAAAAATTTAAGCTCATTTATTAGGCCCGAACCCGGCTCGGCCCAAAAAATAGGCCCAAAATTTTGCCCAAGCCCGACCCGGATAAAAAATGCTAAAACTCGGGCCCGACTTGGCCCCCTTGTATTAATTTTTATATATATAATATATCAAAAATACTAAAAATATCAAAATAAATATTTTTCAACAAATTGAAAATAAATTTAAAAAAAAATATGTAGACTTAATAATACTAAGATAAATGCAACTTAACAAGCAAATGCCTCTAAAATAATAACAAAATTAACAAATATCTTTAAAATAATAACAAAATTAACAATAAAATAAGTTTTATGCAATATCCAAACAATAACAACAAAATAGTAGTAACATAATAGTAAAATGGTAGCAAAATAGGAAGAAAACAATAAGAAAATAACATTTAAAAAAAAAGAACAGATTTTTTCTGTTAATTAGTAAATTCGGGCCGGGCCAGCCCAAGCCAAAAATGCCTTACCCGAAGCCTGACCCGTTTTTCAAACAAACTTTATTTATTTGTCCAAACCCATTTTTCGAGCTTATATTTTTGCTCAAATCCTTTTATATTTCAAACAGGCCTTCAAGCCTGACCCATCATTAATTTTAGTTATAACTCGAGATATAAAGATTTCAATAACATGATTCTTGATGCATAGGAAAGACAACATCTAGCTCTACAAGTCGTATGAAGAGAGGCTGGCTTGAATCCAGTGGAATCAAACACCAAATTTTGATATAAAAATTCAATTTTTTGTCTGTTGACATTGTATTTGAATTCGGCCATGAATGCATGTTTTACAAAGTGATTTATAATGGCATCTACACTTGCCAATGTACCTGGTCACTTGACTCGACTTCAAAGCTCACCTAAAAAATGTGAAGGTTTGAGTAAAAATATAAGCTTGAAAAACGAGTTTAGGCAAAAAATAAGACTTATTTCAAGCCTCGAGTAAGGTATTTTTTGCACAGCCCGAATTCACAAAAAGATAAAAAAAAATTATTATTTTTTGTTGTTTTCTCCATATTTTGCTACTATTTTACTATTACGTTACTGCTATTTTGTTGTTATTGTTTGGATATTGTATATCATTTGTTTTATTGTTAATTTTGTTATTATTTTAGAGGCATTTGCTTGTTAAATTGCATCTATCATAGTTTTATTTAATGTTTTTAGTATTTTTGATGTATTATATATATTTAAAAATTATATAAAAAATCAAATACGGGCAGGCCGGGCTAAGCTAGCCTAACAAACAAGCTTAAAATTTTAGTTATACACAGCCCAGCCCATGAACACCTATAACGGAATCGCATCAAATAACAATAGTTTACATTTCTTAATTCATAATCATTCAATCAAAATTTCATTTAATATTTATATAAACCTTTTTACATAGTTTATATTTAAACGATGTGCTATTAAAAAAAACTCAATAAAAGTCAGAAATTCGGTTATTTAAGCAAATAATTTTATCATTGGATGCATGGTGAAGGCAGTCCATTTTTGTTGTAATGTCATTTTCAAGCTTTTAATTGGGACTGAAGATGTGTGACTTAATTCATTGCCACCATTTTTGATCACTTTGTACTCTTCTTCATCATCCGCTGTCAAATATCAACTTAAATACACAATCTTGGGCCTTTCTTCTTTTAGCTTAATTTTCAATACTATCCATCACATTTTATATAACACAAAAAATATCTTATATGATAATAATAATAATAATAATATTGATATAATTATACAAGTATATCGAAATTATATTAAATAAATACATAAATATATTACAATTATGTATGATGGTGACACTTTAAATAAATAAATAAAAAGACATGACAACAAAAATATTGAAATATAGAGAAGAAAACAGAATGGGAAACAGGTTGGCTGGGGAATGCAGCTCAGCTACACCTTTTTCTCGATTGCTCCAGTCCTCTTGATGAGGTACATCACAGCTGGGGCACACCCTTTTTTTCCTATTAAGAAAACTTCAAAATAAAATAATTATTAAAAGGATAAATTACACTGAAATTATTTAAGGGATAATATATACCGTTCAACTTGACAATTTATATCTACTTAGTACTTAAAAAAATTTTAGACCTAACTCGTATCTAAATTTAAAAACTGTAAGTTAACTTGGTGTTTTTTTACACCGTTAAAATATGTTGATGTCACCACATGCTATTAGTCGTTAGTGACACACCAACGTATTTTAACAGTGTTAATCAAGTACCTAAAAAAGTATCAAATTGGCTTACGATTTCCAAGTTCAACTACTGGTTAGGTAAAAAAAAGTACCAAATAAGTATAAATTGTCAAGTTTAAGTACTTTAGGATATATTATCCCATTATTTAACTATATATTGATAAATTTTACTTTTATCACCAAATTGTGAAAAATTATAAAATATTTACTAATGTTATCAATTTGTAATGCTTTGATTACTTGCCCGTTAATTGTTATTAACTCTTTAACAAAATGATGTCATGTCACATTAACTCAATACTATATAAGATTAATACTTAATTTTCCTCGAATTATAATTAAAATATCAATTTGATACTTAATTATAATTTTTAATTTTTTTTTATAATTTCAAAAGGAAAAACATTACGAATCTTCAAATATTTTAAGAATTTTTTGTATTTTATAAAAAAATATTTTAAAAATATGAAATTGATATTTTAACTATAGTTCAATGGTTAAAATAGGTTTTAACATATCATGACATCGTTCATTTAATGGGTTAACGACAATTAATATGTAAATAATTAAAACTGCACAAATCAATAAAATTAATTATTAATTCGTAACTTTTTATAGTTCAATGAGAAAAAAAAACTCGCTAATAATTAGATGAACAAAACATTATAAATCGATAAAATTTGTGGTTATTTTATAATTTTTTATCTAACTTTTATTAATGTTTTTAATAATTTTATTTACAATTAATTAAGTTTTCTATCATTTATCTTTATTCAATTAGTTGAAATATATTTAATTTGAAAGCTTTGGTGATGATGATGATGATGATGAGCAATCAATACTCCATAGGTCGCTGCTAGTCCTTTCCTTCATTATTAGGAGAAAGAATAAAAGAACAACATTATCTCATACAATAGTTCCTTCATTATGGATTTATGTACTTACTACTTATGGGATCCAATTTAATTTCCTTTCTTGGTTTCTCCTTATATATTTTTTCATAAATTAAATATTAAATGAATTAGTCGATTCAATCTTAGTTTAATTGACATAAATATTATTATCAATGCAAGAGGATGTGGATTCAAATACGTTGAAACGTATTATCTTCGTGTTTATGAGTTAAAAAATGACTATGAATAATTTTAAACATTGTATAAAAAAGAATATATATGATCAAAATTATTTAAATTAAACTAGGGTTAAATTTTTTTAAATTAAATTTTTTTGATAAATTTATTATTTTTTTAAAATAAGGGATAAGAGATTATTTTAAGAATAGAATAAAAATTAATATTAACAAAAAAAATTAAATACAATTCTTTTTACTCCTTTCAAATTTTATAAATTTATTAAATATTTGGAATTTTTTTTTGTGATTGACAGTTGATTTTAAGTTGTCTTGTCAAAAAACGTTGACCAAACTTCCACGTTGGAGCATAAAAAAGGCCAGAGGCACAGAGCTCTTCCATTAGATCCACGTGTCGATGCATGTGCTGTGATGACTCACAACCACGAACTCTTACTTACGTGTTCACTGGAGATTTTGATCCTCCACGTGGCAAACGAATGATGGGATAATCTTTTTATGCAAAATGTTTTTTCCTCTCTTTTTGGAAGAAAAAAAATGTGAGTTTCCGGAATAAATAAATAAATCAACATTTATTTCCTAAATTTGAAAAGTTTTTATTATTTCGTTTTTTTTTTAAATTTTTTAATTCCCTGAATTTAATAACTTTTCTTAAATTTAGTTCATGTGTGATGTTGCATTTTGAAATTCTCATGTTATTACTTAATTTTTTTTATAAAATTTAAGTAATAATATAGCATAATATTAGAGTATTTTGTCATCAAATTGACTAAATTTGAAAAAAGTAATCAAATTTAAGGACTAATATTGACAAAAAAATTAGGGACTAAGTTAAAAAAATAAGTTCAAGGACTCACTTTATTCTAAGTAAAACAAATGGCTAAAATATGCTATATGTCCCTATACTCTTCTTAAATTTAAAATTTAGTCATTATACTTTTATTTTCAGAAATTTAGTTCTTTTAATTTTTAAACTTCAAAATTAAAGTCCAATCATTAATACCATAAAGATTTTTTTTGTTAAATTTATTTGTGTAACATTTTAAAATAATAAAAAAATTGACTAGGTAGTAATGTAACTAAAAATAATTACGTTATAATGAACCTAGATTTAACAAAATAATCTTAACAATACTAAACAGTTTGACCTGAATTTTAAAATTTAAAAAATAAAAGGATTAAATTCTAAATATAAAATATAAAACCTAAATTGATTATAATTTTGGAAAGAGTACAAGGACGTGTAAGATATTTTTAACCAAAATATAAATCTAAATTTCAAAAGAAGAAAAAGAAAAACACACTTCCACTGAGTCAGAGTAACTGCCTGTTCCTCACGTTCAAGTCCTTATCACGTGACTTGCCCTGAATTGGGCGGCACCGCCCTTTTTTTAAATTTCAGCATGGCCTTTAATTTTGTGCAAAATCAAGCTGCCAAAAAAACACAATTGATATTTATAATTCATGCTTCTGCTTTGTTTTTATGGACAAAATTACCCTTCTTTTTTATAAAACAATCAAACTTTTCCCATGAAAGGTAATACAACCTACTCAGCTACATATATGTCTTTTCATTCCAAATTCAATTAACGGTTTTTTTTTCCTCCAAGAAAAGAAGGTTGATTATTGCTAATTACATCCATATTCGTAAAGTTATTTGTCTAAATTTAAAGATTTGTTCAAAATTAAAAAAGATTTTAATCAAGCTCGAAAAATAGATTTGAGTAAAAAACTATACTTGTTTAAAATATATGATGGGCTCGGTTTTGAATATTCAAGGTCCAACTTAATCTAAGTTGGTTTGTTTTTAGGTTTATAATACTTTATAATATATTATTTTTTTATTTATTATGTAATTTAGAACACATTAAAAAAATAAATCTATACTAAATATATAATACTACTCTAATGTAAATATTAAAATAATGTTAAGATGACTATATAACAAATTTTAATAAATAAAAAATGTATAAAATTATTAAATATTAAAACAATATAATATAAAATATGTATTTAAAAAAATTTAAAAATAATATGGGCGGACTTAAAATGAATTTTGGCTTTTTACAAATATGAGCGGATTTGGGTAAAATTTTAAACCCGTATCTCGGCCTAAATTGAGTTTGGAGAAGTGTAAAATATGTTAATATCAGATTTAGGCCCGACCCGGTCTATGAACACCTTCATTGCCAAACAGTGACACTAAAAATATTTATAAAATAATTTTATTATTATAAAAATATTGAGTAAATTGCATTTAAGGTTACTGAATCGTTAGTAAATTTATACTTTGATCACTTAACTTCATAAAATCACAAAATAGCTATTGAATTATTTAAAACTTTACATTTTAGTCACTCAACTTCAAAAAATTAACGAAATGATCACTAATTAAAAAAATTATTTAAATCATTGAGCTATTAAATCGGAATATTAATGTAACCATTAGTTAATTATTTATCATATATATATATATATATATATAGGAGCACATAATCTTTCACGTGGCATTAAAAAAATGCTCTAGGTGCCTTTTTTATTATTACATATTAAATCGAACGTAAAAACGTTTCTCGAAAAACATAAAACATAATAATTTAGGTTAAATTAATTCACTAAATTACATAAATATAGATTTAAGGACGACATCAAATATTTATTAAAAATTAAATAATTAAGTGATATAAATAAAAATTATCGAATAATTTAAAATTTAAGATTTTAAAGACTATATAATAATAAAAAGGGTGAAAAGGCAAAAATAACATGTGTCGAAAACCCATTAATGAGCTGTAAGCCTTTCGGTGTTAAAAGTATGAGATTGTATTTTAATTTTATTAATATTTATAATTAGGGAAAAAGAGAAGAGAAAAATATAAATAAAAAGGGGGCACGTGGCTGGTGATGGTGAACTAACCATCCCACTCAAACAAAGACAAACAGATGGTCACCAAATATGTCCTTTTGGGGGCAAACCATCTTTTTCTTTTTAACATTATTTTCTGTCCCCATATGTTCAAACCCACATCTTAGCCACTCATCTTTCCTTTGCATTGCATTTACAGTTCTACCCTTCTGTTCTCACTAGATTTATTTATTTATTTAAATTTATCTAATTAACCTTGGAATACGACTTGAATAATTCAGGGTAGTGATCAGGGGTAGATTTAGAGGTTGGTAGGGGCCAAGTCTCTTAAAATGATAAGTTTTTTTTTTATTTAATTTTTTAATAATTTATATAATTTCAATATTAATAATTTTATTGTATTTCTATTATTTATTTTTAATTAAATAAAAATAAAATTTTAATTATTTTAAAATTATATCAAAGTAAAATAAATTTAAATTCTAATTGATTATATTTCACTTCAAATAAAATTAAGAGTATATTAGAAAAATAATATCCACAATTGGCGACATTCCATGAGCCTTAATTATGTTTTGTTTACTAATATAAATTCAATTAAACGATGACTTGTATTACGAGAGCACTTACCTAAAGTTCGAGGATTTAATATGGAAAGCTTTGTTTGCTATGATCTCCACTATCGATGGAGGAGGCTTCTATTGAGTGAGCAATGGGTACAATGGATTGGAATCTTCGTCAACAATTAATGATTATGGTACAATAAGAATATCATTCATTATCAGAGCTTATAAATGATATCCCATTTAGGGTTATTTTTGGTGGACGTTTGTCTTTAATATAGTATTTTTTTTACTTCACATTATATTATCTAATTTTATTGTTATTGTTATTTTTATTCTAATTAAAGATAAACATACCGTCTATTCAAATTAAGTCTTAGTTGAAATATGTTTAGCATTATGTATGTACTAACCTTAAAATTTGACTAGTGTGTTTTTCGTCTTATCATTGGGTGATTATGAAAAAAAAGAAGAAGAAGAAGAAGGAGACGAGTGCAAAGCTAAGAAATCAAAAAAGAAAGGGACGAAAAAAGAAATGAAAACAATGTGGAGCAAAATATGTTTTATGTGTATTTTAATGTTTACATATATCTTACATTTTAATTATTTTGTCTTAATCTTCATGATGTTGTGTTACATATAAATAAACAAATAATTTTATTAATTATATTTATTTTAGATTTAAATGATATATTTAAAGAGGTTGATTTATGGTACTTTAAGGGTGTTTTTGATAAATCATTCAAAAGAAATTATTTCGTTAAAAATGAAATATTTCAATATTTAATATTTTAAACATGTTTGATAATCATTTTAATTTTTTTACTTAATATAAAAGGAGGTGTTTGGTAAATAGAGTTTTGGGCTTTTTTAACTGATTTGAGCACAATTGGAAGATTGAGTAGTTAAACCCTCTAATTGTAGTGTTTGGTGAATAGAAGTTTGCAATAACATGTTGAGCTAAAAACTCCAAAACAAAAAACGCTTGGGTGGGCTACTTTTTGCAACAACTGATCGGGAATGAGATATGTGGAAGACATATCTGACCATACTTGCTTAAAAATTACTCTCTTTGTCACATGCTCACGAACCTAATAGGGGTGTCAATATATTAGTAGCCTCAATTCTCTCATTTTCATTTTCACCTCCAAGGTCCAAAGAAAATCTATAAAAAAAAAAGCTTCACCGTGAATCTACAAAAATTAAAATTATCATGAGAAATTTTCAACCAAACTCATTCATCCTTGAATATTTATGTACTCTTAATTTATTTTCAATTTACTTGTGTAAAATGATTTCTTATGTAACTTTACATTAATTGAAATATGCTACTTGACAAATTTATTCGGAGTGTGACATTCACTAATTTACATACTAAGAACATGACATAATTATCACTAAGAATATAGTTTACAATTATATTGATACACTATTTATATTTATCAATTTCCACAAAGTTAATATTTGTAAGTAACTTAAGAAATTAGTTTATTTAAATTTTCAAAAAATATTCACTAATTAAATTTCATAATGGATGTTTTAATTCCTTGGCAATAGTGTTTTATTTCAATAATTTCACCAAATAAAGACTAAAGTATTATAAACAAATAAATACTTAACAATAAAATGTACCATGTCATTATTTGTCATTTTACACATATCAGTTAAGTTTTACCAAACACTTTTAAATAAACAGTTAATAGAATCAATTGGTCAAACCAGCTACTGCTACCAGCCAATTGCCAAACAGGGCCAAAATTCTCAACAAAAAGGTGTTCAATGAGATACGTAGGTAAGTGGCTACTTATCACTTAAAGTAAAAAATATTAAGTAATTTTATTTTATTAAAAAATTAAAATAGATTATTTTAAAAAAACTATTCAAAATAATTGATGGGCATCGAATCCACCAAATGTAACTCATACAAAATAACTCTAATTAGTAGTAAGAGTGGTAGTAGGGTCGAGCCCACAAGGATTGGCTGTTATAATCAACTTCCGTGTATAGCTTATGCTCAGATTGTTTGTCGTGTCGAAGGTCGTGGCAATAGTCGTGCCCACGACTCTAATTGTACCTGCAAAAATTAGAAATAAAAGTAAATCGGGGTTTTTTTAAAATGTTTAGAAACTAGATAATTGAAACAGCATAAACAATTAAGTAAATAAATTAGAAAATAAATTCAGAATTTTGCAGCAGATAAAATAAGCTTTAGCCTTAGACTTGGTCAATTTCGTATCAAGAATCGATCCTCGAAAATTAATCTTCTCCTCCAATCGATAAACTGGTTATAGCAGTTAAGAACGTCCTAACCACCAATTCTTCCTCTAGTAGCTGGTTCCGGTACTACCTGCAAACCAACCCCTACCGATTATCTAACCGAGATACACGTGTTCCCGATTCAAGATTCCGGTAGCCTTGCGTTCTGAAGAACCCAACTCGAATTAACGGCCTCAACTGCGTGGGTCTTTTAAACCCGATCACCTCTTCCTCGATTTGTTCTCAGAAATCCAAATACAGCATGGCCGACTCGAATCTCCAACTGTAAGCAAACACGACTCAAACCCAACGTGCACTTTGACTTGAAATCGAAGTTGACTTTAAGGGATGATTGGTCTATCCCGATACTTAGGAAAAAAATGAATACCGATGGGACGAATTTTTAGCACAATTTCGTATCTCATGATTCCCGACTGGAAAGAACATCGGCCTAAAGCTAAGATGAAATTTAGCTAAGCATTAAATTGTTCATGCTTTGTGAGCTTGGAAAGAAGATTGATGATTATGGTGATGAAAATTAGAAAGGAAAACCAAACGAAAAATGAAGAATGCTTAACGCCAATTTGAAAGGGAAAAGGAGAGTATTTCTATTCCAAATAGAAGTAGGAATACAAAATGAATGGATGATTTTTCTAAGAACTAAAAGCCTCTATTTATATACATGAGGTTTACTGAAAATAGCCTAATCCTAAATAAAATAAAATAAAAATAAATAAAAATAAAACTAAATAACATAAAATAATATCTTCTATTTTTATCTTTTTACAAAGTTAAAATTGATGTTAAATCCTTGGCTTTCCCATCTTTATGATTTGGCCC
Source organism: Gossypium longicalyx (assembly GCA_025698465.1). Lineage (NCBI taxonomy): Eukaryota > Viridiplantae > Streptophyta > Magnoliopsida > Malvales > Malvaceae > Gossypium > Gossypium longicalyx. The sequence continues at coordinate 3,635,773 of CM046995.1, read as the reverse complement.
CAACTCAACGATTTGTCTTTCAATTTGACCCCTTTTTGCTCGTTTTTGACCAATTGCATCCCTGACAAAATTAAATCATAAAAACACCAATTAAGTAGGGATTAATTCATAAATAACCCAAATTAAACACAAGAATCATGTAAATTAATATGTCTATCAATAATATAACATATTATATTAATAATATTAAAATAAAAAAACATGATATTTTAAAAATCAATGCTTACATCAAACAATATATAATTATATTCGATACTTATATTTACTAATTTACCAAACAATTTTCTAATATAAATTCAACAACTTATAAATTCTAGTAGTAAAAATTCAGTACTCTAAACTTTTAGTGCTTAAATTTTTAGTTTATCAAACAGGTAGTAATTTAAGATATCCAAACTATTTGGTTTGGGGAAAAATTGTTTTGATTTTTACTTTGCTCTTTAATTAGTGCTCAATTATAAACAATCATAATAAATTTAATCTTATATTTAATCAAATAATATTATATTAATTAATTAAAATTTCATAATAATAAAAAAGAAATTCCAGGGTGAGTGGGGATTTGATGCTATTGTATTTATGAATGTAGTATACATATATTTTACAATTTAGTCCATATAAATAATCACATTGAAAACAATATTTTTATATATACTCAAATTAATTAAACGACAAAAACATGAGCATTGGTGACGTGGGTGATGATAGCAAAAATGATAAATAAGAAAATCAATACCTATATATTAAAATAAGGTTCAAAGAATTTTCCTCCTGCCGACACATGGCAAACGCTCATCATTTTCTTAATCATTTTATAAAAGTGATTAATTTTCAGTTTTGGTCATTCTAATATGCTCCATTTTGCAATTTAATCTTTATACTTTAATTTCTAACATAATTTCATCTCTATATTTTTATAATGTAATTAATTAGATCAAATAGTTAATATCATTAACTTTTCAATTAAAATGTTACGTGGTTATATGTAATTTAAGAGTAGATTTATAAATCTAAAAAATAGAGGGATTAAATTATTGAAAATAAAAGTAGGAGGGCTCAATTCCAAATGTACGAAGTGTAGAGATTTAGAGTCATGGTTGTTTGAATCAATTGGGATATCGGTCTGTAGAGAGGCATTAGACTAGTTGATCTGCAAACTAGCATTGATCGGTTGAACCAAACTAAAAAATCGATTAAACTGGGTTTTTTTAAAAATATTTTTATTTTTGAATAATTTATTTAATCGAACTATACGAACTAGTGGTCTGATCAATTTGACCAATGGCCTGATTTTAAAAATTTTGCTTAGAGTATATTTTAATTTTCAAAATTTTACTCTATAATTTAATATAAATAAATAATCAAGAAGTGAAAAAACCAATATATAATTATAATTTTCAAGGTGTTGTCACCATCGCATATATGTACACATTCGGACGTACTTTAGTTTAGTTTACATTAAAGAGAGAAAGGGGAGAGCCAATAAATTAATTTTAATTTAAAGTATGGTTTTTAACCTAAATTTATTTATTAGATATATTGCAATTATCACTTTATTCATTTATACAATGGAATGTAATTTAACTGCATTAATTGCATTTATTAATTTGTTTATAATTATGCTAATTTATTCTTGTTGAGGAGAGATTAAAATTATTATGGAAAAAATTTACGGAGTGCCGTTCGTCAAGAGCTAATGAAACTCTCAATAAGTTTAGTATTTCACTTAATATGTTTGTTTTTTATTTTATCCTCGAATTTTGTCTCTTAATTCTGTCAAAAGTCTAGAAGAGTTCATAGAGTGGAAACTATTGCCATATAAGAGCATGGTTCATATAATCAAATATTTCCACTAAAAGCAAAATTCTCATATTTTCTTAGTGGATGAAGACATTCTCGCATCATGATTTTCAGTGGAATCGAGAGACAAAATTTATAGATAAAACTGAATATAAACACTTTAAATCTAATATCGAACCTAATAAAGATTCAAAAGACTCCCAACGAACAATGCTTCGCAAAATTCTCTCATAGACTTTCCTAAAACTTAAAAAAAAGATTGAAAGTCAAAAATAAAAAATCATTTGTATATGGAAAGCTCCCAAGTTCTTACCCGATGAAGAGGTAATCTAGAATTTAAGGATGGCCTCATATATGAAATTTTAGACATGCAAGCCCTCCCCATCAAACAAACAAACCACGTCATAAGCTTTTGTCTGCATTACGACATCTTTGATTAGGCGGCGACCACCCCAACCTAGACAATACTATTAAAGCTATCCCGAGAAGCCATAATTAGACTTTTTTGAATATGCTTCAATTTTATGACAACAATGTCATGAAATTTTTGGGTGTGATAGAGGTAATTAAATCATTTACTGCCAACGTAAAAAAAAAAAAAAACAAAGAGATAAAAAGAGAAAAAAAGTCTTAATAATATCATAAGCTCTCTTAATAATTTTTTGTATAAAAAAAAGGTCTTAATAATACTGTCGTGGTCATTAATAGATGCCACATCAGCATCGATTGATGACGTAACATTATCACATTCGCAAAAAATAAAAAATGTTTTAGAATTAATTTTAAAATAAGTACAAAATGAACCTAGACACCTATTTATCTCTATACATTTTGAAATTATAAAAAATAATAAAATTATAAAAAAATATTAGAAATTAATTGAAAGTCATTCAATTTTATAAAATTTATAAAGAATAATTTATTATTTTTATATTTTAAATTTGAAAACCCACGTCAATAACTTATATCATAAACCAAAATTAGCAAATTTTTTTTATATTTTTACCTCTCATTTTTTATAATTTGCTCAAGTTATATTAGTTAAATAATTTAATAAAAATGAGGAAATAATTTATATAAAAAATATAAAATTTTATGAGTTTTACTCAATTTTTAATAATTTTTATAAAACAAAATTTCCTAATTTTTTATAGTTTTTAATGAATATATTTTTATATTTTTTATTTTTTTTATAAATCTAAAATGAATCTAGATAAATGGGTGTTTAATTTAAATGAACATGGACAACCACATGTCCGGATTCATTGTGTACTTATTTTAAAAATAATTTTATTTTTTTCACTGACGTGGCAATATTAATTTTTAATTTTTACTAATGTGGTGCTTGTTAATTGCCACATCAATATTGACATTAAATACTAACTGTCAACGTCAGTTAAAGGGTATATTTGGTCAATTTTATTGGATGCAAAAAATTTCAGAGGGACTTAATTAATATTTTAAAAAACTTTTGAGGACTTATTTTACCAATCATTTGATGGTTTATATATTGAAAAGGTCCATAAACTATAATAGTTTATTTATCTAAAGAAATTCCTTACAAAATTTTTACTCATATAAGCTCTTATTCTTTAATACGTACTTATAAAAGTACCTGGTTTTAATTAGGATATATTTGATGACTTGGAATTTAAATCCTCAAAAATTACATGTAAAACAAAGTTTTACTTTTAACTTTTAATGTTATTTGTAAATCTTACAATTAAGCAATAATTGTTTTTATGTTATTTGTATATCAATTTATATCACATTTTTATATTATTATTATTATTATTATTATGTAATTTAGAAATTAATTGTCACGTTATATTTATCTCATGTTTCACTTTATGATATATTTTACATAATTAATTATATTCATTTAATTTTTAAAAATATTTATATGTTTATCAATTTTTTATATTCAAAGTATTATTAATTAATTTATGAATAAATTATATTAGAATCATCTTAAAGAGTATAGTTTTTAGGTACCAATAAAATAGTGCCATGTCATTAAATTTTAAATATAACAAAGTATTATCATGCACCCATCTATATCTAATATATTCTCCAACTTAATTTAACTTTAATTAAATTACTTAAAATAATTAATTTTTTAAATTGTAAACAAACATATTTTCTCCTTTTACGAATTTTAATCATTTTGTTTTTTTATAAGTTAATATATTTTTTTCTATTTTTATGCAATTTTCTCCATGTCATTGACATATAATTTTGATAATTATTTTACCCTAAATCTCTAACCCAGAACCTAGAATCTTTAACTCGAACCCTAAACTTTAAACGCAACATTAAATATAAATAATAGAATCCGTTAAGTCGACAAGAAATTTTTTGACTCGATTCGATTTAAAAAAAATTCAAATTAAGTTTAATTGCTAAAATAAAATTTGTCAACTCGACTAACTTAAAATTTATTGACTCAATTTAACTCAACTTGATGAAATACTCATTCTTATGTTTATATTTGATTTCATATTGGAACACACATGATATTGTTTGGATTGAATAAATATATTTGAAATCATTAGAATATGTTATAAATACAAATTGTGATGAACAGTATCATCCAACATAACCATGAATATCTCCGAACACGTGTAGGATAAGGATAGTGGTACGCATTGAGTGTGATGGGTGTTTGCCAGATCCATCGTATCACCTATCTTTTATTAATCAAACTCCCGTTATTATCACAGTTTTATCGGATTATCTGGATGGTGTTTATTTGTAAATTCCCAAGAATTCAGAGGGTGTTTCGGTAATTCAAACATCTCTCTTCTTTAATTGCACCTTATATATATACATACTAGTGGTGCTGAGGATTGTTACAGTTGAAGCACTTTAAAGCCACCAGACAAAGGCAAAAACTGATATAATTTCTTTACTCTTTTTTTTTTTTAAAGTATTTTTTTCTTCAGATTTTGAATTCCATTTTGGTTCATAGAAAAACAAGGTATGTATATTGATCTTAACATTGCTGATTCCATGAAACTGTTTTTTTTTTTCTTTGCATTTTTCTCATCAACCAAACAAGACTTAGTTTCATGGTTCTTTGGATCACATTTTATCTAAATTAACATTTTTTATTTTAATTTTTTGAAGAAACTAATGTTTGGGGTTATGTCCATGCAGTTTGTTTCATGGAGAAAGGTAGTCATTCAAGTTCAACCACTTTGGCAAGAACCAAATCGGACCAACTGGTGGAGACACTGGCGGCGGCTTTCAAGTCACCTCGACAAAGCGATCAGCAGACACCACCGGAAACCTCCGAAAGCGGAGGGACACTGTCGAGGAAGTCAAGCAAGAGAGTGATGATGGGTGCATCGCCGAGGCGGAGCAGCGGTGAGAATAATAACACCTACATTAGGAAGACGAGGAGTGCTCAAATGAAGCTGGACTTGGAGGAACTGAGCAGCGGAGCAGCGCTCAGCCGCGCCTCTAGTGCTAGTTTGGGGTTGTCTTTTTCGTTTACTGGCTTCACCGTGCCGCCGGATGAGATCGCTGACTCTAAACCCTTTAGCGACGACGACATACGTAAGTTTTTCATAACTGTGCTGTTTTCATGCAAAAGCTACTGCTTTGAATACCTTAACAAGTTTGGGGTTTCAATTTAATAATTTTTTAAAAAGAAAATTGTACGTGATTTGAATCAAATGTAAATAAATAAATATTTAAAATTAATGTTAAAAAAAAACAATTAAGAAATGCCCCAAAACAAATAAAATTAATATATATAATAAAATAATTAATATAAAATTTTACCTCACAAAAATCTTTGTAGTCATAGAGATATAGATAGAAGAGAGCAATGATTAGCAGGGTGTGTCCAAGAAAATGATTGGTTTTTGTTACAGTAGAAAAGCTTGGCCAAATTATAGGTCACCAACTTTTTTTTAAGCCACTTGAATTTTTATCATTAATAATGATAGTTTATTTCAAAAATAATATTATTATGATATTTTACTTAAGAATAAAAATAAATAAATAAATAATATTATTTGATTTTCCAGCAATGTATAAACCAAAATATAAATATTGTATAACAATATATATATATATATATATATATATATCTTTTTAAAAGAGTCATGATCATTCGACTTCAACCATACATTTTCTTAGTTATACAGATGAAAAAGAGTAACTAAAAGAATTGATGTATTTGTCTTTTTTTTTTTCATCAACCATCACAGCTCAAAAGAATTTTTTTTTTAAATAATTAATTTCAAACATGCCAGCTCTCATTGTGTGTGTTTTGTGGGTTAAAACATTAATATAAAATTATATTTTTGTACAGGTCTAAAATTTAAGATTTAAGGTTTAGAATTTATGGTTTAGAGTTTTAGGTATAAGGTCTAGGATTTTAAGTGGTATAGGGTAGAGTTCAGGTTAAAAAAAAAAAGTTAAAATGATGTGTCAATGGTAAGGAATTTTTTTTTTTGAAATGACATTAAACAATTGGTAAGGAATACAAGATAATGTGACGTCTCTGCTTCACACAATCATTTCTCAAAACTCTCAATTTTCTTAAAATATGTAATAAGTTTTTGTACTTTTCATAAATTTGTATTTTGTCCCTATTTTTTTTATTTTTAAGAATTTAGTCATTCTACGTTATAGATTTCAAAATTCAAATTCAATTGTTGATAATTTTTTTAAAAATTGTTGGTGTGACATTTTGAAAAAAAAACTCGATTGGTAGAATGTAATTAAAAGAATGACGTTATAATGAATCTGAATTTAACAAAATAATCTTAACAGTAATAATAGTTGGACTTGAATTTTGAAATCTGAAAAGTAGAGAAATTAAATTCTTAAAAATAAAAGTGCAAAAATTAAATTTCAAATTTACAAAAAAAATATAAAAAATAATTTTTTTTAATTTTTTAAAATGAATTATTATCTTATACATACTAAAAGACTTGGCAAGTGAACTAGGATGATAGCATTTATTTTTAGATAAAATTGGAAACAGTGAAGAAGAGGAATAAAATAAAGTACAGGAAGGATGTCCACCAGACCCTTACATCCTAAACCTAAAAATCAATTATTAACAAACTTGAAAGTAACTCTAAAACAAGATCGTAATTCAAAGAATTCAAGGCTTAATTTGAGTCACATCAAACTCCTAATCAATGGGGGACATTCATAACCTAAGGTTGAAATATTCATTGTGGATGCCATTACATTAACCATCTGATGGAACAAATGGACCCCATGTCTTTGAAATATTGCTTCTTTGATGGCAATTTCTGCCTACTTAATTCATATTCTTAAACATTTTTAGCTTCCAATTAGTGTGCTACATTATGGTAAACATTTTCCAAGGAAAAATTCCAAAATGTCATATCATTAAATTGATCACTTTTAGAGAAATAATACCCATGAATTGATTAGTTTTGGACTAGAATGAACAAGTGGCTTGACTGATGAAGTGTGACCAGAAAAAAAGAAGTATATTTTGTATTGAAGAAAAATGGTTACTACTTTTATTCCAGACCCTTTGTTCTTTAATATTCACTTTCTCTGTTTTACCTTTACTGCAAAAATCTTCTTCTAGTATGAGCAGAGTTACTAATAATAATGGTAAGAACATATTTTTGTTTGTTATTTTTGGTGCCTCAATCTAGTTTCTCATTCATGTTATAAATGATAAAGTGAAACAAAAAATGATGTCATGTTTTTTTTTTTTTAAATCTTATGGATATAGATACAGTTAAAACAATTAGTAGTTAAAATATTCATTTGCAGCTGAAGATGTTGAAGCTAGAACCTGTAAGATGAAATTTCAGACAGAACCCACTTTGCCAATATATCTTAAGGTAAACAACTAATGAATGATGTTGTGTTTTGTTCTTTGGTTCTTCATCATCATTTAGTTATATCTGCAAACAACAATCTTCAGGGCTTGAAAAGCAAAATAAATAAATGAAATGTGTGCTTGTTAATGGTGCATGGATTAATTTTGGGTACCATATGTCTTTGGACAGGCAAGAGATGGAGAATTGTGTAAAGATCAACGAACATGGCTAACATTGTCAGGTTCTGTCTTGTACGGAGTTTAGTCTCATCTTTGCATGGACAAGACTCTCCCCCCTTCTTTCCAACAAATGAAACCAAACATATATTTTATAAAGACATGAAATTTAGGGGTTTAGAAAGTCATGTTTATTTACTATGTCTTTAGCTCATTTGGCCAAATGAGGACATGTAAAGTTACAAGCACAAAGGAAAGAAGGGTATGAATTTATGTTTAAATTTCTTTTGATGGGGAAAAAGTGTAATAATGTTTTAGTGAACTTAGGGGGGAATGATTATGATATGCTGAATCAAGGTTTTGTTTCATGTCTTGTAAGTGCAGTTCACAGATGTGACTTATAAAGTGATTATTAAAGGGATGACAAGTTGTGAAGAGAGGGATATATTGAATGGGATCACTGGTGCTGTGAATCCTGGTGAAGTTCTTGCACTTATGGGACCTTCTGGAAGTGGGAAGACCACTCTTCTTAATCTGCTCGGCGGTCGGTTAATTCAATCCACCGTCGGTGGTTCGATTACGTATAATGATCAACCTTATTCCAAGTTCCTTAAAAGCAGGTAACAGATAACAATCTCAAACTTAGGAGTCACGAAAACTGCTAAACTAGAGAGTCCTAACATTAATCATACAGGATAGGATTCGTGACTCAAGACGACGTCTTGTTTCCGCACCTTACGGTGAAAGAAACGTTGATGTATGCCGCACGGTTACGACTTCCGAAAGTATTAACGAGACAACAGAAGGAAAAAAGAGCCGTCGATGTGATTTATGAATTAGGCTTGGAGAGGTAAAACTCGAATTCTGTTTTCATGTCAACTTAGCTTGTTTTTGAAGTAATATGATATGCAGATGTCAAGACACTATGATCGGTGGATCGTTCGTTCGAGGAGTGTCGGGTGGGGAAAGGAAAAGAGTTTGTATTGGTAATGAAATCATAATCAATCCTTCCCTTTTGTTTCTTGATGAACCAACCTCTGGCTTGGATTCAACAACTGCTTTAAGAACTATTCAAACATTACAAGACATTGCTGAGGTTGGAAAGACAGTCATAACAACAATCCATCAACCATCGAGTCGATTGTTCCACAAATTCGACAAATTGATTCTTCTTGGAAAAGGCAGTTTACTCTACTTTGGGAAAGCATCAGAAGCTATTGTTTATTTCTCGTCCATCGGGTGTTCGCCTCTAATTGCAATGAACCCTGCAGAGTTTCTACTTGACCTTGCAAATGGGAACTTGACGGATATTTCTGTACCATCAGAGCTTGAGGACAAAGTTCAAATGGAGAATTCGGAAACTGAAACCGGAAATGGGAAGCCTCCACCGGCAGTTGTACACGAGGTAATGTTCGATTTTGACTCATCTTTTTACAGTACAAGAGGAGCTCTATGACTCAAATATAAAATCAAAGGTAAATGGACTGCATTTTTGTAGCGTATGTAAATACACTAACGTACTAATCTGCCTAATATATATATATATATTCATTGACTTGAAAGCAGTATCTAGTGGAGGCTTATGAATCGAGAGTTGCAGATACTGAAAAGAAGAAACTTATGGCTCCTCTTCCATTAGACGAAGAACTGAAATCAAAAGTGTCATCTTCGAAGCGACAATGGGGTGCGAGTTGGTGGCAACAATATTGTATCTTGTTCTGTAGAGGGATCAAAGAACGAAAGCATGATTACTTTAGTTGGTTAAGGATCACACAAGTTCTTTCAACAGCAATCATCTTGGGATTACTATGGTGGCAATCAGATAGTAAAACGATTCGAGGCCGTCAAGATCAGGCAGGGTTGTTGTTCTTCATTGCTGTTTTCTGGGGTTTCTTTCCTGTTTTCACTGCAATCTTTACATTTCCACAAGAAAGAGCAATGCTAGGCAAAGAGCGAGCCGCCGACATGTATCGATTGAGTGCATATTTTTTAGCTAGAACTACAAGTGACCTACCACTTGATCTGATATTACCAGTACTATTCCTTCTAGTAGTTTATTTCATGGCAGGACTAAGACTAAGTGCTAGTCATTTCTTCCTCAGTATGCTTACAGTTTTCCTCTGCATCGTTGCGGCCCAGGTACGTCCATTTGCAACCGAATGAAACCATAACATATCATTTAAACTTCAAGGGATGACATTGGGTGGCTTTTGCAGGGTCTTGGACTAGCCATTGGTGCTACACTAATGGACTTAAAGAGAGCTACTACTTTAGCTTCAGTAACTGTGATGACCTTCATGTTGGCTGGCGGATATTTTGTTAAGGTATAAGCTACTTTCGGATCAAACCGAACAATACCAGCGATTAGCCGCCTGCCTATACTTATATTATGTTCAATGTTGCAGAAAGTACCAGTGTTCATATCATGGATCAGATACATGTCATTCAATTATCACACATACAAGCTTCTTCTCAAGGTACAATACCAAGACATTATGCCAACAGTAAATGGGATTAAAACAGACAGTGGGTTGAAGGAAGTGGGAGCATTGGTTGCAATGATTTTCGGGTATCGGTTCTTGGCTTACCTTTCATTGCGTAAAATGCAACTTCATTGTGAAGCTTAAAAGATAATAGAAATAGTGTAATACTACCAACATTTCCAAGAATGAAAAAGAAAAAGAAGCTTGAGATTGCCATTATTTTAAGGGTAATTCTGCAAAAATAGAAATTCTTGAGGATCTGGAATCAACAGATATGGGGTTCAACTCCATTTTTTTTCCCTTAAGAAATTGACAATGACGTGTCGTATGTGATGAATTTAACCATGTACATGGTGGATAATTAGAAATCTGAAGTTAGTGAATCCTTTGGCATATGATGTTGATTTTTTACCATAAAAGAAATTAAACTTTTATACGGAATTAGATTGCATTTTACTCTACTTAAAATACGGATAAATTAGTTTTTGTACATTAGACTAGAGAGCCAATTTGTCTTTTCTATTAAAAATTCATCAATTTGTATTGTTAAAAACTTGTGTGGTTGATAGAATAATCAAAAAGTGATGTCGTGTGTACCTCGTACGTTGGATAAGTTTTTAATAATAGAAATGAATGTAATTTTTAACAAAATGACTAATTTGTTTTTTAATCTAACAGTACATGGACCATTTGGACTATTTTTTAAGTAAATAAAGCAAAATATAATCTAACTCTTAATACAAGAAGCTCCAAGTTGCTTTTACTGACAATCATATTTAAGGTAGAGTCTTTCGATATTAGTTACTAATGCTAAAGATCTCCACTTGGGTTATATTAGTTCATCACTTGCAATAGAGTAGATTTTTATTGAAAGAAAATAATCTTTCGCCAAAATATTTAGGAATAAATATCAAAATTATATATAAAGTTTGATTTAATGTGTAATGTCATACATGAACTTTAATTTTATGTAATTTTATATATGAAATTTTAATTTGATTCAATTTTCAACGTTATCGAATTAGCACCATTTGACGTTGATATATTTCATACACAAATAATTATATTAATCCAATACAAAAATAAATGTACGTTAAAATCAAAGTTTCATTTATACATATGAACCACAATTCAAGTTTCATACGTATAATTGCATTAAATCAAAGTTCATACATCAAATTATACATTAGACCAAAGTTCATGTATAAGTTAGATATTTATCCCATTATTTTTTGAATTGCTAGCTAAAATATTGTGAAATTATAATATCATGAAGCTTTTTAAGTGAACTTTCAAACCTAATGGTCTTTACCTTTTTATTAAAAATATTTCAATTGTTATACATCACTCACAACGTGGTTCGTGATAACATGGGAAGACACTTGAGAGATTTTCGTGGATGGTCCTTTGCGTACCTCTCGACATACAACACTTGCTGTATTCTCTATCTAAGCACTCGGATGGTCCTCTATTGCCCAACTAATAACTAGGTGACCATCCAACCATCTGAGAACCTCATCCTTAAATATTTAAAAAGTGAGCTTTAAATGTTAAATTTCTAAAAAAATTGACTATTTTTTATGTTTTTTTTATTTGTCATATATTTTTAGATTTTATTTTATTTTTTTAAACTTAAATATTTAAAAGTGAGCTTTAAATGTTAAATTTTAACTTAATTTTTTATATATTAATTTTTTGAATTTTTATAATTTATAATATCTCTTAAAATATTAAAAAAATTCTGGTTTTTTTTCTCTAAAATTTAAGATTTTTTTAAAATTTTTGTAAGAATGATTAAAAATGAATCAATGTGCCATCCCCTATTTTTCCTTGCGTCGCCTCTATACTTGTCCACGTCAACAAAATTCTTCAAAAAAAATTATGTCAGTGTAGGGACTAATCTGTGTAATGGATGCCAGTCTTAGGGATCAATATGATCCAAAAAAAGGTTTAGGGGTCAATTTGAAACAAAATTGTCAAATTTAGGGGCCAATCTATATATTAAGCCATAAAAAAACTAATAGTGTTAATCATAGGGACCAATTTGTGAAATGGATGCTAACTTTAGAGACTAATATGATCCAAGAAAAAAATTTAGGAGCTAATTTTAAAAAAGTTACGAAATTTAGAGGCCAATCTATATATTAAGCCTTTAAACATTTGTCCCTTAAAAATTTTTCAACCTGCCCGATCATATCCTATCCACTTCCTGTGCCTTTCCTTTTCATTCTTGTTCTTTTATTTTGATATTTTCTCTTGAATCATATTTATATTTTGTTAAAAAGGTTAGAAATTGATTTTATTTTAAATAATTTATCTCTTTTTTTTTATAAAAGTGAGATATACAAATTATTATATTTATTTTTTATAAAATATATAAAAAAAGAATATTAATAAGATTAAATTTAATAAAAAAATAATTACAAATATAAAATAATTTTATCAAATAACATAATTAAATTCAATACTTAATTTTATTAATATACCAAACAATTTTTTTTATATAAATTTAATACTGAAAATTCAACACTTAATTTTTTACATTATCAAACAACACATTTATCTTCAAATCACTTCTAATTATATAAGATTTCACATTTGTTGATGGGAGAATGCACCGTTGATGCATAAATAAAATAAAAATAAATACTAACTAAAATAAAAAATAAGGTAGGACATATAAATAAATACTAATAATTTTATTTAAACATAATTAAATAATAATTAATTGTAAGCAAATATTTAAAGTCCTAAATTTTAACTCCTATCCCCTGAAATTCTAAACTCGAGACCATAAACCTTAAAACGAAGACTCAATTTTAAATCAGATAACCTAAACACTAAACTTAAGAGTTATTAGTATTTATTTATCATATTTATAATCAATTATCTTTAAATAAAATTATTAGTATTTATTTATAAGTACTCCATTATTTTTATTTTATTTAATGATGAGACATCGTATTATTATTCAGTGATGGTGCATAAGGCTCATGCACCAACGATGCGTTAAATATTATTCCTTTATTTATCAATATTGTTGTGTGTTGTATCGTTTTATATTTATCATTCTAATTATTTATGTTAATAATGAAGTATATGTGGACTTTCATGCGAGCTATCCTAATAACATTATTGATTTAATTTAATTGTTACAAATCACTAAAACAGTTATTGATATAATTTATATTATTGAATCAAAATTAGAGTTTCATGTATATAATTACACCAAATCAAAATTAATGTGTCAAATTACATATTCAACCAAAGTTTATATATATTTTTGATATTTATCCCTTTAATATATGAAGTTAATCTTAAAATATTATATTTATATTTATTTTAAAAAATAAAAAAATACTAGATTATGAAACACTCAAGATAAATAATTTATGTAATAATATAATAACTAAATATGGTTTTGGTTGAAATGGTAAAATTTTAATATTAAAAAAGATAAACTACATCCTAGGTTACTAAACTATTAATAAATCTACGTTTTGGTCACTTAATTTTAAAAAATTACAAAATCCTTGTTGTATATGTATTACCTTTATTGTTCATATCGCTTGCACCAATCGAAAGATCTCATTTCTCTTCTCTTTTGTAATTTAAAAATTTTCATGAAACAACTTTAAATGTCACAAATCTGCGAACTAAAATTTAAACATTTTTTCTTCGATCTCCAAAATTGATCATCAAATCGACTTGGATCTAAGTTATATTTTTTTACTCGTCGATGGGTACTGATCCATCGTATCGGTCGTTGAATCATTGCTTAGAGCTCGTTAGTCAAACTTTTTTGTAAAAGAAACTTAACAACCTGGTAACTTCAATGAAAAACATTTGGATAATTTAACAACCATTTTGTAGCTTTTTGAAGTTGATTGATCAAAACATAAACTTATTAATAATTTAATAACCTTGGGTGAAGGGTGAGCAAAACTCAATTGGATTCGAAAAAATCAAATTTTGAGTTAATCAAATCAAGTTATTTGAGTTATTCGAATTATTCAAGTCAAATCGAATAACTCGCTTCGAGTTCGAGTTCGAATCGAGTTGAATTTCAAAATTCAAATAACTTGAATAATTTGAATAATTCGAATAATAGATTGCTGTAAATATGTTTTTGGTCCTTGTCAACTTTGAAAATAAGCAATTTAGTAACTCTCTCAATAAAAATTACAAAAAAATTCAAAATTTACATTTTATAAATTTCTTTTAAAAATTTTAAAAAATTCTAAAAAATATATTAAAAAGATAAAAATTTACATTTTTATCTAAAATAGTAATTTTAGGACCTAATTAATAATTCAAGTTTATCAATACTTAAAAGTATATTATTTTATTATTATTTTGCTTTGAAAAAAATTTCAAACGTATATGGTTTCAAATTTATGAGCTTTAATATGTAATTAGTTATACTGTAACAATATTTTTCTTTGACATGTTTAATTTTTTTAATTTAACTCGAATAATTTCACTTGATTTGATTCAATTAGAATTTTATTTCACTCGACTCGATTCGAAATTTTTTTAAATTGAATTAAGATGATAAAATAAAACTCATAAATTTAAAATTTTTTTACTCGATTCGATATAACTCTCATAATTTGAGTGTAATTATAATATTTTAAAGTTCAAATTCCATATGAAAACAAAATTGCCCAAAAATAATATATAAATATAATATAGATAGATATTATTAGTGTGAAAAAAAAAATGGATAAAATGGAAAAAGAAAAATAAAAAAAACCCAAAGTCGATATGTACCAATTGGAGGCGGAAATATTTTTGAAAAAAACTCATCGATACGCTGTACTCATTGGCCACACGTCGCTTATAAGTTGAACGCACGTATTCCAATTTTGGAGTAACGTAATTTCGAAGCAATTCTTGCAAAAAAAAAAGGAAAAAAGAAAAAAAAAAAAGCAGTTACTATCATATCTTATCCAATCCACTTGCTTTGCCTTTCTCCTTTTCCCTCAATCTTAAATAGCCCAACAAAGAAGAAGGAGATCTAAGATCAAATCCCACATAGAAAAGGGAAAAAAAAGTTTCAAATCAAATGGGGCTGAGGATCGTCTACGGGGTGGTGTTCCTCTCCTTCTCCTGCGCCTGCTTCAAGCTTCTTCATCTCTTCCTTCACCCTGTCTTCTTCTTCACTTCTTGATTCCTTTTCGTCTCCTTTTTTTTTTGTTTTAAAAATCTATTATGTATTATTTGTTGTACTTTCTTTCTTGTTTAATATGATTGAAGTTTTTACGAAACTGATCTGATCCACTGATGATTGAGATTTTATCTGATCCACTGATGATTGAGATTTTAGATTTGATTTTTTAATTATATTAAATTAATTAAAGAAAGAAATGAGTTATATTGATTTTTTTTAAAATTTCTATTTCGCTTATGAAATTGAAGAAATTCGCGGTTAATCTATTAAGCTATTATCGTCTTTTTTTAACATTCAATATATTGCTTTTTTGATAAATGATTGTGAAACCAACATTAGTATTTTCTCTTCTACATTTCCTTCACCTTCTCTGTGTTATTTATTTATAATGATATATATATATATATATATATATATATATATATTCTTACATGGAGCGGGGATTATTCAGAGAATTAATTGGAGATTAATGTTAATTTTAATATAATTTTTTAATCTATTTTTATTTATATTATATTAAATCTTGAATTCAGCCACCATCATCTCAGTAGTTATATTACTAAGATTGTTTTTTTAGTTGAGCTCAGTTGGACTTGAATTAACAAAAAGATAATTTTTTTATTGTTTTTTTCACTGTGTTGCTGTAATTTCATTATTATATTATTATTATTTTAATGTTATTGTTTATATTTTTTAATTCTTATTTTATTGTTAATTTTGTTATCATTTTAAAAGTATTTGCTTTTTAAGTTACGCTTATGTTAAGTTATTTAAATATACATATTTTTTAATTTATTTTTAATTTGGTGGGAAGCATTTATTTTTAATTTGGATGGACTAGCCCTGACTTTAAATTTAGTATTTTTATCTAGATTGGACTTGTACAAAATTTTAGACTTATTTTTCAGGTTAGATCTAACAAATGGGTCTAAAATTTTGACAAGGGCAAAACTTGACCCGACTCGGGCTATGAACATGTCTAATTAATACCAAAATATTTTTATTTTTAATAAATATATTTATTATATATTTTTTATCGATATTTTAGATTTGTAATAAATCTAGTAATACTTTATAATATAATTTTATATATTATTATCTAAGCTCTTAATTGACTTGATATCACAAGTCAATCATCGAGCATTAATTCGATTAAGACAATTACGAAAAATGTTCTTTTGTATAAAGGGATTTTAACTTATGTTAAATGCTTAGAAATATATTAAACTTACCATTTAACCAAAGTTATATTTTAATATATAAATTTTATTACCTTCATCAATTGTATATATTAATAATGTTGTTGATTGAGTCGTCGCCACAAGTTAACTTAATTTCAACTCAAGATTAATGACATCACCATGATATAATTATGTGTTTAATATCGCAGAGATTTTATATGTTATTATTAATTAGTTTCAAAATATATGCATTTCATTTATTTTTTTTATGATATTTTTAAACATATTGTTATATTCTAAATATGCTCATAGATAGAGTTTATAATATTTTAGTAAATTGTTAGTGATATTTTAAATTATATATATCAAGGGCAAAGTCAGGGGTTGGTATGAGCCCCGACTCCTCTTAAAATATAAATTTGTTCTTTTGACTCTTAAAATTTTAAATTAGTAAATGTAAAATTATATTTTGATCCCCCTAAAATTATAAAAATTTAATTTAATCTTTTATAAATTTAAAGATATAAATTATAAAAAATTAAAATTTTATCTGGCCCCCTTAAATATTTATTCTGGCTTCGCCTTTGATATATATATATATATATATATGATGTCTGGTTTGAGTGAATTAAAAATATTAATTGAATTTTAATTCATTTATGATACATTTTAAAAATAGAAGAAATTCATTGAACCAAACTACTTTCATTAAATTATGATTTGCGGTCGGTGGTATAATTGATACGGAAGTACTCAAAATTTTTAAATATTTGTTTCAGTTTTTATGTTGAATTTAATTAATTAATTTAAGAATAATATTTAATCATAATAATGAATTTATTGTTTGTAACGGAATACTTATGAACATATTTATAAGACAGCCCACAACACCATTAGTCATCTAAATTAGAGATTTTGGTTGAATTAAGAAATTAATAACGTCCCTTTTGGTTATAATTATTAGAATTTACCCTCTCTTTTTTTTAACATTTTATTTCTGTTCCACTGTTGCAAGAAAGACAGCACCAAACCGTAACTGAAACTGGTCACAGCAAACATATAAATCCAACACAATTCCACCATTTTTTTTTAATAATTTGATTAATATGTCTAGCCCTATAATCCGAATGAACCAAACCACCGAACCACGGGGGCGATCACGGCTGCCAAGCCGTTCCCTTTCTTCCTCTAACATCGTCGACTGCGGCGGCTGTGTCAGCAACAACAATAGCAGAAGGAGCCGATCAATGGACAGTGCCAGTTTCGGGGAGATTTGTGGGGGTGCCACAGCTGAGTGTGCGGCTATTTGTTGCTGTGTCCCTTTCGGGATAGCCAACTTTCTAGTTTTGACAATGTACAAGATCCCTGCAGGGTTATGCCGCCGTGCTATTCGTCAGAGGCAGCGGCGTAAGTTGGTGAAAAAAGGGTTGATTCAGCCGTGGGACCACCGTGGATGTGAGGGTCTCCAGATTCACCCAGTGGAGGAAAATTTCCCAGTTGTGAATGGTTCTGAAGAAACTGAAAAGGCTGTGAATGAACTGGAGAAAGAAATGTGGCAAAGGTTTTATGGCACCGGGTTTTGGAGAAGTCCTTCTCAGAGGGAAGGTGATTCACCTAGAATTAAACAACTGTTAAAAAAAGAAGAAGACTAAATATTGTTTTAAATTGGGATTTTATTAAGTATGGTGCATCAATTAAGAAATTGATTTTGATGTCATAAAAACATGGTTCTATTTTAACATGTAATGAATGATTATGGTTAAGAAGTGGACTATGACATTTGGATTAGCTTCATTAGGCAAATGACTAACTGCGCCACCCAAATGTTTGGGGGCATCCACCCTTGTTGGAGTTCCGTTTCAAACATAAACACTTGATGGAAAACAAGGTTTTTAATATCATCTAATTGATTTAAAAAAAAAAGAAATTAAAGAAATTTGGTGTATTAAGCCTACTCTTTTAAGTATTTGATTAACATTATTAAAATACGCTAACATAACATTGAATACCAATAGCATGGTGACACGTGATAACCTCATATTTCGACACGTGACAAATGTAAAAAAATTATAAATATGTCAAGCACAACCTGATATACCAAATTTCCTTTTTTTTTCTATAAGAAAAATTAATTAGATCACTTGTTTATTAGAAAATGTGAGGCTACTATATGCCACTATTCTATTGGTCGTCAATATCACGTCAACATATTTTAATAGTGTTAGAGTTAGTTCTTCATTGCTTTTGTGGTTAAAAAATGCTTTTAGAAGAAAGTATTTTTAAACGTGCAGTTAAAAATTGTAGTTTGTTAATTTTGAGTATTTTCTTATAAAAAATTGTGGTTGAAGGTTAAAATATCTTCTTTAGACATGAGAGTGGAAAGTTATATGATGTTTAAATAATTTAATATAATGATACATGAATAAAAATTTAAATACTTTTAAATTATTAATAAAAATTATTTATAAAATTAATGATATATAAAATATTTTAAAACCTTAAATATAATAATAAATGACATTTAAATAATTTAATATAATGATACATAAAATATAAATTAAATTAATTTTTTATATTTAAATAGTTAATATAAATAAGAGTATTTTGATACTTTTTGGTTCCAAAAACAAAAGTCAAAAGCCAAAAACACCTAAATTCAGCTTTTGTATTTGGGTGGAAAAACACTTACTATTACAATTTTGTCTCCAAAAGACAAGTGTTTTTCATTACTTCTCCGGTGGAAAGACACTTTTGAAACCTTAGTCAGGTAATTAAAAAAAATACGAAGTTGGTTTACGATTTCCAAATTCAGGTATCAATTAAGTCTAAAAAAGTTTAGATACTAAATAAGTATAAGTAGTCAAGTTCAGATATCTGTGTATATATTAACCCATATATACATATATATATATATATATATATATATATATATATATATAAAGGGTAAACTACATTGGTTAGCTTTAATTTTGGTCACTTAACTAAAAAAAGTTACAATTTGGTAACTAAAGTTTTTGAAATTATTTTTTGTCACCTAACTGTTAAATTACACTTTTTTGGTTGATATAATAACAATCGAGTCCTCAATTTTCATCTTTTCTGTTAATTTGACCCTAATTACATATATAGAATGATAAAAAAACTCAAGATTATTTAAAAAATAGCATAAAGGTCAACTTACTAAATGAGGCTCATTTTACTCACATGAACTGGTCCGAGTCATGGAACCTATGGAGAAGCCCATCTACTTAAAGTCATAGTGGCCTAGTGAAACACTCTAGTAAAACTAGAGTTAACAGGGTAAATAGTGTAAATCCTAAAGGGATAAGATTTATAAAGTTTAAATTCTTAAGACTTTCAATTGTAGATAGGCTCTAATATTGACCGTCGATGTAACTCAATCTATACCGTTAGATTTAGGGGAGCTCAACTATAAATAGAGACCTCCCCCTTCATTTGTAATTACTTTATTCCATTCATAGTTGGGAATATATTTGAGAGTATTTACTTAAACAGTTGGCATGCTATTTTCCTTTGGCTTTTTTGTTCTTCGTTACTCTTTCGTTTGAGTTTGCTCTCGTTATATTTTGGTGCCTTAGAGAAATTCTGCGAGAATTCTCACCTTTGCGAGAGTTAGGCTGACTTAGGCATATTTGAAGTGAAGAAATTGCCTAAGGCTATGCTGATTGCTAGATGAAAGGTCTAGCCCCGTGACAGTTGGTATCAAGGAGGCAAGGTTCGAAAGGTAAGTGGACAATTTCTTGTGGGAGGTGGAGTAATACTTTCATGTCGTGGGCATCAAGGATGATAATGTTAAGGTATATACTAATGCTCGATATTTTACTGATTTTGCTCTTCTTTGGTGGAGGCGTAAGTCCAAAGATGAAAAGTGTGGTCAGGTTACGATTAGGACTTAGGTGGAGTTCCAGAATGAGTTTAATGAGAAGTTTTACCCCCAATATACCGAAAAGAAGGCTTGGGCTAAGTTGCGTCAATTTTTACAAAAAAGGCACAATTTGGGAGAATGTGAAGAAGTTTAGTGAACTGATGCTCCAAATCGTGGATCTGAGTGAGAAAGAGGCATTTTTCTTTTTCATGGATGGTTTGAAGTCGTGGGTTAAGCAGGAATTGAAATGTTGAGGGATCCAAGAACTATTGAAAGTCATAATCGTGGCAGAGTTCTTAATTAAGCTTGTTCTGAGGAAATACAAGTTTGAGCCTTCCAAGTCCAAAGAGAAGGGCAGTCATGGGGAAGATGAAAATGGATAGGTTGAGTTTAACAATGATAATAGTGGCTATAGTGGTAATGGGAAACTACCAAATGGGAAAAGGAAACCCAAAAAGTCGTGGGAAAAGAAAAATGGGTCATTGAAATGCTTCTTTTGTAAAGGTCCGGATATGGTAAGGAACTGTCCGAAGCAATACATGTTTTCTACTATCAAAGAGGATGATGAGCCAGAAAAAGCTCCGATGAGACTTGGTTCAGTGGTGCGTGGGTTCAAATCCAAGAGGGGCAATTAGAATGAAAAGAAGTCAATAAAGTGCTTCTTATGTTATGGTCCGTATAAGGTGTAAGATTATCCAGAACAATCCAAGACTTCCGTGATCAGTAAAGTAGTGGAAGCGAAGCTAGAGAGTGAGACTTAGAAGCTTGGATCAGTGATACTCAATTTTGTGAAAGCAAAGAGGGATCGCAAACGGAAAGGGTTGATGTATATGGACATCAATATCGCAGGTCAGAAGAAGAGTGCTCTTTTTGATACAGGGGCATCAAACCTGTTCATATCAGAAAAAATCGTAGGTAAACTTGGTCTTTCAATTAGTAAGTCAACTAAGACGGTCAAGACTGTTAATTCTAAAAAAGTTCCAATTATGAGAGAAGCACAAGGAGTTGAGCTACAAATCGGTCAATAGAAAAGCAAGGAAGGAAGACTTTAAGGTAATTCACTTGGATGATTACGAATTTGTTCTTGGCTTAAATTTCCTTGACAAGGTTAATGCTCTTTTGGTTCCTTTTGCCAACTGTATATGCATCTTAGATACTTGACAACAACAATGCGTTGTGCCGATGAGTCGAGACATGAGGGGAGGAACGAAGGTATTATTGATAATCCAACTAATTGAGGATGTTCATTGTGGGAAGAACATCGTTTGGGTATATTAGAGTGTTAAGGAGACCACCTTGGAAATGTTAGAAGGGCAACAAACTAATATGAAGTCTGTTGAGTTATCAGTGGGGCTACCACCTAAGAAAGAAGTGGGTTGTGCATCGAACTTTGGGGGAAAAGTGGCGATGTAAACTGGGCAACTGAGACGAGTAAATGTAACGAATGAGGTGCATCTCAAACACTTTGGTAATGTTTTTAATTCTGACTTGTTGGCTTGGCAAGCATAGGAGCCCTTTTAGAGTTCTAAAGCGGGTAAGCTGATTGGCTTACAAATCAGAGTTAACGAGAATACTCAAAGTTAACTTGGTATTTAATGTGGGCATGCCAAAGCCTATTTGTGCAGACCAAGGGGATCTCGACCGAGGCAAGTCACAATGTGGACAAGTAAGAGCGACGAGTTCTTGCAACGAGATGTACCAAAAAAGATAGAAACAGTTTGAGTTAGGAGATGATAGAAGCCGTGGTAAGTGTTCCGAGGGGTGGGACTACCTAATAGAGAGACTAGTCAAGAATCGACCGAGGCATTGAGAGAGCTTTGAGGCGAGTTAGACTAGTTCCATTCTAAGGACGCAATGAGGGTGTTGTGAGAATGGGTGGGGGAAAATGTCACGAGCTGCAGATCAAAGCTTGTGACCATTGCGCATAGAACGCCCTATAGAGGTCAAATTATTAAACGAGGCTCATTTGACTAACATGAACTGGCCTGATTCGTGGAACATGTAGAAAAGGCCATCTACTTGAAGCTTTGATGGTCTAGTGAAACACTTCAGTAAAACTAGAGTTACTAGGGTACATAGTGAAACGCCACATAGGACTCTCAATTGTAGATAAGCTCTAATCTTGACCGTCAATGTAACTCAATTTGTATCATTGGATTTAGGGGAGCTCAACTATAAATAGGGGCCTCCCCCTTCATTTGTAATAACTTCATTCCATTCATAGTTGCGAATATATTTGAGAGTATTTACTCAAACACTTGGCGTGCTATTTTTTATGGCTTTTTTATTCTTCATTGCTCTTTCGTTTGAGTTTGCTTTCGTTATACTTTGGTGTTTTTGAAAAATTCTACGAGAATTCTCACCCATGACAATTACAAATTCTTCCAAGACCACCTCCAAATGTTATCCATAATTAAAAATGTACAAACATTTGACACTATCCATGGGAATCGAACAAAAACTCATGACTTAATCTTACCAACTTGTCAAGATCCATCATTTTCTTCTTTTTTTGTTGAGCTCTGCATTTGTTCTCCTCCTCGATTTTTTGTTTCATAAAATTTATTTTTTGCGTCTCCTCAATATTTGACTTCTTGATGCTTTCATTTTAAGTTTCTTCTATATTTCGAGCTTTAAAAAGCTTTCACTTTTTAGGTCCCATAAAATTTCCCAAGTATATTTATTTTAATTTTTTGGTTTATTGAAAATTGATCCATTTTTGGCGTCCTTCAAGCTTCCATCTTTTGAGTTCAATAAAGTTTTTCAAGCACATATTTTAATCTTTAAATTTATAATTTTAAAATTCTTTAATACTATTAAACACGTATTTAATCTTTAGATTTATAATTTTTAATTTTTTATTTAAAAATCATAAAAGAAAAGTATAAAAAAACAAAAGTGTCACAATAATAATCTTAATTATAATTTAAAAGAATAAATATTTCTATAATTTCATAACTGGGTTGATAATTCAATTAATGGGGACACTAACTTAATAAAATGCTTAATATAAGTATTAGATATAAAGACGATGAAGCAACCAAAATGTGAAATTTTCCTAATGCCATATTTTTGAGGTTGTTTTAGTTATACTTTTAACTTATATTTTTGAGTTTTTCATCATTGCATATTATGTTTCATGTAGGTAAAGTGTACATATCATCTTGAAGAGAAATGAGAGCTGCTGGTGGCTTTACTAAAAAAAAAAAAAAAAACAACTTTCCTAGGATCACACAGGTTTAAACTCTTCTTTTTCCCCTTCTTTTTCTTTTTTCCCTTTTTATATGGTTTATTTTTAATAAAAATGTTCATGCCACTCTTAATTTCAATATTCAATAAATTGGTTTCTATTTAATTCTTGTTAATTTCGAAAGTAAACCCTAAACTCTTAAATTTTGATAAAAAATATTTACATATCCTTAAATTTAAGAAAGATGCTCAAACACCTAAGTTTTATTGATTAATTAAATTTTAAATTGAAAAGATGAATTTACTATTTTTTTAAATAATATTTTCAATAGTGTTATAAAAAGGAATTAAATTGTTTGATATAATCCAAGGGTATTAATTTAAACAAAAATAATGTTCAAGAAAACTACGAAAAATTAAAATAAAATGTTAAAAATTAAAGATTAAATATTATTTTATCCTGATGAAAAATAATAATATAATTGAATGTATGATAAAAAAATTTAAATCTTTAGTTGAACACGATATAATACACAAATTTCTAAATTAGCTGTAACTGATAGTTACAGTAAGCATAAAAAAGATGGAAGACAAAGACAGTAGCAGTGGATAGATTGCGATCAAAGTTGTAGTTGGACGGCACCTATAATTCAATAATTGATTCTCCAGCAAGCATTCTCCTTGATATTCTTTAAAAGAGCTGAATTTCCATTAAAATTTGCACAAGTTGTCTCTATCTCGTGGCCTCAGGCACCAACTTGTGCATTGTCTTATCCTGGAAGGAAAATATTATGAGGATCCTGAATTTCCCAGAATATCAGTCCCACTATGCCTATGGCTAACTGAAGATAACAATTACAAGTTATACAATAAACCCAAAGCTTAATTCATTTGACTCGTGTGTTAGATATCGGTTACAGGCGATGTTCATGTCGCTGAGAGATTGCCTAACAATCCAAAGAGAGAGAACAGTAGCAAACACTTGCAGTAGAATTTAATGAAGGAAATATGATTTGAAATTACCTGTTGATGCATATATAACTTATAATGTGTATGATAATAACCCTCCAAAAAAATATGTCATAATCAACTTATAAATACTATTCACAACAACATGAAACTTGAGATTAATAAGTAAAAAATGAAGCTATTAACACAAGGCTTGAGAATCAGGATCTTCAACCTCCGACGGTGACTTGACGGGGCATCGTATCGGAGTTGGCCAAACTTGGAATTGGTCCACCATTCTGAGCAGGGTTTATTTCGCCCGATACAGTTACGGCATCCTTGGATTGAGGAAGATTGATTGGTTTGTTCGGGTTTTCTTCAGGCTTCCCGACACAAGCATCCTGAACAGGGTTCTCCGCCTTCTTTGTTTTCGGTTTTGACTTTCCAGGCTTTTCTTCAGCTTTGGTGTTCTCCTTAGGTTGAACCTTAGGCTGGGGTTTCTTTACGGTCTTCTTGGAAGCAACATTTTCTTCATTACCGTTGGTTTGGGTTCTTTTGGTTGAACCATTCCGCTCTTGGTTCAAGGACGGGCGAACACCAGAACCATCAACTTCCGAAGGGTTGTTTG
This sequence comes from Gossypium longicalyx, assembly GCA_025698465.1. Lineage (NCBI taxonomy): Eukaryota > Viridiplantae > Streptophyta > Magnoliopsida > Malvales > Malvaceae > Gossypium > Gossypium longicalyx. Next base: position 3,610,481 of record CM046995.1, on the reverse strand, counting down.
TTGCAGCAACATTACTCTTGTTCCTTCCGAGCTTTGGGGATATTGCACGCGTAGTTGGTATCTGTGACAATTACAATAGATATCAGATAAAGCTCTCTAGTTTGCTGTGAAAATGCATCGTTTTACTGATATGTCAAGGATAAGCAGAAAATCAATTAACGATAATCAAGAAGGCTGTAGTTCCTGATCGTTCATGGTGTCCCAGTAAGACAATTCAATATTCATACTATAGATATCACAGTTACCATTATCGCACCATATAGAAAATGATTAAACATGGTCCAATAATAGGCATATCCAAAACATTCTAAGGCTGGTGTGGTATCAAAGAGCATAAATCCGATAAAAGAATACATGCCAGAATGAAATAGTAATAAGGAAAAAAGAAAACCATCAAATTACCTTCTTTAGTTCAACTTTTGGAGGAGGTTCCTTGTAGAAATTCGGCATCGGTGTAGCTTTAAAAGTCAAGCTCTTCCTTAATTGCTTGATTTCTGCCTCCTGGTTCTCCTGCACAACGCAACAAACCACAAAATTAATGAAATGAAACAGAAAAGTAGGGAACATAGAGAATTATGTTCGTTCATGTAATGGTTATATTGAAAAGTCATTGCCAAGACCTTTGATTTTGCCTGCAGGTTATTCTTTTCGACTTCCTTAGCATGGATCTTCTCTTCTAGCTTTGAAAGAAACTGGAGGAAAAAAATTATGAAAGGGTTACTATAAACTTAATGTAGTTAAGGGCTATTGGCAAACAATGGATTGATGTATATTCCCAACCTCCTTCCTCTTTTCAGCACGTTCCTCCAACCTGAAGGTGAATCCTGACCCACTACTCCTCCTAGTGCTACGAGAGGTGGCACTGCTAATAATCACACAGACATATTGATTAAATGAAAATGATTAATAAAACAAGTTGCATAGCAAATGGAAGTTAAAACTAAAAGTAATGACAGTACGAAGTAGTGGAATGGGCATCATCGTCCTCTTTGCTCTGCATTGTAGCTGCTATTGGCTTTGAATCAGCTGATCTGGAAATCATACAGGATTTGTTGAGATCTATTGGCTTTAATATAAATGCATTAACAGTACATACACAACCAAAGGATAAGATATTAACAGTATGCATCTGAGTGATGATAGGTCACTAAGACACTTACTCGGATGATGAAGAGGGCTTAGCAGCCGTATTTCCAGGACCAGACTTTGCCGGCTTATTGCTAGGCAAAGATGCTATAGTGGTCCTTCTAGAAGAAGCTCCACCACCATTTGCATTTGCCGGCTTTGTATCGACATGGAAGGATCCGCGCCTGTTAGGATGACTCAAACGAGCTGATCCATTGGAAGAAGGGGCATGAGTTTTTGAGCTTTTCTCTTGGGAATGTTTGAGATCAGTGCTCTTCACAAGACCATCCCCATGGATTCTTCTTGCAGGAAATGAAAGACTTTGAGACAGAACAGGCCTCTGGTTACGAGAAATTGGAACTGCATTTCTCAGATTAGGTTTATCCTTTGTCACCTTATTGTTCTTTGCATTACCAGGCTCCTATACATAGAAATAGACACATACACAAACAAGAAATTATGCAAGTGATCAATATAAATAGAACAGCTTGAATGTATGAAACATATGGCACCTTTAAGATTCTTGACAATTGAGTTTTGGAAACATTTGCAGGAGCTTTACTTGTCTTGCCTTCAGATTTTGTTTCTTGCTGCTTCGAATTTGAATCCCCTTCACCATTAATGTCAGCATCAGCATCATCATGTTCCTTTTTCTTTTCTTCTGTAGCAGATTCTTCAATATCTGTTTTTTCACTCACAATTATCTCTTCCTCCACTGTAACCCCATTTTCAGACTCCATGTCCTGCAAAATTACAAGTGATAACCATCGGCATCAACTTAAAAACATCAAAAAACTTGAAGGGTTTTCTCCCAAGAATCTTAAATCAATGGCATTGCTCAATTAGATTATGAAACTACAGAATTCAACCAAGATCTAGCTTTAAATGAGTGATCATTGTACTGAATCTAAATAACATGTTCCCTTTTCACATTCTCTACTAAAAAAACACTACAAGCTCTGATCAAATTGAATAAAAAACTTGATATGAAAATCATCTCAGAATTGAACAAAGATCCAACTAAAAATTCTACAATTAAAACTCTCTAAGCCAAAAAAAAAAAAAAAACATAAGACAACCCTGACATAAAAAATTAAACCTTAATGAACATAACCAGACAGAAATGCCATAAACTCAAAAAGAAGAGAAACAAAAATTAAGAGTAATTTTTATTACCTTTCTTACAAGAGTTTAGACTTAAGAGAACTGAAACGCAAAGAAACGAAGAAAGCACTGAATTTGAAAACAAGTAAACAATAAAAGAAAGGAACTTGAAGGATTAACAAAGAAGTGATAAAATCTGGAACTAAAAGCTAGAAATCCAAACTGGGTTGTGGTTTAAGAGGCTTAATTCATACAAAGTGGCTTACGTAGTGTTGAGAGAGAGAGAGAGAGAGAGAGACTCTGTGTGTTTTGTTTGTGTTCATTTTTTGAGTTTAAAGGACGAGTTTTTCAATGAAGTGGATAGAAAGGTTGATGAAATGGAAAGCTGAAATGACTGTATTGCCATGGATTTGGATGGCTTCTTGCTCCCAATTCAAAGATTTTAACTTGCCCTTTTCCTAAAATTACAAATCATAATGGAGGGAATAAAATCAGTTGATAATGTCCATAAAAATAAAGTCTTTGTTGTGTTTCACAACTGGTAATTTCCAAATGTTGGGTCTATTATTTGTCTAAATTTGGGACACCACATTTCATTTTGTCACTATTTTTCAATTATTTAATTTTAATACATTACTCTTTTATAAATATTATCAATAAACAAAATAATTAGATACCATTTAAAATTTTAATAATATACTTTACCATCATCCTCTTACTATAACCCAATTGATATACTAGTCTTATTTCATCTATCTTAACCGACTTTACAATGGTTGATTCCAATTAATCCACCTATTTATATATTTATTATATATTATAAATATATTTAACATAATTACAACATAATATATATTATATTTATATGAAACTAAATTGAAGGAGAAAAGATTGTATGAAATTGTGATTTCATGTCGTCCATGTCCCTTTTTAATAGGAGGATGGGAAATAAGATTTTTCCTGTATTTAAATTTTTTCAGGAGTAAAAATTTAATTTGTCATTGTCCTATTGAAAAGAGATAGGGATGACGTGGAATAATAGTTTCATAATGTGTGCACTCAATTCATTTGAATTTACTAGTTACAAATGTTAGCCAACATAACATGTACGTGTAACCTCAAGTAATTTATACAAATCCAATTATTGGCGCATCTAGAAGAATCGCAACTATTTTATTTTTCAAGAGATCCTTAAAGTTTCTTATAGTTGGGCAAAACAATATTCATTAGCTTCAAAAACAACTCATCACAAGGCGCATAGTTACTCACACATTTTGCATACAGACAGCAATTGGGGTAAACTTGAAATCTGATGGTTCGGTTAGACTTGATGATGGCTTTGCAGCTGTTGGGGGGTTTGTGTGTGGTCATAATGATGGGTAGATTATGGGTTTTTGTAGATATTTGGGTAATTGCACGGTGGTCGAGGCTGAGCTTTGGGGGATCTTAGATGGCTTAAATCTTATTTTGGATAGAAGTTTCGGAAGGATTGTTATCCAAAGTGATAGTATTGAAGCTGTTAATGTTATTCAAGAAGGTTCTTTAGGGACTTTTAATTCTGCTCTCGTCAAAAGAAACCATTTTATTCTTAAAGCTCTAAAGCAGTGGAAGATTCAGCATATTCCTCGTGAAGAAAATCTTGTCGCCAATAGCTTGGCCAAATCAGTTTGTTCTAGAAGTCTAGGTTTAAGATTGATTGAGGATCCTCCTATGTAGATTTAGTTTTTTGTAATCTTTTCTTTTCACCAAAATTTTTTTTTCGTATATAAAAAAAAACCACCCTTAAACAAAAAAAAGAAGCATTTTTTTATCAATTATAATAACAAAATAAAACCCGAACAATAAACACGATTAGTGCGACTCAAATCCAGGTAAATTATTAAACACTTATTGAATTTAATATCACAAATAAAGTGATACCAACTCGATCAAATAAATTATTAAAAACTAAGAAAATACAAATACAAATAATAATTTTAACTCGAAAACACCAGTTTAACTTATTTTTTAATCCCATCCAAAATAATAATAATAATAATATAATAAATCTCCTCTCTTTTTTCTCTTATAAAAATTAATAAAAAAAAAATCCTCCTTCTACTTTACATTTCAATAATTTCTAGTTTACTACTAACTCTATCGAAAATTACTATTTTATAAAAGAAAATACAATAAAATCAATAATTTATATGTTTTAAAAAAATTCATGCAATAGATAAATATATAATTTTTCTATAATTATTTTTCCCTAGATGTAACATAAGATTACTTATACTTAAGTCTAGGTCTGGATTGATGTCATCATTTATCTGTATATTAAAAAGAATTAAATAAAGAAAATTAACTATTAAAAAAATTACACACTAAATGATTCTTTTTCTGTTATCACCACAAACAATAATCATTAAGTTAAAAACTATTTATAATTTTAAAATTTAATTTATCATAATTATTTTTCATCGTCAGAATGAAGGACACAAATTCTGGAATATATTAAATGTGTAAGATTTATAAAATGTAAATAGAAGTGGTCAAAAAAGGAGCTCCATAAATGAAGGTCTGAAATCAGATTGGAAGTATTGGGTTAGAAAATGACAAGTCAAGTTTTATTGTGAGAAAAGGGTGTTGGAGATGTGGGAAGGTTCAGTCAACAATCTAACATGTCTTAATGCCAATGTGCATGGCATGGTGCTAATCAATGAATGTCCGGTCTTTAGTTTTGGACAATTTTTTTGCCCCCATTCAATAATCATATCATTTTTATTCGCTATTTGGTATTTGAATTTCTTATATCGCGATTTAAGGAGAATTTAAAAAACTATTTAGGAGTGAGCAGACTGAATTATAAAATTTTGACAGATCCAAATATAATTTTATCATGTATTACTTTATACTTTCATTTTTTTTTTGAAAGGACTAATTAATTTTTTTTACTTTCAGGGTCAAAGTATAACTTTACCACTTATAAATTTATAATTTAATGATTTTAAGGGGATAAAATGTAATTTTCTATTTTTGAGGGTCCTACCCCTCTTTGTGTTTGCCCCTGTTAAGGTCTAAACTTTTTTTGTTCAAGTTAGTCCTTAAAATTTGCAATTGCTCCCATATTGAGACCTGAACTAGACAATTGTTCTCATATTGGGGCTTGAATTTTTTTTGTCCAAGTTAGTCATTGAACTCGGCAATTATTTTCACATTGGAGCTTGAAATTTAGGGTTTTCAAAGAAATACCAAAGACTAACTTGGATAAAAAAAAAGTTTAGGCTCCACTGTGGTAATAATTGTCAAGTTTAGGGACTAACTTGGACATAAAAAGTTTAAACCTCAATACGGAAACAATTGCAATGTTCAAGGACTAACTTGGACAAAAAAAGTTCAGACCCCAAAAAATGAGTAAACCTTTTATCTAAGTAAAGAGCGTTGATATTCAAGTGGATAAAAAAAATCAATATTTTTTACTTTATAAAAAAAGTTAAAATATATTGTTAGGTCTTTGTATTTTGACAAAATTTGGGATCTAATCTTTATATATAAAAAGTTAAAATTGAATTCATCTTACTCTTTCGATTTAAACCCCCCAATTCAATCGTTAATGTAGTTAATATTTTCGATTAACTTAGCATGTTGATAAAACTGTCTTTATATGACTTAATATATAATTACAAAAAATAAATATCCAAATTAACAAAATTTGACGGAAAACACTATTTGTATTTATGATTAGAATAGGATTTCTAATTTTTAAAGTATAAGGACTAAATCATAAGTTTTGTAAGAGGTATAGGGAATAGAGAAAGAAAAATGAAAATGTAGAGAAATTTGAAATAAAATGAAATTGAAACAATGTTGAAAAATGAAGGTAATGGGTTGAGCAAGATTTAAGCCTAATGACCTAACTCACCAACCACAACTTGAAATGTTAGAATCCTATCTTAATCTTTATTAATTAAGTGGGTATTGATATCATTTTAACACCTAAATTTGTCCTTAATTACTGCCTTAAGCAAAGGCATTTTAGTCCAAATAGAAACAAAAATTCATTGCTTAAATTGGATTTAAGGCCCAAAAATGTCATTTCACTACCAACCCAATAATTGAAAATAAATAAATAAACACAATGCACTGTTGAACAACATGGAGAGTTCCCAATACAATTACAAAACACCCCTCCCCCCTTCAACTTCACAGAATCCAATTGAATAATAATATTTTATTTTATTTTATTTTATTTTAATTATCATTGAATATAATCATATGAAACTATTTATTTTTATAATTAAAATTATTATTTAATTTAATTTAATTTAATTTTATAATGATATTGTTTGATATAATTTGAAATGGAGGAATGGTGGGAGAGGTGTACAACTAAAAGTAAAAGAGAGGGGGGGGGGTCCGGGACACCTAGGTAACAGCCGGGGTATGACCCACAATAATCTGAAAGATGACGTGGCAAGACCGAGGAACATGATTGGTCTCACGTTGATGCACCTAAGGTAACAGCTGTCACAGAACGTGCATGGTAAGATGAAGATTTGTTTGTTTGTTTGGAGAGACAGACAGCTTCTTTAAATCTTTTTTTTTAAGGTAAAGGATTAATCTTAGCCGTAGGATTAAATGATGGTGGTCGCTCCCAAATCTCAATCATAGCCTCTGCCATTAATAAAGTTTTCATTTTTGATTTTTTGTTTTAAAAATTTACAAACATATTCAAATTAGTAATAAATATAATTGAATTAAAAATTAAAATCTAAATAAAATTTTAAAAATAAAAATTTTAACATGTGCATTTCAACCAAAAACTCAATTTTAAATTTTTTAAATCTATTTTTTTTTTAAAATGTGTAGGATTTTGCAGGTGGTGAGTTGCAGTCGGGGCTGAAAGAGGGGGAGTTGGCCTTCAAATGTTGGTTTTTCACGCGTGTATACCACGCGCTATATGTGTGTTTGCAATTCGCATGTGAAGGTTTTGTCTGTGTCTCTGGATTGGAAAATTACTTAAAATTTTGTTTTGATCATCTTTTTGAGAATCCAATGCAATTTTTCGACAAGGAAATTTTTTTTTATTGTCTATATATTATTTATTAAAATAAATAACATGACCTTAAATTATTTATTACAATATTATTTTTTGAATAATAGTTTATATTTTTTGAATATCTTTAAAATTTGAAATAATAAATATTTTATATCTTATCAAATCGATGTCTCACTTATCATTTCGAGATCCCTAATTCCCACCATAATTTGAGGCTAAAATTACATCAAGATTACTACATTGCCATGAATGATAACAATTTGATATTAAATTTATGAAAAAATTATTCATTTCTTATTATTTTGATAAATAAATCTAAACACTTATTATTTAAGTATATAATTGATTTCATCCATTGGATATTAATTCTATCGAGAAAAATTTATTAGTTTTCTTTTAGTTTCAATTGAGTTAGAAAATTATTAAAAAAATTAATTTTTATAAATAATAAATATTACAATGAGGTTGTTTTTACCTTTTTATATTTTGTTATAAAAATTAAAAAAAAACATAATTAATGGAATTTAATCCTAAAACATCATAATTTTTAATATCTCAATTTTACCATTTGAACTAAATTTTTATTTTTCAATAGTTTACGATTCAATGCAAGTTTTTGTGTTAAACATAATTCGTCAATAGTTATATTAAGCGAGTGGAGTGATGGAATTAACATGTATAAATTGGATTGCAATTTATGTAATTGAGTTCCAACTTTACATCCATTAATTAAAATGTTAGTAGTCTAGATGTTGTACATTAAAGATCTAAGATTGAACTCCTAATTATATTCCATTATAAAAGTTAGCCAGCAACACTTTGTCAATTTGATCTTGTCATATGTGTGTAACCCTCATAAGACACTTATGATCCCTTTAGAATTTATTTATTTACCAACTTTGCTTGTTGTTCTTCTTCTTCTTAAAGTTCACTTATATATACTATGAAGTAAATGATCATTCACTCACTAAATGATTTAAGATATTATGACAATACCCTTAGCCAAGTTCCATTTACATTAATCATATAATGCCTTTAAGAGGATATCATTAGCTCTTGATAAGAGTTATGATTTCGTATCTATAAATAAATTTACACCATGCATAAGTTGCATATTCAACGTACAAACATAATTACTATTTTGAGGACGTTTTGGTTCATAATACATCAAATATACAAGTTATTTATATGTAATCACATACATACTTAAGATAAAGGTTAGACACGCAATAAACATCACAATTGAATTGATTTACAAATGGGTTCAAGATCATTCAATTTGGATCTAGTCCAATATATTATCAATCTAGGCTAATGAATTTATGTCTCTACTTAAAAGTTGCCCCTACTTGGATAACAAGAACAAACTATCTCCCGTGGGGGCTTTAGACAATATAATAGCTCTTATATGAGTTTTTTGCTCATTGTAATTCCATAAACTACAGGAATGTTTAGATTACCAACCATGGAAAGTTGTCTACGGGGGCTTTAGACAATATAATAGCTCTCATATGAGTTTCTTGCTCATTGTAATTCCATGAACTATAGGAATGTTTAGATTACCAACCATGGAAAGTTGTCTTTTACATACAAACTCTTTTGTTATAACACTTTCTTATAGTTAAACATAGATAATCAGTGAATCGGTTTGTTTATACCATTTACTTTACATGCAAGTTACCGGGAACATACTAGCACAAAGATTATTAAATAGCATGCATATATTCTTGTGAATAATCACTTTAAATGTTCAAAGTAATTTACATAGAATATAATGAAATTACAACACTTAGGGCACAACAGTCTAACATTTTCTATATGCAATTATGTCTTCATTTATTTTGTATAACTTATAGGATACTTTTTTTTAAAGTCACAATAGCCATTATAAGTACTAAATTGAATTAATAACTCAATTCAAATTAATTAACTAATTAATTATAATAAATATAAGCAAATTCACATATTTACATAAAATGTGACTTGAATCTAACAACTCAAAATTATAAAGTTGTCAAGCTGAACATTAAGCTATGACCTCATTAACTTTTACATTTTTGTTATATGTATTTTCTTTTTTAGCTTATTTTTTCATTTGATTATTTTGTAACGCGATGTATCTTTTAAATAATTTTTTTTTTCAAAGAGATATTTTCTTAGTATATTATTTTCTCATACTTAAAAGCAAAATCCCATTTATATATTTTTAAAAGAAAAACCCTTTCATAAAGGAAATGCAAATTTTGGTTATTTCCATAATTCCAGAGAAACTAGATCCCAAGAAAAAAGAAAAAATGATCCAAATTAATGGATGCTGATAGGCTACTTATAATCAACCGAATCATTTATAATCCCTAATTATTAGGAGATTATTAGCAGTGTTTTATATTGAGAAGGAATCAAGACATACATGGTTCTCCACTCCTTTATTTCAATTAATAGCTCATAATAATTTGCGTGTTTCATTATTATGTTAATAAATCGAAAGTGACTTCACACTAACCTGCCATAAATACAACAGTTTAATTTGACAAAGACATGATTAAATTTCACTCTACATCATTACATTTTAATATTTTGAGTTTTTTTTTTTTTTTTTTTTCGTATGAGTGTAGCATTATGATTTTAATATTTTTTATACAATATTTAGAATTATTTATAGCCCATTCTTGACCCTTAAATAAGTAGATAATACGCTTTAGCGCACTCGAACGTATATCTTTTTATACTGACAATAATATCAATGCCAACTTAGTTAAAACTCAACCAATTATTTTGAGTTATTAAATTTTAACTTATTCTAAATGTTAATTTGTACATTAAATCTAATCACACTAACATGCAAGGCCTAAATAACAAAGACAAAGACAATAACATGACAATTGAATTGCATTTGTATACTTTAAAAAATTGAAAACTTAATCTCTCTGTCTAATTTGTCAAATTTTGATGTTTGTACTTAAAAAGAGAATTAAGGGGATGCAGACCCTTCGAATTTTCAAAATTATATTTTAGATCTTTTAATTTTTTTAAATTTAATTTATCTCCTTAATATAAATATATAAAAATACAGTAAATTATAGTTTGCCCCCAAAGTTGTTTTAGTTTTTAATTTCTTTTGCCCCCTTTAAAGTTTATTTAAAATTTGATTTCATTTTATAAAAGTAATTTTGTAGTTAAAATCTCATTAATTTTATTAATTTCTGTGAAGTGTGCTTCGTATTTCAGACGAAACAAAGTTGACATCATGACGAGTGTAGGTATCCAAATTTACCCGGGCCCATTAATACCCAACCTACCCTAGCCCAAACCACCAGCAGAAAAAACAAGGAAGCAGCAAACCCTAGGTGCCTCCACTTGCACCGCCTCTGCTCCACCTGCTCTGCCATCAACTACCAGCCTGCAGAAAAGAGAAGAGCAAACACGCATCAAACAGTAGGAAAATAAGAAAATAACATGTAGAAATTGGCTATAAAGGCCAGATTAAATGTATTTTAAGAAAGAGGAAAAACCGATTGTATTTTGGGAGGCTTCTTCTTGTTGTTTTTTTTTTTTTGACAACCATTTTCATCAATACAAAAACAGATTCAAACACGAAATACCAACTCTAGCAATTGAAAGCAAAAAACAACAAAGCAATTAGAGTAGTTCAAAATCGGGCTAAGGTCTTCTTTTTTTTCTTTTCTTTTTTATTTTTTTTTCATTTTCGATTCTATCTCTTCCTATAAATATATTAAAATATATCAAAATATATTTTAAAAAATAAAAATAATTTTTTTAAAAAAATGGACCTTTTTTTATTTTTCGGCCACCGTGAATATTATTAATATTCTATGTGAATACTATGTGAATATTTTAACATTATATTATATATACATTCTTATATATACATATCTTTTTGTTAGAATTAAGTGACCCAAATTCTTATAGAATATGATGGAAAATAAAATAAAAGTAAAATCCATATAGAACTAGATTTCTTTTATTTTATTTTAGAATAAGGTTTTTTAAACCTTATTAAACTTCATCTATTTTATATTGATTAGGATAGGGTGTTTCAATCCTACTAGAATATGGCTTTACAAGCCTATAAATAGACATAGTCTATTTCTCTTGTATTGATACAAATTTTTCGACATAGTGAATTTTCTTCTCTCTCTGCCCCGTGGTTTTTTTTTTCGAAAGGGTTTCCACGTAAAATTTGTGTGTTCTTTATTTTATTTATTTTTATTCTATTTTTTTCACAAATTGGTATCGAGCTTAGGGTTATTCATCTCGATCACGGTAATGGCGTCTTTGAAATATGAAATTCATTTGTTGGATCGCAACACTAGATTTGCGTTGTGGCAAATTAAGATGCAAGCAGTTCTTGCGATGATGGATCTGGAGGATGCCCCTGCTAGGATAGATAAGATGCCTTCGACATTAACAGATGAAGAGAAAAAGCGTAAGGATCGAAAGGCATTAACACAATTACATCCGCATTTGTCCAACGAAATTTTGCAAGATGTGATGAAAGAGAAAAGCTGCGCATTGCATTATGGAAGAGGCTAGAACAAATATGTATGTCGAAAACTCTAACAAGCAAGTTGCATATGAAGCGGCGTCTTTATGCTCATCGTTTGGAGGAAGGTGCGTGCGTACCACGAACACTTAATGGTGTTTAAAGAAATTCTCTCAAACTTGGAAGCCATGGAGGTTCAGTATGATAAGGAAGATCTAGGGTTGATTCTACTTTGTTCGTTGCTCCGTCTTATTCAACCTTTAGAGACACGATTTTATATAGCCGTGAGTCTCTAATGATTGATGAGGTTTATGATTCTTTAACCTCGTATGATAAGATGAAGCATCTTGTGGTTAAACGACTCTCGGGGAGAGGTCTCATTGTTCGTGGGAGACAAGATCGGAATGCGATGATGATCGTGGTAGACACGAGAACGGAATCCTCGTGGTAAATCTAAGGGTAGATCGAAGTCTTCAAACAGAGGTAAAACTTGTAACTCTCGCAAGAAGAAAGGGCACATTAAATCGAGTGCTATAAGCTACAAAATAAGATTAAAAGGGAGGCTGCGAATCAAAAGGAAAACAACCGAAAATTCCGGTGAAGTCGATGTTGTAGAAGACTACGGCGATGGTGAACTTCTAGTCGCTTCACAATGATTCTAAAGTAAGCGAGGAGTGGATACTTGATTCAGCTGCACATTCCATATGAGTCCCAATCGGGATTGGTTTACAACTTACGAAACGATTAATCGAAGGTGTTGTTTTGATGGGAAATAATACTTACGTGTAAAATCGCGGTGTTGGAACAATTAAAGTTAAGATGTTTGATGGAGTTGTCGAACACTTAGTGACGCACGGCATGTTCGGAATTGAAAAGAAATTTAATTTCGTTGAGTACTCTTGATTCAAAAAGTGCAGATATATACTGGTGAAAAGTGGGGTTTTAAGATTTCCAAAGGGTCCCTTGTTGTGATGAAAGGACAGAGAAAGATTGCCAAGTTATATGTTTTGCGGGGTTTCATCATTCTTGGTGATGCAACTATCGCTTCCTCGTCCTTGTCGATGATGATATTACTAAACTTTGGCATATGCGCCTAGGGCATATAAGTGAGAATGGCATGGCGAGAATTGAGCAAAAGAGGACTTCTTAATGGGCAAGGAATTTGCAAACCGAATTTCTGTGAGCACCGTGTGTTTTGGAAAACAAAAGAGAGTTCGATTCACTAGAGGAATCCATAACACGAAGGAACATTGGAGTATATTCATTCGACTGTGGGGCCATCTAGAGTGCCTTCAGAGGTGGAGCTAATTATATGCTAACCTTTATTGATGATTTTTCCGAGAAAAGTTTGGGCGTTCTTCTGAAGCGAGAAAAAGTGATGTGTTTTCCGCATTTAAGTCTTGGAAAATTATGATTGAAAAGCAGACGGAAAAAGCAGATAAAATACCTCCGCATGGACAATGGCTTAGAGTTACGTTCGATGAGTTTAATAGATTGTGCAAGTCGAAGGAATCATAAGACACCGACGATTCGTCATACTCCACAACAAAGCGGCGTTGCGTAAGCGAATGAACGAACGATCATGGAGAAGGTTCGATGTATGTTGTCAAATGCCAACTTACGAAGTCATTTTGGGGCGAAGGTTTCATCGCATGTTTTTTGATCAACCGATCTCCATCCGTTGCCATTGAGAAAAAGACTCCACAAGAGGTATGGTCCGTAATCCGCTAATTATTCGATTTAAAGATCTTTGGGTGTCCTGCATATGCTCATGTTGATAATGGAAAATTGGAACCGAGATCCATTAAATGTGTTTTTCTTGGTTATAAAGCTGGTGTAAAAGGGTATAAGTTATGGTGTCCTGAAAATAGAAAAGTTGTGATTAGTAGAGATGTTGTTTTTGATGAAAAGCGCTATGCTACCTAACTTATCTCTTAAAGACTCTTCCAATAAAGAAAATCAAAAACAAGTAGAGCATCAGATTAATACTGAGTCAACTCCTCAAGCCGATTACAAAAATTGAGAATAGAGTTGCTTCTTCACCACAATACTCTATCGCCAAAAACAGAACTAGAAGAGAAATTAAACCTCCAAAGAAATATATCTTTGAGGTGATCTAGTTGCTTATGCTTTGAATGTGGTGAAGATATAGATGCGAATCAAGAGCCATCTAATTATTCTCGAGGCGATTACTGTGAAGGCTCGAGAAAAGTGGATGTTTGCTATGCAAGAAGAGATGGAATCACTCCACAAAAGCAGAACATGGGACCTTGTGAAACTTTCTAAAGGTAAAAAGGTCATTCGTTGTAAATGGGTATTTAAAAAGAAAGAAGGGACTCCAGGAGTTGAAGAACCCGAGATATAAAGCAAGGCTTGTTGCAAAGGGTTACTGATCAAATTCCAGGAGTGGACTTCATGAGATGTGTTCTCCCGGTTGTTAAGCATAGTTCGATTCGAGCTTTGCTTGGTATTGTGGCCATGCATGATTTGGAGCTTGAGCGATTAGATGTAAAAAGCGCATTTTTGCATGGAGAGCTTGATGAGGATATTTACATGCAACAACGGAAGGTTTCTGATTTTGAAAAAGAGAACTATGTTTGCTTGCTGAAAAAGTCCCTTTACGGTTTGAAACTTGATCACCAAGACGAGTGGTACAAGAGGTTTGATTCCTTTATGACTTCTCATGATTTCAAAAGAAGTAGTTTTGTGATTGTGTTTACTTTAAGAAAAATAGTGATGGTTCTTTTGTGTATCTACTTCTTTATGTTGATGACATGTTGATAGCGACAAAAGATAAAGAAGAGATAAGAAAGGTCAAAGTCCAACTAAGTAAAGAATTTGAGATGAAAGATTTAGGACCAGCAAAGAAGATACTTGGTATGGAGATTCTCAGAGATAGAAAATCAAGTAAATTGTACCTAAGTCGGAAAGGGTACATTGAGAAAGTTCTTTGTTGAGTTCAATATGCAGAGTGCTAAGCTCTGTTAGTACTCCTTTAGCAAACCATTTCAGGACTTTCATCGATTTTGTCTCCACAATCGGATGATGAGATTGAGTACATGTCACATGTTCCATACTCTAGTGCGATGGGATCTCTCATGTATGCTATGGTTTGTTCACGTCAGATTTATCATATGCGATCAAGTGTAGTTAGCGAGATACATGGCAAATCCGGTAAAGAACATTGGAAAGCGATTGATGGATTTTAAGATACTTACGAGGCACTACCGATGTTTGCTTACAGTTTGGAAGAACTAAAGATGGAGTCATAGGGTATGTTGATGCTGATTTTCTTTGGAGACCTTGATAGAAGAAGATCTCTCGAGTTACGTCTTTACAATCGGAGGTTGTGCAATTAGTTGGAAAGCCATTTTGCAAACTACGATCGCTTTGTCTACCATCAAGCCGAGTACATGGCGACATCGAGGCTTGCAAAGAAGCTATTTGGTTGAAGGGACTATTTAGTGAACTCAATGAAGGCCTTCAAATCAGCCACGATATTTTGTGATGACAGAGTGCTATATTTCTTACAAAAGATCAAATGTTTCATGAGAGAACAAAACACATTGATGTTAGGTATCATTTTGTTCGTGATATTATTGCTCGTGGTGATATTGTTGTGAGCAAAATTAGTACTCATGAAAATCCTGCAGATATGATGACTAAGTCACTTCCTAAAACCAAGTTTGAGCATTGCTTAGACTTGGTTGGTGTTCATTGTTGAGTTAAACCCCTAAGGGGTTTTATGGAAGAGGTGGAGAACTTGTTTATTGAAAGTTCGCAATGAAGAACTTGTTCATTGAGAATTTGTGTCAAGGTGGAGATTGTTAGAATTAAGTGACCCAAATTCTTATAGAATATGATGGAAAATAAAATAAAAGTAAAATCCATATAGAACTAGATTTCTTTTATTTTATTTTAGAATAAGGTTTTTTAAACCTTATTAAACTTCATCTATTTTATATTGATTAGGATAGGGTGTTTCAATCCTACTAGAATATGGCTTTACAAGCCTATAAATAGACATAGTCTATTCCTCTTGTATTGATACAATTTTTTCGACATAGTGAATTTTCTTCTCCTCCGCCGTGGTGGTTTTTTTCCCGAAAGGGTTTCCACGTAAAATTTGTGTGTTCTTTATTTTATTTATTTTTATTCTATTTTTTTTTCACACTTTTGATATTGTATTTTTATTGTTATGCATGTACCTTAATACTATATCATTTATATATTTTTGTTTTTATTTCTCATATTATTTTACGTTTATATTTTTTAATTATATCATGTATATACTACTACTATATATCTATTTATGTAGTTATTAATAATTGTTTTTAATATTATGATTATTTCTAATATGTATGTATTATGTATTTACCTCTAATACTATATATTGTATATTCATACTATTATCATTATTACCACCACTATTATTTTTATTATTATATTATTGTCATTTTTATCGTATTATTATTATTTATCCTTTATATATTATTATTGTTATTAACATACATTATTATTATTACCAATTTACTATTAATTTCGCTTTTATTATTATTACTATATTATCATTGCTATTATTATTTTCCATTATTAATACTAATATTAATTTTCTTATTATTATTATTAGTATCATAGGTATTATATTATTATTATTATTATTATTATTATTATTATTATTATTATTATTATTATTATCGTCCTTTATATTAGCCTTTTATCACTATTTTTATCAATATTATTAATGCTATCGTTTTCATTATCATTGCCATTTTTATTTTGTCATGTTTTATATTTATTCATTTATTTACTTATGTATTCGTTTATTTCATTTCCCTTACGCATTTGTTTTATGTTACTAACCTTGCCCCGAAGAAAACAATTTTTTCATAAAAAGCGATACTCCGTGTTTAGAATTTTGAGAAAATCGTGCCCTAACTTGCTGGGTTTCGATTCTTCTCATTTTACCAAAATAACGGAATATTCTTTTAAATCACAATACTAGTTTTAAAAAAATGCTTATTTTCGGAGATACGAGGTGTGGTGCCCTAACTTACCGGGTATGACATTTTGTTACCTCGAAATAAGATTTTTCGCAAATAAAGGCAATATTCGGTGTTCGGGAATTCGAGGAAACGTGCCCTAACTTACTGGGTTTTGATTTTCCTCATTCACCCTCACTAACCAAATATCCTTTTTAAAAGGAGTTAAAATACATTAATTTTAAATAAAAGGCAAGCTCAGTCTCAAAGTTCGAGGTGTCGTGTCCTAACTTACTGGACATGATATTTTATTACTTCGAGATGAGAGAGTTCTTAACATCTGTTTTAATTTATTTAATCATTTTTAGCGTTAATACAAAGAGGGATCGTATTCTAAATTCTTTCAAGTTTTCAAATTTTTGGCACTAAGACACTAATTAATCAACTAGGTACCAATTTTGGGCGTATCGAGGGTGCTAATCCTTCCTCGTGCGTGACCGACTTCGAACTTCGTTTTTCGATTTTTCGTAGACCAAAAATTATCGTTTTAGTAAATCTTAACTTTTATTAAAATGATTAATTTAAGGTGATCCGATCACACCTCATCAAAAAAAGAATTGGTGGCGACTCCTCTATTCGTTTTCATTTTCAAAATCTAAGTCGATTCCCATTTTTCCAAAAAAATGGTTTCGACAACGAGGATGAGTCATCATCCGAACAATACAATTACAATGTCCCGACAAGAAGTAACGCCATGTTGCGATTGTAACAGCTTAATTTTCAATGGTGTCGAAAATAGTGATTCAAGATCACTAAATCCGACTAGTGAGTTCGAAAATTTAGTAAATTAATATTTATAAGTCATGTGTGAATTTAAAAGTATTCTTGAATTAGAGAATGTTGTGATTTAAAAGAAATTATTAGGTAAACTAGGTTAAAAATGACGTATCGAGACCTCGAATTCATAAACCGAGCCATAAATATTTTTCAAAATATTTATGGAGTATTATTGAGTTATTTTTAAAGTTTCGTTAGGAAATTTTATCGTTTTGATAGTTAATTAATTAAAAAGGACTAAATTGTAAAAGTTGCAAAACTTGTTAAAGTAATTAAATAGCTTAAATGTCTAATAAGGAAGGATTTAAAAGGCAATTAGACCCAAATTAAATGGGCTGGATGTTATAGGCAAGGAAATAAGCAAGAACATAATGTAAAATAAGGGTAAAATTTGGAAATTTTACAAATTAATTAAATAAAACAAAGACTAAATTGAAAACTCTAGAGATCTCTTCACTTTTCTTCAGCGAAAACACCATAGGAGGTCTAAAAGAAGCTGGTTTTACATATTTTTTTCACCATATCAAGAATCAGAAGATAAACGTGGAAAAGAAAAAATTACTGATTAGTCCCTAAATCCCTACAACTTCTACGAATTGGCCCAGGTAAGTTCATATGGTTAAAATTTTATGGTTATTTGTTAATTTAGAAATGATATAATGCATAATTTCATGTGTTTGTCATTGAATTATGACTATTGAAAGAATATGAAAAGTGATTTGAATGTTCAAATTGAGTAGAACGCTAGATTGAGTACGATCATTTAGTGACAAATGAAGTGATAAGTGATAAAAATCATGGTATAACCATAGTAAAGTGTGGAATGTAAGATCATAGCTGAGCTATGGCATTTCAGTGAAAAGTCCATAATTGAATTATGGCACAGTGTACGCAAGACCATGGTTGAACCATGGCAGTAAGTGTACATGTATAAGACCATAACTAGGTTATGGCATCATGAGTGAAAGAATATGGCAGGGTCATGACAATATTAGTGAAAGACCATAATTGGACTATGGTATTGAGCAAACGATGTACTCAAATTCGTAAGACGTTCTATAATTTGACAAGTGTTGGTAAATGTTATATGAATGAAAGTGAAAGAATTTAATCAGTTGTGATATTGAGCTCAATAAAATAAATTCAATGTTTGAGATTGTGATTGATAGGGAATATTATTGAAATGCTCTGTTTAATGTTTTGTTATTTTGTTATTACCTATTCGGTAAGATTTATTTAAAAGCCTATGAACTTACTAAGCTTTCATAAGCTTAATTCTGTATGTTTAATGTTATGTGTAGATGGATGTGAATTCGGTGGATCGGATAAACACATCAGGGCACACTATCCAGATCATCATCGGTAGATTTTTGTATTACGACTTATGGTTTATATGACATGTATATGATTTAATGGTAAAAGTTTAAACTTAAACTAAGAGTGTGAATGATGTATATGTAAAAATATGAATGCATGTTAGTATGTTTATACTTAATAGTTTATTATGGTAGAATAATGAATGAAATTATGTTGGTAAGTTTGGATAAACAAGTTTTATGATGGCTTATTTTAAGGAAAATAAGTATGTTAATTTGTATTGGTTGTTGGATTGGAATATACTGGTATATGAAAGTGTTTTGTGCAGGTTAAATGCATAAAGGGTGAGAAAAGTGGCCTTAAAATGACCTATTTTCGTCTACACGGGTAAACACACGGGCATGTGTCTTGACCGTGTCTGACACACGGTCTGGCAAATGGGCATGTGATTTGGCCGTGTGTCCCCTGCATCTTTAATTTAAGAAACAGAATGCTCAGGATTGGGCACACGGGCAGAGACACTGGCGCGTGTCTCAGCCGTGTATGCCACACGGCCTAGAACACGGGCGTGTGTGTCTTGGCCATGTAAAAACTACACATTCATGTTTTGCAAGTCAAAAAGTTACATGGGTTAGGAACACGACCGTGTGACCTGTGTCACTTGGCAGTGTGAACCACATGGCCTACCCACACGGGAGTGTGACCCTTGTATATGAGAAAATTTTTAAATTTCTTGTAAAATTTCCTATGTTCCTGATTTAGTCCCAACTTGATTTTAATATTTATATTGGGCCTCGAGGGACCATTTAAGGGACATTATGAATGATTTTGAAAAATGATTAGTAATTGATCTGAATTATCTGTAATTGTTCTGAAATTTTTTGTAATGTTCCGTAACCTTATTCCGGCGAGAGATATGGGTTAGGGATGTTATAGCGATGATGTGAAGATAGACATCCCGATGAGCCGATAGTGACGTGACGACGTGACGACGTGTTCCCCACTCAATCGGGTTTCTTCTCCAAATTAAACTCCGTTATATTTTCTCAATCTAACTCTGGTTATTCCAGGGATGTTTTAATAATATTTCTATACAAAATTTAGCCTATAAATAGGCCTCTTAGCAACCCTAGATAGTTGAGAATAACAACAACAAAATTAAGAGAGTCTGTGGGAATTTTGGGGAATCTTTGTATTTTGGGTTCAAGGTTTATTTGTTTTTTCATCTTGTACTCCCCATTTTTAGGTTTTTTTCGTTTAAGTGAAGTTTTCTTTACTCGTGGTTTTTATCCTCTTTAGAGGAGTTTTTCCACGTAAATATTTGTGTCCAATTTTCTCGATTTTCATTCGTATTGCATAATTCGGGTTTGACCTAAAAAATTGGTATCATAGTGCCTTACTAATAATGTATTGTAGGAGGTACTTTCGGAGAAGACGACAACAACACTATGGAGAAAATTGGAAGCCCTGTATATGAAAAAGTCATTCAAAAATTACTTTGTATTAAAACAACGATTATATACGTTCCGCATGAGAGAAGGTGTATCTATTAAGGTTCACATCAATGAATTTGTAACACACCTAAATGACCTGAAAAATGTTAAAGCCAACATAGGCAACGAAGATCATGTTATGTTATTACTTTGTTCTTTGCCCTATTTAGACAAAACTTTCAGGGAAACCTTAATTTACAGTAGAGAGAGACTCTCATTTAAAGATGTGAAGGGAAATCTTTTAAGTAAGGATAAACTAAACAATGAGTTGGGCTCAAAGAACAAGTCAGATGAGGAAGCCTTGATTTTGGTTGTTAGAGGAAGACAACAATCTAAGGATTCGAGTCAGAGAAGATCAATGGTAATATTTAAATTAAGGAATCGCGACAAGAAATGTGGCTATTGTAAAAAGAAGAACCACATCAAAATAAAATGTTATAAACTTCGGAATAAAATTAAGAGGGCTGTTGAAAATGACAAGAAAGATAAGTAAAAAGCTAATGTAGACGATGCTAGTGTAGCCAATGACAGAGGTGATGATTTTTTTTTTTGGTGTCAACGACAGAAAGGTCTAAGTTTATATTCTTGTGGATTTTGGATTCGGGGTGTTCCTACCATATGTGTCCCAACAGATACTGGTCCTCCACATACAACTTAATTGAACGTGGAGTTGTGCTTATAGGAAATAACTCACCCTGTAAGATAACTGGCAATGGTACCATTCAGAATAGGATGCGTGATGAAATAGTTAGAAGGTTATTAGATGTCAGGCATGTGCCCTATTTAAATAAGAATCTCGTCTCTTTGGTTATTCTAGATTCGAGTGGGTGCAAAATCGTCATTGAGTCAAACAGACTAAAAGTATTTCATGGAGCTTTAGTGTTGATGAGAGAGCAAAAAGTTGGCAGCCTAAACATTCTACAAGGTACAACAGTGTTCGGTTCGGTAGTAATTATGAAAGAAAGGATGAAATCGTCACCACGTCCTGATGAGGACTTCCCTAACATCGCGTGTAACAACCCAATTTTGGGGGTAGTCAGAATAGTGGTCTTGGGATCAAAAATCTGAGGTCAAAGAAATTATTTTATTATTATTTTGGAGTCATAGCATGTTTATAATAGTACATGAAAAATTTGGTGAGTTAATTTTGACGTTTGTGAGCCCAATTGCAAAAAAAAGGACTAAATCGCATAAAGTGCAAAAATCCTAAATTGATAGTTAAAGGTGTCAAATAGATAGGGAACCAAAATTGAGGGTCTTTAAATGGCAATTAGACCTTATTGAGATTGCTTGGCCGGCCATAGGAGACAAAAGTGGTCAAATTTTCAAAATTTGGTAGGTTAGGTGACTTATTTTGACTAAAATAGAAATAAATAAAAGAAGGATGATATCACCCCTTTCTCATCTCTTTTCTCCACCAAAAATTAGCCATTAAAGGGGGTTTGAGAGCTTAAAATTTTTAGCAACTTGAAGCACTCACAAGTAAGTGATTTCCATACCCTTTGTTGATCATTTTTGTATTTTTGAGACCCTTGAAGCATGAGCTTTCAAATGAGAGGACTATCTTGCAAGATGGTTGAAAGTCTAGGGTTTTTTTATGAGAGCATTTAGGGTGTTTTCTGAAATTTTATGGAAGAAAATGAGTCTTAGTTGTGTATTAGATAACTTTTGTGAAAGGTGTTACCATGAAAACACCTAAAGGAACTATTTTGCACAAGTTATAAAATAATTGATAAATGTGTGAAATAGAGAGAATTTGGGGTTGCTATAAGAGTAAAAAGAGTTCAGCTAAGCTTAAGATGCAAAGAAATTCGATAAAAATTAATTTTCAAGCGTAAGGGTAAAATGGTCATTTTGTCAAAGTCTAGGGGCAAAATGGTTATTTTACCAAAAATGTGAATTTTTAATTGCTTAATTTTATTTAGTGATTAAATGAGTGCATTTTGCTATTTTAGATCAAGAATTGCCAAATCCAAACCTAGACCGGAGGAAAACTAAGCAAATTGACTAAACCGACTAGTCGCCACATTTTGTAATCCGAGGTAAGTTGTATGTAAATAATACAAATACATTATTAATGTATGTGCTGAATTGTATTTGTATTAATATAGCATGAATTGCTTGATTGTGGAATTGAGATGCTATGAGGATAATAGAGATAGTAGAGTTCCTGTGTGAACTTAGGAAATAAATCGGATATTCATGTCATGACATATGGGTTATCGTTGGCTAGTGTAAGACATGTCTGGGACATACATCGACCACATTATGAGAGCCAGTGTAAGACCATGTCTAGGACATGGCATCGGCATTAAGACGTAAGCTAGTGTAAGACATGTCTGGGACATGCATCAGCCTCGATACGTAAGCTAGTGTAAGACATGTCTGGGACATGCATCGACTACGAAATGATAGTCAGTGTAAGATCATGTCTGGGACATGGCATCGACTTAAGATGTGAGCTAGTGTAAGACTATGTCTAGGACATAACACGGCACTTTACCCACGTTTGAGGCTTAATGAATATCCGGTAGTGTTCCAAATGGTTCAACATTGAACGTTATGTTCTTAAGCTAATGAGGAAAGTATAACCGTGTTGTGAGTGGTACAGGTACCTAATTGGTACGTATGAGATATGAGCTCATCGTACAATATGTGACTAGTATGGATGGTAATGAGTAAGTTATGCTTATGCCTACCTTGGTATTATGAGCATGTGGATCATTGATAAATTGTTGTTATATACTTACATATATGCAACTTATTAAGCTCTCATGCTCACTCCCTTTCCTTTCTATTTCCTATAGTGCCGCCTAACTAGCTCAAGGATCACCAGAAGTCAGAGATATTGATCACACTATCGACCGAAGCTTTCAGTATAGTTGGATTTATATTTTTGAATATGGCATGTATAGGACTTAGACTTTATTATTTTGTGCCTTTGAGAATTGGCCAAATGCGTTGGCTTGGGTTGGAAACCCTTCAAATTGTATTAAGCTTTGAATGGTGGCTAACATTCATTTTGAATTTGTAAAAGATGCATTATCATGGTTGAATGCATGTCTAATGTGACTGATTAGATTATAGAAATTGTGCTCGTTTTAGTAGATTGGCATTTGTATGAAAATAGGTAGTTAAGGGTGGCAATGAGGCTTGGTAAATAGCCTTATATTGTTCACATGGGTAGACACACGGGCGTGTGTTTAGGCCGTGTGTGATACACGATTTGCCCTATGGGCGTGTAGTCCGGCCGTGTGTCCCATGCACGTAAAAATTTCAAGTCAGTATGCGTAATAATAAACACACGGGTAGAGACACGACCGTGTGTCTCAGCTCTGTGAAGGACACGGCCCAGCACACGGACGTGTACCTTGGCCGTGTGACATTTTGAGCATGCTGACATCAGAAACAGAATGTCCATGTTTTCGCACACGAGATAGGACACGGGCGTGTCGTGGCCGTGTGAGGGATACGGACCATTGACACGGGCGTGTGTCTGGCCGTGTGAAAATCCCTGTAGGTGTGAGTTAAAAATTAATTCTACATGGGTGTAGGACACGGGCGTGTCCTAGGGTGCTTAGGCCATGTGAGCCACACGGGCTATCAACACGACCATGTCGAAATGGTCACATGGGCGTGTTACTCTTCCACACGGACGTGTACCCTGTTTTTAAAGACAAATTTCTTAAGGTTGGTTTAAGGACCCGGAATGGTTCCGAATAGTTTTCAATGATTGATTTGGGGCTCGTAGGCCCATAATAAGAAGTTTAAAGTAAAAATTGAAAAAGTTTTAAATTGAACCGAGTCTCGGTGACTTGAGATTGGTTGTATGCGTGAGATTAAGTTAGGTAATGCCTTGTACTCCGTTCCGGTGTGGGTTACGGGTATAGGGTGTTACATCGCGACGACGTGATAAATTTTTCTCATTTTAGATTTGGGATCAACCCAGCTGTGGAACATGCGATTCAGTCATATGAGTGAAAAAGGTATGACCATTTTGAGAAAAAAGAGGTCTTCTTAGAGGCCTTGGAGTTGGAAAGTTAAATTTTTACGAGCATTACATTTATGGGAAGCAGACTCGAGTCAGCTTCGATTCAGTAGTGTACAGGACTAAAGGGACCCTGGATTACATTCATTCTGATTTATAGGGTTCGATTCTAATTGTCTCCAAAGGAGGTAGCAGATATCTTCTAACTTTTATCGATGACCATTCGAGAAAAGTTTGGGTATACTTCTTGAAGCATAAAAATAAAGTCTTCGGAATCTTTAAACAATGGAAGACCTTGCTTGAAAAATAGACTGGGAAGTCTGTAAAACGATTGAAAATGAATAATGGGCTTAAGTTCTGTTCAACGGAATTTAATGATTTCTGTAAACGGGAAGGAATTGAAGGACACCGCACAGTTGTTGATACCCCGCAACAAAATAGTGTCGCTGAATGGATGAACAAAACATTACTTGAGAAAGCCTAATGTATATTTTCTAGTATAGGTTTAGAAAATGAGTTATGGGTTTTAGCAATTAATCTTGCAGGCTATTTGGTAACCCGATCTCTGCACTAAGCTTTGGATAGAAAGGTTCCTGAAGAGATTTGGTTAGGTAATCCTCCTAGCTACTCTAACCTTAGAGTATTTGGTTGTCCTACATATACTCGAATTAGGTAAGAAAAGCTTGAACTGAGGGTATCGAAGTGTATTTTTTGAGTTTTACGACCAGGATAAAAGGTTACAAGTTATGGTGCCCAGAAACGAGTAAGATTGTTGTCAGTAAAGATGTTACATTTGATGAAACAATGGTGATTTTGTCTAAAATGGGGTCACCAGGTCAAAACAACATCGAAAGGCCAAGTGTTTTAAGTAAGGTAGAGTCGAAAACAGAACAGACGGCGACGTCACAATGTGATAAAGCACAACGTTGTAATGACATGACAAAAAGGGGTAATGTCTTGACGAGGAGAATCGCCACGTCCTGACGTTAGGCAAAAATTATGAAACCTATGTTTCCTCGATACAGTAGAAGGTTTCTGGGGCTTCCTCATCCCAACTAGAGACCTTTCAAAATTATAAGCTAGTCCTAGATAGAAAAAGGCGAAAGATCAAACCACCGCAAAAATACTGTGAAGGAAATCTCGTGGCATATGCTCTAAGTGTTGTAGAGAGCATTGATTCAGCTAACCTTTTGAATTATTTAGAGGTATTTCGAGCTTCTGATTCTAACAAGTGGCTTGTTTCAATGGAAGAAGAAATAGAGTCTCTTAATGAGAATGAGACACAACAACTTGTTAAACCACTCACCGAGAAGAAAATAGTTGGTTACAAATGGATGTTCAAAAATAAGGAAGGTTAAGGTTAATGTGACACAATATATAATGCGGGGTTGGTCGCAAAGGGATACAGTCAAGTGGAAGGAGTTGATTTTCATGATGTTTTTTTCTCTCATTGTGAAGCATACGTCCATTCGAGCATTGTTAGATCTTGTTGAATTAAACAATCTCAAGTTAGAGCAATTAGATGTGAAAACTTCATTCCTTCATGGGGATTTAGATGACGACATTTACATGTAGCAACCTGAAGGCTTCAGGCTTGAAGGCAAGGAAAATCATGTGTATCTTATTTAGAAATCATTATACGGCCTAAAGCAGTCTTCACGATTGTGGTACAAGAAGTTTAATTCTTTCATGTTAGGTATCGGTTTCGTTTGAAGTAAGTACAATAGTTGCATTATTTACAACATTTAGATGATGGTTCATTTATTTATATGCTATTTTATGTTGATGATATGTTAATTGCGGCTAAGGATCCATCTGAAATTGAACGGCTAAGGATCTTGGTGCAACCAGTAAAATTTTAGGGATGGAAATTTCGAGAGATCGACACTTCGGAAAGCTATTTTTGTCACAATAGAAATATATTGAAAGGATTTTCGAGCGGTTTGGAATGCAAGATTGTAAATTAGTTAGTATTCTTTTAGCTGCCAATTTCAAACTTTTGACTTTAGATTCACCACAAATTGTAGAAAAAAAAGGTACATGTCCTCGATTCCTTATTCTAGTACAGTCAAAAGCCTAATGTATGCAATGGTTTGTGCTGTTCCTGATATTTCATATGTTTTTAGTGTAGTAAGTAGATATATGGCCAAAACTGACAAATTAGACTAGCAAGCTGTTAAGTGGATTCTAAGATATTTAAAAGGGACTTTTAATACTTGTTTGGAATTCAGAAGATGTTCAGAAGATCTGGTCGGCTATATAGATTCAAATTATTATGTCAGTGACTTAGACAAAAGAAAATCTCTTACAGGTAATCTATTCACCTTTGAAAATTGCACTATTAGTTGGAAAGCCACCCTTCAAGCCACTATGGTTTTATCAATTACCGAAGCTGAGTACATGGAAATCATAGAAGCTATGAAAGAAGTCATTTGGTTGAGAGGTCTATTGAAGGAGCTAGTTAATAAAAACGATAAAACTATCGTATACTGCGATAGTCAAAGTGTCATACATCTCACGAAAGATCGATGCATTACAAAAGAACAAAGCATATAGATATTCGATACCATTTTATTCGAGAGGTGATCATGCAAGGAGATATTCAGATTCTCAAAATTGGCATAAAGAATAATCTAGCAGACATGATGACGAAGAGTCTTCCAATTTCCAAGTTCAAGCATTGTTTAGACTTTATAAGCATTCGACAGAGATGGAGTTAGGCCTTTGGCGGGGTTCGACAAAGAAGACATTTCAGAAATATGAGTCAATGTGGAGATTTGTGAAGTGTGCCTCGTATTTCAAACGAAATAGAGTTGACATCGTGACGAAAAAGAGTCGTCGCCCTGACGACGCAATTACGACATCACAACGTGACAACGTGTTCCCAATTCAACTGAGTTTCTTCTCTTGGTTAAACTCTATTATATTTTCTTATTCTAACTCTGATTATTCTAGGGATATTTTCGTAATATTTGTATACGAAATTCAGCCTATAAATATGCCTCTTAGCAACCCTAGATAGTTGAGAATAACAACAACAATATTAAGAGAGTTTGTGAAAATTTCGAGGAATCTTTGTATTTCGGGTTTAAGGTTTAATTGTTTTGTACTTCCCTTTTTTAGTTTTTTACCGTTTTAGTGAAGTTTTATTTGCCCATGATTTTTTATCCTCTTTAAAAAAAGTTTTTCACGTAAATATTTGTATTCAATTTTCTCGATTTTCGTTTGTGTTCATTGTATAATTCAAATTTGACTCAACAATTTCGTATCTTTCTTACCTTTTCATTCAATTAAATGATATAATTACATTAATTGGTGTATTAATGTTTTTCATTGCGTTAAAAAGGTTAAACCATTGTAAGTCTGTAACGATAAAGACAAATTTTGCATTTTATTTTTTTTAATGCATGTCACTTATATTTTTCTTCTATCATATAATATAAAATAATTTTATGTAATACTATCGATTTTTAATATAATTTTTGTTTCGTATAAAAAGTTTACATATGCAATTAGATCAAATAAAAAAATTGTACTTGTGACCAATCTAACTTGTAAGGCCTTTGAAACTTTTTAATATTAAACTAGTTTTACAATTTACAAATAATTTTATAATTAAAATCAACTAAAAAACACGTTATAAGTTATTCCTTCACTAAAATTGAAAAATTAGTTGATAAGATTTTTACTAATTTATTACATGCATATAAGTTGATGTGGGTTAATATTGCATATAAACTACTAAACAGCTGATTTCCACAACAAGGCCCCGACAAATGTACCATCTTAGATGAAGAGACAAATGCAGATATGGTTTTTTCTCGTTCGAAATTGTATATGGATTTAATCAACTAATGGTTTTGCCTAGAAGTCTTTCATTGGCTGGGTCAGGTCGAGTTCAACTAAAATCTTAGTTCTATTTATTAAATTCGAACTAATCTAGCTTAGCTTAAAAAATAGACTTAACATTTTACTCAAGATTAACTCAGATAAAAATATTAAAACCTTAATTTGTTCATATTAAATTTTTTATATAATTTTTAAAAATATATATAATACATTAAAAATACAAAAAATATTAAATAAATATTTCTTAATAAATTTAAAATAACATTAAAACAACAAGAAAATAGCATTGAAACAACAAAAAATAACAGATTTTTTTTATCTTTTTGTGAATTTAAGCCGAACTGAACTCAAAACAAAAAATGTCTTACCTAAAGCCTAGCCCATTTTTTAAATGAACCTTATTTTTTACTTAAAGTTATTTTTCGAACATATATTTTTTCCCAAATATTCCCACTATCCAGACAGGCCTGCCCAACCCATGAACTTACCAGAAGCTTAGATGGAGAGAAAATAGAGAGTTGATGATAAAGCTCAAAAGTAAGCATATTTATAAAAGGAATGAGGCAAATGCATAGAGAGCTAACTCCCTCTTAAACCAATCCATATCTACATAAGAAAACATCAAAATCCACTCCTTTATGCTACTTCTAATGAAGAAATTTTGAAGACAACAAATATGAAACCACTTCAAATATCTTTAGCTAAACCCGACAAATCAATATGCCCAGATTCAGTTGGTTTAGGAGAATCTTCCTTCTGTTTGTGATCTTCAATGGGAATTCCTCGCCTTATAGATGGTGCTGATGAAGATCCTCTGCCATAAGCATCTCCGAATATGTCGAAGAAATTATTTTTCATCTCCTCAGCAGCATCAAAGAAACGGTTTATCCCACCAAAGAACTGGCGTTCGATTGCCTCCATGTCACTACGTAGCCCGGGAAAATCAAACGAACCTTCTACGTGTGATCCAGATGAAAAACTCCCTTTTAGCATTTGTTCTGTGACATCATCTTCGGTATACTCTTTGGTTGATTGCAGCACTTCGACCGGCCTAATACAGAAATACACAAAAATGTAGTAAGAAATCACATTCGGTGATCAATCCAAAACGGAAATGGAAGAGTTGCAGTGAATATTCTAAGTTCCTGTATAACATAAACGACAGAATGGAGTAGTTAGAAGGGATATTAACCGTTACTACAGAAAAAGAAAATGATATTAGCCATTTCCACTGAAGTTTTGCAGCAGTCTCCACAAAGAACAATTAAGTTTTGCAAATAAAACTAAATCATTCCATGAATCATATGCAAAGAAAGAATGTAGTGGACGCGAACTAATAGCATCTACTGTCATCACAAAATAAGTTAAATAAACCAAACAAGAAATCAGATATTTGCATTTCATCTACTTCGAAGCATCATTAATTAGGTGGAGATGAATGGGCACACATGCATTAAAGGTGTCAATTAACTAAACACAGTTAAAATTTCCATGCTGCTCCCCCCTCTTCTTTTTCCTCCATCTCTTCCACGGATGAAAAAATTGGTTGAGAGGTCATTCTCTGATAGATGATCTCTTAGGTATATGTAAAGCAATTGTTAGACAAAAGTTAACTAGAATTTACACAGTCTTAACTCCAAAGTTGGAACAACAAACATGACCATAGAAACCAGTTAAGAATAAAAACAGCTTGAACTTGTTAATCAAAGTAATTTTCAATTTCATATTGAACTAGGAATAGCTGCTTGACATAAAAATGTACCATCAACTTAACATAATATGGTAATCAACCCATCACTATAATTCCTTCTAGACATGTCTTATATACTTAAATTTTCATTGTTTTCTATCACTGCCCTTTTTCTTCCCTCTTCCGTGGATAAAAAGGCTGGAATGATAGCAAATGCTATAATCATAACCTATAAGCAAATCATCATCTTTCTCTAGGCCAATAAATTTACAATGAAATAGAACACAAATATTTGGAATATTTATCGCACTACTTCGCCAGTTTTTAAAATCCAAGATCTCAAACGTAACCTCATATAATTACAATAATTGCGCATATCAAGTTCACGTAATTCAATTAATTAACGTAAAATTAGGGTTATTTTCTGATGATTACAACAGATTGCGAATTTTACATTAAAAAATTTGCAATAACAATCAAATAGAAAAAGGAGAAGTTAAACGTTGGGATTGGTTTTACCTTCCAAAGCATTCTCTAAGAACTTCTTCAGTTTTCTCGCACTTTCGAACGAACTTTCCGGGCTCGACTTCTTCGGTCTTGCACTTCGATTGGACCACCTTTCTGGTAGAGCAATGATCGCCGTCGCGAGCAGTGGATTCGACGGCGTCATTTGGTTCGTCTTTCCACACCCAACCCATTTTCTTTTTTTTCTCTATCTTTCTTCTCTATTGTGCGTTGCTGTTTCTAGACCTTACTATTATATATTTCGCTGTTACGTTTCCTTTGCGGCAAGGAAAGCGATACTACTATACTCCCTGTGGCATGTGGTGATGACCGGCCCAAAAATTGATATGGTCCGGACCATTGAAGAGCCTGAATGGTTGAGATCTTGGATAAAGGCATTGGCCCAACAATTTCTTACTTGCTATTCTCCGGTTTTGTTTTTACCAATTGGCCCGATTTTCAAATTTGTAAATGATTTTGTTGGCTTTATTCACTTTTGGCCCATGAACTATACTCATTTTTTCACATTGATATTTAAACTTTTTTGTGTTCCATTTTGATACTTGAATTTTTTCTTTCTAAACATAGATACTTGGAACTTTTGTTCCACTGAATGCGGAAAAAAAAAATCATCCAATCAGAACACGCCACATTTACACCGCTAATGTGGCTGTTGACTGCTGACATGGCCGTTGATTGGGCATTTATCAGTCAAAAAAATCATTCAGGAAAATGTAAATTTTATTTAAAAAATTATAAAAATTTGTAAAAATTCTAAAAAATAAAAAATTGCAATAACATGTTACAAAATTGTAAAAAAAGAGAGCAAAATTACAGAAAAATTGTAAAATTTATTAAACATTATAAAAAAATTGAACAATTATTAAAAATCGTAAAATTATAAAAAAAAAACTGTAAAAATATTAAACATTATGAAAAATTGAACAATTATAAAAAAAAATAAAAAGTAGTAAAAATTTAAATTTTAAAAACTAAAAACTAAAAAATATATATTAAAATTTGAAAATTACAAAAAATTAAATTAAAACAATTTTTTTTGGCTAAGTCCATCGTTTCTCTACAAGACTTCGGCCAGTATTCAAGTCCATCGTTCTTATGGCTTTGATACCTGAAACGATTCTTTTAAAGGAATTGATGTTCCCAATTCGATACCCATTTTTCAGAAAAAGCTAAGAAATTGGCTAGTATTAATTCATCTTCTCATGCCACTATCATCAAAACCAAATTCAGCTTTAAATTCAAAAATAAAAATTGCAGCACATTTGGAGCAATTTCCCCTAACAACGAGTTATTTGAGTCTATAAGAGTTGATGAAAGTCGATGTAAATGGCGGCAGATAAGCAAAAAACATGGAAGCTCGCCGGATGGCGGCGGTCTAAATGGT
This sequence comes from Gossypium longicalyx, assembly GCA_025698465.1. Taxonomy (NCBI): domain Eukaryota; kingdom Viridiplantae; phylum Streptophyta; class Magnoliopsida; order Malvales; family Malvaceae; genus Gossypium; species Gossypium longicalyx. The sequence goes on along the minus strand of CM046995.1, from coordinate 3,578,645 downwards.
GGCAAATAGGAACTCAAAGGTTTTCCGGCTTTGAGCTTCGAGGAATTGTAAGAGGGTGATATTCACCGGAGAAGACGCCGAAATCCGACGGCGATGGTAAAGGCAGCGACGACATCAATCAGTGGTTTAGCCACTGGAACTGTAAAACCTTACCCTTCATGATTGGCTACTTGAAAACTCTCTTGGAATTTGTTCTTGGCTTCGGTTGTGTTACGGAACAGTTTTCATGGCCTTTATCATTTTTCTATTTTCGTTATGTTTGTTAATTCGTTGTTGTCAAACGCTGCGTTTTATTTCGGTGTGTTTGGTTGTTCACAACACTGTTATTGAAACGGTGTGTTTTAGTCTTTTATTACTGATAGGATAAGTCTGTTATTGGGTTACCATATATATAGCTGTAACTAGAGGCCAAAGACAGTTATGAAATTTGAAATCAGAATTCCAGTATCCTCTTCTCTTCTTCTTCCTCTCGACTCATTCTCATCTTTTCTCTAATTTCTACCATTCAAATCCATTACGTGACAGGTTGGTGGTGAAGAAGAGTAATCGATCGAAGAAGAAATTCTTTACTTAGATAAGAAGATTAAGATTTTGGGTGCTTTTCCCGAGAAAACAGAAGAGGGGAAATGAAATAAGATTTTTTGTTAAATTTTTATTATTTTTTACATTTTCAATTAATTTTTTGATTAGTCAACAGTCACATCAACGGTCAATAACATACACAGAGTATGTCCTGATTACTTAAAGTGGGTTTTTTATTGCTTAGAATTAATTAAAATGTCTCTTTTTAACTCTTAAATATGAAAATAAATACATCTCTATGCACATAAATCCATGTCTTATTACATTAATAATAATACTTATACTAACCAATAATTAAAAGTCATCCCTTTGTACTTTAATTTATTAAAGTTTGAACTTCTCCATACACACATACTTAAATTACAATTTTGTTTGTTGCATATAAATTATTAGTTGTTGATTTTTATTAGTGCGTTGCATATAAATTATTGAATTATAGATATCCAGATCTATGATTTAACAGTATTATCCAATTGAATTAACTTCGTAAAGTATCACTATGACTAAATCATAGGAATCAGGAAAGCTTATAACTGATTCTCATCAAAGGTCATCGGTTGCTAGAAGACCCATAATGCTGCAATAATGGCCATGGTGGCAGTCATGTTTGCCCAAAGCATATATCTGAAGCGTGTAAAGTGTTCAATTGCATGCCTTTACTTAAAATGACAATGCAATGACTAAGCCATAAGCTAGCAACTAATTAAAAACTGAAAGAAACAAACACAATTAAGACGATAAAGTAGACATTAGACACGTATCAACTTGTGAAACATATTCATTAAGGAGCTCAGTAAAGTTGCAAAGGGAGTAATGACATTTCTAGTGTTCTAAGCAAAGTAGATGAAGCCATTAAAATATTCCAAGAAATTATCCGTTACTGTAACAAGCACTTATCAGCACTTGGATATTTGCTAGGCCAAACAAATACCAAGAGCCTATTCTAGTCCAGCTCTGAACTATCCACTATAATAGCAATCAATCAACCATGACCTGGCCTTTATATTCTATTTTCTTCGTGTGCATATGTGTTTAACTTACATAGCATCAAGGAGTCATCAACCAGATGTTCAATCAAATCATACCTGAAAAAATCCATCGACGATAAATAATCAATTATCAAACTGAACCATTAGAAGTGAGAAGCAAAACATATGAATGCCAGGCCAATGACAGCTATCCTTGTGTAAAAGAGTTGGAAATTTCCAGTGTAGAAACTAATTCTAAATGCTGATAATACTCTTGTTTATGATAAGCAGCATGAGCCTAGTTATCAGCACATGGTTCTATAAGCAATCTACTTCAGGCAAGATGAGTGCTAATGGATTACTGATTGAATCTTTTGAACTTAAACTATGATGAGACCCTATAGCCAGTGACAAAGTGTGCCAACTGAGTCCTTTTTTTTTCCTTCTTACTATTATAAAGATGCATATCAACTAGCAAACATGAACAGAAGCAGAGGTGGAGCATATTGAAACCAAGTTGTGGCTACTACTAAAATAAAATGTACTCACATCTGTTGTCTTCTCCTCAATCTTTAAAGTTGTTGACCCTATAATAACATTGCTAGAGCAGTATGAACCTGAAATTAACATGAAATGACTTAGAAGTGTTAGATAAGACCCAAAATTTCCAACCATATATCAGATTTATAACCAAAGCTCAAAGGGATAACTCGTTAATGGATCTCATGATCACTTAATACAACTCAGTAATGGATCTCATGATCACTTAATACTCGGTCATTTAATATGGAAGATCAGACCCAAAACATGAAGAAAGAGACATTTTGTCCCAGACCGAGATTTCTTTAATGTATCCATCTAAGTAGACAGCATATAAATTTCGGAATAGACAACAACCTCTGCATGTAGCAAATCATAAAAACAAGGGAGAAAAAGAATCAATTACCTCTATCAAAGCTTTTTCAAAATTTCTTCACTTGCACGCTGGTAGTAAGTCATCCTCTGGATACAAGCCACAGCTTCATCAAAATTCCTGCTTTGGTATGCATTCACAAAGGAATTAGATGATTCTTCCAGTTTCTCCTCCATCTGAAAAGACCAAAAAAGAAATTAATACACAAGTTTGCTAACAATTGTTTCAGTATACAAATTTCCAATGAAATAGCACTTGAATCGGACAGAAAATGTTTGAACGCCAAGCTTGATGCATAGAGTTTAAGCAAATGAAAATTGTAAAAGGTAAGGTTTTGCACTTTTAAGCAGCATTCCTATGCCAGGCACCAACTTTGCACACTTTGCTCTTTTTCCCCCCTCACAGGAAGAAAACGAAGGTCGGATCAAATATTTGGTTATATGCAGAAAGCAAAACTCATATTGGAAAAGAACTCCAAAGATTTGAGCATGTTTTGGGACAGTTGTAGGCAGAAGTCCCATGCAGGAAATCTAAAGAACCAATGAGTTTATTGTATAGCATTCAAGATTTTTGAACTAGCTGTTATCTCCCATTCTTCCTCTAGTAGTCCAAAAGTATTATAGTTTAAGAACATACAGATTATTAATAATTGCCATTTAGGTAACTGCAATCAATCTTGCTTAAAAATGAACAACCCAAGTGATAGCTAGAGAGAAACATCATGATTATCTAATGCTGATGCAGCAAAACTATTCCATAAGACATGCATGAAGCTTGAGAACTCTTTATCATACCTTAGATTGAATCTGATTTAGAGCTTGTGAATCTGGAGCCTCTTCTACAGCTTCCCTGATTTCCATAATCTGTATATATAGAACTCCAAAATATACATTAGTTTTCTAAACCACAAGGGAAAGTTAAGCATCTAAGAAAGACTGGAATAAAATAATTTCCGAAGAAGCTTTGATTACCTCAGTGAGCAACTCTGGATCAGAAACCGTCTGTTCTTCATCAACATCTACTCCTTCAAGCCTCAACTGTTTATGAAAATGCCAAATCTCAAGTTCACAAAAAATTCAAATATGGGAAAAAAAATTTAGAGAAAAGGGTTCCAAAGAGAGCCAAATCAATAAAAATTACTTCCTTTTAGCATAATTCAAACTGGTTGGGCCATGAAACATACGCACTCAGATCAACCAACTTATTAAATTTATAAAAATATAAAGATTCAACAATAAGGCTATTCGATCTAAGGTCGTATTCTACAGCTTTTCTCAGTAACACTAATACTATTCACTCTAAAACATCTTGATTACATTTCTATATAAAACAATCACTTCATGTAAATAAAAATAACAGGATTAGGAGTGTTAATAGAACTTCAGAAACCAAATAACTGCGCATTAATTAGGATTTAAAGCAACACTTACGATGTATATTGCCCTAGACAACGGCTTGCTAAGCGTCCGATATGCATCGATAACACGAGCAGATTGTTCAGCAGCATATCCTTTCTCTTTCTAAAAAATACAGAAAATAATTATAATCCTAAAAAAATGTATTCAAAGCAGAATTATTATTTGGAATGAACAAACCTCGGATTTTGAATGAACAAGGTCAGGATGCAATTTCTTCTGCCAATCCTTGTACTTCCCTTCTAAACCGTCAACCTCAATTTCATACTTCTTTTCTCTGTTAATTTAAAAAAAAAAAAAACAATTACGGAACAAAAAAGTAAATTAAAATTTTATACTAGCGGAAAACAAAAAGAAAGAACACTTACAGCCCAAAAATCTGAAAGTAATCGATGGATAAATCAACGGGCTGAATGCTCCTGCAGGAATCACAATAGAGGAACGGCGTCGTTCCAGTCTTGTCGGCGACGCAGTTCCAACACCTTTTTGTTGAAGAATCGAGCTTTGCGGCGGATTGAGAGCATAAATTTTGAAAGGAAAAGTTTGAATTTGGGAGAAAATGGAGGGCGTAGCGTGGAGGAACCCTAGAAGAAGATTGGAGGTGAGAAGATAAAGATGGAATTTGTGAATTTGAAAAGTAAGGAGACAAACGGCGTGTTGTTGGAAGAACTCCGCGAAAAATGGTGGAGAGAGGTTTCTTCGTCTTGTACATTTTTCGTTTAGCTTCTACTTCTAAAAGAAGTAGAGAGATAATCGTCCTCCTTCTTCTTCTTGTTTTTCTTTTATTTTTTTTGGCTCCTTGCTCTTAATTTATGTATAAAAAAAAAGTACAGAGATAACTGGAAACGCCGTCAACTTTTAAAAATTAAAAAATTATTAAATTATTTAAAAATTTTCATTTAAGGGACTGAATTATTAAAATAGTTATTCAATGGCTTTCTTTATTTATACTCTTTGCACTAATAGAATTTTATGCCTTTTTTTTTTATAATTTAAATTGTTTTACGAAATTATTATATCAATTTGAATATAATATTAAAGTTGAATGAGTAAAACGTAAATATATTAATAATTTAATGGCATGTGATGTAGTTTATCTTTTTTACTTTCATTATTTTTTTCATTAATTATTATTAGTAACATTAGAATCGTATTTATAATTAATTTCTGTATTTTTTTTGTCACAATAAGTAATGTCTATATTAATTACAATCATAATCAACCAACAAATACACTTAAAATAGGTTAAATTCTGGTATGAGACCCTATACTTTATGTAAGATGTAAATTTAGTACATGTACTTTGATTTGGTCATTTTTATCCCATTTACTTTTAGAATTTGAAAATTTTAGTATTAACCAAATGATAATTATTAAATTCATTAAGTTATGTTATTTTTAAAATTTAATGTGTCAAACATATTATTATATATGTAATGCTATGTTTGTTTGTTATTTTCACATATTACTCACAAAAAATTCAATTAATAGATTTAACAATTGTCGTTTATATTAAGGCTAAAATTTTAAATTTTAAAAAAAAAAGTCACTAAGAATGATCAAATTGGTGAATTGGACTAAATCTATAACCTTAGACATAATAAAAGAGTAATGACATAATTTAACCAAATAAATTTAATTGTTATGGTTGAGTTAAAGACTAAAATTTCAAAATTTTAAAAATATAGAAACTAAAATTAATCAAATTAAAATATAAATACTAAATCCACAATTTTGCAAAGTATAAAATCTAATGATAGAATTTAACCATTAAAATATCCATATGCAAAAAAGATGAATTAATAATCAAAATATGAATGATATTTACATACGGTAGAACTCAAACTTTTAAATTAATAATCAAAATACTAATCGAGCTTGAGGCATTTAATTATAGATATTAATTTTTTGACTTGTGGTGGCCTTTTTTTTTAACAAAACATCCCTTTTAATAAAAAAGTGAATTTTATTTTAGTAAAATTACCATAGAAGCTCTTGTATTACAAGTTGAATTGTATTTTATCTTTTTTACTAAAAAATAGACAAAATGTTCTTTATATGTTAAATCAAACAGAAAACTGGTCATTCTGTTAAAAAATACATCAATTTCGATTGTTAAAAACTAATTATCTACGTCAACATGAAATACATATAACACACCATGTGTTACTTTCTAATTATTCCATCAACCACACCAGCATGTGTTATTTTTTAATTAAACTATCAACCACGCCAATTTTTAACAGTACAAATAAATAAAAATTTTAATAGAAAAGATTAATATACTCTTTAATTTAATGTATAAAGATTAATCTATTTATTTTTTAAGTATATAACAAAACACAATCTTAACTTACAATGCAAAAGTCTTTTATAATACGTTTACCATTTTACCTCTTTTATCATAAATCATGCATCCTTGTAATATTACGTTCTAAGGTACAATATTCGTATGCTCACTTTATAAAAAATGCAAAATTCGACACATACATCAATTCAAAAATTTATTCTTCCAATATTCTCTCTTTTTCTTCTTTTTCAAGAAATAAAGGATAAAGGACAAAGATGAAATAGAAATTCTACATTTTAAAATCCATTTCCAGCCACTGAAAACTATATTAAAGCACCCATATGTGCCAATTCAAAGGACCAAGTGATTAAAAGGTCTCTGTTGGCACCTCGAGGTGTACGGTTCAAACCCTAGCAACATCATCTCCACTCCAATTTGTAATGTACCAAGATAAAATAATTAAAGACTACATACTTTTTAGCACTTCAAAACTTTCTAGCTTTTACGGATGAGAAATCTCATGCAGCCATACCATTTGGTTCCTGAGTCCCGCCGCTGCCGCTGCCTTTGCGGTTCCAAATAGGAGTGGTTTCGATAAGTTTATGAGGTACAAGTCGTTTTTCGCGCTTAGTAAGCTTGCGAAATTTGCTTACCCTCAGTCGGGCTAACTCAGCCTCCTCTTCAGGGGTCATTTCCCTCACTACAACAGTTAGCCGGCACTCGGGTCTCTCTTTAATTCCGGATCGCCCTTTACCATGATATGAAACTCTTTTTAAAAATAATCCCTTCCCAACAAATGCCTCAGCTGTTTAAAATAAAAGGAAAAAAAATGCAGAATGAATACAAGACAAGTACTCCCAAGTGATATAACGAAGTTCACTTTCACTGCTTACCAACTAGCAGACGGTCTGGGTCCAATCCATGATTATGGGTAGCATTTGCTCGAGCCGAATGAATAACCTGCATTGAAAGTTTTTATAATTATAAACTGTATCTTTCTTTTCCATTAATGCTTTCCAAGTTAGTATAGTTGGAGTGGTACAAATTTAGGTTTCTTTTCCTGGGTTTCCTTCGGTGGCCAATAGCTATAGTGGCTTACTAGGACGAGTTTAGCTAGATTCCAGACCAGACACTTCGACCAAAAGTGACACAACTACTTCAAAAAGAACTATATTTCATCAATAGGGTAGAGCGGTTGAATTACCTGATAGACAGTTTTAGCAGCACGCTTTACTGTCACTTGCAACTGTAATAATGCATCCTCAACACGCATACCACGAACTAATGCAGCAACCAAGTTGACCTTCTTAGGACTCTAAAACAAGCAAGTTAGCACATAAGTTAATCCTACCAGATAAGCAACACCAGAAGCATGGCAATGTAGCATCATAAAGGTAGTTTAAGGATCAATATTAAAGATGCAATAACAGTTTCTTTGTTTTTATTTCTTGAATAGCTTCGATTTGGCCTCCATCAGTTTCGCTAAAGACATTTAATTATCAAGTAGTTGCCTCGACGTTCTATGATAAGTTCTCAAGCACAACACCAAAAACAGAAGTCAGTGACAAGTCAAGTTAGCACATAAGTTAATCCTACCAGATAAGCAACACCAGAAGCATGGCAATGTAGCATCATAAAGGTAATTTAAGGACCCATATTAAAGATGCAATAACAGTTTCTCTGCTTTTATTTCTTGCATAGCTCCGATTCGGCCTCCATCAGTTTTGGTAAAGACATTTAATTATCAACTAGTTGCCTCGACGATCTATGATAAGTTCTCAAGCACAATACCAAAAACAGAAGTCAGTGACAAGTCTGTTTCAGCTCAAGTGTGCTCTAAAGCATAACTCACGAAAGTGGTTTCCCAAATGCAAAAGTCTCATGTGAAAGGGCATAGGATGAAAAGCATCCTCCATTTATTAAAAATCCAAAGCCAGGAAAAATTTTCATGTTGTTACTGAAAATTGGCAACTATTACAGGTTAGAGGATCATTGGTCATGGAAATTACAAAACTTTACTATCTCTTTGTATTTTCATCACATAAATCACCTGACCCTTTTCTTACCTTCAAGTGAGACTGCCTTCAAATATCGAAATAAGCAAAAAGTCCAAAATTAGAATTTTTGGGTAATCGTTCTTGAGGTAACCTGTTTTATTTTCTTTAACACTGCTTGAACTTTTGTCCGATTGGGAACAACTTTCTTCTCTTCAGTCTTTCCACTATCTATTGCCAAAACAGGGGTTAATGGTGATGCAATTGGTCTCTCTTCAGATGAACCTGCTAGTAACTTCCTTGAAGTGGAAATTCCCTATGCAAGTAAAAATAAGACAACTTAAAGCAAGGAGAAACAAAAACATAAAATACAAAGAATAAGGGAAATTTTAAAAAGTTTGCAATGAATTCCAAATATTTCAGAACAGAAAACAAAGCTATTGGATAGATAAACTCCTTTCGATCCGATCAGCTAATGATATACAGAGAAAAGTGTTGCTTAAATAACTTTGATCTGATGCGACCAGCTGGAATAAATATTATAAGAGCACACAACAATACAACCATGTGGGACAAACAAAATATAGATGATTCATTTATGGACCTCTTGTAACATTGTTGAAAATTTGTTATTTCATTAGTTAGAAGCATCCTATTGATCTTCAATAAGTTGAAACCACCACAAAACAAGGGCATTATCAAATGCAGGTTATTTCACAACAATGGTAATCAAAATCATATCAAAGTGAAAAGAACAAGTAGGCATTACCAACTGCTGGAAATATCGATATAAAGGCGTTGAGATACTAGCAGGAGATTTCCACAATTTCTGATAACTAGGCAGTTCACCTGCATAAACATTACAAATGCATTTGCAATAGAAAGACAATAAATAAAAGTAACTGAAGTATAAGAGAGGAACCTTGAGCATGAAAGAAGCTGAATATATTAAGTATTAACAGCCAAGTGAGTTAAAAATTCAGCTTTTCGACATAAAACAAAGAATACACTCTCTTTTTTTCTCAGTATCAATCCCAAATTTAACTTTACGATCATCCAATAAAAAGAAAAGAGGGATAAAGAGAGAAACTAACGAGGTAAAACAGGGGAGCTTAAGCGAGAAACAGAAGAAGAATAGTTGGTAGAATGAGTATAATTATGTTCTAATCTTCTCCCAACTTGACGAAGTGCACATTGTAAATGTCTCTGCCACCCCACCATGTTCAAAAGATCTTCTCTTTTAGGACTTTCCTCAAAATCCAAACAAAAACCAACAAAGAAAACGCATTAGTATAAATGAGAATTAAGAACCCAAATAAAAAACCATGAAGATCAAATGAAAAAATAAATTAAAAAGAAAAAAGAAAAAGAAGCTGAAATTTTAAAGAATAAGATTATAAGAGATCAGTAGCTTACTGATTGCGTATGAAGCTGAGAACGAGAGCGAGAGTGAGGAGTCGGCTTTGAAGGGAAAGCGGCAGTGGACTCGACCGGAAATAAGACCCTAAAAAACACACCAGGTTTTGGGATTGTAGGCGAGAGAGAAAACCCGATTGAAACGTAGCGGGTTCTCGGGTTTGGATTATAATTAAGAGTAAATTGCATCCTTGGTCACTAAACTATTAGTAAGTTTATGTTTTGGCCACTCAACTTCAAAAAATTACAAAAATATTACTAAACTATTCAAAAGTTTTCATCTAAGTCATTAGGTTGTTAAAATTGTTGTTGTATAGCCTTTTTTGTTCACACTATTTGTATCAATCGAAAGCTTTCATTCTTTTTCTTTTCTACAATTCAGTTTTTTTTATGAACGTCAAGAATTTGTGAGTCAAAATTTAAATAACTTTCTTCTTTGATCTTAGACATTGATCAATTTGGATTTAAGTTATGTTTTTCCTCTCATCAATGGGTATTGATCCACCGGACTAATTGTCAAAATTGTTGCTTGGAGCTCACTAGCTAGACTTTAAAAAATGAAAATAGCCTAATGACTTCAATAAAAACTTTCAAATAATTCAATGACTTAAATGAGAATTTTTAAAAATTTAATGATCTTTTTATAATTTTTTTAAATTGAATGAAAAAAAATAAATTTACTAATAGTTTAATTACGATTTAACCAACTATGCCATTTTTATCCCTAGACAATTTAACCAACTATGCCATTTTTATCCCTAGTGATTTAGCTCTCGAAGTAAATGGTGTTAAAAAATCGAGTGGACACATGGTCTATCAAAATGCGTTAGATGACATTTACATGATGTGGCATTCATTCTTGAATCCCCCTTTTCTCCTATTAAGTCTATAAAGACTTTGATCCACAGTTCTTCTAAGAAAGTAAAGGAATATATTCAAGCCTCAAGGTTTGATAGCTATCCTATTTTTGCCTCCTCTTCTGAACAGTTTGTTACTCTTGAAATTCCGTCAGAATTTCCTCGAGAATGGATACAAGCAGGTTACCCTCATATCCATTTTGGGGCAGTTTGACTTGCATTAAATTATCATGGTACAAAAGGAAAACCTGTAGTAGCAAGAATTGCTTTGTTGGATTCCAAATATCTGGAATATCAGCATGCCTGTATTGCTACTATCGAAGCCACCCTAAATTTTGGCCTTGTTATGGTTACTCTTTTTCCAAATTTCAGATGGCATTAGCAGATCCAAATCTGCTTGAAGCTCTCAAAGTTCAGATCCAGATCGTTAGAGCACCTCAAGTGCCGTCTGCAATAGTTGCAACTCTGCACTATCAGATTGTTTACAGAGTTCAAGATCATGCTTTCAACTTATCAAGACATGGAACATGAGATTCTCTGATTATCTCTGTTAACACAAATGATCAACCTCATTGTGTTCATGTTCCAAGAAAAATCCCCAAGAAGGAGCTTATTAAACTTCTCCCAGAAAAATAAGTTACTCACTATGAACAACTTCATGAGCATAGTCAACCCATTTAGTCTACCAAAAGTCAGATTACATCTAAGAGAGATGGAACTACAGAAATAAAGTTTGATCATGGCCATCTTCACAATCCTAAAGGTCCTTCAATCTTTTCTACACAACTTATGATGCAACCAATAGGGAGTCCGATGGCAGATCGTAATAGTGAAGACCCTGAATGTTGCTGTGCCGTTTGTGAGCCTAGTTCAGAAAGAAATATAATACAAACTTTTTCTGTTGATGGAAAACTTTTGTATATGTTTAAAGATAAAAATATTAAACATTGTCCATGGGATCTATATTATTCATGTGAATTATGTGCTGATGACAGAATGAGTGCATGGATTGATGGTATGGACAACTCCGCCTCAAAATTGGGAGAAAAGAAGACCAAAAAGTCCACTCAGTTAGAATTCTACAAAAGATGGATGGATGGAGATCCAAACATCGAACCACTTGGTGAGGATAATGGTAAATTTATTTACCTTGTAGATTATCGAGCAAATCTACCATCACCAATTCAAAAGGTTTTTCTAGAACCTTGCAAACCCCCTCCTCAAAATCAAAAGCCACCTAAACCACAAAATACCAATTTTCAAAGAAAACCAAAACCGTTTTCTCAACCATGTTACAAAAGGATCGACAAATGGGTTCAGAAAAATCCTTTGCCTGAACAAAAAACAACTCTTACTGTATGTATGTTGCAACCTACTGAAAAAACATCATATAACAAGGAGTTTCCTCCTTTTGATGAATACACTAAGAAAAATTACACTTATGCACCAAAAATCCTCTAAAAAATCTAAACAGAAATTTCTGGTGCACCTGCAAAGATAAGTGTTACAGAAGCCACTCTCAACTAGCAAACTGAGAATGCTTTGGCTCAGAATCATGCATTAAAAAAGATTGATTCAAAAATTTCAGCTGTTGAAGCCAAAGTTGATGACAACACGAAAATGGTGAAAAATCTAATTAAAATGTTGCAAAAAAGAATAGATGCTATGGTAAAAGAACCAGCCGCACCAAGTCAAGATTTCTTTTCTCATTTGGCGCAAAGAGAAAAAGAAATTCAGAATCTCAAAGAACAAATCAAGACACTCCAAGAAACTGGGAAAATTCCAGCACCATCTCCAAGATCAGAAACAGTGGAGCTATTTCTTTCAATTCGACAAAAAAATCCTCTTCCATTTGAAGGAGTTCGTATTTCCTTCCCAAAATTCTCGGAAAGAACCAAGCCAAGTACTTATGAAGTATTTCTGGAAATTAAAAGAAGAGAAGCTGGAAAGAAAAAGAAAGAAGCTACTGAAAAATCTGAAATAGCTGAGAAAGAAGAAGAAATCAAACTTGGCAAAAGGCCAATTATTGATAATTCACCTCTAAAGTCACCTCCTCCAAAACAAGCTTCTAAGTCTCTAATGATACAACAAAATCAAAATCCTTTGACAAAATTCTTAAATGATTATAAAGAATCTATGATTCCAAATATTCCAGCTTTACAGCTAAAAGAACAATAATCAGATACTAATACTGATTGGTCAAATTCTAACTCATCATCAGAGCTGTCATTAGAAAGTCAATTTGAAGATGAAAACCTTTCAAAGGTTTTACAAACTCATCTAAAAGTAGAACAATCAGATGATGATGAAATGCCAAAAGTGCCAGAATCATCTTCATCACAACAACGTTCTATACCAAAACCTTCCATTGGAAGAACCACTTTTACCCTTAATGATATTCCATAAGAAAAATGGCTAGACAGAATTCAAGAATTTCATTCTTGGCTTGAAAATCGCAAGCTTACTGAAGAAAGTAATTATAATATCCTCGTGGAGTTTGTATCCAAATTTACTAGAATGCTACGAGATTGGTGAAATTCTATCAGTCAATAATCTCAAATGCAATTTCTTCAAGATCTTGCCCAACTAATTCGAAATATTCATCATCACTTTATGGGAAATCCAGATGATCTCCTAACCTTCAAAAGATGAGAGTTTTACAAAAGAAAGTGTTGTTTATATAGCAAAAGAGATTTGGCAAAGCACTTTAAAATAATGACTAAATTATTTTGTGCTTTTGGCCTAAATTCAAATCTGAAGCCAGTAATTCTCTCCTCTTTTCCAGATCCTCTCCAAGTTGCAGTTAATCAAGCTCTTCAAAGACAAAATAGAGACATTCTTCAGTTAACAGTCGGAGAAATTCAACAGGAAGTCTTATTGCTTTGGAAGACATTTGCAACAAGAGGAAAATATTCAAAGATTATCTTCATAGTGATAAAAGAATTGATTGAGCATGTGATGAATCTCATCTGAAATACAAATGCTCCAAAAACAAGCTTTGTGATTGTCATTCTAAGAAAAAGAAACATTTTAAAAGATATTCTTTTTTAAAGAACACAACTACTTCAAGATGGAAAAGAAGAAAAAAGCCACAATGGAGATATCTTAGAAAGAAGCGAAAATCAATAGCAAGGTCTGACCGATGCTATACCTACAATAAAAAAGGACATTTTTCAAAAGACTGTCCAAAGAGCAAGAAAAGAGCAAAAAAATTGTACAAATGATCCAACAATTAGGAATAAAGATTCAAAATGAAGATGATATAGAGTCTATTTGCTCTATTGAAGATAAACCTTCAGACATAACTATTTGTGCTATTCTTGTTCATTCTGATAAAATTTCAAATTCAAAGTCAGATTACTCAGATGTTCTTATGCTGCAAGCTCAAGTACAGAAAAACCATAGCAGCATTGTACCTGTCTCTCATATTACTGCGAAAATCTATTTAGACAAATATAGTAAATCTATTACTATAATTGCCTTCATAGATACTGGAGCAGATGAAACAATTATGAATCCAGATGTGTTACCTCCAGACTAGTGGAAACCACATGTTAGATATTTTAATTCTGCTGCAGATCATCCTTTTGCTACTCATTTGATTAGTAAACCTATCACTATTTAGTTCTTTCCAAGATGTAGTGTTAGGACTACAGTTTTGGGTTCAAAACTCTCAGGAAAAGATATTATAATAGGTTTTGACCTCTACACAAAAGCCTAATACTTGAGAATCTTTCCTGATGGAGTTCGTTTCAAAAATCTATTTCAACCCTTTGTTTCTACACCCAAGCTTTTTTCTATCCAGTCAGGAAATCCTACAAACCATCCAAGAGCTAAAAGAAAGACCTTGTGCAGATTCTCATTCAGAATTTCTACTCAAATACCCAAACCCTTTGTGGAAAAATTTTAAATTTTTTATTACCCTTCTGTTCAAGAAAAATGAAGACATCAACCTTACAAAAGCCAACCAGATGGGAATGAATCCAGAATATTTATTGTTGGCAGAACAAGAATGCAAAAAACTCCAACAATAAGATCTGATTAAACTATCAAATTCTTAGTGGGCATGCGAAGCCTTTTATGTGAACAAGAGATCAGAACAAATCAGACGAAAATTAAGACTGGTTATCAATTACCAACCTCTTAATTACTTCCTTCAAGATGACACGTTTCTATTGCCAAATAGAAATTCTCTTTTTTCTAGCCTGGCTAAAGCAAGAATATTTTCCAAATTTGATCTCAAGGCAGGGTTTTGGTAATTAGGAATTCATCCTAATGACAGAGTAAATACGGGATTTTGTATTCCCAACAAACATTTTCAATGGAAAGCTATGCCATTTGGATTAAAGACCTCTTATTCTCTATTTCAGAAAGCAATGATAAAGATTTTCCAACCCCTTATGGAAAATGCTTTGATTTACATTGATGATATTTTGCTCTATAGCCCAGAAGAAGAATCTCATACTGGGCTTTTAAAAGAATTCAAATCCCTTATTTTTAAAGTTGAGATAATGCTTTCAAAAAAGAAGATGCAAATAAATAAACCAAAAATTGAATTTCTGGGAATGAAGCTAAAAGATGGACAGTAGGGCCTCATATTTCACAAGAACTTCTTAAGTTTCCAGATGAAAACCTGTCTAAAAAACAGGTACAAAAATTCTTAGGGATTCTTAATTATCTTAAAGACTTTACTCCTAAGGTTTCTAAGTACATTAATCCCTTAAGAAAAATACTTAAGAAAGATCCTCCTACATGGTCATCTTCTCAGACGAGAGCAATACAAAAGCTAAAAGAAATGCTACAAGATTTTCCTCCACTTCAAATTCCCTCTTATGGAAAAATAATTTTACAGACAGACGCTAGTGATAAATACTGGAGTGCAATATTATTTGAAGAAAAATAAGGTAAAAGACATGTTTGTGGATTCAAAAGTGGAAGATTTTCCGAAGCAGAAATCTATTATCATTCCACTTTCAAAGAGATTCTAGCAGTCAAAAAAGGTATTTCAAAGTTCGAATTTCATCTTGCAGGGTACCATTTTCTTGTTGAAATAGATATGCCCTCTTTCCCTCAAATGCTCAAGTTCAAAGAAAAGACAGTTTCATATCTTCAACTTCTTAAATGAGCTGAATGGTTTTCAAAATTCTCTTTTGATACTAAACATATCAAAAGAAAGGAAAATATCCTTGTTGATTTCCTTTCCAGGCCCAAGAAAGAAATTTTTGCTTACAAAAGAACTTTTTGGCCCAGATCTATAATGATGTATAAACCAGCCTCTTCATCCTCAACCTTTCATACCTCCTATCCTGTTGTTCCTAACATCAACCCAGAATTCCCGCCAGAAGTTATGAATCTTGTTCATCAAAAAACCTTTCACCAAAAGACCAAAAAAATAATGTTTGAATATCAGATTCAGGTTTTTAAAAATTAGGGTGTTCATCCAGATTATCCATTCATACACCCAATCAAGTTTGAGTGTATTGAACAACTAGAAGAAATTAAATGGTTCTTATAGTATCTCACACATCTTCATCATATTGCCATACAATTCCTTGTCCCTGATCTCTTTTACTATCTCATAAAGGTTGCTAGGGGAAATATTGAACCAGAACATCTGAATTTCTTCAGCTTCCTCAGTTGGTTTCATCCATTACCACAATGGCTAAACATGATAAATTAGTTTTATCATGAAAAGTCGGGAGTTTACATGATAATTATCTTTTACAAGCCCCAATACTTCATGCAATGTGGAAAATCAACTTAGCTAGGATCTTTTCCTACTGCTTGGATACACAAGGTTTTTCCTGATGATATTAGAAATTTGATTTTCATTATAGAGAAATCCAAAAGTTCCTTTGCCAGCTTAACAAGGTTGTCCCATTTGAAATATGGCCTCCTCCAGATGTCACTGTTCCATGGGATACTTGGCCAGTTCAATATAAACCTTATCATAAAGAGATTTTGAACGCAATCCAAGAATACTATGAGAATATTCCAGATCCATCAGAATGGTCTCAAGATTATCCTTGGTATTACAGTCAAATCAATCTTAATAAGAGAAGGATCCAAGATGAACAATAAGATAAGTCTGAAGATGAGGATATGTGTAAAGATGATTACAGTGAAAGCTCTCTTAACAGTGCACAATTTTCTCATTCCAATTCCAACAGCTAAAGCACTTAAAAAGAATCTCATGCTTTTGCTTTTCCTTATATAAAAAAAATGTACTATTAGGAATCTTTACTGTTGAGAGTGTCATGTACTACTAAGAATCGTCACTGTTGTTTGTATATTTTATGTTTTCTTTTGCTTTAATAATTATGTTCTAGTACTGTAGCTATTTTGTTTGTTTCTTATCTTCTACATTTATAAAAAAGGGATGTTTTCTATCTTGTAGGATCATCGAGTTTTCTATCTAATAAAATATCAGTGTGTTTTTATCCATGGCCTTCTAAATTTCCTTTCTTTCTCTCTAAATTTTCCTTTAGACAGGGATGAATATATAAGTTAAATCATAGAGTTATAATAAAGTATGCTCTGTGCTTGCCATATATGGATCCTGCACATCAGAAATGTTAAAACTCTGATCAAAAGATGTCAATATTATTGAGAATTGCAGAAGTTTCTTGAACTAAGTATTTGCAGCTAAAATGCAGTGCCTATTTAAAAAGACAAAGAGGAATGGTTTGTATTGTTGGCATAGCATACCTGCTACAAGTTCTTATTTCTTGAATCCCGTCTAAGATTTGTAAAAAAATTCAAATTCTATGAACAATTATAAAAATAAAAACTATTTAAATATTTTAAGAATTTAAAAAATATTTAAACATTTTAAGATTTAATAAAATATAAATATCTAAAAATATAAAAAATTAATTCAAATTTTATAAAATTACAAATATATATTCTAAACAATCAAATTTAAAAAAATTGTTAAAATTTAAGAATTTTCAAAAAATTAAAAAACATATATTCTAAAAAATTTTAAAAATTTAAAAACTAAGGGCTGCTACCCTAGAAGCCATTGTCTGCCGTCTCTGGCAAGAAGTTCTAGGATTTTTGTTGTTTTTTGTTAGTTTGTGTGTGCTTGTTTTGATTCTGGCTTCTGCAAGGCGGTGCCCATGAGTGCTTAGTGGCTAGGATCCGTAGGAAGGTAGAAAAATTGGTAATTTACACCTGTAAACATAGAGAACAAATTGGCTCAACTTTCAATAAATGAAGAAGAAGACGAAATTATTCAAATTTAACCAGATTTGAATAAGGAAGAAGAATGGGAGAGTATTCTATTAGTGGATTATTTTTTGACAGCCAGTATCATACACTTTCCAGCAATGAAGAGTACTTTGGCAAATCTATAGCATCCGGTTAGGGGAGTTCAGGTCCTAGATCTGTGGGAGAAAAGGTATTTGTTTCAATTTTTTCATATTATGGACTTAGATAGGGTTCTTAAAGGTTCTCCTTGGACTTTCAATAATCATTTGCTGCTTCTTTATAAACTGCAATGGGGGGGAGGATCCTTTACAAGTACCTTTAGTTTTGGCACCTTTTTGGGTTCAAATTCATGATGTACCTGTTGGTTTATTTTCTGAAAATTTGGTGATCCAGATAGAGAAATTTATAGGTGTTTTTCTGGAATATGACGGATCTAATTTGGGGAAAGAGAATAGGACTTTCATGAGAATCAGAGTTAAAATTAATGTTAGATGCCCTCTGAAAAGGAAAAAACAGATTCTCTTTTGTGGGAGACGTTCATATGTCAACTTTAAATATGAGTGATTACCATTATTTTGTTTCTACTGTGGTCGACTGGGTCACAGTGATTCCTTTTGTGAAGCTAAGATGACGTTTGGTGTGGAAGCTGCTGATATGGGTTGGGATTTAACCTTACAAGCTCAGTCCCAAAGAGCTCAAGCTATGAATAGTATCTGGTTACGTGAGGTTGGTGATAACAAAGTGGATGGTAGTAACGAAAGTAATAGACTCATAGGGAATAAGATTTGGCGGACTGAAAATAAAAATAGTTACGGAAAGAGGATAGACCCTATTCTAGGATTTAATATAAAAGTGAGACCATCAGTTTTTGACGAACGGATGAAAAACGTCATGCTAGGGCAGATCCCTACTTTGATGAATCATGATATAGAGAATACTGCTTTAATAGGAGAGGAGGGCAAGAAGAGATCTAGTGGGGACGATGATGAGCCATCAGGAACAAATAAGGTGAGCAAATTAATGTCAAGAAGTGGGAGAATTGAAGATCAAAATCATTTATTATCGGCGGCTGCCAGGAGGTAAGCCAACCGATCGCAATGAAAATCCTAAGTTGGAATGTCCGTGGTTTGGGGAGATCACGGACAATTCGAAGGCTTCGGCATATGCTGAAGCTTTATAATCCCCAAGTAGTCTTCTTCATAGAGACTAAACTATGCAGAGTTCAGATAGAGAGTACGAAGGAGTTATGGTTTTGTACATGGTATCGAAGTGGATGCGGAAGGCACTAGAGGAGGTTTGTGTTTGGCATGGAGGCATGATGTGTCCATAGTTCTTCAGAGTTTTTCCAAAAGGCATATCGAAGTTTTGATGGAGGATTTTGAAGTTAAAGCCAAATGACAGTTTACAGGGTTTTATGGTACCCCATATGTACAAGATAGAGAGGACTCATGGGCCATTTTAAAAAATCTTTATCATGCGGATGACATTCCTTGGCTTGTGGCCGGTGATTTTAATGAGATTATGTATGGGTTCGAAAAGAATGGAAGACTTCTAAGGGATGAAAACAGGATGGAAGCTTTCCGAAAAACGTTAGAGGACTGCCAATTACATGATATTAGGTTTTCTGGTAGGTGGTTTACATGGGAGAGAGAAAATTTTCCCGAGAAAAACATTCAAGAACGACTTGATAGAGGAGTAGCAAACGTGACATGGATGTTTTTGTTTCCCAAGGCAAGAGTTATCATTTGATTCATTCTTTTTTGGATCACTATCCTCTTTTAATAGGTACAATTAAAGAAGCCGAAGTGCAAAAAGAGGATTACTTTAAATTTGAGGCTTGGTAGACTTTGGAAGCTTCATTTGATGATGAAGTAAAATGATTATGGGGAATGATTGAAGGAGACTTTCTACGGAAGATGGATTTTTTAAAAAAAGGTTTGCAAAAGTGGGCACGGCAGATACTAAAAAAATAAAAAGGGAGGAAAAAGGATTTAACTAGAAGATTATCAGAATTAACAGAAGCTGAAAGGGATGATAGTAATCTGGCTGAGTTGATTGATACGAAGATTCAACTAAACTTTGAGATTGAGAAGGAGGAATATTACTGGGAGCAAAGGGCCCGTTTGAACTGGCTAAAATTAGGCGATAGGAATACAAAGTTTTTCCATAGCCAGGCTACACAGAGATTGAGGAGAAATTGGATTGAAAAGTTATAAAATGAGAATGGAGGGGAAACAAGAGATCTAGTGGGGATGGAAGGTATCGCACGGGCTTATTTCCAGAATTTGTTCACAGCAGGGGCTCCAACAAACAATGAATATTTATTATCAAGGATTAATAGATGCATATCGGAGGAAGATAATAGGATGCTTATAGCGCCATATAATGGAGAGGAAATTCGTGAGGCACTGTTTTAAATAGGATCCACAAAAGCTCCAGGGGAGGATGGTTTTCCAGTTTTTTTCTACCATAGGTGTTGGCCTATCATTGGAAATGAAGTCGTTGCCTTTTGCCTTCACCTACTGAATGGAGATATGGAGGTTAGTTCGATCAATCTAACGCGTATTGTACTTATTCCAAAAATTACCAACCCGTCTAATATGAAACATTTCCGACCAATTAGTCTTTGCAACGTCATTTACAAAATAATGGCAAAAGCTATTGCGAACAGATTTAGAAAAGTTAATGATAAATGTATTGATGAAGCACAAAGTGCTTTTGTCCCAGGAAGACTTATCTCGGATAATGTACTATTAGCATATGAAATCCTACATTCGCTGAAACAGAAAAGATTGGGGAAAAAAGGCTTCATGGCAGTCAAGTTAGATATGAGTAAGGCTTATGATAGAGTGGAATAGAATTTTGTTAGGGAGGTTATGAATCGAATGGGATTCGCGCAAGAATGGATAGAGGATATTATGAAGTGTTTGTCTACTGTTTCCTATACGACAGTGGTGAATGGATTTACTGGAGAAATATTTTATCCGACCAAGGGACTTCGACAGGGTGAGCCATTGAGTCCGTTCTTATTCTTAATATGCGGAGAGGGTCTATCAAGTCTATTGGGATTAGATTTAAGAGACGGAACTTTAAAAGGGGTCAAGGTTAGTAGAAATGGCCCACAGGTGTCCCATTTACTATTTACAGACGATTGCATTCTGTTCGGAGAAGTATCAGGAATGGGGGTTTGCGTGATTAAGGATATTTTGAGGAAATACAGAAAATGATAGGGACAGTGTGTGAATTTTGATAAATCAGCTGTCTTTTTCAGCCGAAATACTTCAGAGGAAAACAGACAATTGGTGGTTCATCATCTTGGAGTTTGTGGCTCAACAGATTTGGAATGGTATTTAGGACTGCCAAGTTTGGTAGGTAGAAAGAAGAAATAATCTTTTCAAGTCTTGAAAGATCGATTGAAGCAGCATATTGATAACTAGAGTATTAGATTTCTGTCGCAAAGGGGGTAAAGAAGTTTTTATTAAAGCCGTTCTGCAAGCTATACCAACGTATTCGATGGCCTTTTTTTATTACCAAAGTAATTATGTGATGAAATAGAGGGTATTATCGCTAAATTCTGGTGGCAAAAGGGACGTGGAAAAAAGGGGATTGCACTGGTGCGCTTGGTAAGATTTGTGCGTTCTAAAAGAATGTGGAGGAATGGGTTTTCGAAATCTTTGCCAATTTAATATTTCGTTATTAGCCAAGCAGGGATGATGCATATTTAGTTGTCCAAATTCTTTAGTTGCCAGGGTTTTTAAAGTAAAATATTTTTCGCACTCAAATTTTCTAAATGCACAGCTAGAGAACTTACCTTCATTTACCTGGAGGAGCATTTGGGCAGCAAAGGGCCTTCTCCAAGATGGACTTTGTTGGAGAGTTGGCAGAGGGACTGAGATTTCCATATGGAATGACTGCTGGATTCCAGGTTGTGCTGCAGTGGATAGGCAAAACAGAATAGGAAATAATGATTTGGAGTTAGTCTCGGATCTAATTGATTGCTCAACCAGAACATGGAATAGGGAATTAGTTTGCAGTACCTTTCAATTGGAAACTGCCCAAAAGATCTTGCAGATTCCTCTGGCAGAAGTGGAGCATGAAGATCTCCAAGTGTGGAATGAAGAACCCTCAGGAGTTTTCTCAGTACGGAGCGCCTATAAACTATTACAAATTGCGAGTATGGATCCTACTAGTTATTTATTACAGACCGAAACAAAAGTTTTTTTTAGGAAACTATGGGATTCTCAGTTGCCCTAAAAAATTACATTAACAATATGGAGGATTTACTAGAATTACATTTCGACTCTCGTTAATCTAAGCTACAAGAGAGTGGCTAACACCTTTATTTATTTGAGGTGTAGTTATGGCGAAGAGGATAGCTTCCATGTCTTTAGGTAGTGTCTTGCAGTTAGTGAAATATGGTCAAGTCTTAATCTCTCTTGGGCTTTAACATACACGAACCGAAATATTGGTGAGTGGCTTACTTGGGTTTTTGAAAGAGGAACTAAGGAGCAATGGCGGGTGTTTTGTTATGCTTTGTGGTTTTTATGGAGTTCCCGAAACAAGTTTGTCTGTGAAAGGAAAATTTTGGCAGTTAAGGATTTAGTCAAGAAAATCAGAAGCTATCTAGCAGAACTGGAAGGGATTAGAGATAAGCAACCTGTTTCTCTCACTGAAAGTATCCATAGCCAAACAGGGGAGACTACAAGTACAATGGTCCAGTTTGATGCAGCCTTAGACAAACGAAATTTTAGATCGGCCTCGGGGTTGGTGGTTTGCAACCAAAAGGGCGAGATAATAGTTAAAAAGACGACTCTCCATGAAAACATCTCCTCCTTATTTGTAGCAGAAGCTCATGCAGGGTTAGAGGCCGTAAAATTAGCAAGAGAAATGGGTTTATCTTCAGTAGTAATACAGGGAGACTTGAAGACAGTTATCAAGAAATGTCAATCGCAAACAGTAGACAAATCAGTTCTAGGAGCAATTATTCGAGATATACAGAGAAAAAAAACCAGCATTTCAGATGTGAGTTTCCAATTTATTCGCAGAACGAAAAATGCTCAAGCCCATAATATAGCGAAAGTTACACTGCAGAGGAGGGAAGGGGTTTACCTAGTTAGGGATGGGAGGATCCATAGTGCAGCCGATCCGGAAGGAAGATGGAGAGAGAATCTGGACTGATTTCTTAAAATGGTGAAAGGAGGAGTCATGATAGCTGGTATTTGGTAAATTTGGTGAAAAGCTATCTTTGGAACTGGTGCGGCTATTGATATGAAACGACGATGAGAATAGGTGCTGGCCAGGCTGTCTGATGGGATGGGGTATTAATTAGGTTTGCTTTCTTTAAAATTTCTCAGTTATCTGTTTAAGTTTCCTATTTTTTCATTTTGTCTTTTCAGTGCACAGGGTTGTCCTATAGCTAGAAGGGCTGCCTGTTTTATTTGTATTTTTTTCAACGGAACCTAGCCCAGATGACATTTTCTAGGCTTTACTATTCTTTAATTAAAGCCTTGTCACCAATTTTCAAAAAAAAAAATTAAAAATTTAAAAAAAATTAAAAGTTAAAAGGGAATTGGCTATAATTTGATCAACTTTGACATGTGTTGACTGACATTGATCAAGCATTGACAAGATTTTAATCAATTATCAGTTAACACTGATTGAAATCTGGTCAATATCTAATTAATGCTCAATTAACATCGTTCAATGTTGGTCAAAGTCAATCAAACTCTAGTCAATGCTTGATTAACTCGAGTCAACTTTTAATTTAAGTTTTTAAATTTAAATTTCTTTAAAATATATATTTAATTTTTTTCTTGATTTTTTTCTAAAATTTTAACTAAAATCTTAAAAGTAATTTTATTTCTAAAATTTTAACTAATTTTTTCACCAAAATCTTAACTACCGAGTGGTCAATAGAAAAAGACAAGGGATTGTACGAAATGAATGAACGTTCCTAAGCATCAAATGCTTAAAAAATTCGGTTTTGTGATTCTTTTCATTTTTAAATTACCTTGTGTTATGTTAGTTTAACTTAATTGCTTACATTGGAATTCTATTGTCAAATTGTTTAATTGCTAATAAGTAAAATGCTCAATAAATTTAGTCGGAATCCATAGGATATAATTGACATGTTGTAGAATGTAAAGATCTCATTATTTTCATTGTATATTGCATGAACAACATTGAACATCTAGAAGTATTGTTTTTGCTACATTTCACACATTTGGTGTTTTGGTTGGCATTGTAAAGTTGCGTTTATTGTGTACGAGAGTATTGTCATTGTTACTACTTGTGACATTCCTTATTAATTGATTATGGTAGTTCGATTGGACACTTGTGTGTTCAAAGGTTTTCCCTACTAGAGTTTCTTAGGCAAAAGAAATGACTTAATACACATATTAATTTGGTTAACATAGTGCTATTCAATTAAACTATTAAAATTGTATTGCTATTGTAATTATTGAGAGAACTAAAATTACTTAATTGTTAAGAAAACTATAAAATTGTTATCTTGCTATCGGTTGTCAATACTATATCAATATATTTTAACCCTATTAGTCAAGTACCCAAAAAGAAAGTACTAAGTTGACTTTTGATTTTCAAATATGTACCACTAACTTGAAAGAAAGACTTTCACTAAATTGCGAACTTACATAAATAATATAAGAGGCTTCTTACAATCTTACATGAAATATGGGTTTCGATTTTAGTAGAAGACATTTTAATGCCTAACCAATGGATCCACCAAAATTCCAACTTAAGATCTGCTTTGCATACTTGCTAGATTCATATGGAAGTTTATTGAAGACATCTTCACAATATCCAGAGATCATTGCTGCCATAGCTTTCTATGGACCAATTACCCTTTGTTGAAAGTAGCATATCTTCACCAATTTTAGAGGTTCTGGCTTCATGTTCAACACTGGCTGATGGGTTCTTCACCTACAAAGGGATTAATAAGAATAGAATATTAACAGGTTAACATAAAAAACGAAGTAGCAGGAAGACAAAAATTGGGAATTTTATGCCTCAATGTAAGGGTAGGTATTGGCAGCAGCATTGTCACTGATAAGCAACGAGCCGCATTGTGAGGAGTTTCGAAGTGTTGTTGCCCTCTGACAAAACCTGAACAAGGCCTCTATAACAAATCCTTGAATTTCCAGCTGAAATACCTTTCGACATGACCCTGCTTCTTGTATTCTTTCCCTTGTGAATCATCTTGGATCCTGTGTCTGCCTACAGAGTAAAACTCCCCTACTGATCCATTACCCTCTAAAACAACACTAGGATATTTCCATGTAATGGCTGACCCTGTCTCAACTTGGGTCCAAGAAATACTTGAGCAAGGCCCGGAACAAAGTCCCCTTTTTGTCACAAAGTTATAAACCACTCCTTTGCCTTCCGAGTTACCAGCATACCAAATCTGTACGGTGGAGTACTTAATCACTGCATCCTCAGCACAATATAACTCAAACCACAGCAGCATGAAGTTGGCTTTTCCTAGATTGTGGAGCTGTACATGCCTCTACATATTCTACAACACTTGTCTCATCAGCAATGATAAGTGTCCTCTCAAATTGCCCGATTTCAAGGGCATTAATCCAAAAATAAAGAGTTGAGTGGTAATGGACACTTTGGGTCTTCAGGTATATAACAAAAGGACCCATCAGAAAAGACTGCAGGATTCAAAGCTGCTTAATAAACTAGTTTCCCTAGATAATTTCTGACTAAATCCGGATACTTTATAATTGCCACTGAAATCGAACAAAAGATCACCCCAGCTTTTTCTAATACTTGCTTTTGAGTTGTGGTAATGGAAACACTATCTACTACGACATAAAAGCTCCTCTATTGTCATTCAAAGGGATACCTAATCTATGAAAATCTCTGAACAAACGATCCTGTTGTTGCAAGTTTGGAGTTTTTATGAACTTAGGTTCTGAATAGTAATACAAATCGTGTAAATCAATGGGAGGGTATTGATTATCAGATCACCTAGGCTCTTTTAAACTACGGAACTTATGACAAGACAGCCTAAACTCAAGCATCCAACATGGTTCTTTTTTCATTGAAGAAATCACTCTAATAGTTTCTTCTGAAAGTCCTTTAGGTATTGAAAAGGATTCAATATCGATCTGACACAGAACCCCGCTTATAATCAAGTTGGTCTTTCAACAATTCCTGATTTTCACAACAACCACTATCAACATTTGCTTTTACAGAAAGACAGAAACTAAACTTGTTAGAGTTCTTTAAGGTTACCAGTTTTGAGTGACACAGACTTGATGGTTTTGTTGATTCTGAAAGTGAATGAGTTCAATATCGTGAACTGTAGATAACACCATCAACAGAAGCCATTGCATGAGAAAGATAATAACCTGAAACATTGACATAAAATCACATTAAAGTCCTCATCAGGATTTTAGTAGCTTTGGGAACAATTAAAATCATCCTTTAAATTCTAAAACTTGTCTCTAATAGATTTAAAGCCGACCCCAACAGTCGTCCTTTAAGACTTTCTATGAGATGCATATAACAAAGGAAGATATTCCCAAATAATAATTGATATAATAATCACCTTGATCATATATATCCCAAGCCAGAAACAATCTCACTAAGCACACCAAATACCAGGAAAAGGCACCCATAAGAAGCTTTGTTCCTAAAACATCAAGGTATAGTTCTTAAATTCAAAGAATACCTAATAACATGGCTACTGCCAACTACAAAGTTAATTTATCCCTACTGCCAAATACAAGAACCAAGAATAATGCTTTGAATGTGCTAAAAAAAAACCAATGCTTTCCAAAAACTAGACAATAGAAATCCAACAAAAAAACCCATTTTGTTGAAAGTAGAAATCCAACAACAAAAAAAAAGAAAACAGGAATAAGCCGAACTTGAAAGTAAAGAAGCAAGCCTGGTAAGTAAACAAGCAATGGCCGTAAGGTAAGGAGGATGAAAGTGAACGGTCACCGGTGACTATCATCTAATTTGCCTACCAGTTCTTTCATCTAAGCTGTCATGGCTTCCCAAAACGTTTTCAATTTTCATCTAAGTGATACCTAAATCCATAACTCGGTGCCATCCCATCCCAGTAGGATCATGTTAGATTCCAGCACTACCATAAACCATAACTCCATTATGACTATCAAGCACAACATAAATGAATAAATCAAGTCAGGAAATTAGTTAACACGCTCTACAACTGTGAGTCACAGTTGTATTCTTTTAAAATTTATAATTTAGTCCTTATTTTATTTATTTATTTTATTTAAAAATCTCAATCCCTTTTATCTAATTTGCATTATAAAAAAGGTGGAATAACTTTTTTTTATTTTGATTGTTATATACTCCTTAAGTGGTAATAATTTTTTTTTGCAAAGTTTGAGTTATGTTAAATTGGATTTTAATATAATTTTTTAAATTAAATTGAAAATAGTTGTTGAAATTCAATTCTAATATGTATTGAATGAATATATTAATCTTTGAAAAGATCTTATTAAGTAAATAACACAATTTTTTGAAATTTTGAAAGTTTTTATATATTTTTTTATAATTTTTAATTTTTTAAAATTTTCATAATTTATGGAATTTAAAAAATTTTAATTTTAATTTTTTTGAAATTTTATTGAAAATATAAAAAAATTAATTTTCATAATTTTTATGTATTTTTAAAGAGAAATGTTCAAATTGATAAAAAAATATAAATATTGAATGCTAAAAAAGTTATTCTATTTTTTTTATAATTACAAAATTTGACAAGAGAATTAAGATTTTTAAATTGAGAAAATAGAGGGACTTACTATTTCAAATTAAAATACACACTAAATTTTAAATTTTAAAAGAATATGTAGACCTTATATATTATTTAAGCCTTTAAAATAACTATAATACAAATTATTGACATATCAAAATTTAAGGCAAACTACATCTAAGTTCTTCTATTTTTAGTCA
The DNA here is from genome assembly GCA_025698465.1 of Gossypium longicalyx. Taxonomy (NCBI): domain Eukaryota; kingdom Viridiplantae; phylum Streptophyta; class Magnoliopsida; order Malvales; family Malvaceae; genus Gossypium; species Gossypium longicalyx. The sequence goes on along the minus strand of CM046995.1, from coordinate 3,551,041 downwards.
TCTTATTTTTTTTTAAATTTAATTAATTAAAATAATTATTTAAATTAATCACTATCTATTAAAAATTTCGTTAATCTATTAATAAGATACATTATTTAATTAAATGGCGAAATACGACACTTTTGATTGAATATTCGGAATATAGGAATTAAGGAAAATCTAAGCATAAGTGTTTAATTATAACTAGTTTTGAAAATGAACTCTACATATAACACATGATCTGACATTTCTAATCATCATCAAATTGTGATTTAAAATTTGTAACCACAACCATCAAATCACTGCCCAACCTCTAAGGCGTTTTCAAAAGCCAAGCTGTATAGCCAAATGACTTGTCCCCCCATTAGAGGTCATAATATAAAGTTGGTTTTGGGCGATTTCACTAATTTTTTTGAAAAATGAAAAATATTTTTTTTAAAAATTATGTCTTTTAAAGAAGAGAAGAAAATTAATAATAAATGTAATATTTGCAGCATTTTTGTTTAAAATAAAATGAGAAGGAAGAGGATTTATGCCTACCCCACCTTTGAAGCAAAATAAAAAATCACATGTAATTTGGTTGGAGCACATGCAAAGTCAAATGGGTAATAAGATACAGGATTTGGTTGGATAAGCTTTAGCATTGACTTAATGAACACTATTATGTAATTTCAAGAGTGGGTACATATCTAGCCACTACTCCCCCCACAATTTTGAATGCTTTTATTGATGACATATTACTTTCAAAATCTTGGGCCACTCCTAATTTTATGACCTAATTTTCGATTATTGATAGACATTGAATTTTATATATATATAGGTTAATATCTGGTATATTGTCAATTTCTTTAAAAAATGTTATATATGTATTTATTTTTAATTTTTATCTGTTATATCTTACATTCATTATACCAAATATTTTCTATTATATATATCTGGATTATTCTGTTATTCAAGTGAAATAAAAATAAAAATATTTTAAAAATTCTTAAATTTGCTTGTGAATTTTTTTAATATTTCTTTGACAGGTAGTACACTTATGATCTTTATTTTTGAATATGATTTTCAAAATTAATGAGTAGGTCATATACATGTGTTTTATTATGATATTTTAAAGGATGCTCAAACTCTTACATTTTTTTCCTTATTCTTTAATAATGCTTATAATATGTTATATCTTGCATTTCCAGGTCATGTGCTTCTTCAAGCACCTTGTTACATCGAGTAATAGAATTTCGATGAAGTAATTAAATAATTTTTCTTTTTGAAAAAAAATCTCATTAGTCTCAAAAATAAAATTACTTTATAAATTATATCTTCGATTCAAGGATTACTTGGTAGGCATTATTGGGTTGTTTCAACTCTAATCAGTTTCGATATCGTAAGCATATTACTTAGAACACCTCTTGTGCGGAATGTGGTTTAATTTTGGAATCTATAGATCATATCTTACGCAGGTGTCCCTTTACAAGGGAGATATGAATAACCTTGCAGGTTAATAATATACAATCGAATTGCTCTTTTATCCCTTTCTGGCAGTGGTTAGAACGTAATTATTGGTTTAGGGAGTTGTTGAGTTTCATGCTTCCATGGGATAAGATATTTACATTTATCTTATGGGGTTTATGGAAGTGTCAGAAGAAGCAAAATTTTCAAGGAATATTGAGTTCACCACAAGAAGTGCTAGCATATGCATGAAATTTCATTTGGGATATTGAACGAGCGTGGCTATCCCTAGTTTCACGTATCCATCAGGGTCCTCATTGAATCGCTTGGAAGCCTCCTCCGCTAGGTTGTTTTTTTGTTGAATACTAATTGGGAAATAAAGGTTAATGTTAGAACTTTAATTTGACAAATCATATAGCTAGTCTAATTCTTAAAAGATAAGAATTTTCATAAAAATTCTCTAAAACACTAAAAAATATAACGAAAGTAACAACTCAAACCGAAAGAATTAAAAAGTCATGATCTCAAAGTTTTATTTATAGTTAAATTCTCCTAAATTCAACGATATAAATCAAATTATATTAATAACTGAGATTAGTTCACATCTATAATAAAAGAGTTTTAAAATATTTAAATTCTATATATTTTAATCTTTAAGATTTATAATAATTATGAGTGAAAATACAATTGAACGAAGTATTTATAATGTTACCAAAATTCAAGTAGATGTAGCTTAAGCCGCTTCTAAATAATAAATCAATTTTGTCGGACAGATTGATTCTAATAAATAAGAGGGATCAAAGTGTGCGTTTGTGGGTGGATTCAAAGGTTGACTGTGAATGTTACCAATAGGATGCATTTCTAATTTTTTCCTTTTGTAGAAAAAAAAAAAAAACAATATCGTTATTACGCGGTTACATCCGGCCCCCGTCGATACCAGAATCATACTCTCTCTCTCTCTCTGTGTGCTTACTTAAAGTTCAACCCTTTTGTCTTTGTTGGCCTCCCCCACTTTTAAGTTTTAACCCTAGTTACCCTATTAACCCCTGACCCTGAGCCTAAGTTCATTCAACCTTCTTCCTTCATCAATGTCCACTCTCTCCCTTCATTTTTATTATTATAAATAGGGACCCCTTCCCTTCTGTCTCTGTAGTTTGTCCCCAAGAGAGTAATCCCTTTTCCTTTCAAAATCAAATCATTTTCCCTTTTAACTATTAAAATCGCCATTTTTTAATCTCTCTTTTAACTACCTTTCTTTCTTTTCCTTCTCTATTTTGATTCAAGAACCTCAAGATTGTTTTTTTTGGGTAGTTTGGGGTTTACATTTCAAAAACCCAGAAAATATAATATATAATTTCTGGGTTTTCGAGAAAATTTACAATTCCACGAATTTAAGGTTGTTTCTTTGTTGTTGTTGGATTTTGGGTTTGGGAAATGGTGGTGAAGATGATGAGGTGGCGACCATGGCCGCCTCTGGTTTCGAAAAAGTACGAGGTGAAGTTAATTGTAAGGAGATTAGAAGGGTGGGATCTGAAAAGGGAAGGTGAGGAGAAGCCGGAGAAATTAACGGTGGGGATTCGATGGAAAGGTCCAAAGGCTTCGCTTGGTTCTTTAAGGCGAACGGTTAAGAGGAATTTCACTAAAGAAGTCGACGGCGGCGTTGGTCAGAACGGCGTCATTATATGGGATGAAGAGTTTCAAACCCTTTGTAGCTTATCGGCTTATAAAGACAATGTCTTTCATCCTTGGGAGATCGCTTTCTCTGTCTTGAATGTAAGTCTCACAAGAAAATGTTTCTTTGAAGAGTTAAGTGTTTTTGGCCTTTTGGGTATTCAATTTATTACTCTTTGATTTTGTTTGGTATGTTATTTTGGTTGTTCAATTGGTCTGAAATTGAAATGAAGATTTTTTTGATCTGATCCATGTTTTTATACAAATCCATAGAAGAGAATTTAGTTTCGAACCAGTTTTGCTATTCATCTGATTGTTTTGTTTCCTTATGACTGTTGACTATAGGACAGTTGGACATGTTCTGAAATATTGCTAATTTTATTCCATAGGAAACATCAGAAACAGCTGTTTCCATCATTGTTTTTCTTGTTTGACTTACTAATTCTTCTGTCTGATCTTTTTGATTGGTCTAAATTATGGAAGGTTATGTTTTTCTTTTATCATCGTACTGTTGTCCGTTTCAAGAGGTTATCTTTCTCGATACAGGGGCTGAACCAGGGACCAAAGAACAAGGCTACTGTTGTTGGGACGACATCGTTGAACCTTGCTGAATATGCATCTGTGGCTGAAGATAAAGAGTTTGAGATAAAAATACCGCTCACACTCTCCACTGGTGCCGCTGAGCCAAGTCCCCAACTCTACGTATGTGCCTCTTGCGAAAGTTTCTTTTTTTTTTTCTTCATTCGGTGCTATATGTTTTTTTTTTCATGTTATAATTATTAAGTTGTTATTCATCCTGTAGATATCACTTAGCCTGTTGGAACTAAGAACTACTCAAGAAACCAGTGAGCCGGAACAGAGAGCTGTAGTGCCTATTGCATTGCCTCTTCAGTCTGGAGAAAGTGTCACAATGGAAAAGGATGAGCTTTCTGCGATTAAAGCTGGTCTTAGAAAAGTGAAAATCTTTACTGAGTACGTTTCTACTAGGAGAGCAAAAAAAGCTTGTCGAGAGGATGAAGGTAGTGAAGGAAGGTGTTCTGCTCGGAGTGATGATGGTGAGTATCCACTGGACACCGATTCACTAGATGATTTTGAGGAAGGAGAATCGGACGAGGTAAAGGATGACTCCGCCATTAGGAAGTCATTTAGTTATGGTACTCTGGCACATGCGAATTATGCCGGGGGATCATTTTACTCCAGCGTGGGGATCAGTGAGGATTGGGTGTACTACAGCAATCGGAAATCAAATGTCGGCTGCTCAAACTTTGAGGATTCTGCTGCATCGATGTCAGAGCCATCTCTTCTGCAGACTTCGAAGCGCAGCATTTTGCCTTGGAGAAAAAGGAAGCTGAGTTTCAGGTCTCCTAAAGTGAAAGGGGAACCACTGTTAAAGAAAGCCTATGGAGAAGAAGGTGGAGATGACATTGATTTTGACCGCCGTCAGCTTAGTTCTGATGAATCGCTTGGGGTAAGAATAATTCATTGATATTTTAGTTCAATTCACATTTAAACTGTCTGATCATCATTTAACTTATTAATCCTGAATTTCGTCAAGTATTTTAAGTTCTGAATGTAGCTGTCATTTGTCTTGGCAGTGGCACAAAACTGATGAAGATTCATCTGTAAACCGTACATCAGTTTCTGAATTTGGGGAGGACAATTTTGCGGTTGGCAGTTGGGATCAGAAAGAAGTGGTAAGCCGTGATGGACTCTTGAAGCTTCAATCCCATGTTTTCTTTGCTTCTATCGATCAAAGGAGTGAGCGAGCCGCTGGTGAAAGTGCATGTACAGCCCTTGTTGCTGTTATCGCTGATTGGTTTCAGAAAAACTGTGATTTGATGCCCATTAAGTCTCAATTTGATAGTTTGATAAGAGAAGGCTCATTGGAATGGAGGTACCTCTGTGAAAACGAAATCTATAGGGAACGGTTCCCTGACAAACACTTCGATCTCGAGACAGTTCTCCAAGCTAAAATACGTCCTCTTTCCGTAGTGCCAAGGAAGTCCTTTATTGGGTTTTTCCATCCTGAGGGGATGGATGAGGGACAATTTGACTTTTTGCATGGTGCAATGTCATTCGATAACATCTGGGACGAGATTAGTCGTGCAGAATGTCTGAACAGTGCTGAACCTCAGGTTTTCATTGTTAGTTGGAATGACCATTTTTTTATCCTGAAGGTTGAACCAGAAGCTTATTATATCATCGACACATTAGGAGAGAGGCTTTATGAGGGATGCAATCAGGCTTACATCTTGAAATTTGACCGTGATACAATAATCCACAAGCTACAACCGAATGTTGCTCAACCGTCAGATGATAAATCAAATGGCAATCAGCTGGTACCAACGGCAGCTGCTGAACCAAAAAATGCACGGGTTCAGGATGGTTCGATTGCAAGAGCTGTAGTTACCAAACCTGAGGAACTGATCAAGACTGAGGGCAACGAGGAGGTTGTTTGCCGAGGCAAGGAATCCTGCAAGGAATACATAAAGAGCTTTTTGGCTGCTATACCTATTAGGGAGTTGCAAGCAGATATCAAGAAGGGTTTAATGGCATCAACACCACTACATCACCGGCTACAGATCGAATTCCACTATACCGAGTTGTTACAACCACTACCCAAGACATCTTCTGCGCCACACTCGGATGAAGTTCAGTTAACTGAAGTCACTGCATAGGAAGTTACTGTAAATTCTAGGGAAGTGATTACTCTAACTTGGTTCTTTTTCATTTTTCTTTTTGTTATGTGAACTGGGTTTAACAAAGAGGAACCCATTTGAGCTTTTTTTTTTTTTTTTTCCCTTGTTTCGATCAGTTTGGCGAAAAGGACTTGTGTTTGTCTCAAGTTTGCTGGAAAATGGAAATATAACATTAACCTTTCTCATATGAATTGGTGTCAAGATATTCTTTTCTTTTTCTCTGTATCCTGCACAAAGGTATAGAGGTACTTTTCAAGAAACTTGCTTCTAAAAGTTCATCTTTCTGATTCCTTTGAGACCAAGTTGAATACTTATTCCAAATTGTTTAGCAAAAGGATTCTTTTTTGTTAAGTTTTCATGTGGCATGACGAAAGTAAGCTTTTGACTTGTTCCTTTTAGCCAACATTTGAGCAACTTTGGGTTGACTTAAATGGTAAATCATGTAACCCTTACACAGAAAAGTATTGACAATGATGGGGCGCATGCCATCGGTATTTTTATGTTTGGTCAAAGTCTTTGATTCTATAAGATTTGAAATTATACAGTCTTTATCAAGAAACCGTCGTTTTAGGAGATTATGAGCCTGCTTTCGTGCAAAAATAGCAACTATATTCACCGGGTGTCATGGCCATTTAATGGTTGCCATCTTGCCGTGTTCGATTTCATCCCATTCTTAAAAGATGGTTAAATTGTTACAAAATAAAATAAGGTTAGAAACCAAAACGTAATAATTATGATCAAAACTAAACTTAAATAAATATAGGAGGTTATTTTTGTGGTTACCTTTATCTTTATCATTAATAGGTGATATTACCTCATTCAAAAATTTTATTATAGTAAAATTTATAACTTAAAACTCTTGATTAAATATGGTATTCCGAATTAATCGAACATTAAATTAATCAATAAGACTTAAAAATTCATATCTTAAAATAAAAAAAAATAAAAAAATACTTTTTGTCATGTATAATTTTAAAATAAAAAACAACTCTCCTTAGAGAAACTACTCACGTTCTTTTTAACCCAGCTATAACTTTACCTGCTTTTAAAAAATCTATATTTTTACCTACTATTACTATTTTTTTTTCCTGCATTATTATATTATTAATATAGATATAGTAAATAAAAGGTTAAAAATTTAGTCTTTCATTTAAAAAAAATTGAGATTTATTAAAAAAATTGAATCCCAGTACTTTTTCAATTTAAAAATTTTAGTTAGGAATTTCTATCAAAATTTTTTATCTTAATATGTTTATTTTCTGTCGAGTATATGCAACATTTATAAAGATAGCCTAATCAACGTGACGAGGTAACAGACCTTAATGGAAAATAGTAAAAATGTTAATGATAGGACTGATATATTTAAATTAGAAAAGTAAGAGGACTTAATTTTTTTATTTTTTTAAAGTAAAAATATTAAATTTAAAATTTTGTCAAAGTAGAGGGACTAACAGCTTATTTTGACCAAATACAATAATACTCATAAGCTTGATATGCGTAGCCCAAAACTAATCTAAACAAACGGGCCAAATCCAAACTAACATTCAAGTTGGTTCTTTGGAAAAAAAAAAGCTTTTACTTCAACGACTCATTAGATCAGATCCACCAAAAACCAAGTTACTAAAAATTATGGCGAAATCGGCGGTTTATTTTCTTCTTTTTCTGATGACGGCGGCGACGCCATCACTATTGGTGGAGTCAAGCGACGACACGAACCACGCGTACTTACCGTGTTCGGACACGAAAGTCCAGATTTCGGATGGGTTCACTTTTGGAATCGCGTTCGCATCGAGACAATCATTCTTCTTCAACAGCTCACTTCAGTTGTCGCCTTGCGATCGCCGACTCTCTCTGTCGAACGCCAACTCTCGCCTCGCTCTGTTTAGACCTAAAGTTGATGAGATCTCTCTTCTCACCATTAACACCTCCTCTTTTACTCCGGTCAGCCATCCACTCTTATTCTATCTTTGTTTAATAATTTATTTGAAATATTCAATTACTAGAATTTCTGGAATGATTGGATCTGAGGATCCTTGGATTAGAATTAATGTAATTTTTAAGTTTACTTTGATCTTTATGGTCCAATTTTGTGTTTGCTTGTTGCAAAAAAGCAAAATGAGATAATAGTTAAATCTTAGTTGACTAGAATTGAGAAAACAATGAAAGCAATACCGTTCTGATTGCACATTTTGCTATTGAAAAGAAATCATATTTGCTACCAGAATAGCAAGTAGTAAAAGTGTCAGCCAAAATGTGCCCAAATTGTCAAATTTGTTCTTAACAAGCCAAATAATCTATTTGGAGCACTTCCTTTACCTTGTCAATTCACAGCCTTGTAATTCTGTCACATGAATATGATATATAATGTCTGGCAGCTTTGATATTTTCAGGACGTAGTTGGTGGGTATATGGTTGCGTTTGCTGGTCGAAAATATGCTGCAAGGTCTCTGCCTGCGTTTGTTGCAAACGGCACCTACACTGTAACAAGCTTCACTCTTGTAAGGGGATAAGAAGAATGGATTTCTTTTGATGGTATTAGTTTTTTTACCTCAGTAAAAGTCTATAGAAACTGATGATGGTTTTGTTTATGCAGGTGCTTGAGTTTAAGAAAGGCAGGCTGCAAAACTTGTTTTGGAAAAGGGATGGTTGTGCTCAATGTTCGGGAAGATCAAATTTTGTGTGCCTAAACAAACAAGATTGTGCAATTAATACAAACAACTGCAAGAACCATGGAGGGTCTGTTGATTGCAGTATTGGGATACAGCTAGCATTTTCTGGGACAGATAAGCACCTTTCTGCCCTGAATTCATGGTATGAAGTTGAGAACCTTCGGCAGTACTCACTGTTTGGCCTTTATTCTAATCTCAGGGATTCTCTCACTAGCCAGTATAACAAGTTCTTTTAATGGTGCTTTTGATTATTGGTTACATTTTCCTTCAGTTATTGTTATGTTGTACTTTTTTATTCTGCTGTTCAATTGATGTTGTGTCTACAATTCTACTTCTATCTTTGTTTCTATTCCTTTGGGGTGAAACTGCTGGTCTTATAGTTCACGGAGGGTTATGTGGATAAATTATGTACAATTGCTTTCTTTTTTGTTTGTAATTACGAATCTGATTCATATGGATGCTTCGTTCTACATGTCATCTAGCTTTAACTTCTGATGTTGTTAATTGTATCTAACTTCTTGAAAGATTTTCTCATTTGGTTGGATTTTAATATTCTCTTTGTTATCAACTGATTTTGCACTTAAAGTCTTATGATGCTCTGCTATTTTCACAAAGCTATCCTTGCATTTTTAGTTTTATCTGTATCTGTTTGCTCCCTTGTTTAATTCGGACAACTTCAATAGGTTTCATCTTTTTAAATGAGCATTTGTAGGCCTTGGTCTCTGTCTTCACGTCAGCTTATTTTTTATCATTCATTTTGTCATTAATGGGCACTTCATCTCCTTTTCTTTTGTTTAAAACATATTATTTTCTAAAGTTACAATTTCTTATAGAACTACACAACTGTTGTAATATTTGTATCTCAAGTATACTTATTCATTCATAGCCATAAAGTGCTGCTAGTCTTTCTTTCATCTTGAAAATCATGTGGGTAACATTTTTTGTCAATCTCATCCTTCTTCTAAATGACTGAGTGAAAACCTCAAAACCACTCCACTTTGTGTCTCATTTTGATAACTAGTTGTCGCTAATGTTCATCATCACTTAAACCTAGTAAGTTTACCCCGTTTTTTCCCAAAAAAGAAAAAAAAAAAAAAAAGAAAAAAAAATGAAAAAGAAAAAGAAAAAAGGGAACTGCTTCATTAGAAGCTCTCTAAACTTTATCTCAATACAAGGTAAGTGGTAAGCCTTGCTAATAACTTTAGCACAAGTAGTATTTTGCATTCTAGGAGAATGCAAGCACAAGTAGTAATTTACATTCTAGAAGTATTTTACAGCTTAGTAGAATAGTAGTTATAATTTACATCGTAGGAGAAGAGAACAAAAGGGATCTTAGCATGAGTAGTCATTCATCTCTCCTGGTTAAACCTTTGTTCTTCTCCTCCTCTTTAGTGTGGCAGTGCCCAACCTTGTCTTGAAGCCCTATACAGATCACCCTTGGAAGTCTATTTGTGGGTTGTATCTTGCATATAAGTTGGTTTCAGAGTCAATTCCAAATTCAAGCTCAGATTGGGCGTTTCAGTGTTGTAGCTCCCTATATCTTGAGAATGGCTGTGGAAGGTTGGTGCTAGGTTCTTGTCAATGCTGGAGCTAGTTGCTGCTGTCATACCCTCAGTTGTAGCTGGTTTCAGAGTCAATTCTAAACTCAGACTCAGTCTAGGCCCTTTTGTCTTGTGTCTTGCTATATCTTGGGAAGTGCTGTGGTTGGTTGGTATGTGCTCCTTGTTGATGCTGGGGGTTGTAGTTGCAGTGATTTGATTTAGTTCATGGTTCAGGACATCTGCCAAAAGATACTCAGCTGTAGTTGGTTTTAGAGTCAATTCTAAACTTGTACTCAATCTAGGCCTTTCCTTCTTGTATCTTGCTATATCTTGGGAAGTGCTGCGGTTGGTTGGTATGTGCTCCTTGGTGATGCTGGGGGTTCTAGCTGCAGTGGTTCGACCTAGTTCATGTTTCAGGACATCTGCCAAATGATACTTAGTTGTAGTTGGTTTCAGAGTCAATTCTAAACTCGAACTCAGTCTAGGCCTCTTCATCGTGTATCTTGCTATATCTTGGGAAGTGCTGTTGGTGGTTGGTATGTGCTCCTTGTCGATGCCGGGGGTTGTAGTTGCAGTGGTTTGGCCTAGTTCATGGCTTAAGACCTCTGCCGAATGATCCTCAGTCTCAGAAGGCTGGAAGGTAGCTGTTGATTCACTGGAACTGCTGTGGCTGGATAAACCCTTATTTCTGTCAGGGTTTTGGTTCATAAAAGGAAAGCAAGGAGCTTCATAAGAACCGGTACATTTCTCTGCTTTAATCCTAAGCTGCATCAAACCTGTTTCATCTTGCTCTTCATAGATGATCACCCTGTCACCCTCGCGAAGCTTCTTAGTCTGAACAAAATGAATCCATTCATTGATGAGAACAGGCTTTGGATGGTTTGGCTGTTTACGTATAGAGCAGCTAAGATTCCAAACACGTCCTTTCTCATCTTTGACAACAAAATCCTCCGGAGGGTTGCCCTCTAAGCTTGCCCCTGGCTTTGGGAAATGTTCCATATTGAAGTATTCCATTGGAACTGCCAATCGCCTGCTGATATCCGTCTTGCTGAGTCTCTTCTCTAATATAATCATTGGTAGCTCTAATATAACCACTGCTAAAGAGCTACCCTAGACTACACTGCAAAGTAATAGGGAAGTTAAGAGAGAATTTGAGAAATGAAGGAAAGTAAGAATTTCAGAGAAGTACTAATGCAAGCTTCTTCTTTAAGCCTCTATTTTTATAGAAGCAAAATGGCCATAAACAGGTTGTGTTGTAGTAGCGCGAATGAGAGATGGCTTTTGTTTATTTCCAAACCATAGCGATATACATATAGAGAATGCTTAATCATAAACGATCCTAAAAGTGAGGTTTTCGATCGACTCTCCCCCATGGTCTGTCGCGCGGTCACCAGTCGCGTGATTCACTGATATATTTTCATTTTCACATTACATCCCATTATTATTATACTCTAAAAAAATGTCAAATCCCTGGATGACGTCTGCCCTTGTCTGGGGAATACTTGTTTCAATGGCGCGAGTGCCCGGCTGTAAGAAGGTGGATTGCTATTTTTTGTGGTAGGTTTTCGTCGCCCAAAAAAGAGAACCAGGTCGGTCCGTGCTGTACGACTCATTTTTTTTCTTTGGGGTCGCGCGGCTGTTGAGTGATGTCTTCTAGATTCGAGTATTTATTGGTGAGAGGTAAAAGGGAGGATTAGTAGAGCGATACTGCCGCACCAACCTTCAGTTATCGTGCGGGTTCGCATCGCCTGTTTTAACATTGGAGCGAGTTAACACCAGTATTTGCAGATTTTGAAGACAATCTGCTAAATGCCAGTTTATACAACTGAGTTCTTATTTTTTTTTTTTAAAAAAATAAATAAATCGTGTTTAGGAACTCCAGATGGAAAAGTACTTTTCCCCCAATTCATTTACATACATCACGGTAAATATGATTAAAATAAATATCAATTAACAAAATGACTTAAATTTTAAAGTAAAATTTAAGGTGTTCGAAATTGAATTGGTAGTCGAATCAATTTGATAATTAATTCTTGATTTGATTAGTCTGACCAATGTATTTGGTTCATTTAAATAAATTATTAAAAATTATATTTAAAAAATAGAGAAAATTAATTTAATTGATCCAACTGTTCGCAAGTTAGCTAACACAATTTGATTATTTCATATTGGTGCCCTAGTTGGTTCCCAGTCCGAACTCCGAACGGTCTGACTAACCAATCCGATTTTAAGTACAATGGTAAAAATCTTAACTTCATATTTATAAATTTGGTTCTCTATTATAACTCTTTGATTATAATTAAGATTTGAATAAATGAATATTTTTATGAAAAATATTTATAAATAACTAACAATTTAAAATACTATCATAATAAATAACTAAAATTTAAGAGAGGTGAATCATGATCTCGTGTCTCTCTATTAATCTGGCTTCAATATGCATTCTAATATCATTTACGAGTTTTTGGACATATAATGTAAGGTTTGGAGTTTTAGTAAGATAAAAATGTATATTGAGACTTGTAACCACTTAGTTATTCACAAATCAATATATGAGCAAAATGTATCAAATTCTCTTATTCTCATAATTGAATTTTCACACTTATTTTTCGACTCCATTTCTTTCTCATTCCTTTTTATCTCTTTAAACCTTTTTGAAAAATAAAGCATGCTTCAAAAGAAGCAAATGATAAAAGGTATGACAATAAAACACATACCGGTTTCTTTTGATTTTTCACTTCCTTTCCTTCCAAAATTTCTCTTTTATTTTTTTTTGGACCTTTTTAAGTACAGATAATAAAATTACACTTTATTTATGCTTTCACATATATTCAATAAAATCTTCTTTAATGCGATTTTAATTATCATATTTCGATACTTAACTTCGAGATGATAAATCTTTAAGCATTAAATACTTATGAAAAAAATTTAGATATGACTAAACACTAATATTATAGTATAAAGCTCAAATATAAGTACTTAAAAAAAAACATTTAGATAAACTCATAAGAGTTAAATGAACCAAAGATAATTTATATAATTTCTTAAAAGTACATATGGAACTTTTTATTTCTCCTCCATGGTAATAGGCTAGAAGTTTCTAAAATCAAGTTCCTATTTCTTGCTTGTCTTATTATTAATTACATAAGACAAATCATATTAGATAAATAATATTATCAAAGAATTTTAGTTAATGTACCCAAAATTCTAACATAAAACCTAATGGTCTAAATCTCACATAACACATTCCATGTCAAGTCAATATATAATCCTCCTTTGATGATTGTCAATCATTCAAGCTTATATAGTAAAACATCTTAAAATCATGTAAAAGCGTTAAAACTATTAACTAGGCTAAATGTTCATGAAAAACACACAAATAAGCACATAAAAATAAAATAAAATAAAACCTAAAAATAAAGAATAACATGGGACTCAAGCAAAAACATGCATAAACAAATCTTAAATAGCCTCCCACACACTATAATTAAACAATGTACCCAATGTTCCAATCAAGAGTCAAAAAGAAAAGAAAGCCCTCTCATTTAAATGCTCAGAAAATTAAACTAAATTTCCCCAAAGTCTTCTTCAAACTTCCAAAACGTAGCCTCTTCTAACAAGTTGGACCTTCATTCAATTAAACCTAGATGAAAATTAAACATGATTAAACTTAAAAAAACTAATAAAATATGAATAAACAAATCCTATTTTACATCCTCAACTTAAATTCAATATTGTCCTTGTTATAATAAACGTCGATAATGAAGGTAGGACGATCGCAAAACAATAAGAAAAGAAAAATAAGAACAAACAAATTTTATGTGGAAACCCTTTCGGGAAAAAAAAACACGATTGGAGGAGAAGAAATTTACTAATGTTGAAAACCAAATGATACAAGAGGAGTTTCGACTACATCTATTTAAAGGTTGAAAAACCCTATTCTAATCAAAGTCAAATAGCAGAACTGTAATTCTATATGGACTCAACTTGTGCGGTATAGTTGGTACCGCGGGGACTTCCACAAATCCTTTTATTTTAACACTATATTTATTTCATCAACAAATGATGAAATTCAAGTCATACAAATTCTAATAGTCCATGTTCCTCTTGAAACTTCAAAAATATATCTTCTCCAAATTAAGTGGACCTATATGAAATAAACCAAGGTGGAAATTAAACACCACTAAACTCACAATAACTAATAAAACAATGACAGAAGTAAAAGCAAAAACAAAAAATTTGGAGTGATTAAATCAAAATTTGGAGTGATTAAATCACACATTGCTCCTCCTATAATCTCATCATGGCTTGTTCTTAGTCTTATTCACTAATACATTAAGCTAGTACATGAACAAATAAAAATCACATTCAAAGAATTTAAACTTCAAAATACAATGCCTACATATAAATTTTAAGAAATCCATCTAATCTCAATATAAAAAAATGATCTAATCACCGCATGTAAGATTATAATAAAGATTTCTTGTTTCTATCACGATTAAACCATAAGGCATAAAATTCAAAGACTAAAGATAAAAGGGAAAAATCTCACCAAACATTGAAGTTTCCCTTGAAAATCTTGACTATCTATCAATCAACTTAAAAGAGGTAAGAGGTGAGAGAAAGGAACATAATTACAATTTATGTTAGGTTTTGGGCTCATAATGAAATAATTTTATTATATTTGATAAATTCAATAATTTATCTCCATGTTTGAATGTTTTCAATGATTTTGTATGTGTTATTACAAAAATTCGGTGAAGAAAATCTCAAACACACGAACAGAACACGAATAATAACTCGAACAAAAACGAAGAAATAAGACAAGGCTCCTAGGCGTGTATCAAGCCACTATCTTTAAGGTTCTATTCGCTCCCATCTATACTTGGTGTGCAAATGAGTTTCAAGTAAATGAAACTCGAGGATACAATGAAGCCCGATGACTATTTGCGTTTTGCATTGACGAAAATAGTACATAAGCACTGAGTAATGTATAACAAGAAAATCAATTTTTAAAAAGAATTTCTGCAGTAATTCTTTATAGAACAATCTAATAATAGAAGAAGATGGAGGAATGATAGAAAAGACTTTTGAGATTTTTTGGTATGTTTTCCAAATGAAATCTCAATACTATTTATAAGAATTTTCATGTCTCTTTGAAAAGACATATTTCAATAGGTGTCTTTTCTGAATAATCACATATCTAAAAGATACATAATTTTTCATTTAATATCTCTTGATTAAACATAACTATTCAAAAAAATATTGTTTGAATAATTATAATTCTTTGTAAAAAATAAAGTGATATAACTCTTTACCAATAACTGAAAGATATAACTTTTAATTATACCCTTTTATTTATAGTTATTGGAACACTATAAATATACAATCTAAAACTAAGTAAAAAGAGATTTAAAATGTACTCATGATGATCAGTCGTCACTTGCCATCACGGCTCTGAGCAGAACAGTTTGGTAGAGCACAAAATCGTCATATGGTTGACTGTGGCTTGCATTGTTTGTACAAGCCTCGATGCTATTGAATTTTTGGATTGATGCCTTTCTCCTCTCTTTATTGTTATCAATTGACTACTTACAAAGGTCCTTGGTAGGTTATCTCTTTATGAGAAGTTGTTTGTTAAACAACTAAATTATTCCTTTCTTAAAGTATGCTTATCTTTTCCTCTTATTTGAAAGTTTAATAAACATAAGATGAAGTTTCGATCAACACCATGAACCTTCCTTGGATACATACATCATAGAAGTAAAAGTCTAGATGCTAGTGGAAGAGTATTAATATCTAGACATGTGAAGTTTTAAAAGGAAAGCTTCCTTTTTCCTTTCATATCCCATAATCAACACCTGTACTTGCTAATTTGCTAGTACTTTCTTCTCCTATTCCTATCATATCTCCTATCACATTACACCAACATTCCCCAACAACACACATTTTTTCCAATTACAACTCTACCCACATATTCTTCAATAAATCCATTATCCTCAAACACATAATCTTCATCATTAAGTAATCTGCCACCACCCAAATTACCTAACCCAATACCTATTACATTAGCCATCCCTTCAAGCCAACCTAAGCCTTCTTACCATATGATTACACATGCTAAAGTAAGTATCTTAAACCCAAAGTCCTTTTTGATGAGTTTTCCTCTATTTATTGGTCTTAGGAAGAACCCACCATTATCTATTAATTTATGAAATCTGAATAATGGAGACAAGTAGTTTACAATGAGCTTAATGCACTAGTTGCTGCTAAAACTTGGAGTATTGTACCTCTTCCATCAAAACAGACCTTTTCCAGTTGCAAGTGATTGTTTAAGATAAAGTAAAACTTTGATGGCTCTAAATTTTTTTAGTCTTTTGGTTAATCCCACCATTGTAAGCATGTTGCTCACTCTTATAATCTTCAACGAATAGGTCATAAGGCTACTTGATGCGCTAATGACACTATTTTGAATGGTGACTTAGTGGAAGAGGTATACATGCACCAGCCTCTAGGGTTTAAAATTTTTTGTCACATCCTAAAAATCGGGTTAGTAGAAATTAGGGCTAGTGAACCAAGAGTGGTCACGCCCCGATTTTTAAAAGTTATCTTTGTGCATTAGATAATTATAAGTATCTAGTCTAGTGGTCAAGTAGTGGTGGAGTTGTCCTTGAAGATTTAAGTACAAGTCCTTTCCCTCATATCATTTTTTATTTTGAGCAATTTTACTTCAAAATCCTAGCTTGTGTTATGTCTTGTTTAAAAATAAATGTCATTAGCATTTAACAAAATAATTGAAGTGGTTTAGTGGTTAAGCACTTTAAGTAGCTCCTAAGTGGCTTAAATTCAAGTCTTAATGCTATCAATTTTTTTTTTAAATTTAATGCACAAAGTTGGTCATCTTTTCCCATGCAAAATTGTCCAACCTTTATGCATGTAACTCTTATTTTTAATTTGGCTAGTAACTCCGTGTTTTAAAATTCGGAAGGTGTAACCCCAAAGTAATTGTTGTTAATTCTCTCTAACATCTTTGTCCCCCTCTTGAATGCCTTGTTTGATGAGTTTGACCTTGTGACCATCCATCTCTCTCTCCCTTAAGTTTTTATTTGTTTTGAATTTTGTTTCATCTTTCCTCTCTTTGCTCCTCCTTTTCCACCACCTTGTATCATCCCTTACTGGTTGCTTCTCATTGATTTTCTTTTATATTTGCTCCATTTTACTACTACAAACCATACAACCACCATATCACCACCATTCAACCACCTTAGCACCACCACACCACCATCACATTACAATCGTACCACCACTTTTGTACCACTATCCAAAACTGATTTCCTTGTTTGTTTTTCTTCTCTTTTATTCCTTTCTCTTTTGATTATTACTTAGACACCTTATTTTCTTTCTATTGCCGAATTCTAAGTTCATCTTGGGGTGTTCTTCCACTTTTGTCATCGTTGACAATATTTGGATAAATAAAGTATTTTATTCTTCTCATATTTTTATTCTTAATTCCATCTATCTTATTTTCTTTTTATGAATTTTTTATTCAATTTATTCATTCTTTTTCTCCAATCTAGATCCTCACACCAACTCTGACCATCAACATTAGAAGCGTTCCTCTTTGATCATCTTGGAATTAAGGAGTAAGTATTATAAGTTGATGTGTAAGTGGATGTTTTCTTTTGGAAAATTCTTTTATTAGAGATAAGAGAATTCTAACCACATATATGATTTTGTTAGGTGCAAATCAAGTCCCTATTCTTTTGGATTGGAAGTGAACGAGTTCTATTAGGATATACAATTTGGATCACTAAAGGTCAAATAAAAACATAATTTTTGTTATAACATGTGAGTGACTATGTGGATATTAGGTAAATCAATCTTACTTGAGTCTTATTGTTATGATATAATATGTATTGTTATGGATTGATATTTTTTTTCTAACTTCATGTTGTGTAATATCATGGCTAGATGTTCATTTTGGAAAGCATGAATCACCAAGACTATTGAAATTTATATGTACATGAAATCATGATTATCCTGCCTATTGATTTGCAATGAGATTTGTATGCCATGATGCATTACATAGGGTTAAGACAATTATAAGGAGGAAGATGTGGCAGTTTAACTGTATATTGATAAGCCATCATTGTTGGGCAATCCAGGGTGGCGGGTCATTGTTGCCGGGCAACTCGAGATGACTTGATTGGTGGTTTATCCACAACTATATGTATTGGTAGATCGTCTGTGATTTCAGTGGCTTGTCCACAACTATGTGTATTGGTAGCTTGTCTGCAAATTTGGTAGCTTTGTTCACATATGTGCTTGTGTGTTATGGATGGATGAGTTCTGAGGAACTCTTTTTGGTGTGTAGCGGTGATGGGTAGGGTGTTTTGAAAAATTATCCATAAAGAGTTCCTCAGAACTCGTCCATCCATAATACACAAGCACATATGTGAACAAAGCTACCAAATTTGCAGACAAGCTACCAATACACATAATCGTTTTTATGAAAAATTTGCATTGACATTATCACATGTATAAAAGTTTGCATATTTGATTAATTTGTATTTGAAAATAATTTTGATATGTTTTAAGTGATATTTGATATTTATCTTGATATAAAACTCACATTGAGCTTATTAGCTAACCCTTTTAGTTTTCATAAACTTTTCAAATAAGACTCGTGCGTAGGAATTGGATGTAACATTTGGAAGAGCCTTTTGGATTTAATTTTAATAAAATACCTTATAAACTCTCTGGGTTTATTTTTGGACATTGGAATGTTTTTATTTAATAACTGCTATCCATGCATAATCGATGAACTTTTAAACATTTTTGTTATTGTTTTTAGAACTTAAATGGTTTTACTTGATTTTAAATAAATTTAAACATAAATTTTTTAAGTACTTTTAAGTCTGCTACAAATTATTTACATTTAGATTGTTGTAAGTAACGTTTTAAAATTTTTATTGCAAATTTCCTTCTTAAAATGATTAAGAGTGATAAAGTAGAAAAAGTTTTTTTGACGGAATTAATATGGCTTCCAAAATTTGGCCATAACGTCTAGGCCAGGGTTGAAGGGTTAAATTTTTTCAACCTCAATGGCCTGGTTCAACAAGCACAAGACGTATTTAGTGTAAGCACTTGGATTTATTGCTTCTTAATGGTATACCTGATGAAATCTTAGTCATAAGGGATAATTCTAATGAGATTGATTCAATGATAAAAAAACCCGAAATTTAATTTTTATTAAATGACATGAGGCGTCTTCAATATTTTCTTGGGATGGATATTAAGTGATTTGGTGATTTTCATATTTTGAATAAAAAGAAACACATCTTGAAACTCTTATAGAAAATGAAAATGTTCTATGTCAGCCCCTTTTTTCACACTTATATCTTCTACTTTTGGTGACTGCTGATGGTTAATCACATACAATGTCAATGAATATCATAGCATGGTTTGTGCATTACAATACATTTGTGTGAATTGAGCATACATTCATTTTAGCATCTATAGAGTTAGACAATACATTCATCAACCTTTAGATAAACATTGGAAGGCTGTTAAGTAAATACTAAGATATTAAAAGTGCATGTTGCATCAACCATACAAGGAGATTAACATAGTTGGATATTTTGACTCAGACTAGTAGCAACATTGATGGCAGAAGATGAATAACTAGTTATCTTATTTTAGGATACAACTCTATTACATTGAGCTCGAAAAAATAGGGTGTCATATCTTGATCCTTGGAATGTTAAAGTGTTGAATTGACTTGTGTTTTGACACTGTAAAAAAAATAAAATAAATAAAATAAAGAACACACAAATTTTACGTGAAAACCCTATCGGGAAAAAACCACGGGCAGAGGAGAAGAAAATGCACTATGTCGAAAATTTGAATCAATACAAGAGGAATAGACTATGTCTATTTATAGGCTTGTAAAGCCATATTCTAGTAGGATTGAAACACCCTATCTTAATCAATATAAAATAGATGAAGTTTAATAAGGTTTAAAAAACCTTATTCTAAAATAAAATAAAAGAAGTCTAGTTCTATATGGATTTTACTTTTATTTTATTTTTCATCGTATTTTATTTAAATAAGAATTTGGGTCACTTAATTCTAACAATCTCCACCTTGACACAAATTCTCAATGAACAAGTTCTTCATCGCGAACTTTCAATAAACAAGTTCTCCACCTCTTCCATAAAACTCCTCAAGGGTTTAACTTCAACAATGAACACCAACCAAGTCTAAGCAATGCTCAAACTTGGTTATAGGAAGTGACTTAGTCATCATATCTGCAGGATTTTCATGAGTACTAATTTTGCTCACAACAATATCACCACGAGTAATAATATCACGAACAAAATGATACCGAACATCAATGTGTTTTGTTCTCTCATGAAACATTTGATCTTTTGTAAGAAATATAGCACTCTGACTGTCACAAAATCTGTCTTGATTTGAAGGTCTTCATTGAGTTCACTAAATAGTCCCTTCAACCAAATAGCTTCTTTACAAGCCTCGATAATCGCCATGTACTCGGCTTGGTGGTAGACAAAGCGATCGTAGTTTGCAAAGTGGCTTTCCAACTAATTGCACAACCTCCGATTGTAAAGACGTAACCTGTGAGAGATCTTCTTCTATCAAGGTCTCCAGCAAAATCAGCATCAACATACCCTATGACTCCATCTTTAGTTCTTCCAAACTGTAAGCAAACATCAGTAGTGCCTCGTAAGTATCTTAAAATCCACTGAACTACTTTCCAATGTTCTTTACCGGGATTTGCCATGTATCTACTAACTGCACTGACTACATATGATAAATCTGGACGTGAACAAACCATAGCATACATGAGAGATCCCACTGCACTAGAGTATGGAACATGTGACATGTACTTAATCTCATCATCTGATTATGGAGACAAAACCAATGAAAGTCCGAAAAAATGGGTTGCTAAAGGAGTATTAATGAAGCTTAGCACTCTGCATATTGAACACGCAAAGAACTTTCTCAATGTACCCTTCCGATTTAGGTACAATTTACTTGATTTTCTATCTCGAGAATCTCCATACCAAGTATCTTCTTTCTTTGGTCCTAAATCTTTCATCTCAAATTCTTTACTTAGTTGGGCTTTGACCTTTCTTATCTCTTCTTTATCTTTTGTTTGCTATCAACATGTCATCAACATAAAGAAGTAGATACACAAAAGAACCATCAACTGTTTTTCTTAAAGTAAACACAATCATCAAAACTACTTCTTTTGAACTCATGAGAAGTCATAAAGGAATTAAACCTCTTGTACCCTTTGTCTTGGTGATTGTTTTCATCTTGTAAAGGGATTTTTCAGCAAGCAAACATAGTCCTCTTTTTCGAAACTATAAAACCTTCTCAGTTGTTGCATGTAAATATCCTCATCAAGTTCTCCATGCAAAAATGCGGTTTTACATCTAAGCGCTCAAGCTCCAAATCATGCATGGCCACAATACCAAGCAAAGCTCGAATCGAACTATGCTTAACAACTGGGAGAACACATCTGTGAAGTCCACTCCTAGAATTTGATCTGTAACCCTTTGCAACAAGCCTTGCTTTATATCGGGTTCTTCAACTCCCGAGTCCCTTCTTTCTTTTTAAACACCCATTTACAACGAAATGACCTTTTTACCTTTAGGAAGTTTCACAAGGTCCCATGTTCTGTTTTTGTGGAGTGATTCCATCTCTTCTTACATAGCAAACATCCACTTTTCTGAGCCTTCACAGCTAACCGCCTCAGAATAATTAGATGGCTCTTGATTCGTATCTATATCTTCAGCCACATTTAAAGCATAAGCAACTAGATCAGCCTCGGCATACTTCTTTGGAGGTTTAATTTCTCTTCTAGTTCTATTTTTGGCGATAGAGTATTGTGGTGAAGAAGTAACTCTATTCTCAATTTTTGTATTGGCTTGAGGAGTTGACTCTGTATTAATCTGATGCTCTACCTGTTTTTGATTTTCTTTATTGGAAGAGTCTTTAAGAGATAAATTAGGTAGCATAGCAGTTTCATCAAAAACAACATCTCTACTAATCACAACTTTTCTATTTTCAGGACACCATAACTTATACCCTTTTACACCAGCTTTATAACCAAGAAAAACACATTTAATGGATCTCAGTTCCAATTTTCCATTATCAACATGAGCATATGCAGGACACCCAAAGATCTTTAAATCAGAATAATTAGCAGGATTACAGACCATACCTCTTGTGGAGTCTTTTTCTCAATGGCAACGGATAGAGATCGGTTGATCAAAAAACATACAGTAGACGCTGCTTCTGCCCAAAATGACTTCGGTAAGTTGGCATTTAACAACATACATCGAACCTTCTCCATGATCGTTCTGTTCATTCATTCTGCAACGCCGTTTTGTTGTGGAGTATGACAAACTGTCAAGTGTCTCATGATTCCTTCTGACTTGCACAATCTATTAAACTCATCATAACGAACTCTCAAGCCATTGTATGCATGCGGAGGTATTTTATCTGCTTTTCCGTCTGCTTTTTCAATCATAATTTTCCAAGACTTAAATGCGAAAAACACATCACTTTTCTGCTTCAGGAAGAACGCCCAAACTTTTCTGGAAAAATCATCAATAAAGGTTAGCATATAATTAGCTCCACCTCTAGAAGGCACTCTAGATGGCCCCCACAGATCAGAATGAATATACTCCAATATTCCCTTCATGTTATGGATTCCTCTAGTGAATCAAACTCTCTTTTGCTTCCCAAAAATACAGTGCTCACAGAAATTCAGTTTGCAAATTCCTTGCCCATGAAGAAGTCCTCTTTTGCTCAATTCGCCATGCCATTCTCACTCATATGCCCTAGGCGCATATGCCAAAGTTTAATAATATCATCATCGACAAGGAAGAGAAGAAGCAACAAATGCATCACCGATGAATGAAGAGAACCACGCAAAACATATAACTTGGCAATCTTTTTCGTCCTTTCATCACAACAAAGGACCCTTTGAAATCTTTAAAACACCACTTTCAACTGTGTATCTCTGCACTTTTGAATCAAGAGTACTCAACGAAATTAAATTTTTTCAATTCGGAACATGCCAGACGTCACTAAGTGTTCGACAACTCCATCAAACATCTTAACTTTAATTGTTCCAACACCTGTAATTTTACACGAAGCATTATTTCCCATCAAAACAACACCTTCGGACATAATCGTTTTCGTAAGTTGTAAACCAATCCCGATTGGGACTTATGTGGAAGGTGCGCCTGAATCAAGTATCCACTCCTCACTTACTTTAGAATCATTTGTGAAGCGACTAGAAGTTCACCATCATTTGTAGTATTCTACAACATCACTTCACCGGAATTTTCGGTTGTTTTCCCTTTGATTCATGACCTCCCTTTTAATCTTATTTTGTAGCTTATAGCACTCAGATTTAATGTGCCCTTTCTTCTTGCAGAAGTTACAAGTTTTACCTCTGTTTGAAGACTTTGATCTACTCTTAGATTTACCACGAGGATTCCATTCTTGTGTCCTACCACGATCATCTTCAGCATTCCGATCTTGTCTCCCACGAACAATGAGACCCTCTCCCTGAGAGTCGGGTTTAACCACAAGATGCTTCATCTTATCATACAAGGTTAAAGAATCATAAACCTCATCAACTGTGAGAGACTCGCGGCTATATAAAATCGTGTCTCTAAAGGTTGAATAAGACGGGGGCAACGAACAAAGTAGAATCAACTCTAGATCTTTCTTATCATACTGAACCTCCATGGCCTCCAAGTTTGAGAGAATTTTTTTAAACACTTTTAAGTGTTCGTGTACAGACGCACCTTCCTCCAAACGATGAGCATAAAGAAGCTGCTTCATATGCAGCTTGCTTGTTAGAGTTTTCGACATACATATTTGTTCTAGCCTCTTCCATAATGCAATGTTTTCTCTTTCATCACATCCTGCAAAATTTCGTTGGACAAATGCAGATGTAATTGTGTTAATGCCTTTTCGATCCTTACGCTTCTTCTCTTCATCTGTTAATGTCGAAGGCATCTTATCTATCCCTAGCGGGGCATCCTCCGAGATCCATCTGCAAGAATCGCTTGCATCTTAATTTGCCACAACGCAAATCTGGTGTTGCGATCCAACAAAGAAATTTCATACTTCAAAGACGCCATTACCGTGATCGAGATGAATAACCCGGAAGCTTTGATACCAATTTGTAAAAAAAAAAAAAATAAATAAAATAAAGAACACACAAATTTTATGTGAAAACCCTATCGGGAAAAAACCACGGGCAGATGAGAAGAAAATGCACTATGTCGAAAATTTGAATCAATACAAGAGGAATATACTATGTCTATTTATAGGCTTGTAAAGCCATATTCTAGTAGGATTGAAACACCCTATCCTAATCAATATAAAATAGATGAAGTTTAATAAGGTTTAAAAAACCTTATTCTAAAATAAAATAAAAGAAGTCTAGTTCTATATGGATTTTACTTTTATTTTATTTTCCATCGTATTTTATTTAAATAAGAATTTGGGTCACTTAATTCTAATAGACACTTTGGTGTGACAATATTATTATTGTTATTCATGCTGCCAAGCCAATGCTACGTGCAAGGTTGAAACATGTGGAACTTGCCTTATGATTTGCTTGAGAAAAGGTGGTAATAGGATAGGTTCAAGTTAACTATGTTTTAGCTATTAACCAAGTTGCAATACATTAACCAATCGTTATGCAACTACTTGTTTGTTCATTTTTGACAAAAACTTGGTGTCTTCTCACAACACGAGGTCACTAGAAGTTTCAAGAGGAAAGAGTAAAGGGAATATTATAGTTACAATTGTTGCAAACTGAACCTAAAGGTTAGCCAACGCAACCAATTGTCGTCACTTTCAGTTAGCTAGTTGTACAAGTTATTAAGCTAGTTGATTACAATTAAGTGGTTAAAGATCTCTTGGTTCTTTTGACTAAAAATGTGCACTCCAAAGTTATGTAAACGTAGGTTGGATGAATGAAAATTTTCTAGCTCATTTTCTTAGCTAGCACTATTCATCTATTTGGTTTCAACTTAACTTTCCGTTCTTTGTGAGTTTTGATTGTTATCCATCATATAATTAAAAAAAACAGTTATGTATTATATTATTATAACACCCCTAACCCGTATCTGTTTTCGAATTAGGGTTATAGAGCATTATCATACAAACAGAACATTAAAACATACATTTCAAACATTATTATAAACACATTATAAAATAATTATTCACATACATATTGTCCTTAAATCGAGCCTTCGAGGCCCTAGAAACACCATATAAACAATCTGGGATTAATTTGAAATCATTTGGAAACTTTATGAAAAAGTTAACAAATTTTGGAAAATAGGGGTCACACGGCCGTGTGCCTTACACAGTTGAGACACACGCCTGTGTCTCAGGCCGTGTAACCTTTGAACTAGGGACACACGGTCATGTCCTATCCCGTTTCCTCACCCGTGTAACTCTTTGAGTAGGGTCACACGGCCGTCTTACATGCCCATGTACCAGGCCGTGTGCTAGGCCGTGTAACTGACTGACTTGCATACAAAGGGACCTACAAGAGATACACGGTCGTGTCGCTAGGCCGTGTGTCACACACGATTGAGTCACATGCCGTGTCTCAGGTCGTGTGGACATAAATTTGCCCAAAATCATGCCATTTCTAACACCAAATCATGCATCAACCTATAGGCCTTTTGTGTACATAATCAAGACATCAAAATCATGTCAAAACATACATATAATGACCAATTCAAGATCCTTAATTCAACTAACCAATATGCCATTCAAGACACCTCAAATGCAAACATCCAAAACATACCTAAACATGCATATTTGGTGACATTTCCATCATCAAATACTAGTTTAATGCCTTTCAAAACATACCCTAATTTTACCATATTCAATCTATCACAAAAAAATACCATTTAAGCCATTCCAAAACATGCAACATAAGATAGCACAATGGCATAAACCATCGAGGCATCAAGGGCAGCAAACCAAGATAACATTTACAAGTTTTACAAGTCAATCTACTAATTAAACATTCATCACAATGACATTACAATTCAACCTATAAAAGCCATTATAACTTTGGCCAAAGCATTAAAAAACTACCGATGTTTATGTTGGATAGTATGATTGATCTTTGACGAGCTTCCAAACTGATCGAGCTTCTGATAATCTATAAAACATAGGAAAGAAACTATGTAAGCACATAATGCTTAGTAAGTTCGTAGAAAGTGAAACATAACTTACCATTTCATTGCATAGTAATAAGTATAAACATAATGTAACCTAAACCATAAACTTGGCACAAGCCTAACATCATCACCAATATATAAGTTAGTGCATTTATACATAGTCTAATTAGTCGGCAAGAAGTACTTATCTCTTGACCTCACAGTTCAAATCGAGACAGGTTAAGTGATACTCAGTAGACTATTCTCTAGAGCTCATTTGCCAAAATAACTTCCTAGGGTCATCAAGCCTAGGGTTTAACCTCTTTCAACCCGATCCAACTAATTCTAAAATGAATCCTAAAACATTCATTAACTAATCACACATTCAAACGTTAATCTCTGTCAAATTTTAATTACCCAAGAATCTAATTACAAAAACCCTTATTTTAATTTAGAGATTAATAAATATCAAAATACGAAAGAGAGAGAAAAATTGGATCCTGAATCTTGTTTGTGTACAAGAACTTACCAAGAAAAGGAGGTTCAGACTATTGAAGAAAGTTAGTGAGCTTACCAATCATTGTAGAATCAAGGTCAATTTTATCATCTATAGAAGCTTCACAATGTGTTGACGATATGCTCATCACACGCAATGGTGCAACGACTACTCTAATACTTGTGTGACACCATAAATGAAGAAGGTGAAACTTGCATGGATTATCAATGGGAGTTTTAGAAGAATCGGTCTAAAAAAAAGAGGTTTAAGTTATTGAAGAAACTTAATGAGTTTAGCATTCAATGCAGTTTCAAAGTTGGTGTTATCGTAAATGACCAGGAAAATAATGAGCCAATGGTGTAGCTATTGTCCCACGAGGTACAACGACTACATGAATTTTCACTGGAAATCCATGCCTGTTTAAGTCTTCTTGACTTCTATGGTTTTTGTTTGGCGACCTCCTTCTTCCCTTTACACCCTATCTATATTTCATAGGGATTGAAGAAGAGAGTTTAGGTTGCTTTAATGAATTTGCCAATGGATTGTTTATATATTGAGGGAGAAAAGACAAGGGATTTAATGGCTGAGCTGGAATACTGAGTATTTCATGGCTAGCTTGAAATTTTTTTAAATTAATTCAGCAATTATAGGTTAAAAATCCATTTTTCCAGATTCTGTGGATTATGGTAGGATTTGTCACTATTATTGAATGCTTGTTATGATAGCATTTCTCTATACGGACTAGTTTACAAAGCTATATTTTGTTTCGAATAATTTGAATTTTGTGGTTGGTGGTAAGAAATTACTGTGGGCTCAAGAGGAATGCATTATGTTTTCATTCAAATAGTATGAGTTTTAGAATTCAAGAGTTGATTTGATTAGTTCAATTAACTAGGGTTAAAAAATTCAAAAAAATAAAAATCATTTTGAATAAACATGTTGTTTGGTTTTAGTTAAATTTTTATTGAATTTAACTTGCTTTCGTTTTGGTATTAATTGAAAGCATTTAGTTTGATTTTTGGTGTATAAAATCATAATTATGTTTAATGGACAATATTTAACAAGTCTAAAACTCAAATCTCACCACTTTTTCCTATGCTAGGTTATGACATTGTTGTACCAAAAGAAAAGTCGAGTATTGAAAAAATCCACTTTCTTAAGAAAGTTAGTGAGCCATTTGAGTTAAGGCGAATATTCATTAAGTTACAATTTGCAAACAAGGTAATTGTCACATCTCAAAAATTGAGTTAGTAGAATTGGGTTGGTGAACCGAGAGTTGTCACACCCTCGACTTTTAAGGTTATCTTCGTACATCTATTAAAAAATAAGTTTTTGATCTGATGGTTAAGTGATAGTGAAATTGTCCTTGAAACCCAAGTTCAAATCCCCTTCGTCGCATCACGATCTGTACAAAAAACACAAACAATCGAATAAGCAAACTGGAACTAAAATTAAAGTTGAAAGTTTACTAAGAATAAAAAACGTATTTTAAAAAGTAAACTAAAACGAAGGGAAATAGTCCCTTTTAATGTCCCAAGAATTTCCATTAATAGAGTTCCAGTTTAAATGACTTAGTTAGGCTTAATACAACTGACTAAACATGTTTGATTAAATTTGTGTGGACAAAAACACCCTTAGTGAATTAATTAGCCTTGTCGCAGTGGTGTTGCGACATCTTCAGGTCGGTGTCATGACATTGAGGGCAATATACTCATTTCCTAGTCCAGGTTGGGTGTCGTGACATTACGTGGCTAGTGTTACGACATCACATGGCTGGTGTCTTGACATTGATGGCAAACTACTTCATCGGAGGGTCTGGAGTGGGTGTTGCAAAATCCAAGCTTGGTGTTGTGACATCGAAAGTGTTCCACTGACTCTTTGGCCTGAATTGATGTCCTACACACTTAATCAACACGTTAGTCTTCCTTAGGCATGAATTGACCTACAAGGTCATAAAAGACTCTAAAATTTTTTATTATATTACTTTCAATGAAAATCATACTAAAATGGAAAATACACCAAAACAATACATAATGGCTAGAAAATAAGGTCACAAAATGTTAAAAAAGATTGAATTTGCCACAAAAAATTGTAATTTGAAAACCAGCGGACGACTGCACCTTTGATTGTACCTTTTATTACTCCATAGCATGTGACGATTGCACCTTTGACTTGTAATCTGGGCATGGATTATGAAACCAACTTTGACACTACAAAGAGTGGTCAACTCATTGGCTTTCTTCAAGATGCCTAACTTCTTTTTTTGAGACTAGATCTTCGAGCACTTCATTACAAATCCAAGAAAGAAAGTGAAGCTTGCTTCCATTGCAAATGATCGTAGTGGAAGAACTAGTCTCAAGAAAAGGAGGTTCGGACTATGGAAGAAAGTTAGTGAGCTTACCAATCATCGTAGAGTCAAAGTCGATTTTATCATCTATAGAAGCTTCACAATGTGTTGGCGATGTGCTCATCACACGTAATAGTGCAACGACTACTCTAATACTTGTGTGACACCATGAATGAAGAAGGTGAAACTTGCATGGATTATCAATGAAAGTTTTAAAAGAGTCAATCTAAAAAAGAGAGGTTTGAGTTATTGAAGAAACTTAATGAGTTGAGCATTCAATGCAGTTTCAAAGATAGTGTTATCATATTTAGCCTGAAAAATAATGAGCCAATGGTGTGGCCATCGCCCGAAAAGGTATAAGACTACAAGAATTTTCATTGGAAATCTATGCTTGTTTAAGTCTCATT
Organism: Gossypium longicalyx; assembly: GCA_025698465.1. NCBI lineage: Eukaryota > Viridiplantae > Streptophyta > Magnoliopsida > Malvales > Malvaceae > Gossypium > Gossypium longicalyx. The sequence goes on along the minus strand of CM046995.1, from coordinate 3,521,545 downwards.
AACTTCCATTGTTTTTGTTTGACGACTTATCCTTCTTCCCTTTGCACTCTCTATATATTTAATAGGGGTTAAAGAAGAGAGTTTAGGTTGCTTTAATGAATTTTTCAATGAATCATTTATATATTGAGGAAGATAAGACAAGAGATTTAATGGCTAAGTTGGAATACTAAGTATTTCATGGCTAGCTTGAAGATTTTTTAAATTAATTCAGCAATTATAGGTTAAAAAATCCATTTGTCCAGATTCTGTAGATTATGGTAGGATTTTTCACTATTATTCAATGCTTGTTATGATAACATTTTTTTATATGGATTAGTTTACAAGGCTATATTTTGTTTCGAATAATTTGAATTTTGTGGTTAGTGGTAAAAAAATTGTAACAGCCTGATTTTTCAGTGATGTCGAAAATAGCGGTTTGAGGCCACCAAATCCAACGAAGAAGTTCATTAATATTATTATTTAATATTTACAAGTCAAATATGGTTTGAAAAAAGTTTTTGTATTGGTAATTTGTGTTTTATAATGATTCATTAAGTCAAGTGGTTTTAAAAATTGAGGTATCGGGACCTCGTTATATGGTCATAAGAGTCGTACTCCGCTATGTTGGACTAAGTTGGGTAAACATCGGGTGTTGGGTCCAAAGTTGGTTTCTGAGACTGAAGATAAGGTTAGATTGATTCAGGATCGTCTGAAGGCAGCTTTTGACGCTTACCAGGTGTGTACTTGGAACGCAGTGGGCTTACCAACGGACGACTGCACCATTGATTGCACCTTTTATTACTCCATAGCATGTGACGATTGCACCTCTGACTTGTAATCTGGGCATGGATTATGAAACCAACTTTGACATTGCAAAGAGTGGTCAACTCATTAGCTTTCTTCAAGATGCCTAACTTCATTTTTTGAGAATAGATCTTCGAACGCTTCATCACCAATCCAAGAAAGAAGGTAAAGCTTGGTTCTATTGCAAATAGCGGTGGTGGAAGAGCTAGTCTCAAGAAAAGAAGGTTCGGACTATGGAAGAAAGTTAGTGAGCTTACCAATCTTCGTAGAATCAATGTCGATTTTTTCATCTATAGAAGCTTCACAATGTGTTGGCGATGTGCTCATCATACATAATAGTGCAATGACTACTCTAATACTTGTGTGACACCATGAATGAAGAAGGTAAAACTTGCATGGATTATCAATGGAAGTTTTAGAGGACTTGGGCTAAAAAAGAGAAGTTTGAGTTATTGAAGAAAATTAGTGAGTTGAGCATTCAATGTAATTTCAAAGATGGTGTTATCGTATATGGCTTGAAAAATTATGAGCCAATGGTGTGGCCATCGCCCGATGAGGTACAACGACTACATGAATTTTCACTGAAAATCCATGCCTGTTTAAGTCTCTTTAACTTCCATGGATTTTGTTTGGGGACCTATCCTTCTTCCCTTTACACACTCTCTATATTCCATAGGGATTGAAGAAGAGAGTTTAGGTTGCTTTAATGAATTTTCCAATGAATCGTTTATATATTGAAGGAGATAAGACAAAAGATTTAATGGTTGAGCTAGAATACTAAGTATTTCATGGCTAGCTTGAAGATTTTTTAAATTAATTTAGCAATTATAGGTTAAAAAATCTATTTGTCTAGATTCTGTAGATTATGGTAGGATTTGTCACTATTATTGAATGCTTGTTATGATAACATTTCTTTATATGGACTAGTTTACAAGGCTATATTTTGTTTTGAATAAGTTGAATTTTGTGGTTGGTGGTAAGAAATTTGTAACAGCCCAATTTTTCAGTGATGTCGGAAATAATGGTTTGAGGCCACCAAATCTAGCGAAGAAGTTCGTAAATATTATTATTTAATATTTACAAGTCAAATGTTGTTTGAAAAAGGTTTTTGTATTGGTAATTTGTGGTTTATAATGATTTATTAGGTCAAGTGGTTTTAGAAAGTGAGGTATCAGGACCTCGTTTCTATAAACTGAGCCGTAAATATTTTTATAAATATTTACAGAGTTTCATTTTTAAGGTAGTATTAAAGTTTCGTCAGAAAATTTTAACGTTTTGATAGTTAATTAATTAAAAATGATTGAATTGAAAATGGTGCAAAACTTGTTAATTTTAATATTTATGTGACTAAATGGCTTGATTAATAATTAAAGAAGGACCTAAGTAATAATTGTACCTAAATTTAGTGGATGAGGTGGCATAATATGAGAAAAAGAATAAAATAAGGCCATTCAATGGTAAAATTGTAAATTTGATGAAATCAAAATAAAACAAATTAGATTTGGATAGTTTTTTAGACTTTTCTTCTTCCTTTTTTGGTTCAAAATAGGCATAGGAGAAATTTAAAGCTGGTTCTTCAATTTTTGCTTCATGTGAGTTCAATTCTTACTCGTTTGTTGTAATTTTTATATTTTTGAGATTGTTACAATTAGGTTCAACTAAGCTACACCTTTGCTTTTTATTTTATTAAAAATTTTGGTAGTTTCCATTGATAAATATTGGATTTCTTTTATGAATAAAATGGATTTAGAGCTTTGATTGTGTTGTATGATGATTTTATAAAGTGATTTTGTTTAATATTGATTTTAGGATTAACTTGTGAAAATGTCAAAATATTAGGGTTTAATAGTGAATTTTTGGTTTATTAGGGGCTTTATGATGGCCTAGAATATTTTGAAAGATTATTGGATGAGAAAATTAGTTAATTTGATAGATTAATTGATAAAGGGATTAAATTGCAAAAGTTATAAAAATTTAGGGTAATTGTGTAAATTCAAAAAATTAAAGGGTATTAACTGTGAAATGAATTGGAAATGAAATATATGCTAATGAATGAGTAATTTTATATTTTAGATCAAGATCCTGTAGATACTCGTGAAAAAGAAAAAATAACAGAATAGTCCCTGAACTTCTACAATTACTACAATTCAGTCAAGGTAAGTTCGTACGGTTAAAATTTAATATTTGTATAAATTGATGAATGATATTATTTATTTATTCTATTTTTGAAAATGAATTATCGTTGGAATTATAATATTGAATTGGATTTCGATTTGAATGGAACGTAGGATTTGAGTACATTCGTAATTTGGTGTATGATGGTTTTGGAAGGAAACAACGACATTTTCCCAAGTAAACCAGGGTTCAGCATTTGTCCCGAACTCTCATGTTTTATTTTTTATTTGGTGTATTTGGTTGAATAAGCTCTTACGAGCTTCTGTTCTGTTTTCAATCTTCTACTAGCGTATTCGGGAGGATCAGCTGTTATGAGCTTCTGTTAACGATTTACTCTTATCCGTAAGTCATTCTTTGAATGGAAAAATTTCGGTAAGGTGATTTATTAAATGAATTTTAAAGACATATTATTTATTTTTGTAGTGGATTGAATACGGATGTATTTATTAATAGAAGTTGTGAATGACAGGAAATTGACAGTGAATGACAGGGAATTGACATGAATGATTTTATTTATTTGACTTTTTATAGTAGGTTCGGTAAGATTTTGTTTAACATGTCGAACTTACTAAGCTTCATTAAGCTTATATGTATTGTTTAATGTCTTTGTAGATTCTCGGAGGATTGGACGATCGGATCAGCGCTTAAGTCACACTGTTCAGCTTATCTTGGTAATTTTTGACACGTTCAATACGATTTATATGCCATGTATAGGCTTTTGTACAATCTTGGTTAAAGTTTAACTTATGTAGATATTATAAATAATATTTTTGTTTATATAACCAACTTACATATTGGTATGAGATTAAGGTATAATTGTGATGTTAATATGAGTGATATATATATGTATGTATTTGAATTGTAGTGAACTTTGGTAACTTGGTTAGGTAAATTAATTAGGTAAGTCTGGATATTTGGTTGTCATGTTTTAAGTTTTCATTTGAGGTAACTAAGAGTATATTAGTTGTATGTAGTCATAATACATGTTTAAAATTTGATTTTAGCTTGTTCAGAATGCCTTGTTATGGCTTGTTGATGTGTAAATTGTTGAGGCTAGGTTGGTATCAATTTGGGTGAGAAATGTGGCTTAGAAAATGGCCTGTTTTCGTCCACACGGGCAGAAACACGGGCCTGTGTCTTCGCTGTGTGTGACACACGGTCAAGTGACACACCTGTGTGTCCCTTGTATATTTTAAATTGCTCAAGTCGATATGCTCACACGGTCTAGTACATGGGCGTGTGGCTTGGCCGTTTGACCCAATTCAGAGAGTTACAAGGGTACAGGCACGGGCTAGGCACGGCTATGTGTCCCTATTTCGAATGCCCACACGGTCTAAGACATGGACGTGTCTCCTGACCGTGTGAGTCACACGGCCTGGCCACACAGCCATGTGACCCCTGCAGTGTTGAAACTTTTAAATATTTTTAAAAAATTCTTTGAGTTTCCGATTTAGTCTCGACTTATTTCTAATATGTATTTCAGGTCTTGAGGGCTATTTTAAGGGGCGATATATATTATTTTTTATTGGTTTTATTATGATTATTGATATGTAATGAAACATTTGAAACTTCTGTTTGATTGATCTGTAAACCCCGGCAATGCTATGTAACCCTGTCTCGGTAATGCATTATGTTTTCGTTCAAATAGTATGAGTTTAAGAATTCAAGATTTAATTTGATTAGTTCAAGCAATTACAGTTAAAAATTTTAAAAAAATCAAAATGATTTTGAATAAACATGTTATGTGGTTTAGTTCAATTTTTATGGAATTTAACTTTTTTTCCTTTTGGTATTAATTGAAAGCATTTAGTTTGATTTTTGGTGCATAAAATCATAATAATGTTTAAAGGACAACATTGAACAAGTTTAAAATTCAAATCTCACCACCTTTTCCTAAGCTAGGTTATGACATTGTTGTACCAAAAGAAAGGTCAAGCATTGCAAAAATCTACTTTTTTAAGAAAGTTAGTGAGCCATTTGAGTGAAGGCCCATATTCGTTAAATTACAATTTGCAACCATGGTAATTGTCACATCCAAAAATCAGTTTAGTAGAATTGGATTGGTGAATCGAGAGTTGTCACGCCCCCGACTTTTGAGGTTATCTTCGTACGTCTATTAAAAAATAGGTTTTTGATTTGATGGTTAAGTGATTGTGAAATTATCCTTGAAACCTTAGTTCAAATCCCATCCGTCGCATCATTTTTATTATTTTGCAAAGTTTTCTTCTAACCCTAAAAAGTGTGTCGCCTTGTTGTAAAAATAAATGTTGTAAAATTATATAAAGGATTAGTTATTGGCTTAATGGTTAAGAATGAATAATGATATAGTGTAATTGGCTTATAGACTTAGTTCGAATCCTTTCCCTAGCAACCCACGATATGTACAAAAAACACGAACAATCGAATAAGCAAATTGAAATTGAAATTAAAGTTGAAACTTTACTAAGAATGAAAAATGTAATCTAAAAAGTAAACTAAAATGAAGGGAATTAGTCCCTTTTAATGTCCAGAGCATTTCATTTATAGAGTTCCTGTTTAAATGACTGATTTAGGCTTAATACAATTGCCTAAACATGTTCGATTAAATTTGTACGGACAAAAACACCTTTAGTAAATTAAATGGCCTCGTCCCAGCCATCTTGCGACATCTTTAGGTCAGTGTCACAACATTGAGGGCAATATACTCATTTCCTCGTCCAAGTTTGGTGTCGTGACGTCGCATGGCTGGTGTTGCGGCAACACATGGTTGGTATCATGACATTGATGGTAGACTAATTCATTAGAGGGTTTGGAGTGGGTGTTGTGACATCCAAGCTTGGTGTTGTGACATTAGAGGCATTCCACTAATTCCTTGGCCTTAATTGATGACCTGCATACTTAATCAACACATTAGTCTTCCCTTGGGCCTGAATTTTCCTACAAGGTCATAAAACACTCCAAAAATTCTTATTTTATTACTTTCAAATAAAACTATACTAAAATGGAAAACACACTAAAACAATACATAATGGCTAGAAAACAAGGTCACAAGATGTTAAAAAGGATTTAATTTGCCACAAAAAATTGTAATTTGAAACAAATTGATGATTGCACCTTTGATTGCACCTTTTATTACTCCATAGCATGTGACAATTGCATCTCTGACTTGTAATCTGGGCATGGATTATGAAACCAACTTTGACACTGCAAAGAGTGGTAAACTCATTAGCTTTCTTCAAGATGCCTAACTTCTGTTTTTGAGACTAGATATTCTAGCACTTCATTACCAATCCAAGAAAGAAGGTAAAGCTCTCTTCCATTGCAAATGACTGTGGTGGAAGAGCTAGTCTCAAGAAAAGGAGGTTCGGACTATGGAAGAAAGTTAGTGAGCTTACCAATATTCGTAGAATCAAGGTCGATTTTATCATCTATAACTGCTTCACAATGAGTTGGCGATGTGCTTATCACACGCAATGGTTCAACGACTACTCTAATACTTGTGTGACACCATGAATGAAGAAGGTGAAACTTGCATGGATTATCAATGGAAGTTTTAGAAGAATCGGTCTAAAAAAGAGAGATTTGAGTTATTGAAGAAAATCAGTGAGTTGAGCATTCAATGTAGTTTCAAATATAGTGTTATCGTATATAGCTTGGAAATTAATGAGCTAATGGTGTGGCCATCGACCGATGAGGTACAACGACTACATGAATTTTCGCTGAAAATCCATGCCTATTTAAGTTTCCTTGACTTCCTTGGTTTTTGTTTGGCGACCTATCCTTTTTCCCTTTACACTTTCTATATATTTGATAAGGGTTGAAGAAGAGAGTTTAAGTTGCTTTAATGAATTTGCCAATGGATTGTTTATATATTGAGGGAGATAAGACAAGGGATTTAATGGCTGAGCTGGAATACTAAATTTAATGGCTGAGCTGGAATACTAAGTATTTCATGGCTAGCTTGAAGATTTTTTAAATTAATTCAGCAATTATAGGTTAAAAAATCCATTTGTCCAGATTTTGTAGATTATGGTAGGATTTGTCACTATTATTCAATGCTTTTTATGATAACATTTCTTTATATGGAGTAGTTTACAATGCTATATTTTATTTCGAATAATTTGAATTTTGTGGTTGGTGGTAAGAAATTATAGTGGGCTCAAGAGGAATGCATTATGTTTTCATTCAAATAGTAAGAGTTTTAGAATTCAAGATTTAATTTGATAAGTTCAAGCAACTATGGTTAAATTTTTTATAGAAAATCAAAATTATTTTGAATAAACATGTTATTTGGTTTTATTTCAATTTTTATTAAATTTAACTTGCTTTCGTTTTGGTATTAATTGAAAGTATTTAGTTCGATTTTTGGTACATAAAATCATAATAATGTTTAAAGGACAACATTTAACAAGTCTAAAATTCAAATCTCACCACGTTTTCCTATGCTAGGTTAGGACATTGTTGTACCAAAAGAAAGGTCGAGCTTTGCAAAAATCTAATTTCTTAAGAAAGTTAGTGAGCCATTTGTGTTAAGGCATATATTCGTTAAATTACAATTTGCAAATATGGTAATTGTCACATACCACTGAGAGCTGTCACGTCCCCAACATTTAAGGTTATCTTCGTACGTCTATTAAAACATAAGTTTTTAATCTGATGGTTAAGTGATAGTGAAATTTTCCTTGAAACCTTAGTTCAAATCCCCTCCGTCACATCATTTTTATTATTTTGCAAAGTTTGCTTCAAACCCTAAAGAGTGTCACGCATTGTTGTAAAAATAAATGTTGTAAAATTATTTAAAGGATGAGCTATTGGCTTAATGGTTAATAATGAATAAGGATATAGTGTAATTGGCCGATAGACTTACTCAAATCTTTTCCCTAGCAATCCATGATGCGTACAAAAAACACGAACATTGAATAAGAAAACTGAGACTGAAATTAAAGTTGAAAGTTTACTAAGAATGAAAAACGTAATCTAAAAAGTAAACTAAAACGAAGGGAAATAGTCCCTTTTAATGTCCAGAGCATTTCCATATATAGAGTTCCTATTTAAATAACTAAGTTAGGCTTAATACAATTGAATAAATATGTTCGATTAAATTTGTCCGGACAAAAACACCCTAAGTGAATTAATTGGCCTCATCGCAGCGATGTTGTGACATCTTCAGGTCGGTGTCACATCATTGAGGATAATATACTCATTTCCTCGTCCAGGTTGGGTGTCGTGACATCACATGGTTGGTGTCTTGACATTGATGGCAGGCTACTTTATTGGAGGGTTTGGAGTGGGTGTTGTGGCATCCCAGCTTGGTGTTGCGACATCGGAGGTGTTCCACTGACTCCTTGGTCTGAATTGATGTCCTACACACTTAAGCCTGAATCGGCCTACAAGGTCATAAAACTTTAAAAAAAAAATCCTATTTTATTACTTTCAACGAAAACCATACTAAAATGAAAAATACACTAAAACAATACATAATGGCCAAAAAACAAGGTCACGAAATTTTAAAAAGGATTTAATTTGCCACAACAAATTAAAATTTGAAACAAATTGGTGACTGCAACTTTGGTTGCACCTTTTATTACTCCATAGCATGTGATGATTGCACCTCTGACTTGTAATCTGGGAATGGGTTATGAAACCAACTTTGACACTGCAAAGAGTGGTAAACTCATTGGCTTTCTTCAAGATGCCTAAGTTCCTTTTTTGAGACTAGATCTTTGAGCACGTCATTACAAATACAATAAAGAAGGTGAAGCTTGCTTCCATTGCAAATGACAGTGGTGGAGGAGCTAGTCTCAAGAAAAGGAGGTTTGGACTATGGAAGAAAGTTAGTGAGCTTACCAATCTTCATAGAATCAAGGTCGATTTTTTCATCTATAGAAGCTTCACAATGTGTTGGCGATGTGCTCATCACACGCAATGGTGCAATGACTACTCTAATACTTGTGTGACACCATGAATGAAGAAGGTGAAACTTGCATGGATTATCAATGGAAGTTTTAGAAGAATTGGGCTAAAAAAGAGAGGTTTGAGTTATTGAAGAAAATCGGTGAGTTGAGCATTCAACGTAGTTTCAAAGATGGTGTTATCGTATATGGCCTGAAAAATAATGGGCCAATAGTGTGGCATCGCTCGATGAGGTACAACGACTACATGAATTTTCACTGGAAATCCATGCCTGTTTAAGTCTCTTTGACTTCCATGGTTTTTGTTTGGGGACCTATCCTTCTTTCCTTTACACTCTCTCTATATTCCATAGGGGTTGAAGAAGAGAGTTTAGGTTGCTTTAATGAATTTTCCAATGAATCGTTTATATATTGAAGAAGATAAGACAAAGGATTTAATGGCTGAGCTGGAATACTAAGTATTTCATGGCTAGCTTGAAGATTTTTTAAATTAATTTAGCAATTATAGGTTAAAAAATCCATTTGTCTAGATTCTGTAGATTATGGTAAGATTTGTCACTATTATTCAATGCTTGTTATGATAACATTTCTTTATATGGACTGGTTTACAAGGCTATATTTTGTTTCGAATAATTTGAATTTTGTGGTTTTCGGTAAGAAATTACAGTGGGCTCAAGAGGAATGCATTATGTTTTCATTCAAATAGTATGAGTTTTAGAACTCTAGATTTAATTTGATTAGTTCAAGAAACTAGGGTTAAAAATTTTAAAAAAAATCAAAATGATTTTGAATGAACATGCTATTTGGTTTTAGTTCAATTTTTATGGAATTTAACTTGCTTTCGTTTTGGTATTAATTGGGAGAATTTAGTTCAATTTTTGGTGCATAAAATCGTAATAATGTTTAATGGACAACATTTAACAAGTCTAAAACTCAAATCTCAGAACTTTTTCCTATGCTAGGTTATGACATTGTTGTACCAAAAGAAAGGTCGAGCATTCCAAATATCCACTTTATTAAGAAAGTTAGTGAGCCATTTGAGCTAAGGTCTATATTCGTTAAATTACAATTTGCAAACATGGTAATTGTCACATACCAAAAACCAAGTTAGTAGAATTGGGTTGGTGAACGGAGAGTTGTCACGCCCCCAACTATTAAAGTTATCTTCGTAAGTCTATTAAAAAATTAAGTTTCTGATCTGATGGTTAAGTGGTAGTGAAATTATCTTTGAAACCCAAGTTCAAATCCCCTCTATCGTATCATTTTTATTATTTTTCAAAGTTTGGTTTAGACCCTAAAAAGTGTCACGCCTTTCTATAAAAATAAATTGTCTAAAATTATTTAAAAGATAAGCTATTGGCTTAATGGTTAAGAATGTATAAGGATATAGTGGAATTGGCTTATAGACTTAGTTGGAATCCTTTCCCTAGCAATCCACGATCTGTACAAAAAACACGAACAATCGAATAAGCAAACTAAAACTAAAATTAAAGTTGAAAGTTTACTAAGAATGATCAATGTTATTGTTGTGCGGAAGCGTGTAAAAGAGTAAAATTTTTGTACTAAAAAATCACATTAAGTTCAATTCCCAAGAAAGAGAGGTGGATCATAGAGATCGCTTAAGTACCAGGTCTTTCCTTGCTAGAATATCCCTCTATTTTAATTTAATAGCACAATAAATTACTACAATCACACTCACAAAATATGCAAAATAAACAATAAAGAACACTAAAATTTTAACGAGGTTCAGCAAATTTTTCCTACGTCCTCGGACACTACCAAATATATTTCACTCCAAAATACAAGTGAAAATTTACAAATAAGGAGAGAGAACAATGCCTTAGGTAGAGAATAACAAATATGAGATGATTCAAATGAGAAATGGTTAGGCCTATTTATAGTTGAGGTTCAGGGATCAACTTGCAAAGTCACTATGCAATTAGGGACCAAGAATCTTGCAAATATCAATCCCACTTTTGGTGCCTTAAATCTCAGATTTCTAGTTCCAACATTTTGATACCCATATATTTGTAATCTTTGGCTTTCCAAAGTATGGATGATTGCCAATAATCTCCACCTTGAAGATTTGATTAGGATAATCTTATCTTCACTCAATTCTTTCTGCCTTTGTCAACAATACTTGATAGTGTCTTCTTCAACTGTTAAACTTGCAGGATATTGATCAAGTTCAAACATTGTTCAAACTTGGTTGTTGTTACCATCTTGGTCATCATACCTGCGGGATTATCTGCAGTCTTAATCTTCTGAAGATGAATTTTCCCCTCATCAATAATTTCTCGCACAAAATGGAATCGTACATCGATATGCTTTATACGTGCATGGTAGACTTGATTCTTTACTAAATGAATAGCACTTTGACTATCACAATACACGTTAATATGCTCCTGAACCAATCCCAAGGTTTTAACCATACCTTGTAACCAAATAACTTCCTTTACAGCCTCTGTTATAGCCATGTATTCGGCTTCTGTCGTTGATAATGCAACTGTAGACTGCAGTGTAAACTTCCAACTTATTGGTCTTCCAGCAAGTGTAAATACATAACTGATGGTTGATCTTCGTTTATCCAAATCATCGGCATAGTCAGAATCAACGTACCCAATAACACCTTTACCAAGTGTAGATCCTGCTTGAATAGTAATCCAACATCCATGGTCTTCTGAATATACCGTAGAATCCATTTCATAGCTTACCAGTGTCTTTTTCCAGGATTATGCATATACCTGCTCACTATACTAACTGCCTGTGAAATGTCGGGTCTTGTACACACCATTGTATACATCAAACTACGTACAACATTAGAATGCAGGACTTATAACATGTATTCTTATTCCGTATTCATTAAAGGAGATAGTTGTGCAGAAAGCTTGAAATAAGAAGCCAACGGGGTACTTACAGGTTTTGTCTGCTCGTTCATGCTAAACCACTGTAGTACTTTATTCAAATATTGCTTCTGAGACCAGCTAACTTTGCCATGAGCTCTATCTCTACATATTTCCATGCCAAAAATCTTCTTAGCTTCACCTAGATCTTTCATCTCAAACTTAAGGTTGAGTTGAGTCTTCAATCTCTCAATTTCAACTTTACTCTTAGATGCTATCAACATATTGTCAACATATAAGAGCAAGTATATGAAAATTCCTTCTTGTAGCTTCTGAAAATACACACAATGATCAAATTTACTTCTTGTGTGCCTTTTTCCTTTCATGAACTGATCAAATCACTTGTACCACTGCCTTAGAGATTGTTTCAATCCATAAAACGAATTTGTTAGTTTGCAAATCCGATTTTCTTTATTGGCAACCTTGAATCCATCTGACTGAGTCATATAGATTTCCTCTTCCAAATCACCGAGTAAAAATGCGGTCTTTACATCGAGCTGAACTAGTTCAAGATCATATTGCACAACCAAGGCTAGCAAAATTCGAATAGACGAATGCTTCACAACTGGAGAAAATATTTTATTGTAGTATATTTCTTCTTTCTAAGCGTAACCCTTTGCTACTAATCTAGCCTTGTATCGAATTTCATTTTTACTAGTAAATCATTCCTTCTTTGCGTATACCCATTTGCATCTAATTGCCTTCTTTCCTTTGGGCAGTGTCACCAACTCCCAAGTCCTATTTTTATGAAGAGACTGTATTTTTTCATTCATAGCTTGCTTCTACTTTACACCATCAGGGTTACTTCTTACTTCTGTGTGAGTAGAAGGAACATCATCATCTGCAATTGAAAGTGCATAGGCTACCATATCATCAAAGCGAGCAGGTTTACGAATCTCTCTTCTTGGCCTCCTATATGCAATTGAATCTTGTTGCTGTAGAAGTTCTTGGGTTGGAACTTTTTCATCATTTGTTCCTCCAATATTAGCTAGATCATCATTAACCTTTTCAAGCTCCACTTGCTGTAGAGTACTACTGGTTTTGTCATCCTTTTTTGAATCCTTGTTCTTCACCATGGTTGATTTATCAAAAGTCATATCTCTACTGAAAACAATCTTTCTTGTATCAGGACACTAGAGACGGTATCCTTTTACTCCACTAGTTGTACCCAAGAATAATGTTTTCTTTGCTCTTGGGTCTAACTTAGATTCTTTTACATGATAATATACAGTGGAACCAAAAACATGTAAGAATCATTATCAGTAGCAGGTTTACCAGTCCATATCTCCATAGGAGTTTTTCTATTTATTGCAGCTGATGGCAAACGGTTAATTAGATGGCACGCATATGTAACTGCCTCAGCCCAAAATTCCTTGCCCAATCCAACATTGGACAACATACATCGAACTTTCTCCAGTATAGTCCGATTCATACATTTTGCCATCCCATTCTGCTGTGGTGTATCCCAAACAGTGAAGTGTCACACAATGCCCTCATCTTGACATACTTGTAGAAATGGATCATTCTTGTACTCCGTACCATTATCTGATCGAAGTCATTTGACCTTTTGACCAGTCTGAGTTTCTACCATCTTCTTCCATTTTAGAAATGCATCTAATACTTCACTTTTTCTTTTCATTAGATACACCTATACTTTTCTTGAATAATCATCAACAAAAGTAACAATCGCATAACTTTTGACAAAAGTATACCTTCCAAAAGTAACAAAAGTAATAATCATCAACAAAATAGTGCATACGAAAAGTAACAAAATAGTGCATACACCCATACTTTTCATTAGAAACTTTTCTTCCAGTGTATCCCATAACTTCTTCGTTGATTTCTCCCTCATGACAGAGTACTTCTGCTCTTTGGCCAAACATAGGCGGATTGTACCACACGCCTGTCTATTGATCTTGGCCCATTCCTTATCATCCATCTTGTCAGGTTTTTCTTCAATGGCTATATTCAGCTCTTGCTGACATAAGACATCCAGGATCTCACATTGCCACATACCAAAATTATTGGTACCATCAAATTTCTCTACTTCAAATTTTGCATTGGTCACAGTAGTCTTTGCTGATGGCGATGCCATTGCCATTTTTCTCCTTAATCTCAACTACTGTATACGTAAACAGTACCGTCAATATGAATAGTGCTATGGATGAACAATGCCGTATACGCAAATAGTATTAGAAATTATCGTATTTCTCAAGTACAAATCTAGCTCTGATACCAATTGTTATGCGAAAGTGTGTAAAAGAGTAAAATTATTGTACTAAAAAAATCACACTAAGTTAAATTCTTAAGAAAGAGAGGTGGATCACAAAGATCGCTTAAGTGCCAGGTCTTTCCTTGCCAAAATATCCCTCTATCGTAATTTAATAGCACAATAAATCACTACAATCACACTCACAAAATATGAAAAATAAACAATAAAGAACACTAGAATTTTAACGAGGTTCAGCAAATTTTGCCTACATCCTCAGACACTACTAAATATATTTCACTCCAAAATAGAAGTGAAAATTCACAAATAGGGAGAGAAAACAATGTCTTAGGTAGAGAATAACAAATGTAGGATGATTCAAATGAGAAATGGTTAGGCCTTTTTATAGTTGAGGTTCAAGGATCAACTCACTATACAATTGGGGACCAAGAATCTTGCAAATATCTCATGCCAAATATCAATCTCACTTTTGGTGCTTTAAATCTCAGATTTCTAGTACCAACATTTTGATACCCATATCTTTGTAATCTTTGGCTTTCCAAAGTATGGATGATTGCCAATAGTAATCTAAAAAGTAAACTAAAACGAAAAGAATTAGTCCCTTTTAATGTCCAGAGCATTTCATTTATAGAGTTCATGTTTAAATGACTGATTTAGGCTTAATATAATTGACTAAACATGTTTGATTAAATTTGAGTGGACAAAAACACCTTTAGTAAAGTAATTGGCCTTGGCGCAACAGTCTTGCGACATCTTCAGGTTTGTGTCACAACATTGAGGGCAATATACTCATTTCCTCGTCCAGGTTTGGTGTCGTGACATCACATGTCTGGTGTCTTGACATTAATGGTAGATTGCTTCATTAGAAGGTTTGGAGTGGGTGTTGCGGCATCCAAGCTTGGTGTTCCGACATCAGAGGTGTTCTAGTGATTTCTTGGCATGAATTGATGTCCTACACACTTAATCAACACATTAGCCTTCCCTTAGGCCCAAATTTGCCTACAAGGTCATAAAGCACTCCAAAAATTCTTATTTTATTGCTTTCAACAAAAACTATACTAAAATGGAAAATACACAAACAATACATAATGGCTAGAAAACAAGGTCACGAAATGTTAAAAAGGATTTAATTTGCCACAAAAATATGTAATTTGAAACCAACTGACGACTGCACCTTTGATTGCACCTTTTATTACTCTATAGCATATGACGATTTCACCTCTAACTTGTAATTTAGGCATGGATTATGAAACCAACTTTGACACAGCAAAGAGTGGTCAACTCATTGACTTTCTTCAAGATGCCTAACTTTCTTTCTTGAGACTAGATCTTTTAGCACTTCATTACTAATCTAAGAAAGAAGGTGAAGCTTGCTTTCATTGCAAATGACCGTGGTGGAAGAGCGAGTCACAAGAAAAGGAGGTTTGGACTATGGAAGAAAGTTAGTGAGTTTACCAATATTTGTAGAATCAAGGTCGATTTAATCATCTATAGTATCTTCAAAATGAGTTGGTGATGTGCTCATCACATGCAATGGTGCAACAACTACTCTAATACTTGTGTAACACCATGAATGAAGAAGGTGAAACTTGCATGGATTATCAATGAAAGTTTTCGAAGAATCGGTCTAAAAAGAGAGGTTTGATTTATTGACGAAAATCAATGAGTTGAGCATTCAATGCAGTTTCAAAGATGGTGTTATCGTATATAGCTGAAAAATAATGAGTCGATGGTGTGGCCATTGCTCGACGAGGTTCAATGACTACATGAATTTTCACTGGAAATCCAGGCATTTTTAAGTCTCTTTGACTTCCATGGTTTTTGTTTGCCGACCTATCCTTCTTCCCTTTACACTCTCTATATATTCCATAGAGGTTGAAGAAGAGAGTTTAGGTTGCTTTAATAAATTTGCTAAAGAATCATTTTTATATTGAGGGAGATAAGATAAGGGATTTAATGGCTGAACTGGAATACAAAGTATTTCATGGCTAGCTTGAATATTTTTTAAATTAATTCAACAATTATAGGTTAAAAAATCCATTTGTCCAGATTCTGTAGATTATGGTAGGATTTGTCACCATTATTCAATGGTTGTTATTATAACATTTCTTTATATGGACTAGTTTACATGGTTATATTTTTTTCTAATAATTTGAATTTTGTGGTTGGTGGTAAGAAAGTACGGTGGGCTCAAGAGGAATGCATGATGTTTTCATTCAAATAGTATGAGTTTTAGAATTCAATATTTAATTTGATTAGCTCAAGCAACTAGGGTTAAAAATTTTAAAAAATAAAAATGATTTCGAATAAACATGTTATTTGGTTTTAGTTCAATTTTTATATAATTTAACTTGACTTCATTTTGGTATTAATTGAAAGCATTTAGTTCAATTTTTGGTTGATAAAATCATGATAATGATTAAAGGACAACATTTAACAAGTCTAAAATTCAAATCTCACCACTTTTCCTATGCTAGGTTATGATATTGTTGTACCAAAAGAAAAGTCGAGTAATGTAAAAATTCACTTTCTTAAGAAAGTTAGTTAGCCATTTGAGTTAAGCCCTATAGTCATTAAATTACAATTTGCAAACATGGTAATTGTCACATCCCAAAAATCGAGTTTGTAGAATTGGGTTAGTGAACCGAGAGTTGTCAAACCTCGACTTTTATGGTTATCTTTGTAAGTTTATTAAAAAAATAAAATTTTAATTTGATGATTAAGTGATAATGAAATTATCTTTGAAATTCAAGTTCAAATCTCCTCCATCGCATCATTTTTATTGTTTTGCAAAGTTTTCTTCAAACCCTAAAACGTGTCATGCCTTGTTGTAAAAATAATTGTTGTAAAATTATTTAATGGATGAGCTATTGGGTTAATGGCTAAGAATGAATAATGAGATTTAGTAATTGGCTTATAGACTTAGTTTGAATCCTTTCTTGAGAAAATAAAGAACTTTTGCTATTTTTTCTCCCACGCCTTAATTGTGTCATCC
This sequence comes from Gossypium longicalyx, assembly GCA_025698465.1. Taxonomy (NCBI): domain Eukaryota; kingdom Viridiplantae; phylum Streptophyta; class Magnoliopsida; order Malvales; family Malvaceae; genus Gossypium; species Gossypium longicalyx. The sequence goes on along the minus strand of CM046995.1, from coordinate 3,504,568 downwards.
AAACTAGTGAAAACCTTAGATATATAAGTTGTTTTTTTCTGCTTTTCTCACTACTTTCCCTAACCTAGCCGTTCCTTTCCTCTCCCTCTCTGATTTTCTTTCAATTTTTCTCCTTTCTTCTTCCTTCTGCCGTCCCTAGCTTAGTGATTTTCACCATTGTTGTACTGCCTTGTTGCTCTATTACTTGGTTACAATTCCTCTATCCTTATTGCTGGCATTTTTAATCACCAAATCAGCCTCTTTGCTTCCCTAGAACCCTCCTTTGAGCCACTTAAACCAGCCTCTCCTTGCTGCCATTAAACCTCCATTTTCGCCCTATTTTCTCCACTCGTGGTGTACTGATTGTTTCCTTTTGCTTCTCGATTCTTGTTCTGTTGCTTGCCAATTTTTGTTGCTGTTTTTACAACCATTTTATTACTGTTTTTAGGCTCTAAAACTCATCTCCTTTGGATCCAAAACCGATTTTTGTGCCGCCCCAAATCAGCCACATTCTTGCTGTCGCTTGTGCTGGTGTGCCACCCCTTGGTGTACTGCTTATAGGCTACTATTTTTCTCTTCTTTTTCCTCCCATTGCAACAGTGTTTTCCTCATTTTTCCTTTATTTAAATCAACCCTTAAAATTCTTAATTCTGTGTATGATCCTATTCATCTGACATATCAGATCTAGTTATCGGGTAGTGTAAGTGCAGTTCTATGCGAGATCTTGCATTGTTTTGATTTTACTTATAGTTGTTGCCATGGTCGAATGCTCTGAGGCCTTAACATGATTTTCAGTTACTTATTTTTAAGTATTCTTTAAATCTTAGGTACTTATTTGAATGTCCCAAATCAACAGTAAAGTCAGATTTCATTCGTGCCCTTGTTTCACATCAAATCAATGTAAGTTACCGTGACGATTTGGATCTAAAATTTTGTTGGTGTAACACTGATATGGCCAAACCCTTAGGGGTGTTTCAAGGCTATTTTTAATAGTATTTTTACACGTTAAATGCTAAAAGTTAGTTTTAGGCATGTTTAAGGTTTAAGTGTGGTAGTCCAAACGTTGCGGATTAGTGCTAGGGACTTGCGAATTGAGGTGTGGGTCTTTTCCCTTGTTTAATTAGTCTAAAATTCGTATAAAATATGTTTAAATGAAAATTTTTCTTGCTGGTTATTGAATGGCTGAATGGCGTAATTGCTAATGAAAGAGGTATCGAGCCAGGTACGTACTCTAATTGAAAGCTGATTGTTAAAGGCCCTGTTGGGACCGATTGTGTTGTGTATGAGCTCAATGTGATTTATGCCTTTGTGCTATAATTTTTTGATAGTATATTTGGTATATCAAATCTTTGCTTGCTAAGTTCTATTGAAAATATGTGAATTGTATGCATGTATAGCATGCTGAATTTTGAGACACTGATTGATGTGCTTGTAAAATGCCATGTATGATATTGAGCTTGTATATATTTAAAATTACATACCTTATGTGAAAAGGACTGTATGAAAAGCATGTATGCATGCTACTGTTACTATAAATGAAAAGTATACTAGGCATATACCGACACTGACTATTGATACGCATGTTAAGCATGCCATTGTATTAAGATTGAAAATGATAGCATGGTTTGCTCACTAATTGTATGCCATTTTGCATCTGCATGGGGTGGGTTATTGTGGTTTAAGGAGGAATTCCGTGGAGTACTGGCAATAGTTAAAGTTTGCATTATTATTGTCAGTGCACAACATCGGGAGTTCCGAGGAGAATGACGATTTTATCGCATTATTGGTAGCTTGTCCACACTGTTGGCCATTTATCTGCATTACCAATACTGGTGGCTTGTCCACAATACTTGTAGCTTGTTTGCATATATATTGCAGTTTATTTGCACTAATGTACAGATGGTTTATCCACATCGAGCTTCGGCTCGCACTGTTTGGTCTTCGGTAGACAGGTTCTGGGGAACTCGTGGTATGTAGCGAATGGTAAGGTAGGAACCTTTGCATTGCATCATTTGCATCATACCATGCTCATATATTGATTCGTTAATTGCTATGAACTTTTATTGATGGCACTAATTGATGAATTGCTAAGTTTGTAATAGTTACTGTATTGAAGATTCTATAATTTACTATGATTGAACCAGTATCTGTGTAAATAACTTGTTTGACTCACACTGTCTTTCATAAGCTCACTCCTTGACTGTGTTTAACTTTTCAGGTAAAACTTGAAATTAGGACCAATACAGAGCGTTGCTTTGGACATCGGACTATTTTTTTAAATAAATATTATTCATAAGACTCTATTGGTTTGTAATTTTTAATCTTTGGTTTGTGGCTTGATTATTTTTTATTTGGGGAGTTTTGCATGCATGGATTACTTAAGCATAATAATAGGGAAATGCATGATATCTGACTTAAATAAAATTTGACATTGTTCTCCAATTTCCACTGCATTGGAAAGAAATAATTTTTGAAAAAAAAATCAATAAGGTAACTAGATTCCTAAAAGGACATGAATAATGATTTTTTCATTACATTAGCTAACATTGAGTTTTTACAAAGCAGAGCGACAAACAAACAATTTTTCTAAAACAACACTTTTAACACTAAAATGAATTTTAAATACAGATGACTTAATAAATGAATGTTTTTTTACACTAACTCAAAATACAACCATACTTTTTTTTCTCTAAAATCAGTTGATTTAAAGTATTCAAAAGTATCGTAAGTTAGTTTAGTCATTTCGGTGACTAATGTAGTCTTCATAATTTGGCCATAAAGTTTAGGCTGAGTTAGGGAGGTTACATTTAATGGTATTAAATCCTAGTTCATAAACTCGACCTGAAGTTTTAAAATGGTTTGCATGCATTCAATGGGGTATTTTGGGAAAAACAAGCCACAAAAATTTTTGAAAATGATTTTCTTTAAAGATAAACATGTTCGAGACTTCGATAATGGTTGCTATAGACATATAACCCTAAACACTAGGAGTGTATTGTTATAGACATATAACTAAAATAATTAGTGATTATATTTTTTTAAAACTGTAAGATAAGAAACTGAAAACAACTGAAATCAACTAGTGAATAATTTTCTGAAACTATAGATCAAACTTAAGATCGAAAAGTAAATAATGAACAATAGTAGTATGACAAACCTTGGGGCTCAGCATCGAGCTGCCCAAGTTGAGTCATTTGCCTATCAGGGAATTGTGCCTAGCCTTGAGACAAATTACAATGTGATTGTGCCTACTACCGAAGGAAGTGAGCAAGAGACTAGGGATGATGCTGTGTCTCGAGCAATGTTGGGAGTCTTAGAAAAGGTTTTTAAGATTATGGTTGAGAAGACTAAGTTGGAGAAAGGGAGTTAATGCTTGGAGTGCAAGAGAAATGAAAGGAATAAAGTATGGTATAGGGGAGAGTCTGGTTCCATCAATCCAAATCCTTTGAAGGGAACCAGAGGAGCCAGACCTCGGCATAATATTGTAGCAGCTATTACTGGAGGAACTATTAGATCAACTAGGGTTATGGTTTGTAGATACTGTGATAAGCGTCATCTGGGTGAATGTTGGAAAAAGCTGGGAGCCTGCTTAGGTTGTGGCTCGATAGAACACAGAATTAAAGATTTTTCTCGTTGGGTTGATCAAATACAAGCTTCGACACAAAATTAGGGAAAGATTAGGTTACAAAATCGGAAGGTTAATCAGATTCTTTAGAGGGGTTGTGTTCAAAATCGTAATAGTAATTAAGGATAGAGAGCACCAGATTAGGGTGCCAATCGAGGTAAGGCTAGGCAACCTGCGTTGATGTATGCGCACTCGAATTATCACTCCTTTTGCTACTACAAATATCGTGAGTCATCATGAAAGCTTGAAAAGAACACAACACTCAAAAAGAAAAATTAAACAAACTTCACCTTTATGCACATAGAAATAAAATTAAATTCCTAATGAGTTCAGAATTAATCTTTTGAGTATTTTAAAAGTGTTTATATCAACTAATAAGAATGTATTGGAATCAAACTACCAAACCAAACCTAGTGGCACTAGGAATTTAGAATCAGTTAGACATCAAAGAATTGTGTTACACGGAGGAATGAATGTGTAATGTGCTTCAACCTACTAACACAAGAAACAATAAAGTGTTACAATGTTTAAAAGAACAATTATAAACAAAAACAAATGAAAACTTAAGGCTAAGAGTCAATGAAAACTGTTGAAACTTGAAAACTTGAAAAATTGTGAAGTAACTTGACAAACTTCGTTTGAGGTGTTCCTAATTTCAAAAAATTACGAAATTTAAACTGAAGTGATGGGCATTGAATCCACCAAAAATAATTCCTACAAAATAGCTCTAATTAGTAGTAGAGTGGTAGTAGGGTCGAGTCCACAGGGATTGGTACTCTAATCAACTTTCGAGTTTGACTTATGAATAGAATGTCGAGGGCCGTGGCTAGAGTCGTGCCCACGACTCAAAACGTACCAGCTGAAAAATAAGCAAATAAATAAGTAAAGCAGGGGATTTTGAAATTGAGTAGAAACTAAATAATTAAAACTGCTAAGATAAATAATTAAATAAATCAGAAATTAAATTGGGATTTGCAATAAAATGTAATAAGCCTTAGCCTTAGACTCGGTAAATTCCGTGTCGAGAATCGATCCTCGAAAATTAATCTTCTCATTCAAACGATAAGCTGGTTATAGTGATTAAGAACGTCCTAACCACCAATTCTTCCTCTCGTAGCTGGTCTCGATACGTCCTGCAAACCAACCCTTACCGATAGTCCAACCGAGATACACGCGTTCCCGATTCAAGATTTCAGTAGCCTTGCATTCTTAAGAACCCAACTCGAATTAACGGCCTCAACCGCGTGGGTTGTTTAAACTCGATCACCTCTTCCTCGATTTGTTTTCGGAGATCCAAATACAGCACTACCGATTTGTTTCTCCAACTGTCAGAAAACACGACTCCAACCCAACAAGCTCTTTTTGACTTGAAATCGAATTATCCTTAAGGGATGAGTTGTCAATCCCGATACTTAGGAAAAAGGTGAATACCGATTGAAAGGATTTTAGGCGCAAGTATGAATCTCACGATTCTCGACCAGAAAGAACATCGGTCTAAAGCTAAAATGGAATTTAGTTAAGCATGAAATTGTTTATTCTTTGTGAGTTTGGAAAGAAGATTGATGATTATGGTGATGGAAATTGGAAAGGAAAAACACTTGAAAGGCAATTAGCCCAATTTTAGAAAAGAAACAAAACCAAGTGAAAAAGTGGCAGAATGCTAAACTCCAATTTGAAAAGGGGAAAAAAAAGTATTTCTATTCCAAATAGAAGTAGGAATATAAAGACAAGAGATGATTTTCTAAGAACTAAAAGCCCCTATTTATTTACATAGGGTTTACTAAAAATAGGCTAAAGCTAAATTAAAAAAATAAAAATAAAAAATAAAATAAAAAATAAAATAAAATAAAATAAAATCTTCTATTTTAGCTTTTTACAAAGTCAAAATTGATGTTAAATCATTGGCTTTCCCATCTTTATGATTTGGCCCCAACTCAACGATTTGTCTTTCAATTTGGCACCTTTTTGCTTATTTTTGACCAATTGCATCCCTGACAAGATTAAATCATAAAAACACCAATTAAGCAGGGATCAATTCAGAAATAACCCAAATTAAACACAAGAATTATGTAAATTAATATGTTTATCAACTCCCCCTACTTAGCTCATGCTTTCCCTCAAGCATGTTGTTCTTTTCAAACATTAAAATTTATTCTACAATTTATTAAAAATCAAGCCTCTTTTCCACATACATAATCAATGTAAACAACTTAGGAAAAAATAAATAAATGCTCAAGATATATGGTGTGATCAACAAGTGTCATAAAATGAAAATATGTGAACCAAATAATTTCATTAAATTGAGTTTGAATACAATAATTTGCAAGGCATTATTAATTAACTACGCATTAGAAAAATAAAATTATTGACGTAGTCAAACCTTTTTACGCGAATTAGGATGACAACCCAAGCACCCTATCCCGGTTACTCAGTTCGAACAGTCTTAAATTTATTTATTTTTTTATTTTTTGTGTGAAGGCTCAGTTAGCGGAGTGTTTATAAGTTATCGACTTGTCACTCGAACCTTTTTACGCGAGATAAGATGACAACCGAAGCACCTTACCCCGGTTACTCAATCCGGTCACGTTTTCGAAACTTCACTCATAACTTGAACCTTTATTTATTACTTATTTATTTATGCACAAGCAAATGTAATTTTCCAAACAATCAATTTATACAAAAAATCTAGCTACATATATCCACCTTAAAACAAAAATGTCGACTAATCTATATACTTGAACATTTTAATTCAAAATTTGCCCAATTGTCCAAATTAACTATGTATGAGATTAAAGGCTCAATGTTAAATAAACTGTCGAATGAATTTAACGTAAGATTGAACACATGCAAAAGAGAGACATACAGTAAAAATCATGCATATTTACTTACCAACTCAACCCCCTACTTAATCTATGCTTGTCTTCAAGCATGTGTTATATGCAATAACGTTTAGTAACTCAAACAACAAGCAAAGAGAAAGGTTAAGTATACTCCCTATGTGTTTCAATCGATGTTGCCGGCGTTGGAAAATAATTGTTAGCATTTAACACAGCATGCCCACGCCACAGTCATTATCCGACTTCTGAAAAACCTGCATTACGTTCCTGAAAATAACAAATTCACTAGATTAAATAAAAATTTATTTATTTACAACCTAAATCTTACTAAAACTCAAAATTAAATAAATGAAAATAAATTTGGGTTGCCTCCCAAAAAGCGCTTTTGTTTAACGTCGTTAGCTCGACGACCATAAATGTTATCCGTTTGGCTCATTGAGACTTAATTTTTCCATCTCATGCACTTGGATGTTCTTGTAGAAAAGTTTCGACCATTGCCCATTATCTTTGAAGCCCTTCCTGGATTCCCTTATCATTAGTGGATTGCGGTGTCTTTGAGCTTCTCCGTTCAAGTTTCTGTTATTCCTTGTCAAAATTCTTGTACGTTCTGGAAACAGTTTCAACTCTAATTTCGAGGCCTTCATGACAGCTTCACGTATTGGTTTATGGATCATTGATAATTTCTTTTGCTTAACATCGAGTCTACATTCCTTAACAAGAACGTCCTCCAGCACTCCTTCCGGATGCACTACAGATCTATCTGCAAGCTGAATAATTACACCTGTTTCCTTCAAAGGACCCGCATTAAGTAGTTTATAAATTGACAAAGGCATAACATTAATTGATGCGCCTAAGTCACACATGGCTTTTTTAATACCGACACTACCTATTTTGCAAGATATGGAAAACATACCTTGGTCCTTACATTTAGGTGGTATTTTCCTTTGCAAAATGGCGGAAACATTTTCTCCGACACTCACATTTTCATTGCCCAAGAGCTTCCTCTTATTTGTGCATAATTCTTTTAAGAATTTTGCATACCATGAAATTTGTTTAATCATATCAAGCAGAGGTATGTTGATTTCTACCTTTCGAAAGGTGTCAAGGATCTCCTTCTCTTCTCGTTCCTTCTTGCATTGGACAAGTCTTCTAGGAAACGGAGGTGGTACTGCAAATGCTTTTTGTGGTGCTGACTTTACTAGAGCCTCTGTGTCAAGTTTCTTCTCATCCCGACCAGCGTTGTGGGCACGACTCATGTCAAGTACGAGCTCCAAAACCTTCCCACTCCTTAACATCATAGCACTTACATTGTGTCTTGGATTTGGCTCAGTTTGGGACGGCAACTTACCTTAGGACTCTAAACAGCTAACCGTGAGTACAAGCTTGCTCACTTGCTTATCTAACTCCTGTAAATGCATTTCAGTTTTTAGTTGGAACTTCTCGGTACTATTGGCTAGCCTTTCCACTATGGCTTCTAAAGATGACTTTGGGGGTGGTATCTGTTAATTTTGCAGCGGCCTTTGTTGGAACGATTGATTGAACAGCGGATTCGACCCATAATTGAGATTCGGGTGATCTTTCCACCCCATATTATACGAGTTCGAGTAGGGGTCATATCGCCTTTGGGGCGATCTTGGAAAGTTCCCGACAGAATTCGCTTGTTCTGTCGAATCCTCATGTAAAATCGGACATGAGTCCGTCGGATGGTCTGGCTTAGTACAAATTCCGCACAACCATGCTGGGATCTTCCTATCTGTAAGCAAAGTTTGAACAACATTAGTTAGCTTATCAATTTTATCTTCTAAAGATAAAGAACTTAACCCATGAACCTGTCTCGTGGGTTCTGTAACTGGTCGGAATTGTTGAGAGTTGGCAGCCATAGTTGAAATCAACTCTCTTGCTCTTTGAGGCGTCATGTTGACTAGTGCCCCTCCACTTGCAGCATCTATCATTTTCATTTCCATCGAGAGTAATCCTTCATAGAATTACTGCAAGAGTGACTGTTCAGTCAGTCCATGCTGTGGGCAGCTTTCGCATAACTTTTTGTATTGCTCCGAGTAATCGTAGAGCGATTCATTGTCCTTCTGACGGATTCCTATGATGTCCCTCCTTAGTTCGGCAGCTCGGGCTGCAGGGAAGAACCAATCAAGAAACAAACGAGACATGTCAGACCATGTGTTGACAGATCTCAGAGGCAAATAAAATAGCCACTCTCTAGCAGAGTCGGCTAATGAGAACGGAAAAGCACGAAGTTTGATTTGGTCTTCTGTTACTCCTTGAGGCTTCATGTTTGTGCACACCATATGGAACTCCTTAAGGTGGGTGTGTAGATTTTCGTTTTGTAGCCCACGAAAAGTGGGCAGTAGGTGGATCAAATTGGACTTTAGCTCGAACGGCGTTCCTCCTGCCAGATAGGTTATACATAAGGGCTGTTGTTCATCCGGTGTCGCTGCGAGCTGGCGTATTGTCTATTCGACCATCTCGTCTGGTTCGTCAAAAATTTCTTCGGTGTAAGATATAGTTTCAAATTCGGGATTTGGCCGTTTACCACGTCGTATGGCTTCTTTCCGTAATTGATGGGCCAATTTCTCAATTTTTGGCTCAAACTCTAAATTTCACGGTTCTGATCTGGTCATAAGGTAGACAAACAAAGGTTAGAAAATATCTCCAATCCCCCGCAACGGCGCCAAAATTTGATGGGAGTTGAATCCACCAAAAATAATTCTTACAAAATAGCTTTAATTAGTAGTAGTGTGGTAGTAGGGTCGAGTCCACAGGGATTGGTACTCTAATCAACTTTCGAGTTTGACTTATGAACATAATGTTGTGTCAAGGGTCGTGGCTAGAGTCGTGCCCACGACTCAAAACGTACCAGCTGAAAAATAAGCAAATAAATAAGTAAAGCAGGGGATTTTGAAATTGAGTAGAAACTAAATAATTAAAACTGCTAAGATAAATAATTAAATAAATCAGAAATTAAATTGGGATTTGCAATCAAATGTAATAAGCCTTAGCCTTAGACTCGATAAATGCCGTGTCGAGAATCGATCCTCGAAAATTAATCTTCTCCTTCAAACGATAAGCTGGTTATAGTGATTAATAACGTCCTAACCACTAATTCTTCCTCTCGTAACTGGTCTCGGTACGTCCTGCAAACCAACCCTTACTGATAGTCCAACCGAGATACATGCGTTCCCGATTCAAGATTTCAGTAGCCTTACGTTCTGAAGAACCCAACTCGAATTAACAGCCTCAACCGCGTGGGTCGTTTAAATTCGACCACCTCTTCCTCGATTTGTTCTCGGAGATCCAATACAGCACTACCAATTCGTTTCTCCAACTGTCAGAAAACACGACTCGAACCTAATGAGCTCTTTTTGACTTGAAATCGAATTATCCTTAAGGGATGAGTTGTCAATCTCGATACTTAGGAAAAAGGTGAATACCGATTGAAAGGATTTTAGGCGCAATATGAATCTCACGATTCTCGACCGGAAAGAACACAGGCCTAAAGCTAAGATGGAATTTAGTTAAGCATGAAATTGTTCATGCTTTGTGAGTTTGGAAAGAAGATTGATGATTATGGTGATGAAAATTGGAAAGGGAAAACACTTGAAAGGCAATTAGCCCAATTTTAGAAAAGAAACAAAACCAAGTGAAAAAGTGGCAGAATGTTAAACTCCAATTTGAAAAAGGAAGAAAAAAGAGTATTTCTATTCCAAATAGAAGTAGGAATACAAAGACAACAGATGATTTTCTAAGAACTAAAAGCCCCTATTTATATACATAGGGTTTACTAAAAATAGGCTAAAGCTAAATTAAAAAAATAAAAATAAAATAAAATAATAAAATAAAATAAAATAATATCTTCTATTTTTAGCTTTTTACAAAGTCAAAATTGATGTTAAATCCTTGGCTTTCCCATCTTTATGATTTGGCCCCAACTCAACGATTTGTCTTTCAATTTGGCACCTTTTTGCTTGTTTTTGACCAATTGCATCCCTGACAAGATTAAATCATAAAAACACCAATTAAGCAAGGATCAATTCAGAAATAACCCAAATTAAACACAAGAATTATGTAAATTAATATGTTTATCATGAAGCCTCCTCAAATAATGTAGAGCTTATTTGGTAAGTTTCGGCATAAAATTCAACCCACATAATTTTTAATTTTTAATTTTTTACTATTTTTCTACTTTTTCGATCACTTTTTTTTGTGGTAAATATTTTTCAATATTCTAAAATAGTGCCAAGAATTAGTATGTAAAATTTTAGATTATTTGAAAAATGTTTACTTACTAAAAAATATTTTTTCCTGAAAACTTTCTAGGTAAAAGATGGAAAGTGGTGTATAGAAGTCCTAAAGGGCCTTGGAAACTAGAAGAATCCACTACGACTCTAATTGCCCCTCCAAGAAAGAAAACTTGGCAAGAAGAAGCTTGAAGCTGATCTCTACAATTTGAAAAAATTGTTCAAACTCTTCTAAAATAAAAACTCAAGAGAAATTCTTAAAAAGAAAACTTAAAGAGAATTTCATTATCTCAAAGTGAATAATGAATGAATTGATTCAGTTGTGTAAAATGATGAAGCCTTTATATAGGCTAGCTAAGTACAACTAAATAAATCTTTTAAGTATACTGAAACTTTAGTTAATCTAAACAACAAGTAGTTTTAAACTAAAATTTATTTATGACATAAAACTCCTAAATAACTTAAAATACTTAAAAATTATTCAAAGTTCAAAATAAAAAAAATAAAACTTATTAAATAAAATATTTGGCTCGTATATAATAAAAATTAAGTCTAAAATTCAAACCCAATATGATTTAAACTCAAATAAAAAGTCTGAAACTGGTAATTTTAGTAATAATACCATCCATAAATTCTGTTTGCGCAGTCTTCACTAAAACAGTCATAAATTGAGCTTTCGAACTCGAAATTGAGTGATTTAAAGAGAGTTTTGAAGCTAATAGATAAACCTTCAAAATCTATGCAGAAATCTAAGCCGAATGTCTAGATCCCATCCAAAAAATTATCGCAAGTTAACTAATCTTTTCAGCTTGAAAATTGGCAGCTTGGTTGAATTGATTCTAATGAATTTCACCCATTTCGTACATGTATCATCCCCCTTTCCTCGAAAAGATACTTCCTCACATATTGTATGTGATTGAATCTTGGTTTGATTTTCTTAGACTTTGACCTTATTATTGGGCCTTGAGGTAATGTAACCCTATCACATCTCAAAAGGTGTAACTTGAACCTATATGAATCCCTAAAAGGCAAAAATCGTGGTATCCAATACTCTCACAAGGTAGGATTAATTTATTTGCACCACCAAAAGCTAAAATTGAAATAATGCAATCTCATGTTAGATGTAAAACCTCTGAAAACCCTAATTGGGGGAACCCCATATCAGTTAGAACACTTGAGATGCCACAAAATGTCTTAGATTCCATAAATTAACTTCAACACTACTTGATTTTATTTCATTATTGTCCATTATGCTTATGTACCAATGATCCCACATCAAAAAGTTGAAGTCCTTTTATTTTCTCCAAGGCTTGTAGTTGTACTATTATCATAAACTAGGGAGGAATAGGAGGTTTTCTAAGTATCACCCCAATGCATGAATACCTGTACTGCAAAGAAAAGATAAAAAATCAGTGGTGTCTACAAGTAGAAGGGTTAAGTTGTAATATAAAAATTATAATGAAATACAAAAGCATTTCGAGAATCATATCCAAGGGAGGTTGAATTAAACTCGATAATAATTTCTACAGTAACAAGTCCAAATAGAAATAAATTAAAACCATATTATGAAGATTCAAGAATAATAATATGTTGAGAGATAAAAGAAAAATGAGAAAACTAAACAGAACATCAACTCGCTTCAGTGTTCATAATTTACTTCGGATTTAGGGTTCTAATGAATTAACTAGTAATTAACTTAATTATTACCTTTCGATCTCTAACTAAATTAACTAGTTGACAAAAGCTACTTATTTTTCGACCTCATAGTTTAAACCAAGATAGATCAAAAGGTGCTTGGTAGACTATTCTTTCGACCTCATCCACCTAAATAACTTCTTAGAGTAATAAGTCATAGGGTTTAATCACACTCAATCCAATCCAACAAATTACAAAGCAAACCTTAAAATGTCAGTTAATTAATCCCACATCTACTCGTCAATCACCCTAAGGGTTTAGTTCTTCATGGATCTAGATACAAATTTCTGTAAATTAAATTTAGACATTCGAAATAAATATCAAAAATAAAAGAAAAGGGAAAAGAGAAGTTGGATCCGTTAGATGTTGGTTAAGCGTTGAATTAGAAACCTCGTTAAACAGATTTTGAACTATAAGCCATTCAAAGCAGAAATGAACGAAATAAGAAAAACTGTTGAATAAAAAAAGTCCAATTGAAATTGAAACAAAACTAAAGTTTAACAGCAAATTCCTAAATTCAAAACCTAATCTAAGAAAGAAAGAAATTAACAATCGAAAAACTAAAAAACTTTATTGTAGCTCCCTAATCAGATTATGAGCACTGATATATATAGTAGCTATCTTAGATGACCATATTAGGTCAATTACAAATGACTAAGTAAGTTAACTAGGGTTGTGCGGACGAAAAAAAATCCTTAAGTAGCTGAATGGGCCACATCGAGCCAATGTTGTGACATCAAGGAAGTGTTGTCATGACATCGATGGCAAAATAATCCTTTGGAAAATTCGAAGTTGGATGTTGTGACATTAAGGATCTAGTATCATAACATCAATGGAAGAATGCTTTTGGCTACCTTCGAAGTTGAGTGTTGTGACATCCGGGATAATCCATTGACTCATCGACTTAAAATGATGCCCTGCACACTCAACCAACAAATTATTCTTCCCTTAGGGCCAAATTGGCCTAACAGGTCAGAAGACACACAAAATTGCTCATTTTATTGAACTAAACTATAAAGTTAATAAAACGAGAAATACACTAAAAAGATAACAATTTACTTAAATACAAGTTTATTAAGTGTCGAAAAGAACTCCATTTGCTACAACGAATTATGGCAGATCTCTTTCTATGATGGGGTACCTATTATTTCTACAAAAAAAAACTTGTTTAAAAAATTCAATACATTTTCATGTGTTTTTCATGTTCTCTTCCACCAACAAACTTAGCTCATGTTATTCATTGACTTTAAGTTAATCAAAACCCTTACCTTAATTCATTTTATCCATGACTTGGCTTATCTTAACTTCATTGTCCCATGATTGGCATCTCATTGAGGTAAGTTTCTAATACCAACATCTTCTTCATTTGTTGGTATGCTTTGGAAATCTAAAAGTAGCCGTTGCACCTCATTGTGTGATGGCTACATCATCGGCTTATTGTTCTCCATGCTCTAAATGATAACACCATATTTGACACTGGAATGAATAGTTATAACTCCACAGCATGTCAACTGCACCTCTGGCTTGTAATCTAGGCTATGGACAATTAGCAAGTTCACATTGAGTTGGTTGTGTGTTCATCACACGCAATGGTGCAACACTACACAAATACTTGTATAACACCATGAATGAAGAATGTGAAACTTGCATGGATTAGCAATAGAGGTTTTGGAAAAATCAGTCTAAAAAAATGAGGTTATGGTTATTGAAGAAAATTAGTGAGTTGAGCATTTAATGAAATTTCAAAGATGGTGTTATCGTATATAGCCTGAAAAATAATAATCCAGTGGTGTGGCCATCGCACGACAAGGTACAATGACTACATGAATTTTCATTGGAAATCCATGCATGTTTGAGTCTCTTTGACTGCCAGGGTTTCTGTTTGGCGACCTATCCTTCTTCCCTGTACACTATCTATATATTGGATAGGGGTTGAAGAACAGAGCTTATATTGCTTTAATGAATTAGCCAATGAGTCGTTCATATATTGAGGGAGATAAAACAAGGCATTGAACGGCTGAGCTGGAATACAGAGTATTTCATGGCTGGCTTGAAGATTTTTTTAACTTATTTTAGTAATTATAGGTTAAAAAATCCATTTGTCTAGATTTTATAGATTATGGTAAGATTTGTCACCATTTCTTTATATGGACAAGTTTATAAGGCAATTTTTTTTCTTTCCAATAATTTGAATTTTAGTGGTTGGTGGTAAGAAATTACAGTGGGCTTACGAGGAATGCATGATGTTTTCATTCAAATAGTATGAGTTTTAGAATTCAAGATTTAGTTTTATTAGTTCAAGCAATTACGGTTAAAATTTAAAAAAAAATGAAAATGATTTTGAATCATCATGTTATTTGGTTTTATTTCAATATTTATAGAATGCAACTTACTTTCATTTTGGTATTAATTGAAAGCATTTAGTTCGATTTTTGGCTCATAAAATCATAATAATTTTTAAGGGGTAACATTTAACAAGTTTAAAATTCAAATTTCACCACTTTTTCCTATGTTAGGTTGTGACATTGTTGTACCAAAAGAAAAGTCGAGCATTGCAAAAATCCACTTTCTTAAGAAAGTTAGTGAACCATTTGAGTTCAGCCCTGTATTTGTTAAATTACAATTTTCAAACATGGTAATTGAGATTTAGATGTACTTTAGTGGTCAACTTTTGAAGGAAAATGTTATTATATGTTTTAAAAATAAAAAGAATGGTAGAACCATCAGTCCACATGGTTACTCAAATATGTTAAGGGCTTGTTCAAAATAACACCTAGTCACCATTTTTAGCAATGATAGGGACATTGTTCAAGTTATGGATGGAATTAGAAACTCGAGTGTAAACCTCAAGAAATTGAAGACGAATAAGCATTAAGGCACTATTTCCAGTGTAGCAGATTCAAATAAGGAGGACCATTTTGTTCGAGGCAATAAAGTGGGTTTGATGAATCCTAAAGCTTAGGATGTACTTGTTTCAGAAAGATTAGGTGATTTTAGACTTGGGTTGTTTAAAAGTTATGAGTATCCCACAAGTTTCGAGTCTAATAAAAGTGGTGATAAACTCACAATAGTAGCTAGAAAGAATTCAAAGAAATGCGTTTGTGTAGCCCACTACCAAAGTATAGCGAGGACTAGTTCCTTAAGCTTATCACAATAAATTTTATGCTCTTCCAAAATCAAGAAAAGCTCAGGTGACGTTAAAAGAAATAAGAATTTGGAGGAGACAAATCAATAAAGATTTAGATGTGGGTGAATCTTTTATGGACTAGAAGGTTGTGTAACATAGAATTTGTGGCCTTTAATGGGTTACTAGTAGGGTTATAATTAGAGAAATATCTATCGTTGGCTGAGTTTGCCTATAATAATAGCTATTAATCCAGTGTTAAAATGACACCGTTTGAAGCTTTATAAGGACGTAAATACAAAACTCAACTATATTGGTCAAAATTGAGCGAAACAAAGTTAGTCGGAACATATTTGATTAGGGACATAGAAGATAAAGTTTGTATTATTCGTGATTGTCTAGAAGTTGAGCTAGATCGTCAGAAATCATATACTAACATAAAAAGAAAAGGCATCGAATTTCAGGTTGGCGATAAAGTATTCCTGAAAGTGTCACCCTGAAAGAAAGCTCTACATTTTGGCAGACACTTTAACGGCTATAGTACTAAAAGACACAGTTAGTTGGGATTTTTTTAACTGAATTTCGAAAGAAATACATTAATAAATGATATTTAAACAAGAAGAAGAAGGAATTCCTTGAACTAAAACAAGGAAATAGATTCATTGTTGAATACGAGCTAAAGTTTGTTCAGCTTAGTAAATATGCTTGTGAGATTATGTCAATTGAAGAAGAGATGTGAATTCGTTTCGAAGATGGGTTGAACGATGAAATCAAGATGTTAGTGCGTTATCTTTATTATCCCAAAATTTAAGGAAGTTAGGGTTAAATTGAATGGATGGGAGAATGGTTGGGCTCCACTGGGAAAAAATAGAAATTTTAATGTCTGAATTAAGATTATTTGGATCTCAATTCTAGTTTAGTTAGATTGGAACCGACTATCTCCCCTGTGGTAGACAAAGTAATTAGCAGGGATTGGCTAAAATAGACTAAGCGACTGTGCAAACCTTGGTTGTATATATATGTGACTGTGAGGAAAGAATTCTCCTAAACTTAGCTGGTAATCTCCTTCTCCTCTACAACATCCTCTTTGGTTGCTCCGAAAAAAAAGAAAAGGCTCAACAAAGATCTGAATAGGTGGTAAATGTGAGCTTCGAAGTTAGGAAAGCTAAAAATTCGATAAACTAGTAAGTCTTAAGCCTCTTGTACTCGCGAGTTAGAGGAAAGAGAAGTAAGAATTCTTGAAAAGTTTCTATATAGTTATGGATTTTGGGTTAAGGTTTGTGTGACTTCAATTTAACCGATGTATGCAGTTGTTATGCTTAGCTTCCAGGACAAAGAAGACTCTGGCATTTGGACAGGCTAAGTTGTCGAGGATAAATGAAGCAAGGTGAGTTTCTATAATCCACTTCTGGGTGAATGATGATGTTGTATTGTTTGTTTGAACCACATTCATGTCTGATCTAAGTCAAGACTAGAACCATGGTCGTGTATGGATATGGAAACTAAATAATCATTGTATGCGTATTTTTTTTGAGTTATACTCTTGCTAGTTTAGTTGTTGAATGATATTGTAACACCCTATACCCGATCCGGTAGCCTGACCTGAGCTATAAGGTATTACAACTATAAAACATTAACACTGTTCACTAACCAGACATAAATAACCAAATAAATCATTTCATAATTAAATTACAATCAATTCCATGTTAATCGATCATATCTGAACCTAAATCGAGCATATGAATCATTTAAAACAAACTAAAAATAATTCCAGACGAAACTAAATTTTTTACAAAAATTCAGGTAGTGAAAACGGGGGTCATAGGCCGTGTGGCCAGACCGTGTTACAGATCCCAGCCTGTATGGCTCAAGGACATTACCGTGTGGCCAAACCGTGTAACAAATTGTACCCATATAATTCAGGGTCACAAACCGTGTAACAAATTGTACCCAAACCGTGTGGCACATGGCTATGTAGCATATTGTGTCACGGGTCGTGTGCACCTAAAAGTGCCTTAAAAAACAAACAATTTCAATCCAAAACACTTTGGCCATAAACCATATCATTTTCATCCCTTAAACCTATATAAAATACATCAAAACATGTCAAAATATACCAAATAACATTCAACCTAAGTGCCTAACCAATATGCCCTCATTGGCACCACAATTCAAACATTAAAATATAATGATTCCAACATCAACCATTAGCAATTCATACCATCCATTCCATGAACTCAATACCAAATTAAATACGTTACACCATTACTCACATTGCTAACATATTATCAACCAAATTTCACCTTTACCTAAACATTTATACCAAAACATGCATTTACCATCATACTGTAACACTCCAAACCTGGCCTAGACATTATGGCCGAATTCGGAGTTGTCACAAAGAATGGGTTTTGAAAGCGAAGTCAAATCGATAAAACTATTTTAGTTTTTCAACTCTTGTTTGCTTATATCCATTGTCAAAATGTTATTTAATTAATTAATTTGCCTTAAAACGTGTTTTATAGCAGAAGCTATGAAATTCGTTGTGTTTCAAAAAAATAGTTCGTATTTTTTAGAAAAACCTCTTGTTTGTATTCAATCGTAGAATCCAAAAACGTTTTGTTTAACCATGCAAATAATCAAGCAACTGAAACCAAAACCGAAAATTAAAAAAAAAGTTGTCCAGTCCAGATAGTCCTAGAAATTACAAACTCTCTCAAATAAAACCAGAAATATAAAAAAAAAAAAGAACCGTAAATTACTAAATAAATCAATTTTCAATCAAGTAGTCACCGCTAAGTCTTTGCTGCATCGATCTGCCTAAGTCTGTGGATTACCTGAACAGTACAGACAAACAAATTTGATTTTTCGTAAACTTAGTGTGTAACCTAGTAGAATTAAACATGCAAAACGTACAAAAATCTCATATATAATCTGATTCAGATTCGGACTCATGTCCATTTCAGATACAAATAACAGATACAGATATGCAGATTAGATGTACAGAATCCTACCCCTATCCTTTACACACCAACTCCGACCATCCCATCACACCATGTGGGGTTAAAAACACCCATCTAATCCTACACACCATATCATGTCATTATGACACATATCAGATAAAGTGCAGCCAAGCTGCCAGAATATAGGTGATGGATGCCATACAGAACACTTCCTCTACATATACAAATCTCACCCCAATCAGACATACATAATTAGAATTGTCATGCTAACATGCTCATATATAGATATTGAATATATATATACATCAGATTAATCAGACACGTTTAACAGTGTCATGTTCAGAATAGAAAATCAGACTAGCATATCTTATAGTTTTAGGATTTGGTTAGCCCTTATTAACCCTATGGTAAGCTTACAGTCGACCGGAACGACCCGTGTGACCCTAAGGAAAATTTTTAAATATTGGGCCCACATGCCCGTGTGGCCTACACACCCAACTTGGCCTGGCCTTTATGGTCCACACGGCTACACTCGAGCCACCACACGGCTATGTCTTGCGCACAGCCAAAACTTTATTGATCACACGACCATGTCTCGTACACGATCAACCACACGGGTGAGCACACCCCATGTAGCACCGACAGAACAGTTTTTCAGCTTTTTTCAAAACTTATTTTTCTGCATTTCGGGTACACACCTGATATTGTTTTGGTGCAAAAACTATCCCGAGCCTTCCAAGACCTAAAAAAAAGTACCCCAACACCGATTTAGCAACTTGGTTAACAAATTCAACACAAGAATTGACAAGGAATTGGTTTACCACTAATGAAAAATTGCCTCAAACACGAACTAAATCGTTGAAGTGCAACTCCCTACTCCACAATTTGCTTCTAAACACAAATTACCAGCAATCAATCACTACCGATTGACATTGCTAAGCCCCAAACAAAAAATTACAACAACAGAGTTCTACTTACCAACCAAAAGGAGAACCTGATAGTTGCAACAGCACGACCGAACAACAGATTCACAAGCCAAAATGAAAAAGGAACAAAACAGAGGGTTGTAGAGAAGGAGAAAAGAAATGTCAGAAAGGGGAAAAAACAGAAGGAATTTGACGTCAGATTTTCTTTGGAGAAGAGAGAGAATTTTTAGCAAAAAGAAAATAATAAAAAAATACAGATAACCCCCATATCCCATATTTTTCCCACTAACCCACTCCCTCGGACTTTCAATATGACCAAAACTCTATCAGTTAGTAGAGCAAAAATTAATACCCACGTTTTGCGTAGGGATTAAAACAAGGACCTCTACATACTAACACTTTTACAACTCGAACCAACAGGCTCATTCTGATAAGAATTGATAGACAATTTAATATAAGCCCACTCAACAAGGGTAAGGCTTGGATAAAAAAATAACAAATTCTTACTAAGGTGATACTTGAACCCAAGACCTCACACACACACCCAGAACACTAAACCACTGAAGCAGATACACAATTGTGTCAGATTTTTACTGAAACAGAAATAAATTTATTAGGGCATTACACACACACCACAACCAACCAAAATACTAGCTAGGATTTACATCAATACACATATTATATACTTCAAATGGCATAAAATATAACCATAGTACTTATATCATACAAAACCAAAACCCTATTTATATGTCACTTATAACCGGGCCAAAGTAAATGAATAACTACCGAAAGAGTTAACGGATAGTGTGATCTCCAACGATGTTCCAATCGACAGCAAGAGTCCAACAATCTACAAAAAATAAAATCAAATAAAGTATGCTTATGTAAAGCTTAGTAAGGTCATAAAACAAAACATCACATACCTGCCAATTTAAGTTACAAATCATACACAACATAGAATTAACATTCCTTTGCCTTGTTTCATAATTCCTACCATATGAAATGTTTAGGCCTGAAAAATTCATATCATCAAAACATAACATGTCAAGAATTACATTCCAAGTTATAATCAACATAACATAATTCATCATGTCATCTTGTTTCATTTCCATTTCAATAGTCAACTATTTTGCCCAGAGAACTATAGTAAATTAACTTCAGATACGCATGAGGGTAATGCTCGCACAAGCTAACAAACAGTTCATTAACCAATACATGACGTTGCTCACACAAGCTTCAGAGAATCCGCAACACATGCAGAATCTCAAGCCACTGGTATGGTATCCATCACTAGTACATAGTACTTGGAATTGTAACCATCAGCACAGAGTGCTTGGAACTAAAACACTGGTACAAAGTACCTGGAACTGTAATCGTTGACAACTAGTACTTGGAACACCCTAATGCCATGTCATTTGTATCTTAACTATTCACTAAATTTACACAGGCTTTAACTTGTATTTCATAACCTTTACAGTTTAAAACATTAAACCATGCTCACATTGATTACATTCATTCTATATGCAACTTATTTCAATGTAAAGCCATACTTTACATTACAATCCATTATTATTATTTATTTCAAAACTACTTCAATTAATCACATAACTATTCATGTTTATATAATCACACTTAATTGAATTAAGCTATCATAAAACATAATAACATAATATGAACATACCAAAACACAATAGCTATCAACCTCAATAACGACTATTCAACAACTTTTCCTTTCCCACGATTATCGATCGACTTATTTGTTTCTTGATCTAAATATAATAATTTCATTCAATTAAACAATTCAAATATCTTAAAACACTTAGATTCACATATTTAACCCCTAATCAACATTTTCATGTTTACCCTAAACTTTTACCTTTTATTCAATTTAGCCCCTAAACCCGAAACTTTCAAATCTGTCACAATTAAATCAACTTCATGCTAGCCAAATTTTCCCTTATGAAATTATAGCCCATATTTATTAAAATTTCACAAGAATTTCATGCCAAGTTTAATATTTTATCAACTTAGTCCTTATACTTAAAACTAACCAAAATCACTTTACAAAATAGTCATATTTAACAACCAAGCTTATAAATCTATCATCAAACTTCAAAAACATCACAAATGCATAAATGGAATAAATCAAAACATTTAACAGTTTTATAGTCCCTAGGTTAGCTAGATTAAGCTACAACGATCTCAAAAATATAAAAATTACTAAAAATAGATTAAAAATGCTTACCATGCAAAGAATTTAACCATGGTCGAAGCTTTGGTTTTTTTCTAATAGAAGAATCGGCCTAAGAAGAAAGATTATGAATATGCTAATGTTTTCCTTTCTTTTGTTTATTGTTTAACTTTTAATTATTAATAATTAAACATATTTTTAACATATAAAATACACAATATTAACAATTTAACTGTCCACTATAACCACTTAAGGTCTAATTACCTTTTAAAGCTAATAGCGTACCATTTTTATGATTTAGTCATTTTTCTTTAATTAACTATCTAAACATTAAAATTTCCATACCAAACTTCAATATATCTATATAGTAACTTCGAAAATATTTAGTAAAAATACTTACGGGTTTGGTTTATAGAAATGAGGTCTCAAAACCTTATTTTCTAAAACCATTTAACTTTAGGGACAAATCACTTATACTTAACTATTCATTCAATTAGCAAAATTATCATATCAAAATTTTATATAATACTATATTTGACTCACTCGTAAGATTTGTGGTCCCGAAACCACTATTTTTGACACCACTGAAGACAGACTGTTAAAGATATTTGGTTGTGACTCGACAAAAAGATGAATGGCATATTGTTTAAGATAATATTACTGAAATGAAATGTATGAAAGTACTTGTTAGTATTGTATGAGGAGTATGAAGGAATTTTACCTTAATGAGGTAGATGAAGTTAGGAATAAGTGGCAGAATAGATGAATGGGTGGGTTGCTAATGGAATTCAAGAAAGTTTGGTTGCATCGTGGAATGTTATCAACTGGCTCTGTAAAGCCCCGAATTTTGGGCCTAGAATTTTTGGGTTTTTGAGTGTAGTGACAGTGAGAAGGTTGCACATATGTGTTTAGTTGTTCACTTTAGTGTCAGAATGGGCCTGCTAGTGTGTGTTAGCTTGACTTTGGGTCCCTGGTTCGAGTCTCTGTGTGGGCGTTTTGGAAAATATTTTTATTTATTTCTATTTTACGTTAAAATACTTATTTAGTTTATTTATTATTATTATTATTATTTATTTTTACTTTTATTTTTTATTTTTAATTTTATTCTTTTTCCTTTTCACGTTCTTTTCTATTTCTCTTCCCTTTTTTTTTTTGCTATTTTCTTTCTGTGAAAACAAGTTAATTGTGGATTTTGGAGTTTTACTCCTCTGTTGTTTCCTTCGTCGTCGAAAACAGGTGTGGGATTTAACTTTCTCTGCATTATTTTAGTTTTCCCAAATTTCGATTTGACCTATCGTGTATGAGTATTTTTAACGCTTTGGTTTTGGTTTTTTAAACGCTAAAAGTGAGATAAATACTCCAACTATTGATATGTTTTCGATATTACTTAAGTTGGGGATGGTTTGGTGGCTAAAGCTGTGCTTTTGGGGATATTTTGGGGTGGTTTTGTGACCTCCTCGTTGGCCACACGAGCGTGTGCCGAGGCATACTGCCGTGTGGATTTGAGAATTAGGGTTCCAGGCCAATTTTGGTGCCACACGGCCTGGCTACACGGTCGTGTGGCCGATTTGAGGATTTTGTCATTTCTCACACAGCCGCGTCCTTTGATCCACACGGGCGTGTGAGTTTGGGGTTTAAGGTTTCAGAGATTTAGGGCCACACGGCCATGTGACTGATTTGGGAATTAGAGATTCCACATGGGCGTGTGTTTTGGAACACACAGGTGTGCGTTTTGGAACACACGACCATGTCTGGTAGGCACACGGACGTGTGAGACCCTCACACGGCCGTGTCTACCTTGCATATTATTTTAGCAAAATTGGACAGTGAGTTACACGGCCTGCTCACATGGCCATATCCCTGCTTCACACGGGCGTGTGCCTCTGTCACACGGTAGTGTGCTACCCTACACACAGGCGTTTGGACCCACACACGGCTTGAAGTGTCTCACACGGCCGGGGTACATGAGCTTGTGGTGTGGCCCTATTTTGCCAAATTTTAATTTTAGGGCATATGTAAGTGCGATAGGGACTTTATGTGTTTAAACCCTTAGCTAAGCTTTAGTAAGGGTGTTTACGAATCTGATCTGAGTTTGGATAATGCGTTTTTGTGATTGGTTGTGTGACATGGTTGATTCTTAACCCTGTTAGCTGGGTGAGTGTACATGCAACTAGTTTTTATCTGACCGTCTGACTACGTGTCACTGATATGCGAGGTTATTTTGTAATTGATACTGAACTCAAGTAATGAGTGTGTACATTTCTGATTCTGATTGACTGAATATGAGTGACTGTCTCTGATTGACTATCTGGAAATAGGTATTCTGAGTTTTGTGTATCCGTCTGCATACATACATTTGCATGAACTATTTTGGGCGAGATTTTGAAGAGAAAAAAGATTTACAAAACTGGTAGCTGATCTGCTACTAACTGATAGCCCTATTACCCAAAGGGTCGTGGGCGGTCCCAATACCCTGAGGGTCATGGGCATTATTGATAACAGTATAGTGGATTATCGCCTTGCATTGTACTGTATATACATTAGCTGTACTACGTACCACTATCTGATCTGGCAGTTTATACTACACGTCTGTACCGCGGTTTATCGTATTACACAGTACAGCTTATACGCTAGCCTTACTGCGTAATATATCTGATCTGGCAGTTCATATTGCATGTCTGTACCGCAGACTTTCGTATTGTACAATACAGCTTATATGCTAGCCTTGCTGCGTAATATATCTGATTTAGCAGTTTATACTGCATGTCTGTACCGCAGTCTTCCGCATGGCACCGTACAACTTACTGATAGCTCCTAATACCTAGAGGGTTATGGGCAATCCCAATTCCCTGAGGGTCGAGGATAATGCTGATGTCTATTGTTGCCAGGCAACTCGGGATGACATCATATGGAGTGTAGGGTTGAAGGGATGGGTTGATTATATGCTCACATGGAGTGATTGGTTGGATGAGCTTACAGCTCTATTGAGGTGTGATGGGGAACAGAGAGGTGTGTTGGCTGGACGGGTGGGTTTCTTTAGCTCAACTGCAATCATATACATTTTATCAACTGTTTGAGAATGTGACTGACTGTTATACTATTTGACCGAAAAGTGTTTCTGACACTGTGTACTCTAATTGCGATTGTCTGACTGAACCGTTGTAGTGACTGTGTGATTGAGTGTGTTCGAATATGTGCTAAATACTGCTATCTATCGGTACGTCCATTTAGAACGTACCAATTAGTTTCGTATAATTCTGTAAGTATGTTCCGCTACTGAATTGCTTTTTGGATTCTTTGTTTCTAATTCTATAGTAGTTGGCTTTGATCACACACTGAGCTCGAGTAGCTCATTCCCTCTTCTGTTTCCCCTTTCAGGTACAGTTTTGGATTCTGTTGATGGGCTCAGTATGTGGAGGTTTTTGACAGTTTTAAAGGGAAATAAATTATAAGTTTGTGATTTCAGTTTCAATTTGATACTCAGTTTTGAAATGTAAGGTTTTTAATACTATGGTACATCTTCTGTTTTAAGACTTAAATACTTTACTATTCTGGTTTTAAATACTTTGATATCAATGCTTTCTAAAATGGAACTAAGGTCGACTGGTTTTATAAAATTTTCTCAGGATCACTTCGGTGATTAAAGTAGTATTCTGAATTCGGTCAAAACTCCTAGGTCGGGTTTAGGGTGTTATAGGCTCGCTAGAGTGACACCGTGATGACTGTCTATCAACTTTATGTAGCAACATTGCGAATGTGGTAAGGTCCTTCGGGGCGATACCTTAAAAGAGGTTTAAGGTGTAAGACTATGGCTCAACTATAGCAACCAATAGAGTCTGGCAAGACATTAAACATGAGGTTACATGTGTAAGACCATAGCTCGGCTATGGAAATATGTGAAGCCTACCAGGATATTAATCATAATGCTACATGCGTAAGACTGTAGCTCGGCTATGGCAACATGTGGAGTTCGCCAGGACATTAAAGATAAGGTTACATGGGTAAGACCATAACTTGGGTATGACAATAGATAAATGTCGGCCAGGATAGTGAACCAAGAAGCTGACGATATAAAGAAAGGAAGAAAAACATGGAGAGTAGTATGATTGGATGAATACAATGCATTTGGGATCGCAGGTGAGCGGCATAGTCAAGAATCTGTCAAATTGTTACCAAAAAGGAACATGAATATGCGATTCTTAATGTTGATGAAGAATAAAAAGGGGAAAACTACACTGAGTTATGAAATGTCCACTAGAATGAGTCTGTAGATTTCAACTAATAACCAGAATTGAGGTGATAATGATATGATTACGCGAAACCTAAGTTTAAGGATCCGTGGGTGGGAAAGAGCAACCAAAGAGAGGTAAGTCCATCGAGGTTCACTTGGAGATAATAATCTGTAACACCCCAAATTCGACCCAGGAGTTAGACCCAAATCTGGCGTGTCACATTTAAGTGTTTTTCTAAAACCATGTTTTTATTAGAAACCCTTCTTATTTAAAACGTAGTACATTGAAAACTTTTTAATTTTATTTCCAAAATTCCTTCTTACTTTGCGGAAGCTGATTCTAAAAGTAACCGATTTACGAAAACGTGATGTTTAAAAGTTAAGTTGCGAGAGCATTTTGAAAACATTACGGAAACGTAGTGTTTGAAAACAGTTCTTGTTTCAGAAAATCGTGTCCTACTTCTAACAGATATTAGACATACTAAATAAACTTTCCAAATAAAAAGTTAAGGAAATAAAGAGGCCTTATACAAGCCAATTAAAAAGAAATACGCAACAGTAAATAAACAAATATGAAAACATTAGCAGTGTGTGTGGCCATCTTCGAGTCCCTCGCAGTACCGAACAACCAAACGCTGGGGATTACCTGCACAGTTAATAAACGGGGTGAGTTTACGAAAACTCAGTGTGTAATCCCCTCCTAAACTAAAATAGGTAACGATCGATCAAGAAGATGATGAAAAAGAATCAAACTGGGCTTGTGCCTTTTTATAGAATCAGGTGGGCCTAAGCCTAAATCAGCATCACTTGGGTTTCAGTCCTTGTCAGAATCAAACCATATGCATAATGAAAAAATGTGTGCTAACCCATCCTATCCAACCGATACAAATTAACTCTGTCCCCTGGTACACATCATGTGGGGATATAAATATCGACCCACCCATCCGATACACATCAATGGTAGCCCGGTTGCGGTACTACTTAATTTTGTAGCAAGCTACTACTCATATACACGGCTTTGAGCCTTTAGTAGTGGTATTATAATTGGCACTAAGCCATCGATAACTATAATAAGTTCGGTACATAGCCATCAGTGACGGTAATATAATCGGTACACAGCCTTTGGTAAATATGATCGACACAGAGTCATCAATAAGTATGTTAGGCACATAGCCACAGGTAAATACGATTAGCACAAAGCCATATTTAGGTTGGCACAGAGCCATAATCAGAATAATTGGCTTTAAGTCATCGGTAGGTGTATCATGTTAGGTACCTAGCCATCAGCGACGGTAATATAGTCGGCACACAGCCTCGGGTAAATATGATCGACATAAAGTCATCAATAATAATATATTGGGCTTAAAAGCCACCGGTGAATCCACGGTCGTCAAACAACCATGGGATCGTCATATACTTCCTCCGTTCCATAATTCCAACCCCATGCAATATGTCGTGTATGTCATGCTCAATCATCACACGTGTATACAAAATGGCCACGCTCAGTAACAATTATTTAAACATATATTAAAAGCATACCAATTTTACAACCACAGTCAAGTTAGTTAAAGCACAGTCATACAATTACAGTCAATCAGTCAAATTCATAGTCCAAGTCAGTTATTTACCCACAAGGGCAAAATAGTTATTTTACCCTACAATGCTATTTTAGTAATTTTACACTACAAGGGTAATCCGATAATTTTACAAACCGGGGGTATTTCAATAATTTTATAAATCGAGTATTTCGATAATTTTTTAAATTGGGGGTATTTCGGTAATTTTACAAATCGAGGGTCTTAACGACCCAACAGAAAGTCCACCGTCGCCTCGAGCGACTTAAGTAACCTAAACAAACCTAACGGTACAAATGGGCCTAAGGCCCATTACTCAGCCCAAGTTGGCCCACACGTTAGTGTGGCCCATTTAGCCCAACTACTTCCCACCTAACAATTTGATTTACATAAGCGGGCCCACGGGCCTATTGGGCCAATTTGGCCCGTCAAGGCCAAGTATACGAGAACGCTCGTGGCGGCCTCTACAGTTTATCAACCATGGTTTGTGCGCTCGGTTACCACACGAACGATCGCACGCTTGTAAAGCCTCAAATGTCGAAGTTTCGGCATTTCGGCTCTTGCCGACTTCTAACAAAGAACGGCGTGAATATGCACCTGTTTATGAGAACGCGTCGAAGTACACGACCACCAACCTTGGCACATCCTGTATTGAGTCTTCCTCCCCAACTCATCTGGTTCGCTCTATTTAAAGCCAGCTTCTCTCTAATTCTCATGTTTAGCTTCCCGATGTGGGATTATTTTCAACCATTAGGAAAATTCCTTATTTTTCTTTTATGACCACCTCAACCACAGAGTTCCAGTCCAACTCCACCTCCTTCACAGCTCAAATTGCAAAATAAATACTCCACTGCGCATCCCAAGACTTGAACATCAGACCTCACAGTTGCATAACACACCACATTGCCACTCCACCACAGGCTCTTTCTGTGTTAAAAACGTCCATAATTAACTTTAAGACATATGTGCCAACGTCTAGATTCACTTAAGAGAAAAACCAAAATGAATTGTAAGAGCCAAGACTTGAACCCAAGCTCCCTTGCAACCTTAATGACGTCACAACCACTAGACCACATGCTTCCTTGTGTCATTTATTTAACACAATAATTCAAAAGGCCTTTATCCAAGCATCTAGGGTTTTATTCACTTAATACTAAAATTTTTGCTAAAGCCTAGGTTTGAACTTAAGATTTCTCCAACACTTCTCAGAGCCATTAACCACCAAAGTAGACATTTAATTGTGTCATTTCCTTGTATAATTAAATACTTATATACAACCTCCTTACGGATCTATACTCAAGGCCCAATACTTCTAGGCCCAAATTCGGGGCATTACAATTCTACCCTCTTAAAGAAATTTCGTCCTCGAAATTTCCAACTATTTAAACAAGCGCTTAGCTCAACCTACACCACTACGCTCCCGCTGTGCACTCTAGTTCCAAACTACACTAGTACACTTTTAACTTAATCTCAAAACCTTTCACACCCAACCAAACATCTAATCCATAGAAGCAAACAGATATATACAACACATGTATACAATTTCTATATTCAACATCACATCCAAACAAAACACACATGACTTAAAAGGAACTGTGCAATCCTAAACCCGATGCTCCTTAGACCCGCATCTGAGACACGCTCCTGACTTCCTCTAGCATTAGCTCAGATGGCGCCTTTTGCAACGCTCGCAAGCCAGAAAGTTCGGACGCGTCTTAACGCGTTTCACAGAATGGGGCTCCTGCTTCAGAGGACTGTGATCCCTCTTCCTACTGCACTCCAAGCTCCTAGCTTGAAGTGTTTCACCATACGCCTTAACTCTTGCCTCGAACACTTCTTCCAGCACTTCCCTTACCAACCGGGTCAGTGCCTCCATACTAAGCTCCAGGTTATTGTAACTCGAAGTTGGTGGACTTACCTTGACTACAGTTTCCTGAACCATCTCATGTTCCGGGGAGACGGGTAACTCCTCGCGACCTTGCTTGCCTTCGGAATCCATCACAGTACTGTTGCTAACTTAAACAAAATCTAATTTCTAGAACATACACTGAATAAATACAAAATCTAATTTTAAGTACAGTCTAACAGAAAACTTACGGATTCAGCGCCGGAGACTCGGTAGCCATACTTTTAGGAAAATATTCAGAAAAATATTTCAAATACTTTAAATCTTTTGAACCTTTTTTGAAATAATTCTTTCAGAAATCTAATTTTAAAACCCATTTTACAACCGATTTTTACAGCTTGGCTCTGATATCACTAAATGTAACACCTCAAATTTGGCCCAGGAGTTAGACCCGAATCTGGCGTGTCATATTGTAGTGTTTTTCGAAAACCATGTTTTCATTAGAAACCCTTCTTATTTAAAACGTAGTACATTGGAAACTTCTTAATTTTATTTCCAAAATTCCTTTTTACTTTGTGGAAGCTAATTCTAAAAATAATCGATTTACATAAACGTGATGTTTAAAAGTTAAGTTGCGAGAGCATTTTGAAAACGTTACGGAAATATTGTGTTTGAAAACAGTTCTTATTTCGAAAAATTGTGTCCTACTTTTAACAGATATTAGACATACTAAATAGACTTTCCAAATAAAAAGTTAAGGAAATAAATAGGCCTTATACAATCCAATTAAAAAGAAATACGCAACAGTAAATAAACAAATCTGAAAACATTAGCAGTGTGTGTAGCCATCTCCGAGTCCCTCGTAGCACTGAACCACCTAACGCTGGGGATTACCTGCACAGTTAATAAACGGGTTGAGTTTATGAAAAATCAGTGTGTAATCCCCTCCTAAACTAAAATAGGTAATAGTTAGTAAGACAGGCAAAAAAAGAATCAAACTGGGCTTGTGCCTCTTTATAGAATCAGGTGGGCCTAAGCCCAAATCAGCATCACTTGGGTCTCAGCCCTTGTCAAAATCAAACCATATGCATAATGCAAAAATGTATGCTAACCCATCCCATCCAACCGATACACATCAACTCCGTCCCCCGGTACACATCATGTGGGGATATAAATATTGACCCACCCATTCGATACACATCAATGGTAGCCCGGTTAGGTACTACCTAACGTTGTAGCAAGATGCTACTCATATATACGGCTTTAAGCCTTTAGTAGTGGTATTATAATTGGCACTAAGCCATCGGTAACTGTAATAAGTTCGGCACATAGCCATCAGCGACGATAATATAATCAGCACACAATCTGGTAAATATGATCGACACAGAGTCATCAATAAGTATGTTAGGCACATAGCCACAGGTAAATACGATTAGCACAAAGCCATAATCAAGATGGCACAAAGCCATATTTAGGTTGGCACAGAGCCATAATAAGAATAATTGGCTTTAAGCCATCGGTAGCTGTATCATGTTAGGCACCTAGCCATCAGCGACGATAATATAGCCGGCACATAGCCTCGAGTAAATATGATCGACACAAAGTCGCCAATAATCATATATTGGGCTTAAAAGCCACTGGTGGATCCATGGTCGTCAAGCAACCATGCGATCCTCATATACTTCCTCCATTCCATAATTTCAACCTCATGCAATATGTCGTGTATGTCATGCTCAATCATCACACGTGTATGCAAAATGGCCACGCTCAGTAACAATATTTAAACATATATTAAAAGCATACCAGTTTTACAACCACAGTCAAGTCAGTTAAAACACAGTCATACAATCACAGTCAATCAGTCAAATTCATAGTCCAAGTCAATCATTTACCCACAAGGGCAAAACAGTCATTTTACCCTACAGGGGTATTTTAGTAATTTTATACTATAAAGGTAATCCGGTAATTTTAAAAATTGAGGGTATTTTGATAATTTTATAAACTGGGGTATTTCGATAATTTTTCAAACTGGGGGTATTTCAGTAATTTTACAAACTAAGGGTTTCGATAATTTTACAAACTGAGGGTTTCGATAATTTTACAAATTGAGGGTATTTTGGTAATTTTACAAATCGAGGGTCTTAACGACCCAATAGAAGGTCCACCGTCGCCTCGAGTGACTTAAGTAACCTAAACAGGCCTAATGGTGCAAATGGGGCTAAGGCTCATTACTCAGCCCAAGTGAGCCTACACGCTAGTATGGCCCATTTAGCCCAACTACTTCCCACCTAACAATTATATTTACACAAGTGGGCCCACAGGCCTATTGGGCCCGTTTGACCCATTAAGGCCCAGTACACGAAAAAGCTCGTGGCGGCCTTTACAGTCTAAGCCCATGGTTCGTGAGCTTGGTTACTACATGAACAATCGCACGCTCGTGAAGCCTCAAATACCGAAGTTTTGGCTTTTCAGCTCTTGTCGACTTTTAACAAAGAAGAGCGTGAATACACACCTGTTTATGAGAACGCGCCGAAGTCCACGATCACCAACCTTGGCACATCCTGCGTTGAGCCTTCCTCCCCAACTCATCTGGTTCGCTCTATTTGAATGGCGGCCTCTATAGTCTATCACCCATGGTTTGTGGGCTCGGTTACCATACGAACAATCGCACGCTCGTGAAGCCTCAAATGTCGAAGTTTGGGCTTTTCGGCTCTTACCGACTTCTAACAAAGAAGGGCGTGAATACGCACCTGTTTATGAGAACGCGCTGAAGTCTATGATCACCAACCTTGGCACATCTTGTATTGAGTCTTTCTCCCCAACTCATCTGGTTCGCTCTATTTAAAGCCAGCTTCTCTCCAATTCTCATGTTTAGCTTCCCGATGTGGGATTACTTTCAACCATTAGAAAAATTCCTTATTTTTCTTTTATGACCACTTCAACCACAGAGTTGCAGTCCAACTCCACCTCCTTCACAGGTCAAATTGCAAAATAAATACTCCACTACGCATCCCAAGACTTGAACTTCAGACCTCACAGTTGCACAACACACCACCTTGCCACTCCTCCACAGGCTCTTTCTGTGTTAAAAACGTCCATAATTAACTTTAAGACATATGTGCCAGCATCCAGATTCACTTAAGAGAAAAACCAAAATGAATTGTAAGAGCCAAGACTTAAACCCAAGCTCCCTTGCAACCTTAATGACGCCACAACCACTAGACCACATGTTTCTTTGTGTCATTTATTTAAGACAATAATTTAAAAGGCCTTTATCCAATCATCTAGGGTTTTATTCACTTAATACCAAAATTTTTGCTAAAGCCCAGGTTTGAACCCAAGATTTCTCCAACACTTCTCAGAGCCATTAACCACCAAAGTAGACATTTAATTGTGTCATTTCCTTACACAATTAAATACTTATATACAACATCCTTATAGACCCATACTCAAGGCCCAATACTTCTAGGCCCAAATTCGGGGCGTTACATAATCACTCGAATGGTCAGACTGGCAGAGTCTATCAAGAATCTACAAATAGGAAGAATGTTTGATTAAGATTAGGTAACGCCGGATAGACCACATGGGGCATTTCGAAGAAACAGTCTGCCAAGGACTACATTGGGCGAACATTCTGTCGGAAATTAACAGAGGATAAGGATTAATAGAAACTATCTATTTAACACAAATTTTTCAGAACATTAGGAACAAAGTGAACTAGCAGCTTCGGGCTAGATTGTAAAGAGCGAACGCACCAGGTTGATAGGACATTCATTCAGTTAGCTTGTCAACATGTTTAGTATTGTGATTTTGGATATGAGGAAGTGTTAAAATGGAAAAATCCTAAGTTTGTTCTCATATTATATGAATGGATTAGGGTAAGGATCCAAATTTTAAGATAGCATAAATGAAGGATAACCAATGGAAGGCCACGAACTCTATATCCAAGTGTAGGGATAACGATGAGAGTAAAGGGAACTGGAATGAGGCGGAATTAGATCAATACCATAGAGAACCATTATTGTAAAGAACATGTTTATGCTTAAGGTAGAGAATAAGTCTGCCAGCAATGATCTCCAGAAAGAGGGCTAAGCATCGACCATGTCGATGAATTCTGCGGATGGCCAAGGATAAATAGGGATTTTGAAATCTCTACTTTAAAATTTTATCTCTTGAAGAATTCAAATGAATGTTGTTACACTGCATCATAGATCTTACTAAGTTCATCTGAACTTATAACTGTACTGCTTTGGATGAAGGATCAAATTATCATAGTCGTTAAGGGATAAGACCAAGCCAAACATCGCCATCTTTGCGTGAAAGGTGTTGTAGTTATTCCATACGTATAGAGGGGAATTTATAAAGGTGATGCCTCAAATATTAGATTAGATGTATCAGTGCTATAGGCTTAAGTCAGAATTGTAAATATTTTCAGTTTTGCTAATGTAGTGAATTTTTAAGAATTGTAAAGTTCGAATGATGAGGATTATAATTGAAGCTAAATCTTGTAATTTGATAGAGCCAAAATATTTAAACTAGTTAGTCTAGAAGTCTTGTTAAGTTATTTGAGTTGATTGTGACATTTGGTACCTGGACCTATGGATCAAATTGGGTAGAGGGTGTTACATTCAAAGTAATTTATGCTTTCCTATTGCTTAAAAAAATTAGCAACTAATATTGCCTTAAAGGTTGCATAGAATCATTTAGTGTTATATTTTCTTCTAAATATATTTTCTTCTAAACACCCATTTACAACCAATAGTTTTGGAACCTCTAGGTGACTCAACTAAGACCTATGTATTATTGGACATTATTGAGTCCATTTCATAATTTACAACCTCTTTCTAGGAAGCTGCAACTTTTGAAGCCATTGCTTCACTAAAAGTCTTAAGACCTTTTTCTACATTTATAAGCATTTGTATTTATTTAAAACTTTGGTTCTATCTCTTTAAACTAAGAATATAATTGAATATGAAGAAACAATTTCAAAATGTAAGTGTTGTTCTTTTCTCATTCACTTACTCGTTTTTGGCTCAATTAATTATTTTCTTTTCTTACCAATTGTGGAGGCTAGTTCATTTTATTTCTCATTCATCACAAGAAATTGTATCGAAAATAAACTTATTCTCAAATAACTCAAGATGTATGGATTAAAAATTAAAATTAAAGCCTAAACCAAGTAATCTATATGGCTTTGATATTTTTTTATAATAACAAAAAAGATACTTTTAATACTTCCGGAACCTAATTGTGTTTTATGAGGATTATGTACTTTACAATAAGCTATACACCTCTACACTTTAAAATAATTTAAACTTGGTTTTTTGTCATCGTTCCATAATTCATATGGTGAAACTTGTGACCTTTCAATGGGGCACTATTAGTAATATGGCATGTTGTTAATAATGCTTACACCAAAGATTATGAAGTAACTTAGAATTTAGCAACATACAATTAACCATATTTACTAATGTTCTATTTTTTCAGTTATACCATTTGGTTGCGGTGCATATGAAGTATTTCTTTGATGAATTATTATGTTCTTTAAAAAAAAAAGGCACAGAATGAATCTGGAAAACATTCATCATCTCTATCACTTTGAAAAATTTTAGTATTCTTATCATCTTGATTTTCAATCATATTTTTAAATTCTTTAAATTTCTCAAAGGCTTCTTTGTTTTAATCAAGAAAACATAGTTGAATAAAAAAAAAATCATCAATGAACATTATAAAGTATCTTTTCCTCCCTTTTAACACACCATTGAACTCACAAATATCAAAATGAACAAATTTTAATAAATTAGAAATTCTTTCAACATGTGAAAAAGGTTTCTTTGTCATTTTTTATTCCATATAAGTTTCACACTTATCAACATGATCTTTTTTAAAAGATATATAACCATGCTTAGACATATTATTAGTACTTAGCTTGAACATACTATCACATGAGTAACCCCTTTCCAACAAATACAAAATTTCTAAAAAAAATGACTATATTGAACTCTAGAATAATTTTGAATTTGATCTTGCACAATAAATGTGCAAATATAGACTTTTATAGGATCTTAGTAGCATCATTGGATCTCTTTTGGTTTCTTAGACTTTTCATATGTCTTGAATTATCTATTCTTGTTGCATACATGAATAATAGTACTAGAATCCAAACACCACTCGAAAGATTTAATTTCAATAATCATTGCAATAAGTTCATATCTTGTTCAACAAGATTGGTAGTATTTGTTCTTACAAAACCATAATTAGTATTCTTTCCATAATTTTTGAATCTACAATCCCTAATCCTTTCTTTCTAAAATGAAACACGTTTTATTAGTTTTTTTTTCTTCTGAATTCGATGTATTTTTTTTTTCTTTTCATAATTTTTTTTATGGACAAAGTTAATGCTTGAACCAAGAATAACTGCATCACGATTAGAGGTGTTCATAAATCGAGTCGAGTTTAAGCATGATATTAACACACTTTATGTTTGCCCAAACTTGGCCCAGCCCGAAATATGGTCCAAATTTTTTTTCAAGCTCACCCATATTTATTAATGGCTAACCCAAACTTATTTTAGGTCTGCTCATATTATTTTTAATTCTTTAAAAATATATATTGATATTATTTTAATTAAATATTAAATTATTTTTTATTTATTAAAAATTTTTATATGGTCATATTAACATTTTTTAATGTTTACATTATAGTAATATTATAGATTTAGTATAGATTTATTTTTATGTGTTATAAACTACCTAATATATATATAATATTATATAAAGTATTAAAAACTTTTAAAACAGGTCAGGACAGGCTCGAGCCTTAAATATTCAAACTCAAACTCGACCCATATTTTAAACGAGCCTAATTTTTTTACTCAAACTCATTTTTGAACTTAATATTTTTACCTAAATTTTTCTAAATTTCGTGTGACCTAAACTAATAACCCAACTCATAAATAAATCTAATTAGGAGTTAATTAGTAAATGAGTTAAAAAGTTCTTAATAATATATGATTTCAAAGAATGCAATTTAATAAGGTGACAATTTGAATAAAATTGAATCAAAAATTTTAATTCACTTTAATTTAAAATTATAATTTGCAACTCATGCACCTGATCTAAAATTTGAAACTAGAATTTTATTCAATTTAATATTTTTTATATGCAATATGTGATAAAATTGTTTTTTATAATTATTTTTAAAAAAATAAAAATTGTAAAAAACGCACCACCAAATTTAAACTTAAGTCTACAAGTGCCCATCTTTGACTATGTGTGTGTTTGTATTGACTCAATAGGCAAGTCCATCAACATGGTAGATCTAACACTTGACTTAATTAACTAAGTTATAAAATAAAAGGGTAATTTATACAGATAGTAACACAATTATGAAAAAAAATTATTTTAAGTATTCAAAAGAAAAAAATTTAAAATTTAAGCACTCATGTTATATACTTTGAAATTTAAAACAAATGGCAAGTTAAAGTGACGGATAAAAAATTGGTATAATAACAAATTTAGTTATTAATTTTTACATATTATATTGATTTAGTCAATTTTAAAAAATTAACCCTCAAAATTTACAGATATTCTCAATTTGATCCTAATTTTAAAAATTCAAAATATATATAATACATAAATATTTTTAATTGGGATTAGAATCAAATTGTGAATATTTGTAAATTTTGAGGGTTAATTTTTTTAAAAAATAATGACTAAATCGATATAATATGTAAAAATTGAGAGCTAAATTTATTATTATATCGATCTTTAACTACCACATTAACTTGTTTTTTATTTTAATGAGAGTGACCAAAATATCTGAACAATATAACATAAGTACTTAAATTATAAACTTTTTATTTTAAATGTCTAAAATAAAAAAAATATTATAGTTGAGTAACTATCTGAATAATTTACTCAAAACAAAATTATTCTTTAATTTCTCTATACTATATATTTCTTAGCAGGATGAGGTTACGCAAACAGATTGATTTGCTCTTATTAGTTGTGCATCTATACTATTCTAGTTTCAAATACTAGACAAATATTTATGATGTTAATATTATATTTAAGCTCCATAAAATCTGAGTTATGAATGTGTCTAATGTTACTCGATGTTTATATAATAATTGAGTTTATATAATTATAATTAGTGGTAGGATTGAAAGGTTCATCTAAAAAGTGAGAAGATTTGGATAAAAATATAGGTTTGAAAAATAAGTTTGGGCAAAAACAAAAAAGTCTTTTTAAAAAATGAGCCAAGCCTCGGGTAAGAGTTTTTTGGCCCAGCTCGAATTAGCAAAAAGACAAAAAAATTGCTTTTTTTTTTGTTGTTTTGCTGCTATTTTCTTGTTGTTTTCTTATTGTTTTGCTACCATTTCACTATTATGTTATTACTATTTTGTTATTATTATTTGGAAATTATATAACGCTTGTTTTATTGTTAATTTTGTTACTATTTTAGAGGCATTTGCTTGTTAAGTTACACTTATCTTAGTGTTATTTATGTATAAATATTTTTTTAATTTATTTTCTATTTATTGGGAAATATTTATTTTAATGTTTTTATTATTTTTGATGTAATATATTTTTAAAAATATATATAAAAAATAATATAAAAATTAATTCGGACGGACTAAAGAGGACTCAAATTTTAACATTTTTATCTAGGCTAGACTTGGGTAAAATTTTAAGCCCATTATTCAAGTCGGGTCAAACCCAAACCTAACAAACAGGCCTAAAATTTTGACAAGATCCAATTCAGCCATGAACAAATATAATTATGATTAACCTACTAATATTTTATTAATTTGCCTTAATTTATCAATTATTAGTTCACTCACTTAACACATTAAGCAACTATCTCCACTTGCTATATTGGCCTCTCCAATAACAAAGAAAGTATCTACCGTTCTAATAAAGTGAGAGAAGATTCAACTCTAGATTTTTTTGAACTAATTAATTAGAATTAGACATTATATATAGTTAAGATCTAATCTCACCACTAACTTGAAAAGAAAAAAAGTTTTTGCTAAAAGCTAATCCATGAGTTTCTTAGTGGTAATCCCATTTAGTACACCCTAATTTGCTTCTTAATTATCCACCATTTTAAGTTCTCCAAAAAGTGCAAGAAAGCTTTAACCATTTCCCAAATCTAATAATTAAAGCCATTAATCATTCAATAATTCAACGTGATTCTCCTTCTTTCTTCTTCATTATTTGTAATAGTTTTTGTTTGCGTATTTTGTATTGTTATAGTAATGTTTAAGAATACAATAATTTCATGTTGTTTTATGTTTTATTTAATTTTTTTATAGTGTAAATATGTCACATTCCATATTACTAGCTTTGGGTATGCATCAACATTCCTACCTTTTAATTCCTTTTTTGTTCCGTATAATTCACACACACCACTAATAAAAATAAATTATTATCAACACACAACATAGCAGACAATATTCTTGTGATTCAAACTCAAATAATTATTGGGAAAGGTAAACACCTAAGCAATAACAATAATTTAATATTAGATTTATTCATAAGTCAGGTTATTTGACTCGACTCGAAGGCCCACTTAAAAAAATGAGAGGATTTGAAAAAAATATAGACCCAAAAAATGATCTTGGACAAAAAAAGGCTCATTTATAAAATCGAGTAACGTTTTTTTGGCCCGACCCAAATTAGCAAAAAAAAAAGTTGTTTTATCAATGTCTTCTTGTTATTTTCTCATTGTTTTGATGTCATTTCACTATTATATTGCTATTTTTTTGTTGTTATTATTTAGATATTGTATTATTTTATTATTAATTTTACTACTATTTTAGAGACATTTGCTTATTAAGTTACACCTATCTTAGTGTTATTTAAGTATATATATTTTTTAATTTATTTTCAATTTGTTGAGAAATATTTATTTTAATATTTTTAGTGTTTTTGATATATTATATTTTTTTAAAAATTATATAAAAAAATTTAATACAAGCGGACAGGTTATACCTGAGTTTTAGCATTTTATCTGAGTTGGGCTTGGATAAAATTTTAAACCTATTTTCAATCCGAGCCCAAGCCTATCAAATGAACCTAAAATTTCGTCAAGACTCAATCTAGCCCGACCCGACCTGATTTGACCAAAGTAGGTTTATTAAATCCTAATTATTAGTAGCAACATTTTTTCCTTGGTATAAAGGAGTTCCTTATATTAGAGAGGAAGAAAATTATTATTTAAATTTTAAACCTATTGAAAATTAGTTCTAAAGATAATTAGATAAACTAAATGAGTTAAATTCGAGGTTAAGTCTCTATTTTTTATGCATATTTTATGTCAATGGTACTTTTAAGGAGTATCTGTCTTGAGATTAACGTCTAGACAAGCACCAATTACACTTTTTCAGGTTAACTATTATATCATTGTATTTCAACGTTCTCTATAAATCCAAAATATAAAAAAGGGATTTCAAACGTTTCCACCGGAACGTACTTCTGCTAATAACATCACCTACCTTTCAGCAAAGTGCACATCATTTTCTCTCTTGCAACTTTCCTCTTCCTTTCCTCTTTCTCACTTAAGGAAAATAAGGGAAAAAAAAAGAATTGTTTTCTAAACCCGATCAAATTGGTCAATCAAATCGATTGAATCCAAAGTCAGTTGAGGTACCGATTCGGAATAAGAAGTTGGATTGACTGACCTATAAACCAGTTGAATTGACTGATCAGATCGACTAGATTAGGAATTAGTCGTCTCGAGTACTAGTTCATAATAAAGAGTTGAGTTAATTGACTTACGAACCAATTGAACCGACCAATTAAACTGATTGAACCGAGTTAAAAAATTGATAAACTGATTAAATTAGGCAAATCAATTGAATTGATTAGATCGAGAATTGAGAATCTAGCTAATTTACTTATTGATCTGATTTTGAAAACCATAAAAAAAAAAAGCTGTTTTGACAAATTCAAAATTGACCCAAGTTTATATATAATATTACATAGAGAGAAAGTGCAAAAACGAGGGATCTATTCGATGTGGAATGCAAAATCTAAGAGTAGCGGCAAAAGTAATTTTTGCTTTATGTGTGCACTTTGTGTGAGATTTTCACTTGGATAGATAATTCTCCTGCCTACCAGCTTGTCACCAAAATAGAATGGATGGTAAATATTGAAACTCGAATCTTAAATTTATTTAAAAAAAATTAGAATAGTTATACGAAATCAACTGAATCAAATGATGAGTAGAAAGTGAAACAGTTAATACTTTTTCCCTTGAAAAAAGGCAGAGCACTAAAGAAGAAATTATCAAATTAAGTAATACTTAAAAAAAAAAAAAAAGGAAATGAAAGCATAAGGTTGAAGAGTGGGCAGCTTGTTTGGACCACCTAAATTTGCTTAAATGAAAAAGAGAAATATTAAGAGTCCCCCACTAATAACAGCTATTTACTTCATTTTTTAACACTCTTTTGTTTTTAAAGAATTTTTGTAGC
This sequence comes from Gossypium longicalyx, assembly GCA_025698465.1. Classification (NCBI taxonomy): domain Eukaryota; kingdom Viridiplantae; phylum Streptophyta; class Magnoliopsida; order Malvales; family Malvaceae; genus Gossypium; species Gossypium longicalyx. Next base: position 3,463,845 of record CM046995.1, on the reverse strand, counting down.
TTTCGGAAAATTCTCATTCAGACGAACAGTCTTGAAGCGGTCAATCTCATTCATGAAGGACTTTGTGAAGGTTCTAATTCTACTTTAGTTACGAGAATTCTTTTGCGGGTGAAGCTTCTGAGTCATTGGAAACTTCACCATATCCCAAAAGAATAGAATGGAATGGCAGATAAGATAGTCAAGCTTAGGAGAGACAGGGTACCAGGGTTACGATTAGTTAATAAGGATTATGTATTGAGTTTTTGCGATTAGTTAATAAGGATTATGTATTGAGTTTTTTTAATGTTTGATTTTTGAATTGTAATTTTCTTTTATCACCAAAAAAAAAGAAAGAATTTTAACACCTTTAAATGAAGAAGAGAAGGGAGACCTGTAATGGCCTAAATTCAAGGTTATCGGAATAGTAGTTTCGTAACCACAAATTTGATTTAAAGAGAAATTTATTTTAATATTTTTGCATGAATATTTATATAATAGGGAAATCGTATGAAAATACCGATAAATTTTTTTTACCGATTTAGTGGTTAGTTAGAAAAAGAAATTATTGAAGAAATTGGGTAAAAACAAAGTATCGAGACCTCGATCTCATAAAACCAAATCGAAAATAATTTTATAAATATTTATGAAATGTCAGTAATGTGGTATTAGAATTTCATTAGGAAATTTTAATGTTTGGGTAGTTAATTAAATGAAAAGGACTAAATTGTAAAAGGTGTAAAAGTGGATGAGATGATTAAATAGCTTAAGTGTCTAATAAGAGAGGATTTAAAAGGCAATTAGACCCAAAATTTATTTGGGCTGGACGGCAATGGCATGAAATCAGCAGGAAATTTGATAAATTAAAGGTAAAATTGGAATATTACAAAATTAACTAAATAAAGTTAGGACTAAATAGGAAATATCTAGATTTCTCTTCATTTCTCTTCAATTCCAGCAGCTAAAAACGCCATAGGAGGGTTTTCTAAGCTGGTATTTCATAATTTTTGCACCATGTGAGTTAATCCTTGCCTTTTTCTTGTAATTTTTGTGTTTCTAAGAGTTTTACAACTAGGTCCTACTATTAAATTCATTAGTTTTTGATTTCATGGATGAAATTGAAAGTCACCATGGTTGAGTTATGTAAATTTATGATGAAATTGAATGAAATTGAAGCTTTAATTTATTTATGAGATGATTTTACTAGGTAATTTCAATAGAAATTGATTTTTAGGACCTAATTGTGAAAAATGTTTGGAATTAAAGTTTATTGCTGAAATTTTGATTCCTAAAGGTTGTAAACTAGTTTAATGTGATAGAATAAAGTGTTAATTGAGAAAAATCAGCTCAATTGAGAGGCTAATTGAGTATGGATGAAATTGTTATTTATTAAAAGTTTAGAGGAAAAATGGTAATAAACAGCTTGCACTAAAATAATATTGGACAGCAGTAGTAGACTAACTTTGAAAAATCACTATAAATTGTAAGAATCTAATTAGAAGATGAAAAAAATATGAAATTAAAGCTTATTGAGTCTAGTTTCTCATAGAGGAAACGGTATAAGCAATGGATCTATAAATCATGAGATATAATGAATTTTGTGAGACAAGGTCAGAATGAATTCGAGTTCCCTTGTTCTGAATTTTAAAAATCATAAAAAATTTAATAAAAATAATTATGGGATTAAATTTATATTTCTAGAATCCTGAATGAGTCTATTTTCAACAGAATCAAACAGAAACATCATCCAAATTCTGTATGAAGAGATAATTAATTTTTAGTGAAGAAGAGTCAGAATTGTCAGATAGCAGAACAGGGGTGACTTTAAAGAATAAACTGTACTTATTGGCCAAACCAAAAATTATGAAAATTTTATGGTAAGAAGATATATGAGTCTAGTTTCAGGGAAAATTAACAGATCTTAATTTGGAGTTCCGTAGCTCGAGTTATAAATAATTTAGTGACTATGACTCAAATAGACAACTTTGAATAAACTATAAATAATAATAATGAAATTATAGAAATTGTTGCATATGAACATGAAATGTATTAAATTGATAATTAAATTTATTTATTTAGATCCAGAAGATTCAAATACGAAGCTAGATCGAGGAAAGGAAAAAGTTCAGGATTAGTAGATTTTTGTACACGAACAAGTATCAAGGTAAGTTCATGTAACTTGAATTATATTCTTAAATGCTTGAAATGCATGTTTTTTTTTATATGAATATGATTTGAATGTTCATTATATGAAATTTTATGAAACATTGACATATTTGATAAAAGAGGAAGAAATCCGGTTGAATGAAAGGAAAATTCGATGGATCTACGAAAAGGAATTGACGGTAAAAGGATCAAGCTCGGACGGGTGATCCTATCTCGATATAGCCCTCCCAGAAGAATATGTGTAAAATGGATTTAGCTCGGACGGGTAATCGAATTTAGGGTCCGAATTTAGCCTGGACTAGTAATTCAGATCCAAGCTCATTAGAGTAATTGTCGTTGCAGGGATTTAGCCTGGGTGGTAATCCCGACAATACTCTATGAGTTTATATTACAGGATTTAGCTGGGTGGTAATCCCACCGTATGTAAGGATAAGGTTCATGGAGTGTGCTCTCTGAAATGGAAATGTGTGCACATGAATATGAATTGACGGACCGGAAATGTACACTAAAAGTGTATCCCTGAAAATCCATCGAAAATTCCAAGAAATTCAACGGGATAAATATGGAAAAATAATAAGGGAATGGTAATCATGGTATTGATGAGTTCATCAATCATGGTATATATTATTGACACATGAAAATTATTGGATTAACTTGAATGTTGAGTTGTGCATGGTAGGGTAATAATGCATTGAATGGATATATGAATGTTTATTACATTGTATTGAAAATATTAGGTAAGTATAATTCTTGTTACATGGGCTTACTAAGCACAAAGTGCTTACCCTGTTTCATTTTCCTCTGTTTTGTAGTGTTAAGAGCTCGGAGGTCGGATTTGGTCAGAGATACATCACACTATCAATCTCAGGATTTCGGTATATAAAGAAACTTTATTTTGGAAATCAATGGCATGTATAAGCTAATAAAGTAAATGATTCTGTGAAATGAATGTAAAGTTAACCATTGGTATGGTTAACAAACCTGGTTTTGGGTATGTGATGACGTTATCTTATAAATATGCATGAATTTATTTTGAAAATATGTTGAATTGGTTTGGTTGATGTGGATTGGTCTCGGTTTAAAACTTGCAGGGAAGGTTAGATATCTATAAAAGGGGATATATTGAGTAAAAAAAAAATAGTAAACTCCGGTAATGCCTCGTACCCTATTCCAGCAATGAGTACGGGTAGGGGGAATTACAGGACCAAAAGTGTAATGGACATTAGTAGTTTCTTGACTTTATATATATATATATATATATATATATGTATCATTTTCTTCATTTTCTTGCGACCTAATCTATACATCTATACATTATATATAAAAGGAAGGCTTTAGGGCAATTCTCATTACATGTTATTTTTATTTTTGTTGATACAGTGATACAATAAGGAAAGTGTACAAAGAAGGTAGTTGTGGTTGCTATAGAGGCAAGTTCACTCAGTCAGGGCAGAGAGCTGGAAGTTGTGTACAGGGAAGAGAGGGTGTTAAGGTTGAAAGCTGAAGAAGTGTTGACAGAGTGTAGGCTTAGTATTCTTGAAGATTTAATCCCCTCTTCGTTGTTCCTAAAGGTATTTATAGGTAGGAGTCTCACTATTGGACTTACTATCTAGCCATAATTATAGAGCATGTAGGGGATGTCTTCGATGGGATGAGGATGTCTGTGACAAGACAGATCATGTCATTCATTTTGACTTGATGACATGAAGTAGTTGAGTCCACATGATTTTTTCTAACCAACAACTTCATGTTCTCGATGTTTATCCCGAAAGGGTGAGCTTGCAAGTGACCTCTCAACTCGCTGATGGCAGGCTTATTTTTCAGGCCTTTTTTGGCTTCCCACGTGTCTTGACACAGATAAGGGTATAATAATATTCCTCCCATCAAGTCAAAAGGAGGGTTATAAAATGGTCTTTCTCGAGACACTCTAATTCATTAACTTTTTCTTTTACAGATTACTTCGGATGGTGAACTTGTTTTATGGTGAAACAATGTATCAGAACCTTTGAGATTCTACCATAAATGTATTCTAAGGACTGCATTTCAGGGAGTCATGATAATGATAAATAGTGGCTTTTTGGAACAGGTGGTGAGATGCCATTGGATGCTGCTTTTTTTTTTTCGAAATGATGCATTTTATATTCCGGGTTTTCTTCTTCAAAGTTGTTTTTCTTTTTGAAATTTATGCAATTGTCGTAGGTGATTTTATAGTCTTTTTTAGTTTTCTGGGATGATTTTTGCATTTTTAGAGTTTTCTAGGACGGCTTATTTGTTGTTATTAGAGTTATTTTTAACATTTATGTTAAGAATGGCTAAGAGAGACGAACGATTTGGTAAAACTCAAGGCAGAGGTGGCAGCCGTACTGGTAGTGTTTTGCTGAGAGAGGTGACGAGAAGCCAAAAAACAATGTCGACAAAGTCTGGATGAACTATTGCAACAAAGTCCGAGAGGGGAGTTGTGAGCTTACTGTCAACCTTAGTTACCAATGTTTTATGACCAATCGAGCGATGAAGAACCTACTATTATGTCACGGTTTACTCGCAAAATATCACAAGTATGAATTTAGTATATTGGAAAGGTCACATCATGTTAATGAAATGCTTAGCCCAGAATCTACTGGCAAGAGGCTAGGATTTTTCCTTTCGTTGTTTCTTCTAGAGGTGGGTTTTACTCTTCCCCTCCCAGATTTCATCTGTGATGTCTAATATGAATTTAACGTAGCACCGAGGCAATCGAAAAGTCTTTCTTGGTGGCTACTTGTTGGATTTGAATAGGGGTATATACCCTTTTGATCATAATAACCTCTAAAACCCCTATATCACTGTTTTGGTTAAAGGACGGTTTTCAGTTTTTAAGGGGTTTCACTTTTGTCTAGTTTTTGTTGAAGTTTCCACTTCTCGCTATTTCAATGGCAATGTTGCTTTGAGTCTTCATTGGATTCCTTTATTGACAGGTTATGTTTGCCTCTATACTAGATCTCATGGTGGATGTCGTCATCAGTTCCAACTATGGCTTCCTCCTCTATATCGAGGTCTTAGTTGAAGATTTGACAAATTTGACGTCATTTTGTCTGAGGTTTCAAGACAACTTGGTTTTTGTTGATAATGTTTTCTTATGCTAATCAAGTGCAACTTCCACCTCCTCTTATCGGAGTCCTCACCCTCCCTTCGCCATGCATGGCAGTAGCGACAAACAACTAGGTTTCTTGAATGTAAGGTGCGGTTCGGGCTTACCCTTCGGCTTAATTTTTTATTTTATTTGGGCTTATTTCTGTTACTTGTATTTGACTATACTAGTCAGTGAACTTGGGAGAACCTTAAGGTCGACATGATCATACACATTTACTTGCCGAAATCTAATAAATGGTTGAAACCTTAATGTATGGTGATGCTCCTTCTCCTAATATCACTGGTAAAAGGATCAGTTGTGAATTTGCTTTTGTTTACAGGGATGATATGTGTGCCACTATAATGGCTTGTTGTCTTTGTTCTCCCGAGTTGGGTGTTTATGTACTTTGTTCTTATGATGAAATGGAATCCTTCTTTATGACAAAAAAGAAAAGAAAAGAAAAGACATGATTTGTCATTTCTAGAGGTGCTCATGGGTCGGGCCGGGCTCAACTAAAAATTTAAGCCCATTTATTGGGCTCGGGCAGAGACGAGCCCAAAAAATAGGCTTAAAATTTTGCCTAGGTCCGACCCAAATAAAAATGCTAAAACCAGTGTCAGTCCAAATTTTTACTGCAGTATTATTTTTTTATTATTTTATATAATTTTTAAATATATATAATACATCAAAAATACTAAAAAAATAAAAATAAATATTTTCCAACAAATTGAAAATAAAATTTAAAAAATATTTAGGCTTAAATAGCACTAAGATAGATGCAACTTAACAAGCAAATACCTCTAAAATAATAACAAAATTAACAAATGCCTTTAAAATAATAACAAAATTAATAATAAAATAAGTTTTATACAATATCCAAATAATAACAACAAAATAGTAGCAACATAATAGTAATATGGTAGCAAAATTGGGAGAAAACAACAAGAAAATAACATTAAAAAAAAGCATATTTTTTTTGTCATTTAGTGAATTCGGGTCGGGTCGGGCCGAGCTCAGGCCAAAATTACCTTACTCGAGGCCCAACCCGTTTTTGAAACGGGCTTTATTTTTTTGTCCAAGCCCATTTTTCAGGCCTATATTTTTGCCCAAACCCTCTCACATTTCGGGTGAGCCTTCGGGCCAAGCTGGGTAGCCTGACCCATGAGTAGGTCTAGTCATTTCTTTTAGGTGTGTGTTGCTTTTTTATTTGCATTATAATACGATGGTCAAATTTCAAATTTAGCCTTTATACTATGTTGAAACTTTAGAATTAAGCCATGTACTTTAATTTTTTACATTGATTGGTCCCTTTACTTTTAGGGTAAACTACAAAAATAATCACTTTTGTTTGCCTTAGATTATATTTTAGTCACTCACGTTTGAAATATTATGTTTTAGTCACTTACGTTATCGTTTTGTTACAAAATGGTCACTCTACTGTTAAGCTTCGTTACCTCCCTAATAGCAGTCCTATAAGGTAGTCCAAATGGGTTTTAAATGTCAACTTGGATGTCTAGTTGTTAGGATGAAAATAGATTTTTAATTAAATAAATTTCATTTGTTGGGATGAAAATAGGTTTTTAATTAAATAAATTTAATTTAGACTACCACGTAGGATATCCAAGTTGGAATTTAAAATCCATTTAGATTGCCTCATAGGACTGCCGTTAGGGAGGTAACAGAATTTAACGATAGAGTGACCACTTCGTAACAAAGCGATAACATAAGTGACTAAAACGTAAGATTTCAAACACAAATGACTAAAATGTAATCTGAAGCAAACAAAAGTGACTATTTTTATAATTTACTCTTACTTTTATAATGTCATTAGTAAGTCTAAATAGTTAATACTGATAACTATTTCAGTCAAAATGCTTATGCCAATTTTTCTTAAGAACACTATTCCAATAGAAAAAAATTATATTTTATCATGATGGGTTTGAATGGGTGTTTTTAAGAAAAACTTTTAATCAATATTTTTAACATTATTTTTATTGTTACATGGCTATCAAGTAATTTTTTTTTTTTTTAATTTCAAAATGTCACATTAAAGAATTTAACAATTAGATCTGAATTTTTAAATCTAAAAAGTTGAGGAACTAAATTCTTGAAAATAAAAGTTGGAGACCAAATTCCAAATGTACAAAGTGTGTAGGAACTTAGGACATATTTTAATTATTAAATTTTTACTATAATTTAACATAAATAAATAACCAATCTAACGAGAAATGTGGTAGAAACTATAGTAGTTCAATATAAAATGACGAATAGTTCAAGAAACTTAAGTTTGAAGAAAAGAAAAATGGGTCATTTTCAATTTTAATTAAGTGAAGTTTGATAGTTAGATCCTCTATTCTTTTTTACATCTCACACACCATTAATAGGAGCACTATTAATATGTAATTTTGCAACTTGAGTCCACCACATAAATTATATTCAATCAAATTCACTATTAAATAATAAGATGTTAAGTATAATTTGATATTAATATTTTATAATTACATTTAAATAAAATAATATTAGTATAGTTATTGGCCCACTCATCACCTTAGGTTAATTATTTTTTAGCTAAATTATAGAGTTCAAATTTAAAACTTACAATATACTTCAGATTTTTGTACTCTCTTTATTTTTGAATTTAGTACACATGCTTTTATTTTTAAGAATTTAATTTTTTTACATTTTAAATTTATAAATTTAAGTCTAATTGTTGGCACTTTTAGAATTATTTTGTTAAATTTACTCGTATGGCATTCAAAAAAAAAAAAAAATCCTTGCTCGATAGCCACGTGACAAAAAGTGGCATTATAATGATTTTAAATTTAACTAATAATTTTAACGGTGTTAACAATTCTTATAATTCACAACAATATTTTAATCAAAATAAAATATTTAGACTAACTAATGATATTATAAACATTGAAGTACCAAATTATCTCAAGACTTAAAGTATAAAGATTAAATCTCAAAGTGGAGTGTAATATAGGGATCAAAATTGAAATTTAAATATTCTTATATAATCTAAAAAAATAAAGAGACCAAGATTAAAAATTTAACCATTTTATTAGTAATGTAAAAAAATGGCTTTCTTGTTATATACAGTAGTATACATATTTTTATTAGTATTTAGTAATTTGTGTTGGAAAAGTTTAGTTAAAAATATGTCATAAGTTTATATATTCTTTGTAAATTTAAAATTGAGTCTTCATACTTTTATTTTTTAGAATTTAGTCTCTCTACTTTTCATATTTTAAAATTAAAAATTAACTGTTAATATAGTTAAAATTATTTAGTTAAATTCAAATTCATTATAATGCTATTTTTTTTAGTTACATTGATATCAATAGTTTTTTTTTTAATTTTAAAATGACATACCAAAAAATTTAACAATATTAACAATTAAATTCTAATTTTAAAATATGAATAATAAAAAAATTAAATTCTTAAAATTTAAAATATAAAAATTAAATTTCAAATTTGTAAAAAATATATAATAGATATTTTAATCATGGTCTAGCTCACACTAGCATACTTAATAATTAAAAAAATTGAGATATTTAAAACTGGGTCAAAATTGTTATATAAGACTTCAACTTAATAGCAAATAAAAGCCTTATAAAAATTTCCACTCATATTGTGAATCTCCTAGAGTGTAATTTATTTTAATAAATCAAAAATATCAGTAAGACTCAAAATGTTAACCAATAAAATTTTATTAAAAGTGAAGATAAAAGCACAAAGAAAACACACAAACATTTTATATGATGTGTAGTTAGTTATTAGGGATGAGTATTCAATCGAATTGAGTAAAAAATTTCGAGTTGACAAGTCCTATTTTATCATTCTAACTAGATTTGAAATTTTTTCGAATTGAGTCTTTCAAATTGAGTCGAGTGAAATGAAATTCAAGTCGAGTCGAATCAAGTGAAAATGTTCGAGTTGAATTAAAAAATTAAACATATCAAATTTAAATTTTTTTATAGTATAACTAATTTCATATTAGAGAACATAAATTCAAAACAGTATATATTTGAAAAAATTTTCATAACAAAATAATAAAAATAGTTTAGTATGATAAATTTAAACCATTAATTAACTTATTTATGTCACAAAATTATTATTTTAGAAAAAATTTAAAATTTTAACTTTCTTTATATATTTTTTGATTTTTTTTGAAATTTTTACAATTTTTTAAAAAATATAAAATTTAGAATTTTTATAAATATTTTGAATTTTAAAAATTAATTTGAACTTTTGAAAAATATTTTTTTTTGTATTTTTTGTTGAGAATGAGATCAATTTGCTCATTTTTAAAATTGGGAGAGACCAAAATAGTATTTCCATTAATTTGTTATTTGAACTATTCGAGTTATTCAAATTGTAAAGTTTAACTTGTCTCAAACTCAGAACTCGAATTACTATTCGATTTGACTCGAATAACTCAAAGATTTCAACTAGATTAACTCAAAATTCAAAAAAAAATTAAAATTTTGGTCACCCCTATTAATCACACATAACATTTGAAGTTAATTCTTAAATAACAAGAATGGCATCTTTTGTAAAAATATGGATACAAAATACTCTTTGTATGCACCATAGTTAGGGCTAACTTTGAAATTCTCTTTGTTATTGGAAGAATTTTTTTGGGTTAAATACACCTATAGTTAATAATCTATTAGTAAGTTTAAATTTTGATCACTCAACTTAAAAAAGTTATAAAATTGTCACTGAACTATTTAAAATTTTTTATTTAAGTCATTGGGTTGTTAAGTTTTAAAAAAAAATCTAACTAGGAATTCTAAGAAACGATTTAATGATTGGTACAGTGGGTCAATACCTATCGATGAAAAGAGGAACATACTTTAAATCTAAGTCAATTTAACGACCAGTATCGGAGATCAGAGAAGAAAGCTTTTTGGATTTTAATTCGCAAATTCGTAATGTTCAAAATTGTTTCACAAAAAAAAAAATTGAACTGAAGAAGAGGAAGGAAATGAAAGCTTTTAATTGATGCAAGTTGTGCAAACAAAGAAGGCCATGCAACGATGATTTTAACAACTTAGTGGCTTAAATGAAAATTCAATGACCTATTTGTAACTTTTTAAATTTGAGTGACCAAAACATAAACTTACTAATAGTTTAGTGACTTTGAGTATAGTTTACCCTATGTCATTTTACCAACAACTTATTTAATAATTAAAAGATAAATAGCAACTGTTGAAAAAACATATGAACAAGATAGAGCTCATTTTAAAAGTATTGCTGAAATTACAAGAATCATATGATTATTATTATTATTATTATTATTATTTTGAAGAAACAAGATTCATATTATTGCTATTGCCTTAACATTGACTCTTGATTACATTTTTTTGTTAAAAAAAGGGAAAATGACTAAAAATGGGTGAAGTCCGTATAGAATTTATACTAAAGAAAATATTTAACATCATAAAGTTTGTGGTCCTCTTTCTTATTCCTTTGCCTTTTTTTCCTAGAATGATTCATGTTATATATATATATTCTTAGCAATTTTTTTAAAAAAAATTAAAGGTAAATTAATTAAGAAGGAATCTTGATGCCATGGAATGGAAGCGTCTCTGCTAAGTGAAGCAAAGAAGCTAGAAAGCCACATACTAACCATATTTCTATTCTTACTATAATTTGTGGCATAGAGAGCAAAGCATAAAGTTCAGAAATTCTTTAAAGCATCCATTTAATAATAAATTTATTAATATTTTGCTTATAATTATTTGGGTTTGGGGACAACTTTTTATTTTCGGAATATGTTGAAAGTTGATTATATTATTAATATTTTAAAATTTTTAGTTTAATTTTTCGTCATACAAACAATTACATTATAATCATTAAGTTGGGAATGAGAATGGTTAAATTTTAATTAATTTAATGTTAATTAATTTTAACCCACACATTTTATTTTTATAAAAAAAATTAGTCTCAGATTAATGTATTTTTTTTTTTGGGAGAGTGTTCAGTCTTTGATGTTGAGCTTTAAGGTGTCATGGATGATCTAATTCTTCTTGAAAGATGGAGTTTCAACAAGGTCTTGATTCATACTAATAATTTAGATGTGGTTAATGCTCTCCAAGATAGACATTAGGCAAATTCTTCCTCAAGCTTATTGAGGAGGATAAATCGGATACTAAGAAATATAGACCAATGGAGTATTAGACACATTCCAAAAGAAATGAATCAGGTGATCGATTACATAATCAATATAATTTCTGACAAGACATTTGAAGTAGAACTCTTTAAGTACATACTTGAACAATTGGAAACAAGATTACATGTAGATAATCTTAATGGTTTTTTAGTTCATTGTGGCTTAGCTTAATGTATCTGTGTTTTTCTTTAAAAAAAAACATATCTTTCATACTGTTATTTCAATAAGTATGGAGCTTGAATTTGATTTATATATGGATGATGGTTGATGAACAATTTCTATAAAATTTAAATTAGGATTTATTAATTAAATTTAAAAATATGTATTTGTTTATTATATGTGTTAAATTTGAATATTATTATCTAAATTTAAATTTAAATCAATTAACTTATTGGATAAATGTCAAAATTCGTTAAATATTCCAATTTAATAAATTCAAAAAACTAAAATATAAAATATAGAAAGTAAAGTAAATAATGAATATGAATATCTAAATCTATTATCCACAAAAATAAAGCAATTGTATTTTAAATTCAAATTGTGTATTAATAAAGTATTTGTTGAGATTTAAATATTACGGGTTCAAATTCAGTTATTCTCATCCTCATCCTCTCTCTTTAATATTATATTGATAAAAAAAGTTATTTTATTGTAATAAAGAAGAAAATTAAAAAAAAAAAGTTAATGCTAATTAGTGGACCAAGACATAACTTGTAGGGCATACTTTTCGATACTTTAATCTCCAAAAGTAATTTTCTGCCAACCTTGAAAGTTAAAATTAATGCTGTGACATATCTACCACTTCTTAGCATATCGTTTATAATATTCAATTAATTAAGAGATATTATTTCACCATTATAGAAAGAGCTTTTAGATAGTTTAAAGTAATTTTATTTGTGAACTTCATATGATAATTTGATAGATAAGAGTGTACTGTTTCAGATATGACTTAGGTTTGAGTCGTGCTAATCACGTTGATTGATCGAGCTTTACCTTATTATTATAATTAACTAAAAAAAATAGTAACAAACTCTTAAATTTAAAGAAAAAGAATGTTACTGTTAATCTAATAAAGCTAGGACATTAGCAACCAAAAGATTAGATTTTTTTTTTCATTCTTTGATGATAAACTTGAACCCCAAATATTTAAATTTATCATAAAATACTGGAATTTGTTAGATTTAAAAGATGATATAAAATATATAAAATTATGACCAGAAAGGAAAAGAAAAAAAAACAAGTTACAAGAGACAGACATAGTATAATTTATGTGCAATAAAGAATGTGAGAATAGGTTTGGTATTATTTATTTAATGTGAGTGTAGTATCGATATTCTATTGTATAATAGTACAAAAGAGTTGCATGAAAACTGAAGGTGATTGGTAAGCAGCGTGTAGTTTCCATTACACTTGTATGCTTTCATCAGCCCTCCACCCCATCACCCCTCTCTCTCTCTCATTCTTTGAACAGTAGCTATCTCTAATTTCTTTTGCTTGAAATTGTGCCGACATGGCTCCTAACAAATGGGGTTTCTCAGCCTCTCTCTTCAACTAACAAACTACTCCTCAACCTGCTTTGTGAGTCTTCTTCTTCTTCTTCTTCTTCTTCTTCTTCTTCTTCTTCTTCTTGTCTGGTTCAGGGTCTGATGATCTTTTATTTTTTTGCTATGGGGTTTTGGTCCCCTTTTGTCTTATCCAATTCTGGGTGCTTTTTGGTTTGTGCACTTGATCTCTTTCCAAGTTGCTATGTTGGAGCCTTTATATATGTATGGATCAAAAGTTGAGCAAAAGTTTGTGATTTATGTTAATTACATGCTTTATATTGCAGGAATTAATTGATACTTTTCTGGGATCATTTTGAGAGTTTAGAATGGCCATGCAAACTCTGTATGTGAAAGAACATGATGGGATTGTACATAATCCCATGGGGCAGTTAGCACCAGTACCGTCACAGCCTTGGTGGAGTGCGCTTGGATCTCAGTCATCCATTTATGGAGAATCTTGTGGCCAATTGAAGAATTTGTTGATGGAACATCCCTCTAATGGAGATCAACTCACTTGTACTAAACAAGCTGGGAGAGTCAATGAACAAGGACTGAATAAAGGGAATCCTGCTCACTTCACTATATTCCCTGGTAATCTCTTGTAATTTTTTAGGTTTCTATCTTAAAATCAAGTGGTTTTCTTTCCCCATATTGAATTTGCTATAGATAAATACTTCTATGCCTATGATTGAGAAATTCTTCATTTCTTGGAAGTTGTTTTTGAGCCTTGATTTAAAAAAGGAAAGGATGAACAAGGTACTATTATTAGACTTCATAAATTTGAAATTATCTAGAAAGTTTGGGTTGAATTTTACTATTAATTCTTATACTCTTTTTTTTTGTTTGTTTTTAATTTTAAAATTTCAGTCTTGATCAAATGAGAGTTTCTCTTTCTATTTTCAATATCTTATATGTCAAACACATTATCATATGTATAAAGCTATAATAACTTGTTGTTTGACATATTATACAAAATGCTAGTTAATGGATTTAATAATTACACTTTAAGTTAAGACTAAAATTTTAAAATTTCAAAAATTATAGGGACTAAGAATCATCAAATTAGAGAATATTAAATAAATTACAATAATACAAGACTAATAATAAAATATTACCAAATAAATTTAATTGTTCCTGTTTAAATTTTTAAAATTCAAAAAATATAAGACTGATAAAATAAAAATAAAAATTAAATCCACATCTTCTTTACAGATTAATAGGAAGATTTAACCTGCATTATGAATATAAAATATATCCATCTCTTTATCACAATTTGGTTAGAGATAAGGCTGTGGTAGGCAAAATATAATTTATGGCTTCTGAAGTCTTTATTATTATTATTATTATTTTGTAATGATATAAAAAATATTATGTTTAATTTCAACTTTTCGAGCTTTCTCATGGGCACAACAATGGGAAAAATATATTTTGGGATAATGATTTATAAGTCCCTCTAATTTTACAAAAAAAATTATTTTAACCTTTTATTTAATTTTTCGTCTTTTTTGTTAAATCATCCTAAAATAGATGAAAAAGTTAATATTTTTTAACATTATTGATGTGACATATACATGGATTGTCATGTAGATGACATTTCACCATTTAATTAATTTTTATAAATTAAAGAAATTATTTTTAAAAAATATAAAATATTAAAAAATATATATAATTTTAATACTTTTTAAATTTTAAAAATTTAATTAAATGCTGACATGTCATCCGTGTAGCAATTTACGTGTATGCTCACGTTAACAAATTGTACCAATATTTGATTTTTTTCATTTATTTTGAAACTATTAGACAAAAAAATTTAAGTTTAAAAATTAAAAAATGTAAATATTAAATAAAAGACTAAAATAAATTTTTTATAAAATTAGAGGGGTAAAAAATTATGCCGGTCCTTCAATTTTCCATCATCCACTAATCTTAAAAAACATAAAGGGAACTTATGTGGAAATAGATTTACAGTTCTTTTACTTTTGGTGTGTGAATGCCCACTTTTGTCGTTTTAGATAAAGTAGTTAGAACTTAGAAGTAGAACTGATTTCTTGGGATATGAAAACTTAAAGGATAAGACAACTTAAAGCATCTTTGAAATGCTTTTTATTTTTTATTTTACATAATTTTGTTTTGTCTAATAATCAATCTTCATGATCATGTAGTAATAAGTGGTTCTTTTCTAGCCTGCTATCCAAGATTAATGTTGGCTTTAGTATATATTTGGACAGAAATATGAAAATGTGATCTGCAACGCATCTCTACATACAAGAAGAATTTATATGAAATTGTGATTTCACTTTATTTCTCTTAATTCTTAGTACTTTTAATTAGATTTAAATTTTTTCAATAGAAAAAAATTAGTATTAGAGAAAAAAATATTATTGAAAAATAATAGAGATAATATAAAATTACAATTTTATACAATTTTTTTTTCCAAATACATACAAATACGATTTTTAAGGACTTTTATTAATTTACCCGACTAGTAATAGTACTAACCAGCCAAATGATTTACCATTCAGGTGATGGCAAATGTTCAGGGGATGGACAAAAATCTCCGGCCGTCATATCTCTGCAATCAGCTCCTTCAGAACAGCATTCTCGCTTTGAACTAGGATTTGGTCAGCCGCCCATGGTAATATGAATATTTGTTTGGAATTTTCTTCTCTAAAAGTATTATGAATATCTTATATTAGAAGTTAGATTGTATTTTTTCTTCTCTACTCAAAAAATAGATAAATTAATTATTATACATTAAATTAAAGAGCAAACTCATGTTCTATTAAAATTTCAATCTATTTTTGCTGTTAAAAATTAGTTTTTATACGTTAGCATGAGGTACACGTAGTGCATCACATTACTAGCTAGTTAATGGATGAAATTTTTAATAGAAAAACTAATTTACTTTTTGACCGGGATAACATAAAATCTGACTCGTAATATAAGAACTTCCATGGTATTTTTATTAACTTTCTTCGTAAGGTGATTCATTTCTTTTTGCTAACATTTTTTATCCTTGCTAACTTCAATCATAGGTCTGTGCAAAATATCCTTACATGGATCAATGCTATGGAGTTTTCTCAACTTATGGACCTCCAGTTTCGGTTCGTCTTCTCTTATCTCTAACCTAACATAGTCTCTAGATTTATTTATACAGTTAATTCATATGGTCACCCATTATGACTATGTCTTAGGGTCGTGTTATGCTGCCATTAAACATAGCATCAGAGGATGGACCGATATATGTAAATGCCAAGCAGTACAATGGAATCCTTAGGCGTCGGCAATCTCGTGCAAAGGCTGTTCTTGAGAATAAACTCACTAAAGCTCGAAAGGTATAAAGATCATGGATGTGGTTGGTATATTTAAATGTGTTCCTATGCCAGAAATATTAAGTTTTTTCTTCTGCTTTTGTTCCTCAGCCATATATGCATTACTCTCGCCATCTGCACGCTATGCGTCGGCCGAGGGGATGTGGTGGCCGTTTCTTGAATACGAAAACTGGAAAAGATGAAAAGGAGACGAAGAAAGATGTTGAAGGAAAAGTTCTTCACACTACAGGTTCACAAAACTCTGAAGTCCTGCAATCCGACAGTGGAACCTTGAACTCATCCAAGGAAGCCATTGGTGGCTTAACACTTTCAGGTTCAGAAGTGACTAGCATGTACTCCAGGGAAGAACTTGAGCATAATTTCCCAATCAATCATCTTGGACTGTCGTTTCATTCATTCCCAGTGATGATGGAAAATGGGCGTGGCTCAGTCATGCCCAACATTTGGGTTGCACCAGCAGATCACTGTTTGCAACCCATACCAAGGGATTAGAGGGTTTGGGTTGAACCAAACCCACTTTTCTCTGCAGCAACCGTATCGATCTGCAACAGGTTTTGGTTGCTAGGCAAATCATTCTTGGCTCATCTTAGTTAAAGCTCTTCTTTACCTTGGAGTGGTGTGGAAGATGCTGAAAACCTTAATATAAGTAAATGTTGGATCAGACTGATCCAATACAAACTTTGAAACTTATGTGCTTGTAATCCTAAATATGTAGCTTGTTGTGTTCTTGAAATTGTGCTATCTCCAATTTTCCATATATGTTATCCTTGTGAAATAATGAACTAATGTATTATAAAATTGTTTGTCTATCCGCAGATACTTACTTTTTACTATTAATATATATTAAATAAATAAAATTAACCGCGCATCGCATGAGTAACAAACTTGTTTTACGCAATCAATAAGTGGAGTTGTAAATCGCTGAGAAACACACGTTTAGAAGTTGTTTTTGTCAAAGTCAAGTCAATATAGCATATAACTAGTCATACAAGTTGGAATAAATCAAAACAACGTAGTAGTTACGACTAATTGACTTTTGGTTCTTCTAAGTTCATAACCTTTAGTAATTGAATTTCCTTCTTATTTCCCATAAAATAATAAGAATCTGGGTTTTTATGTTTCAGTTGATTGTTTACTGTTTAAAGAACTCATTCCTTCAAGACTAAATTTTCAGACAGGAATAAGAAAAACAAAAATCATGTTACAAGGCAAAGCTAACACATGGTGTTCCACAGTTGTTCTTATGTTCTTAATCCTAATCACAGGTTTTAAATATACTCTATTCTCTGTTTATTTTACTTTTAATCATTTTGGATATGGATTGGTTATGTTGAACTGGTTTTTTTTTTTTTTCTGGATTTGCAGCTTTCATTACTGTGTCAGGAAATTCTCTAAACACAGACAAAGAAATCCTGCTGAACCTGAAATCATTTCTGGAAAATCAAAACCGAGTGAATCGAGGAAGGTACTCAGGATGGAATCGATGGACTTCAAATCCATGTGAGTGGCATGGAATCATGTGCTCCCCTGATATGGAGAGGGTTACTGGTATAAACCTCTCTGACAGCAAAATTTCTGGGGAAATGTTCAACAATTTCTCAGCTTTGACTCAACTTCATCACCTTGATTTCTCTAGAAACACACTCAAGGGATTGATTCCAGATGATTTAAACAGATGCCATAACCTTGTCTACCTCAACTTATCACATAATATTCTTGGAGGTGAGCTCAAGTTGACTGGATTGACCAGGTTAGAGAAGCTTGATTTGTCAACTAACCGGTTTCATGGGGAAGTTAAGTTTAGTTTCCCTGCAATTTGCAACAGGTTAGTTGTTGCAAACCTTTCAATGAACAATTTCATTGGTAGAATTGACACGTTCTTTGATGGGTGCTTGAATCTGATGTATCTGGACTTAAGCTCCAACAAATTTACTGGTAATATTTGGACTGGTTTTTCAAGGTTAGTGGAGTTTTCAGTTTGTGAAAACCGTGTCAGTGGACTAATTCCTGCATCAAGTTTTTCAGACAATTGTAAGCTGAAAGGCTTGGATTTATCAGTAAACATGTTCCATGGCGAAGTTCCGAGGGAGATTTCGTATTGTAAGAAATTGGTTATGTTGAATCTGTGGGGAAACAAATTTTCAGGGCCAATTCCATCAGAGCTTGGATCAATTTCCACCCTTGAAGGTTTACTATTGAGAAACAACGAGTTTTCTAGAGTGATTCCAAAATCTCTATTGTATCTGAACAACTTGGCTGTTCTGGATTTGAGCTACAACAATTTTGGTGGACGATTACAACAGATTTTTGGTAGATTCAGACAATTGAAATCTCTTGTTCTTCAAGGGAATTCATATATTGATGGATTAAGTTCTTCTGGGATTCACAAGCTCACAAATATTTCAAGACTAGACTTAAGCTACAACAATTTTTCTGGACATTTACCAGCTGAATTCTCTGAAATGGTAGTTTTGAAGTTCTTAATCTTAGCCTACAATCAATTTACTGGTCCTATACCGCCACAGTATGGCGACTTGTCACAACTTCAAGCTCTTGATCTCTCTTTCAATCGGCTCATCGGGTCGATCCCGCCTTCTGTCGGAAACTTAAGGTCTCTCTTGTGGTTAATGCTTGCAAACAATTCACTCACTGGTGAAATCCCTGGTGAACTTGGAAATTGCAGTAGCTTATTGTGGCTAAACCTTGCTAACAATCAACTTTCCGGAAGATTCCCACCTGAGTTAGCAAACATTGGAAGAAATCCCACTCTAACATTCGAATCGAACCGACGAAGTAACGCGATGATTGCTGGTCCTAGCGACTGCTTGGTAACCAAGAGGCTGCTAACAATGAATTACTCACCTTTTGGTTTTATATACACAATTCTTACCAGGAAGATTTGCAAAAACGTATGGGATCAGTTGCTTCAAGGATATGGTTTTTTCCAAGTTTGTGTTAAAGGTTCACCGGTTCGAAAATATCGAGTTTCGGGTTATCTTCAACTAAGTGGCAATCAACTCACAGGGGAAGTCCCTTCAGATATTGGTAAAATGCAGCATTTCAGTGTGTTACATTTGAGTTACAATCAATTCAATGGGGAACTTCCTGTAGAGATTGGAAATTTGCCACTTGTGGTACTGAATATCTCCTGGAACAAATTTTCAGGTCAAATTCCAAGGGAAATTGGGAACCTGAATTGTTTACAGAATCTTGATCTGTCACACAATAATTTCTCAGGCATATTTCCAACCAACTTGAATTGTTTGAATGAGCTTAGCAAGTTCAACATTTCATTCAATCCTCAGATTGCTGGTCAAATTCCTAATATTGGGCAATTAGCAACATTTGAGGAAGAATCTTACTTGGGGAATCCATTGTTGCACAGTCGACTCTTCAAATTGCAGGATCCACCTGTTCCACCATTAAACTCTGGGAAAGAAGCATTGCCTGGTGAAGAAGAAAGTGAAGATGGATTTTGGTGGAAAGCTTTGTTAATGGAGTATGGATGTGGGATGGCATTCGGGATGGTGATGTTATGTATTTGTGTTGTGAAAGTTCAGCCGAAATGGGTTGTCAACAAGGTTGAAGGCTTGCATCAATTAAAGGCAGTTCGGCCATGGAAGAAGAATGGTAGCAGAGGTGGTGGAAGGATTATATAGTTAATGTGAATGTTAAAGAAATAGAAAACAATATCAATACTTAATTTTATACTTTGCATGTATTCGTTTACGTCGTGAATCTCAAATTTCCACAATGGTAGACACTTTTTTTCTTACTGATTTTGATACATCGAATTAGGGTAAAACTACTATATTCTGAATTGTAGTTTCGTCCTTAGGTAATGTGATCCTTGTGGCTTAGATGATGGTAAAATTGTCTGTTTATTATAATTATGCCCTAAAATGTTTTATATATAAGAAAAAATTAATATACTATTTAATATCTAAGTTTAGCTTTAAATTTTAATTTTGATTTTAAAATTATTTTTATCTTAATTTAATATTTGAGTTTAATTTTAAAATTCATTTTGATACTTAAATATTTTTAATTTAATATTTAAATTTAACTTCATCGAAAAATAAACAAATCAATTTTAAGGACTATCTTTTTATTGACCAAATTTAAATAATTTAGTATTAAATTTATTTTTATTGTATATTATCTTCCCTTCCCCGGTTCATCTTATTCGGGGTTGGGCTTCTCATATTTATATTTTAACTTAGATTGGGCTTATAGTTATAGTTGGGTCAAAATTAAATAGAAAACCCAAATCTTCCTTTTTAAACTAATAATGGAACATCTTTAATATATAATTTTTTTTTTTCATAAAAAAAATATTTAGTACAATAACAACTTTTTAAATTTCACATGTAGAATAATGGATAATTTTTTTTATGCATAAGCAATGAGTTTTACAAGATTAGAAAAAAAAATAATAATAAAGGAGGTGGAATTTATTAACCTTTTATATAAATGAAGAAAACAAATAAGTTAAAATCAATTCTCGTTGTAGCAGTTTAACTTAATTTATTAATTCGATTGCTCAATGAATTGCAGTTCCAACTGGCGCATAGGTTCAAAGTGGGATAGGGTCAATGAGCAGTGAAGTGATCCCACCTTTAGCAGCTTTGCCAACATGTGTATAACCATCGCCTTCTCTGTAAAGCACATCCATTACTCTTGCAAGGTTGAGACTTCTGTTTAGAACAGGTACTGGCATTTCTGTTGGTTTTAGGAACTCTTCGTTAACGTCCTTCCAGGAGCTTTCTATATGCTTGTTGAATTCATCATAAGCCTCTTGTGCCGTTACGCCATATTGTTCCATGTAGCACTCGATGGCTGAACAATCATCTTCTCTCCGATGCTTAAACTTGTGTTCAGCGATGTCATCCATGAACCTACAAATTATTGTGGAAGCTTTGATGATCTTAGGGTCATTGGTTGCCCATTCAAATGTCTCTGGAGTTATAACATCTCCCATGCCCACAAAAGCTGTAATAGCAAGCATGCCATAGCCCGAGGTTGGCAATGCATTATCCCTAAATTCCTCAAATGTTGGTTTGTAGTTTTGATGAGTCCATTTGGCTTCTAAAAGGTAAGCTTGAGCAAGTCGTATCATCTGCACCAGCATCAAAATATAACAATTAATACTAACATTTCAACTGTATAACTTTATCGAAATAAAATTGGATGTTAATTTGTGGATGATTATAAAGTATTTTATATCCAAGTTAACTGTCAATCTACTTACCGCCTTCTTTGCATATTCGACACGGTATTGTCTCCCTTGCTTTGCTGTTAGTTGCTCCATTTCTTCATAAACATCTAATAGTGCCTTATAGCTTATTTTCATAAATTCTGGGAGCTCATCCATACATTTAATATCCCACCTGAAACCCATTTCCGAGGCTAAATGCTTAATATCCAATCATTTATCATGTATATACTTCAAAATAAATTTACATTCACAATTTCAACAAAACTAACCTCTCGATTGCATTTGTATAGGGAATGAGCTCATCATATGTTGCATATGAGTCATACGTATCATCTACGATGGATGCCATGGCAATTACTTTTGTCATCATCTTTCTACCAAGAGAGTATTGTGGCTCAAAGTACACTCCCATTATCCAAAAGTAACCTTCAACCACTCTATCTCTCGCAAATGGTAACTTTTTTGTAAAGTCTAAATCCTTCCACCACCTATAAAAAAAACAAACAATAGATTTCAAACCCATTACCACAACCTAATCTTTATTTCACTTAGTAGAGTGTTAGGATTTTGAAGTCTAACATTCAAACTCTTACCTACAAATTTCACTTAGCTCTTTTCTATGCAAAAGCTGTAACAAGTTGAAATCTATCTTTGCAAATTCCAACAATGCCTTACTATGGGATTCAATATCCTGGTATATAGAAATGTATCGCCTAGCCTCGACCCTTGGCAAGCCTCTTCGGATGGACTGTTTTAAGGCATGTGCAACTTGTTCCGACAATGGATACTCTAAAGTCGGTGCTGCAAGCGTTAGGTGAGTGGTGGTGAAAGAAATTGCCTCATCCAATATATCTTCCCCATGCAACCGCATATACGAAGCTTCATAAAGCTCCAACAGTCCTCGCACATCAGTGGTTATGGATGACATGAAATTTCCTTCCTCATCGTTGAACTTATCGAATACCTCTGCTCAAACAATACCCAAAAGTCATTATCAAAAACATTGGTAGGCTCAATCATCTTAAATATATTAAAAGTATCAAGGATTGCGTAAAGTAAAAACTAAATTACCACATGAAACATTGAAGCCATGCTCTCTAAGTAATCGAAATCGAAGAGAGGTGGTATAGAGATCATTGTCGACCTCATTGTTGTCATGGTATATAGCTTCTAATGCATCTTCAATCTCTTCCTCAAAATGGTAATACACACCCAACCTTTGGACTGCATCAATTAGGGGCAGTTTTTGGTTTGAACTATCACCCATGGGAGCCACAAGCATCCGCCTAACTTCTTCTTTTAGTTCTTCATATCGGAGTTGAGTTGCAGTATCAATATCCTGCTCAAAAATGAAAATTTCTTCTTATTAAATACAATTTATTTAAACAGTATTAAGATCAATAAAAAAACAATACAAAATATGTACCTCATTAGGGCAATTGAGGAAGATATCTCCCCAAATGCCAGGGTGAAAATCAGCCTTGGGGCGATTTTCCATGTTGCAGGGAATGGAAGTATGGGGTGAAGCAAGGATTTGAGAAACTTGTGAAGCCATGTATTTCTCTTGTTGGAACCAAATATATTGTTCAAAGTGCTAATAAATTTGTGTTCTTAAATTAGCACAGATATTTGTGTGAGGCTAAGTATGCAATTGCAGCAGGTATTTATAGATACCAGATTACTCACTCAAGTCAAAGAAAGACAATTTTGAAAATTAAGGAAAATTATAAAAAATTAAAAAGAAAGACAGAAAAAAAAAAACAAAAAACATGAGCATATGGTATGTAGGAATGCAAATAAAATGGAAAGGCCCCTTTCTTACTTTTGTTGGTTTCTATCTATTTGTTCCAAGTTGATGACTCCAAAAATATTTTTAATTAAGAAATGTGGTAGGCAATATATTATATTTCCATTTTGTTTACTTTGACAGAATTGAACTCATCTATGTATTAGCAGACTCTTCGTGACCAGTTTTATTTATTGTTGAAATTTCGTAACAAACTACAGTAGCTTGTTGGTCAAGACTTTGAGGCATCCTTCCACGCAAATCAGTTGATTGTATAAGGGATATTATAATTTTTTTCCCTAAATTTTGCAATTAGGTCCATTTTGATACTTAAGTTTGATATCTGGATCCATTGTGGTCTCTAAATTTGGATTCCGTCAAGATTTAATGATGTGACTACTATTCTTGGAACATGACTGAATTGATTGTTTGGACTAATTGGATCGAGAACTAATAGGTATACTGGTCCAAACAAAGATTTGAACTGATTGAATCCAAAATTACTCCAAACCGGTAAAAATTGAAAGTTAGGGTAAAAACCAGTAGTTGCACAAGTTGAACCGGTTTAATAAAATTTTTTTTAAAGTGTTTATGAATATTTATTTATTGTTGATTTAGTGATTGAACTAATCAAACCAATTGAATCAAGAATCAATAGTTTTAATTTTTAAGTGTTTATGAATATTTGTATAATTTTTTATTTTTTAAGTGATGATGTAATACGATCTCAAAGTACCACACATCAAATTTTTTATCTTTTTGAAGTCTATGGATAAAAATGAATTTAATTGTCAAATTTAGAGATAAAAAAATTATATTATATAAAAAGGTGAGCAAAGATTATATATTTACTAGATATATTGATATCCACTAATTGAATAATTTTTTAAAGATAATTATGGTTTATTAAAAATTTTAGATTTAATGAGAAAAAAATATTTTAAAATATTGTGAAAAGAGAAAAAATATATTTGTGAAATTTGTGAAAGCTGGGTAGTATGTTTTGGACTTGAGGTTTTTTCTAATAAGATAATGTGAGTTTTATTTTATTTAAAAAAAAACTATAGTTAAAATTTATTAAATTATATATATTTTTCATTTAATTACATTATTTTTACTTGAATTATATCTAATTAACATATAACACCAACTTAATAAATAATTTTTAATTAATAGAGAATTAAAATACTAACATATTATTATAAACAAAAATAATAGATAAAAGATGGATATGAGAATATGAGAATTTCTATTGCATTCTATATTTTTCATCATCTTTACAAATAACATACTCCTCTCTATATATAAGGAGATTAAACTCTTCATATTCTAATACGTAAATTGAAAAAGGGTTACGAGGATATGAAAGGTTTAAGGAAGATTAAAAGTTAAATGTTAAAGAAGATGAAAAGTGGAAGATTAAGGGAGATGAAAGGTGAAAGGTTGAACATCCACTTAATATCATTTGCAACACTTCCCCTTGGATGTCCATTGTATAAAGGATATGCCTCATTAAAAATCTTACAATGAAAAACCCTTTGGGACAAAAACCTAGTGAAGGAAAAACAGTACATAATCTTTTGATACATAGTATATCACAACCAAAAAAATGTACTATGAATTTACTCCCCCTCATGTAAGCATCACTTCAGATCTTTGAGACAACACAATTCAATGTTGAAAATTAACTTCTAAAATGTAGTAATAGGGAGTGTCTTAGTAAAAAGATTTGCCAAATTCTCACTTGAACAAGTCTGTTGAACATTTATATCTCCATTCTTTTGTAGATTATTTGTGAAGAAAAAATTTGTTAATATATGTTTTGTTCTATCACCTTTAATATATCCTTCATTAAGTTGTGCAATGCAAGCTGTATTATCTTCATATAAGATTGTTGGAGCTTATTTTTTAGAGCATAAACCACAATCTTTTCGTATGTGATGAATTATAGACCTTAGTCACACACATTCACGACTAGCCTCATGGATTGCAAAAATCTCAACATGATTAGAAGAAGTAGCAGCAATTTTTTGTTTCATAAATCATTAAGAAATTGCAGTACCACCATATGTGAAAACATAACCAGTTTGTGATCGATCATTGTGAGGATCATATAAGTACCCTGCATCTGCAACAAATTCTGTTTTGGGTAGTTTAGGGAAAAATAAACCTATATCTATTGTACCTTGAAGATAACGAAAAACATGTTTAATCCCATTCCAATGTCTTCGGGTTGGACAAGAGCTAAGTCTTGCTAATAAGTTGACAGCAAATGATATATCAGGTCATATATGACTAACAAAATACATCAATGCACCAATATCACTTAAATATGGTACTTCAGGACCAAGAAAATCTTTATCATTTTCCCGATGATGGAAAGGGTCTTTATTTACATCAAGTGACCTAAAAACCATTGGAGTGCTCAACGAATGTGCATTATGCATGTAAAATATTCTTAGAATTTTTTCTATATATATTGTTTGATGCACTAGGATTTTATTCTTTAGGTGCTCAATTTGTAACCTTAGACAAAATCTTGTCTTTCCAAGGTCTTTCATTTCAAATTCTTTCTTTAAGCACTCAATTGTCACTAAAATCTTTTCAAGAGTCCCAATGATATTTAAATCATTAACATACACAATAATTATAACAAATCCTGATTCGAACCTCTTTATAAAAATGCATGGGGAAATGAGATTATTCTTATAACCTTCCCTCAATAAATACTCACTAAGGCGATTATACCACATGCGCCCAAATTGTTTCAATCCATAAAGGGATCTGTTTAATTTGATTGAGTTATGTTCTCGAGAACATGAATTAGCTACTTTTGGCAGTTTAAAACCTTATGGGAGTTTAGCGTAAATGTTATTATCAAGTGGGTCATATAAATAGGTTGTAACTACATCCATTAGGTGTAAATCAAGCCCTTATCTTATTTCTAGACTAATCAAGAATCTAAAAGTAGTTGCATCCACCACAGGAGAGTATGTCTCTTCATAATCAATACCAGGTCTTTGTGAAATTCCTTGTGCAACCAAACGCGTTTTATATCTCACAATTTCTCCCTTTTCAATTCTCTTTCTCACAAAAACCCATTTATATCTCATAGGTTTTACACCTTTAAGTGTACGAACTACATGTCCGAATACATTTATCTTCACAAGAGATTTTAACTCTGCCTCAATTGCTTTTTTCCATTGTGGCCAATCATCTCTTTGTCTACATTCTTCAATTGACATTAGTTCATGATCCACATTGTCATTCAAAATATCTAGTGCTACATTACATGCAAATATGTCATCGACGTCGATTTGATTTCGGTTCCACTTAATTCTTGACATGACATGATATGTTGAGATCTCTTCATTATCAAGCGCCTGAGATTTTTTTTGAATTTCAGTCATGTCTAAAATCTCTTCTGGCTATCCTTTTAAAGTCATTGCTTCCTCGATCTGACCATTATCTATTTTTTCTCATTTTCTTTTTCGAGGATTCTTATCTCTAGAACCGATTGGTCTACCACGCTTCAGACGTGCTTTAGACTCATTAGCAACTAGAGTTTGTCATTTAGGGACATAAATTTTGATTGGAGCATTTACAGCTGGTATATATGATTTTGTCACACTTTTTGGATCAGTAAATGCGCCTGACAATTGATTTGCTAAACTTTGTAAATGAATTTTCCTCTGAACCTCTAGTTCACATTGTTATGTATGAATATCAAGATGAAACAATGATAATTCATGCCAATCTATTTATTTTTCCAACTATTTATTTTCTCTCCCTAACGTTGGAAAAATTGACTCATTAAAATGACAATCAACAAATCGAGCCGTAAATAAATTCTCTGTTGATGGCTCAAGATATTTAATTATTGATGGGGATTCATATCCAACATATATTCCTAACGTCCTTTAGGGACTCATCTTAAAGCATTGTGGTGGAGCAATCAAAACATATACAACACATCCAAAAATTCTCATATGGTAAATATTTGGTTCTTGACCAAAAACCATTTGTAACAGGGTGAACTTATGGTAACTTGTTGGCCTGACTTAAATTAGTGATGCTGTATGTAGTATGGCATGTCCCAAGCAGAAATTGGAAGTTTTAACTTCATAAGTAATGGTATTGAAATCAATTGAAGACATTTGATTAATGATTCAGCAAAATTTGTCACTCTCACAAACAAAATTTGTCTCTATTTTCTTCCCTTTATAGAATAATCCAAAAGAAAGATATGACCACCAAAAAATCGTAATTCTTCTTAAAGCTCATTATGATTTATTGCATTTGAGATTACAAGATTTTAAATCTGTGAGTGAATATAACTCGGCTATATTGAAAATCACTTCCCAATTGAAATTATGTGGAGAGAACATAGCTGATGAGAATACATTAGAAAAAACATACTCCACATTTCCTACAAATAATGTTGTCTTACAGACACAATATCATGAAAAAGGTTTTAAGAATTATTCTAAGTTAATATCTTGTCTTCTTGTGGCTGAGCAAAATAATGAATTACTAATGAAAAATAATGAGTCACATCCAACTGGCTCTACTCTATTCCCTGAAGCGAATGTAACATCAAATAACGGAAAAGATAAAGGCTCAATGTTTTTAATACATTTTATCATGATGTCCATTATGATAAAATTATTTGTGTTTATAATTTGTTTCATTTTTTTAGAGTTCTACTAATCTCGTAATTTGTTAAAAACTTCTAACATAGTCAAATTCATTTAATTTAATTTATGACTAAATTGTTGTAATTATTTGAGTATTTTTTTTCCTATTATGTTATGCTTGAAAGTTTTGTTAAGGGATTACTTATGTTTGTTTGAAAGTTTGTTAAGGAACTACTTATATTTATATTAAATTTATATAGTAATCATAGCGAGCTTTAAGAAGTATTACAGTTTTTCGGTGACCATATCTTTTTTTTAGACTATTCCAAAAGACAAGTGGATCTTTAACAGTCAAATATTCAGTCTTTAGTCCCTCATGGAGGTGATGGCGAAGAAATATCATAGCTTTGGCCTTATCTTGACTAGATATTTCATTTCCTTCATTAATAGTTTCACCAAGACATTTTGCATCTAAGTGTATTTCAGCATCTAACATCCATGATAAATAGTTCTTTCTAGTGATATCAAGAGCCACAAATTCAAGTTTTGCAAGGTTCAACATTGATGATATAGCTTGATTTAAACTAACAAAAAACAAAATACTCTTGGATTAATTTAAGCGCTCGTGTTGATAACGTATTATAAACAAAAATAATAGATTAAAGATGGATATGAGAATATGAGGATTTCTATTGCATTCTATATTTTTCATCATTTTTTCAAGTAGCATACTCCTCTCTATATACAGGGAGATTAGACTCTTCATACTTTAATACATAAATAGGAAAGGGGTTATAAGAAGATGAAAGGTTTAAGGAAGATTAAAAGTTAAAGGTTAAAGAAGATGAAAAGTGGAAGGTTAAAAGGAGATGAAATGTGAAATGTTGAACATCCACTTAATAACATTCATAACACATAATACTTTATATAAACTTTAGACATTTAAACATTTTGGTTAAGTTAATACCATTAACTAGGACAATTCTAAAATGGTAAGTTTATAGTTTAACTATTTTTAAGTTTATAGAATTTTAAATTAATATAATGATAAAATTATATTTTAACTTTAAAAAAACTTATAATTCAATTATATTTTTAGAAAAGATTTGGACCCTAAACAAAAATATTATATATAATTTTAAATAATGAAAATAAAATTGCTTTTATTCAAATTTAATACTACTTCATGCTTTAAAGCTTAAATGTTTTCTAATGTTGTGAATGAGTATAGGAAGGAATTTTCTCCTGAGTTGATTTTTTTGTTTCAAACCCGGGTTAGTGGTGCTAGGGCCAATGGTATTATTAAAAAAAATCAAATATTCTAATTCTTTTTGGGTCGAGGCTAATAGGTCTACTAGTGGAATTTGGTTATGCTGGAATGAGGATATTCTAGTGAATATTTTGGAAATTCATTGTCATATGAGGATTTGCAATAAGCAAGGTTTTGATAGTTTTATTTGTTCAATTGTTTATGCTAGTCTACAATCAACAGCAAAAAGGAAGCTGTGGAAGTTGTTGGATTCTTCGGTAAATTAATTAGTTGGTCCTTGGATTCTGGCTGGAGATTTTAACTTGATTATTGATAGCTTAGAAAGGGCGAGTGGTGCTACTGTTTCAAGAATAGGGTGTAGATGGTTCAGCAAGTTTTTATTTAGAAATAGATTGCGAGATTTGGGAGCTAGAGGAGCTCAATTTACCTGGTGGCAAAGGGACTTGTCTCAGAGATTGGATAGGGTTATTTGTAATTCAGATTAGGATTCCTTTGTGTCTAATTGTTCTGTTAAGAACCTTCATAGATTGAAATCGAATTATAGGTCGATTTTAATCACGCTCCGTCTGAAGGTGAGCAGAAGTGATAGGCCATTCTGTTGTCTTACTAGTTGGATGTTTCATGCAACTTTTTGATACCTAGTTAGTGATAATTGGAACAATGAGATGACAGTTGATGAGAATTTGAAGCATTTCCAAGAATCATTTCAGGATTGGAATAAGCTTGTTTATGGTAACATTTTTGTGCATAAAAGGAGGTTGATTTTAGAGTTGGAAAGGGTACAAAGAGTGTTAAAGTGGCAAAATTCTCTAGGACTTCGCTATCGTGAACTTGAACTTCAACGGGAAATAGAAAAAGTGCTAAAGCATGAAGAGTTGTTGTGGTTTCAAAATCTGGATCAGTTTGGCTCAAGAATGGTGATAGGAATACAAATTACTCTCATAGCGTACATTAGCTAGGCAGAAAAGGAACAAGATAGAGGGTCTTACCATTAAGAGTGGTGGTTGGTGCTTTGGTGACACAGAGTTGAAGCAACATGTTGTAATTTTTTTTAGAGAACTTTACATAGTGGATTATTTAGTTAGTGGTGTGTTTCCATGCCATGGTAAATTTCCTTCAATGCAGTCCAATGAAATGAGGAGTCTACTCTTAATGGTTTTTGACGATGAGGTTCGCAGGGAAATCTCTGGTATGACTCCACTAAAAGTGCCTAGGGTGGATGGTTTTTAGGCGAAGCTTTTTCAATCATAATGGGATATTGTTGGGCTTCAGATATATTCCCTAGTCAGACAGACTTTGGGGGGTCAGCTGTTAGATCCTAATTTGAACAAAAATTTGTTGGTACTATTGCCTAATGTCCAAAGTCTGAAGGGAATTTATCAGTTTAGACGAATAAGTTTGTGTACAATTATTACGATTATTACAAAAACTATAGTTAATAAACCGAGACCATTGATGGTTAAGCTAACTTGTTAGAACCAAGTAAGTTTTATCTCGGGCAGGAATATCATTGATAATGTAGTTATGGCACAATAAGCTGTGCATTCTTCAAAGGATTTTAAAGGTAGTAGATATGGGATGATGCTAAAGATCAATTTAGAGAAGTCTTATGATAGATCAGATAGGATTTTCTGAAGGACACTCTGTCTAAAGTTGAGTTTCCTCTGTATTTAGCTGATTTGATTTTAAACTGTCTCTTTGCCGACTCTTCAAGTTTTTCAGAATAGTGTTGTTACAGAGCCTTCAAGCCTATGCGGGGAATAAGGCACGGAGATCCACTATCTCCTTATCTTTTTGTATTGTACATTGAGAGACTGAGGCATCTTATTGGGGAGGCGGTTGAACGAGACTCTTGGAAGCCTTTGTTTCTTTCACATAGAGGCCCAACCGTATCTCACTTATTTTTTGCTAATGATTTAATGCTATTTTGTGAAGCTAATAGGGGTCAAGCAGATATTGCAAATGGTATTTTGGACACTTTCTGTCATTTTTCTGGTCAAAAAGTGAATAGAGGTAAATCACAAATTCTTTTTCTCCTAATACACCGACAACCTTGCGGATAATATTTCTGTTGAGATAGGTTTTAACCAAGTAAAGGATCTCGTTATCTACCTCGGATTACCGTTGTTGCATAATAGAAAAATTTATCTAGGTGAGAAGTGAGGAAATTGTCTTTGGTTGGTTTTATAACTCTAGCAAGGTCAATTCTCTTAGCTATTCCAAATTATTTTGTGTAAAATGTGTATCCTTATTTCTGTATGTAAGAGGATTGAGAAGATTGCTCATAACTTCATTTGGAGAGCTAGTTCGGGGTTAAGGAAACCCGCATTGTTATCTTAGGGTGAGTGTTGTCGTCCGCTAGACTCTAGAGGCATGGTTCTGAGAAACTTCGAAGATTAGAACAAAGTTTTCTTATTGAAGCTTGGTTTTTAGTGCTTTCAAATACATATTCTTTGTGGGTTAGGGTGATGAGGAGTAAATACAACGTACAGGGTTTGCTTCCAAGCTCTATTTCCAAAAGTAACTATTATTTCATTTGGAGGTCTTTAATGAAGTTCTGTCCAAAAATCATTGCTAATGTCCACTGGTTCGTTGGAGATGGTCGTCTAATGAACTTTTGGAATGATTTGTGGCTTAAGCAAGTGGGTTCTCTCCGTGATTTCTATATAGGTCCTGGACAGTCGGATGGCACTTTGTGAGTTTACGACATGGTATTAAAGAATAGAAGCTAGGATTAGTGTCACGGGCCAATGTTCTAAGCCCGTGACCATAGCACCAGATGCATCCCACGGAGGTCGATCGATTAGATAGGGATCATTTAGCCCACGTGAACTGGCCCGATTCCATGAATTGTTGGAGAAGCTTGTCAGATTGAAGCCTGGGTGGCCCAATAGCGAAGATATGGCAACTTAGGCTATTTTGGGTAACTAATCTTAAAAGATAGAGGGAATCATATCTTGTAAAGATTAGATTAGATTTGATAAGACATATCTTGTAAATCTCTTAAATCATGGGATATCGTTAATCTCGTCCGTCGATGTAAATGTATCTTGACCGTCAGTTCTGGGGGAGCTCAACTATAAATAGAGAGCCTCCCCCTCATTTGTAATCCATCCATTGTATGTTGAATTCTTAAGAGTAATAGAATTCTTGGGCATTTACTCAAACACCTTGTGTGCATTCTTTCTTTGACTTTCCTTTGCTTATTTGTTGCTTCTTTTGGCACAATCGCTTCTGCTATTCAATTTGGTGCCTTGGAGGAGTTCTTAAGGAATCCTCATTTTTGGGAGAAAAGGATGACTTAGGCGAATTTGGACGTGCTAATCGCCTAAGGCCGCACAGATTGCGAGACGAAAGGTCTAGCCCCGTAACAAGTGGTATCCGAGCTAGTGTTCGAACCAAGTGGTATCCGAGCTATTGTTTCGAAGGCACCGTTGGGATGTCGAAAGGAATTATTGATCAGAATGAGCCGATGTAGACCCGTGGGAGGGGTAGAAAAGCAAGTCACTCGAGGGACATGCTGTCAGCGTTGGAAGATCGAGTTGCTAATCTCGAGGAATCCGTAGGAAACATAAATGAGACGCTTGAGTTGGTCGAGGGATGCACAGATGGGTTTGACTCAATGGAGGAACAACTTAGAGATTTTGTGTTGGATTCTCTCGGTGCCAATGCAGAAAAGCTGAATGAGTTAGTGAACTCTACTATGGAAAAGCTGGCAGAGAGAGATGAGAATCTCGAGGATATGATGTTAGCCATGAAGAAAGAGATCAAAGACCTTAAGGGGGAGCTCACGATTTACAAGGCTGCTTTGAGTAATGGGATGTTGTCTTCAAAGCCGAAGCAACAAGCAATGGATGTTCCCAAACCGGAGAAGTTCAAAGGTGCAAGGTCCGCAAGAGACGTGGACAACTTCTTGTAGTAAATGGAACAATACTTCCGAGCGTTGGGCATCGAGGATGATGCAATTAAGGTAAACACTACTTCAATCTATTTTACTGATGTGGCTCTCTTGTGGTGGTGTCATAGGTCCACGGATGAGAAACATGGAGGGAACGCAATTGGGACTTGGGAGGAGTTCCAAAGAGAGTTGAAGAAGCAGTTTTACCCACAGTATGCTGAGAAAGAGGCTCGGGCTAAGTTGCGCCGTCTCACGCAACAAGGCACTGTTCGAGAGTATGTTCGGGCATTTAGTGAGTTGATGCTTCAAATCTCCGACTTGAGCGAGAAAGAAGCATTCTATTGGTTCAAGGATGGGTTAAAGCCGTGGGTAAAACAAGAGTTGCGTAGGCAAGGGATCACCGAACTTACTATAGCCATGGCTGAAGTAGAGTCCTTTGTTGAACTTGATCTAACAAAAGACAAGTTTAAATCGTCTCAGCCCAATGGAAAGGGCAGTAGTGAGAGAAACCATGAGAAAGATGAAGAGGGACATAGCGATGATGGCCGCAGTACTGATAGCACAAGTGGCAATGAGAAACCACGAGATACGAAGCGGGGAACTGATAGCACAAGTGGCAATGAGAGACCACAAGATGCGAAGCGGGGATCCAACAACCCAAGGGACAAGAGGAAGAGAATAAAATGCTTCATTTGTCAAGGACCACACATGTTGCGAAAATGTCCGAAAAGATCGATGATGTCGGCTATCCAAACTAAAATTGAGCCGAAAGAATAGGCAAAGCCTATGGAGGGAAGAACATCGAGGGTCGGTTCGATGGTTCTTATTCCTTACAAAAAGAATAATAGAAAGGGGTTGATGTTTGTGGACATCAACATTACGGGTCAGAAGCGGAGTGCTCTTATTGATACGGGTGCTTCAGACTTGTTCATATCAGAAAAGGCTGCCAAGAAGCTTGCCTGTCGATTGGGAAATCGAATAAGAAGATTAAGACAGTAAATTTAGAGGAGGCCCCAACTGTGGGAGTAGCTCGTAATGTGGAGCTACAAATCGGTGAATGGAAAGGCAAGGAAGACTTTGAGGTAATCCAATTAGATGATTACGATTATGTGCTTGGTTTAAACTTCCTTGACAGGATTCAGACAGTTTTGTTTCCATGGGCCGATGAAATCTATATTGTCACTGGTTCGTCATCAAAGATTGTTGTGCCAGTGTATTGGGATATGAAGGTTGGGACCAAGGTGTTGTCGTCTATCCAACTAGTCAAAGATGTTTCGTATGGGAGAAACGTTAACTCGACAGAACGGAAGGCTACAGAAGCAACTTCGAAAAAGTTAGTGGGGCGTGAGTCTGATATGAGGCCTGTGGAGTCGACTGTGGAGACGCCACCTTTGGGGAAGGTGGATTGTGCATCGAATTTCGAGAGGAAAGAATCTATGCAAAAACAATCGAAGCAAGTAAATGCCACGAGTAAGGTACATTGCAAACACTCTGATAGTGTATTGATTTCTGACTTGTTGGCTTGGCAAGATCGTAGGGGCCCTTTCAAAGTTCATAAGCAAGAAGGCCGATGGACTGTGGGCGGAACGAAGCCAAGATGTGAGAATCGAGGGGATTCCAATGGGACCAAGTCAGAATTGAGGCAAGTTAAAATGGTGACTTCTTGCCAACGAGATGTACCAACGAGTGTAACGGTTCAAGTTAAGAGGCGACGGAAGCCGAGGCAAAGGTTTCGAAGAAAGGGACAACCCGATTGCAAGGCAAGTCGGGAAGAGGCCAATGTAATGAGAGAGTTCCAAGGTGAATCAAGCTAGTTTCATTCGGAAGTCGCAACGAGGACGTTGCGAGAATGAGTGGGGAAGAATGTCACGGGCCAAAGTTCTAGGCCTGTGACCATAGCACAAGATGCGTCCCATGGAGGTCGATCGATTAGATGGGGATTATTTAGCCCATGTGAGCTGGCTCGATTCCATGAATTGTTGGAGAAGCCTGCCAGATTGAAGCCTGGGTGGCCCAATAGCGAAGATATGGCAACTTAGGCTATTTTGGGTAACTAATCTTAAAAGATAGAGGGAATCATATCTTGTAAAGATTAGATTAGATTTGATAAGGCATATCTTGTAAATCCCTTAAATCATGGGATACCGTTAATCTCGTCCGTCAATGTAAATGTATCTTGACCGTCAGTTTTAGGGGAGCTCAACTATAAATAGATAGCCTCCCCCTCATTTGTAAACCATCCATTGTATGTTGAATTCTTAAGAGTAATAGAATTCTTGGGCATTTACTCAAACACCTTGTGTGCATTCTTTCTTTGGCTTTCCTTTGCTTATTTGTTGCTTCTTTTGGCACAATCGCTTCCGCTATTCAATTTGGTGCCTTGGAGGAGTTCTTAAGGAATCCTCATTTTTGGGAGAAAAGGCTGACTTAGGTGAATTTGGACGAGCTAATCGCCTAAGGCCCCACGGATTGTGAGACAAAAGGTCTAGCCCCGTGACACTAGAGTCATCTTAGTGATGTTGTATCAGGTCATATTATCTTGCAAATTTCAACCATAATGCCACCGCCACTTGAAGCGGGTTAGGATTGCCTAGCTTAGAAATAGATGAAGAGAGATGTGTTTTCTTCTGCCGAAACTTATAGGAAGTTGGTCTATGTTGAAAACACTGTTTCTCCTGCTGTTTGGAGTTTGATCTAGAAAGCAAGGCACCTCAGAGGGTGAGAGTGCTCTTATGGATTTTTTGGAAGAATAGGTTGCTGACGAATTGTAAAAGAGTGCGAAGACATATAACTAGCGATGGTGATTGTCCTTGATGTAGTAGTGTTTCGGAAACGGATGTCTATGCAATTTGGGATTGCGCTTTTTCTAGAGTTGTATGGCTTGCTGTGGTTCCGAGGTGAGTTTATAATGTTTTTTTATCTCTTCCATTTAATGAATGGCTATTATGGAATTTACATAATAAAGGGAGTTGTGGTAATACTGATATTGATTGGCAAACTCTGTTCTCAAATTTATGTTGGTTTCTTTGGAAAAACAAAAAATTCTTTGTTTTTTCTAACAGTAATAGTTGTGTTCCAGCCCTTGTGGATACAAGTTATACGTGGGCAAGGAGTTATGCAGAGATGAATTGGAAATTGGATCATCTTAGATCTATGCGCTCTTTATTGAATTGGTCTCTTCCAGCGAGGGATTGGATAAAGCTTAATAAGAAACGGGCAGTGTCACATAATGGACTTCATGAGTCCATTGGAAGTGTACTTTGAGACTCAAATGCAGAATGGTTGTGTGGTTACTCGATGTCATTGGATAAGGACTCTGTTTTCAAAATTGAAGCTAAAGCGAAGGTGGAAGGTCTTTTTATAGCTTGGGGAAAGGGGTTCAGGAGGATTGTTGATAGAATTATTGTTAGCAGCTTGTGGGACTAATAGTAGCTTGGTGGAGTTAAGGCTGTTGCATCAGCTCTTGCGTAGGAAGTAGGATGCAAGAGCATGCTACATCTCAAGGGAGCATAATGTGATTGCAGATCATATGGCTAAATGTGCTGCAGTTGGTAATCAATCTTACAGCTGTTTGAAGAACCTTCGATTTTGGTACAAGATTTATTGATTGTTGATCGCACTGTATCGTTGCCTGCATAATGTTAACATGTTGATGTAACCACTTTATGCTATTTCTTTTTACCCAAAAAAAAAAAAGTTTATGTTTTCAAGAATCATTTTAATTCAAAAGAATACAAACAAAAATATAAAAATGGAATATTGAAAATGCACCAAATTATGTAACCTCTTAAAAGAAAAGAATATGTTATAAATTTTGACTAAATATTTTTAAATTGCCAATGATAATCGTATGCAAATTTTAATGGCGTATTAAGACATTTAACATATGTTGTAAAGTATAAATAAAAGTAATAGTAGAATAATGCATAAATTTTTTTTATATACAATAAGGAAACGTGATGAACGATGTCTCACTTAAATTGCAATATTTAATTGTTTTTGTTTTTGTTAGTTTTTTAAACCTTACGTATAGAAGTCATTATCCAAACATAATCAATATGAAATATAAGTTCTTTCGATGGTTTTTTTTTTTAATTACAAATTAATGATTATTCTTGTATCACTTTTCTTTTTTAAAAAATAAAATACAACAATTGCAAATCCGAACTTTTACAAATGAAATTTTCTTTTGCTAGCAAAAATAAAACACCAATTATATTAAATTAATTTAGTAATACAATATCTAATAATTTACTCTATACGAATTAAAGTACTTGTATTATTATTTGATATTTTATGAAAATCAAATTGATTTATGATGTTTATGACCAATCTAAATGTATTGTTAAATAGAATGTATAATTTGTTAAAATATCAATTCAAGCTATAAAATGACATAAACATCATGACTTTTAATATGTGCTAGATTAAAAAACAGAAAAAGAAATACAAAGAGGTCGAATTTATCATCCTTTTACATAAAAGAAGAAAACAAATAAATTAAAATCAATTCGCAATTTAACTTAATTTATTAATTCAATTGCTCAATGAATTACATCTTCAACCGGCACATAGGTTCAAAGTGGAATTGGATCGATGAGCAATGAAGTGATCCCACCTTTAGCAGCTTTACCAACATGTGTATAACCATCTCCTTCTCTATAAAGCACATCCATCACTCTTGCAAGGTTGAGACTTCTATTTAGAACAGGTACCGGCATTTCTGTTGGTTTCAGGAACTCTTCGTTAATGTCCTTCCAGGAGCTCTCTATATGCTTGTTGAATTCATCATATGCCTCTTGTGCCGTTACGCCATATTGTTCCATGTAGCACTCGATGGCTGAGCAATCATCTTCTCTCCGATGCTTGAACTTGTGTTCAGCTATGTCATCCATGAACCTGCAAATTATTGTGGAAGCTTTGATGATCTTAGGGTCATTGGTTGCCCATTCAAATGTCTCTGGAGTTATAACATCTCCCATGCCCACAAAAGCTGTAATAGCAAGCATGCCATAGCCCGAGGTTGGCAATGCATTATCTCTAAACTCCTCAAATGTTGGTTTGTAGTTTTGATGGGTCCATTTGGCTTCCAAAAGGTAAGCTTGAGCAAGTCGAATCATCTGCACGAGCATCAAAATTCAATACTTAATACTAACATACATTTCAACTATATAGCTTCTTCAAAACAAAATTGAATGTTAATTTTTAGATAATTATAAAGTATTTTATATCCAAGTTAACTGTCAATCTACTTACTGCCTTTCTTGCATATTCGATACGATATTGTCTCCCTTGCTTTGCCATTAGTTGCTCCATTTCCTCATAAACATCTAATAGTGCCTTATAGCTTATTTTCATGAATTCTGGGAGCTCATCCATACATTTAATATCCCACCTGAAACTCATTTTCAAGGCAAAATGTTTAATATCCCATAATTGATCATGTGTACACTTCAAAGTAAATGTATATTCACAATTTCAATAAATCTAACCTCTCGATTGCATCTGTATAGGGAATAAGTTCATCATATGTTGCATATGAGTCATATGTATCATCTACTATGGATGCCATGGCTATTACTTTTGTCATCATCTTTCTACCAAGAGAGTATTGTGGCTCAAAGTATACTCCCATTATCCAAAAGTAACCTTCAACCACTCTATCTCTCGCAAATGGTAACTTTTTTGTAAAGTCTAAATCCTTCCACCACCTATAACAAAAAAAAAAAAAATAAAAATAAGATTTCAAACCCATTACCACAACCTAATCTTCATTTCACTTAGTAGTGTGTTAGGATTTTGAAGTCTAACATTCAAACTCTTACCTACAAATTTCACTTAGCTCTTTTCTATGCAAAAGCTGTAACAAGTTGAAATCTATCTTTGCAAATTCCAACAATGCCTTATTATGGGATTCAATATCCTGGTATATAGAAATGTATCGCCTAGCCTCGACCCTTGGCAAGCCTCTTCGGATGGACTGTTTTAAGGCATGTGCAACTTGTTCCGACAATGGATACTCTAAAGTCGGTGCTGCAAGAGTTAGGTGAGTGGTGGTGAAAGAAATTGCCTCATCCAATATATCTTCCCCATGCACCCGCATATACGAAGCTTCATAAAGCTCAAATAGTCCTTGCACATCAGTGGTTATGGATGACATGAAATTTTCTTCCTCATCTTTGAACTTATCAAATACCTCTGCTCAAACAGTACCCAAAAGTCATTATCAAAAACATTGGTAGGCTCAATCATCTTAAATATATTAAAAGTATCAAGGATTGCGTAAAGTAAAAACTAAATTACCACATGAAACATTGAAGCCATGCTCTCTAAGTAATCGAAATCGAAGAGAGGTGGTATAGAGATCATTGTCGACATCATTGTTGTCATGGTATATAGCTTCTAATGCATCTTCAATCTCTTCCTCAAAATGGTAATACACACCCAACCTTTGGACTGCATCAATAAGGGGCAGTTTTTGGGTTGAATTATCACCCATGGGAGCCACAAGCATCCGCCTAACTTCTTCTTTTAGTTCTTCATGTCGGAGTTGAGTTGCAGTATCAATATCCTGCTGAAAAATGAAAATTTCTTCGTATTAAATACAATTTATTTAAACAATATTAAGATCAGTAAAACAACAATACAAAATATGTACCTCATTAGGGCAATTGAGGAAGATATCTCCCCAAATGCCAGGGTGAAAATCAGCCTTGGGACGATTTTCCATGTTGCAGGGAATGGAAGTATGGGGTGAAGCAAGGATTTGAGAAACTTGTGAAGCCATGTATTTCTCTTGTTGGAACCAAATAGATTGTTCAAAGTGCTAATAAATTTGTGTTCTTAAATTAGCACAGATGTTTGTGTGAGGCTAAGTATGCAATTGCAGCAGGTATTTATAGATACCAGATTACTCACTCAAGTCAAAGAAAGACGATTTCGAAAACTAAGGAAAATTATAAAAAATTAAAAAGAAAGAAAGAAAAACATGAGCATATGGTAAGTAGGAATGTAAATAAAATGAAAAGTCCGCTTTCTTACTTTTGTTGGTTTCTATCTATTTGTTCCAAGTTGATGACTGCTAAAACAATTACTAAATATTTAATTAAGAAATGTGGTAGGCTGTATATATAAATATATATCCATTTTGTTTACTTTGACAGAATTGAAGTCATCTATCTATTGGCAGACTCTTCGTCACCAACCATTCTGATTTATTTAGTGTTGAAATTTCTTTAATAAACTGAAGTAGCCTGTTGGTCAAGACTTTGAGTACTAACCATGCTTCCGAGCGGAGCAGTAGATTATATAAAAAGTGAACAAAGATTATATATTACTAGTTATATTAACACCTAATTCTCAGGAATTTGAAATTTTAATTTTTAATTATTTAAAAAAACACGTCATTGTTTTCTATTTAAGATAAATGAATATTTTTTTTAAATAACCAAGGAACATTAAATTATGATGCATATTAGTAATGTGAGTGAAAAAAATTGTATGACTCTTGCAACTTTCATGTACTAATAAATTATTATGCTTGTGATGTTTGATTTTTTTTTTTTGAGAATATGAGGTATTTTTTCGTGTATATTATTTCGATTATTAATTTGATAGGATATTATTTTGGTTATTAGTTTGATAATGCATTATTAATTCTTATTATACCTAATTACATGAATATTATATGTGGTTGTACTACTTGAAGAAATGTTTTTGGTATTTCTCATCTTTTAACTTATTTTTTTATCTTTCATGCCCCAACCATCTTAGTTAGAAAAAGAATAAATTATACTATTTTCCACTAAATTATAAATACTTTTTTTGGGCACTTAATGAAAAAACTTTTACGATTTGATTACTAAAGTTTTTGAATTTTTTTTGTAACTTGACTATTAAGCGGCTCCTTTTTATTTGTATAATAATAATTTTAATCCTTCTTTTTAAAATTTTAAAATAAAAGCATACAAAAACTTCAAAAATAGATCAAGTGTGAGAAAAAGAGGGAAAATTATTTTTAAACCCTCCAAAATTTCTTTTTGTATTATCTATGTGGAAATTCAAATACTCATTCTTTTAAACAAAAACATTAACCAAAGTTATTAATTCTCTATTTTTTACCTTTTCTGTTTCTTAACATAGCTTCTTCGGTATAATAAAAAAAACCTAGTTTTTAAATAATTTTGAATTTTTTTATCATTTTATATATAATCAAGGTCAAATTCACAGAAAATATGAAAATTGAGGACTAAAATTTTACCAACAATGGGGATTGCCCTTTTCTTTTGCATTACTAACAGTATATGGGGGCTTTTCTATGCAATTTAACTAATGCAATTAAAATGTTTATGTTAGGGATCGACTCGTATAAACAACAAGAAAGTAAAAATGAAAAGGAACGAATACAAATATTCTATCAAGATGTAGTCGCATATGAGTTTTGGTGAGAATTTCGTGGTAACTATAGAGAAAATTTTGTTCCCGAGTTAGGACTTTATTTTCGGGGTTTGAGATTGTACGTTTAATACTTTTAGGTTTATTTTCTCCATACCGTATTCACGTTTGTTTACTCATTTAGTCAAAAGCCAATACCTCATTTTTCCGTGATTTTTCCCTTTTCGAGGGTTTTCCACGTAAAATATTTGTATTGGTTCCTCTTCACTTTTACTATATCATTATTTATACAAGTCGATCCTCAATAAATTAGTATCAAAGCTACGGTTCAGCTTTAGCAAATCGACTCATTTGGTGACACAACAACATTTTTGGATATCGAGAAGTTCGATAGATCACACATTTCAATTTTTGGTAGTTTCGAATAATTACGGAGGTAGCTGATGTGGCTGACGACAATGGTGATAATTCGTTGCTCTTCACATAATCTAGTTGAAGGTGGAGTCGTGTCAGATGTTAGGCATGTGCCTAATTTAAAGAATAATCTAATCCCCTTTTGGTCTTTAAGACTCGAATGGTTTGCTGAGGGTTGCATTCAAGTGGAGATAGTTGATGCTTATCTCATTTTTGGGTATTACAGGCCCTTATTTTATTATATAACTTTGATTTAGAGACATTGTATTTCAGTTCCCAAGTTCGATCACGGTTTAAAATTGGTTAACATTATGCAAAATTTGAGTTTGGCTCGTGATGGACCATGGAAAAGGAGGCATGGTAAATACAAGTCAATGTAGAGATTTGTGGCGTGTGTCTCGCATTTATCAAACATGTTACAAGCACCTTAGACGAGAATCAATGAGCAACTGAAGAAGGGTTGAAATAGACCCAATGCCAGGACGAAGAGGTCAAAATCCCAACTTAAGGCAATGGTGACGTCGTGACAAGCATATATGGGATGTCACGGTGATGCGACGTATTCTCCACGTAAGTAGTCGTGTTTTAGACTTCAAGCAGGACTGCTTCTCCCAATTGGACTTTGATTATTACAAGGATATTTTATTATGATTAGAACTCTAATCTAAGCCTATTTAAAGGGGAAATCGTATCCTTGTTTTGTTACGCCAATCAACAAGGGATTTTCTTAAAGGCAACAAGATGTTGTCGCATATGAGTTTTGGTGAGAG
This sequence comes from Gossypium longicalyx, assembly GCA_025698465.1. Taxonomy (NCBI): domain Eukaryota; kingdom Viridiplantae; phylum Streptophyta; class Magnoliopsida; order Malvales; family Malvaceae; genus Gossypium; species Gossypium longicalyx. The sequence goes on along the minus strand of CM046995.1, from coordinate 3,421,150 downwards.
ATGTTGAAGAAGGAAACGTGAAAGAGACAATTACAATATGCATCAAATTTGTTCTATTATTGATGAACACTGAATTGATTAAAAACAAAGCATAAATGTCTATATTTATAGGCTTACAAAGAAACTACCTTAACACAAAAATAGCTAACAACTTATTCAATTAAACTGAAAATAAAATCTGGAACTAACAAAGATTATACCAAGATTCTTGGTCAACTAAACAACCCACTACTTTGAATTAATTCTCAACACTCTCTTTTAATTCAAAGTTGCAGACACCAAGTAGACTTTTAAAATAGCTGAACTTCAAGTGATCACACCTAAACCTAGAGTGAAAACATTTGCTGATACACTTCTTCTATCATCTAAGAACTTGCGCAATCATTATCTGTGAACCCACACAATCTGAAATTTAAAGTTTTTGAGTACCAAATGCCATACTCCAAAGTTCCAGCAATGTACCGCAAAACCCGTTTTGCTGCTCCATAAATGCACTTCTCACATAAATCAAGATAGCCAATTTTTGGTAGTCCAAGAACCATAACTTTATCACTTAGCAATTTTAGGCCTTTAATATTGAGATGTCTATACCTCAAATGCCATAGCTTCCAGTCATCCTTTGCACTTGCAGCAAGAACAAAGTTCTCCATGTTAGAAACATTCAACGGAAACATCTTGTTTGGAGTCATGTGGACATAGACTTGTTTGCCTGACTTTTTGTTTTTAATGATACATGCATCATCATCAAATATGACAAAATATCCACCACCCATTAGTTGTCCAACACTCAATAAATTGTATCCTAAATTAGAAAGAAATTGAACATTGTCCAAAATTTTTCCTTCTCTATGGCTAGTAAAAAATTTCACCGTGCCTTTTCTTTCAACTTGCATATCCCTTTTGTTCCCAAGCTACACTTTTATCTTTTGTGACTCATCAAGCACCTTGAACAAGGATTTGGTGCTTGTCATATGATTCGAACAACCACTATCCACAAACCATAAATTATTTGGCTTATGGTTAACATCAATACAAGCCATAAAAAGCTTGTTTTCCTCATCATTTTTTGTTGCAAAGTTAATTTTTTGATCCTTATACTAGCAATCAGCTTTTATATGCTCATATATGTTGCAATGATAACATTTTATACCATATTTTATGTTACCTTGCTCATTGTATTGCCTCTGTCCATCATTCATTCTTCTGAAAATAAAGCATAAATGCCTATATTTATAGGCTTACAAAGAAACTACCTTAACACAAAAATAGCTAACAACTTATTCAATTAAACTGAAAATAAAATCTAGAACTAACAAAGATTATACCAAGATTCTTGGTCAACTAAACAACCCACTACTTTGAATTAATTCTCAACAAGAGTTTCTTGGTAACTATGGAGAGAATTTTGTTCCTGAGTTAGGACTTTGTTTTCTAGGTTTAGGATTGTTTGTTTAGTACTTTTAGATTTATTTTATCCATATTTTACTCTCGCTTGTTTACTCATTTAGTGAAAAGTTGATACCTTATTTACCAGCGATTTTTCCCTCTTTGAGGGTAGTCTACGTAAATATTTGTGTGTTTGATCTTCTCTACTTTTATTTTTATTTTATCATTGCATGTCATTCCACTTATTTGTTAATGATTTAACAACAAAAACTAAAATTTTTGGATGTGACACCATGAGTTTAGGGTTGTTTGCCTTGGTTAACAACTAACATGTCCTACCGATGGCAGCACCCATACCGCTAGGCTAGTTAGCATCTATCATGCCCTGCTAGAAACCTAGCACTCATGCCAATTTGGTTAGCAACTAGCATGCCCTACAAGTGGCCCATCATATATTGATATCGAGCTTATACCCCAAGGAATTCGCATCTATTTCCTACCACATACATGCACACATAGATGGTTATATGCAATAGATTACCAAAGTTCCATGAAGACGGTTTCACATGAATTCTAAACTATAATAACTAGAATTTAGCAATATACTCAAAAATAGAAGGAAACTCAGAGAAGATTAATACAGACTGGATACTCATAGAAGATTTCAATAAAGTTGGTTATACAATCTTTTTCACTACACTCACAACCTTAATCTTAATATTCAAACCCTTGCTGGTTCCTCTCTAATGAAGAACTCTTCCTTAAACAGGTTGCCAGAGTAAAACAAAGAAAAGGAAAAAGGAAATAAGAAACCCCCAATACAAAAGTCTCACTGATATTTATAGCTCACAGTTCTCACAATAACTTAGACATGGCTAATATGCAAAGTTGACTTACCACCTTAATGTGGCAAACTTAATCATTTCTAGGGAAATTCTACTATAAATATTCATTGCACTTTAGTTAATTTATAACTATATTAAAATAAGAATTCAACTAAAACTGAACAATATACACACGTGATCAAACATAAAACTATCAAGTCTACAACTCAACAATCTGCATTAGTGGATACTAATAGAAGGGTCAGTCACACAAAACTTACTAAAGGAAACCATTAAATGGCAGGTTCCCTGAACGGCCATGCCAATATGAGAACCAGTAACCTATACTTCGCCAAAAGGTGAATCCTTTAACCAAAACATTACAACCTTACCTGATTAACCAAACAATCCGTCAGTCAAGGTGCTACAAACATCACTAAGACAATACTAGCGAATAGGGCGCAATTCAGCCTACCTCGGCTTAAACTCAGCTAACCATCCACCCATACCAATCATCGACTAGGACAACACCATGTGGGGTGTTATAGAATATGTAGGAATTGCTTGCAAAATGAATTTTATAAACACCTCCTTACCTCCTTATAGAGGTGCTCATAGGCTAGTTCGGGTCGGGCCTAAGCATGATATTAACATACTTTATGCTTGACCAAGCCCTACCCAACCCAAAATATGAGCTTAAAATTTTGCCCAAACCCGCCCATATTTGCAAAAGACTAACCCAAGCACATTTTATGCCTGCCCATATTATTTTTAATTTTTTTAAAAAATATTATATTATTTTAATATTTAATAATTTTATACTTTTTTATTTATTATTTACATTAGAGTAGTATTATATATTTAGTGTAGGTTTATTTTTTTTAATGTGTTCTAATTACATGTTGTAAGCTTAAAAATGGGTCGGGTCGAGCCGAGCTCGAGCCTTGAATGTTCAAGCTCGAGCCCAACCTATATTTTAAACGGGCCTAATTTTTTTGCCCAAACCCAAATTTCGAGCCCAATATTTTTACCCAAACTCCCCAAATTTTGGGCGGGCCTTCAGGTTTGAGCAGGTAGCCCGACCCATGAACAGGTCTACCTCTTTGTGAAAGATGTTGATTGGAAAGTTTGTCGTTTACCTCTACCTACCATATTCGACAACCTCAATTATTTCTTCAAATCCACTGACACCCTAACATTAAAAATCTGTTAAACAAATTGTTTATCTTGATTTGATACATCATTGCTGAATAAAATAATAGATTTATCAAAATTAATACATTGTCCTAAACTTTCTTCATATTCCTTAAGGATGCCATTTATAATATTAGCTCATCTACTTGTTGCCTCTCCAAATAGAATACAATCATCTGCAAACATCAAATGGTTATTTGCAGTCCTCTCTAACACACTTTCGCACCTTTCAACAATCCATCTTGCTAGGCAAGTCTCATCAAGGTCGAAAGACCTTCACTGCAAAATAGGAATATATATGGGCTCAACGGATCCTCCTGTCTCAAACCTCTGTTTGGCTTACAATTTTCGCTTGATTCACTATTAATGCTAATTGAGTACAATACTGAATTAACACAATGCATTATAAACTCCACCTATGGCCTCGTGAATACCATTTTCAACATCATTTTTTTCAATGAAATGTCATTCCACTCGATCTTAAGCCTTGTTCATATCCAATTTCAAAGCCAAGAACCCCTTTCTCCCCGTTCTCTTTTTTTTAAAAGCATGTAAAACTTCATTAGCCAGGAGCACATTATCAATTATTAGTCAGCCAAACAAAAAAGCACTTTGTGCTTCATAAATGCAAGACTCTGGTATCTTTTCTAATCTATTTGTAATAGTCTTTACAATAACTTTGACAGCACCATACATAAACTTATAAGTTTGAGAATTTTCAAATTCGTGGGAAGATCCATTTTTGGAATTAACACTATGTTCGTTCTATTCAAAGGCTCCAAAAACTTACCCCTATTTAATATGTCAAGACAAAAAGCACAAACGTCCCTACCAACTATGTGCCAACACTTTTGAAAGAACAAAGCAAGAAATTTGTCCTCTCCTAAAGCTTTCGTTAGGCTCATCATCTTCAATGCTTCAAAAACTCTCTTGCCTTTGTATTCAACCATCAACTCCCGATTCATACCATCAATAACACATGACTTCAATCTAAATAGCAAATTATCTAAATTTCCAATGCCTCTGGACGAGAAAAGATCAAGAAAATAGTTTTTGGCCACCCTTTCCATCTCAAAATATTCCTTTACTAGTATTCCTTCCTCATTTTGCAACCCACTAATTTAGATTTGGCAGTGCCTCTGGTAAGAAAAATTATGGAAAAAAGATGTATTTTGATCTCCTATTTTTAAACAATTTGCCCTCGCCCTCTATTCTCAATACATTTCCTCTTTCTCCGTCTCCAAATTGAATGCAACTTTACATCAATCAACTCTGCTAATGATTCATCCGTCCTCTCCTGACTATCCAGCTCGTTGAGTCTCCTATTAAACCTCATAGTCATCTCCCTTCTTTACAATTTCACCCTTTTAGCCTAAACCACCAATCCTAAACTTGAATTTCCTAAGTCTATCAATTAAATCTCCCGAGCTATTTCTAACTCACACATATCCTTCATACTCCACCACACATCAAATCTAAAATTCTTTTTTTTTATCTTCCTATGCTCTCTTTGATCAGTTTGGATAAATAATGGACAGTAATCAGAGAACGAATATCGCAAATACCGTAGAGAGAAATTAGGAACAAGTTGCACCCAATCTGTTGTTGCCACACCTCAGTCAAGTCGCTCTCTAATGTTCATTTCCGACATATTAGCTCATTTCCATGTAAATCAAGAACCTAAAAATTCTATATCCTCTAAGAAACACTCCTCCAAAACTTTCATGAACCGCTTCATTCATCCTTCTTCCCTCAAGATACCCCTACTCTTTTCATAAGAAAATAATATTTCGTTAAATCCCCATTCACCAACCATTGTAAATTTTAAGACCTTCCAAGGTTTTTTAATAAATTCGATGTCCCCACTTTGTCCCTGTTACCTAGGGCTCCATAAAATTGGTCCATCTCCAAAACGAACTCTCTAGAGTTTCTTGTATTAAAACATCTATATGGTTTTTTTGAGAAACTTCGAATAATAACCTAACAACCTTCTCTCCATCCCAGGCTTAAACCCTCCTCGTGCCTTCAGCTGACTTGTCAATTCCACAATGAAAGCCACACTGTATTATTACTTTTTCCATCCTATATGTACTAAGCTTTGTCTCTATAAAGAATGAGAGTTGGGGATGATATATTTTTAGCATATGCTGAAGTCGATGAACTGCCTGCGAATTTCCCAAACTGTGAACATTCCAACATAGCAGTTTCATGACGTCCAGCTAGCCTACCTACTAACAGCCTCTAACATCTATTTAGTTTGAACATTACCACCTTTGATAGTATCATCCACCTAATCCAAATAAATCGACACCTTGGAACTCAATTTTTCGAACCTAAGCCCTTTTTTTTTCCTTCTATTATCTCTAATGGGTTTTCTTCATGATCATGGTCCATTATCTTCAAGGCCAACTTATTTGAACATCCCTCCTCATCAAACTCTTGCTGAATTGATAAACCCTCTAAATTAAATCCTAAAATAGGACTAATCTTCTGCATATAATTATTCTTCCTATCATCCTCTAAATTGTGCCTCAAATTTTGCCTTCCCAAATTAATCCCAAAAAACCTATCGTCTCTTTCTTCCAAAAGCCAAATACTATTAACAATAACCGCCCTCTTTGGTTGCGCTCACAATAAAAGATCCCAACCCAGCTCCATCTCTTTCCCTTTATTATTGAGTCGAGTAGGCCCAATACACCACACATGAAACAAAATAATGTTAATTTTCGTACCAAAAAGTAGCATACATAGACTTTAAATATGATAGCATTAATTTCTTCCTCCCTTTCAAAGGATTTTGGATATCTAATTGAACCCTAATTCTTAAAAAATCCTTCAGAACCCTGTTCACCTATTTTGTATCATATTTTAAATACTTGCCAATAAAATTCCCAAACTGTTTTACCACCAATTCCAAAGAGAAACCTGGAGGCAAATCAATCACTTGAACCCAAAAATTAGAAGTCACTAATGGGATCTGTAATGGATCCTCGTCCTCCTTCAATTGATGAATAACCAATAGGTGGTTATTAGATGTCTACGGAGCTTTATTTTCCAACCTATCAACATCTACCTCATGGAAAAACTTAAACATAAATCGTTTTTCCCCCAGATTTGAAATTTGTACCACCCTTAAGGGGGATGCTAGAGATTAGTCATAGTATTTCTCATTGTTGGGAAGTGCATCATGCTGGCGGTCAGAAAACACTCCACAAGGTAAAAATCATAAATCGATTTCTAAATTTCTCCCTCACTAGCAATCATCCATGCTTTTTCTTCTCCATTCACAATATTCAAATTCTCCAAGCCTCTCTCCATTCTCAATCCAACTACCAGTCTAGACTCTTTATGAAGTGAAAAGAAACAAACTCAAATCCTAATAGCAAAAAAACGTAAACACAATAAATAAAAACAATGAGCAAACACAGAGACATGCCAAGAGGCAGACAACAGCGTGCCAATAGGCAGAATTTTAAGTACTTGGTATTTTTAAATAGTTCATCTAAATTCATTCATATTCATCTATTTTTAAAAATTATATAATTATAATTATTTTATATTTAATAACTATATATATTTTATTAGTTTTATATATTTTATTTTATTAAAATTTTAAATTTAAATAAATTAATATATTTTTAATATATACATTATAATACAATATATTTAACTTTTATATGTTAAAAAAAGAAAATAATATATTATAAATTTGAAAATCGATAAAACTATTATTTTGAGTTTGGCTCTAACTTTGAATATTGTAACTTGAGTTTAATTCTTTTTAAACAATTTTTTTATAAATTTATTTTTCAAGCCTAATAATTTTATAATAATATTTTCTATTTAAATATATGAGATTATAGAATAAAAACATATACCGCACATTTTATTTAAATCATTGTAGCCAGCGCATGCAAACTGATGTAGGGTAGGATACAACGTAATAAAAGTACAATATGTTGGTCTGTGATAAGACGTAGGTTTTAATTTTATGTGCACAATTTTATTGTTGTTCAAACTTCAGGGTTTTTTTAATAAGAGATAATATAAAAAAATTAATTAATTACAAAAATAATATTAAATGTAGATTATTTATGAAAGTGAGATATTTTTTATAGTAACATTAGATGCAACTTGATAAATTGGCAGAATATTTTATCTCTTTTCCATCACGAACTAATTATGCGAGTTGATATTTATACACTTTTTTAAGTAGTGTTGTTTAATAAATTGGCGAAATCAATATAATTTTTTAGAAAATATCCATATTTTTTAGTTTATACGTAAAAATAATATATGAAAAAAAAATTATTTTTTATGGTGTCGCTTGATATATTAATTACACTTATAAAAAAATTTTAAAAAAAACCAGTGGAAAAAAGCAGCTGAAGAAAAAAAGAAAACAAAAAAAAGCTAAAAGACCGTACTTAAACCGCTACTGACTGATGAGTCGATAACAGTGATATGGCGTATTAAGACATTTAACATATGTTGTAAAGTATAAATAAAAGTAATAATAGAAGAATGCATACAAATGTTTATATACAACAAAGAAACGTGATGAATTATTTCTCAGTTAAGTTGCAATATTTAATTATTTTTGTTTTTGTTAGTTTTTTAAACCTTACATATAGTTTTCACTGTCCGAACGTAATCAATATGAAATAAAAGTTCATTGGAAGGTTTTTTTTTAAGAGTAAACTATCAAAATAGTTTTATTTATTTATTTATTTCATATTATATATTAGTTATTTATATTTGAAATATTACGTTTTAGTCACTTATGTTATTGTTTTATTACGAAGTGGTCTCTTTACCATTAAGTTTCGTTACCTAATGGTGATCGTACGTGGTAATTCAAATGGGTTTTAAATGCCAACTTGGATGTCCTACGTGGCAGTTCAAATTAAATTTATTTAATTAAAAACCTATTTTCATCCTAACAATTGGACATCCAAGTTGACATTTAAAACCCATTTGGACTGTCACGTAGGACTGCCGTTAGGGAGGTAACAGAGTTTAATGGTAAAGTGACTATTTCGTAACAAAACAATAATATAAGTGACTAAAACGTAACATTTCAAACATAAATGACTAAAATATAATTTGAGGCAAACAAAAGTGATATTTTTTGTAGTTTATTTTTTTTTAAATTACAAATTAATGATTATTCAAGTATCACCTTTTAAAAAATATATAAAATAGAACAATTGCAAATCAGAACTTTTACAAATGAATTTTTCATTTGGTAGAAAAAATAAAACCAATTATATTAAATTAATTTAGTAATACAATATCTAATAATTTACTCTATACGAATTAAAGTACTTGTATTATTATTTGATATTATATGAAAATCAACTGGATTTATAAATTTTATGACCAATCTAAATGTATTGTTAAATAGAATGTATAATTTGTTAAAATATCAATTCAAGCTATAAAATGACATAAACATCATGACTTTTAATATGTGCTAGATTAAAAAACAGAAAAAGAAATACAAAGAGGTCGAATTTATCATCCTTTTACATAAAAGAAGAAAACAAATAAATTAAAATCAATTCGCAATTTAACTTAATTTATTAATTCAATTGCTCAATGAATTACATCTTCAACCGGCACATAGGTTCAAAGTGGAATTGGATCGATGAGCAATGAAGTGATCCCACCTTTAGCAGCTTTGCCAACATGTGTATAACCATCTCCTTCTCTATAAAGCACATCCATCACTCTTGCAAGGTTGAGACTTCTATTTAGAACAGTGTAAAGCATTTTCTGTTGGTTTCGAGGAACTCTTCGTTAATGTCCTTCCAGGAGCTCTCTATATGCTTGTTGAATTCATCATATGCCTCTTGTGCCGTTACGCCATATTGTTCCATGTAGCACTCGATGGCTGAGCAATCATCTTCTCTCCGATGCTTGAACTTGTGTTCAGCTATGTCATCCATGAACCTGCAAATTATTGTGGAAGCTTTGATGATCTTAGGGTCATTGGTTGCCCATTCAAATGTCTCTGGAGTTATAACATCTCCCATGCCCACAAAAGCTGTAATAGCAAGCATGCCATAGCCCGAGGTTGGCAATGCATTATCTCTAAACTCCTCAAATGTTGGTTTGTAGTTTTGATGAGTCCATTTGGCTTCCAAAAGGTAAGCTTGAGCAAGTCGAATCATCTGCACGAGCATCAAAATTCAATACTTAATACTAACATACATTTCAACTATATAGCTTCTTCAAAACAAAATTGAATGTTAATTTTTAGATAATTATAAAGTATTTTATATCCAAGTTAACTGTCAATCTACTTACTGCCTTTCTTGCATATTCGACACGATATTGTCTCTCTTGCTTTGCCATTAGTTGCTCCATTTCCTCATAAACATCTAATAGTGCCTTATAGCTTATTTTCATGAATTCTGGGAGCTCATCCATACATTTAATATCCCACCTGAAATTCATTTTCAAGAATAATTGTTTAATATCCCATAATTGATCACATACTTCAAAGTAAATGTATATTCACAATTTCAATAAATCTAACCTCTCGATTGCATCTGTATAGGGAATGAGTTCATCATATGTTGCATATGAGTCATATGTATCATCTACTATGGATGCCATGGCTATTACTTTTGTCATCATCTTTCTACCAAGAGAGTATTGTGGCTCAAAGTATACTCCCATTATCCAAAAGTAACCTTCAACCACTCTATCTCTGGCAAATGGTAACTTTTTTGTAAAGTCTAAATCCTTCCACCACCTATAACAAAAATAAAAAATAAAAATAAAAATAAGATTTCAAACCCATTACCACAACCTAATCTTCATTTCACTTAGTAGTGTGTTAGGATTTTGAAGTCTAACATTCAAACTCTTACCTACAAATTTCACTTAGCTCTTTTCTATGCAAAAGCTGTAACAAGTTGAAATCTATCTTTGCAAATTCCAACAATGCCTTATTATGGGATTCAATATCCTGGTATATAGAAATGTATCGCCTAGCCTCGACCCTTGGCAGGCCTCTTCGGATGGACTGTTTTAAGGCATGTGCAACTTGTTCCGACAATGGATACTCTAAAGTCGGTGCTGCAAGAGTTAGGTGAGTGGTGGTGAAAGAAATTGCCTCATCCAATATATCTTCCCCATGCACCCGCATATACGAAGCTTCATAAAGCTCCAATAGTCCTTGCACATCAGTGGTTATGGATGACATGAAATTTTCTTCCTCATCTTTGAACTTATCAAATACCTCTGCTCAAACAGTACCCAAAAGTCATTATCAAAAACATTGGTAGGCTCAATCATCTTAAATATATTAAAAGTATCAAGGATTGCGTAAAGTAAAAACTAAATTACCACATGAAACATTGAAGCCATGCTCTCTAAGTAATCGAAATCGAAGAGAGGTGGTATAGAGATCATTGTCGACATCATTGTTGTCATGGTATATAGCTTCTAATGCATCTTCAATCTCTTCGTCAAAATGGTAATAGACACCCAACCTTTGGACTGCATCAATAAGGGGCAGTTTTTGGGTTGAATTATCACCCATGGGAGCCACAAGCATCCGCCTAACTTCTTCTTTTAGTTCTTCATGTCGGAGTTGAGTTGCAGTATCAATATCCTGCTGAAAAATGAAAATTTCTTCGTATTAAATACAATTTATTTAAACAATATTAAGATCAGTAAAACAACAATACAAAATATGTACCTCATTAGGGCAATTGAGGAAGATATCTCCCCAAATGCCAGGGTGAAAATCAGCCTTGGGACGATTTTCCATGTTGCAGGGAATGGAAGTATGGGGTGAAGCAAGGATTTGAGAAACTTGTGAAGCCATGTATTTCTCTTGTTGGAACCAAATAGATTGTTCAAAGTGCTAATAAATTTGTGTTCTTAAATTAGCACAGATGTTTGTGTGAGGCTAAGTATGCAATTGCAGCAGGTATTTATAGATACCAGATTACTCACTCAAGTCAAAGAAAGACGATTTCGAAAACTAAGGAAAATTATAAAAAATTAAAAAGAAAGAAAGAAAAACATGAGCATATGGTAAGTAGGAATGTAAATAAAATGAAAAGTCCGCTTTCTTACTTTTGTTGGTTTCTATCTATTTGTTCCAAGTTGATGACTGCTAAAACAATTACTAAATATTTAATTAAGAAATGTGGTAGGCTGTATATATAAATATATATCCATTTTGTTTACTTTGACAGAATTGAAGTCATCTATCTATTGGCAGACTCTTCGTCACCAACCATTCTGATTTATTTAGTGTTGAAATTTCTTTAATAAACTGAAGTAGCCTGTTGGTCAAGACTTTGAGTACTAACCATGCTTCCGAGCGGAGCAGTAGATTATATAAAAAGTGAACAAAGATTATATATTACTAGTTATATTAACACCTAATTCTCAGGAATTTAAAATTTTAATCTTTAATTATTTAAAAAAACACGTCATTGTTTTCTATTTAAGATAAATGAATATTTTTTTAAATAACTATGGAACATTAAATTATGATACATATTCTGTGAGTAAAAAAATTTTATATGAGGTGCATTTATAAGCTTTTTTTAATGAAAATAAAATATAAATTTGATTGAAAGGGTAAAATTAAAATTTTAAAGTTTATGGTTCCTAAGTTTAAATCCTACATGTGGTTATTCTTCTAATCTTTTTAGCTTTAAAATGGTTGTATTAAAAAATAAATTGATAATTTTTTCTAGGTTTGAATTGATTTTATGATCTTATATAAAATATAAGATGATTAAAAAACCCTTATTTTTATTTAAATTTAATTTTATAAATTTAATCATTTTTCAATTAATTTAATATTTAATTAATCGTACTATTAACTTATTTAAAAATTTAAATAATAGTATAAATTAAAAAAAATTAATCTTAATGAGAGAAAATATTTAAAAAATATTTATAAAATAATAACCCTTATTTTATAATTGTCAATGACAATCAATATGCAAATTATAATCGCCTGTTAAGACATTTAACATATGCTCTAAAGTATAAATAAAAGTAATAATACAATATTAATGCATAATTTTCTTTTATATATAGTGAACAATTAACGATATCTTGGAAAAATAATTTAAATAAATAAAGAAACGTGATGGACTATGTCTCAGCTAAGTTACAATATTTGATTATTTTGTTTTTATTAGATTTTTAAACGTTATGCCTTTATCTGAATCACTTGTTTTTTAAGAGTATTTGGTAAACAGAGTTTTAAATTATTTTTTAATTGATTTGGGCACAAATGGAAGATTGGATAGTCAAACTTTTTAATTGTAGTGTTTGGTGAATGAAGGTTTGTAAGAAATTATTGAGCTAAAACCTCTAAAATAAAAAATGAAGGGATGAATAATTTTTTTCACAGCTGATTGGATATGAAATATATGAAATGATACACCTAACCATACTTGCTCAAAAATTACTCCATTTGCCACATGCTCTCAAACCTAATGAGATATGTGGAATAAGATATGTATCTATTTCTTGAATATTTATGTACTCTTAATTTATTTTCAATTTACTTGTGTAAAAATAGTTTTTTTATGCAACTTTATATTAATTGAAATACGCTACTTGACAAATTTATTTAGAGTTTGACATAATTATCACTAATTTACATATTAGGGACATGACATAATTATCACTAAGGATATAGTTTACAATTATATTGATACACTATTAATATTTATCAATTTCCATAATGTTAATATTTGCAAATAAGGAAAATTTGTGTCGTAACCATTTTTTTTAAAAACAGAAATCGACTTGGATTTTGAAAATGAAAACAAATAGAGGAGTCGCCACCAATCTTTTTTGATAAGGTGTGATCGGGTCACCTCAAATTAATCATTTTAATAAAAGTTAAAATTTACTAAAACGATAATTTTTTTGTCTACGAGAATCAGAAAATGAGTTCGGGAGTCGGTTGCGCACGAGGAAGGATTAGCACCCTCGATACGCCCAAAAATTGGTACCTAGTTGATTAATTAGTGTCTTAGTGTCGAAAATTGAAAACTTGAAAGACTTTGAAATACGATCCCTCTCTTTGTAAAAAAACTCGAATATTAAAGACATTCTCATCTTGAAGTGATAAGATGTCACATCCAGTAAGTTAGGACACGACATCTCGAGCTTTTGAGAGTGAGTTTGCCTTTTATGTAAAATTTGTGTATTTTAACTCCCTTTAAAAGGACATTCGATTATTTAGGGTAAACGAGAAAAATCGAAACCCAGTAAGTTAGGGCACGATCTCTCGAACTTCCAAATACTGAATATTGCCTTTATTTACAAAACAAACTCTTATTTCGAGGTGACAAAATGTCATGCTCAGTAAGTTAGGGCACAACACCTCGTACCTCCGAGAATAAGCATTTTTCAAAACTCGTATTGTGGTTTAAGAGAATTACGTCGTTATTTAGATTAAGCGAAAAAAATCGAAACCCAGTAAGTTAGGGCACAATTTTCTCGAATTGTCTAAATACGAAGCTCGTTTTATTTTAGTAGGGCACAATTTTCTCGAATTGTCTAAATACGAAGCTCGTTTTATTTTAGAAAACACAATTATATGCATCTAGTAAAAGACCGATGTAATCATAATCGCATGTGAAATGAGAAACAAATTGCAGTATTAACATGCATAATAAGATAATAATAACAAAGGTGATGATATAAACACTAATAACGACGAATAATATAAATTTGCTGATATGTTAAGACATATATGAATAAACGAATAAACATAATGTAATAATGGTGAGAACAAAGAAAAAAGAATAAAATAAATACGATGATGAAGGAAATAACAAAGCAAATTATAATGTAAATTTGATTTTAAATCGGGGGGTAAACGAATAAGCACATGAGTAAGTGAACAAATTTGTAAGAAAAAAAAAGAAAATAGTAATAATAAAATAAAATAATAATAATGATAGTAATGATGATGATAATAATAATAATAATAATAATAATAATAATAATATGAGTAACACATAATAGAATGAATACAAAAATATGGAAATAATAATGGTAATAATATAATGATAATATAATGAACGTAGTAATATAATTAACATATAATAGTAATGACAATAATACCTACAGTAATAACAATAATGATAGTAATAATAATAATAATAATAATAATAATAATAATAATAATAATAATAATAATAATAATAATAATAATAATAATAGGAAATAATAGTACATTAACAGTAATAATATATGTTAATAAAAAAATAATAATATGTATTAAAAGAAAAATAATAATAATAATATGTTAACAAAAGTAATAGTAGTAGTAACAATAATTAATGGTAAATAAAAAATACATAATAATAATAATAATAATAATACATTAAATTACAATAATAAAGTAATAATAGTGATAATGAAAATATATTAGATAGTACTAGTAACATAATAACAATAATAATGATAATATAAAAATATAGTAATAATAAAATGATGATGTAAATAGAGGTATAATACCTAAAATATAAATATAAATATAAATATAAATATAAATATAAAAATTTAAAATATATATATGTAATAATATAAAATATACACGATATTTACATATATTTAGAAATGATAATAATATATAAAAAAAACTATTCATACGCTATGTTAGAATTAAGTGACCCAAATTCTTATAGAATATGATGGAAAATAAAATAAAAGTAAAATCCATATAGAACTAGACTTCTTTTATTTTATTTTAGAATAAGGTTTTTTAAACCTTATTAAACTTCATCTATTTTATATTGATTAGGATAGGGTGTTTCAATCCTACTAGAATATGGCTTTACAAGCCTATAAATAGACATAGTCTATTCCTCTTGTATTGATACAAATTTTTCGACATAGTGAATTTTCTTCTCCTCGCTCGTGGTTTTTTTCGAAAAGGTTTTCACGTAAAATTTGTGTGTTCTTTATTTTATTTATTTTATTCTATTTTTTTCACAAATTGGTATCGAGCTTAGGGTTATTCATCTCGATCACGGTAATGGCGTCTTTGAAATATGAAATTCATTGTTGGATCGCAACACTAGATTTGCGTTGTGGCAAATTAAGATGCAAGCAGATTCTTGCAGATGGATCGGAGGATGCCCCGCTAGGGATAGATAAGATGCCTTCGACATTTATGGATGAAGAGAAAAAGCGTAAGGATCGAAAGGCATTAACACAATTACATCGCATTTGTCCAACGAAATTTTGCAAGATGTGATGAAAGAGAAAACTACTACATTGCATTATGGAAGAGGCTAGAACAAATATGTATGTCGAAAACTCTAACAAGCAAGTTGCATATGAAGCGGCGTCTTTATGCTCATCGTTTGGAGGAAGGTGCGTGCGTCAGACACGAACACTTAACAGTGTTTAAAGAAATTCTCTCAAACTTGGAAGCCATGGAGGTTCGGTATGATAAGGAAGATCTAGGGTTGATTCTACTTTGTTCGCGTTCCCCGTCTTATTCAACCTTTAGAGACACGATTTTATATAGCCGTGAGTCTCTAACAGTTGATGAGGTTTATGATTCTTTAACCTCGTATGATAAGATGAAGCATCTTGTGGTTAAACCCGACTCTCGAGGAGAGAGGTCTCATTGTTCGTGGGAGACAAGATCGGAATGTCGATGATGATCGTGGTAGGACACAGAGCGGAATCCTCGTGGTAAATCTAAGGGTAGATCAAGTCTTCAAACAGAGGTAAAACTTGTAACTTCGCAAGAAGAAAGGGCACATTAAATCCGAGTGCTATAAGCTACAAAATAAGATTAAAAGGAGGCTGCGAATCAAAGGGAAAACAACGAGAAAATTCCGGTGAAGGCGATGTTGTAGAAGACTACGGCGATGGTGAACTTCTAGTCGCTTCATCAATGATTCTAAAGTAAGCGAGGAGTGGATACTTGATTCAAGCTGCACCTTCCATATGAGTCCCAATCGGGATTGGTTTACAACTTACGAAACGATTAATCGAAGGTGTTGTTTTGATGGGAAATAATACTTCGTGTAAAATCGCGGTGTTGGAACAATTAAAGTTAAGATGTTTGATGGAGTTGTCGAACACTTAGTGACGCACGGCATGTTCCGAATTGAAAAGAAATTTAATTTCGTTGAGTACTCTTGATTCAAAAGGGTGGATATATACGGTGAAAGTGGGGTTTTAAAGATTTCCAAAGGGTCCCTTGTTGTGATGAAAGGACAGAGAAAGATTGCCAAGTTATATGTTTTGCGGGGTGGTTCTATTCTGCATGGTGATGCAAATTGCCGCTTCCTCGTCCTTGTCGGATGATGATATTACTAAACTTTGGCATATGCGCCTAGGGCATATGAGTGAGAATGGCATGGCGAATTGAGCAAAAGAGGACTTCTTAATGGGCAAGGAATTTGCAAACTGAATTTCTGTGAGCATTGTGTTTTGGAAAACAAAAGAGAGTTCGATTCACTAGAGGAATCCATAACACGAAGGGAACATTGGAGTATATTCATTCGACTGTGGGGCCATCTAGAGTGCCTTCTAGAGGTGGAGCTAATTATATGCTAACCTTTATTGATGATTTTTCGAGAAAACTTTGGGCGTTCTTCCGAAGCGAGAAAAGTGATGTGTTCTCCGCATTTAAGTCTTAGAAAATTATGATTGAAAAAGCAGGCGGAAAAGCGGAGATAAAATACCTCCCGCACGAGACAATGGCTTAGAGTTACGCTCGATGAGTTTAATAGATTGTGCAAGTCGGAAGGAATCATAAAACACACGACAGATTCGTCATACTCCACAACAAAGCGGCGTTGCGTAAGCGAATGAACGTAACGATCATGGAGAAGGTTCGATGTATGTTGTCAAATGCCAACTTACCGAAGTCATTTTGGCGTAAGCGGCGTCATCGTGCATGTTTTTGATCAACCGATCTCCATCCGTTGCCATTGAGAAAAAGACTCCACAAGAGGTATGGTGCAGTAATCCCGCTAATTATTCTAATTTAAAGATCTTTGGGTGTCCTGCATATGCTCATGTTGATAATGGAAAATTGGAACCGAGATCCATTAAATGTGTTTTTCTTGGTTATAAAGCTGGTGTAAAAGGGTATAAGTTATGGTGTCTGAAAATAGAAAAGTTGTGATTAGTAGAGATGTTGTTTTTGATGAAGCTGCTATGCTACCTAACTTATCTCTTAAAGACTCTTCCAATAAAGAAAATCAAAAACAAGTAGAGCATCAGATTAATACTGAGTCAACTCCTCAAGCCAGTACAAAAATTGAGAATAGAGTTGCTTCTTCTTCACCACAATACTCTATCGCCAAAAGCAGAACTAGAAGAGAAATTAAACCTCCAAAGAAATATCTTTGAGGTGATCTAGTTGCTTATGCTTTGAATGTAGCTAAAGATATAGATGCGAATCAAGAGCCATCTAATTATTCCGAGGCGATTACTGTGAAGGCTCGAGAAAAGTGGATGTTTGCTATGCAAGAAGAGATGGAATCACTCCACACAAAAGCAGAACATGGGACCTTGTGAAACTTCCTAAAGGTAAAAAGGTCATTCGTTGTAAATGGGTATTTAAAAAGAAAGAAGGGACTCAGGAGTTGAAGAACCCGGATATAAAGCAAGGCTTGTTGCAAAGGGTTACTGATCAAATTCCAGGAGTGGACTTCATGAATGTGTTCTCCCGGTTGTTAAGCATAGTTCGATTCGAGCTTTGCTTGGTATTGTGGCCATGCATGATTTGGAGCTTGAGCGATTAGATGTAAAAGCGCATTTTGCATGGAGAACTTGATGAGGATATTTACATGCAACAACGAGAAGGTTTCTGATTTGAAAAAGAGAACTATGTTGCTTTTTTGAAAAAGTCCCTTTACGGTTTGAAACGATCACCAAGACAGTGGTACAAGAGGTTTGATTCCTTTATGACTTCTCATGATTTCAAAAGAAGTAGTTTTGTGATTGTGTTTACTTTAAGAAAAATAGTGATGGTTCTTTTGTGTATCTACTTCTTTATGTTGATGACATGTTGATAGCGAGAAAAGATAAAGAAGAGATAAGAAAGGTCAAAGCCCAACTAAGTAAAGAATTTGAGATGAAAGATTTAGGACCAGCAAAGAAGATACTTGGTATGGAGATTCTCAGAGAGAGAAAATCAAGTAAATTGTACCTAAGTCGGAAGGGTACATTGAGAAAGTTCTTTGCGAGTTCAATATGCAGAGTGCTAAGCTTTGTTAGTACTCCTTTAGCGACCATTTCGGACTTTCATCGATTTTGTCTCCACAATCGGATGATGAGATTGAGTACATGTCACATGTTCCATACTCTAGTGCGATGGGATCTCTCATGTATGCTATGGTTTGTTCACGTCAGATTTATCATATGCGATCGGTCTGATTAGCGAGATACATGGCAAATCCGGTAAAGAACATTGGAAAGCGATTGATGGATTTTAAGATACTTACGAGGCACTCACGATGTTTGCTTACAGTTTGGAAGAACTAAAGATGGAGTCATAGGGTATGTTGATGCTGATTTTCTTTGGAGACCTTGATAGAAGAAGATCTCTCACAGAGTTACGTCTTTACAATCGGAGGTTGTGCAATTAGTTGGAAAGCCACTTTGCAAACTACGATCGCTTTGTCTACCGAAGGCCCAGTACATGGCGATTCTGAGGCTTGCAAAGAAGCTATGTGGTTGAAGGACTATTTAGTGAACTCAATGAAGACCTTCG
Source organism: Gossypium longicalyx (assembly GCA_025698465.1). NCBI lineage: Eukaryota > Viridiplantae > Streptophyta > Magnoliopsida > Malvales > Malvaceae > Gossypium > Gossypium longicalyx. Next base: position 3,401,995 of record CM046995.1, on the reverse strand, counting down.
AATCAAGCATGCGATTTTGTGTGATCAGAGTGCTATATTTCTTACAAAAGATCAAATGTTTCATGAGAGAACAAAACACATTGATGTTCGGTATCATTTTGTTCGTGATATTATTGCTCGTGGTGATATTGTTGTGAGCAAAATTAGTACTCATGAAAATCCTGCGCAGATATGATGACTAAGTCACTTCCTAAAACCAAGTTTGAGCATTGCTTAGACTTGGTTGGTGTTCATTGTTGAGTTAAACCCTTAAGGGGTTTTATGGAAGAGGTGGAGAACTTGTTTATTGAAAGTTCGCAATGAAGAACTTGTTCATTGAGAATTTGTGTCAAGGTGGAGATTGTTAGAATTAAGTGACCCAAATTCTTATAGAATATGATGGAAAATAAAATAAAAGTAAAATCCATATAGAACTAGACTTCTTTTATTTTATTTTAGAATAAGGTTTTTTAAACCTTATTAAACTTCATCTATTTTATATTGATTAGGATAGGGTGTTTCAATCCTACTAGAATATGGCTTTACAAGCCTATAAATAGACATAGTCTATTCCTCTTGTATTGATACAAATTTTTCGACATAGTGAATTTTCTTCTCCTCTGCCCGTGGTTTTTTTCCCGAAAGGGTTTCCACGTAAAATTTGTGTGTTCTTTATTTTATTTATTTTATTCTATTTTTTTTTCACACGCTACTTAAATACGTACATATATGTATATATAAATAATGATAACGTGAGAAATACACAATATAGTATCAGAAATATACATACAATAGTATAAAAGGCATATAACTAATAATATTAAAATATGTACATAATAATATATGAAAAGATAATATCAAAACCTATATACATAACATATATGAAAAATATATATATAATATAATATAAATATCTACATAATATATATATTAGAAATAAATAAAAGAAAGGGACTAATAGTAACACTACATAAATATATATACATACATAATAAAACATATATTAATGATAATAATAATAATGATAATAATAATTTAAAAATGATAATAGTAAAAAGTAATAGTAATGATAATACTAAAATAATTAATTCTAATAATAAAGTAAAAAAGGATCTAATCGAACTAAAAGCAAAAGGCTTGGACCAAAATTGAAATGAAAAGAAGAGAAGGGGACCAATTTAAACACGCGAAAAAAAAGAAGGACCAAAAGCACAATAAGCCCATCTGCCCAAAAACGCGCAGTATCAAGGGGATTAAATTGGAAAAGAAATAAAATTTCTGGGCATAAATTAAAAGGCAAAAAAACAAAATTTAAAAGAAAAAAATGCGGAAGGGCTAAACGCGCAAATAGCCCTTCCGTCGAAAAAACACGCGGATCTTTTCTCAGGTGGGTCGGGTCACGGGTTCCCTCCCCAAAACGACGTCGTTTTGCGTCTGGGGAGGGTACCCTAAAACGCCACCGTTTCAAAGGCTTATAAAAGCCAAAATTTTTTTGAAAAATTCATTTGTTCTGCGTTTGAGAAAAAAAAGGGGAAAAAGGGGGGATTTTCTCTCTGGGGAAGACCCAAAATCGCCAAGGATCCGCCACCCCCATAGTGTGGCTCTCGCATCTTGTAAATCGCCGGCCACCACATGAAGTTTCGGAAAAAGGTATATTTTCTTCCCTTTTTTATATATATTTTTTATGTTTTTAATTTGTATGTATAAACTAGGAAAATGGATCCAAAAACGAAATGGAAATAAAGTTAAATCACCTTAGATTTGCTACTTTCGGTTCTCCGATCTCTGATATTAGGTTATTTTCTTGCTTTTGATGTTGCTAGGTTCTAGATTCTTGCTCGTATGTTTAAAATCTAATGCTGTTTTTATTTCACAAAATGTCGAATGTACAAATGGTTTTTTGATTTGGCTTTAAATAGCCATTACATGCTTTGATTTCCGCTTTATGTCAACTCTCGTTTAATGCTTGCAGGGGCGCAACTTGGACGACAGTTGGGCGGTCTTGCAGCAGCAGCGAGGGAGGAGGTGAGGCGAGCAGAGAGGCCCTAGGTGCGGCGCACCTAGGGTTTGAAAATTTTGTTTGGTGCATTTAGGGTTCTTTAGGCTTAGTTGGGCCTGGGTTATTTGGGTTGGTTTGTAATTGGGTTTTGGGTTAGATTTATTTTAAGTTTGGGGTTAGGAAATGGGTTTTGATTTGTTTCGGACCCAAAATTGGGCTGTACAATTTGTTTATTTAAAATTTCAAAATATTCACTAATTAATTTCTATAATGGATGTTTTAATTCTTTAGTAATAGTGTTTTATTTCGATAATTTCACCCAATAAATACTAAAGCATTATAAAAAAATAAATACTAAAGCATTATAAATAAATAAATACTTAACTGTAAAATGAGTCATGTCTTTGTTTATTATTTACACATATTAGCTTCCAACTATCAACTAAATTTTATTAAACATTTTTAAATAATTAATTAATAAAATTAATTGATTAAATCAATTAATAAAATCAATTCGCCAAACCAATAATTACAATCAACTATCAACGGATTGTTAAATACGTCATGCTTTATTAATTTTTTAAAAGAGAGAACAACTAAAGTACTAGTAAAAAATTGGTGAGTAGAAAACATGGGCTCTTTTAAGTTAAGTCTATTGACTATAAAAATTTAATTTATTCCAAGAAATTGAAAAGAGTAGACTTCACCATGTTCTGGCACGCATTAGAAAATTCATTGAATTACACTACATTGAACTTCCAATTCATTGGCATGAGTTCTTTTGCATTGACTCTTGCAACTTGCAAGTACTAATAAATTATTATGCATGTGATGTTTGATAAATTTTCTTTTATATAATCTTTATTTTTCAATAAATTTTATTTTAATTTAAGTCTAGTTTATTTTCATCTAAATTCAGATATTAAGCAAAATTATTAATTCTTTATTTTTTTACCTCTTCTATTTCTTGACATAATTTTTTTGGTATAATAAAAAAAATTTATTTTTAAAAATAATTTTGAATTTTTTTATTATTTTATATATAATTAAGGTCAAATTGATAAAAAAGTATGAAAATTAAAGACTAAAATTATTATTATATTAATTAAAAAAGTGCCACTTAACAGTTGGATAACAAAAAAAAAATAATTTTAAAAACTTTAATGATCAAATTATAACTCTTTTTAATTAAAGTGACTAAAACGAAAACATATTCATAATATAATTACCAAGTAGTTTACCCTTAGAAAAAAAATACCCTGGAAATTTGGAACTCCACGCAACTGAGACTAATCTAGAGTCTGTAGATGAAAAGTCATGTATTTGTACATGAAGAGGACCAACTAGTGTGATTATTTGCAGTGCATGGATGATAGTATGAATTTCCATTTTCCACCCACACTTGTTGAATAGAAGCCAACACGTGCAGTACTATGCCCTTCGAATCTTTAGCACAAATCTCATTCAAACAAGAAGGCTGGTGACACGATGAAAGAACATTGACAGAATATAATTTGTATTAGCTAAATGCTAGAAATTGATATTTGAAACCCTCAAATTAATATCTTCTTCTTTTTCTTCTTCTTTTGTAACCCACCCTTTCTTAATGTATGTAAGTTGGAGGTTAATTAGAGTCAAAAGAAAGCAATTTCACCCGAGGGGTTCTCTAATTGGAGTGAATAGCTGCTAAAACAGGAAGCAAACATTGAATACACTTTGGTAGTTCAAAAGAGAATGGTGACTATAAAATATTCAAAGAAAATAAATGATTATGCAGTCAAAGAATATATATTAAGATATGTTGGCTGCGGAATTTTGTTTTACATGCATTGCAAATTCTACCTCGTCAAACTAGGTGGGAGGATTTAAATCCGGCTGGTTATCACGTTTATGTTATGAGTTAAAAGTTATAATGTGTAAGTGGTAGTATTTTCTTAAATTTTTAAGGGTTTGCTATTTTCCTTGTGTTTTTGTATTGATGTTGAGTTACCAAATAATTTTAAAATTTAAATTAACCAATCTCAATGTGTAATTATATTAAAGTAAAATTCGAAAAATAAACTAATAAAAAAATATCTAAACCATTCCCCACTAAATTCTCTCTTTAAAAATTTCATTTGTAAAATGGACTCATTTATTTTACTTACAATATACACTTTCTAAAACATATTCCCAATGAACAGGTTTAAATGTTAAAAACTCTAGGTCGCTAACATATACGAGTATCACATATGTAAGCATTTTCGAACTTATTGATATACAGACCAATTACAATATCTTAATAAAGTGGCCAATAAATCAACACTATTAATGTCCTAATAAAGTCTCAAATAAATCAGAGATTTTCCTAGATATATTTTCAATTCATTCAATTCCATCTCTAAAAAATAGGGGATTCGATTTGGTTGATTTAGATTGATCAAATCTTCAAAGGCTTGTTTATCCATAAGATTGATTTTTGAATATGGGTCAACACACGTCCACTATTTTAGTTAAGTCATGGTTCAACTGTTTTGGTTTAAAATATTGTCAACTTCAAACAAGACAAGTTATGAAACCTAAGCAGTTACAACTGCAATAGTAATTACTTAGTGTCATTGTTCTCATAACAATCTCAACGATCTTCCCCTTTAATAAATTTGGAGCAAACCAAAACACGAAACCAGTAATCTGTCATATTTAACTATAAATATAATCGAGTAATTCAACCATTAATACTATAATAAGATAAGGAGACATTAATAATCAAAATCACTACGATTGTAACGTCCAAAATCCGGCTCAAACTTATGGTCAAATTCGGAAAGCTACATTGGCCACCGGAATGGTCGAAGTAAACTTTTGAAAATTCAAACATACTTTTTAAACCATTTGCGTAATTGTTCAAATCCATTGAAATCGATAAATGACCTAAATTAGATTTTCATAATTTTGAACATATTTTAAAACCATTAACTTATCAATTCAAAACAAATGAAATCCACCATTTATCTTAATTTCTCAAAAACCTGATAGTTTTAGAAATTGATATATTTAGTACTTCATCTATAAAAATTCAATCATTATTCAAAACCATTTCGGATTTTATTGAAATTCATTTCTCGGCATTAGCAACAGAAAAATGTGATGATGACAAATATTATTTAAAAACCAAGTTTCAAATGAAATCATTTAAAATATTCATTTGAGCAGTTTTTAAAACTCTAGTGTTATGCAATCAAGTCATGCAAATCAAAATAATAATCCCCAAAATAATGTATCATGCCACAGTCCATAAATGAACTTATTACAATCTCAAAATAATAATCAAAATTTAATTTAAAACACTTCAATATGAAAACATATGAGAAGCTCCTCTGAAAATCGTGCCCAAATCCTAACCTCGGGAATTATTTGTAAAAACAGTAAACTAAGGGAGGTGAGCTAAAGAGCTCAAAGTGGGCCTTATCTTATAATAAACTATAATTTAAAAAATACATTTCCAAATATAACAAAAAAATATATAAGTAGCCCAAATTCATAGAATCTCGATATGCATGATGATGTCAATGCAAAGTTTTCAAAAATTAGTGCAGAATTTTCAAAAAAACGTTCCTACCCAACTCTGCTATACACCATAAAGAGTTATCCATAACTCATTCATCCAATAACACCCCAAAATTGTGGACAAGTCACCAGATAGTGCAGACAAGCTGCCAAAACAGACATATACGTGGACAAGCCACCAAAATCACGGACATACTACTAGAACAGATGTGTAGATATACCACCAGAAAGTGCAAATCATTAAACTATCAGAATCTTCCTCCTTTCAATATCATCCTAATGTGTTTTCACATGACTAACTAAAAGTACGACAAAGGCAAGTGCACCTATCGATAAATAGTATAGCTACGGTGAGTAAAGATATCGTATCTATGGGGACTAAAAGTACGACAAAGGCAAGTACACCTATCGATAAATAGTATAGCTACGGTGAGTAAAGATATCGTATCTATGAGGACTAAAAGTACTAGTAATTACCATTTTCCTATTATTTAGTTGAAAAATTGGAATGATTGGTTTAAACTAAAACTGTTAAATTAATTTAACTAAAGAACTCAACGGGGAATAAATCAGGAAATAATTGAAAAATAACTAATGAGGGAAACAATGCCCAAGAAAGAATCCGCCTAGACTTCATCTATCATTATGAATCTGAATTAAACAATTTATTCACTTGATATCTTGATTTGTAGAAATCCCTAAATTATGCTAATATCTCTTTCGAGAGTAAGAGCAACTGACTCTAGGTTGATTAATTGAAATTTATTTCTAATTAAAACCTCTATTGTCGCATTAACTCAATCAATGGATTCCCCTATTAAATTTGACTCTAATCCGGTAGATTTATGTCGTCCTATTTCTAAGATGGCATGCAACTCCACTCAATTATGATTGATGTACTCTTAAACAGGGACTTTTCCTCCTCTGATTTAAGCACATTAAACATGAATTAATATCTCAAAAATATTAAAACAAGAGATAAGCACACATAACTAAGAACAAGAATCAAGTATTTATCGCGTAAAATAGAAATCAAATAATAGAATTCATCATAGGGTTCATCTTCCTTAGGTATTTAGGGAATTAGTTCATAATTGTGAATATAAACATTTTAAAGACATAATAACCACAGGAATAAAAAAGAAACTCATAAAAACTTCAAGAGAAATTAAAATGAGTTCTTTAATCTTAATGGAAATCTACTTCAAAGTTGTCTCCGTGGTGTTCTTCGAGTTGTTTTCTTCAATATTCTCTGATGACTCCCTTATCTTTTCTTTTATTTGGTATTTATAGACTTTAGAATGCCTAAAAATTGTGTTTTTTTGTGTGTCCAGCCCGTGTAGCTAACACAGCCATGTGTCCAGCCCATATGGCTCCTGAAATCTACTCTATTTGTCTAATTTTCACTCGTTTTTTGCTCCTCTTGCTCCCAAATGCTTTTCTAAGTATGGAAACATGAATTCAAAAGATTAGAAGCATAAAATTCACCAATTTGCATAAATAATCATCCAAAAACGCATTAAGAACATTATTAAAATTTGTTACTTTTATCACTTATCACATCCCAACCCCATGTTATGTGATATGGCATACAAAAATAGAATTAGAACAATGGGCATGCCTAACATGCAATCAAATATGGAAATTTTAGAAATTTATCTCGTATTAAGATATTAGATTAACAGAAACAAAATTGTGCTATAATATCACAAAACATGATTGTCAGAACATAACATATTTCATTATCATACAACAAATCAAACATCACAGAATTCGAATTAGAGCATTTACCTTAGATTTAGAATCAGTAAGCATTTTAGTACTTCCTAATCGTCACTTAATCACGTTTTGAAACATATATTATTTATATATTAAGCATAATTGATTAACATTAAAACAAAAATACTTAATGCACAGATTTTATTTGTTAAAATCCACACCTTATCTTGCAACTTGTACCACTACGCTGTAAAAATCCGCACTTTCACACCTTAAACCTTAAATGATTGTTGATCCAAAAACAACATTAAAACATTAATTTAGCACCTAAAACCAACCTTGAAACAACTCCAAAAGTTCGGCCAAAATGACATTACAATTACAAATTTTAAGATTTGCTAAAACAAGCAAACTCACACTATTACGACACCTAACAAGTGTATGACTGAAACCCAATTTCACTGCTGCTTTGGGGTGCTATGATCAGCACTTACGATCAATTTTATACCAAAATGTAATAATTGAACAATGTTAAAAACCCTTAGAAAAACTCAACGAAAATAACAATTATAAGCAAAAATAATTCGTCACTAGCTTTCGCCAATTTTGACACTTGCACTACACGTTTACTTCTTCAAGATTGACGAATGTAGGAAAATCGAACACACTTAAAAAAACACAATTTAACACTAATTAGAAGAGTTAAATAATAGTATTTAAAAGCTGGAAAAGAGTTGCAAATGCGATATTGATGCAATCGTAAACCAACTAAAAATTTGACTAATGCAAGTGCACTTATCAATTAATAGTATAGCCACGGTGAGCAAAGATATCATTCCCACGAAGACTAAAAGTACTAGTAATTACTATCTTTCTATTATTTAATCGATAAATTTGAGTGATTGATTAAAAATAAAATTAACTAAATTAATTAACTACGAATACGACAAAGAACAAAACAGAAAAATAACCGATTAATAACCAAGAAGCGAAACAATACCTAGGAAAGAATTCACCTAGACTTCATTTGTTACTATCAATCTAAATTACGCAGTTTCTTCACTTAGTATCTTGATCCGTAGAAATCTCTAAATTATGCTAACATCTCTCTTCAAGAATAAGAGCAACTTGTAACACCCCTTACCCATACCCGAGTCCGAGACAAGGTACGAGGCATTACCATACATAAACAGGGCATTTCTGAAAAATACGAGTCATAAAATTTCATTTCAAATTAAAACCAATCAAACAAGACCATATTATCCTTATTATGGACCTACGAAGTCCAAAACATATATTAAAAGAAATCCAGAACTAAACCAAGAACTTAAGAAAATTCTAAGAAAGTTTCTAGGTTTAAACCTCACACGCCTGTGTGCATTGGGACACGCCCGTGTCCCATACCCATGTGGAATTACTAAAATTTATTTTTCATTTCGAACCTACAGGGGTTTTCAAACGGCCGAGCACACACCCGTGTCCCTGGCTCGTGTCCCTCACACGGCTTGAACACGCCTGTGTCATCGCTAGTGTCTAAAAACCTGGACATTCTGTTTATGACGTCATCACTCATTTAGGGGCACAAGGCCATGGCACACTCTCGTGTGCTAGGCCGTGTCCTCCACACGGTTGAGACACACAACCGTGTCTCTACCTGCGTGTTTACTACCATGCATTCTGACTTAGGAATTTTAGGTGCACGCGACACACGGTCATTCAACACGCCCATAGGGCAGACCATGTGTTACATACGGTCTAGACACACGCTTGTGTGTCTACCCGTGTGGATCATTTAAAGGCTATTTTCCAAGCCAATAGTCACCCATAGTCACTCATACATTCAAAAATACTTTATAACTTGCAACATGACATATTCAAGCACTCAAATATTCCACACCATGGCACTCTCACATCTTCATAAAGTCATCCTACTGTAAATTCATTTGTTACACTATTTAGAGGCATTCCACACCAATTTCATGCATTATTAAACTTATTATCATGACTTCAAATTGTGCATTCATACTTATAGTCATTTTAAGCCATTAGGTCGTCCCTTATCCTTTAGCACCCAATTCATAATTTACCATACATTCATCGATCAACAACATATCACAAAATGACCAGGTTTCCTATATATGTCATACTCAAATTAATAATTTCACTATACCCAATAATCTTTTGATAGTGTGATCGAATACTCCGACAGCTTTAGATCCCAGAGCTAGCTTGGCAGAACTACAAAGGATGGAAAGAGAGGGGAGTAAGCATTAAAGCTTAGTAAGTCCACATACAAATAATATGAAATGGTAGCAAGCAATCAACATGCAGAAACATAGCAACATATACATAAAAATTATTCATCATTCAAACCTTCTTACTTACACATCATACGGACATATATATATATATACATCGTAAATCGATCTTCATTAAGGCATTACTCATAAGTTTAGCATACATGCATGTACTCATTGTAAAGTATCCATAACCATACCTCTTTCATATGTCCTCTTCGGGACTCTCATTACATTCATTACATTACCCGTTGAACTCTCGGAATACTATTGGATACGCGGAAACCTTGCACATAAGTGCCACATATACAACGTAGCCGAAGCTGCCACATAACATGTAACACATCCATAATGAACACGGACCTCTCAACAAGCTCGAATGTTACATGACTCTCAACGAGCTCAGATGCCACATATCTCACGAACCCAGTCCACTCAACGAGCTCGGACGTCTTAGTTCCTAGTGACATGTCACTTGTATCTTAAACTATTCATAAGGTTCAAACGGGGATTTTCTCATTTCACATAGCATCTCCATCGTACTTGCTCGTAACGTCGTGGGTAACAACCATAATAACATTCATACTTTTATAACAATCAACAAGCATATAGTTCATCATTACAATAAAATATTTATTACAGTATTTATTAAAACATTATAACATACTACAACACTACATTATTTACATATGTACTTACCTCGGTACAAAATGATGATAATCGAGCTTAATCGTCGTGTACTTTATTCTTTCCTCGATCAAGTCCCAGTTCAAGTTTTTCTTGATCTATAATGCCAAATTTAACTTATTTATTATTCACATTTTTTAAATGGGTCCATAATTCATACTTTTAAAAATATACATTTTGACCCCTAAACTTTCACATATTTACGATTTAGTCCCTAGGCTCGTAAAATGAAACACATGCATTTTCTTGGTTACCCAAGCCTAGCTGAACCTTTACTATGCTAATATCAGCCCATATTTTCTTTTATTTCACATTATTACTATTCTCTTTTACACTTTTACAAACAAGTCCCTTGTTTAGGTGTTTTCACTAAAAATCACCTAGTAAAAGATGTTTATCATGCCTCAAACATTCATATTCCTCCATTAATCATCAAAATACACTGATAATGCTCTATAATAATGTATTTTTATGTATTAATCATGTGTTTATTCTGAGCTTGATCCTACTAATTTGAGCTATTTATGTCTTTTTATCTTTTAGGGACAGATTTGGAGGCAAAAGCAAAATTAAGGTACAAAAGTGCGAATTTGGAGACACAATGGGCTGATATGTGACACAGGAAAAAGATTGTGCCAAAAGTGCGAGCATGGAAGACACAAGGACTAAAAACACAAAAAAGAAGAGATTTTATTTTATAAGACTCCATTTTAATTATATTAGGATAATTAATATTAAGATAATTATTAGGATTATTTAATTTTAGGATTTTATTTTAATTATCTTTATTTATCTTTAATTAAATGTATTTATCTTTTTAGAATTTAAGTTAAATTAGACTATCTCTCTAGCACTATAAATAAGGGGTGAAGTGACTCTATTTGGGGTTCATCTTTTTCTGTAAACACTCTCCCCTGAAAGTCTAAGCTTTTGTTTCTTCATATTTTCTTTCAATAAAATTCTCTTTTCCATTTTTATATTTATTTTCTTTTCCACCATTATCATGAGCCACTAAAACCTATCTATCCGAAAGTTATCAATATTCCCCAAAAAGGGTTCTTGAGGCCTAGAATCCGTACTTAGCCTTCTCGCCAAGTATTCATCGTTTCTCCGCACTACGAGCTGACGCTTCCGTGCATGGCCCTTAAGAAGTAAGCTTTTCAGCATATGCAAAGGCGACCGCTTTGTATGTTTTGGAAAGATTACACAGTCGGTTCGTTAACTTACTGCGTCAGAGGTTGGCGAGCCAAAGAGACAAAATGGCGTGGGATTTGCCATTGAGAAGCGTTGATCTAGCATAGATTACTGGCTAGAGTCAGGTTCCCTAAAATTGTAAGTCTAATCTTTGGAGCTGGTGGTCGTAGGCGTCCTCTTCCACTATAACTGGCTTACTTAAGTTGAGAAGGGTTATTTAAAAGCCAAGGATTGAACCCAAGGCGGAATGAGACAACTGGAGGCTGGAAACTACCAATAAGAATTTCTTTTTCTTTAACTCTCATTATTATTTTTGTAATCACAATTTCAGTTAACTTTAGATTCTGTTTTTTTTTTCAAATCAAATATTTAATTTTTTTATTTTTATTTTTTTCTGTCACGCAGGTTTTCTTGGACACGATTCTGCCCAGGATTTCGAGAAACAAACATTCGTATAATCCGATCCCTGAGGATTCGACCCTACTTCCCCTTTACTGTTCTTTTTCATTATTTTGTAGGGAATAGGATATTTTTGGTGCTCTCAACGACACATCATACACGCATGTTACACATGAGTTAAATTTTATACATGAACCCTAGCTTAAAATATAGCTAGAAATGGGTAGATCATGCTTCAAGGACTTCAAAAATGCAAAGAACATTAAAAACTGGGCTAGGATGCACTTACAATCAAGCTTGAAAATGTTGAACAAACCCTAGCTATGGTGTCTTGCAATTTCCGGCAATGAAGGAAGAAGATGGACACCAATTTTGACTTATTTTTCCCTTTTTATTCTTTTAATTACCAAATAACCAAAATGCCCTTAGGGTTTCTCTTCCATATTTTTCCTATGCATGTCAATTTTTGTCCAAAATTATAGAAATTGGTCAAATTGCTAATTAGGACCCTCTAATTCAATATCTAATGCAATTTCATGCTTAAAGCTTCTAGAATGCAAGTTTTGCACTTTATTCAATTTGGTCCCTAAAATGCAATTAGACATTTTATGCATAGAATTTCTTCATGAAACTTTCACACAAGCATGTATTCATAACATAAACCTCATAAGAATCATAAAATGATTATTTCTATCTTCGAATTTATGGTCTTGAAACCACTGTTCTGACTAGGCCCTAATTCGGGATGTTACAACTCTTCCCCCTTTAGAAATTTTCGTCCCCGAAAATCTTACCGGTGAAAAAGTTTGGATATTGTTTCCTCATAGCCTCCTCGGGCTTCCATGTAGCCTCTTCAACCCCATGTCTTTTCTATAAAACTTTCACAAGAGTAACACTTTTGTTTCTCAATTGCTTAACTTCTCAAGCCAAGATCTTAACAGGTTCCTCACCATAAGTCATATTATAACACCCTCTAATCCTTATCCATCCCCGGAACAGGATTACAGGGCATTACCGGTCTGTACAGTTCAATTAAAGTCATTTATTAAAATAAATGTTTCTAACCCTGCAAATTAAAACTTCAACCAATACAATTTGCCAACATTCAAATAATTCAAATACACTTAAATATACTCAAATCTTACTAATCTAAAACATTTTATAACCTATCCAATGAATCTTTTTAAGTATATCACTTATTTTATCAATTATTTCAACTTCATACTATATACCATTGCCAACCATAATTTACTTATTTCACTATTACAATCACATTCCAATATAACACACTTAAGACATCCTAGGCACATGCCATTATCAACAATTACCACGCTTTATCTCATTGAATTCGGGATCAACCTGAGATGCTGATTCGACATTCTCACTTTAACTAAACCTGCGCACGGAAATAAACCGTACGCTGAGTATTCCATACTCAGTGGTATTACCATAATTCAAATTATAATAGCAATAAAGAATTATAATTACCAAACATGTACCTATCCAATTTCTCAAATATCAATTCATTCTTAAACTTTCATTAATTAATAATAACAATACAATTTTTAGTTATTCTTCAATTTCCATCACATGTCACATGTAACAATTTCAATCACTACATGAACATTAAGTTCATGCCTTTCATTTTTCAATCTCAATTTCAACCCATAATTCAATTCCATTCCTTTCAATATTTCAATAATATAATCAATTAATTTATTTTAAATTTCTCATTTCAGTTATTCACCCTATTAACAAACCTGGACTTTGACAGATACACGGATTCCAACCCAAACACACCAGTACGGCACATTGTGCCTAAAACGGTACATAGTACCTGATCAGTTTACGACACATAAAGTGTCTAAAACGACACACGAAGTGCCTGATACGGCACACGAGGTGCTTAAAATACGACACATAAAGTGCCTGATCGGTAAAGCCGGTAAGTCCCGTACACTTCTAGATCCTATGGCATGCCAATTATATCCGACTCAGTCCGGCTAGTTAATAGGGTATTTCAATTCTCAATTCACTTTCATTTCCAATCCAAGATCACTTTTCAATTACAATTTCACATTCAAATCAATTTACAATTCAATTATACATACACATTCACCATTCAATTCAATTCTAATTCAACTCAAATATCAATACTTACCTTATAACTTACTTATTAAATATAGAATTTATATAAAACATTTAATAAAAAGTAATTTGAATTATAGTAATACAAACCGTGAATTTCTCGTTTTAATCCTCGATAGCTTTCTCCTTTCCTTTGTGCGCTGATGTCTTGGGTTCTTTGTTAACTACGAAAATAATAATTTATAATCATCAATACAACACAATTCAATTTAATCCATGAGCCTAAACATGCAAATTTAACCCTTTTTTTTTTACATATAATTCCACTATTTACTTATATGTTCATTCAAAGCTGTCTACTTGAGTCATTGTTACTAAATCATTTATATCTTGAGCTAAGAAACTCCAAATTAAGATCCGTTAATTTTTCCTGAAACTAGACTCACATATCTTTTTACCATAAAATTTTTAAAATTTTTGGTTTAGCCAATAAGTACTTTTTATTCTTTAAAATTTTCTCTATTCTGCTGTCAAACAGTTCCGACCATTCTTCACCAAAAATTAATTATCTCCTTGTACAAGATTCGGACGATGTTACCATTTGATTATATTGAAAATAGATTCATTAAGAATTTTAAACATATAAATTCCAACCTATAATTATTTTTATACAATTTTTAATGATTTTTCAAAGTCAGAACAGGGGAACCCGAAATCATTCTGACCTTGTCTCACTAAATTTATTATATCTCACAATTAAAAATTCCATTTACTACACTGTTTCTTCTATAAGAAACTAGACTCAATAAGCTTTAATTACATATTTTTCATGCTCTAATTCAATTTTCACAATTTATAGTGATTTTTCAAAGTTAGCCTACTGCTACTGTCCAAAACTGTTTTGGTGTAAAATGTTAATAACCAAATTTACAACACCAATTCACACTTTATTTCTATTCAAATTTCATTCAAACTCAAATTTAACTATTAAATTTTCAACATATTTTTATAATTTCAAATTTTCCTCAATTTAGTCCCTAAAACACAAAACTTATGAATTACTTTACAATTCAATCCTTATTTCATTTCTAACTTGAATTCTTATCAATCTAACCCCTAATTCATCTTTTTATTCAACATGAACAATATTTAGAAATCTAATAACTTTTAAAATATTAATTTAATTTCATCAAAACTTTATTCTAAAGCTTTTAAAATATTAAAATTAAGTAAAAAGGGCTAAATTGACTTACCTATTAAATTTTCAAGCTTCAAAATTCATATTTCTCCTTTTTCCTTTCTTTCCTTTCTTTTTCTCCTTCTTTCTCCCCTGTTTCGTTTCTTCTCTGTTTCTTTCTATTCTTTTTCTTTTTCTTTTACTTTGTTTTGTTTTATATATATATAATAATAACTTAATAATATACTTATATAATAAGTAAATATACATGTATTTTACAAATGTACATATACTAATATTACACATGTCATTATACATACCATACATTTGTCAACTTTTTATTTATTTTTCAAATAAAAATCTTATAATATAATTATTTAATTAATAAATACTTTTTATAAATAATAAATATCTATTAATACTTAAATACAAGCATTACAAGTGTATGTATTTTTTTAATACACTTGTACCCAGTCATTACCACACATTTGTCTTACTTTTATTTATTTATCATATAATATCAATTTAATAATAATAAATACATTAATATTTACTTAAATAATAAGCAAATACATACATGTATTACAAATGTGTGTATTATATTTATTACACTTGTATTTTATTTTTGCCATACACTTGGCACTCTTTTTGGCTTATTTACTTATTTAGTCCTTTCAATTTTCTTTATTCTATAATTAAACTTTCACACTTCATTCAATTTAATCCTTTTATCCAATTATCCTTAATTTAAGCTAATTCACTTAATTAAACTCTAATTAACCACTCAATTAACTTCGTAAATATTTTTAATAAATATCTACGAATCCATTTTTCAGAAACGGAGACCCGAAAATACACTTTTTCGGTAACATTAAAATTCAGGTCATTACACATATCCGGTCTAATTTCAACCTCTATCGGTATAATCACATGTGAAGGGTCGGATCTATATTGGTGCAACATGGACACATGAAACACATCGTGAATCTTTTCTAATTCAGTCGGTAAAGCCAATCGATAAGCAACAGGCCCTATCCTCTCGGTAACCTCATACGGTCCTATAAAACGAGGACTCAACTTGCCTTTTCTACCGAATCTCAAAACCTTCTTCCATGGGGATACTTTCAAAAATACCTTATCACCAACTTGATACTCAATTTCTTTCCTTTTCAAATCTGCATACGACTTTTGTCTATCCGACACCGCTTTCAAACAATCACGAATTACTTTCACTTTTTCCTTAGTTTCCTTAATCAAATCTATCCCATGAATCTTATTCTCCTTAAGCTCAGTCCAATACAACGGTGTACGACATTTACGTCCATACAATACTTCATAAGGTGCCATCTTCAAACTCGTCGAATAGTTATTGTTACAGGCAAATTCAACCGAAGGTAGGTACTTTTCCCAACCATCTTGAAATTCAAAAACATAACATCTAAGCATATCCTCAAGTGTCTGAATTACTCTCTCGGATTGTCCATCAGTCTATGGATGAAAAGCAGTACTAAAATTCAGTTTTGTACCCAAAGCTTCTTGTAACTTCTTCCAAAACTACGAAGTGAACCTCAGATCCCTATCCGAAATAATCGATAAAGGTACTCCATGAAGCCTCACAATCTCAAAAATGTACAGCTCGACTAACTTATCAAGTGAATAATCAACGCGTACCGGTATAAAATGAGCCGACTTAGTTAATCTATCAACCACTACCCATACGGCATCTTTCTTTCTTGGTGTCAACGGCAAGCCTGTTACAAAGTCCATAGTATTGCTGTCCCATTTCCATTCGGGAACTAAGATAGGCTGAAATAAACCGAAAGGTACCTAGTGTTCAGCCTTTACTTGTTGGCAAATCAAGCATCTCGATACAATTTTGGATATATCTCTTTTCATGCCATTCCACCAATACATTTTCTTTAAATCATTGTACATCTTTGTGCTACCCGGGTGAACTAACATACCTCCATTATGAGCCTCATGCAAAATATCCCGAACCAACTCAACATTCTTTGGGACACAAATCCTTCCACGGAACCTCGAACAACCATCAAGACCTCTTTAGAAATCTGATTCACTGTTAGACTCACACTGAGCTTTCTTAGCTTGTAACTCTTTACTAACTTCCTGAGCATCACAGATTTGTTGAAGAAAAGTCGGTCTAGCTTTTAACTCTGTTAAAATAGCACCATCATGAGATAGGGCTAGTCGTGCGTTCATAGCTCTCAAAGTAAATAAAGGCTTTCTGCTCAAGGCATCGGCAACCACATTTGCCTTATTGGGATGATAATCTATCATAAGCTCATAATCTTTTAATAGTTCAAGCCACATTTGTTGCCTCAAGTTCAAGTCTTTTTAAGCCATCAGATATTTAAGACTTTTATGATCTGAATAGACATGGTATTTCTCCCTTAATAGGTAATGTCACCAAATCTTCAAAGCAAATACAATAACAACTAATTCTAAATCATGCATAGGATAGTTCTTCTCATGGGGCTTAGTTGCCTCGAAGCATAAGCTACTACCTTACCTTCTTGCATAAGGACACAACCTAGTCCATTCAAGGATGCATCACTATAAATCACGAATTCTTTCCCTTATTCCGGTTGTACTAACATTGGTGCCTCAGTTAACAATGCTTTAAGTTTCTCAAAACTCTGTTGGCATTTCTCCGTCCATTCGAACTTAACACATTTTTGCAACAACCTTATCATTTGGGTGGCTATCATCGAAAATCCTTTCACAAACCATCTGTAATAACCGGCTAAACCCAAAAAACTCCTAAGTTCAGTTACATTCCTCGGCGGCTTCTATTCGACAATAGCAGAAATCTTACTGGGATCAACTCGTATACCATCTCTTGGAACAATGTGGCCCAAAAATCCAACCTCTCGAAGCCAAAACTCGCTTTTACTAAACTTGGCATATAATTGTTTATCCCTCAGGGTTTGTAAAACATTTCTCAAATGCTCGGCATGCTCTGCCTCATCTCTAGAATAAATCAGAATATCATCGATAAACATCACAACAAACTTATCTAAATATGCCTGGAAAATCTGATTCATTAAATCCATAAACACGGTTGGAGCATTCATTAGTCCAAATGGCATAACAAGAAACTCATAGTTGCCATACCTCGTTCTAAAAGCAGTCTTAGGTATATCGGACTCTTTCACTCGTAACTGGTAGTATCCGGACCTCAAGTCTATCTTAGAGAACCACGTTACTCCCTTCAACTGATCAAATAAGTCATCAATCCTTGGAAGAGGATACTTATTTTTTATTCTCACCTTATTGAGTTGTCGATAATCAATGCATAATCTCGTAGAACCGTCCTTATTTTTCACGAACAGTACGGGAACACCCCACGGCGAAAAACTTGGTCTCGCAAAACCTTTGTCAGCCAGCTCTTGCAACTATGACTTCAATTCTTTCAGTTCAGTCGGGGCCATTCTATATGGGGCAATAGAGATGGGTGTCGTCCCTGGCATTAGCTCAATACTGAATTCAACTTCTCTAACTTGGGGTAAACCCGGTAATTTCTCCAAAAATACGTCCGCATACTCGCACACAATCGGCACTGATTCAATTTTCTATTCAGATTCTTTTGTATTCAATATATATGCCAAATAAGCTTTATACCCTTTTCTCATATATCTCTGAGCAACTATTGAAGAAACCATCATTGACGACTTCTCTGCATCATCTGATTCAACCCGAAGAATTTTACCGTTTTCACATTTCAATTCTATAACTTTCTGTCTACAATTCACTATAGCCTCATGTAGTGTCAACCAATCCATACCCAGTATGACATCAAATTCGTCAAACGGTAACAACATCAAGTCAGCCGGAAAACAATGACCTTTAACCATTAACGGACATTTCTTACATACTTTATCAACTATCACATGCTTTCCTAACGGATTAGACACCTTAATTACAAATTTTCTAGACTCGACAGGAATATTCAAACTAGATGTCAATTTCATACACACCTACGAATGAGTGGAGCCAGGGTCTATCAAAGCAATAACATTAGTATCATAGAGAGAAAATTTACCAGTGATCACATCAAGAGAAGTTGCGTCTTCGAGTGCACGTATGGCATAGGCTCTAGCCGGAGCCCTAGCTTTGGACCTCACTGCTGTGTCTCGCGTCACATTCTTACTACAGAACCCATTCCCGGCATTTTTCGAGGGTCTTCCCCTGGAAGCTGTGCCACTCGGTCTTGGACTCTAAAATCTTTCTTTTTTCATCATCTCGAGACAGTCCTTAATAAAGTGGTATAGAGAACCACATTTAAAACAAGATCCTTCACTTACTCTACAGTTGCTAGAATGACGTCTACTACATTGCGGACATTCAGCCTTAGAAGGTTTAGCGTTACCTACGCTTGCCACAGACGTAGCCTGAGATCTAAAACCCGAATTCTTCTTTCTACGATTACGAGAATACATATCTCTAGATTTCTTAGACTGAGATGGCAGTAACTTACTCATGTATATCTTTCTTGTATCTCTTGCATCAGACTCGGCCTTCTTCTTTTCTTTAACCAAGTCTTTGGCTTTACAAGCCTGTTCAACAAGTACCACAAATTCTTTCAACTCAAGAATACCCACTAATGTCTTAATATCCTCATTGAGTCCATCTTCAAATCTTCTGCACATCTTAGCCTCAGAGGGTATGCACTCCTGAGCATATTTGCTGAGTCTGACGAATTCTCTCTTATATTCACTAACTGTCATATGACCCTGTTTCAATTCCAGGAATTCTTTACACTTCTATTCGATGAATCTTTAACTAATGTATTTCTTTCGAAATTCCTCTTGAAAGAATTCCCAAGTAACTCTCTTTGGTGGTACTACAGAGATTAGTGTTCTCCACTAGTGATACAATGCATCTCTCAACAGGGATATAGCATATTTCAAGCACTCATCGGGTGTACATGATAATTCTTTGAATACCCGTATCGAGTTCTCTAACCAGAACTCAGCTCTTTCAGGGTTATCATTGGTATTTGCCCTAAATTCTTCGGCACCTTGTTTCCAAATTCTATCAATAGTTGTTCTAGTAAATCTCATGAAATCCATATATTGAGGCATCACAGGTGCGGGCTGTGGATTTAGGTGAGGTGGGAGAGGTTGAGCATTCGGGTTCGTTCGAACGAACTTCGTATACCACGCATTCATCATGTGAAGAAAGGTCTCTCTACCTCATTCTCCTCTACTGATAGTTTTGGGTCTACTTTCAGATTGCATCATTCCTTCAGCTGGAGTAGGCGCGTTACTTTCTACGTCATCCACCACTGTTTTGTCGGGATCCATTTGCTATATGAAAACACATTTTAATATTGTCAAGAGTCGTCACACTATCATTACTTATATATATATGTATGGCATGTATAGTTAGACTCAAATACGCTAGATTAGTCTGAGAATTGACTAAACCATAGCTTTGATACCACTAAATGTAGCACCCCTTACCGATACCCGAGACCGGGATAAGGTACGAGGCATTATGGTACATAAACAAGGCATTTCTAGAAAATACGAGTCATAAAATTTTATTCCAAATTAAAATCGATCAAACAAGATCATATTATCTTTATTATGGACCTACGAGGTCCAAAACATACATTAAAAGAAATCCGAAACTAAATTGAGAACTTAAGAAAGTTTTTAGGTTTAAACCTCACACGCCCATGTGGAGGCAATGCACATGCCCGTGTACATTGGGACACGCCCGTGTCCCATACCCATGTGGAATTACTAAAATTTATTTTTCATTTCGAACCTACAGAGGTTTTCACACGGCCGAGCACACGCCCATGTCCCTCACACAGCCTGAACATGCCCATGTCATCGCCTGTGTCCAAAAACCTGGACATTCTATTTGTGACGTCATCACTCATTTAAGGGCACACGGCCATGGCACATGCCCGTGCGCTAGGCCGTGTCCTCCATACAATTGAGACATACGGTCATGTCTCTACCCGTGTGTTTACTACCATACATACTGACTTAGGAATTTTAGGTGTAAGGGACACATGGTCATTCAACAAGCCCATGGGACAGACCGTGTGTCATACACGGTCTAGACACACGCCCGTGTGTCTACTCGTGTGGATCATTTAAAGGCTATTTTCCAAGCCAATAGTCACCCATAGTCACTCATACATTTAAAAATACTTTATAACTTGCAACATGACATATTCAAGCACTCAAATATTCCACACCATGGCACTCTCACATCTTCATAAAGTCATCCTATTGCACATTCATTTGTTACACTATTTAAAGGCATTCCACACCAATTCCATGCATTATTAAACTTATTATCATTACTTCAAATTGTGCATTCATACTTATAGTCATTTTAAGCTATTAAGTCATCCCTTATCCTTTAGCAACCAATTTATACTTTACCATACATTCATCGATCAACAACATATCATAAAATGACCAAGTTTCCTATACATGCCATACTCAAATTAATAATTTCACTATACCTAATAGTCTTTTGATAGCATGATCGAATACTCTGACAGCTTTCGATCCCCAAGCTAGCTTGGCGGAACTACAAAGGATGGAAAGAGAGGGGAGTAAGCATTAAAGCTTAGTAAGTCCACATATAAATAATATGAAATGGTAGTAAGGAATCAACATGCAGAAACATAGCAACATATACATAAAAATTATTCATCATTGAAACCTTCTTGCTTACTCATCATACGGACATATATATATACGTGCTCATCGTAAATCGATCTTTATTAAGGAATTACTCATAAGTTTAGCATACATATCTGTACTCATCGTAAAGTATCCATAACCATACCTCTTTCATATGTCCTCCTCGGGACTCTTATTACATTCATTACATTACCCGTTGAACTCTCAAAATACTATTGGATACACGAAAACCTTGCACATAAGTGCCACATATACAACGTAGCCGAAACTACCACATAACATGTAACACATCCATAATGAACTCGGACCTCTCAACGAGCTCAGACGTTAAATGAATCACATTCATTATGAACTCGGACCTCTCAACGAGCTCAGATACCACATATCTTACGAACTCGGATCACTCAACGAGCTCGAATGTCTTAGTTCCTAGTGACATGTCACTTGTATCCTAAACTATTCCTAAGGTTAAAACGGGGTTTTTCTCATTGCACATAGCATCTCCATCGTACTTGCTCGTAACGTCGTGGATAACGACCATAATAACATTCATACTTTCATAACAATCAGCAAGCATATAGTTCATCATTACAATAAAACATTTATTACAGTATATATTAAAATATTATAACATACTACAACACCACATTATTTGCATATGTACTTACCTCGGTACAAAATGATGATAATCAAGCGTAATCGTCGTGTACTTTATTCTTTCCTCGATCAAGTCTCGATTCACATTTTTCTTTATCTATAATGTCAAATTTAACTTATTTATTATTCACATTGTTCAAATGGGTCCATAATTCATACTTTTTCAAATTTATATTTTGACCCCTAAACTTTCACATATTTACAATTTAGTCTCTAGGCTCGTGAAATGAAATGAATGCATTTTCTTGGTTACCCAAGCCTAGCCGAACCTTTACTATGCTCATATCAGCCCATATTTTATTTTATTTCACATTATTACTATTTATTCTCTTTTACACTTTTACAAACAAGTCCCTCGTTTAGGTGTTTTCACTAAAAATCACCTAGTAAAAAATGTTTATCATGCCTCAAACATTCATATTCCTCCATTAATCATCAAAATACATGCATGCCACACATGGGTCAAATTTTATACATGAACCCTAGGTTAAAATATAGCTAGAAATGGGTAGATCATGCTTCAAGGACTTTAAAAATGCAAAGAACATTAAAAACGGGGTAGGATGCACTTGCAATCAAGCTTGAAAATGTTGAACAAACCCTAGCTATGGTGTGTTGCAATTTTCGGCAATGAAGGAAGAAGATGGACACCAATTTTGACTTATTTTTCCCTTTTTATTCTTTTAATTACCAAATGGCCAAAATGCCCTTAAGGTTTCTCTTTCACATTTTTCTTATGCATGTCCATTTTTGTCCAAAATTATAGAAATTGGTCAAATTGATAATTAGGACCATCTAATTCAATATCTAATGCAATTTCATGCTTAAAGCTTCTAGAATGCAAGTTTTGCACTTTATTCAATTTGGTCCCTAAAATGCAATTAGACATTTTATGCATAGAATTTCTTCATGAAACTTTCATACGAGCATGCATTCATAACATAAACCTAATAAGAATCATAAAATGATTACTTTTATCTTCAAATTTGTGGTCTCGAAACCACTGTTCCGACTAGACCCTAATTCGGGATGTTACACAACTAACTTTAGGTTGATTAATTAAAATTTCTTTCTAATTAAAACCTCTATTATCACATTAACTCGATCTATGGATTCCTCTATTAGATTTGACTCTAATTTGATAGATTTATATCGTCCGATTTCTAGTATTGCATGTAACTCCACTCAATTACGTAAGATCTACTATTAAATAGGGCCTATTCCTCCTCTGATTTAACCACATCAAACATGGATCAATAGTCTAGAAATATTAAGCCAAAAATAAAGCACACGTAATTGAGAACAAGATTTAAGTATTTATTGCGTAAAATAGAAATCAAACGACAAAATTCATCAAAGGGTTCATCTCCCCTAGGTATTTAAAAAATTAGTTCATACTTGCAAATAAAAATATTCAAAATATAGTATAACCACAAGAAATAAAGAAACTCATAATAATCTCCAAAGAAGTCAAAATGAATCTTCAATCTTGCTGGAAATCTGCTTCAGAATCTGCTGAAATGGTGTTTTTCGAGTTGTTTTCTTGAGTATTCTATGACGGCTCATATATAAGTCTTAGAATGCCCGGAAAACCTAAAAATCACGTTTTTCTACATGTTTAGAGTAGAAATTGCAAAATCAACACGGTTTACCAGATGGTCATATGGCAGCTCGTATGGCTTACACGACCGTGTAGTCAAGCCGTGTGGAATGATCCAGCCCATGTGGCCCCTGTACGTTGCTCCAATTTTTTGATTTCACTCGTTTTTCACTCTTTTTACTTCCAAATGCTCTCCTAAGTATAGAAACATGAATTTAAAGGATTAGGAGCATAAAATTCACAATTTACATCAATAATCACAGAAAAACGCATTAAGAATAGGATTAAAACATGTTACTTTTAGCACTTATCATATACAAACAACAATCAATAAATGGTGTTAGATGAGGCGGTGTACCACCAAGGATGGCTCAAAGAGGGGTTATTTGTATCGACATAGCAAAAGGGATTTAGGAGCTGACTAGAAATTATTTAGGGCTTGAAAATAAGGAAAATGAGGGCAGCATAAAATAGTGTTTTAAAGTTTATCAATCAGTAGCCACAACAGAGACTTTAAGGGGCAGAAACACACCCCTACGACGGTGGTTAAAGGGCTGACTTAGGCGGCTTTAGAGAATGTTCAAGGGCTAAAAAAAATTTTTTTGATCAGCAATTTAATCATCAAAACTCCATATCCGAATCTAAAATAAATCAGTAGCAAAAAGGAAGGGAAAAAGATAAGAAAACGACACTTACACAAGATAGATGAAAGGGCGGCAATGGTGTTTTCCATTGCAACAATGGAAGTTGTTTTTAAGCAATAAAAATGACATACTTGAGGTTGGAAAATCAGTGAAAAACGACAACAAAATGATGGAGAAAACGGACAGTAAATCACTTCCAAAAGATAAAAAGTGAATGTAAAAAAGGCTGTTAGAAAGGGAAGGGCGACAGTTCCAGTGAGGAGAAGAAAAAAGAAAAAAAACTATGAACAAAGTGGGAAAAAAGAATGTTTGGACGACAGCAACAAAGGAGAGTAATTAGAGTCAATAAAATAAAATAAAATAAATGATAATTAACCCTAGGTTAATAAGAGGAGGCGACACAAAGCTTAAATGAGAAAAAAATTTGGGAGTGAAAGGAATTAAACTCGAGTCTCTAAGTCAATTAGACTGCCTTTTTTATTTACCACTAATCCAATTACTCAATGTTGTTTTAATTTTATAAACTTTTAATTAAAAGTCACAGTGTGACAACTCTTGGTTCACAAATTTAATTTCTTTTAACCCTATTTTTAAGATGTGACAATGATTATATAATAGTAAGCTTAAAAAGGAAAAGAATTCATACAAAATAAACCTGACAATTAAAAAAATCAGAAGTTATTGAGGACTTCAATTTGTCACCTTTATCATAGCAAGCAAAATTGAGGACTTCAAACTTTTTCTACACACTTATCTCTTCACCATTCCAAAACCCTTTTAACTTGACATGCATTTGGTAAAAGTTTGAACAGTTCATCAATGATTGTGAATCGCATTAATTCTAAGTTCTTATTATGATCATTTTGTATCTCGTTTTTACCACTAATGAAATCTTCTACATTAGTATCATAAAAATAATGAACACAATATCTTGATCATAAAGTTCATTTGTGTTTGAATCAAAGCTTGCATCAGAGCATGCGTTATTTCTTTCTTCTTCGTTTATTATAATTATTATAATTAGAGAATCTAAACAAATTATTTGAACTTTTCCTGACATCAATGTTTTGATTTTGGTTGTAATTTCCCGTTTCTTCAATCTAGGAATGAGCTTTTTCTCCATTAAATCTATGGAAATTTCGCCTTTCATTTGGATTTTCCATTTGTTGAGCAATAATTTTTCTTCTAAGCTCTTCAATCTTGATAGCTTTGGAGGGGAAAACTAAATTGATATAAAATAAGGGAATGTTTGAATTCTGCAAAATTGAGGCTGTTCATATATAAAAATCAACGATTACCTTTTGGGAACTTTTTTTTTCTTCATTTTTTTACGCAACTTTCAAAGTTAATGATGTATTTTGTTAGTGGAACTTAATTAATTATGAACAGCTACAATAATTGCATTTTGTGAGAGAAATTAGGAAAAAAATATTAGGGACGAAAAAAACTAATATGATAATATGTAATTGTACACATTGTGTACACTTTCTTGCATGATTTTCTAGACGGTTAGCAATGCACTAAATTAACAGATGTTTCGTATTTTAATTATGTGATTAGAGATTCAATTTCGCTTATTAAATTGAATATATTTTATAATTAATTATTTAATTTAATTGTGACGGAAAATTAATTATTATCATTGATAGTGGACATTGTGATTAGGAAAAAAAGAAAATAATATGTATGTATAAATATAAAGCCACATGATCCAAGAAGCGCATGATCCCAGAAATCCTCTCTCAAAGTTAACCAATCTACCGACTAAAGAGACATTCCTTCTTTAAGAAACACACCAGCCATGTGCATCTGTTTTTCTTTTAGCCCTTCTCACCAGGGCAGGTTTTAACTGAAATGGTGGACATTAAACTCTTTGGGTTTGGAATGAATAAATGGGCTCTTTGTTTTTTTATATATTAATTTTCATATCTAGGTTGTCGGCTCCTGAACGAAAACCAGATTGTGCCTCTCGAGGCATTTGCTTCCTAAACCTCCTTCACTGCACCGACACAATGGATTAGCCTATGAGACTAATTCCACACCAGCCGTCGCCCTTAACGGCACCCCAACCCCTCCCCCTCCCAATCTCATGCACCTTTCCAAGGCCCCATAAACCATACATGTGCCCTTATAACTCTATTGACATTCTTTGGTTTTCTTCACTTGAAAGTTGAAAGTTGAAAGTTGAAACCCTTCTCTCTCTTCTGCAAATTAGTTTTCTTTGATGAAAGCTAATGCAGCTCAAGGTAATTGGTTATGGAGAGAGGATGGAAGCCTAGAATGGAGATATCACCAAATTGTCCAAGATGTGGTTCTTCCAATACCAAATTCTGTTATTACAACAATTATAGCTTAACACAACCGAGGTACTTCTGTAAAGGTTGTAGAAGATATTGGACTAAAGGAGGGTCACTTCGGAACGTGCCGGTCGGTGGTGGTTGCCGGAAAAACAGAAGAGGTAAGTCCTTAAGTTTACCAACCGATGGTGCCCAAACAAAGAGTTCGTCATGTGATTCATTTAGGCATTCTTATGCCTCTACTGAATCTAATAGCTCCTCATCCATGTCTGATGGCTCTCATATTGATCTTGCACTTGTTTATGCAAACTTCTTGAGTAATCAACAACCGGAAAACAAGTCCGGTTTCGAGGTCCCAGAGCTGCGAACAGAGTTCGATCCTTCTCTAGAGTTTTCGAGAATTTTGAACACAAACATGGCATCAAGTATTCAGCTGCCAGAAGAAAATGCTCTCGATTTGTCCACGGAAAACCATTTGAGCAACAATGGACAAATATACTGCTCTGGTGGTAACTATGGGTTGCCGCCATTGCCAGGTGATGATTTACCATGGCCGAATTCTCAATCCACCATGAGTCCATCCTTGCAAGCAACACAAGAGCCAGTCCTAGAACCCGAAACTCATGATCCCAATCAACTGTTTGGTAATTGGAATCCATTTGATTTGTATAGTGATGATACTTTCTCCAGGACTTGATCATGGAAAATTTAATGCATGTGCACTAGCCTCAGCTATATATCACTGTTTCTTTCTTATATTTATGTATAGAATCAAAAATATTTGTGATGAAATAATATCATATATTTTATGTTGCTTTTCGTATCTGATTTATCAATGAACAATTATGTACAAAAATACAATTGGTGATTGAAATCAAGCTGGATAAGAAGAGAGCAAATAGTTAGGTAAGCAAGGGGAATTCTTCCATACTCTAGCATGCAATTTCAGCACCTCTCTTGCCTTCTCTTTTGTTTTATATCCACAATCCAGTTGAAGTATCAAGCATAGTTTAGTCACAACACCTAATTGCAGCATCTCTTGTAGCACATTAATTGTAGCACAGAACTTTGAAATTGATAGCAAAATCCTCACTGCCCTTTCACTTGCAACCTGAGAGACCCTAAGTATCTTCTTTGAAACAATTGCAAGCCCTGCTCCATGGCTTATCAGTTCCAATCGGCCTTCGGCACATCCGCATACTGCGTCCAACACTGTTAGTATCATCTCACAAGCCCTTTTCTCTGATGAATCAAGAAGCATGTTGATCAAGACCGGTACCACGCCTGCTGCAACTGCTTTAATCTTGTTTCTTCCCAATGGACAGGTATAGACCAACAATTTTAGAGCAGCTTTCGTGGCCTGCTGAGAAATTTGATCACACAAAACTTTGACTAATTCAACGAATAATTCAGGTCTCAAATTGATGAGTTGCATTGGACCAGCCATCTCCACCATTGATTTCAACAACAATACTGCATAAACGCGTGATTCATAGCTTCCACCTTGCATTACTCTCGTTAATGACACTATGAAATCACCATTTTTGGCCATAAGCTTCTTCAGAGCAGCTTCTGAGAGTTGGAGACTGTAAAGAATACTTAAAGCTTCATCAATTGTTGATTCTTCAGCTACTGTAGAATCATTATTACTCACAATTGAAACCAAGAACTCAACTGCACCTGAAGATTCCATACATCTTTTGTTTGTAACATTCTGAGAAGCAATCGATTGAAGCCTCTTGAGACACTTGATTTGTTGCTGTGGTGACTTAGCATCATCGAGAAGCTTGATAATCTGAGCATTGCTAATAGGTGGTTTTGGCGTTGGGATTCTTTCGATTCCATGAGAAGCATTTAACAAGCACCAAGATTGAATCAATCTTCTAAGGGTATGATTCGGGGTAAGTTCACAATCAACAATAACTTGCTTTGTAACAGGGCATGTAGTGTTCTTCCCTGAAAACAACCACTTTTCGATGCTTTCCCTGTCGTACGTAATCCCTGTTGAAACCGTAACAGGATCCTTCATAAACTCGAGAGAAATGGGGCAGATGAAAAATGGAGGAACATCGATTTCATCCATACCAAAAATGAAACCAAGATTTCAAGAACAACCCGGAGAAGAAAAAGCTTAGATTAGTACAAAGAAAAGAATTTGAGAATTGGATTCAAAGTAATTGAAGTGAAGCTGATGAAGATTTAATCGCGAATTGGTTTGAACTTGGAAGAAAAATTGGGGGATGAGTTTATATACGCGAGATATTCAAAACCAGAGAGAAAAGTCAAAAGTCAAAACACGGAAAGGGGTTGTCTTTCCAAGAGGCTCAAGTATGACAACTATAAGTCTAGAACTACTATTATTAGACCAACTACTTGCCTGGTCTTACTCAATGCTTGAGATTTTTATAGGTTTTATTTGCAAATTTCTCCCTAAATTATTCCTTCATACATTATTTTTAGGGTAAACTATTAAAATAGTCACTTTTATTTATTTTAAATTATATTTTAGTCATTTACATTGATATGTTGTAATATCTTAGTCATTAATCTTTAATTATTGTTAATAGTGTAACAGTAAGCTAACATGACACGTTGAATCATCATTTTAAACAAAAATTTTAGGTTAAATTATATAATTAGTCCCCATATTTTTAATTTTGAGTAATTTAATTTTTTTCTTTTATGTTCTTTTAACTTTCCTTTTTTTTTCTTTTTTTTCAATTCTCTTTTGCTTTTCCCTCTGTTTGATTGATCGTCCTAATTTAAATTGTTCAAAAAAATAAAAGTATAAAGACTAGTTTTAACAAATGGAAAACATAGAAAAACTAAGTTAAAAGAAATAGAAAAGGGAGGAAAAAAGAAGGAGAAGGAGAAAAACTAAGTTAACTGCAATAAACACTCAGTGACTAAAATGTTGCAACACGATAACAAAAGTGACTAAAACATAACATTTCAAACATAAGTGACTAAAATGTAACATGATACAAACAAAAGTGACTATTTAGTAGTTTATCTTTTTTTTTATATTTAAAGTTTACCCTTTTTTTATATTTGGAATTTATCTCTTTTATTTTTATTTCATGAAATTTAATTTATTTATTTTTCAATTTTTAGGTTAAATAATGAACCTACTATTTTTTTTTTGTTAAATTTAGATCCATTACAACTGCAATTTATTTGTTACTTAGCTACCAAGTAGGGGTAAGTATTTGATCGAGTTAAGTCGAATTGAGTCAAAAAATTTCAAAACAAGTCGAGTCAAGTTAATGAATCATATTATTTATACTCAATGTTGTGTTTACATGGACCAATTATTTAACTAGTAGACGAAGTATAAGATTATTTAACTACGTGAACAATATAATGATTTTACCTTTTAACTTAATGGGTAAACATTTATCAAAATAACATAGTTTTACATTTTAACTTAATGATTTTAACTTTTAACTTTAGAAAAGGTAAATATTTATCAAAACGACGTAATTTTATTTTTTCTTATTCGGATTTTTTGTTAACTTAAATTGTGTAATTCATATTCGAGTTAAACCGAAAAACTTAATTTTTTTTATTCGAGTTTATCCGAATAATTTGATTAACTCAAATAACTGAAACTATTTAATTCAAAATTAAAATTTTTATCAAGTTTTTAGAATCGAAACGGATTTTGTTCATCCCTACTACCAAATCAGTATTTCTTTCGTTTCAAAATGTTACAACAGTGAATTTAACAAAATAATAATAATGACATTGACAATCAAACCTTCAATTTTAATAACTACATATGTTATATATAAACTTAATAAATTTAACCAATCAAATATAAATTTATTTTGATTTTCGTTTGAATCAATCATATATAATTGTAACGTGTAATTTTCAAAAATCATAATTAAATATGTGATATATTTGTTATATATAAATTTTGTTTCGATTGTTTTTAATTTTGTTTGATTATTTAATTATTGTGTTTTATCTTAATATTATAATTCTTTCAACTTGTATTTATATTTATATTATTGTTTATAATGTTTAAAAGAAATTGGAATCAACTAAAGACTTTCTAGGGTTAAACGCACCTTCTCCTTCGACTCAATTTCCTTGCTCTGTAACACTTGGTTATCCACCTCTTTTGACCCACACCATTTTGTTTAAGTAGACTTTTCTTTTTTAATGTTGGATTATTTTTTATTTATTTATTTATTTATTTTGGGAACGTGATTGATTATGAGAATGATCTAGTCTTCCTCAAATTAATATAATGGAAATTGGAAGGTCAGAACCTACTGATCTTACTTTTCTAAACTTATGTTGCCATATCTCCAATATATATATATATTAGTTTCAAAATCACGTGTTAACCAGCTAAATTTAAGGTTATTACTGTTAGGTAAAAAGAATTAAGAGTTACGAATAAATAAACTTGAGTTAAATAATTAATTACGTTTTGTACTGATGAAAATAGTTCATCGAGCATTGATTAGCGTATAATAAGACTATTAATTTATTTGTCAATTTTATAAAATAATTTAATAATAATAGAACATGGAGAAAGAATAAAAAGAACTTTTGTTCGTCAATTTTGATATGTCTTGATATGTCATGTAAATGAAATTTTATTCTTATTTATAGGAATTTTAATGTCTCTTTCTAAAAACATAATTATCCGAACATTTTTTAGATAAACATATATATTAAATAAACATAATTATTAATATTTAAGTCACATAATTTATTACCATGAAAAGTGATAATCCCAGTGAATCATACAAACCAAGCATTATTGCAGATTTATAGATCAAGATTTTCTAGCCCGAGGGTGTTGAAGGATACAATTCTGTTGCTGCCATGGACTATAAATTTGACAAACTAGCACTAAATTCTCCAACTTTTTAACGAGAATTTGAATTGTATGTTAGCTTAGAGAGAGAGATGAAGAGGTGAGACAAGATGAGATTTTCTTGCATCTGGCATGTCTTCCTCTGTTGAGCTCTCTGTGTGGGAGGATCTTTTTCGCATCGTACCAACCCCATATTCAACTTCATCACAGTGTTCATCAAATTTCCTCCCCATGTTGAAACAAAATAACAACTTGATTCCTTAAAACCTTGAATTTATCCTCTGGAGTAATGCTTGATTTCAACTACTAAGCCCACTCTCCTGTAAATTCTGATATTTCAGGGAAAAAAAAAAAAAAAAAGGGAAACTTGCCAGCATCTTTCCAAAATTCATATCTTTTTAGTGAGATTGTTACGAAGGATGACAAACAAATGTCCCATATTTGTAATTTATATTGATTCAATTCTATTTTATAATTGCGTTTGTGATTATATTATGTACCCATAAAGTGAAAAAATGTATGTTGAATGACAAAATTATATCCCATATACTTGTATTATCTTAACATTATTTTAAAAATAATTTAGTTTAAATTATCTACACATAACAACAACACGAGGAAACTTGAACTTGGAAATTTAAATGCACAAAATCTTACCAATAATATTAGGACTTCATTGGTAGCAAATACTTTTTTTTCTCTTAAGCTATTTGAATTTAAATGAAAATATCCGCTAAATAAAAATATCGGTTAAAAGTATAACATGAATATTCTCAAATTTTTAAGTATATATATATATTGGAGGTGATTAAAGTATGGTAATCAATATTTAAAACAAAATCTCAACAACATAACATTTAACTATTTTTTTAATGATAGTAAGAATTTCATCATCCTTAGAATATTGAAATCGATTTAATTAAATCCTAATAAAAAAGAGTTGTTTTTTGGAAATTTTAAAATGGAAATTAAAAAAATTGACAAGTGTGTTTATCGTATATCTATGCCATACACTAAATTTAGAGTAGATTTTTTTAAAAGTTTACTCATAATTATTCAGAAAAATAGTATTTATAGCTACCTTTTTCATTAAGCATAATCCTCTAAGTCCTTCCACAACTTTGATGTTGATGGACTATAGCTGCAGTTTTGTCTTTATTCAGACATAATCTTTTAGGTTTTCGTGAGCAATGACAAATTATGTTTTGTAAACTTATGCATATTATTTATTCATTTGAAATCTTGACGTTAAAACACTTCTTATGATTCAATATAGTTTCAATGTTCCAAGCATTTAATTAATAGTAGAAATAGTAAATCCTATTAAATTTCTAACTTTTACATTATGGATATATTTTTATTTTTGTCATTAAATTATTTAAAAGTTTTAATTTAAGTTATTTAGTTTTTAAAGTACATATTATATCACTTTCTCTTTTCATACTGCATGCATCAATCGAAATCTCTCTTTCCATTTCTCTTCTATAGTTCAGTTTTTTTAAATGAAGCAACTTTAGATATCCTAAATCTACAAACAAAAATTCAAAAAGCTTTTTTATCTGGTCTTGGATACTGATTGTCAGATTAACTTGAATTTGAGGTATGTTTTTCTGTTCATCGATAGATAGTAATCCACCATACTGATCGTTCAATCGTTACTTAGAGTTCATTGGCGGAATTTTTTTTAAAGAAAAAAAGATAATAGCCAATGACTTAAATAAAAAATTTTAAATAGTTCAATGACTAAATTGTAATTTTTTTAATTAAATAAAAAAAAACAAAAACTTAAACTTAAACCATAATTTAGGGAATAATAATATAGTTGAAATAAACAAAGCAAGGAAGCAGTAATAAAATGGTGAAACCATCTTATTTATGTTCTTATCAACTGATTAAACATCAGAAAAAAGAACTAAATTTATAAATTTGCTAAAGAAATACTAATAAATTCATACCCCAATGGACTAGAATTTGATTATACCAAGTATACCCCAAGTAACTAATTTGATGATATCAACCCATCTATCCCAATCCCCCAATACAAAATTAATATACAATCCTCAAATATATGCTGAGAATCCTAAACTGTCTAAAGGACTCAAATTGTACTTGGCAAAAAGTATAAAAACCTATACTAGGCTGAAATTCGTTTTCTTCTTTTTTCTTTACACTACCATTCATTTTCCTGGAAAATGTGAAGCAGCCCCTGTAAGTTTAATCAGGCAACAAAGTCGGGTAACAATTGTGCTGCAAACCTTTTCCTGTTCTGAATGTTGATGTTGTCATATGCAGCTGAAGAGTGTGGTGTGGAAGGGTTTATAGACCCAAACTCATTGGGTTCACCAATGTCGACCCTTCTCCCCATTTGCATGGCTTGGTTAGGGAGAAAAGTTTGATGAGGGGTGCCTGATAAAGACAGGTTTTCACAATGGGGAAGTCCCAAAGTGAGTGAAACACCATTGCCTGAAAACCTTGGAGCGAACTGTTCTGTATCAAACCTTGTTATTTCTCCAATGGGGTATTGTCCAAAACCACCCATGAAATCATTATTAGTTGTTCCTCCCATGAATGTGTACCCATCTTTGTCAAACTTCATTGTAACTTCATTATTGGTTCTAGGTTTCTTTGGACTTCCTTGTGTGATCCCTTCCAATTCAGATGATCCAATGAAGGAAAATCCTGACTGGTTACCGATAAGGGGAGACGCTGAAGCCATTGAAACCGACATTGAGGAACAACCATTCTGATTTGGGATATTATTGTCCTGTTTGTTTTCTGTACTAGTTTTGTCTGGTGCAGTGGATTTGGATGTTGAATCTTCATTGTTATGGCTTTTACTTGTTTTCTCCTCTGAACCATTCTGTTCTTGTTCCTTGATTTCTTCCAAATACATCTCTTCCACCATTGGTTTCCAAAGCCGAACTCGAGCATTTATGAACCAATTAGACACCTGACTCCTAGTAAGCCCTGTTTGTTTAGCAAGCATGACCTTGTCTGAATCTTTAGGGTACCTGAAATACAAATAATTAAACAAATCAGATAGTGTAATAAGTATTGGAATTTTGTTACAAGGTCCAAATTTAGAGTACTTACGGATGAAGAAAGTGTTCAAAGAGCCAAGCACGAAGAACTGAGACTGATCTTTCAGGTAATCCTCTTTGGGGTCTCCAAGCATTGTGTTGGATCATTCCTAACTGTTGAAGTGCTCGCTGTTGTCGAAGATGATGATCCACCAACTTAAGCCTTGACCCTTCTATTTTGCTACCTCCTAGACAATCTTCTTCACCCAAGCTCTTGTTGGCTGCCCGGATTTGACCTGTTATTGCATCTTTCAAACATCGAAACTGTTTTGAGATGGTTTTTAAGGCAAGAGATGTGTATGTTTTAGCGGAGCCGATTCCAGCTGCTTGTTCAAATGATGATATCACTATCTGCATCTGGTGATGGTATTGCCTGTACCTTTGATCCACCTGGAAAAACCAAAAATCATGAACAAACAAAGAACATTGAATGATCCACCGTACATATTTAGAACAATATTTTCCTTGAAGAACACAACTTTCCCGTATATAATCTGCTTTTATATATATGGTAAATAATAAATATCCATATAATGTTCATACCTCATCAAGCATGCTAATTAGCTTTGCCTTCTTCATCTGAATTTCCTGTCTCTCCGCCGTAGTCAGTTCGGGTCCTTGCTTCCCATCTGCATCTCCGGCTGCCGCCGCATATTCTCCGACAGCCTTACTGCTATTGCTATTGTCTCCTCCTCCGCTACCCTTTTTAGCCAATTCGTTCTTGGTAATCCCGGTATTGTTAACATTAACAACCTCATCGAGAAGCTCTTGAGCAGCCTTCAAGAATTTAGAGCTCAACAGCATACTTTGTACACCCGAAACTCCATTAGTCACACCTGAACCCGACGAACCCGACCCACCGGAGACCCTCATGTCCTCACCTGAAACCGCTTGTGCATGTGATCCGTAACCATGATGATGTTGTTGTTGTTGGGAAGAAAGGCTCAAAGAGAGTCCTTGCTGAGCGCGTGGAGTTTCACGCGCTGCTCCGGAAGGGTCAATAGAGTTGTACAAGTTGTAATGGACGCGTTGAACGAGGCCATGCAAGGGGGAGATTTCGTGGGAAGGAGGGTCTTGGTTGGCGGTGGAAGTAGCCGTGAGTGGGACACCGACAAATTGTTGAGTGTGGGGAGGTGGTGGAGCGTGAAAAACGAGGTTATTTGGCGGCGGCGGCGGAGTGGTGTCGGAGTACTGAACATAAGCAGGGTTCATGAGTACGAGGGTTTGAAGACCATCAGGTGCTTGGATTTCAGGGTTCCCATGAAAGTACGTCGCCATCGGATGCTGTTTCTGTTGTGTTTGCTGTTATTTTCTGTGCTTTCACTTCACTGAAAAAAAAAAGACTGAAAGTATTAAATAATACTGTCAATCAAAAACAAAACATACGGAAAAACCAAAACTGAGAAGAAACATGATTTAAAACTTTAAAAACCTTATTCTTCACAATCAATCATCAAACTTTGAATCAACCCATTTAAGAACTTGCTTGTCTGATAAATCGGGAACTAATTAAATGATGATATTGGGATGATCAAGTGGATCCTGTACAAATCAAACAAGTTCAATCAAACACAAAGTAACTTCGAAAAAACAAGACATGTTTATTTGTTACTGATATTCAGTACCTGGTTCGATGTTAATACGAGTGTGCACGTGCTTTATGATCATCTTCATCACTGCAAATCAACTAAAGGGAAAGTAAAGGTGATATAATTATAGTTAAAATACCATAATTTATGAGAAAGAGATTCTGAATATGATCTATCTATGGAATTTATGGGTTTTTCTTTTAATGAATTCCCAGCTTCACAATATAAAAAGAGAGAAACTCAAAATCTCTGCAACTTCTCCACTGAAAATGGCAAAAGGAAAGAAAGAGAGAAAAGTTGAGATTAAAAAAGGCTAAGAAAAAAGATACCCATCTTTATTCACTTCATTATCCACAGATTTAAGGCAATTTTTCTTCAATCTTTAATTCCCATTTATTTTATTTTTCTTTTTAAAATTTAAGTGAAAAAAAAAAATATATATATATATATATATATTTCTCTTTCAAAGAAACTAGGAAGACATATTTATAGGAGTAGTAGCCTATATGACATTCATTTACAAAAATTTATATATTTAAAAAAATTTACAAAATGGTTTCCTTTTTATCTTTCAGTAGAAAATGAGAATGACAGACAAATGATTTCTGATATATATATAATAATGAAAATTTTTAAAATATATATAAAAATAAATAAATAATGAAATATTTCTGTGTCAGAAGATCACAAAACAACTGATAGACGAGGAAATGTCTCCTTCCACGCCAAAGCCTAATTAAGAAAAATTAAATTATGATTATAATAATTTAAGAAAAAAAATGAATAATTCTTATGATGATGAACATGGAGAGTTGGAGGGTCCTACTCCTCAGTTCAACGTTAAATATCTCTTTGTCTTTATCGTTTTTATTACTTTTTTTTTTTTGATGATTTTAAATGTTTTTCTTTCCTTTTTTTTTTATGTGGTTGGATGCCAAAGTTTGAAGATAAAGCAATTAAATTTCTAAGGATCACAGAACCAACCACCATAACACACCTACTTTAATGCTTCAAAAAGAATATCAAATACAAAATGAAATAAATACTGCTACTATTATGATTTTTACAAATATATTATGTGTGTAAAGAAAACCCATTGTTTTCTCTTGCATGAGAAATATTATAAAACTTTGAAACCTACCAAAAAGTGAATAGTTTGATCTTTGAAACAAAACAAAAGCTGGTGGGGTCTTTCAATCAAATGCATGAATGTGTGAATTTGAATATAAAGGTTCCAACTGTGTATGCCCTACTTTTTTATTTTATTTTGTTTTATTTTTTCTTATAATTTGAAATAAGAAAAAGAAAATTAAATCTGAATTTGGACCTACTTGAAACCAAATCCATTTAACAAGATAATAATAGTCAATATTTTACATAAAAGGGAAAACCCTAAAAAGACAATGGAACTATGGAAGTGTCCAGTAGCAATAGATTTAGTAAAAGTATAAGAGAAGTTGTTTACCTTAAAGAGAGGGTTATATAGGAATAAAAGAATGAAATCAGAGAGGGGGACTGATCAGCTATTTTAAATATTTAACTCTCTGAACAACAAAATCTACCTATTTATTTATTTGATGAGGCCGCCATAAATAATTTCAACAATACTTTACTATCAACATCAGTAACAATTATAGTAGTAGCAGTATAAAAGTGATGAGCAGTGACAGCCTTTCCAGGTTATGATGTTAATAGGACTATAGTTTATCCTACTACATTCACACTTTATCTATTTTCTATTTTCTATAAATATAATGCTTCATTGAATTATACGAATATCAACTATAAAAAGTATTCAAATCTCCATGAAATTTTCATAAAAAAATCTCACTTTATTTGCGTAAGATTTGAAAAATAATCCCTAATGTTGTGGGTAATCTCTACAATCAACTAAAAAAGTGTTAAACCAGAATAATTTATGACATAGGCAAGATCACATAATATGTACCATGACGATAAGTGACACATAACCAATTCGCACAATCATACAGAACACCATATGGATCACCACGCGACACTACAAGACAATGAGTGACTCATTCTATAAGCCTGAATGCACAGGAGAGCAAGTAACCTTCTTCTATTCCATCACCTCCCTCCCGCTGATACGTTCTATCAACATAAATAAAAGGACAACTTTAATCTTTATTAATTACTTATTATTATTTTTTTATCTTCAATTTTTATATTAAATGATTTTCAATGTAAATATTTTAATTATTATTAAATTCAATTATGAGTTGCAATATATTTTAATATAATTATATGTTAAATATATTGTATTTTCAATTAATATATATGATTTTTTTTTTAAGTTGGAAGCACAATCA
Source organism: Gossypium longicalyx (assembly GCA_025698465.1). Lineage (NCBI taxonomy): Eukaryota > Viridiplantae > Streptophyta > Magnoliopsida > Malvales > Malvaceae > Gossypium > Gossypium longicalyx. Next base: position 3,363,181 of record CM046995.1, on the reverse strand, counting down.
TATTATAATTATACACAATACATCCTAATAACTATAACCAAAATTAATCCTTATAAAGCACAGACAAACTAATAACTAGAACAAGAACTAAGAACCCACATGTAGTTTATACATAGTAAGATTTGAACTTGAAATTTTAAAGTTTTTAAGACATTATATTTGTCATTATACTAAGGCCTCGTTGACTATCATTTACTTTTTTAAACCCATGATTTGATTACAATTTAAAAAATTTATTGTGTAAAATTACTTGAAACTCTTTATAGAATTTGAATTATTATTATTGGCGTGTCAACAAGAGACCTTAATCATTACTTTTTTTTTTTGTGCTATCGATAACTATAAAGAGTGTATTCAACTTTTCATATAAAAAATTTAAAAATAATTGTTGAATTTTATACTATATTATATCTGTAGTTGACGAAGGATTGTCCAAGGAAGCAAACTTTAGAGTTTAAATTAGTGACGTAGAGTAGAGATCATTAACTTGGAGTTTTTCATTTCAGTACAGCTACTGAAAGGATCCCTAACCCTTTCCATAAAAAGTAAGCTCAAAAACTCACCTGTAACACTACCCCCTCTTCTTCAATCATTGATTCTCAAACTCTACACCTCTACCCCCTTTTCTTTAATGGTGAAGCGAATCATTTGAAGCTATTCATACAATACCATTAACATCCATAATTTGATGGTGCTTCAGCCTTCACGTAGTAAATATTTAAGCATGTTTTGTTCATCGTAGAGATCACTATCGTACTGATATGTTCCCTTCATGGAATCCACGGAATTGCAAACACAAATGAGATGAAAGTGCCAATACATATCACATCAAACATTTTTAAAATAATAATAAACTATTCTTTTTTTAATTGAATATTCTATCTTCTTCTTCTTCTTACTTCTTTTCCTTACCCCCCCCCCCCGGGTTGTATATATTTTATTTTTTTCTTTTTCTTTTTCTCAGCAATGATGATTATGATGATGAGAGACTATTGTCTCTATAAGATCTTTTCTTAAAAATAATCCATGCTGTGAGCTGTTGCTGCCTGTCACTTCCCATCCAAATTTCCAATTTCTTTTGGGAAAGAAAAACATCGAAAAAGCTAGAAGGTTTCATGATTAAAAAATTTTATTTATGCTGCAAAAAATAAAAGAGGAAAATGAAGTAGGCCCAGAGAAATTTTCAAGAAAAAAAATTAATTTCATCCTACATTTTTAAACTATAACTCTTATTTTAAATTAGTCTCGATATTCAAAACACTTCAATTATATTTTATAGTTTGGAATATTATATATTCAGGTTCTTTTATTATTAAAATATTTAATTTAACCGATAAATAACACTTCAAATTTTATATAACTAAATTTAAAATAAAAATTTTAAATTTCAATTATATAAAAATTAAATTATATTTATTATTTTAAAATAATAATTCAGTCACTATGTCATCATAATAAAACTAATATTAATTAACATAATTATTAATAAATTATTATTTTAAAACTAATATTAATTAACATAATTATTAATAAATTATTATTTTAGTGTCCATTTAATACTAAATGATAAATAATAAAAATATTCAAACAAAAATTTGAACTCTTTTTTTTCTTTAATTCCAAATTCATCCTTTGTATATGTTATACATACATTATTAAAAATATATGTTCCAATGTGGAAATTTTAGGGTTAAATTAGGAAAATAGGAGGCAAGCCAACTTTTCAATCTTGAGGATGGAGGTCGGTCAACTGCCTCTTAGCCGGACCCCGAAAGAGACAAGCCTAATCCTATATTAAAAAAAATTATAATTCAATATTATGTTGGAGAAAATACAAGATAGAATTTTAAAAATGATATTTTCGAAAAAATTAATTACGAATTTTAAATAAAAATAACAAATAAAGAATGTTTAGATATTTCAAAACATTTTTTATATACATATAAAATGTTAAATGGACTTGAATTATTTGATAATTAATCATACGTGTATATATATTGTTTAAAAAAATTCATGTAAAATAGGAAATAATTTTAGGCCTTATTAGATAATTCATTGCAAATATTAAATCAATGAAAAATTAATATCTTTAATGGTCTAATTTTTTTAAATGCGCTTGATAATTCATAATAAAAATAAATAAATGATAAAATTTTTCAATAAAAAGTGTGAAAAATAATAAGTAAACAAAGGACTATTATCACTTAATGTTAATTTTTTTTTCAATTTTTATTATTTTATTTAATTTCTTTTAATATTATCTTTTAAATAATTTACCTTCAAAATTTTAAAATGCACATTTATCAAACTGTCTAACTATATTTCATACTTAATTTTAAGAAAAATAACAAATAAAATTTATAACTTGATTCAATACTTTTCAGTTGGAGGAGTTCATAGTGCGACAAGTGGTACGCCTCATTCATCAACATGTCAACATTTTATCACAGACAAATAAAAATTAACACTCACTTTAAACTACAATAAATAATATTTTTCTCTATTTTTCAAAATAATTTAATTTTGAAATCATTTCTATTTAATTTTGGAATCTATTCTATTAGATATATGTTTTATATTTTACATTATTATAAATAGATGTCTCATTTTTTTATAACTAATTTTTATAGTTGGTAGATTTTTTATTGGCTTTTTAGTTATATATATATATATATATATTAATCATATCATTTAGAAAATTTTAGAAAATTTTAAAAATAATTTAATTTCCTTGGGTAGAAAACCTAGTATAGATATTATATAATAGAAAGAAAAAAAAAGGAAAGGAGTACTAATTCGGATATTAAATATCTAAATATTAATATTCTAATCTAATCAATTTAAATATTATTAAATATTATTTTTTAAGTTTATGGAGTATTAATTAGTTGGCATCGATATAAGTGTTAGTGTAAAAAGATATGCGTGTTGAAACGTATTTAACATCCTATTTAAAGGTTGGGAGAGATTATGAATTGTTGTAAGCTTTCTATAAGGAGAAAAAAAAAGTTAGAGTACAAAATTAGTCACCCAAACACTAGCGTATTTTTATTTTAGTCACTCAATTATGAAAGTTTTCAATTTAGTTATTAATGTTTTAGATCATTTCTATCTTGGCCACTCATATTTTATATCTTTATTATTTTGTGACTTTTTTTAACTGGTATAATAACATATTTAATCTCCAATACCTACACATTCTATCAATTTATACCTCAAACACATATAATTAAATATAAATATAATTATGTTTAAACAATATAGTTAAATATAAACACATATAACATTATTTATATTAAATAATTATATTAATATTAATATAAAAAATATTCCTCTCCCTCTCCTCCTATAATTTATTAAATAGCCTTATAGATGGGAAAAAAACGAACCAAAAAAAAAAAAAAAAAGAAAAAAAAGAGAGAGAATGAATTTGTATTTGCATTTGTTAAGTTTTTTTACCATCGATGTCGAGCAACTGTTGACGTCTTTGCTTTAATCGTTCTCTCAGATTATTCACTGTCTCCGTCCCCGTCGTTTGCTTCTCTTTCAACTCTGCAACAGACTTGTTTTTTGGTCATTTAAAAACTTTTTAACTCAAAAAGAAAAAAAAGCATTTTTTTTTCAATAAAAAAATTTGAGATCGATCAAAAGTCAAGCCTTTTTCTATCTCTCTGCTCTCATGGATTCATAATAGAACAAGAAGAAAAAAAACCCAGAATTAAAGAATGAAAAAGGAAAAAAAAACCCAAAATAAAAGGAAAGGTTTTTTTAAAATAAAAAATTATAAGAGGGACGGTGGGGAGAAGGAGAGGGACGATCGGAAGAGGGGAGGGGAAGAATTTTTTTTTATTTAATATAAATAATATTATGTGTTTATATTTAATTATATTTATAATGTGTTTGAGGATCAAATTAATAAAATGTATAAGTATTGATGACTAAATATATTATTATATCGGTTAGAAAAAATTATATCATCACTTTGGTTAATAGAATAACAAAAATAAAAACAATATAAAACATTAATGACTAAATTAAAAAAATTATAATTAAAAGATTAAAACAAAAATATACTAATAATTGAGTAACTAATTCTAAAATTTACCATAAAAATTACATTTTAAAAATATTTAAAATCACAGCATATATTTTCATCCCTAGATGGAGAGAGGTTTGAGGACATTGATGGACCCATTTTTGAAATAACTTACAAAAATAAGGCAGCTTTTAAAGTGATGAGCCCTACCATTACCATATTATTCTTTGCTTTGCTTTAATGCCCGTCTCAAGACGCAACTATTATTGGGTATTTTCTCTATAGTCTAAATAAATACGAAAATCATTAAATTTAAATCTCACTCACAAATGTTACGTAAATATCGTAATAATGACGTAGTTTTATATCACTATATAGTAATATATGTTTTACCCATATATACCATGCGTGATAAAGTAAGATATACAAGCTACTTTAGGTAATATTCTTAAGCCCAACCTTTCATATTGTTTTTTTATTATTTTTGTGGTTGTAATTATGTGAGCCCCCAAAATTTTACATAGTGTTAATTGTAGTGTTGTAATTATTATAAAAAAAATTATCGATAAATGATTGGAAGAAATGAAAGTGAATATCTTCTCTAGACATTTGGATCAAATTTAAATTTTGATATTGTTATTGTTGTGAGAGCTTTACTTAGGGGCGGCATTAGAGGGAGTTTTACTTATCTTCTATAAGCAATATCAACCGATCGATGGCACACGATATGTACACTTTAACATACTATTGAATTCTTCATAGCTCATTTCAGTGGCTAGTAGATGCTCAACCAATATATGTAGTCAAGTGAACTTCACTTTACCGACCTTGTTATCATCATTGTCGATTGGATAATGGCTTATTAACTACCTCATTTTCGACTCAAGGTTAAATTTAGCCACACTGGTTAAAGCAACTTTTCCAATTGGAAGGCTTGTGATTAGGGCTAATCTTTCAACATGATTGTCGCTTCAACATTGGGGAGGTGGAAGGTAAGAATCTATACTACTCCACCTTTCCACTAAGGTTGTAAGCAACAATGACCACATTGGAAATGGGGTACTTTAGCAACCTTCAAAAACCTATTTACAACTAGACGATCTCTGAGTTGATCATGTTTTTCATTCAACATTTGATAAATTTGTTCTATTGAATTGGAAGATTTCATCACTCAACCTAGTAAGTACATGAAAACAAAAATAATCCAATATTTTTAAATTTAATATAATAAAATATTCAAAACTAAATTTGAATATTAAAAAGAAATAAATAAGTGCTTGCTTAATTAATAAGTTAATTAAAATTTACCATACCAATAACTATTAGGAAAATATGATTAGGGGCAAGTATTTGGTCGAATTGAGTGAAAAAATCTTGAGTTAGTCGAGTTGACGAGTCATATTTTATCATCCTAACTCGATTTGAAAAATTTAAAAATTGAGTCGAGTGAAATGAAATTCGAGTCAAGTTGAATTGAATAAATTTATTCGAGTTAAATTTGAACCAGACCTATTAAAATCTTATTGAGAATATATATTTAAGAACTCTTTTAAAATAAAATAAGAGGAAAAAAACAAGATAATTACTATGATAAACTGGATTTAATAATTACTTATCTAAGGCAAACTACATATTAACCCAACTAAAATTTCATGGAATTTAAATACAATTATGGGATAGGTCAAAACCATCTTCCTTTCCTTTTGTTTTTTCTTCTACATTTGATGCATGTATAATGACAATGAAGACTTCTCTTCATTTTATCTATGTTTTTTTTTATCTATTTATTTATTAATTCAAATTAATATTTAATCTTGAAAATTTGTTCCAATGGATGAGATTAATCAAATAAAATAGATAATTCTTTTTCTAATTAAAAATTCAAAATGACCTTTGGTGTAAAAATATAAAAAATGCTCTTTAAAATATCTTTCATTATGTTTTAACCATACGGGTTATTTGATCATTTCAATCCTTCCACCATTTAACTTTTTGACACTTGGCATACTTATCCATGATATAATTGCATATTACTTAATGGTAAAATTTATTATAAGTCCCTCTCTCTTTTTTTCTATTTCAATTTAGTCCATATACTGATTTTTCAATTCTAAATATTAATATATTTCCAATGCTACTTTCATGTAAAATGACTAATTATTCTTCCACATTTTCCTTTTATAATTAAATTACACTTTGATCCTCAAACTTTTACTAAAATATAATTCAGTTTATACTAAAATTTACTATTTGTTTTTTCTTTCTCAATATCTAATTTGACTCTACTAACATTATTCAATTAATAACTCTTACTCTCTCCAAAAATTTACTATTGATATTCCAAAAAGTACTCTTTAATGACAACAAAATTCTTGAAATGTTACAGCTTGCTTATAAGACAATCATATCTCACCATCCTTTTAAGATTTCAATAGTTTCTCATGCCCCAAATATTGGTGCTAGATTTCTATATCATCATTTGTGACTTTGTGATACTTCATTATATTGACCATCGTGTAGCAATTGTTGAAAGTTCTACCCCTTCGTGACTTGTTAAAAGTCATAGCAACTTTACCGTAAAAGAATCTATGATGAAATATATTTAATTTCTATATTCAATGGATTCACAATGACTAATTAATTTAATTACATTTTTGAACTTCAATTATTTAATTAATTAAATAATAATTTGAAAACCTTAAATTAATTCTTAAGTCAATTTTATACTCAATGAGAAAACACATTCAATTGTGAATGCGACCCATTCTTTGACTTCATCATTTCAATTCATTTCTTTTCATTTGGTTTTACATGCAATTCATTGTTGGTTTCAACGAGCTAGTGAAAGGATCAATTGAACATATATAATTAGGACTCAAATGATTTATAATTAAGTTTTAGCTTTTTGCCTATTAATTATAAACTCATTTAGTCACGAAGTCATTCCACTATAGTATTGTGGCTAAGCTTTATCTAATTACATACCATTATGAAAGCTACTTAATCAGTACTCGCCCAATGACCTTGTTATAAGTGTATTACCGTTATAAGGTATTCTTAATCTATTTGGGATAAATTCGTTCTCCCTATATGATCCTATTTTATCTCATGGTAACCATTACATCTTCCTTCATGAAAAGTCAATTACTATCAAATAGTAACCAAGTCATTTATTACAAAAACAAATGACCCTAGGTCATGTTTACTTTTCATCTATTATGTAATGTTGATGAGAAGATATCATTTACCCATTAGTTGGACTATGAATTCTACTATTTTGAATGATGCTACATACTGCAGAAGTCATATACCCAAGCCACTAGCTTTTGGTTCCTTATCTATTTGAACTCAGACTTTTACTTACATCAAAATATACGAGTCATGCATACATAGCCCATCATCCATTCAAGATTAAGGTATGTCACATTATGAACGTCACAAGTAAATAAATCTATGAATGAATATAGGATCTATTCTACTTGGGTCTTTTCTAATGTACTGTCAGTCTAGTTAATCATATTTATGTCTCTATCTTCTTGGAGTCATCTGCTCCGATGCTCAAGACAAATCATCTCTCCAATTGGACTTGATAGACGATATATTAGTCTTTCAATTAGTTTGCTCATTTCCAATTAGATGAAGGACATGTTTAGGTACGTCTACTAATACAAGTTGTCTTTCTGTATTACGACCCGGCACATAATACCACTTAGTATTAGTTAAACATTAGATAACCAGTGAGCCAATATTTGCTTCCATTTTGCTTTGAGTGAAAAAAAATCAAGGATAATATACCAAGGGTATTGATGTAATTCATGAATATTTTTTATTAAACTCATTTATTCGAAAAATACAAATGTACATAGACGAAAATACTACTCAAGTTTTTCACTCATTAAGCCCAACATCTTAACATGCTCCTTGTTGCATTCAATTATGTTTCAATAGTTTTCAATTTGGATTCAAGTTTACCAATAAAAACATCATTTTCTTTAATTATTAGTACAAACTTCAGATTTTCTTTGCAAGATCTCGAATTTGTATTCTTAAGGATTCGTTCATTTGGCACATTATATTTCATTTCTCTAATATTAATATGTTTCTTGAAACTTCTCATAAGATGCATGTAACAACCCGGTTTTCAGTAGTACCGGAAATAGTAGTTTCGAAACTCTATTTTTTGATAATCGAGTTAGTAAATATTATTTATTAATATCTACAAGGTCATTACAATATTATATTGAATTCTAGTCTAATAATTTTGGTTATTTGGAAAGTTAGTCAAGGTATAAGTGGTCGGCCTAAAGTTAGTGATTTTAGAAATTGAGGTATCGGGATCTTATTTTCATAAATCGAGCCTCTATATATTTTTATTAAATATTTACAGAGTTTTTATATAGGTGGATTGAATTTAGGATAGGTAATTTTTCCGAATTAGTGACTAATTAAGGTATAAGGACTAAATCATAAAAATCGTAATAGTTAATTGCTATAGCTTTTTAATTGTTAAAAGTCTTAAATAGAATTGTTCAGGGGCTTAAATGGAAATTTTCATAAAAGAATAGCATGGACGGTTGTGGATGTTCTTTATAATAAGATTAAAAGAATTTGCTTTAATTAAATTAAGGTTATATGATAAATAATGTAATCAACATAAATAATAAAACAAAAGCCACCACTATCATCATCTTTTTGGCTTTCTTCACCTAAAAAAGCAAGGAAGAAGAAGAAAATCGTCGTTTAAGCTTCAGTCTTTTGGTCATTGTATGGTGAGCATTTTCTAACCCATTATTCGTAAATTTTATATTTTTGAGATTGTTGTAGCTCGATTTAGCTAAATCACACCTCCATTTTCAAAATTTTTAAAGTTTGTAAATATTTCCATTGATGGTCTTTTATGTTTAATGGTAGGATTTGAAGCTTAGAAATGTAATAGGACTAATTTGTAAAATAAAATTTGTTAATTATGAGTTTAGGGACTAAAATGGAAATATTTTGAAATTGACATGAAATTCCTGTAATTATTAAAATTAGAGGGCTGTATAGAGATGATATTGAAATCAAAATGAAAAACAGAGCTTAAATATGAAAATTATGATAGTTTCAATTTTAGGGACTAAATTGAATAAAATGCAAAAGTTTTAAGAAATTGTATTAAAATAAATTAAGTTGTTATATGTATATACTAAGATGTTATAAGGCTATTGGAATTGATCAATTGTAATGAATTATTATAGATATGGGATTAAATCAATCGAAAGTTAATCGAGAAATAAGAGAAATTACATATTAGTCATTGACACTTTATAGTTGTCGTTTTCCAAGTAAGTTCATATGGGACTTACTTTATTAATTCATGATATGTTTGTATTATTTTTTATTTACTCTTTAGTTTTAAATTGTTAATTATATATATTGTTTTGGACATCGAATAGACTAAATTGTAAATTATGATAAATATGAACAGATCGGGATATCGAATGGATGCAAAATTGTTATATGATAGGATGATATGTATATTATGATGTTACAAGGTTTAAAATGTGTATGATTTGCTATCTAAACTATGAAAAGTGTGTATACACTAATAAGAATTTAAAATAGTACGAATTATTGAGATTTGTCCCGATCAACCTAATAAAGTCTTGCACATAAGGTTACAGGTTAATTCTGATGATTTCTGAGATCCAACATTTGTTGCAGACTCAATGATACATGTGAAACAGGTTTAGCTCAGACAAGTAACCTGCTGCCGTTTTAAAAGTTTAGCCCGGACGGGTAAGCTAACACGAATATATTTTTTCAAATTTGACGAACAATTGATATACCAAAGATACATGTGATACTGGTTTAGCTCAAATGAGTAACTTGCTGTCGTTTTAAAGGTTTAGCCCGGACGGGTAACTTGACACTACTATACGTTCAGCTTGGACAAGCAATTAATATATCAGAGATACTTGAGACACATATTTAGCTCGGATGAGTAATCTGATATCGTTTTAAAAGGTTTAGCCTAGATAGGTAACTTGATTTGTGCTAATAAATACATTCATCTCAGATAACATGAGTAACAATATAATTGTGCATGATATGATTTTAATATTTTAAAGTGGTTAAAAATTGAATTGATTATACATATAGTATTGAAAATTTGATATTGATATTGGATTGGATTGTATTGAATTGTTTAAAATGTATTGTTTGAAATGTGTTTAAACATGTTTTCTACAGGGTTGGAAGTGTACAAATGCACTAAAGGTGCAAACGGTAGGAAAGAGTGATTATGAACTTGGTTGATATATGTATAAAATGTAAATGTGAGAATAGCATGAAAATAATTAGTATGGTGGCACATGATGGTGATTTGAATACCTTGATCTTACTATGTCAATATGTTAACTTGTAGTTGTTTTGTGAACTTGTACAAGAATGCTTAAGGATGTTGAAGAAGTTTCATGTTATGCATCTTTGAAATTCTATTGATTAAATTGTTAGGTAAATTAAGTTAAATTTCGTATGAACTTACTAAGCCTTCGATATGCTTACCGTTTTCTTCCCTTAATTGTAGATTGTTGATTGCAAAACAAGACTATCGAATTATCTCGAAGCTCACACTATTTATCTCCTAATTCGGTAGACTTTAATTTTTTAAACTCAGTTATATGTTGCATGTCTTAGGGTGTCTTAAGTTGCTTGCATGGTTTGAAATAGTTCATTTGATCTTGTTTTGGTCGGTGCCTAATATGGCATATTGGTTAAATGTTTTAAGAGGATGTTATATGTTATATTATGTTTTATCAGGGAATGAACAAGTTTTGGATAGGTTTATATTGGTTAAAAGGTGCATCATTTCTAGGAGTTGGATTGTACCATGCATCAATTGTCATATTTTTGCATTACACAAGCTGACACACTGTTGTGTGTTCATTGGAATTTGGGGAAATTTTGTACACACGGTTTCCACTTTTCACACGGGCTGACCACACTCCCATGTGAGTACTGTAGATTTGGTCACTTAACTTTTCACACAGCCTCAGTCAGTTGCACGGCCCAGCCATATGATCGTGTGACTTTTTTTGAATTTTTTCACTTTGATCCACACGGTCACAGTTAGTTACACGACCTAGATACACAGTCATGTTACTCCAATACTACACGGTTTCAGCCTATTACACAGCCTGGGCACAAAGTCGTGTGACTCCTATTTTGCATTATTGCCCTTCTTTTTTGTAAAAGTTTCAAAATAGTCATTGATTGATTCCGAGTTGATTTTAGATACTTTTGTAAGCTCGATTTAAACCCGATTTTGTTTGCATAACATGATTTGTGTGAATGTATGAGAATTATTGAATGTTTTAAATATATTCTCGATTAAAATTGCATGTAACTGTTCTGTTATTTGCTGTAGCATCTCGTAACTCGACTCTAACGACGGGGACGGGTGAGGGGTTTTACAATGCATTTCTATCACTATCATTGACTTTCTCTAATCTATTTCTATGGTACAATATCGAAAGTAAAACTCTTTAACTTGGCAGTAGAAGCAACATAGTTGCTTAAATGCTTTGTATCTTTAGCCTCATCACTCTAGTTGACATTGAAGGACCATTTCTTCCTTTTAAAAGTAGTATTGTTATCATTTTTAATAGTTCTTTTTTAGAATTGAAAGCAATACTCTTCTCAACTCAAGTTTTTTCTATTTTATTCTCCTCACTAATTTTTGGTAGAAATATTCCTAGTTGAAGCTAGTGAGGAAAATGCTTGGATCTCTAAGAGAACTTCTTGCTTTGAAAGACCTTGCTATTGAAGGCACCAAACACTCATTATAAACGGTAGAATATTGCTAGAAATACACCAACAAGAAAGTGTCATTTTGAGTAGATTTGATGCTACCTCTTGAAAGGATGTTGTCTCTTTTTATAAGTTCCAACCAATTGATCTCACTAAGATAATATGATAAAATTGAAAAAGATAATGCCCTTGATTAAACAATTTTCTAACTATCAAATCTTTATTCATAAATTAACACACAACAAATTCCATTAATTTAAAAATTTTCAATTACAAATGAATTAGTTACAATTGTTAAACTATATTTTGTATTAATTAATAATAAATATATTTAAATTTTAAATTTTACACTCAACTCTTACAATACTATTCATAATACTACTCGAGATGTTTCAACCCTATGCAAAACACTTCATATAACTCTAATTTTTCTTTTAAAATATAATTACTTAAAAAATTTGTATCCGCAAACTAGATGTTATAAAATCTAATCTATACTATTATTTAAGTCTTTGGTTAAGGTGTTATCACGAGTCAATTGACCAACAGCTCAGTTAGTGAAATTACAAAAATGTTTATTCGTAATTGAAATAAGCTATATGAATAGAGGGTATTTTAATTTTTTTTCCTAAAAAATTAATAAAAATTTTGCATGTAATTGGAATTAATCATGCTATTTACGTTAATAAAATATTAATTTTATAACTAAACCAAAAAAAAATTAATATAATAATTACATTATTGTATTATGCATACTTTATTATATTTATTAGTTGTATATATTTATTATTATTTAAACCCTTAACTTAGTTAGTGTCATGAATCAATCGAGTATCAACTCAGGTGAAAAAAATTACAAAAATGTATTTTTGTAATTAAAATAAATAATTTATTATCTATATTTTAAAGTGTAAAAAAGATTGTAGTGTTAATTATTTTTCTTTATCGTTGATGTCTTAAATGTATAATATTGTGAGATACAAACATGGTGTAAATATAATATTAAAGGAGGGTAAAAGAGTGATTTGAAAGGGAAAGTGAGTAAGCAGGGAAAGGAAGCTATGGAAGAAGGCCACGGAAGGAAGGGGCAGATTGGTCACGTGACAGAAGTATCCGACACGTGTCAAATGGAGAAACAGAGAGTACAAACTTGACAATGAATATATATATAAATAAAGGTGGGGCTGTTGCCGCGAGACTCGACTCTCCTCTCATTGGCTGCTTTCTTGACCTTTCTAAACATGTGGGACCCCCTATTCGTGGAATTACACGCGAGGGAGAGAGAAGGGTTTTGATTAAGTGGTGGGAGCCACACGGGAAGAAGAGGCTAAAAGGGCGAATCTTGCTTAAAGCAAAAAGGGAATTCCAAAAATATGCTAAGTTGACGCGTGTACAGTGATTTTTAGGATAAGAGAATTAGTGGGGTCCACTTCGTAATCAGATTAATTTTTAATTTAATTTAAAAAAATAAATTTTTAATTTATTCAATCGAATTATTCAAATCATTTATTTTTTAAAAAAATTAATTCCAAATAAGTAAAGGTTAAAAGTATATATAGTTTTAACTTCAATCTTAAAACTCTTTACTCCTTTAGTCCTTAGAGATAAAAGAGTTTACAATTTGGCCAGTAAAGTATTAGTTTAATGTTCAATGTTAAAGTTAATGGTTAAAGGGTTTTTTTAAGTGGCGGATCTAGAAATACAACTTAAGGGGTAGGGTTAAAGTTAAAAAAATTTTTGGAGAGGAGCTGGAATTAATTATATATTTTTATGATAATAAAAATACAATCTCACTATTTTAATAGCATACATCTTTATAATTTTTAGAAGATTAAATCAATTCTTTTACTATTTTTGGTGGGGCAAAGTACAATTGTACTATTACTAATTTAAAATTTTATAAATTATAAGCAACCTATATGAAAAATTTTCTATTTTAAGGGGGTTGGGTCCCTTGCCAGCCCCCTTAGATCCGCCCTAGCCTTTTTAATGCATTTAGGCAATTCAAGTATCCAATTGAGTGAAAAAAATTGGGGTTTAATTTATTTTTTAAAAAAGTTTGAGAATTTTTTTTTACATTTTGACAATTCAAATACTTAATTGAGTACAAAAAAAAGAAGAAGTAAAGTTTAATTGCTTTTTTGAAAAAATTTAAGGACTTTTTACACTCTTAAACCTAATTATTTGTTGAAGCGATAAAAAGATCAGATTAAATTCGTTAAAAAAATCTGTTTAAAGTTAGTTTTAGATTTTTTTTTTTAATTCAAATTTTTTTTTTTTTGGTAAATAAGAAGATTTAAAGTCACAATTATCATGGAGTTAAGTTGTAAGTTGTGAATTGAATGATAAGAATAAGTACAATTTGTTGATGTACGAAAACAACAATATGATTCATAGGTGAAATAAGAAAGGACCCAACTTTTTGGCTTTCATAAATCATTATTTATTGAAACTGAAACTTCATCTTTAAACTATTTCAATCACACCCCCATAAAATATTGAATATACAAATGCTTTAAATCATTGATTTGAGCTCAATTGTTGAAATTTAAGGAATATAGTGAATGAGATTTATATACAATTTTATGGAAACTTAACTTCAATTTATGTTTATATTTAATATTTTTTTTGTTGAAATTAATTCAATATTATTAAATTAACATGATATATGTAAAAATAAGATAAAAGTATCATGGACGCCGTTGTATCAGGAATTATATTGCATTTTGCCTCCTTTACTTAAAAAATGAATAAATTAATTCATGTACGTTAGACCAAATAGCAAATTGGTCTTTTCTTTAAAAATTCCATTCATTTGTACTGTACCTCATGCTAACATATATGTGTTAGTTTTTAATAGTAGAAATGGATAGAATTTTCAATAGAATCATTAGTTTGCTCTTTGATCTAATGTATATGGACTAATTTACCCAGTTTTTTAGTAGAGGGGGCAAAATGTAATTTAACTCTTACTACAAACGCCACCATAATACTTTTACTGTTAAAACAACTATAAAGTAAAACCAAACTAATAAAAAAACATAAACAGATGAAAAATTAAAATATTACACAACACTCAAGTATGGGAATTACACATAATAAAACTGTAAGTCGAAACGTAATAATTTTGTATGAGAAAACTCGAACCTTACTATTAAAACACCTAAGTTTTTTTAAGCTAATTACATGAAATACAATGCTAGCATATATCAAAACCTCGACAACCTCTTTCCTAAATTTAATAAGATTAAAAAAAATACAATATTCATAATACTAGTTGGATTCAATCATCCCTAAATTAAAGCACAGAATTAATATATTATAATGTGGCCTAAGGTGGGGTTGAAATTACACATAGATAAGGTTAATGTAGGTGAAGACTCTATAACCCTAAGTTGGCCTACATGTATGAAATTAAATGGGATAATAAGGTTGAAAAATCAGTAAAAATAATTCTAAATGTTCACAACAAATATTTGAAAACGCCCATATGCACACTATAAAGCCACATGATTCATGCTTTGGTAACCCCTACATAAGCATATGGACCACAAAGTATGCCCTCAAATGAAAAGATACGTGGGTATAGTTTGATTTCTTTTTCCTTTTTTTTTTTTTTTGTCTTTCTGCCAAAATTGGTGTCAATTAATAAAATTCAATTTTATTATATAATATTTTATTTTTATTTTTATCTTATAAAATAAAAATTACCATAACTATTTCATAAGCATCGCAAAGTCATCTTTCGAGAAAAAAAAATCTTTTGATTCTAAATATTTAAAAAGAAAATGTTAATTATTATTCAATTAAAGGCCCCGTGAAAGAGATGTAATATACTACGTGTTCATCAAATTCATTTTTGGAAATAAATATTGACTTTGTTTAGTCTTAAAAGTTTTATTATTCATTAATGGAAACGTGGCTTCTCTACATCCAAATGACCATGGAAGAAGAAGTGGATAGTTAGGCAGACAGTGGCCCCTACACTGCATATAATAGTAAGCATCAAACACTTCAAATGAATTTATTTAAAAAACTTGGGTATACCTAACTATTCTTGTTGGATTCCAAACCATGTAATAATCCCATACGAATTTGGAAATGATTACAATAAAAAAAATTCAGATTATAAACAGAGTGACAAAGCATTTAATGGTGAATATTTAAACCTTTTTGTTTAGTATTGTTTTTGAACGGCCAAAGGCAAGCTTCTACTTGCCTCACTTCGATCACCAGGCATTAGCTCAATGATAGACAACAAGCTATTGAAATAAACTAAACCCCATTGTTCGAATGTTTAATTTGTATAACGTACTAAAATGGTGATTCAAGGGTGGCTTCTCTGATTTGGAAAAGGAAAGATAGATTTTTGGAAGTTTTAGTGCTTCGGCAAGTGTAGACAAATCCAATGTCCCCTGTATTTGAGTTTGAGTTCACTATCAATGCCAGCCTTTGTATCTTTCACCTAGTATCCCCCTATTATTGTTCCTTTGTATGGTATACATCAACATTTTTTTTTACGAGGTTTGTACTACCTCTCTCAATAATGTCATCTCTAGAATTCGATATACAACATTTGTATTCAACTATATGCAAAATTGTAACGCTCATTATCTTCCTTAAGAAAACTGTTAGGGCTAAAATTTAAAATATACTCAATACAATCTCTTTAAAGATGATGAAGTTAAATTCAAGTTTTTGGAAGTTTTCAGAAAATAGTATTGGTTTTATATAATTGAAAGGAAATGATCCAAAAACATTGAGAAGGCAATGGATAATATTACTCAATATGGTTGGGCCCAATAGTCAACTTGATAATATTGAGAAACAATGAATGATAAAGAGAGATATGGACCCTAGCTTTTGTGCTTATTCCCAGAGTGTGTTTCCTTCTTGTTCAAATCATAAGATTCCCCCATTTCCAAATTGGCATTTTGTGGTATCCTACATGTTTTTTTCTCTTACCTTCCACACTACACATACGTCTATGCTATTTGTATATTAAAGGTAGCATGCCATTTCTAATTACTCAACTTTCGGTCATACCAAACAAAAACCAAATATATTTAATTATAATCCAAACTAAAACCGAACAGGATTCAATAAATATCGAACCCGACGCTATGGTTCGATCCGGTTTTCTTGGCTTTCTGCTCAACTCTAGTTTTAAATACATAATAGGTTACAAGAAGATGGAATAACTGCCACCATTTTATTACAAGCTTATGCTGACACCTAAAACGTTGTTACTTACAGCAAAGGATTGTTTGGTTTTTCCTATATTAAAAATATTTTGATATCTATTTCTATACATTAATACAAAGGAGAACAGCCATAAAAACAGAACAAGACAAAACAAAACTCATAGGATACTGTCTGAATATATCTCACACCTGTCTTCTTAAGCAAAAAAGATGGTTGGCAGCCTCCTACAACTATTATGCACAGGATTGTCGATACAGTTATTATATTGACTTACCAGCCATAGATGGGATTTTCAACTTGTGGTGGTAAGAGATGAAGGTCTTTACAATGTTGCTTGTCGTAATCCCGTGTACCAGGTATTGCCCCGGTGCAAAGTCTAAGCAACTCGTTTCCCGTAAGACAGTAGTGGGCGAATGCTAGACCCCCATCAACAATCTCTGAAAGGTTTGGCAATGACGATGATTTTGCAATTATTTTCGATCCCATTTTTGCTGAATTATGTACGTTATTCAAAACTCTGTCAAGCTCTGAATATTCTACAAATCTTTGGGTGGCAGCCTCCCACGACAGGTTGTATATTTGCTCGGGAGTAAGGGGTTGAGGCTCATTTGACAATGCTTCCTTTACTTTAGCAACAAAATCTTCAGATGATTTGTAAGTCAGACAGTTGGGAAATGACCTAAAGAACTCATTTGAAGGATGGTCTGCACATACTACGAATTTCCCCATAGCAAGTGCCTCTGCAGTAGCTGTGCAAAGCACGTCGCTGACACTGGGGTTGATGAAGATTTTGTACCTTCAGGCAAAGAGAAAATGTTAGGATGTTATAAATCGAGTAACTATACTTGTAAAATGATTATTTTTGCAGAAGCTTTATCTCAGCAAATGATTGTATAGTATATATACCCATGAAGAGAATCATCCGCGTGGTCCCTTCCTTTCAGAAAATTAAGGTTCAGATTCAACCTCTTAGCAGTACTCTGAACTTCATGTGCGTCCTCACCATTTCCATACACATCCAACTTGAAACCATCAAGATCATTCTTGTGCTTTGCCAGCAAATCTATCAACTCTTTGTATCCTTTTGCCCAGACCATCTTGCCTAAGAAGTATGCTCCTTTAGAAAAGGCTTGCTGCCCAAGCTCCCTTTCTTCAGCAACTTTCTCCCCAATTTTCAAAAACTTTGGATTTACTCCATGAACATTGCAAATCACGGATTTTGGTAGATCCTGAGTTGCAGCAGAAAGACGAAGAACCTGAAGGATGGAAAACAAACACTTAGTTTATGCGATATAAAGGATGACTCTTCAAGTTTACCAATAAGACTTTTAAATGACTTGTTGAATGAGCAGCAGACCAAACCTATGATAAAGTTTAGATTAGAAAGAAAAATGATATTGAGAGATGCCAGGCAAGCATAAACAAAATCGACATACACCTTGTGGCAATACGCTCTGGTGACCCAATTGTTGATGTGTTTCACAAGAAAAGCTTGTAGAGCACCATTCTTCTCCCTCTTAATATATTCCAAGTAATTTGTGTGGACGATACCAACAACATGGTTGAATTTGTCGGTCCAGCGTTTACCATGATGATACCAGTTCAGATGTTCTGGTTCTTCCAAAATACAAATATCAGCATCTTTTGATGGGATAAACTGAGAAGTATCTCCAGCAGGTATTATGCTTCGCCTTTCTTTTGAAAACTAGAAAACAATTAGCAAATATTGTTATTTATTATATATGATAAATGACTGAGAAGATGGAACATGATGTAATACATCAGACATTACCTTTCCTGGATAAAAGGAGATGTTAAAATCAGCTTTAAATCCAGTCCTTTCTTCAAGCCAGTTACGTATATAATTCTCCTGCTCCTCTGGTGAACTGAAAGTGAGATTGTTGGGATAAACAAGTTCTTGATCAGATCTGCAAAGCCACGGAACCAAGAGAGTGACTTTTTGTTTTGCCGATTTGGCCAAGAATGCTGCCCGAAAAAGTGGATTTACGGCAGTTCCTGTCATCCATGGAAGGCTGGCAGTTGTAACAATAGCAACATGTCTTTTCCCATCTGAGACATCATGCTTTACAAAATCTGTCCAAAAGCCACCGTCATAACAATGCCCTGTACTTTGAAGAACGCTGGCTATCCTTAAATCGAGTTCATCATTTATCTTATCACTATCAACTGTAGGGGGTTCTCCTTCGGCAAGGGAGCGCAAAACAAGTTGGTTCTTCCGTTTGCTACACAAGCTTTCAACTATCTTGTCACATAGATCTGAGAAATCACATTTAAGAAACTTGTAAAAATCACTTGCAGTTAGATTCCTAGTCTTGTATATTAAGCAGATACATTAGATAAGCCACAAATGGCAAAATGTAGAATATGTAAATTGCCTCTTACTTTCAAGGTCATTAAATACTTTTTTCCCTAACAGACGTAAAATTGCAAGCAAATGAAACCAGTTCTGACTGCATAAGTAAACGATGTCATACCAAAGAAAGTGACAATAATCGGGAAGAATAGGAACTTTATTGATCAGTGGAAGTAGAAAGCTCTACTTATGAGTATCTTAAGTTCTTTGAATATTTGAAAGGTGGCATTACTATAATGAAAAAGGAAATTGATTTGAAATTTCATTGTCACATAGAAGGGTGTTTAAAAGTTAAAATCAGCCTCAAGAAGACCACTACTTCCTCAACAATCAACTGCCAATGATAGGTGAACTATAAATTATTCAGCTTAACTACTCCCAGAAGAGAAATAACATAATGGGTTATTTCAAGCACTGGATTTCATATTTGCTCCAGAAAAATGGCCATTGAAGGTCACGGCCCCAATTTTATCCCCAACAAATCAGCTGCATAAGTTGGTGAGGTGATATAACATTTTACAGATTCCAATAGACAGGACATCAACTCAGATAAAAGTTAACACGGCACTACACATTTTAAAAGAGAAAATAAGAGAGCTATAGCTACTTACCCTTTCTGACGCCAAGCTGATCCAAAAAAGGCCCAGACTGCCTGACCAGATATGCTAAAAGTTCAGGTACATCTAGTGGGGGTACATCCTATACCAGACAGGAAAAACAAAGAAGCGTTAAACAATAACGCAACCATTATGTTACGAAGCATCTTAAAGTTCAATCATGTTTACATATGCCTACAATATCATTAGACCTATACAATGGGCCCATCCTCCAATAAAGATGTTTGTAATGAGATGATCAGTATGAAAGTTGCTACTGCTAGGTGCTAGAAACTACAAATAACTGGTGAATCCTGAGTTATCTCTAATTATTTCTCAAAACGCATAGCAGACTGCAGTTTCGCGCAAGAATTAGCCTCTATGAGGATACAAGAAAGGCACAAACTAAAAGGCTAGGATTTACATGTTCGGTAACAGTAGATCAGTCTTGTATAGCCTATCGACAGCAATGGCTTGCAACCAATGATGTATAACAATGATAAAAAATATAAATCACATGGAGAGAAGATATCAGGTTAAAAACTCCAGATGAGAAATATTTCTAGAAATTCAACTCATACAAAATGTTTATTTTTAAAAATGACCGTAAAAGTTGAGGTGAAAAGAATATCTATCTTTGTTCAAAGCAAAAGACTTGTCAATCAGCAAAATTTTCTTTTAGTTCAAAGCTTTTACATGGACTCAATATGCATGCTTTTGGTGCTTCACTTGTCAATATGCATGCTTCTCGTTCAAAGCCCATGCTCTAATTCCTTAATGTCAAGAGGCATTAAATCCCTTGTAAGGTGGTAAACCTCAATCAACCCAAATATTTCGCTATTAAAGGATGAAAAAGTAGAAAGAGTCCAAAAACATAGAGGAATGTCCAAGATACTATGCACAGGATGAGATAGAAGTTTTAGTTCAGGCCACATACAATTCAAGATGTTATGACTTTACTCCAATATTGCTGTGTTAGGGAATATTAATATAAGAATAATAGATTATGCTAATCCCAACCAAATAACCACATATCCAAATATATACAGGCACGACATTAGTTAAATAGACCCTGCTCTTGTGTAGAAGCACAGTCTAGTTGCCTATCATTACAAGGGAGTATCACTCTTAGATTCTTTAATACAGAACCATTTTAGTTATAAGAAATCAAAAAATTGGAAATATGTAATAACACTAAAAGCCATAGTTTGAGAAGAGAACCTTTGACTCCCGAGGCTCCTTGATTATTGCTTTCTGCAAAATAAATAAAAAAATAAATTTAAAATTGCATGCTTAAAATATTTTAGTTTAGAGTAATCAAGATAACAAAATCAGAAAAGAAAAAAAAAAAGAATCTGGACTGTACAAACAGGACCCGTACAAGCTAAAATGTACAACATCCAACTATATACCATCAATCTAAGGATGTTCAGCAACAAGTTATAACAGAATTCCTTTTATGGAATACTGTAGAGTGAGCAAACTAAAATGCTTACTCTTCAAGTTACACAACCTTTTCCATCACAGGAACTTTATGTTAGATAAAAAAGTCCTTACAGGAATGTATGTTTCTGGGTAGTGAGTAATAAACTAAGAATTAAATTTACATCTACATAATTACAGAAGATTCCGAAATCCAATTTTAAACCAACAATTTGCAAATGTGCCTATCTCTGATCTTTATCTTTCTGGTGGAAAATCTTAAGATTCCAAATCATGATTAACCATTTGTATATCATGATGATATTATGTTTTAGTTATCCAGACATAACTGATTGGTCAAAGGGAAAGGAATAAATTACATTACAATATCTGATCTTTCCACAAACACTTCAACCTAATTTCTCTTCTCAACAGTGCCTAATCAGTCAGAGTATATGCTTCCTAATAGGGAATTTTGACATCTTAGATACATCTTAATTCAAAAGTAAAAGAAGGAACATGTAACTAATCGCCAAGATACTACCCACTATTAGGGGTTGATTAAAGGGCATCTGCTACAAGGAAGCAATACAACTGAAAGAAGGAAACCAATTTTGCCAGCCTTCAGATATGAATGCATGCTTTTTGCAATGGTACTTCCTGCATCCATATCCAAATATATGAACCAATTGATTAACCAGGCAATTTTAAAGCAGTCATTGTATCATCTTCCCATTAAAAAACAAGGCGTGTCTACATATGCCACAGGATTCAGCCTTTAAATGCCATAACTACCATGTTTATTTTAGAGGTAAATGAATTATAGATGGCCCTGTTATCTAAGGATTATCACAATTTTCATCTTATTATTTTAAATCATAAAATATACAATTCAATCTAGCCACCAACATGTTAATTTGAAGCACAACATCCTAGAAGCAAAATATGAAAATGAAACCAATAAAAATTCCCAGCCATAGTATGAGAAGCAACCAAAACCTTCATTAGTACGAGCATGACTATTACAAGCCCAATTAAATGCATTTAAAAAATAAAAATTCAAGCATTTTAAAAAACTCGAATGAACTCATGAGATTATCTAACATTTTGTTCTAATTTACAATTTCAGTATCCTAAAAATTTCAATTTTCTAACCATTAAAGAATTGTGCTGATAACGCGAAAGTGTCATACTTTTTAGGTGTCATTGCACTGAAGCGCTGCTGTTGTAGAGCTAAGCACCCTCAAGGTTTTGTCCCCCAGCTCTGAAGCAAGCCTGGATAGACCACTTGCACCTAAACAAGCAAAACCACGGGCTGCTGGAAAGCAAGAGCAGATGGTGCCATGATCCCTAAAAAGTGAGCATATTGGGAGACTTGAACCGATTGGGAGACTAGAGGTCATGGATTCAAGTCTCCACATAAGCTCGCTTTTTAGCAACCATAGCATCGTGTGCTCTTGCTCTTCATGTCATGGTTTCACTTGTTCATACATCAACAAAGCTAGGGACAACTTTGAGCAAGCAGCGCTCTCCAACAGTTACCCTTCAGCCCAACAGCACCAAAGAGAACAATTCCTTGTTATCAGCAAGATGCTCTAACATTAACTACACCGCGCATTCATCACTGTTTCCTTCATTCAACCAAAAAGGGAATCGCGCATTCATCACTGTTTCCTTCATTCAACCAAAAAGAGAATTCTGGAACTAAAAGGCCCTGTATGAAGGAAATAAACCCAAAAAGAACTGACACACCAATCATAAACATTGAAAAGAAAAACAAGCCAAATAACTGGGAAAGAAAGGTAGCGCTAAGGGTTTAAGTCTCAGTCTAGAAAAAAGCAGGGAAAACAAAAGAACTTACCAAACTGGACTTAACTTTCTCCACAAACTCACTATTCTTAAACCCGCCAAAAATTTCCACCGACGCATTTTTCTTCTCAAACTCCCTTAACCTTGTCTTCAACGCCCGAATTGGTTCCCAATCCCCAAATTGCCCTTCCTCTGTAAACCTCGCCCTCCTACCTTTCTTAAACTTATTAAATTCAACAATTCCATACATATCCTCTTCCTCGGTCTCGTCCACCTCCGCCACAATCGCGCTCCTTATCCTTGACAAGTCTATCCCTAACTTCGCTCTCGGCCCCCATTTCTCCATCACTCTCCTGCTAATCTCCGGCGCCGAGTAAACCCTCCGGAACTCCGATATCTTAGGCTGCAACTTCTTCATGAAGTCAATTTCCGATGATTGCCGGATCGCTGGTACCGAAAAAGTTGGAGTCGCGGATTGTATTAAGTTCTCAATTTCCTTGTCAAAACTTGCCGCGAGGTTCTTGAACGTGTTGGCTCGGTCCTTCATAAGCTGCAAATCCGCGTCGGCCGAGTCACGGACCTCTCTCCACCCTTTCGAAATGAACGAGAAAGCACTGGAATTCGACGTCGTCGTCGTCGTCGTCGCCACCGCCGCCGCTGCCGTAGTTTGAGACCCCTTGTCCATGGCACGCAAATTCAGCAAGGGTTTTCAATATTCCGTTAACAGAGAATTTTTCTTTAACCTGAATTCTTCTTTTTTGGGGATTGACACTTTGCAGAGGCGAGAAAGGAAAGAGAACGAGAAAGAGAGAGAGAGAGAGAGAGAGAGAGAATGAGGATTTAACGGCTAAGGTTTTGTGCTCAAAAGAACAACTAGTAGGAACTGACACGTGGAATTCCACATAGGAATAGTGAGATGGTTCAAGAGATTTCCTTGCTTACGTGGTGACTGTCACGTGTAAAGATGAGGTGGCACGTTTTGATTCGTTTGTTAGGATCTTCTTGGAGATGGATAATTAATGGAATATGCTTAGAGGAGCCGATTCCTTGCGGGAATCTGCCTTGAACCCGATTGTGATTTTGTACACGTGGTCCATTTTGGTTGGCTAAGGCCCAAGATTTCCACCTTCCTTGTCCAACTTTCCCTTTATTTTCCATGTCTTACTGGTGTGACATTTGCTGTTATCGTATCTAACCATGCTTCCTTGATGTAAACAACCGATTACTCAGTCGGATTGAAAATGAACCAATTTCTGAACAAGTCGTCGTTGAATTGATTAAACCAATTTATAATTTTTTTAGTATCAATAATATATTAATAGATTAAAACCAAAGACATTATCTTATAATTATAATATCAAATTTAACCATCAACCTTAAATATTTTATCATTAATAAAAAAATAAATATTAAAAGCTAAATTTAACAGTTGAACAGGTGTCTATCTGAGATCAATCTGGAAAATTTTAGCGTCTCTAATTCTGTATTACATTTTTCTGAAATTTTAGATTTTACGAAGCGGACAAATATATAAAATGCAAAGCAACTGGAAAGGGCTATCCCAAATGCCATATGGGAGATGAGTGGCCATCGGATTCCCGATAGCAATTGTGGGCAGCTGCCAATGTGATCCCACCAAGGTTGTCAGTTTTTGACCTTCATCCACCCTTCATGCAAATCACGATCCACATGTTTCTTTACCACTTAAAACATTCCACTTTTCAAATTACCCTTTATGACTACTCAAAATTTGAAACAAATAACATACTAAACAACATGAAATGAAATGACAATCAAGCAAAGTTAGCAGACTCAACCCAACACATGGGGTGTAAACCTCTTAGACAAGCAAAACTGCATTTATACACCCGTCGTTTTCTGGGTTATTTGTTACTTGAGCATATTTTCCTGCACGCATATCGGAACCGATTAGAATAAGCGCTAGAACAATAAAGAAAAACACGAATATTAGTCAAGGAGGATATTTACCCCAAACAACTTTCCCAGCTGGCGTGACCAAACCCAATTCACTTACATTCACCTGAATTCGACATGAAGAAAATGAGTATCGATAATGCTAGGTAAATAGATGTCATACCGAATGATTTTGAATGGGAAACAAAGAATTTACCTCGATGATTGTTCCTTTGGTCATGACACCAAGAGATGTATACATTGGACCATTGGGATTTTTCTTTACCCCAATAATGTCGAGATTGAAGGTGCACTTGAGCTCAGGATGTGTAACATGAGCTTTAGTAAATCGCAATCCTGAAGGACGGATGAAACGCTCATATTTTGGAGGTTTTCTTGTAAAACCAGGTCCTACAAATGTGCACTTTGTAACCATTCTCTTCCATTGCTTTGCTGCAAGAGAAGAACCATAAATAAATTGGACAACCAAACTCTGGAAACAAAGATTGTGTTTCTTTAATGGTTGTCATGACAAACAGAATAAGCTAAATTATATATACTCACTTTTTCTTTTACCAGTTCTGAGCACCTTAAACATCTCATCTTCTGCGACCGGCCTGACCTAAAGAGGTACAAAAGTTCAAAGTCAAACAAATGTAACTATGAGAACCGTTAAGACCAGAATACAAAAGAAAAATCGAGAAAGAACATATTAAAGATATAACAAAGAGAAAAGTTCGGAAGTCTTATTACCTTGGGAATAGGGACCTCCCATTTTCCGGCTTTCTCTTTCCTCTTTTGCTTTATGGTATTGCTAAGAACCTACGGCAAAGCATAATGTTATATATATTGATGACATAAATATAGGTACTAAAGAAACAACCTCATTTATAAGCATACCTTAGCACGTGTGGTATTTTCACGATCCATAAGATAGGCAGGAATAGCTCCATCTTGGACTTCGTCATCAACCTTACGCCTAGTTGATGATTCCTCATGCATAGCCAATCTGTTCTTGACATGATGAAAATATAATCTTGGTTATTATATAACTAACAAAGAAGAGACCAGAACCGATGAAGAAATAACAGCTCTTTGAAACAAGGTCACACTTTAAAACAAGAAATTCATGTCTCAAAGGTAGGTTTCAACTCATGTTTCAAATCCTTTGGTGTAAACAAAACAATATAAATTATAGGTGTGTTTTTCTAATTCATTTACATGTTTGAAGTAGTCCTAAAACAAATTTCTCAGGGAAAATCAGAAGGCAATATCTAATACCATTCAATCTCTTCTCTAATACCACCATTCATAAATGCATTTTAACCATTCCAAAATAAATGCACTGACAACCGGATATGGATTAGCTACTCACGAAAGAAATTTTCAATTTTGAGCAAAATGAAAATGGAAAACAATCAAGTTAGCTTCCCAGGAATAAGTGGCATGAAAAGGACATAGATTTAACAATAGACAGTATGATCACTATGAATTAACCGTCTTATTCAAATTCACTCAACTACGGCAGGTGATCGCATTCGCGATTTCATTTGAAACTTACAGAATTTATCTGTCTGCTAATAAATGTTAAAATAAACAAATAATAGTCAAGTCTTTCCAGTGCAAAATGGATCAGCAGTTCTATGAAACCCTAATTGGAGTGTAACCAATACAGATAATAATAACAACAACAATAATAATAATAATAAAACTTACGTCTTTTTCATGAGGGCCTTTTCAGCATAATTTTTCTTCGCAATCATCTTACCCTTAATTCCCAGCGCCTATCATAACAATTCAACAAAAACAAATCAATTATCTCACAAAATTCCACCCCCCAAAAAAATGCAAAATAACCAAAAAAAAATTGGAAAAAAAATTAAGACCTTTTGAGCCTTAGCTGAACGCTCGTGTACTTGACGAGCTTCCTTCTTGCGCTTCTTCTCGAAGAAGTCATGGCGGTAACCATGCCTCTTCCTGTGTAGCTCTATGTAATCACCTTGCGGCTAAACAAAAATCAAATAAGAAAAATTAGCAACAGTTGCGAAATTTAACCATTTGAAATTAGTTCTTGAAAAGGATTGAAAAGATAGAATTCGAAAGAAACCGACCATGGCGGCGACAATGCTTTGATCTTCACTCTGGGAAAAAAGAGAGAAAAGAAAAGACAAAAACCCTAAGGTTTTATAATTTTGTGGACAAAAAGCAAATCGGGTCAATTTTACCGTTGGATGGGTATAAAAATGCGGGTCGGTATAATATTTGGGTTGGATTAGTTTTGGGCTTTAATCTAGAATCTTGGGCTCTATAGAAACAAGTGTTAGGGTAATGGTCTCGTTGGATAGTACTTTTTGTATACCTACTAATTTTTATATGTATTTTTTTTATAAGCACGATGGTCTTAATCTATTTTATGATTTGAGCTTAATCATATTCGGGTCGGAAATGGTATTCAAATAAAACTCTTTTAACTATGATGATTTTTTTTAAGTTATATGTGCATATTTATTCATTTCTAACAACCTTTTGATTCGGTGACAAATGTATTATGTTGTAGGCATGAGAGTTTGGGTTCAATCCGAAGCAATTCCATTCTCTTCCCTCAATTATTAAAAAAAATATATCCACCAGTTCATAGTTTAACATGCAATTTATACAGATTTATAATGAATTAGTGAAGAAATCGATTAGACATATATAAATCATTAATTATACCAGTACTGATTAAATTACTTGTGGACATGTTCAATTTGCATAATCTATACAATTTCTTTGAGAATATACCATTAACTCTTTACTTGAACTATAATTCAACTATCTATAAGTGAAACTTTATCGTACATAAGTCATATACCAAATGAATCAACCTTTTGCTTACTACTCCAAGATACATTGGTTATCAATACATCAAAGTATATAAAGCACATATATATAGTCATTCACTTATTATTAAAGTAACACAATGATCATCATAAGATAATTAATCTATAAATTGACTTAAGATTAATTTATTGTGGGTCTTGTTCAATGTAGTTTCAATCTAACCAATCAAATATGTCTTTTATCTTAAGATTCAATCCTATTATTATAGATAAGACGAGTTATCTCTCTCCTTAATTTGACTCACGAAAACATGTCTTTATCTATGTATTTTCTTTTAACTTAGAACATTAGCTTATAGATAATATAGTCAATGGTCTGGCTATAGTGCTTAGTGGTATGCAATGAGAAACTTTATTTGCTATTACATGCTGAAAAATGTGGAAGTCATGAAGCAAGCTTGTGTTCAAAAAGGAGCAACCCAATACCAATGAAATTCTTGACAGCAATGGGGAAGGGCTGCAGGGTTATAGTCAAAGCATTGGGTGCTGCACAATCCTACAACCCGAACTAAAGAAGGGATCATGCATATGGTAAAAACCAGTACAAAAATATGTGTACATATATATTTGTTCTTTTGATGACATTGATAATGTCCCCAGTCAATGGGTAAAAGCAGAACCTAAATCTACAGTTTTTTTTTAACGAAAATTAATGACTGAGTTTAACGTAAACTAATGATTATGCTTCACCAACAGACAAGATGATATAACAAAATCTATGTCGGTGAATCTATGAATTTTGGCTAAGAGAAGGAAATGGAACTTTCAGTCTTTCATTATAACCCAGGAAATTTCTACCATGATTTCTTTGTCCATTAATTGACCAATCACGTGCATTTCCTGCTTCATTTACTCTTCATTAATTACCACTAATAAGCTAATAATAAAGAAAATTATTGGATACACTGTTAGTGAAGTATTTTAGATTTCACAAGTGAGTTAAAGGTTTGACAAATGTATTTTAGGGTGTAGTAAAAAAGTATAGATTGTATGAAATTATAATTTCACCTCATCCCTATTCCTTTCCAATTAATAAGTTAAAAATTAAGATGAAAATTCTGATTTGTCATCCTCCTATTAGAAAATGATAGGGATGACATGTAATTACAGCTTCATATAATTCTTTCTCATAGTAAAAAGATAAAAAAAAAATAATTAGGTAAATAAATGTGACACTTGTCACACTCTCAATCCACTTATGGAGTTTAAAAAACTCCAGTAACAGTGTATCAAATATTCATATTTATGTTACGTTAATCTCTATCGATGTTAACTCTTTTCTAAATTCTAATCATACGATATTTATATTATATTATTTTACATTGATGTTTATGTTGTTTTTATGTTTTGAGTAATAAAAATTTTTAATTTTTTATATTAATAATTAATTTTATGTAAATTTTAACATATATATATATAAATGAAAATGACTCAAAAACTTCAAAAGTGTATTTTTGAAGTGGAGAAAGGGTTTTGGGAGGAAACAAATATTATTGTGGTGTTTCACTTTCACTCTAACTAAAACAAAGATGGAAAGAAAACATCTTCCTGTATTTAGTCAATCTTCTAAATTCCTAAATCTTATTAGATCAAATGTCCTTATCAATTAGCTGAATGAAAATTGAACTCAGGCACTTTCAATCCACACCACCAACCCTAGATTCTATGTATTTAGCTTTGGGTTATTATAAAAATTTATAATTTTAACAACAATATCAATTAGATAATAAAGCAAATAATCTTGTTTGTTGTACCATGAAGACATAATAATTTTTAGAGTTAATTCCACCAACCATCTTTACATTATAATTTTGTCACATCTGCTGTAATATAATTTAAAATAAAAAAATTTAAAAAAAAACTATTATTATAAAAATTGATATTTTAAAAATACCAGTTTTGAAATTTTTAGATCTTTTACACAAAATTGTTGTTCCCTTTCTTTCTTTTTTCGAATTTGTTTTATTTTTAGTTTTTTATTTTATATTTTACGCGGCAAGCTTTTACTTTTTTTAATTTTTATTTTAAATTATGTCACTACGTGTCATTTAATGGTTAAAAATGTTTCAATAATAGGAGGAATATAACATTGATAGTTTAAGGATGTAATTAGAACATCTTAAAATTTAGAGATAAATTTAAAATGACAATCATAATTTA
The DNA here is from genome assembly GCA_025698465.1 of Gossypium longicalyx. NCBI lineage: Eukaryota > Viridiplantae > Streptophyta > Magnoliopsida > Malvales > Malvaceae > Gossypium > Gossypium longicalyx. The sequence continues at coordinate 3,332,992 of CM046995.1, read as the reverse complement.
GAGATATCTAGTGCAATTAACTATAATTTTTATAGTTATTTATGTATAAAAATCATTATTAAATAGTATGGCTAAGAGGATGATATGTATCTATTTATTTATTAAATTTTTAAATATATTTTAAAGTAAACATGTCATTATCTTAATTATATTTATAAAATTATTATTTTTCTAATTTTCATTTGTAGTATACCTAATAATAGTGCTATGTATAATATTTTAATGAAGTGGTATAATATATAAGTTAATAGTGCTATATATAATGTTTTAGATATTTTTCACATATATTTTACAATTTTAATTTTACTTTTTTTAATAAAAATATAAATTTAAAATGATTAATTATGTTAAAATTAGAAAATATCAAAATTTAATTTAAAATATTAAAATTGTATATAAATCATTACAAGCTAATACATAAATGATATTAACATAAATGAACCGATATGCATAGAGGCGAACCTAAAAATTCTTTTAGGGGATCAGAATAGAATTATGAATTTTTGAGAGGTCAAAATGCAATTTTATCATGTATTAATTTATGATTTTATTATTTTCTAAAAAGACTGGATAGATATTTGTTTTATATTTTAGGGGTTAAAGTGTAATTTACCCATATGTTAATTTATAATTTAAACATTTCTTAAAGAGCCTAGATAGCAATTTTTCCATGTTGAGAGGGGGATAGGGCCAAGGCCTTTGCTTGCCCCTTTAAAGCTCGTCCCTCGATAGGTATTAATTAAACCTTAAATTCCCTTAAATAGGAAGATAAACGCGTTTCAATATACTTAAACTCATATTCTTCTACATCAATAATATTCATACCAATCAAATTAAAATTCTAATTCACTAAATTTATTAGATTAGTTATATTGAAACATCTAATACCTTATTTTAATGAAAATTATACGATAATAGTTTGGACCCTCCTCCCACTGCAAAACAAAAAGGTTGGGACCCCATTAATCAAAAGCTGCCTTTGCACCGCCACCGAAATAAAAAGAATCATTCAGCTACCCGCATTTCTATTATACTCTCCTACATAAAAAGTATAAAAAAAAGTTCGTAGGCTGCCAGTTAAAATAGAGTTTTTAAAGGTTTAATTTTAAAAATTTTGATAAAATATTACAAATCCATATAAATATTGATAAATTGATTGAAATACTGGTAAAATTTTAGACATTTTGGTAAATTCAAAATGTTAATTATTTAGGGTAAAATGTTAAACATTTTAATAAATCCAGGTAAAAAAATAATGGTATTCTTAAATATTTTGATAAATTTAAAGAAATAGTGGTAAATTCGTATAAATTTTGGTAAAATTATTAGAAATATCGGTAAAGTCACATAAATTTTAGTAAATAGTTAGAAATTTTTGTAAATTTATAAAAAACTTTGATAATTGTTAAGATTTGGTGTAGGGTTAGAAATTTTGAAAATATTGATAAAATCTCATAAATATTGGTAAATCTATAGGAATTTTGGTAAATCGTTAGATATATAAATAAGTCCTTAGAAATATTGGTAAATCGTCAAATATTTTAGTAAATCTTTAGAAATTTTGGTAATTGTTAAAAGTTGGTATATGGTTTATAAAATTTGGAAATATTGGTAAATTATTAAAAATTGTAGTAAAGTCCAATAAATATTGATAAAATGATAGAAATTTTGGTAATTCCTTAGAAATGTTGGTAAACCGTTAGATATATTGGTAAATTCTTAGATATTTTGATAAGTCTATTAAACTTTTGGTAATTGTTAAGATTTGGTTTAACGTTTAGAAGATTTGAAAATATTGGTAAAATCTTAAAAATTTTGGTGAAGTTTCATAAATATTGGTAAAATGATAGAAATTTTGATAACTTGTTAAATATTTTGATAAATCCTTAGAAATTTTAGTAAATCGTTAAATATATTGATAAAACATAGAAATTTTGGTAATTGTTAAGACTTGGCACGATGTTTAGAAAATTTGGAAATATTGATAAAAGCTTATAAATTTTGGTAAATCGATATTTTTGTTATATCATTATATAATTTAATAATTTATAGTATAGAGATTTCGAAATACATTCATTCATCTTAACAACTTCTTGGCTATTTGGATGGCATTGTGAATGTTGTATGAAGAAAATACAAGTCCTTACTCTTTTGAATTTGACTACATTTTATTGACTTTACATAAAATATATGTTAGGATCGACCCGATTAAACAACGAACAAGAAAAATAGCGGAATAAAGTGAGAAATTGAACACACAAATTTAACATGGAAAAACCCCTCCAAAGAGGATAAAAAACCACGGGCAAAGATAATTTTACTATAATGGTTAAAGAACAAAGAGTACAAAAGATGGAGATAAAAACTAAACCCCGAAAACCCGAAAACAAAGAACCCACAAAACGTAAACACAAAATTCTCTAAATGTGTTATGAGTTCTAATCTCTAATGCGTATTTTTTCTAAGGTTGTAAAAGAGCCTATTTATAGGCTAAATTCATAGGTCAAATAATAATAAAATAATCTAAACTAATCAGTGTTTGATTGAAACAAGTAAATGTGAGTTTAATGAAAGATTATTTTTCAAATTTGACTCAAAATAGAGTCATATTTAACAAATCTCCACCTTGACTCATATTTCCACAACGCCATCTTTGCCAAAGCCCGCCACGAGCCTATCTTGAACTATGCAGGAATTAAGCGAGTCGAATTTGTGCTTAGAAAGCGGAAGACTTCTAGCCTTCGACTTGTACACTTGTCAAATCAACACTAACCAGTCCGATTTTTCACGAACACAAGGTGCCTAACTTTTCAAAAACTACATCCAAAAGAGAACCTCTCTTCAACGAAACGGTCATATCTTTTTCCCTCCTATGACCAAGTTGCCTCTGCTCCAAACGAGTTGACTTCGACTCCGTAACGGACGAGGGACATCCGATTTCACCGGTCACTATAGAACCTTCCAGAATATAAAGATTGTCGGTTCTCTTACCTTTTAACAAAACAAGAGCTCTACGAGATACTTTAATGTCGCTCGACTTGATGTTGATTCTGCATCCTTTCAAGTCTAAAATACTCAATGAGATGAGATTCTTTCGTAAATCAGGTACATACCTGACATCTGAAAGTGTCATAATCGTCCCATCATGTATCATAATTTTAACAGTACCAATACCAATTACCTTACTAGATGAATCATTTCCCATGCGCACAACTCCACCTTCAACCGAACTGTATGTAGAGAACTATTCTCTATTAGGACACATGTGGAAAGAACATCCTGAATCTAGGATCCACTCGGACGTGAGTTTAGAGTTATCGCTCGTTGACACTAACAAGAAATCATCACCGTTTTCATCGGCCAAATTAGCACCAGCTACATCTTCCTCGTTACTCTCAGCAGTTTTTTTATTTCGCAGTTTATAACAATCTTTTTTGACGTTACCTAACTTTTTACAATAGCGACACATTTTGTCTCGTTTCTTTAATGCTACCAAAACGGAAGGTTGCCTATCTGCCTTGCTAGCCAAATGAAACTCATTGTCGAGTTTATCTCTACTCAACAAATGACCCTTCACATCTTCGAATGAGAGTTTGTCCCTATCATAAATCAGAGTCTCCCTGAAAGACTTGTATGAAGGGGGTAAAGAACACAATAATAGCATAGCCGGATCTTCATCATCAATATGAACCTCAACATTCTTTAAATTATTTAAAAGAGTAATGAATTGACTGATGTGATCTCTAAGAACCTCACCTTCATTCATGCGAAACGTAAATAGACGTTGTTTCAACACTAAACGGTTAGCCAGAGACTTAGTCGCATAAAAAGTTTCTAACATTTTCCATAAGGCGGATGAGGTCTTATCCATCAATACCTCCTGCAATACCGTATTCGCGAGGCATAGCTGGATTGCAAACAAAGCCTTTTCATCAAGCTCTTCCTATTTTGTTTTATTTAGATTCTCAAGCTTTTTCCCGTTAACAACCTTTTTCAAATCGGATTGAACTAGAATTGCCATCATCCGAACTTGCCACAGATTGAAATTTGTCTCACCATCGAACTTCTCAATTTCAAACCTTGTTGTTGTCATCTCTGAATAAGCTGATTTATAAAAATTGAACTAGCTCTGATACCACTTGTTAGGATCGACCCGATTAAACAACGAACAAGAAAAATAGCGGAATAAATTGAGAAATTGAACACACAAATTTAATGTGAAAAAACCCCTCCAAAGAGGATAAAAAACCACGGGCAAAGATAATTTTACTATAATGGTAAAAGAACAAAGAGTACAAAAGATGGAGATAAAAAACTAAACCCCGAAAACCCGAAAACAAATAACCCACAAAACGTAAACACAAAATTCTCTAAATGTGTTATGAGTTCTAATCTCTAATGGGTGTTTTTTCTAAGGTTGTAAAAGAGCCTATTTATAGGCTAAATTCATAGGTCAAATAATAATAAAATAATCTAAACTATTCAGTGTTTGATTGAAACAAGTAAACAGAGCTTAACTGAAAAATTATTTTTCAAATTTGACTCAAAATAGGAGTCATATTTAACAATATATATTAAATTATATTACGTAATCCATATCTAAAAATAAAAAAATTGGAATAAGAACTAAGATGAACAATAGTAAGAGTTAACATTCATCTTTTGACAAAGTAGAAAGATTTAATATCAATAATTAGACAAAGGGTTTAATGGCAAAAATGCACCATCCATATATATATATATATCATTAGCCCTTACATTTGTAAACAACAATTCAAATACTACTAAACCTAACATCTTCATTTTCGTTATCTACATCAAGTGGTGGATACTCCCCATGCATTTGATCTAAAAGGAGAAAGCTTGTTCAAAGACCATAAGGCATTTGCCCTCAATCTTCTTTATTCATCAATATTGGTTTTTTTTTTTTTTTGAAAATCTAACTTACCCTCAAACTCCCTAAAATTCCTACAATAAGCGAGTGTCCATAAAAGAGGGAAGAAAGCTTGTTCAAATACCATAAGGCATTTGCAAATTTATGCAAAATACCAAAAATAATAACATGTCAAATAACAAGAGATGTTATGCTGAAAATTGTAATGAACACTACCTTAACCCGTTGTGCAAATTTAAATTAAATCAAATGTGTTCCCCTACCTAATATTTACTATTTGCAACCTCAATCACACAATAATTCACACCCAATTAACAAGTAGCAACACCAACATAATTCAAATCATAAATTTTAGACCTAAAAGTGCCAAGTCTATCATAATGCAAATTGCATGTTTATATCGTCAAAATAATTAAGTGTAAAACCATCATTTAAGCTATAAAATCTGCACTCTAATCATCATTTAAAAAAAAATCATTGATTTTTTACTTAGCAAGAAAAAAACCCTAATTAGTAAAACTGAATATTAATCAATTTAAAAGATCAAAATCAATGATTCTTTGACATCAAGTCACCAACAATGCCCATTCCGTTGCGATAAAATTACTATTGCAAAAAAAATTGAGAGGAGCCAAGAAGGTGTCAAATAAATGACATAAATCAGACTTCATTAATAAGACAATTTCTATATGTTAAGAAACATCCTAGTTAAAAGTTAAATGAATAAGCTTAAACTTAAGAAGCAACTTATATTCTGCACCTCTCAAATTATTTACTTGAAACGAAAAGCCTTTTGTCAATTAATCTTGTACGCATCAATTCAAGATGTAGAAAAATAGCAAATATTATTCCATCAATGTTATAACTCAAAATGCATGTCCCTATACAAGTTATTGTGTTCGTTAGCATGAGAACGTGAAAGAGGCAACTCTTTATACTTGAAGGGATAATGAAAATTAAAACAAGATAAAACTAAATATTAAAAGAATACATCAAATGAACAATGAAAAAAATCAAAACACAAAGAAATATATATGTAAAAAATATTTATTTAAAAAAAACCGTCAAGAAATATGTGTGTAAAAATCCTAATAATTCCAATTACAAAATTAAGAGGGAATAAATGGATACTTTTAATATTGTTGAAAAAAGGAGGATGGCATTGGGGCTCCGCGATGATGAATAGTGGGAGGGGAGCAAATTGGTTGGCGATGATGAACGACGAGATGGGAGTTGTCAGCAATAATGAATGGCAGCAAGGGAGGGGAAGAAAAAAAATAGTTTCACGATGGGATCGAATAGGTTAGCGATGTTGAATGGCAAGATGGAAGTGGATGGGTTAACGATGATGAACAATAGGATGGATGAGTCAACGATGATGATGAAAGATGTCAAGGGAAGAGAGGGTTTTTTTTTTTTCTCAAAGCATGGCTTTTTGTTCTCATGGTAACCAATCACCAAGTAAGAAAAAGGATTGTATGAAACTGTGATTTCACGTCATTATCTCTTTCTAATAAGAGAATCACAAATCAGATTTTTCCTCCTGATTTTTAGCATTTTCCTATTGGAAAGGGATAAGGATGACGTGGAATCACAGTTTCATACAATACTTTCTCTTATTAGATTTTTAGTTAGATTTGAATTTTTCCAGGAGGAAAAAAGTTGAAAATTAAGAGGAAAATTCTAATTTGTCATTCTTTTATCGAAAAGGAATAAGGATGACGTGAAATCCCAATTTCATACAATCCCTTCTCTACCAAGTAATATCGATTTCCATATTTTTTCCTTTTTTTTTTCTTTTTATTTGATCCAATTGCTGGAATTCCTTTACACATAATCTAGCAGTTCTAATTTTTGAGAATTTTTCCTAAGCTTATATTAACTTTTCTTGTCTGAGCTCATACTAAAATTTCCCTTCATCCACTTCGATTATATTATTTTTTTATTATTACCTTTAAAATCAAGGTAGGAAAAAAATATAAAAGATGGTCAGTAATGGATATATTGGTCCCACTTTTGTCGGTGTAGATTTGTAGAAGTATATGATTAATCCAATAACCTAATATCATATATTTAAACTAAAAATCATCACAGCACTATATACGTTAAAAAAAAAATATTCCTTTTCTCAAGTAATTACATTTAAAAGAAAATTAAAATAAATTCAAAAGATATACAATTTATATAAAATTAATTATATTTTTTTAGTACAATGATTATTCGAAATTAATCAATAGGTTCTAACTTGACATTCTAAAGTAGTTATATTTTAGTAGTTATATGCTAGTAGTTATATGCTAATATAAATACTAGATTATGACACATTCACGATATGAGTAAAAAATATATTTATTATTTATTTATAAAAATTTATATAAATAACAAACGAGACTTCGGTTGAATAATAAAGTATAAATATTTTAAAAATTAATAATTTATTTAATTTCAAGATAAATATAATTATAAAGAAGATAAAAATAATTTTTTCTTTTCCTTAAGGATAAACTTTGTGTTAGGAAAATAATTTTCGTGACATAAGTTCTTTCCGAATATATTTGATTATTTTCATTACATAAGACTTTTATTAAAATTTTTTAATCATAATTTTTTATTAAGTTTGGTAATTATTTGACTCAATGAAATTAAATTAATAAAAATATAATTTAAAAATCAAACTATAAAAAAATACATATGTATTATTAAAGTTATATTAGTATTTTAATATTTTTATTTAAATAAATTTATTTTTCTTATTTATCCACTCTCCTATTTTTACTTTCATTTGCGCTCCTTTATATTCCGTTATTGTTTAAAAATAACATATAATAAATAACGAGATGTATAGTTTGAAACTAATTAATTATAATTACATGTGAAATATGTACGATATTAAAATAAAAAAATTAGATTAAATTATGAGCAAAACTGAATTTAAACACATAAATACATTAGATAAACTAAATGCACTATAATTATTTATGATGATTATATCATCAATTGTGAGTTAGTGTCGAGTTAACTTGTGACATCAACTCATTTAACAACATTATTAATATATATAGTTGGTGAAGATAATAAATGATACATATTAAAAATGTATAAAAAATATTAAATAAAGTTTTGGTTGAGTGATAATTTTAAGGAATTATATGAATATTTTTCTTGATTTTTACAATAAAAAGACTAAAATACCCTCAAATAATATAACTTATTTTAATTACAAAATGACATTTTCATAATTTCCTAACCAAGTTGGTACATTAATTTTCTAACCAAGTCGGTACCCGGTTAATCCTTGACTCCGACTCAATTAAGAGTTTTATTTTGGTTAAATGATTAATTTAAGATTTTAATAATTTAATTAACATCGAATTCAAATCTCACAATAGATATATTTTGTTAAAATAAAAAAATTAAAATATTCTTAAATAATATAATTTTTTTAATTATAAAAAATATTTTATAATTTTTTAAATAACCCAATTAAAGTTGGGTTACACTAACTCAATAAAAAAATTAATAAATAAAATAAATCATTAAGATAACCTAAATGAATTGAAAGCCATAACATAACGGTAGACATGGTTGTCAGTTCCGATTAGGTCGCTACACAACTTTATTATATCTTAGCCAAGTCCTCCACAGTACATTTAATTGTTGGAAATAACAATAAATTACAAAATAATTATTTTATAATCAAAATTAAATAAATTATATTTTTAGTAAATAATAATTTAAGTTCGAAAACCTGGAAAGTGAAAACTGTCTTTTCAGGCCAAGTTTTCAAGATGCATTAAAATAGAGTTATGATTTTCAAGTCAAGGAGAAATTAAATAAATTATATTTTTATAATTTTTTTGGTAATATATTATTTGAAAATTGAATTATCTATTTATGCTTTAAAATCCCAAATAGAATAAAGCCAGGTGGATTGGGAGTAGAAGTTGTGTCTTGTAACACATCTTATTCTTTAGAGCTAAATTCGACCTAGGTCTTTTTGGATGAACAATGCATTTATTTGTGGTTAGTAAAAAAATAATAATAGGATAAGATTAGATATTATAGTATAAGATAAAAAGAAATCTAAATACATCGCACTGAAGATTAACATTCATACAAAGAGACCCTTAGCTAAATGTAGTATAAATAAAGTTGGGGTTTTGGGATTTGGATGGTTTACTTTGAGTTTGGTTTTATAAATGCTTTATGTAGTTTTTTTTATTAAATTTATTTTGATTTAAATTTTATTATTTAGATTTATTTTAGTTTAGATTTAGAGATATTTCGTTTATGAGTTTATGGTATTTTGTAATGTTTGATTTTGATTATAATTATTTAGATGTATATTATTTATAATTTGTAATTGTAATTTGTTATATAAAAATCTACCCTATCATATAACTACCTTACACATAGTAAAGTATTATTACTCAAGTTCAAAGGCGAATTTATAGGGGACTTAGTAGTAGGGATAGCAGTGGTGTGTTGTAAAAGTGGATGTTACTAAATTCATTACCATTCCACAGTTAGTACACTTTCATAGATGTTGGATGCATACATCCTCACCTGGCCCTGTTGTACTTCAATTTAATTTTTACTAACTATTTCTAATATTTTCAATCTTTTCAAAGGTAAGTAATATTTAAACAAATTGATTCTTCAAAAAATTATTTAAACATAAAACATATGAGTTTTTATAGTAAGTTATTACAAATTTACCCTTGTAATAGTTGGGTAAAATGTTAATTTCATATAATGGGGCAAGGTGGAGCGAATCAAGCAATTATCGTAATTGCTTCATACCCACTGTTTAAAAAGAAAATCTACCCCGTCCCATACTACATCCACTTTTTACAAAAAAATATATATATATATATCCTCTTCAGTTTGAAACTCATCAGTTGATTCGTATTTTGCCATCTTTGTCCAACAGTGAAGAACTGAAATAATATAAACCTCGAAACCCCAAATTCTATTGAATGCATTTGTTAAGGTCATATTTATCAAACAATAAAAATATATTAATTAAAATCTTAACATCTTTATTTATCGAAATAAATTCCATTAAATACAATTGCTAATATTAAATTTTATAACTAGTCATTTATCTTTTCTAAAAATATTGGTGGTGAAAGAATTAATTACCGCTATCGATAGAAAATATACTAATTACTACCAAAAACCCATTAAGAAATATAAATAATGAAATATAATATAGTGTGATGAGTTTGTCATGCGACTATATGAGAATAGCATTGAAGGGGCTTGTGAAAGATCAGTATTGGTCAATTATAGCACTCTCTTATTTCTTTAATCAAATCAAATCTTCCTAAAATTTTCAATTGGATCTTGTAATTTAAGTATTATCTTTTATTTTTTCACTGTCCAAATCCAATCTCAACCTCCAGTCTTTCACTATCGCCACATTGATTAACACTGTGAATCTCTATTGGTATTTGATAATGCACATTTATTTCACCATTGAAGAGTCAACTCTTAACAGTCTTTGGTTTCAAATCAAATTATAAAAATACCTACTTTTATTTGCTTTAAATTACATTTTAGTTTTTTATGTTTAAATTACGTTTTAGTCATTTACACTATTATTTTATTATAAAGTGATCACTCTACCATTAAACTCCGTTACCTCTGTAACAGCAGTCTTACGTGGCAGTCCCAATGATTTTAAATGTCAACTTAGATGTTTAGTTACTGGAATAAAAATAGATTTTTAAATAAATAAATTTAATTTGGATTGCCACACAGGACATCTAAGTTAGCATTTAAAATTTATTTGAACTGTAATGTAGGACCGCTGTTCGGGAGGTAACAAAGCTTAATGGTAGAGTGACCACTTCGTAACAAAACGATAATGTAAGTGACTAAAATGTAACATTTCAAACATAAGTGACTAAAATGTAATCAGAGACAAAAATTAACTATTTTTAGAACTTACCCTTATAATTAAAATCATTTTTAAAAGTATTGCTCAAAAATGTTATACTTAAAAAAAGAGAGAAGGAACCCATGTGATGGCCTAATGGTCAAAGGTGTTCACTGTTCTAGATGTGGCTTGAGTTCTAGTCGCGTTAATTGTGTTTGTTATTCGAGTTTTATCTTATTATTGTAATTCAAAAAAAAAGAGAGAATGTATTAAAATTCGAATAGATTTTTTTTTAAATATTATATATATGAACTAATTGTATTTTTAATATCAATTATTAAAAAATACTTTATAATTAAATTTCAGTATAATTATTTATAATTATTATTTTTTAGTGAATTTTGATAATTATTGTATAATTAAAGTATTTAAATCACTTTCAAGCGGGGAAAGTAATTAGTCATGATAACGTTTAAAATTATTTTATTTAAATTATAAGAAAAGGAATAAAAATTATTAATAGATGGAATTCGAAATTAATATTAATCAAAATTCTGAAATATGAATTGTTGTATTTGCTTATTTCATTATCAAATTTAAGTTACTTTTTATTTATATGAATTTTGAAATATTTATTTGTGTTATAATTAAATAATATATATTCTTTTAATAATATGGTATGATGCCTAATAACGTGGGATAAAAATGATCACATGATTCTATCAAACAAAAATATGATCACATGATTCAAAGAGTTGGACTCATATGCCATTATTGTCCATGTGTGATACTGTGATGACTTGAATTATGACTTTAAAAGAATATTTCCTTATATCTACTGCGTATATTAATTTTTTTAAAATCTTTTAAACTATTTCCATTTAAAGATTATTATTATCAGCTTTAATCAAATAAATGAATTAATGTAATTTTCGAGAGATATATAGACAGGGGCAGGTAAGGGTCTCGGCTCTTTTAATTAAAAGAGAAAATTTTCTTTAGCCCGATAGTGGAATCAAGTTTTTTAAATTTTAAATAAATTTTTTTTTTCATTTTGGCTTCTAATTTAAGCATTTTAATGAAAAAATTTAACCTTGGCCATTCTGAAATTTTATAACTTTATCTCGTCTTCTCTTAAATAAATTTTTTGGCTTCGCCTCTAATCAGTATCTGTCAATCTATTTCTCTCCTCAAACTTGACATTACTCCGCTTAATCATCTCACATTAACTCTAATGAACTCACTTCAAGCTAATCTCTCTCTATAAATACCATCTTCCAGCACCAAAAGATGATGAGAGAGAGAAATATGTATAAGAGCACATGAGAATTCAACGACTCTTAATACCATCACTCTGTCAAACTCTTTAATTCTTTAAACTTCAATTTCTAGAGACTTTCTGTACCATCTTCTGTGTGAACTATTACTGTTATCTACTCGAATACTTTGTGTAACTTAATTACTATAACAAATATAAAATGATAAATCTTAAACCTATATATAAAATTTATACATAAAATTTTAATTTAATTTAATCTTCATATATCACAAATACAAATATTTGGTAACAAAATGGTTGAATGGCATACGGCAACTACCACTACCGACTATGCTAATGACAAAAGTTTATTGGTAACAAAGCTGGCAAAAGCTAATAATTTTTGTCTGGAAATTTGGAAATTAGTGGACTTAATCCTCCAATGTTTGCGTTCCAATTCCATGGCTTCTTCATTTTAATTTAAACCTCACATGATTTTAAATCCTTTAACCTTCACTTCTTTTACACCTATGGATGTTGGAATTAGACCAATTAATTGAATCGAGAATTAATTTTTATATCGATTTAAATGAAAGATAAAATCAATTTTGAATCCAATATTGAGTGAATCGTCTAGAATCAATTGAATCAGATTAAAAATTTGATTAAATCAATTTTCTTAATTTTAATTATTTTAAACTTTTATTAATTTTTAATAAATTATTTAATTAAAACAATATCAGCCCAGATAAACTACAAACTAAAAACTGATTATTTGACTAGTTTGACCATCAATTTGGTTTTAAAAACCTTGACCGCAACTAAATTCAAGTTCTTTGTTCATTCAGCATTGTAATAATTTACTTTTATGTTGTAATTGCTCGAACATGCGGGAAAAAGACAAATGGATAGACAACGGCCCTGGGCCCAACATGGTAAATTTCCAATTTTAATCACTTCAAAATTTATATAATTATAAATTAATATAAATGATAAAATTATATTTTAATCCCTAAATTTTTTTCTTATTTACCTCTTAACCCTCCTTGTAATTCTGTAGACTTATACTTAATTAGCGACACTAATAATAAAAACCGAAAACACAGTTTTGGAGGCATCCGCATTATTTTATTACCCATAAAGGAATTTGAATGGTAGCTTCTACCATAAACAAGCCAGCAGGTCACGGAAATCAAAGCAGCAGGGAAAATGGATCAGACCAGTCCACTCTACACACAAAAAAAATGACCCACCATCTTATATTTAATTAAACAAACCACAAAGAAAAATAGATGAATAATAATAATAATAAAACACTAATGACACCCTTCATGTCACACAACCTGTTCCAAAAAGTCAGTGTTACCCTTGTCTTTTTGTAGTTATTGATGAAGCAAGGCAGCTTGGAAAAGGAAATGTCTGGTCTTGTATGTCACAAATTATTAACTGGTTTTTCAGTATCTAGATGATGATATATTGTGTATATTTACAACACAATGCTATTTCAGAAATTTCACTTTCGTGTTTTAAGGTATGGTCCTTGTTTCTTTTCTTCCATTTTTAGCTCAAATGCTTCACCTTTGGGTACAATAATTTCTTTTCTTTCTTCTTTTTCTATGTTATTTTGCTTGTTTTTTAAGAACCCAGAATTTCTGGAATCTAAAGCATGTTGTTTTTGTTTGATGCAAGATTTTGAAGTGGGTATTTGAAGAAACCGCCATTGGTGTTTCAAATGAAGCTTCTTTGGTAGCGGTTAGGGTGATCTGGTCCAATGCAGCATAAAAAATCTGTCATGAGAAACAAGTTTGCTTCACTGCTTGTTTTATCTCTTGTTACAGTGGTTTTAAGCACCACTGACCCCGGGGACCTTGATGTCTTAATGCAATTCAGAGATGGTCTTGAGAATCCTGAGCTCTTGAAGTGGCCCGAAAATGGAGGTGACCCTTGTGGTCCTCCGAGTTGGAACCATGTTTTCTGTGCTGAGTCCCGGGTTACTCAGATTCAAGCTCAAGGTATGGGGTTGAAGGGTACTTTGCCACAAAACTTGAACAAGCTCACCATGCTCAACAACATAGGTCTCCAAAGAAACCAATTGAGTGGAAAGTTGCCATCTTTTAGTGGCTTATCAAATTTGCAGTATGCTTATTTGGATTACAACAATTTTGATTCAATTCCAGCTGATTTCTTTGATGGTTTAGATGATTTGGAAGCGTTGGCATTGGATCACAACAATTTTAATGCCACAACTGGCTGGTCAATCCCCAAGGCTTTACAAAGTTCTGCTCAATTGACTAACTTTTCTTGTATGAGTTGTAATTTGATTGGTTCATTGCCAGATTTTCTTGGTTCCATGCCTTCTTTGACAAACTTGAAGCTTTCTGATAATAAATTATCCGGTGAAATTCCGAACACCTTCAATGGCAGTGTTCTGCAGATGCTTTGGCTGAATGGGAATCAATTTACTGGACCAATTGATGTAGTGGCAACAATGGAGTCCCTCACAGTTCTATGGCTGCATGGAAACCTTTTCTCTGGACCAATCCCAGACAACATTGGTAACTTAACTCTCTTGCAAGATCTCAATCTTAATACAAATAACCTTGTTGGTTTAATTCCTAATAGTTTAGCAAACATGAAACTGGACACCTTAGATTTAAACAATAATCAGTTTATGGGTCCAATTCCAATGTTTAATGCTTCAAATGCGACTTTTGCTTCAAACAAGTTTTGTAAAGCCAGTCAGGGACTTCCTTGTTCCCCAGAAGTTATGGCACTTTTAAGGTTTCTTGGTGGGGTGAATTACCCTTCCAGGCTTGTTTCTTCTTGGACTGATAACGAGCCTTGCAATTGGGTGGGAATTAGATGTAATGGTGAGAAAGTTTCAATCATAAACTTGCCCCATTACAATCTTTCTGGTACTTTGAGTCCTTCAGTTGCAAACTTGGATTCCCTTTCTCAAATTAGGCTTCAATCTAATAATCTAAGTGGTCTGGTTCCGGATAACTGGACGAGCTTGAAATCTCTGGAAACTTTGGATCTCAGTGGCAATAACATATCTGGTCCATTACCAAAATTTGGTAGCAGTGTGAAGCTTTTAATAGCTGATAATCCTTTATTGAATGGTGATAAGAAAGCCCCTTCCACTGGGGACAATGCGCCATCCGGGAGTTCGGGTTTTCCGACCAACAGCCGATCTACCTCGTCAAAAGGTTCAGGGTCTAGTCCCACTGATTCTTCTGTGGAATCAACCGAACCAAAAGGGTCCAAACAAAGCACATTTGTTTCAATTGTTGTTCCGGTTGCAAGTTTTGTGGTTCTTGCTTTTCTGGTTGTTCCTTTATCTTTTTACTGTTGTAAGACAAGACAAGACAATAAGTTGGCTCCTTCCTTGGTGATTCACCCAAGGGATCTGTCTGATTCAGACAATGCGGTTAAGGTTGTTGTTGCGAGTAACACCAAAGGAAGCACTTCTGCACTAACAGGGAGTGGTTCTGCAAGCAGGAACAGTAGCAACATTGGGGAGTCTCATATTATTGAAGCTGGAAACTTAGTCATATCAGTTCAAGTTCTTCGAAACGTGACGAAAAATTTCGCACCTGAAAACGAGCTTGGCCGTGGTGGCTTCGGTGTAGTTTATAAAGGGGAACTAGATGACGGGACACAAATTGCAGTTAAAAGAATGGAAGCTGGTGTGATTACAAGCAAGGCTTTGGATGAATTCCAGTCTGAAATTGCAGTCCTGTCAAAGGTCCGGCACCGTCATTTGGTATCTCTTTTGGGTTATTCCATTGAAGGCAATGAGAGAATTCTTGTTTATGAGTATATGTCTCAAGGAGCTCTTAGCAAGCATCTTTTCCATTGGAAGAGCCTGATATTGGAGCCTCTATCTTGGAAGAGACGATTAAATATTGCCCTGGATGTAGCTAGAGGAGTGGAGTATCTTCACACACTGGCTCACCAAAGCTTCATACATAGAGATCTTAAATCTTCAAATATTTTACTTGGTGATGATTTCAGAGCAAAAGTTGCAGATTTCGGTTTGGTAAAACTTGCCCCTGATGGGGAGAAATCTGTTGTGACGAGGCTTGCCGGGACTTTTGGTTACTTAGCACCGGAATATGCAGGTATGCAACTCCTTTAATCTTTTCCAATCATTTGCAATGATATTAGGCTAAATAGACATCATAAGTTTTTCTTAGTGAAGTAGTTAATTTGTTTAAACTTCGAACTGTTCGAACTTTTCTTTCTATACATAGCTTGAGTTCCTCCATTGGAGTCCCATAGTTGTTGTTCTTGAAAACCTTTTGGCTTTTTTCCTTTTTGTTTCGTGTCTAACTTCACATGCCAATCAATTCAGTGACAGGAAAAATCACGACCAAAGCTGATGTCTTTAGTTTCGGAGTTGTGCTGATGGAACTTCTAACTGGATTGATGGCACTAGACGATGATAGACCCGAAGACACCCAGTACTTAGCTGCATGGTTCTGGCATATCAAATCAGACAAGGAGAAACTGAGGGCAGCCATCGACCCTACTCTTGACATAAAAGATGAAACTTTCGAGAGTATTTCCATCATTGCTGAACTAGCTGGACATTGCACAGCAAGGGAACCCAACCAAAGACCAGACATGGGCCACGCTGTGAATGTGTTGGCTCCACTTGTTGAAAAATGGAAACCATTGGATGATGACAGTGATGAATATTGTGGCATCGATTACAGTCTTCCACTTAACCAGATGGTGAAAGGTTGGCAAGAAGCTGAAGGAAAGGAGTTTAGTTATATGGATTTAGAAGACAGCAAAGGTAGTATCCCTGCTAGGCCTACTGGTTTTGCGGATTCATTCACTTCAGCTGATGGTCGATGAAAAAGAGGTAAATCCGTTTCATATTTCCTTTTAATATTTTTGTTCATTTGGGAGTTGTAGATAGCTGTTTGTGTTCTATCTATTTGAGAATTCAATGTTAATATATAAATTTTTCTTGTTTGTGGTTGGTTTTTATTGATGGATTCCCTTGTCTTTAAATTATAAGATTCATGGTTTGGTGTTTAAACTTTCAGTTTGTAACATTTTGGCCCGAGTCTACAATGGTATTAGCCATCCAAAACATTATCACCTATTGATTGTAATAATTAGATGGGCATGCAGGGGGTAATATACTTCTGAGGTTGATTCCTTTGTGATGCTATTATTATCCATTATTATGAACAAGTACGTAATGTGGGCATGTAGATATTTTTATCTATACGAGTCTAGTACTCAAGAAATCATCACGTCTTTTTTGAACACATCCATGACCAAATGGAACCCACAAAGAAAGACACAAAACATGAAAGCAGTAGATGAAAAGTAATTTAAGGGGAAGACACTGGGGGCTAATGCAATTGCATGTGTTGTTTGATAGATGGATATATAGAAAGGGTTGTGCTGCTTGTTATTGTCATGTTGTGAAGTTGGGGCCATTGGATTGATTATTACTAGGAAACACCAAACACCCATATCACATATGTGCCTTACCTTTTATTTCCAATCATAGACTTGCATTGCTCCCACATATGGCTGGCTGGCCCCTTTAACTTTAATTTCATTGATTGATGGATGGATGGATGGACGGACGGATTAAGAAGATAGTAATAGTATTCCTCTTCCTTGGCCAATGATGTACACAATGCTTTCGAGTTACCATTATACTCCTAATAATGGTGTGTGTGAAGCACCATACATTTTCATTTTCACCTCAGGAAATCAATAAGCTCCATGCAAATATAAATGATCAATACCACATTGTCTTCTTTCTACATTCATGTAATTTTTTTTTTCTAAAACCAATTCGAACCGATTGGTCATCACCCTATACACTATAGTCCAAGAAATTTCAAAGTAATTGTCAAACCTGAATATGGCCTTATCCCAAATCAAAAGATTAGTCTATTTCATTACTTAAAAAGCAAATTATTTAACATGTCGATAAAGTTTAAAAACTTCTCAAGCAAATTATTTAGTACACTGTCAAGAGAATTATGTAAAATAGACCAGATTCCACTATTGGAGAAAGCTCAAGATCAAGCTCAAGCTCAAGATGAGAGAACAAGACGATGAATTAGAGGAAAAGGGAAGAAGGGTTTAGAAGAAAAACAAAAACCCATTTGTTTGGAGTAGGTTTTTTTTTTTTTTTTTTTTTTTTTTTTTTTTTCTGGATCAAACAAATCATCACAATTTCCTTTAATTTTGGTAGGGGTTTGTAGGAAAGCTCAGTGAATTTTAGGCTAAAACTAAACATGGATTAAAAATTTTGATTTTTTTATGGAATGGAGTTTGGTTAAAAAAAATTATGCTAATATTTGATTTGTATAATTTAAACTACCGCACAAGTACAGTTGTTAACCAAGAACTTGGCTTCCCAGAAAGTGTGGTTAGAGAATGGAAGGAATTGGTCTACTGACTTTGCAATCCTTTGTTGGTTGTTATGGAAATGCCACAACAATTTCATCTTCAATAATATTCATAGTAATGTTGATGTTGTTGTAGATACAAGTCTAGTCTAAGCCGAGAGCTTTGTTAACTCAAAATCATGTGAGCTCTATCGCATTCAAACAATATCGGGTGATCATTGAAGGAAACCAGAAAAAAAGGGTGAGTCAAGTTGAATACAGATGATGCATTTTTGGAAAACATTAACACTGCTGCGATAAGAGGAGTGTTTAGAGATCATGATGGCAATTGGAAGTGCAAGTTTACCATGCAGATTGGGAAAGATTCAATCTTCAAAACTGAGGTATGAACTATTTTAGAAGGTCTAAACTTAACATGGACATTTGGATTTAGGCAACAAGAGTTGGAATGTGATAATGCCTTAGTTGTGGAAACCATTTTAGCTAAGGCTGCGAGAACTAGTATGTTACCTGAGTTGCACTTGATTAAGCAACTCTTATGTCGTGATTAGAAGGTTCGTCTTCGACACATTCCAAGAGAATACAACAAAGTAGCTGATTGATGGCTAAGTTTGGCAAAGAGAATTATGATGAGATGCATATATTTGAGGAGTGTCCATCGTTATTAAGGAAGCTACTCAAGGGTGACCTTCATCCTATTATTTGTTTCTTCTAGTTAACTTGCTTTTTGGTTTCGCTTTTTAGTTGTTTCTTGTTACCAAAAAAACTACCACACAAGTATGACTTGTGAATCAATTCACGATTTGATCTTGGGGATATGGTGAATGCTCTTTACCAAAATTCAAATAGTTAGAGTTACTTCTATATATAAAGCATTGATTGAGTTGATGTTACTCTCGATCAAACCTCAATTCAGTTATAAAATTACTAAAAGCCCTTTTTTATAAAAGAATAAATATTATTTTGAAGATCTTTTTGTCTTTTTACATTTTGATAAATTTAAAAAATACATATTGGTGATGAGAATAATAGTATTTGAACTCAAGACATATTTGGTTTGGCTTTTATTTTAACTAAAGTTATTTTTTATTTTTATTTTATTTTATTTTAAATAAATTTATTACATAATTGTTTCCACTCATATTGTGGGCATGTCATAATATAGTGTATATTAAAGATGTTGATGGTATATTAGAAGAAAAGATATAGATAATACTAATTAATTTATGGCATATAATACATAAGTGAATTCCTTTTTGTTCTAATCATCGGAAAATGGAAAAAATAAAGGACTAAAGCTAAGTGATCTTAAAAAGATCTCTAAACAGAAGCTTACAAAGAGAAAATTTATGATGAAGAAAGATTTTCCTCCGTTTGATATGTATACATACTAAGAGAACACTATAAGATTTTTTTGCTTGTTTAAGGTTTTTTATAGTCGATTTCTCCTATTTAATTTATTGGACTATATGATCTTTAATATCTTAACGCAGTAGTGAAAGGAATGCTAGTTAATGGCAACTAATTTTCTTTGCTCAAAAGGAATGATTGGACAATGAATTTCATGACACTCACCCTATCAGTCTTGTGGTAACCCTTCCAGTTAACCTTCGCAATAAGATTAGCACTAGGGCCACGATTGTTGCACTTAACATAGTAAAGGATATCCTCATAATTAACTTTGTCAAGTCCTTAAAGTGTATCCATCCATCCATCAGGCTTAATGAAGTCACCCAATGTGGATTCCATGATAATAGTTGTAGAGAATTTCTTCCATGGCCTACCCAAATATGTTGTAAAATTTAAGCTATTGTTGAAGAGCTTTTGCTCGAGGACAATTTTGTAATTTTAGATCACAGTACTAGTGTTCTCATCAATGAAGTCATTGTCCTGTGTGTAACACCCCTACCCCGTATCCGTTGCCAGAACAGGGTTTCAAGGCATTATTAGGATTTACATACCGTTTGACAAAAAATTCAATTAAATACTTACCGATTCAATGCATCATATAAATAAACATATTAACATTTAACCAATAGCTTGGCATTTATCTAAGTATCAAACAACAACATTGTTAGTATACTTGTACATATTTCATATAATTTCAACATTGATATACCTATTTTCTCGACATATCACTCTTGAGCTTAATAATAGTCTCAACTTACATAATTTCCTTGTATCAACCTATCAAAGATAATCATATTTGTACATGTCACAAAACATATTATTCTCTTACCGTTTCTTCATAAGCATGTATCATTCATTTCGTTATATCAAAATTTCATGCACCATCATTTCCATCTATCTTATATATATTTGTTTTGATAATAGTCCATATTAAACTTAACATAAATTAAATTCAATGTACCTATACTTATTTCATTTATTTATCTTCTTAATTATTTCATACAACTATTTTGTACATATATTTCCATATGATCAATTCTTGTAAACATTTCATACAACCATTTTGTATAACCAATTCATAAAAACCATTCATCATTTGATACATATTACCTGAATATTAGTTGTTCCACAGATGTCTTTGTAACACCCCCTTAACTCCAAACCGTCGCCGGAATAAGGTTACGAGGCATTACCAGACATATCAGACAACTTACAAAATAATTCATAAATAAATAATAATATTCATAGTATAATATAATAGTTAAGTCCTAATAATAGACACTTGAGGCCAAAACGTAAATATAAAAGTGAAACGAAACTTGTTCAAATTCTCCAGAAATTTTTCGTAATTTAATTTAATTTTTTTTGACAGTATTTCTGCTTATTTTTACATAAAACTCCCTGCAAACTTTAAACTCAAAAATCCAACCAATATCAATACTCCAACCAATGATTAAGTATACTCAATTACATCGAATTTATATTAAAATAATAATTTAATACCTTAGTTTAAACAATATAACATTGTTAGTATATATATGTATAATTAATAATATTTATTTCATTTCAATTATTTAATACCAAACCTACCATTTCACGACTTTATATCATATTCATAATCCAAAACATTATAATCATTTATATACAACCAAAATCATTTAACTTAATGTATACACATAATTTATATGCATTTACCTAATACATGCCACTTAACAAAAGGAAGGAATACATCACCAAAAATCTTCTTGTTGGAGTCGGGTTTGTTTTGGATGCTAGACCGGATCCGAAACTCTAATGACCTGCGCACGGAAACAACCGTACGCTGAGTATTTCATACTCAGTGGTATTACTATAAATCAAGACTATTTAATATTAATTAATTATAAACATCAACCATAAATTTTATAATCATTTAAACTAATTATATATATTTATATTACTTCATAAATCTTAAATTCTTATTTCATTTTTCACATACCAACTCAATTCATAATTTAGTTCATACATTCTTTCTCATACTTTTCAATAGTGCCAAAATAATAAATCCCATTTTCAAAATTTCATTTCAATTATTTACCCTATTAACAAGGCTCGGACTTTGTGAGATCACTGTGATTCCACCCAAACACACCAGAATATCTAACCCAAACACACCGGAATATTATAAATCCTCCATAACACACCAAGAAGGCATTAAATGCCTCTTTGGATAAACGAAATATATAATAATGAGAAACATCTTCTCGGCCGAACTACAATCTCTTCATCACATCACAAATCCAATGGCATGCCATTTGTATCAAATCTAGTCCGACAAGTTAATAGGGTATTATTTTACTTTTCAAATTTCAATTTCATTTACACAAAAATTTTCAATACTCAATCAATTCAAATATCTATTATCTTAATTTATATACAAATTAATTTTCACTCATACTTATATTTAGATTTAAATATAATACTTGCATTATCTTAATTATTCCATAACTATAAATTCAATATACATTTAATAAATAGTTTGAGTTATAGTAATACAAACCCGGAATACGAGTTTACTCCTCCACGATCTTTTCTTTTCCTTTAGATGCCGATACCTCGTTTTCCTTGTTAGCTACGAAAAAAAATATAATAACAATTTATATTATTAATTACAGCATTAATTTAATAATTAATTGAATTTTTATTCAATTTATTCTCTAATTTCCATTTAATCCTAATTAACTCTTTTATTTGTTTAACTTAATTTATACTTCATTTCTACTCAATTCCCTTCCATGTTCACCCTAACAATCTAATGTTCATTGTAAAACCCTAATTTAAAATTTCTTTCAATTTAATTTCCTAAAACATAAAACTTATAGCTTCTTTAACAATTTAATCCCTTTTTCAATTTCTAACTTAAAATTTATTCAATTAAATCCCTAATTCTTCTTTTTCTTCAACATGAACTTTGTTTAAAAGCTCATAAACTTTCAAACTATCAAATTAATTTCATCAAAACCTTATTTTAAGACTTCTAAAACATCAAATTTAAGAGAAAGGACTAAATTTAGCTTACCAAATAACCTTGAAGCTTTAAAATCCCAATTTTCCCCTTTTCTTTTCTTTCCCTTTTCTTCCCCTGTTTTTTCGAATGTCTCTATTACTTATTATGTTTTGTAGTTTGTTTCTTTTTCCTTTACTTTTGTTTTGTTTTATTTACTTTTATTTACTTTATTTGTTTTATAATAATATAATAACTTAATAAATATCTATTTATTAATCAATATATTTATTACAAATGTAATATTCTTATATTTACACATGTACTATATCATCATCATACATTTGTCACTATTTATTTTATTTATTATTACTATTATTATTTTTTTACACAAGTATTTAATAATTTAATAATTTAATTAACAAATATCTTTTACTTTAATGTTAAGTAACTTAATTATTTTATTACAAGTTTACATGTATCTATTTATTACAAATGTACCAATATTTTTATTACAATTGTCATTATTAAAATTGTTTGTCAAACAAAAAAAAATCTCATAAATTAATTATTTAATTAATAAATATCTTTAACTTAATATAATAATAATAATAATAATAATAATAATAATATAAAACCATACTAATAATTAATAATAATAATAATAATAAAATCTTAGATTTTTTTCCCTTTTTTTTTCCGCCTCATCTTCCCAAATAGGCTTAATTGCCTATTTGATCCTTATTATTTCCTATTAATTTATAATTAGACTTTTACTCCTTATTCAATTTAGTCCTTTTTACTAATTACTCTAAATTAAGCTAAATTCACTTAATTTAAGTCTAATTAAACACATCGCTAAACTCATAAATATTTCTAATAATTATTTTTGAACTCGATTTACTAAGACGGAGGCCCGTTAATGTACTTTTTTCGATGCCCATGAATTTTGGGTCATTACAGTCTTGGCGTCTCTCATCCACGATCTTATTTATCTTCGACATGATGCCATAGTGTCTTTCAACTATGGTCTTACTCACTTTCTATCATGCTGCCATGGTATCTTTCAACCATGGTCTTGTTCATTTCATGTCACGTTGCCATGGTATCTTTCAACCATAGTCTTATTCATTTCATATCATGTTGTCATGGTATCTTTCAACCATGGTCTTACACATTTCATATCATGTTGCCATGGTATCTTTCAACCATGGTCTTACACATTTCATATCAGAAAGCACACTCCCGTGAACCTCATCCTTACAATGGGATTACGGTCGAGCTAAATCCTGTAATACAAACTCATAGAGTATTGTCGGGATTACCAGTCCAGGCTAAATCCCCTGTAATACAAACTCATAGAGTATTATCGGGATTACCAGTCCAGGCTAAATCCCCTGCAACGACAATTACTCTAATGAGCTTGGATCTTAATTACGATCCAGCTAAATTGGACCTAATTCGGATTACCCGTCCGGGCTAAATCCATTTTACACGTATTATTCGGGAGGACTATATCAGGATAGAATCACCCGTCCGGGCTAGATCCTTTTTACCGTCAATTCTTTTTCCAATGATCCATTGAATTCCATTCCATTCAACCGGGATTTATTTTCAATTTATATCGAGTATTATCAATATTTCATCAATTATCATGAATTGAACATTCAAATCATATTTTCATCACATAACCACATATTGCAAGTATTTAAAAATACAATTCAAGTTACACAAACTTACCTCATTGCTTGTTTGTGTTTATAATTTCATTAATCTGATATCTTTTCTTTTCCATGATCAAGTCTCGTATTTGAGTCGTCCGGATCTTTATAAATGAATTTGATCATCATTTTTGTTCGTTCATATTCTAATGCATTTAATTAATGCTCTAGGCAAAATTATCATTTTGCCCCTAAACTTTTAATTAATGACGATTTCATCCTTAGGGTCAGGAAAATAAAATTCTTGCAATTTAATCCTTATTTCCAGCTATTATTCTCATACATATTGATAACAGTCCATGAATTCTATAAAATATCAGAATTTTTCATAATTTCAACACTTTTCAATTTAATCCCTAAAACATGTTTTCCCCGATCTTGAACTAAATTAATAATTTCATTCAATTTTGTAATTTAAATAATAAAATAATCCATTTCATGCAATTTGGTCATTTTTGACATTTTTACAAAATTGCCCATAAAGTTTTATTTTTATTCAATTTAGTCCCTGAGCCTAAAACATGCAAATTAGCCATGCTAGATGAATATTCATACATATTTTTCCTCCTCCTCCTCTCCATTCCACATCCTTAATATATATAACACACTTGTAAGTAACATTATCTATAATTTTTATTATTTACTTTTATGAATAATCAAGCTGTCCATCTGTGTCATAGTCACTAAATTATTTATATATAGAGCTATAGAACTCCAAATTAAGATCCGCTAATTTTCCCTAAAACTAGACTCATATATATTCTTACCATAAAATTTTCAGAATTTTTGGTTTAGCCAATAAGTACAGTTTATTCTTTAAAGTTATCCATGTTCTGCTGTTTGATAGTTCTAACCCTTCTTCACTAAAAATTAATTATCTCCTTGTACAAAATTCGAATGATGTTTATGTTTATTTCTATTGAAACTAGACTCATTCAGGATTCTAAAAATATAATTTAAGCCCCTAATTATTTTTCTCCAATTTTTTATTATTTTCCAAAGACAGAACAGGGGAACCCAAAATCATTCTAACCTTATCTCACAAAATTTATTATATCTCATGATTTACAATTCCATTGCTTACATAATTTATTCTATAAAAAACTAGACTTAATAAGCTTTAATTTCATATTTTATTCATCCTATAATTAGATTTCTAAAATTTTTGATGATTTTTCATAGTTAGACTACTGCTGCTGTCCAAAACTGTTTTAGTGCAAGATATTAATTACCATGTTTATAACACCCTTATTTTCTTTTTTTACACTATTTCTCATCACTTTCTCTTATTTTCTCTTCACTAACATATCAAGAACGTAGGACCTTATGTAAGAAAACTCTACTATAACATTATTTCCACGCTTTCTCAATAATAACAACTTAAAAATATATTAAAATCTTGATGTACTTACCTTGTTCTATTGATTCCAATTTTTAATTTGATTTTCTCTGTCCTCCAGCTTCTATTCCTTGAATCCAATTTGATATTCTAACTCCCCATAGTCTCCTTAACATTTTTCTCTCTTGGTAGCTATGGATTTCTAGGTGAAAATAATGAATTTTTGGTGAAAGGACCAAATTGTAAAGAAAAGAAAATTTTCTTTCTTTTCTTCTCTTCTAACGTTTGCATATACTAAATAAATAATAATAAATATCTCATTAAAATATTAATAAAATAATATTTATCTAATTAATTAATTTAAAATATCATCAACATAATCATTACATTCTAGAATTCTCTCTCTTACTAATTGACCATTTAGCCCTTCATGATCTTTTAGAATTCCATCCTTGAGTCATCACTTAATTTGGTAAAATTACCATTTAGTCCCTCATGATTTTTCACCTATTCAATTTGGTCCTAATTCATCCATTTTCTTTAGTTTCTAGATCATTCTACCCTTAAAATATTTGCAGTACTGGTCCTTTAACTTTTTCATATTTACACTTTAACCCCTCAAATTTTGAGTATTTACTCTTGTGCAACAAGACTTTTCTCATCTTTACAATTTAGTCCTTTCTTGAATTAATATATCATAATATACTTCCCAAGGTTGACACAACTCAAAATTTTCCTTTTTGTCACTTTATTTTCTTATTTTATTATATCAAGGATAATATCTTACTGTAAAAATTTTCGGGTATTACACTGTGTTGCCACTATGTTGAATTGCTTATCCATTGGCCTCATTACAATAATCAATGAGTTCTAGATAACAATAAGGGAGTCACCAAAGATGAAGTCAATGGTTCCAGAAATGACACAGTTGCGAAAGAACTAACGATTTGCTTGATTGTACAAGGTGTCTTGGTGGGCATCTATTCTATAATTGAAGAAGGTTGATTTATTTGATTAAACACAAAGAGCCACTGTCTAGTGCTTTTCAGGACTAGCAGTGTTCTAGAATCCCATGGATTTGGCACTAAATCCATTCCCAATAGCAGTTGCACCATTAAAAATATGAAATTATTTTATTATAATAAATTATCGTGAGAAATATTTATGATAGATTAACTGGATCGAGTTATCTTCTACAAGATTATGAAAACTATATAGGTTGCTCTATAATTATATATTACCTATGTTATTGGTTGATATAGAGGGCCTTTTCTATTAATAAAAAAAAAAAAAGAATGATTAGAGTTCTTGGATACTTACAGAAAGTGGCAGTTTGCCAAGTGGTAATTTCACTACCATTTTTGACACCCTTGCGACTAATGACGATAGTTTTTCTTGGGCCATCACCATACATGATGATGATGATGGTGTATTGTTTGTCTATGGTGATGTACTCAACATAGATTCTGGCCTTGATATAAATCACATGCCAGATATTGGAGTTCTTGGGAGCGGCAACTAACGTTGCACCAATGGTCTTAAATTGGCTGCTACCATCCTTGGCCACAATAACATTTGGTTTCAAGTTGCTATTATCAATCCTAGCCAAAAGCTAGCGACCTTTTATTAAGAACCATGAGGGATATTCATTCTTCTCAATGAAAAAAAAGTGTATGGGAGTTAGTAATGTTTAAATGGATGTCGAATTTGGAAAGAATATCCGAAAACTTTGTTGATATTGTCAAGGCATTACTTATGAGTACACTAGCATTGACAATACCCATTTGCATGGTTTCTTTCATCATGTTATTGTGTTCAAAACCATTCAAGCATGATTGCTGATATGATAACAGCGCTCAACCAGGTTCTAAGATCATTAATGTGGTCATTAATGTTGTGCAATTCATTATCACTGACGTCAAAGTATGATGCTTGAAGTGAATCAACAACATAGTTATCATATCCTTACAATCATCTAAGGCCATCTTTTTAAGATAATTGTTCTTAACTTGAACTACTAGAAAGTTAGAATAGTTGAAAAACTTCTTGACTGCTTCCTCGGCTGCTAAGATAGCCTTTGCAATAACTCTTTAGGATTAGTGATATTGACAGAGCTAAAAGTCTTTTGGCAAGATTCCCGATAATGAGTAAATGAACATGTAACACCCTATACCCAACCCGATCGTCGAGTCTAATTTACAAGGTGCCACATTCGTTCCTGGAGCAACTACCCGATCGAATCGAAGTTTAATTTATAACACAAACATCCTAATACTGGTTAAATATGTATACAAAATGATTCGTAGTATCTATGTTTCAACATAGCAAAACACCTATTTCAACCATGTACTATTATCATTTCACTAAAACATTTCATTCAAAACCTTAATCAAACATATCTATTTACCTAATCATTGGCAATTGTAGCTTTTCATATAATTTCTAAACATATTTGGAATCTATTAACACATTTATCTAATTGACCAATTCCATACATCAAGTTATAATTCAAAGGTGCATATAGTTATAGTTTTATATCAAAATAGACTCAACCTAGGTATATGTCATAGTTGATACCAAAACAAAACTTATACAAACTTTTTTGAGTCAGGGATTGCTTCTGGGATGCTGGACCAACTACTCAAACTACTGGGAATCTACTATACCTATGTACAGAGAAAACAAACCGTATGCTGAGCAAATAAGCTCAATAGTATTTCCTTTATTTAAATAAAATAAATAACATATGCATTAGTGAATTGTTACAAGGTATTTAATGTCAATGACTATTCTAAACATGTTCTATGATGCCAATAATTCTATTAACATATTCACATTTGAACATGCTATAACAATAGTAAAATCAATTCAAGTCACGTATCTATTACCTAACTCTAAACCAATTCATATTGACAACCATAGGTACACATATTGTTTCATCTACCATCATCAGCATGTATACATATATAATGGTAACATTTCAACCATTTTAGAGCCTATTGGCTCACTATTATTCAACCGGCCACCAGGGCTTATTTTCAACCGATGCATATAGTAGTTTACATACCTTATCTATCTTAACACACATATAAGTATATTATACTAATTCATTAGTATTCCGTAACTTCTATACTACTTTTGTTATCCTGGGTTACCCGATAACGATGAATTTTGCTATCAAAATTCATTATACCATCCCTGATGGCCTAACAATAATGGTTCGCACTACTTGATTAATTACCATCCCATATGGCTCGGCAATGATGGTGTATTCAAATTCAATATTCTACCATCCTGGATAGCCCGACAACAATGGTTTTCACTATACTTTCGTTTTACCATCCCGGATAACCCGGCAACAATGTTTCTCATAGTTTACTTAACCTACTATCCCAGATGGCTCGACTACAAGGGCGTTCAATATCTAAATATTCTAACATCGCAAATACCTTGAAAATGATGGCTCTCACAATGTACACATTCTATCATCCTTGTAATAGCCCGTTTTACAATGGTACCAAAAATGACTATTTTGAGATCCTGTTTTCCTTGATCGAGTCAGTAAATATTATTTATTAATATTGAAGAGTATATTATAGTGTTATATTGATTTTTAATCTGGTAATTTTATTGAACGGTTAGTAATTAAGGTACAAGAACTAAATCATAAAAACCGTAAAAGTTAATCGCTATTGTATTTTATTAGTTAAAAGGCTTAACTAGAAATTGTTCAAGGATTTAAATGAAAATTAGGCCATAATATATTAGTATGGATAGTTGGTGCATGATTTTAAGATTTTTTTCTTAAAATTAAAGATAAATTAATGAAATTAAGACATTAATTAAAAGAAACAAAAGTGGAAAGAAAGAGAATGAGTTTCATTCTCATCTTCTCCACTGAATATCACCATTGAAGGAAGAATTGAGAGCTTAAAAAATTCCATAGCATTCGACCATTGCATGCAAGTGATTCTAAAATATGTTTTTCGTAAATTTTATATTTTTGAAATCGTTGTAGCTCGATTTAGTTAACCCGAGCATTAATTTGTAAAACTGTTAAAGTTTATAAAAATTACTATTGATGAATTTTGAAGCTTTTGGTGTTTATATGTTAGCTTTTAAGCTTAGAAATGAAAGAGATTAAATTGTAAAGTTTAAATGCTAGTTTTAAGTATAAGAACAAAAATAAAAATAATTCAAAATTAGCATGAAATTTATGTAATTATAGATATTAAAGGGACGTAAAATGATGTGATTGAAATTGGATTGCAAAATGGGGCTTAAATGTGAAGATATGATTGTTTCAGTTTTAGGGATTAAATTGCATAAAATGAAAAACTTTAGGGGAAATTGTGAAAAGTGAAATTAATATGTGATATACATGGAATGAGATAGTATAAGTGATTGAAACTGATAAATTGAAATGAATTACTAAATAGATCAAGATTTGAATCAACTGGTAAATAATCGAGAAAAAGGGAAAATTGCGAATTAGTCCTCGACACTTCATTTACTAACGTTGTTTCCAGGTAAGTTCATATGATATTATTTTATATACAAATGTAATGTAGGTGTTTGAATTATAAATTTATGTTGTGTGAATATATTTTGAATTGTATACAAATTGGGATAAAAATGTGAGAAAATGTCTGAATTATAAAGAAATTAACTAAAATGTTAAATGTGTCCAGATGAACGTAAGAAAGGATAGGATATAACTGGCATGCCAATAGGGTTATTTACGCACTATATGGGATATGGTGTGTGATGATACTGATGTATAGAGAATTCACTATTTATACCGAAATTCAGCATTTGTTGCAGATTACTGAGCTTTGTCTCTACAGAGGCCGTTGTTACTGATTGTCTCTGTGGAGACCTTGTTGTGTTTTAAAGGGAAGTAATGTCTTATGACATATGTTGCCTACGACCTTAGTACTTCGATGCTCTGGTATGTATTGGAGTTATCACTCAAACGAGCAATCTGGTGTGTTTTGGTGGTTACTTGCGTATCTATATCTATTTATTATATTTCATTGGGATGAATGATTATGGAAACAAGGTAATTGAATGAATCGTAATATGTAATGTGACAGAAATGGAAATATAAGACTGAATGATTGAAATAATGATGAATGTTCTAAACTGATATGTTAATAATGATTGAATAATGTAACTGAAGTATATATATTTGATGATACTGATTGAATGCCATTGAATTGAATTGTATCTTATAGATTAAAATGCTATAAGACCTATATATGATGATCACATCTTTTTGATGTTAAATGTGAAAATAGGAAAATGGTATAGTTTGCTAATTCGTTTTGTTAATTGTGAAATAAGGCAAGTTTATTGTTTTAGCTTTTATGAACTTACTAAGAATTCGTAAGCTTACTCAGTTACTTTTCCTGTCTTGTAATTATCTTTTGTGAAACGCGTCGATCGGATCAACTCAGAGCCCACACTTTCTAGCTTTTGACTCCGTAGATTTTTAATCATTCTGAACTTGGTTATGTGGCATGTATACTGAAGTCGTATTGCATATGTGTCATTTTGATTGCTCATGAACTTGAGCCTATGTGATACTTGATTTTGGATGTTTGCATGTTATGTATATAAGTGTGTATGATGACTAAATTTTGAATGTGGATTGGTTGAGGTAATGCTATGAGAATGGTGTAAAATTGTTCAATATGTGATAGTTGGGTGATAGCTTACTGTGATATCTTGAAGGGCATCCAAATGGTATTTGTATGTATGGTTTGGTATAAAAGTATGATGTTATGATACGTCAAATTATGGTATTTTGGATCATGAATGTGGCTTAGACTTTGAATGGCTATATGTCATATACATATATGTGTTTGTTGGAAATGCCTCAAGTGGTGAAAGAAGCATTTGTTTAATAAAATTGGCATTTTTATGCTTGAATATTTGGTCCCTAATAAAAATAATAAGCCAATCATATTTTAAAATCTATTCAATTTAGTCCCTAAACCCAAAACAAGCCTAACTTTCAATTCCTAGCTTTGAATTAAAATCTGATTTCACATATATTCATTAGGGACCTCCTACTTTCTATTCCTACTGAAAGTTCAATAGTTTTTCATTTTATTCAATTTGGTCCCTAATGTATGAAACTAACAATTAAACTTTATAATTTAGTTCTTCTTATTAAGCTTAATTTCTATCAATTTCACACCTAATTATTCAAGAAATCAACAACGGAAACTTTCTAAAAATTTAACAATTTTTCAAATTGGTACATGTACTAGCTAAATCAAGCTTTTATGACCTTAAATCTATAAAAAAAATTACAAGAAAAGGACTTGAATTTCATACCAAATCAAGTGGTCGAATGTTGAAATATCCAAAAAGGTTTTTCTTTGGTTTCAAAAATGGACGATGGTGAGTTGAGGAAGAAAGTGGTGGAATTTTCTAGTAACTCCCCCTTTTATACTATAATTAATCATAATTAATCTAATTTAATTACTTTAAGCTTAGTTTATTAAGTTAAATTAACAAATTATTTTATTCATAATAGAATATAGCATCATCATCCACCAACTCTTATTTAGGAATGATTTAATTACTATTTTGTACTTTTGGTTAATTTCTATTTAGGTCCCCAAGTCATTAGTCAATTAAAAATTTACAGCAACTGAACTTTTACAATTTAATCCTCGGGCCTTAATTAACCACAATTTTGGCTAAATCACTTAATAAAATTTCAATTCATTTATATAATAACCCCGTAAATATCCTTATTTAATATCTATGGACTCAGTTTACCGGAACGAGGTCCCAAAATTGTAATTGTCAACACCATTGAAAATAGAATCGTTACAGAACAAAAGTTAAACATTGCCTTCATTTGTGGAGATAATGTTTCATTATCATTTTGAGTCCAATGAATTGTAGACACAACGCCAATTATGACTCCCACCACGACAATGATTGAAACTCCGACTCTCGACATCTTTGTTTTTCTTTTAATGCAGATATTATATCTCTATCGCTATTTAGTCCTGGCAAATAACCATGTAGTAGAAAAATTATACGGTTCCCAACCAACCAGCAGAAATAAAGAGAAACCTCTTATTGGGAGATGAAGCTTCCCTCGCCTTTGTCTTTGCTTTTGTTGTTTGATGAAATCAATCATACACAATGAGTGAGTTTTATAGCAAATGAGAACTTGTAAAATTAGGGCTCTTTACATGAAATCAATCATACACAATGAGCGCGTTTTATACCGAATTGATGTCGATAGGTTACAATGTATTGGTGTTAGACAAAATATTTAATTCATCAGTGGTTATCATCTTTAAATTTTAAAAAAAAAAATGGAATTGCTTTTTGTTGGAGTGGAAAATTTTTGTTTGTCTTAGCTTTATGCTTGATTTGTTTTGGATGATTTTATTTATTAAGATATTACAGGCTTGAATTGTAAAAAAAAATAATAAAAATAAAAAAGTCGAGAATTCAATCTTAAGGACCTAAACTGTAAAAAAATAATTTCCTTTCATATTTTTAATTTTTCAAATTTATTTTTTTAATAATTGTTATTATTTTTCACCGACAAAGTGGATGTACAAATTTCTAATATTGATAATGTGGTTGATTAAGTTAGTGTTACAATTAAAACTAATTTTTTATTGTAATTTTGTACATATTACATGTGTTATTGTTATTAATTCTCAACCTTACATTTGATTGTTTATCGTATATTATTTTTAAACGTACACGTGTTCTAAATACGTGGTTTTCCCACACATACGTATATAATAGAATTTCTAGTTATTAATAAAAAAATTTATAAATTATATTTTAAAAACTTTTCAATATAATAATTTTTAAAGATTTTTATAAAAATTAATTAATTAAAATAATTAAAATTGTAGCGGTCTTCAAAAAAAAAAATCAACTATGACAATTAGGATAAAAGTAAAATACTAAAAAATTGTTTTTATATTAACATCATATCTTTTTATAATTAAATTTAATAAAAAATTATTAGTGAAGATTAATTTACTGGAAAAACAAAAGGTATATGAAATCAAAATGATGTTATCCAAGCAGCAGCAGCTTACTCAACCCCGGGGCAGGTAACCGGCAGGGGACAAGTCTAACTTGAAGTTATTAAAACATATAAAACTAATTTATTTAAAACAAGATTCTCTCTATATACAGTTTTAGTTTTCTTTATCCATTTAATTGTTTATTTCATAAATTTTTGTAATGTTTCATTAATATTTAATAACATGCTTTTGAAATTAAAACATAATAATATATAAGTTTAATTTTAAAAACATGATAATTGGTATTAAATTGAATTTAAATAAATGATATTTTGAAATTATTTTTAAAATATAAATATTGTAATAGCAGATTGTGAAATTCTATTTTTATGTATAGTTTTTAACTAAATTTTAAATATTAATTAGTGAATATAGATTATTAATTAAATTTAAATATTATAACCACTAAATAATTTATATTTAATTTATTATCACATTATTTTATTTTTAAATATCAACTTCAATTTTAATAGTTGATTTAATTTGTAAAAATAATAATATATTTAAAAAGATTTTTTAAAACGGTTTTAAAACTTACAATAGCTTATTATATAAACTCTAAATTGAATTCTTAAATATATGCAAATTAAAAGAATTTATTATAAAAATATATAATTTACACAACACCACTAAAACTTATATATATATATATATAAGGCTAAGGAGTTATGTTGCATAAATACTTACTTTCATCCCTTACCACGAGCCAAAATTTTATATTATGAACACATTAAAAACCTTGAAATATTTGTATGTATATATCTATATACTATACATAAGAATAAGATTTAATTTTTATACTTAAATTTGAAATAATTTAATTCTTTATTTTTATAATAACATTAATTCATCCAAATAATTAACATATTTAAAAACACATTTATAATACAATCTATTTCACCATATCAGTTAAAATAATTTATTTTTTTTTAAAATTCAACCTCAATATTTTAACCAAAGTGCTAAGTTTTTAAACTGATCAATAATATTATAAAAATACAAAAATTAAATTATATCAATTTAAAATATAAATACTAATTTTAAATTTGAACATAGCCTTTTGTCATTTGATTTAGTAAGAATTCGGTATTTAAAAAAAAAGAAAAAAGAAAAGAATTGTTTTTAATTATATTGGTTCAAATAATTATTTCTTTACTCGATGTGTATTAATTTTAGGATTAATATATGAAATGATCACATTTGCTCCCTCTCCTAAATGTTCCAACTTAGGTTTAAACATAGTTTGAAACAAGACTTTACAATGAATGCAATTAAAGAAAATAAAATAAAACACACAAACTTCGATAATGCAGTTTGGATAACAATCCTACTCAATGAATTATTTATTCAACAATTAATCCAAAAACCATTTAATTAAAACCCAATTTACCCTTGCAGCCCTATAAATATCCTAACTTTAATTAGAATAAATTAAAAAATAATAATAATAATCCAATTCAAGCAATTTTCTAATCAATTCACCTAGTCCATATTAATTCCCGATCTAACTACTTCATAACCATTCTCCAAACTAATTCCCAATCCAATTCAAACATCATTGCTAAATATTTTAAAATAAAGAATCCCTGACATGCCATTTTATAATTGGGTCATGTGTAAGTATCATATTAATAGGAGTAAAAAAGTGTGGATATCAAAATATACATTTTCAAAATAGAAATCACAAATTTGATAAAAAGTAAAAGGGCCAATATGTTATTGTCCCTTATTATTTTAAGCTGCTTGAGCAACACACTGGCATAAATACGAAAAATATTATTTTATAACTATACTATTAAGACTAATGCTTTTTTTATACAGCGTGCTCAAACTCATGAGTATATTAACAGAGCTAAAATTCAGTCCACTTAAAACTTTAAGAAATTGAATACAAAGAGAAAAAAGAACAAACGAAAGAGAAAAAAAGAAAAAGGAATAGGAACACAAAGAAACGATAAATTTAGAGATGAAAAATACACTACGTTTCTTACACATCAACTAAAACATTCTCATTCGATCACCTAAAGTAAGTAAATATAGAAACCTTGTTTTCATCACTCACTAGTATCAATTTGATCTTTCTATTTCCTAGCTTTAGCTAATATACCTTGGTTAACGGAAAGTAGAGTGAACTTACATGTTATCCGAGAAGCAACCAATATGATAAGCTTCAGGAGCATTAGAACCTTGATCTAATGTTGGGGAAATAGATTGAGTCGATGATTGTTTTGAAACAGAAAGAGTTCGATAAGGACGATGTACAGGAGGTAAGATTAAAGCTGATTGCCTGTCCATTGCCAATAGCCGTCCGCATTTGCTGTACCAAAGGGTTCATCGTTTTATTACCAGAGAAGAATACAAGCTAAGGAGAATTATTAGAGAAACAGAAAAAAAAATGAAAGAGAAAGCAAATCATACTTGCAGACTTTGGTGAATAAAGTTTGGTAGCTGCATATCCAGTGCTACAAAAGGAAATGCATACGTACATCATTAGCACGAAATAGCTGCAAAAAATTGAATAACAGTTCAGACATTTATACAGACACCATACCAAAAGAGAATACAATGCTGTTTTACTTCTGATTCCAAGGAAATACTGGAGGGCAACAGTAGCGTGCTCCTGTAATAGGGAAATAGTTATTAGTATAACAGAAAGCTTCAGCTTAATGGATATAATTAACCCAAACTGGATAGACTTTTACCGTTATCTGTCTAAATACATGATAGACCGAAGAACCTCTAGAATGCATGTAGCTGCCGCCCTGTGCAGAATGAAAAAGGTAAATACAGAAGTGCAATTAAACTGCTTTATTGAGAGGCAACAAGGCTAACCAAGATGTATGACTCTATAGTACCAAACCGACTGTAATCATGCTAACAAAGGTATGATTGTGAGCAGAAAGGCGATTTGCACCTATGTTACTCGAACTTGGATGTGAGTGCATGGGTATGCATCCAATACAAGCATGTTGAATATGGTGAAGTTTTTCCATGTATTTGGAGGTTACATCCCCATAACCATGTCCAAATATATATCAAAGACAAGTTTCAGACATAGGTGCTTTAACAAAATGATGAGTTATAGTTACAATCCACCTTTCTTGTGAGACCACAGAATAGACTTTGGTACATCCCCAAAATTGCAGCTAGGAAGTTAGAACTTTGAAGTATTGAAGAAGATAAATTCAGGCTTTGGAAATGAGAGCATGATCCCAGGTCAACTTTCTACCAGCAAATTGAGCTCCCAATGTTTAGCCAAAATTAAATAGTTGGCCTTCCACCTTTTCTTTTAAATGGCATCAAAACATTTCCAAGATACCAATCAAGTCCAAAAGATATCAACCAATAAGCCAATCTTTCAAATGGCATCAAAACTAGTCAATATACTAGTCAAGTCCAACAGAAAACAACCAATAAGCCAATAGTCTGTTATACAGACTCATGAACAAGTTCAAGCTGACTCAGATAAAAAGGTTAAACCAAGCTTGAAGCAGACTAATTAGTTCCAAAAAGCATTTGAGGCTTGAATAGGCACAACCAATTTCATGAATCTGTGATTATATTATGTACCTCATTTGCCTCTGCTTCTATGCAGCAATCCATATATGAACGTCAGAAGATTACTAACAAAGAAAGATCTTTACTATGTAAAACCACTTAGCTACTCTACCACACGGCTAACATAATAAGATCCATGAATCACATAAGACAACCAACGTTTGCCTCTTTCATGGCAACATGCAAACCAAAGGTTTAATACTATTATTAATTTCAAAGAAGAGAACAAGAAGCATTTGCATCTGCTGAAAAGATTACCTCGTCCGGAGAAAAGAAAGCCACTGAATCTGGATCTGTTGAACCAGCTGGATGCAATGAGACTACAGCTCTGAAGATAGAAGGAAAGAACAGCTCAATTACAGCAACCTTATCCATAGAAGCAACATTCTGGGGTGCTGGTCTAAGTATACTTGTGCTGTGAAAATTATGTTTTGGTGCCTCCATGGTATTATCATTTGCTGAAGCAGGCAATGAAGAAGCTCTTTTCAACCAATCCAGTCTTTCATAAGTCGAAACTTTCAGATTTGGTATTTCTTTCTCCAAGTTAGTCAAAACATCAGATAATGTTTTACAATCGCTAAGATTATCTTGATTGTCTTCTGCCAGAGCTGGCAAATTGCGGTGTTTCTTTGACACATTGTCAGTACCCTCACCATCCTCTTCATCATCAAGGTGAGGAAAAAATCGCCTTTTCTGGTCTGTGAAGGCTTTGAGAGCAAGCCTGTGAACATTAGAAACATGAGATAAACAATTTGACAATCTCAAGTTTCAGAACAAAAAATTGTGAGCCAAGGAAAGCAATGCTAAGTTAAAAAGAACTCACTGTACATACTATGTTGCAACAAGAAGTGATGATACTGAATTGAAATGAAACAAAACAGCACACCACTACAGTGTTTTCCATGACCAATGCACATTAAATTAAAAAATGATAACATAGAGATAACATAAGAAAATCATTTCATTTTGTATTCTAAGCAACTCCTTTGCAATAATATCTGTGATCCAAGAATGTGGTTAGTCAATGAGTTAGGAGATTGGTTCAAATCTTTGTTCATGTATCGTACCACCACTTATTCATTCAGAATTAGACTAGTGCAAGCCAGCAACACCTCCTAAACGAGTAGTTACTTTAGAAGAATTTAGCAAGTCCGTGAACCATTTAAAAAAACTTCAAGCAATTCATGTTGCTTATTGCACCATGTCACAATCTACAAAAATCAGTAAGACCCAAAATTTTGCTAATAAATAAGCACCCTCACCACTATTCACATCCATTTCAATCTGAACCTCTCCATTCAAATCAGGCAAATGCAATTTACCATAATTATCAGAAAATCAGTGCTGGATCCTTTTCTTCCCTGTAAAATGTCTTAAACCCTATACATAACAGGAAACTAAAATTCATACGATTATGCAACAAACGATACCAACTCATAAAGGCATTTCACTGTACTAAAGCTTAGGTAGAATTCAACAATATCAAACATTTACCGTATCTATATGACTAATTGAGTACAAACCTTGTCCGGTCAACAGCAGATGCACCAGCCTGGCCAGCAAGCTGTCGTTTCCAAGCATAAGCCACAACGGCACCGTCAGGACATACTAATGGCATATGCAAACCCCAAGAATTACTCCTTGACCTAAGTGACTCATTCAACACTCCAGATTCCTCCAGCTGCTTTCCTAACAAGAAAATCAAATACAATTTCAAAAAAAAAAAAAAAAACTAGTCCTCCAAAGCGACATCATTCTAATATTAAGACAAAAAGGCAATTTATTTTTTGTTTACCAACGGTGCGTAGGTCTTGGAGATGTTGGCGCATTGACTCGTCTTCTTGGCGGAACAAGTGGAGAGGTTTCGAGCTTTGATGCGGCTGCGAAGCGACAAATAGGGCTTCGAGAAGTCGATCAGCACCTAGGCGGATATCAGCGATGAGTCTCGCAGCCTGTCCGAGTCTATCCATCGCTAGAGCCACCTGCTTCGGCGGTGCCTCCCCGGTGGTTGAAGAAGGAGGAGTTGAAGTCGTCGCCGAAGGCGGTGGTGCCGCGGTGATCGCGGACTGGAGGTGGTGGTGTTGTTGCTGTTGATGGTGCTGTTGCAGCATTAGGATTTTGTTACTAATCTGAAGATCTGAAAAATGGAATGCTCCCAAAAAGAAAAAGGGTTTAAAGAAAAATTCTGCTTCTCGGAGGTCTTCAGTAAAGTTAATATCCAAGGCTTTATCACCATTCACCGCTAAAGCCACGTCATCTCCAATCTCTACTTCGCAATTATCTATAGGTAAACAAAATTACTATTTAAATTTTTTTATTCAACTTATTAAACTATTCAAAAGTTTTTATTTTAGCCTCAATAATAAAATTTTTTTTTTAAATCTGGACTCGAAAATCAATTGGTAGATTAGTATCCAACAATAAGGAGAATAACATACATTGGATTTTAGTTGCTTTAATGATCAATGTTGAAAATCAAATAAGAAATTTATTTAAATTTTAGTTTGTAGATTTGTGACGATTAAAATTGTTTTATGAAAAAAAATTAAACTGTAAAAGAGAAAAAAAAATAGCACTTTCGATTGGTGCAATACAAACAAAAAAAAGTCATACGACAATAATTTTAACAACCTAATGATTTAAAAAAAAATAGCACTTTCGATTGGTGCAATACAAACAAAAAAAAGTCATACGACAATAATTTTAACAACCTAATGATTTAAATAAAAACTTTTAAATATTTTAATGACTATTTTTATAACCTTTTAAAATTAAATAATCAAAATATAAATTTACTAATAATTTAATCACCTTAAACTCTAATTTATATCTAATTTTAAGCCCAATCTTCTTCAAAGATAAAACTATTCAATGGTTATTTGAATTTTGAAAGAGTTGAAATAAAAATTTTGAAAGAGCTGAAATAAAAATTTTACTTACACAAAAATATTAAGTGCCTTTATATTATGAGCTGAAATAGAATTTCAATTTTTAATATTTAAAGTTGAAACACTCAATTTAATCCAATTTCAAGTTTATATTATTCTTTGATTCATTTTATATATTATAATATAAATATTAAAAATATATTAAATTATTTATATTTAAAAATTTAAGAGAAAATATATAAAAGATATATTTATAATTAATAAATACTAAATAAACCAATTATATTTTAAAATTTAAGAAATGGATGACAGTTTAAGTTAATTATCTACAAATATAACCAAGTTTAGAAAAATTTTGAAACTCATATTTTAAATTAAATTGAATTCAGACAACTATATATGATATTGATAACACTCATAAACTCAGCCCGATTTAGTCCATGAACATCTCTAATGCAAAGCACTAAATACTTAATTATGTAAAAACTTTACATATATCAAATAAATAAATTTATTCTTTAAGGCTGAACAGGTATATA
Source organism: Gossypium longicalyx (assembly GCA_025698465.1). Lineage (NCBI taxonomy): Eukaryota > Viridiplantae > Streptophyta > Magnoliopsida > Malvales > Malvaceae > Gossypium > Gossypium longicalyx. The sequence goes on along the minus strand of CM046995.1, from coordinate 3,292,045 downwards.
ATCCTCTTAGTAAAAAAAAAAAAACACTCAATACCTTTCGACCAATAGTGTATCTTTGACCATTAAAATGCTAACATGCCCGTTAACAGTTATTGAGTCAGCAGCACCATTACACGACTTAAACTACTTAATACTAATTTAAGACCAAGATTACCGAAACAGTACTGACTAATGCACTTACACCATAAACATTTTGCATAGTCATAACCAAATTATAAATACAAACAAAGGCCTCATAAATATTTAATAATAAAAAATTGTACTCATTACATATTTGTCCCAAGTCTGATATATAATTGGAGTGCCACTGAGCTTCTTGGAACGTTATCCTTTTTGTTCTAAAACAATGGAATAAAACTTCAGAATTAAAAGTTCACTAAAAAGGTTTGCAGTTCTAACATTACAACTCATTGGATAGAAAATACCTTGTTTATCAGTCGATTCAGTGAGTCAACTTTTCTCCATTACTGTTCAGTTTATTATTTTCCAATGCAACTATAATCATCATTTACAAAGCAACCAATCCTAAATGTGCATGATAATGATGACAAATAGGATAATAACATTAACCCTTACGCCTAAATCCTTAGTTTTATTCTTGAACTCTTAATATGAAGCATATTTCAACACTTGGATAGTCTTTCACAAGTGTTTATTTGCAAAAGAATAGCTATAATGTCCAATTTGCAGAGACAGATTTACGTTTGCCGGCGAACAAATAAATCTAGTTTCATCATGTAAGAAACTTTGATCCGGTCGCATCCGCTTAATCGCAACAAGTTTTCAATATTATTTTGACATTCTCAACCTGCCCCCCAACCCCAAAACAATGCAAAATTACAATACCTGACCCTGCAGAGAAGTTGAACACCTTTTAGTTTGCTTGTGTATTTTTTTTCCACCATTTGGTTTATTCTTAGTTGAACTCCTTTTAGTAGTCTGCTTATGTATTTTTCCTCCATTACGTTCATTCTTGGTCAAACACTGCTCTTCGTCTGCATCTGATGAGAAGTAAGGGCTGAATACTTTGAGAACTTGTTCATAAACCGGCTTCTTGAAATCCACAGCCTGCTCAAAAATTAGTTTTGAAGCATTAGCTAAAAGAAGTATCAGATCTTCAAAAATGTTGGTATTTTGATCGGTAAAACTTAATATTAAGGATTGGGTAATGAGAGATACTTACAAGCTCTACAACTTGTTCTGGTAATCTCCATGACCACTCTTTGAACTCTGGCTTTTCCGAACCATCGCCTAAAAGATTGATTTCTTCTTCATTTCCAGTGAACTTAAAAAGAAACCTGTATCAGGAGAAACAGAGAAAGTCAAACAAGAAGCATATATTTATTCGGATTCGAAAAATTGAAAGCTTACTACACGAATTCAGGGAAAGATTGGTTTTCAAATAGAATGATTAAGCAAACCCCAGTTTCATATATTCATAGTAAAAACAGAACCTGTCGATAAACTTTAAAAAATACACACGAATATGGCTGAGAGCTACAAAAGATCCTTCAAATACATGATAAAACTTCAAAAATATACGAACATATCTGTATTAAACACATATCCATATGCAAGTCCGAGTAACACAGGAACTCAATATGAGCAATCAAAGCAAATGACACAATTCAAGTTAAGGTCTTCAATATATCAGATTTATTTGATGATCTAAACTACAGTCCTTACCATTTCTGTGCTTGACCTTTATAATTGGTCCCCCATCTACGGTTAAGCTTATCTTTCACTTTAATAGGAAAATCATAAGTCAACCAATAAGGTGCCTGTACATTAAATGTCAAAAAAGCAGTTCAATAACTTTCAACATGATAATCGTTTTATCGTTTGCGGTGTCATAAAACAGATGTTTTTAATACAAATTATTTAGAAACACACCTCTGCAAGAAATTCAGCGGATGTAACACCAGTTTCTTCCCTCAGTTCTCTCATGGCTGCTTTTCTTAGATCTTCACCTTTATTAGCACCACCCTGCATAACACAAACTCGAGACAGTTGCTATATGCAAGCCATAGAGTCTACCGTATTCAAAGATTTAGAAAACGAGAAATTTAAAATGTTTCAGACTTTTGAACCCGAACTGCCCAGGGCGAAGTGTACAGCACTAATGTTCACGTGAATCACATCCCTACGGAAAGCCTTACGATGAACTACAATGTTACCTTATTTCATTTGCACTAATCCTTGGATGCTTGAACCTCAAACTTAAAGTCGGTTTAAGGCGACATATAGGTACAGTCACAGAAACAGGAAGCATTTGCACTTAGCTCCAAAGAGTAATGAAATTATTGAATCCCAAACTCTTCCATACAAGCATTACTTGTAAGTACTCGAAAGGAACCAAAACCGAAAAGACTACTTGTTTTTCAGCTCTAAAATTCGAGGATTTCGGATTTAGTCAACGGACAGATGCAGACTACTTGCTTAAAGCTTAGCAGAACCAATTACAAGAGGATTTCAACAAATTCTGTCTCACTAAATGACTAAACTAAATTAAAAACAAATTCAACAATGCATGGACTAAATTCAAGTTTTCCCAGCATAATCCAATTTAGGATACAATTAATAGAACCCTATCCAACAAGCTTAAACCAAGAAATTTCTGAAAAAAGAAACAACAAACCTGAGGCATTTGCCAGGTGTTTGGAATATATATCCTCGACGCTGTAAATATCTAAAAAAAAAATCCAAGAAAAATAACAGTATCAAAAATTAAAAACATCAAACTGAAATGAATTAATGGGAAAATTAGAGAATAAATTAAGGACCTTTTTAGAAGGATTTACAAGGCAAATTCCAACATTTTTCCTATACCCATCAGGTGGACCTTCATTGGATAAGGAAGCCGAGATATTTGTGAGTGGAACACTGAGCAGAGGATAAAACAGTGGCACCCCCGAAAATTTAACCAATTGACAATGGCAATTTCGTCTCTCGGTCCCGTAAAACACCGAATTGCCCACCAGTTGACACCCTGCCATCGCGTCGTTTTGACTAGCCACTGACTCAGTCCTGATAAACCGGAATCCAAACTCTCGTTTACTTTGAGCACTCCATATCCAACCCCATCAGCTTCCCCTTAACGCATTATCCACTTTTTTCATTTTCAAAACTACCCTCGTCACCTTTCTTAATTTACAGTTTTGTACTTTCCCCACCCTTAAAGCCCGTACTTTTTTTTATGATAAAACTATAATTATAAATAGGTTTAAATAGTAAAATGGCCCTTCAACAATATTTTGATTCCCAGTTTGATCCTTAAATTTTTCTTGTCATAAGTAGCTATTAGATTTGGTCCTTGAATTGTAACCCCTTAACAAAAATAAATTAACCATTTTAATAACTTGATCAATATAATCTATACTTTATATAGAAGGTTTTGACGGAGTTAATGTCGTATATCAAATAAATTCTAATTTAGTGTGAAATTATCGAAAGATCATTTCGTTTAGAAATGAACAAATATTATTTAGAGAATGTTTATACATTTACATTTTGATAAATTTAGAAAAAAAAAATATACATAATGAGAAGGTTAAAATATGTTATTAATCCTTATACTTTGACAAAAATTGAGATTTAGTCCTTATACTTTAAAATTAAAAACTCAATCCCCTTACTTTTTCAATTTAAGAATTCAAATTCAATCATTACTATAGTTAGTCGTAGTTTCAGTTAAAATTTACCAACGTACCATGTTTACTTCCTATCAATTATATGCCACATCACATAAGACCAACCTAACCAACATGTTAAATAAAAAAATTGATAAAGAAAAATACTTAAGTTTTTAATGATTGAACTGAGATCTTTAAATAAAAAAAAGACTTAATTTTTAATTTTTTAAAATATATGGACTAAAATTTAAATTTTATCAAAGTACAATGAGTAACAACATATTTTAGCCTAATAAATTTATTATATATTTAAAATAAATATCCAGGCAGGTATAATAGTGCAGGTCATGATCAGCATCCCCCGGTGGAAATTTCAGCCTTTGCGGTTTTTACGGATTACCAAACCCAATACTCGCTCTATAAGCGAACCAAGTGTCTTTATGGATGAATGATTTGTTAAATAGGTTGGGTAGTGAGGAACACGTCCGTTGAAAAGGAAGTGGGAAAATGATAGGACAGCGCCAAAACGGCTCAATGGCAGAAGATTGAGGGAGAGAAGGTCGAGGCAAACAATACGGCTCTGACTTGGCTTTAGCTGATATAAGCGTGTGCCGACTGCCAACTGGTCACGTGACCTCTGTATAGTTGATTTTAGCCCAATGGCTAATTTTATGAATAAAGCTTTAATCAATTTAAGAAATTACATCAATAAAATATGTATATTTTTTTGGTAGAAAAAAAATTAATTAATTATCCTTATTAGTATAAATTTTAACCCCTAAACTTTAAAAAAAGATTTTTTTTTTACATAAGAAGATCTATGTATTAAAAATTAGATTATATTTTATCTTTTTCATTCAAAAAATAAATAAATTAATCATTATATGTTGGATTAAAGAGAAAATTGATATTTTTATTAAAAAATTCATCCACTTTTACTGTTTAAAAATCGGCATGGTTGATAGAATCAAATAGTTGCACATAGTGCTTCATGTATACCTGATACTAACATACAAAGACCAATTTTTAACCGTACAAGTAGATGGATTTTTCAACAAAATGATCAATTTACTCTTTGATCTAACGTATATAGACTAATTTACCCGTTTTTAGTAGAAAGAACAAAATACAATATAATATTTAGTACAAGTTCCTCTGTTATATTTTTACCTTATTTTTCAAAAAGATAGTAAAGGAAGACAATAATCCATTATTTTTCCTATAAATAATAATTTTTTAATAACTCCAAAACAAAAAAAAAGTAAAATATTTTTAAATTATAAAATATATCTCTTTCCTTTTGAAATTTAATAAGGAAATTGTAATTATAAATTATTTATCATTTTTCTCTATTATAAGAATAAGATCAAATTAATCTTGTTTTTGTTAAATGGATCAATTTAGTCTATACACTATTAAAAAGAATAAAATAAGATCATATTTTAAAGAGTAAACTATCTCGATAGTCACTCTAAATTTATTGTATTCCTATTTTGGTTATTCTATTTTTATTTTTTTTACAATTTTAGCATTGTTATTAAAGATTGTTCTTATTTCACTCACTCATCCGCTAAAAATCAAATGGATTGCTAACTGTGCCACCATGTGTACATATACTTTTGGTGTGACATGGGAGAAACAAGTCTATCACTCTTCTACTCCGCATAAGCTTAATGGGGTTTCCATTTTGGTCATTGACGTTGCTGGGTTCATCGGTTCTCATTGTTCACTTGTTTTGAAAAAACGCAATGATGAAGTTTTAGGATTGGATAATTTTAATGATTGTTACAATCTTTCGTTGAAAATATCGAGGTAGAGTCTATTGATCAAACACCAGGTTTTCATCGTTGAAGGAGATTTAAACAACGTCGTTTTGTTGACAAATTTGTTCAACATTGTGTCGTTCACTCGCGTGTTTCACTTAGCGACACATGATGGTGTACGGTACGTCATGCAAAACCCACAATCGTACGTTAGGTCGAACATTGTTGGGATTGTTAACTTACTCAAAGTAGCCGAAGTAGCGAATCCACAATCGTCGATCGTTTGGGCTTCATTGAGCTCTGTTTATGGACTCAACACTGAAAACCATTCTCCTAACATGGCAAAACTGACCGTTCAACGAGTCTTTACACCGCCACAAAGAAAGCCAGTAGGAAATCGCTTATTACTTATAACCATATCCAAGGCCTTTCCCTCACTAGACTCAACCATCAACCGTTTGGGCTTCTTTGAGCTCTGTTTTATAGACTCAACATTGAAAACCCATTGTTTGAACATGACAGAACTGATAATCCAATGAGTATTTACGTCGCCACAAAAAACGTCAATGAGGAAATTGCTCATACTTATAACCATATCTATGCATTTCCTCGCTGGACTCAACCGTCAATTGTTTGGGCTTCATCGAACTCCGTTTATGGACTCGACACCGAAAGCCCATTCTTCGAATGTGACAGAATCAAGCACCCGACAAGTCTTTATGCCACCACGAAAAAAGCCAATGAGGAAGTGACCCATACTTGAAACCATATCTACGGCCTTTCTCTCACCGAACTTAGATTCCTTATTGTTTATAGTCCATGAGAAAGACTCGACATGGCTGATTTCTTTTTGACTAAAGATATTACGTGGCAACACATACAACATTATATGGCGGTACAGTCAGCATTCCAATTGGTTTTAATGGAAGAGTAATTCTTAACAATAGTTCTAAAATCGACAAAAAAAAAATGTAAAGTGACCAAAACAGGAACGTGATAATTCTAGGGTGATTATTTGGGTAGTTTTTCTTATTTTACAAGAGTTAACATTTACCCTTTAAAAGAAAATATCATATACCATTTAATAAAATTAATATTTTGAAAGCTCTTTTAATTATGCAAATGAAATTTTTTATTTGAAGTTGAACGGTAAATAAAAAATCATATAATCTTTTAAATATTGAGTATTAAAAATGTTATAATTTAATTATTTTTTCAAGAGGAATCTATACTCAATATCGTTGAACTATTAGTAAGTTTATGTTTTTGTTACTTAATTTTAAAAAGTAATAAAATAGTCATTAAAGTATTTAAAAATTTTCATTTAAGTCACTAAATTATTCGAAAATTTTTATTTAAGTCAACAGGATGTTAATTTTTTTAAGTCCAACTAGCAAGCTCAAAGTGACAATTCAACGTCTAGTATAATTGATTAATATCTATCGATGAGTAGAAGAACATATCTTAAGTTCAAGTCTATCTGATATCTAACGGTCAGTATCAAATATTAGAGAAAAAAATTTTGTTTAGATATTTATTTGCTGATTTATAAAGTTCAAAACTGTTTTATGAAGAAAAACTAAGCTATAAAAAAAATAGAAAGAAAACTTTCGATTGATATAGACAATGCAAATAATATCATATATACAACAATAATTTTAACATCCCAAAGACATAATTGAAAGTATAAACTTACTAATAATTTTGGTGACCTTGAGTACAATTTACCCTTCTTTTTTAATAGTAAAAAGGATTTGATTAAACAATTTAATAATATAGGGACTTAGAATGTAATTTTACCTTCTTCACTCTACTCTCCTTTCCTTTATTAGTAGTCATCCAAACATAGGGTAATTCAATGTTTATATTCTTTCACTCACCCTCTGTCCTTGTTTAAGAAGTGAGTGTGAGAGGGGTAACGTCATTTTGAGAGCAAAGCGCCCTTTCATCTCCCTTAAGCCTCGTTTCCTCCTCGAAAACCCTGCTTCTCCACTTCCCATAACAATGGCGAATCACTTCTCTAACTCTCCTCCAAATTTGGATGACGGTGAACTTTGGCTCCCTTCCGATATCTTCCTCCACGAACCCCCTTCCAAATTCAACCCCCACCTTCACCACCATCATCTCCCTTTCACTTGCATGGATGACTTAGCTCCTCGTTTTGCCGCCCTTTCGCTTCCTAAGCATCACCAGAAACTACCCAAAGTCACCAACTTTCAGGTTCATATCTTAACCCTTGCATGGCTTTATGCTTTTGTAACATTCCCTTTGTTTCTCATTTGTTCTTCTTCTTGTTCCCCCACTTTGCAGAGGCTTAAAGAACCGGTTCGCTACGGTTCAGTTCATGGGGCTGGCTTGGTTCAAAACTCATACGGGTTCAGAAACGGTCCATTTCTTGCTGGGACTAAACCGGTTTATGAGTTCCAGTTCTTGAAACCAACTCAAGCTCAGGTACATTTAAAGGTTCTAATTTTTTGGGATATAGTGCTTTTATCAAGTTATGAACCGTCCTTTCACTTTTCAGTGCCTTTTTTTTGTTCACTTGTACAGTAATGATGGGATGTATTAAAGCTAAACAATGGGTTGTCACTTGTCACTATTTATGTTTTGTAGGTTGAGAGCTACGTTGAAGCCAGGGTTAGGTCTCTGCAAAGGCAACAACAAAACCGGCTTTTTCAAAACCGGGGTTTGCCATTTGAAGCTAATGGTTTTAATAATTATAAATTGGGGTTAGGTGGTGGTTTGGTGAGAGAATCTGGTGGCACTGGTGTGTTTCATCCTCGTATTGTGAACACCCCTTTTGATTCCACAAAGAAACAAAGTAAGTTCCTTTTTTGGTTTTTGTAAATGTATGGTCTTTGTATGAAAGGTAAAAGGAAGTATTGTTAAGAACAAATGGTAGTGTGTCTGTCTATTGATACGGTTTTTCCAGGTCTGACAAAATTTTCAGGCTATTAAAAACAAAGGTAAAAGATTATGATTATGATAATGATGAGTACAAATACAAATATCATTGTTGTGTATTCATGGAAATGTTTTGTATAAAGTTCCATATTGTATAGTTTAGTCAGTGAACTTACTATTCATGTGACTAGGACTTTGGAATAATCATTATGCTTATAGTGTACCTGCAAATTTTCTATACCATCTCTAACAAGGACTTTACATTGAAAAATATATATATTTAATCCTTGATAGGTATGAGAAATAGACAACCCCAAGAGATGATGAAATCCATGAAAAGAGTTGGTGTTGTGAAACAAGAGGATTGCTATTATCATCTTCCACCAGAGATGGGGTTTCACAGGGACTGGACTTGGTGATTTGCCATGATTGAATAAGAGAGGATGAAGATAGAAGGTGAAATAAACTTTTGGGTTTTCAATCAAATCTTTGTAGGAAAATGTAGGGTATGATTTAGGTTTTGTAGAGATAAATAAATGGTCCTGTGGGAGAATTGAGTTGACTCAGGTATTTTGGGTATCTTTTTTTGTAATATGTTTTGATGTAGCAATGGTAGGAATATTTAAAAGCTCTTTTACTTGAGAAAGACAAATTGATATTGGCTTTGCATGTTGAAAGCATTTTTGCTTTTTATGTTTTTGGGTTGGGGTTGGGGTTGGGGTTGGGGTTGGGATTGGGGTTGGGATTTCCTATTGTTGATGAAAAGACAAACCAGTGAGAGCATTTAATGGCTTCCTTTTGCAGAGAAATAGTACTGTCATGGGTATCTGATTTTAACCTAAAATGTTCAAATATATATAAAAATATTTTAAATAAATTGATAAAAGAAATCAGAAGTACTTTGGGTCAATGTGATGTGGACTTGTGGTTGAATAGGTGGGGTTAATTATCCTTTTTTTTTCTTATTATTTTTGTTTAATGATAATAACTCATTCCTAAAAAAATCAATTTCAACATAAAGGACTAAAAGCCCAAATGGATACAATAATAAGGCCAAGGGCTAAGCCCAAATCAAATCAATAAAAACTTTTACTTGAACTTTATATATTGGTTGGTACATATATTAAATTGGTTGGTACATATATTAAATATTTTTTAAAAAATTTATAAAATTCAAAATAGTATTATGAATTGGAGCATTCTATTTTAAGAACAAAAAAGATTTGTGGAAAAATAATAGATGTCAAGAAGAAGATCTTGGATGCGAAGTGGGTTTTGAAGTAGTATTTTTGCATCTCCTGACTAAATTTACTCACGATAGGATTAATTGTTAATGGCTAGTCGAGTTTGATAGATTCACCCTCTAAAATAAGAAGTTTTGGTTCTGAGGGAATAATATCAAGCACTTGATGTCCATCTAAGACATCCGTTATGGTTATTTCATACTCCCTTTTTCTTTTCATATGATTTTGCTTATAGTATTATAAACATTATTGTTACTTTTGTTCCCGTCGGAATAAATTTGACCCTTTCCCCTGTTTCTACCTACGTATATGATATATTTTAAGAAATGAACATCCTTATTACTAGTAGGGTCTGGGGAAAGAATAAGAAAGCTACCATTAAGTTGGGGAAGGAGAGAAAGAGAGTCGAGAGTAGTGAGAACTTTTAAAATTAACATAATAGTAATTTTAACCCTCAATATTTATACATTGTATAATTTGATTCTTTTTGTAGTTTTACTTCTTATTTTGTGATCATTTCACCTAAAAACCTTAAAAAACAATTTTATCAACTAAATTTGATAAAGAATATATCAAAAATGGAAACATTAAAAAATTCAAAGTAACAATTTTATTTTTTTCTCATTCTTTTAAAATTAACTCTCAATATCATAAAAAAAATAAAACTGCAAAAAAAAAACCAAATTACACAATTTGTAATTGTTGGGTGTTAATTTTTTTAGAATCAAGACTAAATTGACACAATTCATAAATATTGAGGGTTAAAGTTGGTATTATACCTATTTTAAAAGCTACCATGTTATCTTTCCATTAGTAATTTAACGGTTGGTGACTAAAATAGAAAAAAACGAATACTTGTATGACCATTTTATAAATTTACTAATAATTGGGTGACTATTAGTGGAATTCACCCAAGTCCCATTGATAGTTGTAGAAATCTTTTCCAAAAACTGGCGACGTTTCTTAAAGAAAAACTGCTGGATTTGAATCAAAATAAGCAGTGAAACCGCCATTCCATATTTCTCCACTGTATTTTCTAAATCACTGCATCACCATTAAAACTATCTGCCAGTAAAAACCATTCCCACTTCTTACTTAAAAATTCAACAACATTGCCAAACCATCATCATACAAACAAGGGACCAACTCAACTGTTTTCCAAGGTAATTACTATCCCTCTATGTTTCTTCTTCTTCTTCTTCTTCAATTAAAAGGTGAGATCAAATTTAGACTTTGATTCCCTTTTCAAAGTTTCTAGAAATGGGGTTTAATTAGTTTTCCAATAAATATATTAAGTTAGCATTAGTGTGGTTGAAAAGTGTGCAGGAAAGGGTTATGGCGAATGGGGAACCAAAGTCATATTCAAGCAACTTACAATTGGCACTTACAATACTTGGCACAGTCACTGGCATGATCATTTTAATAATTGGAATCACCATGGCATCAAGATATGCACCAAAACCACAACAGCAACCATTGATACTCAAAATCCATTCAATCACCATGTCAGGCCTTAACGTATCCTGTTTCTTAACCGAGACAAGATGGAACGTAACGGTGTTGTTCGCTAACCGGAACAGCATGTTAGAGATGTCCATACACAGTTTTGAGAGCTCGTTGTATTACAATTACAGTAACCCAATTTCGTGTGCTGTTGTGGAAGCAATGCACCTTGGGCCAAAGAAGCAAAGGCTAGTGGAAATGCAGTTCAACAGGGCTCAATGTGGGGAAGAACAACCATATGTTGATGATTGGGTATTGGAAAGGATAAGGAAAGATGAAATTAAAGGGGAAATGAGCTTTGTTGTAGGGATGAAATTGAGGGTTTCGTATCGAACAGGTATACTGGGATGGGATTATGATTTGAATCCTCATTGTCCTAAGCTTGATATGCAGCTTGTACCAAGTACTGGTAATGGTGGAATCATCTTTGATCACCCTAAGATATGCTTAGTCCCATTATGAAATTCAAAGTTGATTCTATCATTGATTTTTTTACATGTACAGGTCGATTATTTTTATTCGAACAAATTTAGAAAGAATTTATTTCCAATTTAACCGCCTAAGAAATTATTTTGGTGTTTATATATTCCATTATCTAACAACTTGTAAATATAGGTAATGATTAATGAATAGTATAAACAATTGCTTTGTGTTGTTTCTTTTAGGCTCCATTTATTTACATGTAAATCTAGGTAATGATTAATGAATAGTTTGGTCAACGGTCAAGTTACAAAAGAGCTCATCTATAGATTATTTTATTTTATTTTATAAAAATTAATTTAAATCAAGTTTAATATTATTATATTGATAATAAATTTTATTTTTATTTTTAAAAATATTGAAAATGTTATATTTTTTAATATTATTAAACATACATATTTAATTATTTATAATTAGTCATATAATAAATTATTAATATAATTTATTAAAAATATTTTAATTTTATTTTAATAATAAATTTTAAAAATAATAATTTTAAATAATATTATTCACATATGATTGAAAATATTCAATATTAATAATAAATATTTATTATAAATATATTAATAATAAATGTTTTGTAGCATAAAGGTTAAAATATGTCATAAGTCTATGTATACTTCACATATTTGTAATTTAGTCTTTGTACTTTTATTTTCAAGAATTTAGTCCCTTTACTTTTATTTACAAATTTAAAAATCAAGTTCAATTGCTGATATCGTTAAATTTTTTGTCATTTTTATTGGTGCCACATTTTTAAATAAAAAATATTCACTTAGTAGTCATGTAATTAAAAAATGATGTTGTAATGAATCTGAATTTAACATAGTATTTAATATATGCAAAAACAATGTAAAATATAAAATAATAGATAAAAATAAATTCAATTAAACAATGGAAAAATAAGAAAATCTCAAATGTATGTTTGTTTAATTGAAAACAATTTTTATGAAATATTTTAAAGAAATCTACCAAGCAACAGAAAATATTTTACACAGATTTATCTAAACACCAGAAAATATTAGCTTTTCCAGAAAAGTAAATATTTTTTAAAAATCATTTTTTTGGAAATTATTTTCAGTGAAACAAACGGAGCCTTCATTGATCTATGCTCGAGGGTGGGCAAAAAGTCGTTAAACCAAATAAATAAAGACAATTGAATTGATTTAACTGAAATAAATTAGTTTATTTGATTTACTTAATTGGTTTAAACATTTATTTGATCAATTATCGGTTTTGTAAAGATCCAAATTTTACGGTTATCAGAAAAATGTATTATTGGGTCTCCGTTTTTGGCAAATGAATTCGTAAATATTTATTAAAAATATTTACGAAGTTAATTGAGTGGTTAATTAGGTTTTTATAAAATGAATTTAGCTTAATTTAGAGTAATTAGTAAAAAGAACTAAATTGAATAAAGGGTAAAGGTTTAATTATAGATTAATAAAAAGAAAGGGGGACAAAAATGACAAATATGCCATTTGATATAGTTGAGGCGGCAATTAGATTGAAAAATCTGAGATTTTTCTTAGGTATATATATTATATATTATGAAACAATTTAAATAAATACAAATGTATGGTAATAAAAATATACATATGTAAAAATTATATTTGTACAATTGTAATTTAAATATATAATTTACTTATAATTTAAGTATAAAGATATTTTATGATTATTAATTATATTAAAAGATTTTTATATGATAAATAAATTAATAAGTTGACAAATGTAAGGTGATAGTAAAATACAAGTGTGATAAATCATGTACATACAATTGTAATATTTTTTATTTAATTATTTAAGTAAATAGAATTATTAAATTAAATTAAAGACAAGTGTAGTGTGATGATAATATACAAATGTAACAATGTATATAATGTACATTGTTAATTAATTATTTTATAAGATTTTTATTTGATAAACAAATTAGATGAATGACAAGTGTATGATATTGATGATGTACAAATGTAGTAAAAAATATGTGTACAATTGTATATGTGTAGTTAATTGTATAATAGATATTTAGTTAATATATATATTTATATATGTAAAGAAAGAAAGAAACAAAAGAAGAAAAAAAGAACAGAAGCTTGGCCGGAAGTGGGAAAGAAAGAAAAAGAAAAAGAGAAACTAGGATTTGAAAGGTTGGAATTTAAATAGCTAATATCGCACTCGAGGCATCTACGAAGAAGAAAGGAAAAGAAAAGGTGGATGAAGAATAATTCGAGAAATTACAGTTTATATTTCTATAATCTGAATTTAATTATTAATTGTTATATTTTAATTTAAATGTTTATGGTAAGAAAATTAAGGTAAGTGTAGTATATTTGATATTGAATTGAGTATTTGCGAAATTATAATTTATATGATATTTAAGCATTGGTATTGAATTTTGTAAAAAAAAAAATAGAATAAAATAAATAAAATAAAGAACACACAAATTTTACGTGGAAACCCTTTCGGGAAAAAAACCACGGGCAGAGGAGAAGAAAATTCACTATGTCGAAAAATTTGTATCAATACAAGAGGAATAGACTATGTCTATTTATAGGCTTGTAAAGCCATATTCTAGTAGGATTGAAACACCCTATCCTAATCAATATAAAATAGATGAAGTTTAATAAGGTTTAAAAAACCTTATTCTAAAATAAAATAAAAGAAATCTAGTTCTATATGGATTTTACTTTTATTTTATTTTCCATCATATTCTATAAGAATTTGGGTCACTTAATTCTAACAATCTCCACCTTGACACAAATTCTCAATGAACAAGTTCTTCATTGCGAACTTTCAATAAACAAGTTCTCCACCTCTTCCATAAAACCCCTTAAGGGTTTAACTCAACAATGAACACCAACCAAGTCTAAGCAATGCTCAAACTTGGTTTTAGGAAGTGACTTAGTCATTATATCTGCAGGATTTTCATGAGTACTAATTTTGCTCACAACAATATCACCACGAGCAATAATATCACGAACAAAATGATACCGAACATCAATGTGTTTTGTTCTCTCATGAAACATTTGATCTTTTGTAAGAAATATAGCACTCTGATTGTCACAAAAATGTGCTGATTTGAAGGCCTTCATTGAGTTCACTAAATAGTCCCTTCAACCAAATAGCTTCTTTGCAAGCCTCGATAATCGCCATGTACTCGGCTTGATGGTAGACAAAGCGATGTAGTTTGCAAAATGGCTTTCCAACTAATTGCACAACCTCCGATTGTAAAGAGCGTAAACTGTGAGAGATCTTCTTCTATCAAGGTCTCAGCAAAATCAGCATCAACATACCCTATGACTCCATCTTTAGTTCTTCCAAACTGTAAGCAAACATCGAGTAGTGCCTCGTAAGTATCTTAAAATCTTTGAAGCTGCTTTCCAATGTTCTTTACCGGGATTTGCCATGTATCACGCTAACTACACCGATTGCATATGATAAATCGGGCGTGAACAAACCATAGCATACATGAGAGATCCCCTTTGCACTAGAGTATGGAACATGTGACATGTACTCAATCTCATCATCGATTGTGGAGACAAAATCGATGAAAGTGCGAAATGGTTTGCTAAAGGAGTACTAACGGAGCTTAGCACTCTGCATATTGAACTGCAAAGAACTTTCTCAATGTACCCTTCCGACTTAGGTACAATTTACTTGATTTTCTATCTCTCGAGAATCTCCATACCAAGTATCTTCTTTCTTTGGTCCTAAATCTTTCATCTCAAATTCTTTACTTAGTTGGGCTTTGACCTTTCTTATCTCTTCTTTATCTTTTCTTTGCTATCAACATGTCATCAACATAAAAAGTAGATACACAAAAGAACCATCACTATTTTTCTTAAAGTAAACACAATTATCAAAACTACTTCTTTTGAAATCATGAGAAGTCATAAAGGAATCAAACCTCTTGTACCTTTGTCTTGGTGATTGTTTCAAACCGTAAAGGGACTTTTTTCAGCAAGCAAACATAGTTTCTTTTTTCAAAGCTGTAAAACCTTACGGTTGTTGCATGTAAATATCCTCATCAAGCTCTCCATGCAAAAATGCGCTTTTTACATCTAAGCGCTCAAGCTCCAAATCATGCATGGCCACAATACCAAGCAAAGCTCGAATCGAACTATGCTTAACAACTGGGAGAACACATCTGTGAAGTCCACTCTGGAATTTGATTGTAACCCTTTGCAACAAGCCTTGCTTTATATCTGGGTTCTTCAACTCCTGAGTCCCTTCTTTCTTTTTAAATACCCATTTACAACGAATGACCTTTTTACCTTTAGGAAGTTTCACAAGGTCCCATGTTCTCATTTTTTGTGGAGTGATTCCATCTCTTCTTGCATAGCAAACATCCACTTTTCTCGAGCCTTCACAGTGCGCGCGCCTCGAGAATAATTAGATGGCTCTTGATTCGCATCTATATCTTCACCACATTCAAAGCATAAGCAACTAGATCACCTCAGCATATTTTTCTTTGGAGGTTTAATTTCTCTTCTAGTTCTGTTTTTGGCGATAGAGTATTGTGGTGAAGAAGCAACTCTATTCTCAATTTTTGTACTTGGCTTGAGGAGTTGACTCTGTATTAATCGATGCTCTACTTGTTTTTGATTTTCTTTATTGGAAGAGTCTTTAAGAGATAAGTTAGGTAGCATAGCAGTTTCATCAAAAACAACATCTCTACTAATCACAACTTTTCTATTTTGAGGACACCATAACTTATACCCTTTTACACCGACTTTATAACCAAGAAAAACACATTTAATGGATCTCGGTTCCAATTTTCCATTATCAACATGAGCATATGCGGGACACCCAAAGATCTTTAAATCGAATAATTAGCGGGATTACGGACCATACCTCTTGTGGAGTCTTTTTCTCAATGGCAGCGGATGGAGATCGGTTGATCAAAAAACATGCGATGAAAGACGCTTACGCCCAAAATGACTTGGTAAGTTGGCATTTGACAACATACATCGAACCTTCTCCATGATCGTTCGTTCATTCGTTCGCAACGCCGTTTTGTTGTGGAGTATGACGAAGCTGTCGGTGTCTTATGATTCCTTCCGACTTGCACAATCTATTAAACTCATCGTGAGCAGAACTCTAAGCCATTTATGCATGCGGAGGTATTTTATCTGCTTTTTCCGTCTGTTTTTCAATCATAATTTTCCAAGACTTAAATGCGGAAAACACATCACTTTTACGCCGGGAAAACGCCCAAACTTTTACGGAAAAATCATCAATAAAGGTTAGCATATAATTAGCTCCACCTCTGGAAGGCACTCTAGATGGCCCCACAGTCGAGAATGTATATACTCCAATGTTCCCTTCGTGTTATGGATTCCTCTAGTGAATCGAACTCTCTTTTATTTTCCAAAAACACAAAGTGCTCACAGAAATTCGGTTTGCAAATTCCTTGCCCATTAAGAAGTCCTCTTTTGCTCAATTTCGCCATGCCATTCTCACTCATATGCCCTAGGCGCATATGCCAAAGTTTAGTAATATCATCATCGACAAGGACGAGGAAGCGATAGTTGCATCACCGATATGATAGAACCACGCAAAACATATAACTTGGCAATCTTTCTCTGTCCTTTCATCACAACAAGGGACCCTTTGGAAATCTTTAAAACCCCACTTTCAATTTGTATATCTGCATTACCCTTTTGAATCAAGAGTACTCAACGAAATTAAATTTCTTTTCAATTCGGAACATGCCGCACGTCACTAAGTGTTCGACAACTCCATCAAACATCTTAACTTTAATTGTTCCAACACTGCGATTTTACACGAAGTATTATTTCCCATCAAAACAACACCTTGGACCTTTGTTTTCGTAAGTTGTAAACCAATCCCGATTGGGACTCATATGGAATGTGCAGCTGAATCAAGTATCCACTCCTCGCTTACTTTAGAATCATTGTGAAGCGACTAGAAGTTCACCATCATTGTAGTCTTCTACAACATCGGCTTCATTGGAATTTTTCGGTTGTTTTCCTTTGATTCGCAGCCTCCCTTTTAATCTTATTTTGTAGCTTATAGCTTTCAGATTTAATGTGCCCTTTCTTCTTGCGAAGTTACAAGTTTTACCTCTGTTTGAAGACTTGATCTACCCTTAGATTTACCACGAGGATTCCGTTCTGTGTCCTACCACGATCATCATCGCATTCCGATCTTGTCTCCCACGAACAATGAGACCCTCTCCCCGAGAGTCGGGTTTAACCACAAGATGCTTCATCTTATCATACGAGGTTAAAGAATCATAAACCTCATCAAGCTGTTAGAGACTCACGGCTATATAAAATCGTGTCTCTAAAGGTTGAATAAGGCACGGGGCAACGAACAAAGTAGAATCAACCCTAGATCTTCCTTATCATCTTTGAACCTCCATGGCTCCCAAGTTTGAGAGAATTTCTTTAAACACTTTGTTAAGTGTTCGTGTACTGACGCACCTTCCTCCAAACGATGAGCATAAAAGCCGCTGCTTCATATGCAACTTGCTTGTTAGAGTTTTCGACATACATATTTGTTCTAGCCTCTTCCATAATGCGTGTGGCGGTTTTCTCTTTCATCACATCTTGCAAAATTTCGTTGGACAAATGCGGATGTAATTGTGTTAATGCCTTTCGATCCTTACGCTTTTTCTCTTCATCTGTTAATGTCGAAGGCATCTTATCTATCCCTAGCGGGGCATCCTCCGAGATCCATCTGTGCAAGAAGCGCTTGCATCTTAATTTGCCACAACGCAAATCTAGTGTTGCGATCCAACAGCGGAATTTCATATTTCAAAGACGCCATTACCGTGATCGAGATGAATAACCCGGAAGCTCTGATACCAATTTGTAAAAAAAAAGAATAAAATAAATAAAATAAAGAACACACAAATTTTACGTGGAAACCCTTTCGGGAAAAAAACCACGGGCAGAGGAGAAGAAAATTCACTATGTCAAAAAATTTGTATCAATACAAGAGGAATAGACTATGTCTATTTATAGGCTTGTAAAGCCATATTCTAGTAGGATTGAAACACCCTATCCTAATCAATATAAAATAGATGAAGTTTAATAAGGTTTAAAAAACCTTATTCTAAAATAAAATAAAAGAAATCTAGTTCTATATGGATTTTACTTTTATTTTATTTTCCATCATATTCTATAAGAATTTGGGTCACTTAATTCTAACAAATTTAAATTGAATTGGTAATTAATCTGAATTTTAATTATTAACTGTTATATTCTGATTTATATGTTATTGTAAGTAATTAAGGTAAGTATTAGTAATTGTTATTGAATTGAATTTATATGGATATATGTGGTTGATATGAAAATTGAATATTGGATGTATGTTACATTTGAAAAATATATTGATTGGGATTGTGATGAAATTAATTATGAATATGTGATTATTGTGAAATTTAAATATTTGTTATTGAAAAGTAAAGTGAATTGTATTGATTTGAGAATATATGTGATTAATTGAAATGTGTATTGGTTGAAAAAATTGAAAGTGAAATTGAATACCCTATTAATTGTATCGGATTGAGTCGGATATAATAGGCATGCCATAGGATTGGAAGTGTTTAGGGATACTTCGACCTTAAGTCAATGAGGCACTATAAGTGTTGTACTGTTACTTCGACTTCGAGTCGATGAGTCACCTTGTGTGTCGTACTGTTACTGTTACTTCGGTTTAATCCGATGATGTACTAAGTACCGTATTGTTACTGTTTACTTTGGTAAAGCCGATGAGGCACTGAGTGTCGTACTAGTGTGTTGGTTGGATCCGTGTATCCGTCAATGTCCGAGTTATGTTAATAGCGGTAAACTATTGCACTGAATGACTGTATTACTAGACTGAATAACTGATTGTTATTGATTGTTTGATACTGAATAACTGATTGTTATTGAATAACAATAAACAAATAATTGTTATTGAAAAATAATGATTGATACTGAGTTTGAAATAAAAAGAAACCTTTGAATTGAAAGATGAATATTTGAATAGTTATTGAATTTGAGTAGTGTTATATATGTATTTTATAATTATTTAAGTATTGGTTTATAGAAATACTACTGAGTGCATACTCAGCGTACGGTTTGTTTCCGTGCGCAGGTTAGATACGAAAGTGATTAACGACTCAGCATCCAAGCCGATCCCGAACTCAAAGTGATAAAGTACTTTCCTTTGGTAAATAGCATGTACCTTGGATGTTAAAAGTGGTCATTTTGGGATATTATTATAAATATTGTTACAAATAATTATGGTTGATTATATAACATGTTAAAAGTTTAGAAATTGAATTGCTTGTGGTTTATGATTTGCAAGGTTGGTAAACTTGAATTGTAAGACTCATTTTGAGTCCACACGGCCTGGCACACGGGCGTGTGTCTTGGTCGTGTGAAACTAATTTGTTCATAAGTAATAAGTCAGAGAGTTACACGGGTAAAGGACACGGGCGTGTCCCCTAGACCACACGGGCTTGTGGGTACTGTTCGATAGGAAAATTTTAAAATTTTGAAAAAAATTCGTAGTGATTTTAAATTAGTCCTGAATTAATTTTACTGTTCATATTAGACTTCGAGGGCCCATTAAAGGGACAATATGTTAAATTTAGGATAAGTGTAAACAATTATTTTAATTAATGTCCGTAATTGAACTATATTGACTGGTAATGTCCCGTAATCCTATTCTGGGGACGGATGAAGGTTATGGGGTGTTATAGGTTTTAGGTATCTAAGTCAAATAAACTATTAGGTATTGTATAAATTCAACCCTATCCATAGGGAACTAATAGTCAAATACTCAATATCCATGTAAATAAACCAAAAAAACCCCTAATAAAACCCAATCCAGTCCAATCAAGTTTAGAAGTGTTTATGGGCTAGATCGGTTGATGCTCGGTTCCACAAAAAGTTTCAAGCCCAAACTTGTTTTTAGGTTGGCCTGACTCACCTAAAACATTTATTTTACTATTTAGAAAATAATAAAATAATAAAAATAGATTTTTAATTTTTAAATATTTTTATAATTAAATTAAAAATTAAAAATATTTTTTATTATTGTGTAAAAGTCCTTCTCAAGTTCATGCAAACTATTCGGCTGTTTGACAACTCCCAACCCAATTCATTTAGTTAATTAATTTAATCTAAATATCAAATTAAATACCTAATATAAAATATCCCAATCCAATCCAATTGATTAATTTGATCTTAAAAAAAAAACTCTTAAAAAACCAGGTAATTATCTGTCAAAAGAAAAGGATTTTAATAGATTATCAAAAGCTTTCTCATACCATAAGTTACACTCGAAGTTGTCACAATTATTAACGAATGTATGTTTTGGTCATTTAATTTAAAATAAGTTACAAATTAATCAATAAATTTAAGTTATTTGGAAGTTTTAAGATTTTAGAAACCTCCTTTACAGTTGTATTTTAGTAAAATCTTCACTTTTCAACTTCCTCTCTTTTAACTTTATGGTTTAGTTTTTCTTAAAATAGCATGAAAGTCTATTAATTTAAACTTGAAGCCTTAACAAAAGAAGCTCCTGATCTTTGGCCATTGTCGTTGGATGACTATCTAACTCCAATATGTTGCTCTTCTTAGCAAGACTTTCTCCTTGACCTCCTAGATTGTGCCGCCATTGCTTAAAACTCTTCGACTTACTGTTGACTAAATCTCACATGTTTGAGTCTCCTTTTTTTTTTTTATATTTTGATACTCTTTTATCTTATTTTATTCCATTCCTTTGCTTTTGTAGATCTTGTTTAGGCACTTTTCCCCTTCTTTTTTTTTATTTGTTTTGTTTTTTGTTATTTTTGTTAGCTTTGATTAGGGTTGTAGTGATATTTGGTTGCTGATTCGAGGTAAGGGAGTGTGAATAGCTAGCTTGTGGATTTTCTTGGGTTGTGGTTTTGAGCAAATGAGAAATGGTGAGGGGATTAAGAATGAATGATTCTTGAGATTGTTGGGTTAAAAGTGAGGAATGAGATTAATTGTGACTTTGCTAAGATTTGGGGTTTGAGTTGTTAATACTATTTAGATTATCGAGTTAGGGAGTAATGATATAAAGATTGAGTGATTATAACGTTAAACTTATAAATTTACTAATAGTTTAATGACTAATTTATAATTTTTTAAAATTAAATGCCAAAAATGTAGAATTACTAATAATTGAATGACCTTAGTATAATTTACCCTAACAAATTAAATTTCCAACGGTCTTGTCTCTCTCATAGACGTAACTTCGTTGTAATAACAGTAATAGTCTTGGATTCATGCTTGCGGTTGAATAGCCATAGGCATTGAATATGAAGTCGTGGGAGGGGCCCAAATATTGTTGTAGCATATGACACATGAAAACGTTCCATTTGACCATAAAATTTGCCCAATAAATTAATTAACAGATTAATTCATCGTATTCTACTAAAAACACATGTACACACAGCTTCCTCACATAAATTGTGGAACTTTTGTCTTTGGTTTTTGAGCACAAAATCCAAGTAATTGGCATGGTGTCCACAAATTAATGTGTAGTTTTCTCGAATTCGGTAGTGGCACCATGTGAAAATTTTCTCATTTTTAATGGCTTGACCTGGACCTTCAAAACCCCATCTTATTTTGGAGTATTTCATTAATAATAATTGGACTATATTTAATTAATTTAAATTTAATGTTACGTAAAATCAATTAAAATATTATTAAAGTTGGATAACATTACACATGACAATTTAAATTGAAAAAAATAATTTATAAAACCTACACATAATTTACATAATATAAACGCACAAAAATTTATCAACCATTTAATAATTTTTACATTATAGTAAAAAGAATTATAAGTGAAATAATCCTTATTTATAGGCTAAATAAGCATGGGTTGAGTTGAATTCTAAAAAAATCTATGAAAGAAATTATTTGTCTAGATTGAATTTAATTAAGTTGAATACAAAAAGTCATTTTATTGTTTAAAATAGGGTTTATTTATTTTGTTGTATAATGCAGTATATCATGAATATGCAATAACTAAATTAGTTACCTAAACATGGAGGATCGATGAAGATTATGTAGCTGCTTTAGAAATAAGATTTTTCAGATTGTAATAGCTATTTTCAAGGAGTTATATTTGTATTCACATAGATTCTATGTTAGCAAGCCAAATAGAATACATGCTTTAAGGTTGATATAGGTTTTATATGAGAGCTTATTTAATGCATTCTAATCTATTCATTAATGAATTATTTTGTGAGAGAGCGTAAACATTTTTAAATGTTTATTGCCCAAGTTCTTAGAAGGAGGATTTAGAGGTGAGTGTTCTAGTATTTAAGTACAAAGATGATATCTCTATATTTGGAGAGTAATAGAGTGTGAGCCATTTGTTATATTCGTGATTAAAGATAATGAAATTACTCACTAAGTTAGGCTCCATAGACTTAGGGAAACCGAATTGCGTAAACAAACCTCTGTGCTACTTTTGTTTTGTTTGCGCAGTTTTTCATAGTGCTAATCCGTAGTGGCCACTGCAATTTGGAACTTCTGTTATACTTTTGCATTTCAGCAGATAAGCAACTTGAGGTAGCAACAATATCAAAACTTAAGTTTGATCTCTGAACACAAAACTTTTCAAGATCAGATTGATGGTTTGAATCAGTTCGACCCATTTGACTGATTTAATCGATTTATCTGGTTCAATTGAATAAATTATTAAAAAAATCATAATGTTCTTTAAAAAATAGATCAAGCCAATTCAATCGGCTTGCAGATCAACTGATCTAACTCTTTATTTTTGACCAATACCTCGAATGATTATTGATCCAGTCAGTCTAGCCTATTTCTAAAAACAATGCTGAAGACCCCTACCCCTTAATTATATATAATCTAATTATTAAAATTTAGAGTTGATAATCGTATTATATATTTCGATGGGATCGCATATTTGTATCATATTTATATTGTTTTATGGGTTTAATTATGCTTTTAGTCTCTCTATTTTTTGTCTTTTGGAATTTAATTCATTTACTTTTAATTTTAGTGATTTAGTTCCTTAAATTGTTTGATTTAAAAATTAGAATTCAATTGTTAACGTCGTTAAATTTGAATATGCTTTATCAATTGATACTATTAAGCAAGCCTTAATTTTTAGATTAAACAAATAAATGAATTAAATTCCTAAAATAAAAAAAAAAGTAAAAAAACCAAAATCTGAAGAGTATAAAGAAATTAAATCTTTTTTTTTTTTATGTTGTATGATGTTTGTCCTGTATAAATTATGTTACATTCAAAATTATAGGATCTATCAAAACACTCTTTACAATATTGCTTCGTATCAATACATATCTTCGATGAACAAACCCCCTCTTAGGAAATAGCAATCCTCAATGTGAACATTATTTAATACTTGTTATCTCCATTTTCACTCAAGCTCATGCCTTTCCACTTTGCTTAATTTCATTTTTCAACAATCCGTACTACTATATGTTAAATTCTTAAATTAAATCAGAAAAAAAAAATATGTACTTAAATATACTTGAGTTTACATATTTTTAATTGTTGCAATAATAATGATGTTAATTGATTTAAAGTTTAATCTATTGTATGATTAATTTCTTTAAGAGTTTAAATGAAAAAATAATTAATTTATAATGTTACATATGCGTGTCTCTGTCAAGGTTTCAAAATTAAACTGACAATCGAATCAGTCATATCGTTAATTTCTAATTTACTTAATCTGATCGGTTCAATTGAATAGATTATTAAAAAATAGAGAAAATCGATTCAATTAGTTTAACTAGTCCAATCTCTTATTTTAAATCGATACAGTAATTAATTTTTAATCTAATCTATGTATAATGATGTGTGTGGGTTGATAAGATTGGTTGTAAAATCTATTCCTTTCATTTTCCATCATTTTCGCTATTCTTTTTCCAGTTTGGAGTTTTGTGGCAACAAATTTCTCTGTCAATCGAAGACTTGGAACCGTTCTTCCTACTTTATTAGCCAAGCAATTAATTTCCTTGAAATTTAACGCTCTAATTTCAAGTCTACTACACGCTCTGAAATTGTAACAGGAACATATATATATATATAAAATAATAAATTAATGAATGTTTATAAATAAAAACGAAGTTGTTTTTGCATTTAATATATTGTATATAAATTTTAAATTTGTTAAATATTTTTTAAAAAAATAAACAGTATTAAATGATTACATCGAAACAATCAAACTCGTATAAAAATATTATTCTGGAATTGCAAAACCTTTTATACTAAACTTGATGGAACAAATGTTTGTTCCTTTTTCTCTGAATAGATAAAGTTCACTCATTATTAACTTTTAAATTGATAAAAATTAAAAAGCTAATACTCCCTTTTAAGCTAGTAGTGATTGAAGTCCTATTATATATTCATAGTTCAAATGTTAATATTATCATCCTATAAATAATTAATAATCCGACCAGTAATTCCTGCCAGTCAAATCTATAACGTGAATTTGTGAAACGAACCCTCAAAATTGAATTCAATA
Source organism: Gossypium longicalyx (assembly GCA_025698465.1). Taxonomy (NCBI): domain Eukaryota; kingdom Viridiplantae; phylum Streptophyta; class Magnoliopsida; order Malvales; family Malvaceae; genus Gossypium; species Gossypium longicalyx. Next base: position 3,267,001 of record CM046995.1, on the reverse strand, counting down.
AGGATAAAAGTTTGAGATATATACTTCAAAAATCAAAGGAAAAATGGGGTTTTAGGGGTTCAAAGAAGATTTATGGTGGGGACTTTGCAGAAACAAACGTGAAGATGGGAATCAGCTTAAATGTCAGTGCCCAAAAGCTGACATTGGGGGATCCTACTACCCTCTATAAACTATTGTACATTGAACCCACCACAAATTGTCATCCTCTTAAAAGGGGGGATATACCCTTTGCTTCTACCACTCAATTTCCTATAAATTGTTTTTTTTTTTTATTACAATCTTTGTAGACCTTTTATTGTTTCTAAGAACCCTTTCTAACCTTTCATATTAAAAAGGATGTATCTAATAATAGAGGATTAATATGAATCAATCTTTCTAATAAGATACTTTCAATTTTTTACTAAATTCTTACATTATTTTTAACCTCTTGAATATTTAACTAATATACTTATTTGAGAAAAATATCATATATTTAAGTCTATTCTATTGATGATAATTGAATTAATACTAAATAGGTCAACGTTGATAGATGGGAACAACTTGATGAAATTGAAATTACAAAATATATACATGTGTAAAGATAAGTTGGGATATATATATATATATATATATATTGGAGGTTGTTAAGATATCATGATTTCAAGCATTGAAAAGTCTGCCTAAGAAAACACTTTCACCTTTCTACTTTTTCTAAGTGGTACTTACATTTTCAATAATTTTAATCATGTAGTGCTTCCCTTGCTTTTCATTTCGTGTTCTATGGGAAGATGCTTTTTCTTTGCTTTCTAATTATTTGGTATTTTGTATTTCTTGTTGGGTTAATTACTTTGGTTTCCTAAAAGGTAAGGGTTTGGGTTTGTTTTAGCATTTAATTTAATATTAATGTTAATTGAAAATTCATACATACGACTCCTTTTTATGATTTCACATTATTGACCATTTGAAGACAAATTTATATATAATTTTCCTTAGAAATAGTAAAAAGGGTTCAATAATTATGAACTTGGAGACCCAAGTTTAATTAGATTTTCTTCAAATGGTAGGTTCAAATGTGAAATATTTTCTAAGCAACATGGATTTTTTGACTTCCATTCATTTAGTTACAACTATTTGGCTGGCCGACTACCCTAAATGAAGACTTTGATATTTTGTAAATTTTGAGAGGTTAAGTTTCATTCCTCCTAAATTATAGTAATTCTTAATTTAGATTTTATTTTAATTTAATTTTGTTATCTAGATTTAGATATATTTTGACTTTTAATCTGTTGGTACTTTCTATTTATTTGTAAATCTATTATTTGAGATTATACTTGTAACATAAAAACAATAAAACACTTACGTCACGATTTAGCTCGCAAATTATACATGTTTTCTCATTTTAGTATTTAAACTTTCTATCACTTGGTTATAATTTTTGGTCTAAAAAATTTATAGTGTTAAAAAAAATGACACATTTAACCAATGAAAACGTACCATATGGTGTTCCCTTACACATGGCAATTGATGATGCGACATTCATTAAGAAAGCCTCAAAATTCAAAAAAAAAATATTTAATATATATAATAAAAATAATAGAAGATGTGGAAGTTTGTTAAACTCAAAGGGATTAAAGTATATACATTATTAAGCATTTTATTGAATTGAATTCATGAGTTAATCGAACATCAATTCAGTTAGATAAGGATGAAAATATCATTATTTTACAAAATAAGTTTTATGATGTTGAGAGTGTTTTTTTTTTATCATTTTATAAATTTTATATAAAAAAATGTACACATGTAACAAGATTTGAATCCAAACCTCGATAATTTCCAGCATTTATACTTTACCATTCAACTAAAAGTTCATTTATTATTTATCTAAAATTTTTATAAATATATTTGTTACATAATTTTATATTTCACTCCATCATGTGCCGTAATCTAATAATGTATAAAAAAAATACAAATTCTAAAATTTTAAATTTTAAAAATATATATTAAAATAATAACATTTCAATTAACACCAACCAATTTCAGTCAATAATCATGCCATTAATATATGAACACTTCATCGATGACATGAAAAAAGAAAAAAAAATAGATATGTGTGTATTCTCATCAATTGAATGTATTATCTATTTTATAAACATGATTAATTTTCTGGAATAAAAATAATAATCGCAAAATAATTTAAATACCAATATAAAAAAAATTAGAGACAAAATTAAAAGAAATGAATATGGTTTGAGAGGTAGTGACGTAAACCATAATAAAAGAAAAAAAGTAATTAATCACATTCAATTAGCTTACTTTGGTCGGTGAAATGTCATGTAAAGAAAAATATAATAATAATTTAGCTTTAGAAATAGATTACAAACTCTTTCTTGCTAAGACATCATGAAGGGCATGAAAATCTTGGCTTTTTTTATAAAAAAAAATCTAAAATAAAAATAAATATTAGGTACTTTAGAATTTAAGATTTGGTGGTGGGGATGAGCCACCCATCAAATCATTATTTCTTTTCCAAGAAGGAAAAATTTTCACTCTAATTAACTATGTCTTAAGTTGTTAGAAATATTAAAATATTAATTAAGATCAAATTATGATTTTGTTGATGTTAAGTAGTGTAGGTGCTATAAGGGAATGGTTTAATTGTGTTTGTGGACTACAAAAATGTTTATTCCTTTCAACCCAAACATACTAATCAAGTCAATTTAAAATTATTGATATGAAATTTTATTTTAATTAAAATTTGTTTGACCACAGGTACAAACACTAACATGCATGCCTTGGGGGGATTGAAGATATGTATTTTCATTCACACATAATTTCCCATAATTTAAATTATTAGTAATTAGATTCAGTCTTAGTTCGATTGATATAAAAATTATTGTTCATGTAAGAGGGGACTTAGGTTTAAGTGTATCAAAGCGCATTATTCTCTTATTTATGGGTTAAGAAAAGACTATAAATAATTTTAAATATTGTCTCAAAAAAAGTCAGATATAATTTAATAAGATATTACTATTAATAGCATGTATTTTGTTGTGAAATTTGCGGAGATAAAGTGCTTAGGTAATGTTTAATTAAATAAAAAGATGGAAATTATGGGCAGCTTAATTTTTTTATAAGATTTTTAGTAATTTACTTACTTAAGGTAGTTTCTAGTTTTTAATTTCAAATTAATTCTAACTTTTTTTATACATTCACTCAATTTTTTCAAATTAAATATTTGTTTTGTTGGGGATAGCATTCACCTTTAAGTTGATTGCTAATCGTAATTTCTTCAATAATGTTATGTTATTTCTATTTTATTTTTAATTTAAATTTATATTATCATGATTTTTGCTTTTTACACTCTATTTTCTTCAAAAGTGACGATGGTTTTAGTTTTTAATTTTTAATCATGATATGATATATATATATATGAAATTTGTCAAAGTAAGGGTATTATTAGATCTATTAAGAATCATTCTTGAAGAGGCTTATTATATTAGAGTGCAATAATGGTATTTACAAAATTGAAATCCAAAATGACGAGGAAGATGATATAAGTCATTTGAAACTTGACCTTTAGTGCATAGTTGATACAATGGACCTCTTGACAGTTATTTCTTGATTGACTGGGGGTCATTATCAAGATAATCTGATGATAACATGATTTTGATGCAATTTTCAATGATTTCCTCAAAAGTTATACATGAATTTGTCTTTCTCCTCTTTTAAAATCCTTTTACGAATATGATATTTGTACATAAACTCGTAATATCTTAATTAACCTTTATAATATATAATGTTATTGTATTCTTATTATTTATGAAAATCTTCAATACGTAACACTAAAAATATTATTGTTTTAAGAAAATAAAAATTATAATGTGGTATTACATTGTCCCAAGCAAAAGATAAAGTGTAGCACAACTAAATAAATATACTGAAACAAAATTCGGATTTCCATAAAGGCAATACACTTTTAAAACATTAACATTCATGGAAAAGAGTAAAGTGTGAACTTTGACATTCCAACTTGATTTTTCTTTTTCTCTTTTTGTGATAATCTTTAAAAAATAATAATTTATACACAACAAGAGTCATATTTTTCTAATTTAATTTTATTCAACGAAACTTTAGTTTAATGTTATTATTGAGTTGTTAAAATTTTTATTTTAAAAGCGATTACATTCCTAAAGTACTAATGACGTAGAGAAATAGTATTATGCTCAGCTATCAATATATTTCATACTAAATTTGAAGACTCCCCAAACAGTTATACGTTATCTAATTCACTTAAAGCTATTTTAGCCATATGATCGGCAACCTTATTTTGAGATATCGGAACATGATGAAATCTTATTTTTCAATCTTGCTTGAGCAAACTATGTATTAAGCGTAAGCCCCCAATTTGCTATTAGCCATTCTACTAGCTCAAGTTTTTTGTAGCCATTTTCCCATGCTATTTGAAGATTTTGTAACACAACTCTTGCTTCAACATTAAAAATTGTGTCCTTGCCTATCCATAATGAAAAGTCACACGTTTACATGAACATCTCTAAACATACCTTTAATAGAAGCTCCTGATCTATATGAAGACAATACTTCATCTGTATTGAATTTAATCCATTCCTTTTCCAGTGACAAACCAATATATATATAAACTCTGTTCAAACATATTTCAATTATTAAAATAATAATATTTTATAATAATTAGAATTATTCGAATAATTATAATTATTCGACCAAAACATATGTGTAACATAATGCACTTTTAATTCATTGATTCCTTAATTCTCCCGTCCATCACGTTAGGCTTAGAGTTTTTTTTTTTATCATTCTTAAAATTAACTATAATTATTCCATAAATAGAAGGTTAAAGCGTTTTAGCGTACTTGAACTCACGTCCTCCTACATTCACAATAATATCTATAACAATCGAAACTTAAACTCATAAAAATAATAAAATAAAATAGAAAAATGAGGGTGAGGTGTGTGATAGGTAGAGTGTATATTCTGGAACCTCAAATAAAGTCGGTGGGAGTAGAGCTGGAAACTTCCCTCTCATCATAAAGTGGGTCTACGATTCTAAAAATCAAAACGTGTCTATCCATTTCACTTTTATTTATACGCATTTTATTCTAAGTTAAATTTTAAATTTATTTATGAATTTGATTTTAATCAATATTTGTATACGTCCAAATTAGGTTTTGATTTAAGCCAAAAAGGTCTATAATTCATAAAGTCACTCTTTTTCTTTTTTATATTTTACCTTTCTTATCATTTTTGGTAATTAATTATAATAATAATAAAAAAGTGATTCCTCTTTTCTTGTATTAAGGGTTATTTATTAATATCTTCATAAAATTTAACCCCTAAATCATTGAAACAACTTTTTCCTTTTAAACAACTACATATATATATATATATATATATAATCCTTCTTTTTTAAATACTGAGCTATTGTTTATCAATAAACACAATTACAATGATAGAGAAATTATAGAATGATGTTTCTTTTAATTCTAATTTGTTTAAAAAAATTATTAGTATCTCTCAATTTTCGATATTGAGTAAATTATTCTTTTTCCAAAAAAAGAATTAGAGAAATTTAATCCTCGTTAATTTCAAAAGTGAATAAGTAAGGACAATTTAATCATCGTTTTACATAAATTTAGCTAGCATAATAACAAATTTATCTCTTATAATTTACACATTCTATCAAATTGGTCATGATTTAACAAATTTAATCTATAATATTTGTGTAAATGCGTAAATATTAAGGTTAAATTTGTAAAAACCTTTTAGAATCAAAACTAAATTAATAAAATATATAAACATCAAGGACTATATTTTTTATTATATCAATCAAAACTATGTACAATTAACATCGTAATTAATTATCCTTAACTACTCGCTTTTAAAATCATTAAATTATTATTTTACCTATACTTTTATCAAATGAAAATCAAATGGATGAAGTAATTGCTCCATCATACAAAAAAGTAGATAAATATAATTGGTTTCATGCATAATTAGTAAATTGGCAAGCTTTTAATCAAAATCAAAACATTATGAATTTTAATTTTCCACATTGAATTTTTGTATCATCCATGAGTCTTTCATTATACTTGTACTTCTCCACTATCAATTCATGTACATTAAAAAAAAAAAAAAGCTTACACTTTCTCTTACCACTCTCCTAAGTATAATTAAGTTCAATCATTGATTAATATTTTTAATCACATAAATAATTTATGTTCGGGTTTGTAGTTGTTCCTCTCATCGAAAATTTAAATCTATTTTCTCTCTCCTCTTCTTTTATATGATGTACAAGCACATTCAAGTTCCCACACGGTTTCTTTTCATTACACAGCCAAAAAACAGAGAGCTAACTTGCTCTGTTTTCTCTCATCATCTTTCTTTCTCCCCCTAAATTCTCACTTCATATATACTTTATATCAACGATGTCGGTAAAAGAGTGCGACAATCACGGGAAATACCGCCGGAAAATCTTCCGGCGAATCATCGCCGGCATCCTAATCTTCATTCTAATCGTTCTGATAACAATTCTTCTCATATGGGCCATCCTCCGTCCCAGCAAACCCAGGTTCATCCTCCAAGACACCACCGTCTACGCTTTCAACTCCTCCACCCCTAACCTCCTCACCTCCAATTTCCAAGTCACTCTATCTTCTCGAAACCCCAACGACAGAATCGGCATTTACTACGACCGGCTCGACGTTTACGCCACCTACAAGAACCAACAAATCACCCTCCGAACATCCATCCCTCCAACGTACCAGGGTCACAAAGAAATCAACGTTTGGTCACCCTTCGTCAATGGGAATTCAGTGCCTATCGCACCGGAATATTCCGCCAGTTTAGGATCCGATCAGAGTTCCGGGTCGGTTTTCTTGATGATCAAGATTGATGGACGGGTGAGATGGAAAGTTGGGACTTTTATTTCCGGGAGGTATCATCTTTACGTTAGGTGCCCGGCTTTTATTACCTTCGGCAGCAAAAGTAACGGCGTTTCGGTCGGAGAAAACGCCATTAAGTACCAGTTCGTGACTAGATGCAGTGTTAGCGTGTAAGGTGGCTAGCTGAGGAAGAAGATGATGAAAGATAACGCCGTTAAGTATATCGTTTGTTTTACCTTGATATTAAGACAATTTCCCTCGTTTGTTATTTCACGCCGTTAAATTTTTCTTTTTCTTTTCATTATATATAGGTGGAGGATAAATTGTACATTTTGCTCTAGAATAAAATGGAGGAAAAAAATTAGCAAAATTTACAATTAAATATTTTATTTTCTAAAAAAAATCAATAATAAGAAATATTTTTCAATGAATAATTGAGCAATTAATGAAAATAAATTTACTCTTCATTTCTTGGATCTTTAAATTTTGATTTTCTTTTTTAAAAAAAGGGGAATATTTTCAACCTTAATTAGGATGTAAGTTATATTTAATAATATATATATCTTGATTATTGATGTCTACATCTATGATTAATGATTATTTAATCATACATTAGTAAAAAAATAATATATTTTATTAATTTCGCATTATTCAGTGCCTACATATACATTTTTAACCTGAATTTATTTTATTGATTATAGAAAAAGTTTATAATTAAATTTTAGATGAGTTTGGATGAACGATATATTTACTTGCAATTAATATAAAAATAATAATAACAATAAAATTAGATATCATAATAATATTATAATGTAAAAAAAATAAGTTAAATACACGGCTGAATGCAAACCTAACCTTAGTCATCAATTAAAGTAGTGGGAAGCTTTAAAATAGAGCCCTCGAATTTGTTGTTTGTCATACATCAAAATTAAATGTATACTATTTCTTTTCTTTTCTTTTCTTTACTTTTAACTTTATAATTTAACCCAATTTTTAATACTAATTATTATATTCACCTGATTTAGGTTAAAAAATTTCGGTTTAAATTTTAAAATTATACATAAATTTTGATTTAATATGTAATTTGATATATGAATTTTAATTTGATGTAATTATACATATAAAATTTTAATTATGATTTAAATATATACATGAAACTTTAATTTTGATTCAATCAAGCACATTAAAAAACATAAATACATTAATTTATTTTTATATTAGATAAGTATATAAATATAAAATAAAACTATATCAATTTAACTTGATAAAAATTTTAACTTAATTATAATCACACACATATATATATTTACTAATAAATTAAAAAATTAGTGATAAAAATGTTGCAATTAATGTATGAATAGATGTAATTAAACTCAATAAGACTTGAATTATTTGAGAATTTTGTGTGTTAGCAATATGTTTGAGCCTATGAGGGGATGGAATGGGTCTTTGTCACATGGAATTGTAGTGGTGGTCCTTTTCTTTCAACACAAGCCCTCTCTACCTAATAATTTAATTCATATATATATATATACACTTACGTGTTAGAAAGGGACTTTAGTAAATGCCTACTCTCAATAAATTATCAATCCCTAAAGCTTTTAAATTTAATCAAAATCTTCATGCCACCCAACACAACATGATAACGTTTTTAGTGTCTCCACTTATATATTTTATATATTAATGATGGGAAGGGATAGTGTGAATATATTGACAACTCATTCCAATGTAGGCAATAAACCTTTTGTTCTTTTAACAACATTTTCACACCAGCTTTTTTCCTATTTTGCTTGTGTTAATTTGTCAAATCCATCAAACCTACTTGTTATAACCATGTGATTTCATTATTTTAGGGTTTGATAATAAAGAAAACTACGAGTTCTTACCTATAATTTATTAAATAAACCATAATTTCAAAATATAGTTAAATTGATGAGCAAAATGTTTAAACGTGTTTTAAGTCATTCCTTTCCACTAGCTCGATGTAACAAAAGGGCTGTAAATTGCGTTGACTACCCACCTCATGGCTTGTTTAAACCAAAAGGAGGTGCTGGTTTCTAGTTTGCATGTTGGTGGGATATGTGATGTGATGTGATGCCCATTTGTGCGGGTAATTAGGCATGTGTGAGCTGAGATAATGACGGAATTCAATTGTTTAATTAATGCCTATATATATATATATATTATGGAATCAATGACCAATTTCATTTGAGAATATTTAAGGTGAATCACAAATTCACATGGAGATAGAGTTCATGTTCATGCAAAGTCATTTTGCAGAGTTGGCATCTCCTTGGATTTGGAACATCCCACCCTATTACATTCGTTCAATCTTAAATTATGTTTCGTAATAAAATTATAAGAATGTAAAATTATGAGTGAAATATAATATTACTTTGTTTGATTTATTTGGTTGGAATGTAAGATCCAAGTGTTTGGTTGACGGAATACAAGATTATCTGAAAGCAAATTTTACTATATTGTCTTTATTATAAAATATGAACCCATTAAGCAAATAATTAAGTCTGCTACTAAGAAGATGTCAAAAGAGCAAATTAGTCCACCAAATTGTCAATCATTCTATCTTAATAATTGGAAAAAAGAAAACCTAAAATCCTATCATTAAAAATGAATTTGATTGCAAGCTGTAATTTCAATGAAATTTTCTATCGAAACAATAATGTAAATCACAAACAACAAAGCGAATAAGGTTCAAACTTCAATCTATAATGGTGATATTAAATTAATCAAAAAAGTGTTAGCAATTGTTCTTGATAAAATAAATGGCTCAACAAAAAGAAGTTTGGGATTTAAAAATTGAAAATTAATTGAAACGTACAAATGATACAACATAGAGGAAGAGATGACAATGGTGGCCATTGTACAAGGTCTCCTCTTTCTACCTTTTTCTCTATATACTATGTTTAATTAATTAAATAAAGATTCATAACAATTGACGGAACTTTTCTAAAAAAATAAACAAGCAAGAGAGCACATAACAATAAACAATACAAGAACTCAACAAATATGAAATCTATAGCATATATTGAAAAATAAAAAAAAAATCTCAATGCAATAAACCACAAACCAATATGAAAACACAACTAGAAATTAAAAATATTAGACTTACCTAAGTGGAGACGAGAGTGAATGTCTAGGAAAGTGTGGAGTTAAAATTAGAAAGAGAATGGTAAAGATTTTGATTTTCAAACTTATGAGAGAAAAAAGAAAGAAAGAAAAAAGGAGATATTTTTTTGGTCTTAAAATATAATAAAAAAGATTATATTGATAAATATAATAAAAATAAAGGGTAATTTTATTTTAAAATTCAGATTTCGCCCGTTATTTTAAATTATTTAAGAAAAAGACCGTAATGAAATTACATCCTATATTACAAGAAAATTACAAACCATAATGTTGCATTTGGTGAACCAAAGTTCCTTTAAAATTAAGTTGGAGGCCTGAAATTTGATGTAATTTGTAAAAGAATAAATATAATATTTAGTAGTTGATTTTGATTTCAAGTTAGAAACTTAAATTTTTTTTGTTCAAATTAGCATTCAAGTTTAATTTTTGTCACACAATTTAATACTTTTTTCCAAAAATTTAAACCACATGATAGAAATTATTACATGTCATGTCATTAGTTAAATGTATATGTTATGTCAACAAATATTTTTTTAAAATAAAAATTATAAAAAATTAACTTTTAAAAAAATTAAAGAAAAGAAAATTTTTAAGAAAATATATAAAATAAAAAAGTAGCTAATTTTTTTTAATTCAAAATATTTACTATAATGACAAACTAAACATGTCTTTCATAAAATATATTTACTAGCATGAAATTAAAAAAATTCTTCATAAAACAAAACATTTGAAAATTTGTCATTAATAAATTTTGAACAAGTAACACAAATAAAACCTCAAATAAAATTCAAAATATCATAAAAAGATTTTTCAACAACTTTTTGTTTGATAATTAGTAGTGCAAAAAATTAGCACAATTTCATGATGTTTATTACAATAGTGTTATATATATGTATATAAGTATGAATATAAAAAGAGTGACAAATTATTGTATTCTTCACGTTAAATCTATTTTTGTAACAAAAATAACATGTAACTTTTTATGTATTATAAATACAACGAATCAATTTATCATGAATAAAACTATTTGTCATGAATAAAACTATAAATAATAGTGATATAATGATAAAATTTTCTTTAGTAAAATTTTATGTTGGTGACCATGAAAATTTGTCACAACTTTTTAGTGTTACAAAATAGTTACTTGCATTTATGACAATTTTTGAGCTTGTTGTATAAGTTAGAGTTAGAGTTAACCCTTTTGGGGTTTGAACTTGGTAATGATTATTATATTGAAGCTTGAATTTTTTGTCTAAGTTAGCTCATGAACTTGATAATTATTCCTATATTGGGTTTGAACTAAAAAATTGTTCCCATATTGGGATAGAACTTTTTTTTCCAAGTTAGTTGTTGAACTTGGCAATTGTTTCCACAATAAGGCTTGAACTTTTTTTGTCCAACTTTTTTCATTCAGGCCCAAATGTGGGAATAATTGTCAAGTTAAGGTATTAACTTGAACCAGAAAAAAAAAGTTTAAGTTCTAATGTCACACCCCAAAATTGGGTTTGGAAGAATTAAGGTTTGCAAGTGAGTCATTGGTTGCCAATAGATTTTTATGTTTTCTTTTGCGTTTGAGAGACAAGAATGAGGAAATAGCCCAGTGGTTAAAAGAAATATGAGAAAGTATGGAAATTAAATTAAGATCCCAAGTTCGAATATTTTCCCTTGCAAAATAATTAAGTATCTGCTTCAATAGTTGAGAGTCTTGGGTTTGAGCCTCTACGAAACCTATGAGAAAATATTTAAGTTGTCATAACTCAAAATTGGGTTTGGAAGAATTAAGGTTTGCAAGTGAGTCATTGGTTGCTGATAGATTTTTAAGTTTTTTTTTTGAGACAAGAATAAGATTGATGGTTCGGTGGTAAGGTGTTTGTTAGCTTACCTTTTGGTCTTGTGTTTGAATCCTCGTATGCGTTAAATGAGAATTATTTTTATTTTTGGTTTCAACTCATCAGACTAGGATTTTAGTTAAATCTATTTTATTTATATATTTTTTTTTAGAATGTGAATCCCTAAAATTCCTCCTAGTAATGTCCTTTCTCTCCCACTCTTTGGTTAACAGTTTTCTTTTCTCTCTGTCATTGAAATTCATTAATTCATTTTTTTATGTTCTTGTTTTGTTTATTCTTTCTTTTGAATTTTTTTCTTTTTTTTTTCCCATTAAAGCGCCTCGAAATCTATTGGTTTGGTTCCATTTTATCCTTGTGCTCGAATTTTGGTTACTGTTGCTTTGTTAGAGTTTCATCTGTGTTTTCATATTATTGTTCGACAACTTTTATCGGGTGAGTGTAAGTTATGATAAGTTTTACATTAGTCTTTTCGATTCTTTTAGGTATGATTTCAATCGAAATCCTTATAAGTTTTGTGTGGTCTCGTATTAAGTTTCAGATCGGTTTAGAAGAGGTGCTTTCTTGGTGCTTGAAAGATCATTTAAGGTGTGTTTCTTAATCATATGTAATCAGGGATCAGTTTGCTGTGGAATCTCATTATTTGTAGTAATTTTAAGGTGTTTCATTTAGTGGTATCAGAGTTAAGTTTGCCAAAACTCGATCTGTGTTTTTAATGTGTATGTATGCTTGGATTTAAAATGGAGTTTTTGATAAAAACATACCACATTGTCTCGAAATCATGTGTTTTCAAACAAAGTGTCTGAAACTCTAGTGTTGGTCCGTAAGAACTTTGAAACTGTAAGATTAGAAATGTAAGATTTTAGATTATTATCTCTAACTATGTTGTCATAGAATTGTAGATACCTTAATATATTAGACTCAATAATTGTTATAGATTCTGAAGGTTAGCAAGATTGTGAGAATCAGCCTAGTGAGACTTTAGATGAGTCTTTTGTCTTTCCAGGGCGTGCGTTTACACATAAGCCAGAAGTCGTCGTGGCTACGCCAGCTACTGCTGATGATAATTCTAGGGTTGGTGTGGACACATTGACCCAATTAGTGTTGGGAGTTCTGGAGAGGGTCTTCGAGACCATGCTGGAGAGGTCCAAAGTGGAAGAAAAAGGTAACTGTGCTGAGTGCAAGTGTAAGAGCTGTAATAAGAGAGGTCATAGTTCCTCTAGTTTAGAGCTTTGTTATACAAAACGAGCCAGATTTCAAAAAGGTACTGCGAGAGGTTCTAGTAGTGGCACAGACATGCCGGTTTGTGGGTTCTGTAAGAAGCGCCATTAGGGCGAGTGTTGGAAGAAGTTTGGAGCATGTTCCAGATGTGGGTCCATAGAGCATCAGATTAATGATTGCCCTTGTCGACCGCCTACTTAGAGGCAAGCCTCGAAGAAGACTCAAAATCAGGGAGCTAGAATCAATGTCTGGACATGTATGGTTGTAAGGTATTGCGATTCGTATTTTGGTTTTGTTTGGTCTTCTGATTATGTGGATGCTTTGTGTGTGTTAATAAATTAGGTCTTTTAAGACTGTTCGTAAAAGATTGTAAGAGTAAGTATTGTTCTATAGTATGTGGGATCAGAGTGCGCAGCAGAAGTTAGTAAATTAGGCTTGGAAGAATTAAGGTTTGCAAGTGAATTGTTGGTTGCCGATAGATTTTTATGTTTTCTTTTGCGTTTGAGAGATAAGAATGAGCCTACTAATTTAGTCATAAGGTGTTTGTTAGCTTACCCTTTGATATTGTGTTCAAATCCTCGTGTGCGCCAAGTGGGAATTATTTTTATTTTTGGTTTCGACTTATCATATTAGGATTTTAGTTAAATCTATTTTATTTATATTTTTTTATTTTTTTGAGAATTTGAATCCTTAAAATTCCTCTTAGTAACATCCCTTCTCCCCCACTCTTTGGTTGACAGTTTTATTTTCTTTCTCTATCATTGAAATTCATTTTTTTTATGTTTTTTCTTTGTTTATTCTTTCTTTTGAAAATTTGTTCTTCTTTTTTCCATTAAAGTGCCTCGGAATCTATTGGTATTGCTCCATTCCATTCTTGTGCTTGAATTTTTGTTACTATTGCTTCGTTAGAGTTTCATCTGTTCTTTCATATTATTGTTCAACAACTTTTATCGAGTGAGTGTAAGTTATGATAAGTTTTACGTTAGTCTTTTCGATTCTTTTAGGTATGACTTCGATCAAATCCTTATAAGTTTTGTGTGCTTCTATATTAAGTTTCAGCTCGATTTAGAGGAGGTGCTTTCCTAGTGCTTGGAAAATCGTTTAATGTGTGTTTCTTAATCTTATGTAATCAGGGGTTAGTTTGATGTGGAATTTCGTGATTTACAATAATTTTGGGGTGTTACACCCAATGCACGAATAATTGTCAAGTTTAGAAACTAACTTAGACAAAGAAAAGTTCAATTCACCATGTAGAAATAATTGTCAAATTCAGGGACTAACCTGGGCAAAAAAGTTCAAACCCTAATTTAAAAACACTTGCCAAATTCAGATTCTAAATAATGCATTAACCCTATAAATTATACCATTAATTAGTAAGCATGATGATTTTTTTGTCGTATATTCTATTATTTTTTTTATAAAATTAAGATATTTTTTTATATTCATTTTAGGATACACAAAGATTAAAATTCGTATCCCTCACTCTCTACCACAAATTATGAATTGGGCTAGGTCAGCCGTCTATCACAATTAGCCTTACTCGAGGTTGATAAACCAACAATTATATGGGTAAGATAAACGCGGGCCATACAATTGTACATTCAACCCCAAATCCATATAATTGTCTGTGTTTTTTATTTTTTGGGTACATCCTATAATTGTGTTAAGTAGATTTAATTCATGGTTTACTTTTTTGCTTAATATAATGAAAAATCTCTATAAAATAATTTAACAATCAATTAATTTTTTAGTCGAAATTAATTAAATCTAAATAATTAATTAAATTTTATAATTTTCTAAATTTATTATAATATTTTAATAATTCTAGATTTAATTAATTTTAAAATCAATTAAGTCCCTATGTTAGTAATTTCCCACATCATTTGTCATGTCAGCAATTTGCCACATCAATATAGACTCAACGGCTGTTAGAAGTTTACATAGAAGTTATATTTTATTAAGGATTCAATTGAATGTTGTTTTCGATTAGGAGTTCAATTGATTATTGAATTATTTTACAAGAATTTTTCATTATATTAAGCCTTTCAAAAAAATTGCATATAAGTAAAAAAAAAATAAAGTGGGTGAAAATCTTGACTCTAGAATTATTGTGTTTTAATAAGAAATGTCATTCTCTATACTAATAAAATTTTAATTATTCAGTTATAAAAACTAATGAACTAGAGATATATTATTGATCATTAAAGTCTTATGAAATATCAAGTACACGTTTTTGGTTGAAATTTTCCAACTCAAATTTCTAACATTTTCGTCATAAAGTGACATAACACTTTTTTTTTTGTTTTGTTTTAAGGTGTGTTAGGTGAAAAATTAGAAAGAAAATAAATTTTAAATTTGTTTGATTAGGGAAAAATGAGAGCAAAGATTAGGGAAAAAAATAATCCTAAATTTAAAAGAAAAGGAGAGACCAAATGAAGAAACCTTTTAATTTTACACATTTATAAAATTGTTCATCTTTACAAATAATAAATGAAAGAAATACTTTTTCTTTCTTCAATGTTTTATTTTTTCTTAATAAATTGTTATGTGAAATATAAATGTAATCACAGTACAAATAAACTGTTCGAGTAATCACAAAATAAAATTAAACTATTATAACACAAACGGACTAATATCTATACAATTTAAAATAAAACTGACGAATTAAAGTAAAACACACATGACAATTACACATAATAAAAATACTCCGAAAATCTAAACAAATCCTGAGACACATTAATAAAATAATATCATGACATTCATTCAAACTAATACAGTCACACATCATTCTCAAAACTTGATATTAATCCAACGATACAATTACCTCCCTCTAAACCAATAATAAAGCAATATTGAAGTCAACGAAAGCAAACTTTGGAAGCTTCTCAACACCTACATCACTAGTAGCTTTTATTATTAAATTTCCTTCTTGTGTATAAAGTATTATGTACATCAAATATGTATTTTTAAACTAAATATAAATCATTTTTAGTTCATAATAAGCTAAAAACATTGAATAAGTAGATATTGGACACTTTCATTTTCTTGGAGAAAAGATTGTATGAAACCATGATTCCATGATTCCATGTCAATTCTATTCCTTTTCAATAGAAGAATAACAAATCTTTTTTTTTTTTCCAGATATTTAACATTTTTAGTTGGATTTAAATTTTTTTCAGGAGGAAAAGTCTGATTTATCATTCTCATATTGGAAAGGAATAGGGATGACGTGGAATCACAGTTTTATACAATTCTTTTTTCATTTTCTTATCTCGTAAAACCTTGGGTGGGTAGATTAGTAACTTCGAAAGCAATAATCTACATGATACAAGAAGAATAATTAAAGAATGAATATTGAATTTATATCTATATATTAAATTAAATGAGGTGAATTTTTTATGCAAAATAGATATATTTATTTATAAGATTATAAATGCTACCATTGAGTTAGAATAGTGTTTTTAAATCATAATATTTATTATTTTTAAAAAATTTACAATTGAATTATGTTGGTTAATTTATACTACTAATTAATTCAATAAAAAAATTATATTAGTATAAATAGATAATGCATTTTTTCTTGAAAGCCAAAGTCATTTATATATACAAAATTATCACACACTCATGATGAGGGTAACATATTTATATAACAAAAATATTTATAAAAAATTGATTTAAGGATTAGTTGAAATGATAAACACCTAGAATATTATGGTGTTTTGAATCCAAAATTTCAATTTGAAATGATAAAAATATTTCACCTTTTTTTAGGTTTAATTTATTATTTAGTATTTGAGTTTGATTTTATTTTTTAATACGGCACGTGTTAGTTTTTATTTAATCTAATCTTTATATTTGAAAAAAATTATATATTTTAGTACCCAAAAGTAACAGTGTTAATTCTTTAATGCTTAATTCAGGTTTTAAGATTGAGTTAATGAAATTTCATAATTAGCTAATAATTAACAGTAGCAATTAACTTTCACAAAATCAACTCTAAAACTTGAATTAAATCACATCAATTGGACTATATTTGTCAAATTAAAAGCAAAATTAAACAAATTTATAATTAATACTAAATTTATTCTATTAACAAAATCATAAAAAATTTAAAATTAATAATATTAGGAGTTGCCAAAATATATAATTTTTTTCAATTATAAATATTAGATTAGATTAAAAAATAAGAGACGTAACATATTAAAAAAATGTCAAACTCAAGTACATACACTAAGTACAAATATAATACTTTAAAAATATAATTATAAGATAAGAAAATAATAAGGCGGCAATAAGAAAATAAGAAAAATAATATGAATGAAGACAAGGTGCTAGGTACATTTCCACCACATGGAGAAGCAAATGCCCAAAGCAACCGCGTTAATTTGACGACGTACGCGGCCACCACCTCACTAATTCCCTATATATATACGCTTCCTTTTCTTCTCCATCCTATCTTCTTCTTTCATTAATTCATTCTCTAAAACCAAACAAATTCCCTCTATTGTTGGGTTCTTGTCCTTGTTTTTCTTTTTCCATGTCTGACAAACAAGCTCACCTTAATGGGGCCTACTACGGCCCTTCAATCCCACCACCTACAAGAAACTACCACCGTCCGGGCCGTGGCTCCGGCTGTGGCTGTGGCTGCTGTCTTCTCAAATGCCTTTTCAACATCATCATCACCGCCATCGTCATCATCGGCCTAGCCGTTTTCATCTTTTGGCTCATCTTCCGTCCCAACAAGGTCAAGTTCCATGTCACCGACGTCCAACTCACCCAATTCAACCTCACTTCCAACAACACTTTGCATTACAACCTTGCTCTTAACATGACAATACGCAATCCCAACCGTAGGATCGGCATATACTACGATCGTATCGAGGCTCGAGCTTACTACGAGGATCAAAGATTCGATACCGTAACGTTGACCCCGTTTTATCAAGGACATAAGAACACTAGTTACTTCAACCCTGTTTTCGTAGGGCAGCAATTTGTTAGGCTTGGTGCTGATGAGACATCGGAGTTTAATGAAGACAGGGTTAATGGGGTTTATGATATCGATGTGAAGTTGTATTTGAGGATTAGGTTTAAGCTTGGGAGGGTCAAAACTGGTAGGTTTAAGCCTAGAATTTCATGCGATTTGAAGGTTCCTTTGAACACTGGGAATGGTAGCTTTGGTGGTACGTTTAAAACCACTAGATGTGATTTGGATTTCTAGTATGAACCTGATTCATGCTTTGGTCCAGTCTGTGATTCTATCTTCATTCAGGGATGAATACATTTTTTTTTTTTGCTATAGGTATGTGAATATATGTTGACTTTTGGAGATGGACCCTGTTTTTTTTATTACTATTTATGTATTTGAGTATTTTTTGTGTTCTTGGGTTAGGTTTGTTGAATAAATAATAATGATTCTTTTTTAGTAAAGTTGGTTTTGGTTTTCCTGTTTGATTATGACATTCAATTTTGTACTGGTTAAGGGATGTTTATTTCTTCCAATTTAAGAATACAAGTAGATGATCATTTCAACCATTGTAAATGTCTAATGGCGTTCGTAATCAAAGCATATGGTATTAGAAAATAAATGCGGGGTTATAATTGAAAATAGTTGTTGGCAGCTTGTTTTTGGAGAAACTTTGACTCAGGTAAGCTTATTAGTGATCGAGAGAGGGATATTATGCCTTACTTTTTTTGCTACAAATCAAGTAAAATTTTATTAGTGATAAATATAACTGACAATATATCATTAGATATCCAGAAAATGTATGAAACATCATTTAAGACTCTTTCAATGAAAAGTTGGCTTACCATCATAAGAGTTTGACCCATTTCCTGGAATCCATCAAGGGATCCAGTACTTGTTCTTGCGATGGAACATATGGGGCATAGTACAAGTAGAGCAGTGAGAGATAAGGTATATAAGAGCCGATTGTGTTGTTAAGGAACAGGCTCCAATTTCACCTTAATTATTATTTTTTGTAAATGGTGATTTTCTTTTTCAGGAACTGTTAATTGGGTAATTCTTATTTCCTTATATTATTTATTCATTTTTAATCATAATAGCTTCTATTTTTAGTTGTTAAAAAAGAAAGAAATTGAGTAAAAAAAGGAACCATTGCTGTCGGCCCAAAACACATACCCCACATGTCATGACATAGCAATAGAAAAACCATTTGTACTTGCACTCGGCCCAAAGCAACCATATCAACCAGAAACGAAAATTATAAAAAAACTATCAGAGCCAGGTTTCGATCCTGGGACCTGTGGGTTATGGGCCCACCACGCTTCCGCTGCGCCACTCTGATTGGTTGTTTATTAAATGAACGTAGAAAATGGTTTGCAGCATAAGAATGAATCCCATATCAAGTAGTACCCCTCATTTCGATAATTAATCAAAACACAAAAGTTTAGGTTCCATTCCTATTATCTTATATAAATTTTGATCCTTACTAACTATATCGAAGCTTTTTTACATGAATAATGTAAAATAAATAAATAAATACCAAAGTTCAAAAGGGTAAATTGCTTCATAAGCCATTTTTTTATATTCTTTTATCTTCCTTAAACACCAAAAATAGATAGGCCTATTATGAATTAGTCCAAAAAAATTTCTGCTAAAAAGTATTTTTGTAAAAAAACTGATTTCAACTAGAAATAAATTTCATTTATTTTTTGAAAAATATTTTTTTAATTTATTTTATTCCAATAATTTTACAAAAATATTTTTTGAACAAAAAAATATTACAATTTTTTTTTGTAAAATAAATAAAATTTATTTCCGAATCAAATTTTTTACAAAAATACTTTTTAGTAAAATAAATATTTTGGACTAATTGGTAAGAGACTTCTCTAATTTTTGTGTTGAAGGGAAATAAAAAGAAAAAATAAACAAGAAGGGCTTATGAAACAATTTACCCTTTTGAACTTTAGTGCCGCCAAGCTGTCGGGGGCACCCTTAAAAGCTTTTCAATTGAAATGATAAATTTATATATCAACTCCCTAAATATTTTAGGTCATCATATTTCAGTCCGGTGCCAGCGATTAGTCAGGCTGCACCAAAAAAATATATATTTTTAGGATTAAAGGGATGACGCTGATTGATCAGGCGGCACCAAATATTCACTATACATTTTACTTAATTTCGTCAATATTATTCTCCTTATCCTATTATGATATTTATTTATTTTATATTAATCATGTAAAAAAGTCCTATATCGATGCATTTGGTTTGTAATGCCTAGAATGTGATTTACCCATCTAGACATAATTTTGGATTTAATTAATGTATGTAATTTTTTTTTGTATGTTAAGTTTGAATTTATTGAATGATGAATTGCATTTATAAAG
Source organism: Gossypium longicalyx (assembly GCA_025698465.1). Taxonomy (NCBI): domain Eukaryota; kingdom Viridiplantae; phylum Streptophyta; class Magnoliopsida; order Malvales; family Malvaceae; genus Gossypium; species Gossypium longicalyx. The sequence goes on along the minus strand of CM046995.1, from coordinate 3,246,543 downwards.
TTTATTGATGACTGCTTCATTTAATCGATTAAGTACTCTAAATTATACTTGTTAAAAAATAATATAGAATTGAACCTTTAATCGAATATAAGCAATTAATTAAGTCTTCAAAAAACTAATTTTAGTGTGCTGATTGGGTCTTAATTCAGTTGATATCGGCCTTGTTGCCAGTACAAGAGGTTGAGGATGGGCTATAAATAGTTCTAAGCATTGTATAAAAAAAAAAAAAATAAGAATTGTGATGCTACACTCATATGAAAGGAAGTAAATAAATAAATAAACCAACTTCAATGTAAACTCTTGACAGTAGCTACATTCACCACATGACATGTCAAGATTTTGTCAAGTGGTGCAAGTTGATAACTTCTCTTTAAATTTTTTTAAATAATAAAAGTATATAAAAACTTAAAAAAATTAAAAATTTTAAATTTTTCAAAATTTTTCAAAAATATAAAAATTATTAAAAGTAATAAAAATTTATTTAAAAATTATAAAAGCATAACAAACTATAAAAATATTTAAAAACTATAAAAGCTATTAAAAAGTACAAAATATTATAATACATTATAAAAATATTTAGTAAATTAAAAATACATAAAGACAAATAGAAAAACCAAAGTTTTTCTACATGGATGTTATATGTAGTATTTTGATTGAATTAGGATAACTTAGCTATGTGACAAAAATAAAAATCTGTGATCAAGACATAAAAATATTGGCCTCAAGATGTCGATCCCAATGCCGTTTGGAAGAAGCCTCTTGAAAAGTAACAAAGTTTTCATCTCAGTTTTGGTCTTCTATTATGTTGGCATTAAACCAAATGTTGTTAACTGGTAAGCAGAACTGTTAAGGGTTACCCCGACTGGTTCGAAGGCCTCTCTAAAAATGGGAGAGTTTGAATAAAAATATAAATCCAAAAAACAGACTTGGGCAAAAAGGTAAAGTTTAATTAGAAAACTGGGTTGAGTCTCAGGTAAGATTTTTTGGCCCGGGCCCAACCCAAATTTACAAAAAGAAAAAAAAGTTTGTTGCTTTTTATTGTTGTTTTTTCACTGTTTTGTTGTCATTTTATTATTATGTTGTTATTATTCTATTGTTATTGTTTGAATATTATATAACTCTAATTTTATTGTTAATTTTGTTACTATTTTAGAGGTATTTGCTTATTAAGTTGCACCTATATTAGTACTATTTAAGTATAAAGATTTTTAAAAATTTATTCTCAATTTGTTGGGAAATATTTATTTTAATTTTTTTAGTGTTTTTTTATGTATAATACTTTTTTAAAAAAATTTAATACGGCCGGGCTTGGGCTCTGATTTTAGTATTTTTATTTAGGTCAAGCTTTAGCAAAATTTTAAGCTTATTTTTTGAGCCAAGTTTAGACCTATTAAACAGGCCTAAAAATTTATTAAAGCTCGATCCATGAAAAGGTCTACTGTCAAGTCACAAAATGAAAGGGTTTATGAGTCAAATCAATTTAGGTTTAGGATTTAAATTAAGGATTAAATTTGTTTTATAATTTTTTCCATAAATTTTTTGTGATTTTTAATAATTTTATAGTTTCAATTTTTTTTTAAATTTTATAGTATGTTACGTTTTTCATTTATATTAATTTTTATTATATATTGCAATTTTATAATTTTTATGAATTTTAAACAATTTGAAAAGAATTTATAAATTTTCTCTATGTGGCATAATCCTAACATACTATGTGACAAACATAACGACCATAAAAGGCTTACTTAAAAATTAGTTTTTTTTTTCTAAAACTTAATTAAAATTTATATTCGATTAAAGAGTGAATTAAATGTTATTTTTAATTAAGAATTCAATTAATTATTGATTATTTTACAAAGACTTTTTTATTATATATTAAACCCAGATTCTAATTGGGTTTGTAACATTGTATTCTGGGGTAATTTTATTGTTCAGAGATTTCTTGAAGGTTAAGTTTATTAATAGGTAAAAACATCTGAGTGATAATATTTCTTAGCTATTAAGAAACTTGTAGTGGGGACTGGGGAGTCCTTCTGTATCTTGGATTAATGAAATGTTTATTAAATTAAAAAAAATATAATTTAATTAGAATTTAATATTATACAATCAAAATTTAAAATAATTAAATTTTATTATTTTATAATTAAATATAAAAAGTCAAAGTAAACATTATTAAAAATAGTATAATTTTCTTTATATAAATTTATATTGCAAATAGATTTTAAAACGATTTTCTTTAAACTAGAAGATAAGTGAATATTTTTGAAATTATGAGAGCTAAATATATTTTATATTTATATTAATATTTAAATAATATGTAAATAAAATTAAGTAATTAAATTTATGAAAAATTAATTTAAATTAACATTAGCCTTTTTTTTGTTTATTATCAAATTTAAATCCATTTAAGTAACAAAATTTTTAATGAAATTGATTTTTTAATTCTTTTTGGTACACGATTTTTTTAAAACTCAATAATTTTATTAATTATAAAAATATTTAAATTATATTCAATAAAAATATTTTAATGTAAATATACTACTTAATTATTTTCTCATGTTTTATTCCTAATTAATGTTTCTCTATTATCCCATATTTTACGTATATAATTTATTATAGATTAATACAGATGATGGTTCAATTTTAAATTCGATTACTTAAAAATTATACTATTATATCAACTTTGGACTAATATAATTAACATAAAAAATTATCCTTTTGAAGGGAATCTAAAAATTATTTTTAATAATTTAATTTTGAAAAATGTAGTGAAGGGTATATTCTATTTTTTTATTTAAATTATAACTTATAAGTATATCAACAATGACTCTTTTTTTTAAAAAATAATTTTATTATAGGTTTTGATCATAATTGTTTTATTGACATAATATTTAGAATTACCTATAGCCCCTTTTCAACTCATGAATAAGAAGATAATGCGCTTCAACGTACTCAAACCCACATCCTTCTACATTGACAATAATACTCATGCTAATTGAACTAAAATTTAATCCACGACAATTACTATTAGGATAATTAATTTAACAAACTAGCTCAATTCAAATTAATGCATTCATATATGATTTTTAAGACGTCATACTTGAAGTTTAACGCTTAAGATTTTTTTTATGAATTTAACTTTAAATTTTATAAAATTTTAAAAGGTAATTATATAAATTAATTAAGTAAAATATTGATTTGAAATTTTTGAGTTTAAAAAATAAACAAAAATTCATAAAACGAATATTAAAGATAGGAAAAAGAAGTGAATAAAGAGAAAGGAAAAGGCAAAGGCAAAGGCAAAGGCAAAGGAATGCTTAGTTAGGAAGAAATTAGCAGCAGCCAGGAATTGCAATTGCTAAAGCAATAAAAAAAAAAAACATCCCAATTAAACAGCTAGAAAGCAATGAGTTGATTGAACTTCCTAAGAAAAGCATTCCATTCCCTCCTTTTTGTTACTACACATTCTTTTTTCCACTTTTTAAAAGAATTACTATTATTTCTGATATAAAAAAATCATTATTAATCATAATATAAATTGTACTTCTTTTTTAATTATACCACATAGAAACTTTTAATTTAGAAAATATGTGAAAATTAATGAGATTTTTTTGAAATGATAAAATTAAAATTTTAAAGTATTAAGTTTAAATTGCATTAAGTGAGAAGTCTTCTTTTTTCTAGATTTATTTTTGGGTTTAAATTATTTTTATAAATTTTATATAAAAAGACAAAAGCACACTCATACTTGATTTGTATAGAGTAATAGTTAAAGCTCATGTGAAATACACGGGTCCAAATAGTATGACCATTATCTCCCACCTTTAATATTGTATAATATTACTTTTTAAAAAGATCGTCTAAGATTTTCTCTAATTAAATTGTGTCTAATTAACTTATAACACCACTGTAGTCAAGGAGCTAATAATAATAATAATATAAATACTAATAAGTGTTGATGCAGTAAGACAATATTTTAGATTTAAATTTTAAAAATAACGTTGGAAGTACAATCATAAATAATTTTCATTATTTTTTTTGGTGAATTATAATATCAAGACAAAACCTGAACAATAAATGTGACTAACGCAACTCAAATTCAAATTACATCTGAAGCGGTGAACACCCTTGATTATAAAACCATCAAATAAATTTCTCAAACTTTTCATTATTATAAATCATTATTTAATTTTGTATAGAAATAGTGTGAAAAGTTAATTAAACATTGATTTAATAAAATAATAATATTATTATTTAAAAATATTTTTAATATAAAATCAATAAATTCACACATTTAAACTTTTTTTAAACAAACTTTTATTTCATTATAAGATATACTGTTTAACATAATTTAATACAAATACTTTAAGAAAACTTGCATCTCATGCACAGTTTCGTTTAGCAAACCCAAACCTATTATTTGCCAAATCAAATTCAATATAATAATTTTGCTGCTGAAAGTTTCCTAATATTATCGCCGGACCGCCACGGTCACCTTCACCGACGCCTTTATCAGTAACAATCATCAAACAAACGACATTATCATCACCGACGATTGAGAAATAATTAGCCAAAGGCAACCCCATTTTGGCTCCTCCATTGAAATAAAAACTCATTTCAGGGACGCCCATTAATCTGTGGCCTGAAACATTGAAACATGGAGCTAACCCTGAAATGTTTTCAACTTCACGAGCTCTGCTATAGTTTCCCATTTGTTTCTCAAACTCCTTCGATACCAACTCAAAAACAGGTCTCTCCATGAAAGTGAATGTTGACCCTGAATCGACGATGGTGCCTCCGTTACCGTCCGGTCCTGGGACAAATGTACTGTTCGGAACTTTGACCTGCTTGTTGCCGACAAGGATTTTACGTATGGTTACGTAGTAGAACTCATGGAAAGCTGGGTTGGGGTTCTTGTAAAACGGTGTGTAGCCAAGACCTGGGATCTTGGTATCATTTGAACCCGACCCGGTTTCTAACAACATGTTGCTGCTGACTTTGGTGTCATCGAACCGGCGGGAAACGAGGCAGTAAGAGAATTTGTTGAGGTGTAATTGGGATGGTAAAGATTCAGGGCTCCGACCAAACCCGACTATTCCAGCGGGTTGCCGGTTGGAAACAATGGAGCACCCGACAAGGAAATCTTGGAAAGTTTTGTGAGGAGGAAAGACAAGGTTTTCTAGTAACAAAAGTCCACCGGTGGAACCTAAACCGTATTGAATTAAGTAAGGAGGGCAAGTTTGATTACAGTTTTTCGATGTAGGATCATCACAGTCTTGGCAACGAGACTCAACATTGGGACCAAACAGCCAATTGCACTTCGGGTTTCGACAACCTACGAGCTTACCGGAAGACGAAAGTTTTGGTGAAAAAGTAGGGATTTTTGATGGATCGACATTAGGGAAAGCACATTGGGAACAAAGGTAACGAGAGGTGCAAGGGAACCAAGAGAGACTGCTACCAGTGTCCATAATGAAAGAAAGGGTTTGCGGCGGAGTTCCGAAGCTGAGAGAGACAGTATAGCCGCCATAACCGTGAGGAAGAAGTGGAGTCTTGAGAAGAGAAGATGTAATGTTGGTTTTGGGGTTGTGGTGTTTGAGGTGATGGGCTCTGGCGACTGAAGAAGTGGCCAAGTTGTTGAGAATTTGGTAAGGGTCGGAGGAGGAAGAGTGGTGGTGGTGTGAAGGAGACAGGGAGACTTTGATGGTGTCGGAAGTCGCGGTGAATGGTAATGTGGCGGAGATGATAAGAAACGAGACGAAGGAGAAGAAAGGAAGAGAAGAATCCATTTTCCTTGCTTTTGATCGTGTTTGTTTACAGATAAAAGAAGACAATAGCAATGGTGGACACCTGGAAAGGAATCTTGTTCAATTTAGGGTTAAGTATAAATGCTAAATCCATCTGTTAACAAATGTAGTAATCTAATAAAATTTTTTTTTCTAATTTACATTGATATCAACGGTTCAAATAAATCATGAAAATTAAAAATTAATGAAATAATTTTATTTCAGCTTTTTTTTGGTACGAGTTTTACATTGACCTATATTAACATAAGAATAGTAGATTAAAGTTGTTTGTGGATCAAACAGATTCTAAAAAATTTTCAAGTTTAATCCCGTTTTCGAACCAACCTAACATGTTGGGGTTAATTTATTTTACTATTTAAATTATTTTACCATTATCATCAAGCTCCACAAGCTATAGTTGATCAAAGTTGTAAAGTGCATAACTAAATATTTTCAGTTATAATAAATATATAATGCATAATTGATTTAATTATATTGCACAAATTAATTTTAATAATATTGTACCATTGCCTAAATTATGATCCCAACTTCTTTGATTTATAAAGTGTTATTTATTTAAAATATTATTTGCATGAAAAATGTGTACAATGTGTTAAAATATACATACAGGTGAAAATTATAAATAATACAAAAAACATGGACATGAGTTACATCACAAAGTTATATTAAATATGGGATGAGTTGAGACATAGCATATACAAATAAAAATAATTAAAACTAACATGAGCATGGCACCAAAATTCAATAAATAACTTAAATACAACAAAAATACATCAATAATATTTTAATATTTTAATTTATACAGAATAGTGGTTAAATAGTTAAAAAATTTTAGTATAATTTTATTTCGTGTCCAGTATTTGTAGCTTCACATAAATTGCTGAGAGAGAAGCCCATATTTTGAACTACTGGAAAACAATGTCTGTTTATAGTGCTGAAGAAAAGCCCAAAATCTTGGGTTCCAAGCCTTCAAGTTTGGGATTATTGCCTCAGCTTGTGTTTTTGTTTGCTGGACTTCTACTGCCTTTAAATTTCCACCTCTATTTTCAAGTGGAAGGGGTCGGTAGAGACATTGAATGATATATTGAATGAGAGTAATAATTTTTTCACCACTGTTTTAATATAACAGTTAGTAATATACTTGCATTTCATTATTTTTAATCATTCATACAACTTGTTTTAAGTAAAATAAAATATATATATATATATATATTACTTATTTTGAAGAAGTTTTATTTTTTCACTAGAAGTGTTCATGGGTCAAATCGATTCTAAGTATGATATTAATATACTCTATACTTATCAAAACCCGACCCAAAATCTGAGCCTAAAATATTGTTCAAATCGCTTTTATTTATAAAAGGTTACCCCAAACTCATTTTTTAAGTTTGCCCATATTATTTTAAATTTTCTTAAAAATATTTATTTTATTTTAATTTAATATTTAATAATTTTATACATTTTCAATTTATTAAATTTTTTTATAGTCATCTTAACATCATTTTAATGTTTACATTATAGTAGTATTATATATTTATTATAGGTTTATTTTTTTAATGTGTTCTAAATTATATAATATAAAACATTATAAACTTAAAATGGGCCAGCCTAGGCTTGGGCCTTGAATGTTGAAGCTCGAGTCTAACTCATATTTTAAACATGCCTAATTTTTTTACCCAAACCTATTTTTCGGGCCTAATATTTTTACTCAAACACTCTCAAATTTTTGGTGAGTCTTCGGGCCTGAGCGAGTAACTTGACCCATGAACAGGTCAAGTTGATGCACAAAATTATCCAATAAATAAGATTTGGATCTTGAATATGAATATCCAAATTCGTTATCTTAATAAATAATGTGGATCTAGATAATGGATATCTACGATATCTATTTGCATCTCCGTTGAATTAGTAATGAATAATACTTTTAATAATCAATCTCAATATTGTAGCGACGTAAAAATTTTAGCTTGGTCGCTAATTGGGGTGTTTGATTAAAAGTTTAAAGACCGAGGTTTGATTTTAAAGGGGAGTCGTCACCGATCCTTTTTCTAGGTGTGGTCGGGCACCTGGTAAATCTTCGTTTTAACAAAAAAGGTTTTATTTTTGATAAAAGAAAGACGAATTTTAGGCCTGCGTGAAAGTTCAGAGAAAAATAGGGTCCGGGAGTCGGTTACGCTCATGGAAGGTGTTATTACCCCTGCGACGCCCAAAATTGGTATCTTATTAAACATGCGTCGTCTTGATTTTCAAAAATACGAATTCAATGTAGCATTTAATCGTGATCCGATTAAAACACAAGAATTTTTAATTTTTTGGTTTTTTGAGAAGGGTGTCCCGTTTTAACACGAGCCGACGAATTTCACCCAACATAGCGATGAAATCGATGACTAAATGTTAAATCGGTTCATTGCCTTATTTATTGAAATCAATAAAAAACATGAATAAAAATCTTTAAAGTAGTGAACACAAAACGATATAAAATGGGCGAGAAACAAAGATAAAATAGTTAGAAATATATCGAAGTAAATAATAAATATGACAATAATATTAAAAACAATAACAATGTATGCGATATTAAACATGATAACAATAGTATTAAATATGAAATAGAGACGAACATATATGCAAACATATAATAATGAGTGAAGTGACGTGAACGTAATATTAAAAATACTAATAGTGCTATATGTATGTACATTAAAGTATATAATGATAGAAATGAAAAGTGTATACATAATAATATTAAATACATACATAATATATATATACATAATATTAAAATGAATATATATGATATGTATTAGAAATACTAATAACAAAAACAAATATATACTAATAATACTACATGAATATGTACATGTATGTTAAAAACAGATACATAATAATATTAAAGGTATGTACATAATATATATATATATATATATATATGGTATGGTTATTAAAAACATATATAATACATAGTAAATAAAAATATATATACACAATATGTTTGGTATTAAAAATATAATATTAAAAACAGAAATGATATACATACATTTAAGAAATGATAACAAAACTAATAATAGTTATAAAGATAATAAAAAATGATACATTAATGTGAATAATTGAATATGTTAGTAAAATAATAATGATATGTACATGAAAATATATACATATACATATAAAATAAAAAAATATACACTATCATTAATAATAATAAATATAGTAATAATATTAATAATAAAAAAAAAGCAAATATAATATAATAAAAATATTAAAATAAAGTAATTAAAAATAATACCATGTATAAATATATAAATATATATATAGTAAAACATACACTAATATTATATATAATAATACTTTAATAATAATAATAATAATAACAATAATAATAATACTATATTAATAAAATAATAATAAATGGAATAAAAACAATGTTAATAACAAGAATATTAATAATAGTAATAATATAAATAATATAAATAATAATATTAATAATATTAGAAATGATAATAATAATTTTTAATAAAAACGAAAATAAAAAATAAAAAAGGACTAAAATTGAACTAAAATAGATTTTTGGGGCAAATTTAAAAAGAAATAAAGCAAAAAGGACCAAAATGAACACGAGTGCAACTTGGAAGGACCAAAACAGAAATTATTCCTTCCCCCAAAACGCAGTGCAGCACCGGGGACCAAATTACAGAGAAAAATAAATTACAGGGCTAAATTATAAATAATGAAACAATCTAATTTCAAAGTGGTAAAAAGCAGAGGGGCTAAAAGCGCAATTAGCCCCTCCTTTGAAAACACGCGGATCCCTTGAGGCGGGTCGGGTCGAAGCGCTGGTCATCTCAAAACGACGCCGTTTTGGGGTTTAAAAACCCAGACCAAAACGACGTCGTTTTAGTCCTTTATAAAAACCAAGTTTTTTTTTTTTGTAATTTTCATTCTTTCCCTTTGCTTTAAAAAAAAACACTTCCCTTTTTTTTTTCTCTGCAGGTGTTCTTGGTCCGGCCAGAACCCAGGTGAGCCACCGTTGTCCTTTGCCGCCGCCGGCCACCGTCCACGGTGGCCGAAAAAAGTAAACCTTTTTTTTTTTTAGTTTAATAATATAATATATATATGTATGTAGAAAAGAAAAGAAAAGAAAAAAAAGAACAGATTCGAAATTTTTTAAAAAAAATAGCATCTTTTGATTTCTGATTTTGATTCCTTGCGATTACTGATTTTTTTTTTTTTGTTCTTGGTGTTGGATCTATTCTTGAATATTGTTGGCTGAACTCTAATGTTTGTTTTTTATTAAAAATTGCCAATCCCCTTTTTACAAAATTTGATTTGGGCTTTTATAACCTTTTTACATGTCTTTTTCTATGATTTCTGTCTTTTCTTTCTAATCCCTTGCAGGTGATAGTGCAACTTGGAGGAGCAGGTGGTAGCAGAGGGTAGGTGGCCGACGGTGGTGGCAGAAGGTAGTGGCAGACCATAGGGCAGGTGGCCATAGGGGCTAGGGTTTCTTTTCTTTTTTTCTTTTTTTTTTTTGTTTTAGATATTGGGCTAGGGTTTGAAATTGGGCTTAGTTGGGTTTTGATGTAAATGGGTTTAAGTGGGTCAAAATTGTAAATGGGTCATGGGGCAAAATTGGGCTATAACAGCTGCCCCTCTTTACTCATTGTCGTATAACGATAACAGAGTTGTTGTCGTGTAACGAGAATAGAGTAAAGACTTTTAGGAAAGACTAATTTTGCTCGGCCTCGTCGAGCTTTGACCTCTTTGGCGCTTCTCTTCTTCAGGTAGTCTCTTTCCAGTCCAACGCATCTTGTAGCTTTGGTTCAATCCACTGCATCTTCTGATATACACCTTGTAGCTTCAATCTACCCCAATGTAGCTTCAAGGATATGAGATTTGTGGCTTCAATCTGCTTCACTCTACCTTCAGAAAGATAAGATTTACAGCTTCAATCTGCTCTTCTATCGCTTCAGTGAGATAAGGTTTTGGTCTTCTCTTCTGCCCTTTTAGAAATGCAAGATCTGACATCCTCGATCAGCTCCACTGCAACTTCAGGGAGACAAGTTCTGGTGTCTTCAATCAGCTCCAATCCTTATTCTTTACTCGGCATGTGATCCTCTCACAATATGAGTTGGTTTTTGAAACTTAATTTGAAAGGCAGATTTTGAAGATCCCTCGCTATGTGACCCGAGACTCAACTCACCTCTCACAATATGAGTTGATTTTTGAAAAATATAGATTGAAAAAATAGGAATTGAAAATACCTCATCGTGTCCTGAGGCTCAACTCACCTCTTGCAATATAAGTTTTTTTTTTTAATTTTCATTCTTTCCCTTTGCTTTAAAAAAAACACTTCCATTTTTCTTTTTTTCTCTGCAGGTGTTCTTGGTCCGGCCAGAACCCCGATGAGCCGCCGTCGTCCTCCGCCGCCGCCAGCCACCGTCCACGATGACCGGAAAAAGTAAACCTTTTTTTTAGTTTAATAATATAATATATATGTATGTAGAAAAGAAAAGAAAAAAAAAGAACAGATTCGAAATTTTTTTTAAAAAAATAGCACCTTTTGATTTCCGATTTTGATTCCTTGCGATTGCTGATGTTTTTTTTTTTTGTTCTTGGTGTTGATCTATTCTTGAATATTATTGGCTAAACTCTAATGTTTGTTTTTTATTAAAAATTGCCAATCCCCCTTTTACAAAATTTGATTTGGGCTTTTATAACCTTTTTACATGTCTTTTTCTATGATTTCTGTCTTTTCTTTCTAATCCTTTGCAGGTGATGGTGCAACTTGGAGGAGCAGGTGGTGGCAGAGGGTAGGTGGCCAACGGTGGTGGCAGAAGGTGGTGGCAGACTATAGGGCAGGTGGTCATAGGGGCTAGGGTTTCTTTTTTTTTTTTCTTTTTTTTTTAGATATTGGGCTAGGGTTTAAAATTGAGCTTAATTGGGTTTTGATGTAAATGGGTTTAAGTGGGTCAAAATTGTAAATGGGTCATAGGGCAAAATTGGGCTATAACAAATATTATTTGATTTTACAATATCTGAATTTACAAGAAACAAATCGAATATTGCATGCATCAAATGTGCATAAAAATTACTTTCCTATTTCAAGTTACTTAGGTAGACATGTCGAGTTTGAGTTCATTTTCGGGCCAAATCATTTTCAAGTTTATATTGAGCACATTAAATCGAATAGGTGAAATTGATATTTAAATTAATTAAATAAAACAGTGGATAATTTGAACATTTTAAACTACAAATAGCTTAAATAATCTAAAATTAACACGTAAGATAATCACCCAGTAGGCCTCAATTTCTTTGATTCGAGATTGCTAGAGTCTGGCAATGCCTGAATTCAATTTCAAATTTCAACATTAATTTATGAATTAGTCAACTGAAGTTTGCAGGTCAGGAAGATTTGGAATATCAAAGAGGTGCAAAATCAAATCCTGAAAAAAATTTCCAGAATCGTGTTTTACAATAAATTATTTGTTGGGAATCTAAGTAGAAAACTTTAAAGTCAATGTCAACTTAATCATATCTTTGAATAAGAAAATACTAAATAGCATAATATTTGTGGATTTTTCATGAATTTTAATCAAGCTGGTTGTTCAGCCTTACTTGATGTGTTGTTGACATTATTTTCAATAAGATTATAAATTTAGATCCTTCAATGTAGGAGATATGTAAAATTTTCTATTGGGTTTTTCCTTAGAAATTTTATTTGGCATTCAAAGATTCTTTTTAGATGAATGGACCAACCACCATTTTATTCTTTCAACATCATCACAACAAACTAAATACAATTTGAAAAACGTTAATTAAACATACATACAAGAGCATTTTATCGACTCAAAATATTTTGAGTTAATTAAGTTGACGAATCTTATTTCATCAACCGAATTTAATTTGAAAATTTTCAAATCGAGTCAAGTCAAGTTGAGTTAACGAATTCTATTATTTATACTCAATATTGCGTTTACATGAACAAATTATTTAACCAATAGACAAAGTACAAGATTATTTAACTACATAAATAATATAATGATTTTACTTTTAACTTAATGAATAAACATTTATTAAAACGACGTAGTTTTACCCTTTTTATTCGGATTTTAGGATTACCCGAATTGTATAATTCATATTCGTGCTACATCAAAAAAAAATTATCTGTGTTGATCCGAATAACTCGAACTATTTAATATAAAATTTAAAATTTTTATCAAATTTTACTTAATTTCTTATTTACATAAATGTCAAGATAAAAAATTATGCTTACTATCATGTGATTTCATTCATCGAGATAAGCATAACATAAGAATTAAGATCATTTTTACCTGAAGAAGAAAGCTAAGGGCATGCTTAAATCTATCTATCTATCTATCTATCTATCTATCTATCTATCTATCTAACATTATTCTTTATACTTTTATATAATTTTGAGAATTAATAAATTGAATTCTTTGAGCTTGTTTTTTCTTTAAAGGATTGAAGATTTCTCTTAATTTGAAATTATCTAGATAGTCACAAGTAAATTAAGGGTGAAATTAAAAAGAAAATTATGATAATATTAATTTTTATTTACAAGTTACTTAGGGTCTAATAGGAAAACCCATAGTTTATTTATTTATTTTCTTATTTTCAAACTTCACAAATAAAATTAAAAACCTGCTATGTATAGATATTTAAAAGCAAGGTCGGGTTTAGTTAGGCTTGAGGATGGTATTAACATCTTACATAATTGTCCAAGCTCAATCAAGCCTAAAATATAGTTCCAAGTTTTTTTGAAATCCATCTATATTTGTAAATAATTAACTCAAATCCGTTTAGGTCTTTTATATTGTTTTAGTTTTGGTTAAACTCTACTAATAGTCCTTGTACTATGCGAAAGTTGTGGGTTTAGTATCTATACTTTTATTTGATCAATTTTAGTCATTATACTTTTCGAATTGATCAAATTTAGTCATTGTACTTTTTAAAATTTAAAATTTTGAGTGCTGACCCAAACAGTAACAGTTAAATTTATTTGGTTGAATTTAATTATTAGTCTTTTACTATGCATTTCGTTGTAGATTTGATTCATATTTTCCAATTGAATCATTCTAAGTCCATATGCTTTTTGGATTTTGAAATTCTAGTCATGACGCAAATGATAGTTGCTAATTCATTAACTGGATTTTAGTGAGTAATACGTGGAAATAATAAATTAATATGTCATTACAATATGATAAAATGTTTGATGCATCAAAATTTGAAAACAACAGAACAAAACTTAATGAATTTAATAATTATTGTTTGGTGATTAAAATTTTAAAATTGAGAAAGTACACTGACTAAAAATGACCAAATAAAAATACAGAAATTAAATCCACAACTTTTACAAAAATCCAGAGACTAATAATAGAATTTAACCTTTAATTTTTTTATAAAACATAACACATTTTTATCTAATATTTTACTAATTTTACATAATTTTCTTTTATTAAAATTACAAAATAACCAACTTAAATATTTTTAATATATATTATATTATTATATATTTAATGTTCATAAGATACTATTTACATAATATATATATATAAAAAACCATATTCTAACCTTAAATAACAAGTAGACCTAGGCTTAGGTCTATATTAGTGCCTAGGCTGGCCTATATTTTAAACAGATTCTTTTTCTTTTTTTTTTCTCAAGCTCATTTTTCACCTTAATATTTTTATTTAAACTCTCTTAAATATCTGGTAAGCTTTTAAATTTGGACAACTAGTCTAGCCTTTGAACAAACAATGACACATAATAGTTTCTTAATTCCATTTTGTAGAGTTTAAAAAAGATTTTAAATTTAAAAAAAAAATTAGGTGAAAAAAAAGTTAATCCACGTAAGCATACATATATGAAAATGATTTCTAATCAGCATTTTATTAAGTACACGGAGGAGTGATAAAAAATTAGGATTTTAATAAAAAAAGTTAATCCACATAAGCATTCACATATAAAAGTTTTCATTTATGTTATTAAACTGTTAAAATTATTGTTGTATAATCTTCTCTGTTCGTAATGTTTGTACTAATCAAAAGTTTTCATTCCACTTCTTTTTTATAGTTTGGTATTTTTTCATGAAATAACTTTGAACATGTGAATCCGCGAACCAAAATTCAAATAATTTTTTTTTTCAATCTGTAGCATTAACTATCAGATCAACTTGAATTTAGAATATGTTTCTTCTTATTGATATATATTAATTCGCCTTATTAATTATCAAGTCGTCGCTTAAAATTTACTAGCAAGAATATAATATTATAATACTAATAAAAAACAGTTTTGTTATATCCATTTAAATTTACATAAAAAAGTTTAAAAGATCACATTTTGATTTGCCAAATATGGTAGCGATCAACAAAAGCTGCCCGGTTCTTATATGTTATCTTCTGCATCAGCTAGCGTCGGTTATTAGTTTCCGGCGGTTTGTCCCACACATGTTTCATCTCTCTCACTCTCAGACCGAACACACTACATGTCTTGTCGCTGTCACTGAATCTGGTTTAGGCCAAGCAAGGGAGTTGGCTGGCGCATTCCCTTCTCCTGTATGGGACGCCGTTAAAATCTTCACTGTGGTCGGGAAATCGATATTACCGGTGGAAACTAAATCCACGTCCTTACTTGACAAATTCACACACCATTTGTCGGCAGAAATAGTAACATAAATGAAATAATTCATACACTTTCTTTATTACGAAACAGAAGATTTTAAGTTGCCGATTACCGACTGTTCTGATTTTTTGTTTGATTATAATTACATGTGCGGATTATAGACCGGAACTTTGGATCATACAGCTTCATCATGTTGAGTGTGAAGGCAGCAATTTCTTTTTTCATGGATTCATTCTTTGATTGTTATTTCAAATCATGTATGGATAAATATCAAAATAATTTTGATTTTATGTAATTATATAAATGAAATCTTGATTATAATTTAAAATTGTAAATATAAAATTTTAATTTTAATTTAAGTTATTGGGTATTTATGATTAGTCATGTAGAGTGGGCTACCTATTTATCATTTATTATATTTTTAAATATTGGTCCAGATTTGAAATTAGTCCCTGAATTGAGTCTATGTTAATAATATATATTTTTTATTAATTTTATTATTATATTGAGTGTTAAATACTGATTTAATTTCAGTACAAAGCATATTTAAAACATATGGATCAAATTATAAATGTATGTATTTATCACATGAACTATTTAAATCTCATGTGTGAAAGAAAAACAGTTCTCTATTTTTTTTAACATGTTAAATCCAAGTTATCCATAATGTTAAACCCTCAAATATTCAAATAAAATGTTTTGCTCAAACAAAATATAGCCAAAATTCTTGTGGGCAACATTAGTATTATTTAAACATTCAATGAAATATGCTCTTCCCCTTTGACCAAACAGATTTCTAGAGGGATAAATTTGTAATTGGGGCTCATGCATGGCATGGATAACCCTTTTCCCGTGCACCTAATTAGATGACGAAAACACTTGATTAACAAGTTGATTAATACTTAATTGCAGTTGTCCAATTAATTTGGAATGTTTGATTAAATATATATTAAGGGATTTCTACTAGAAAGCCCCTCAGGCATCACCTGCAACAGCAGGCGCACCCAAAATTTTGGGGTTTACATGTGACCTGCATGCTTCTTTTTCTAATTATAAAGAGAGACAAATCCATTATTTTGGAAAAAGAAAAAAGAATTAAAATAATTAAGCTACTTATTTATTTAAAAACAATATAATATTTTAATTAAATAGATATGATAGCTGAGGGTGTTCTTATTTTATTTGTTATGAGCTCTGAATCTTTAACGCGTGATTCATCGTGTCATATACATTTTTATTAGTAATTTTTTAACCCCAAGAGTTTCTCCCAAAATTAAATTATAAAATTAAAAAAATTAAAAAAGAATTTTTTTATATGTTTATGATTTTAGAATTTTAAAAGAATTAAATTAAATTTTTAAATTTTTATAAATCAAAATATATTTTTACCATTAAACTAATTTTATTGAGAAGAGGTTGGTCTCATTCTAAGAAAAATATAGGAAATGCTGTTTGTTAAGAGTCAACAACCTCTCAAAAGCAGTCCGTACTATGCTCAAGTTTATCTTTTGACTTAGCGAAGAGCCTTGAAAATACCCATTTTATCTATAATGTCATGAATTTAAATTCTACCAAGAACAAATGTTTACATATTTTTAATGAGTGAGACATTCTCAGTCTATGAACCCTTTAAGGCTTTTCGCAGAATCAAGATACAAAACTCAACGATAAAACCGAACATAAATAATTCATTCATCATACCAATCACTATTAAGAGATCCACCAACTCTCAATACTTTGTAGACTTCTCGAACAACCCGTAGCCAACCCTTAATTTCTCTGTAATTTTTAGAAACTTCAATTAGACATAAATGATAATTTATTACACGTCACATTTTCACTCTATAAAAACAGTTTCCATGTTAGATTAATTAACCAAAGCCAAGTCCAAACCAATGACAATGATTAAAATATTAGAAAAGGCATGCTATGAGTCCACGTGGAAGAAAACTAGTGGTTGACAATGTGAAACTGAGATAAAATGCAAAACACATTATCTGACTCATTATTATTATTATTATTAATTTTTTCTATTAAAGTTCCCACCTTCTGTTTTTGTTTTGGTTACATTAAATTAATCAAATAATTATAGTCGATGTCGCCAAATAGATAAATAAATAAATAAAAACAATATTTTTCCACTTCCCAATATTAATAAGAAATAAATAAAGCTTGAATGTTTTTTTGCCTTTGCGCTGTGTATATAAACAACTTGAGAAGGCTAGAAAAACTACTCACCTTGTTCTCATTTCTCAACTTTCTTCAACATCATTATTGTTGGCCACAAAAGTGAGAGAGAAAAAAACAACACAAAGAGCAAGGGAAATGGAAGAGACAAAGTCTAGGTTTAAAAGGATTTGTGTGTTTTGCGGGAGCAGTTCTGGGAAGAAAGCTAGTTACCAAGAAGCTGCTGTGGAGTTGGGCAAAGAACTGGTAAATCCATTCAAACAATCAAATCCTCTCTTTTTTTTCCTTTCATTTCTAGTTTTCCGGAAAATTAAATCGGTTTCAATTCATACCCTTTTATGCATTTATCGCGATTATGGATGTTATCACAGTCATTACAGTCTTTCAACATTGAGTCTTTCTTTTGAATTGTTTTCAATTTGCATTGAAACTTGAAACAATGAAGCCATGGACGTGGGGTTATGATTGTAGAAGGGAATTAGCTGTATAATGGTAGGAGAGAAGGGTTAGGGTTTATGTTAGGCATGTGTGTCTGTGTGTGTGTGTGTGTGTGTGTGTGTGAGAGAGAGAGAGAGAGAGAGAGAGAGGGACTTTGCTAGCTGTAACCTGCCTGTCAGTTGAGCAGCTTTCTTGCATGATCTTTTGTTTCATTTGGTTTGTTTGTTTGTTTTCTTTCTTAAGAACCCTTTGAAAATTAAAAAAAAAATTAGTACACTAATATAAACAAATAATAATAATCATCATCATAATCAATAATCACCTGCTATTCCCAAGGGAAACAAACGTGCTCCCCTTGATCTCATGTCCCCTTTCAGCGTGTTCTTCCCTTTGGCATTTCTATTTTGTAGGTTTTTTTTTTTAATCATTCTCTTCCCACTCAACCTTACACAATTTGTTTATGTTCATTGTGGCACGTGCATGTTAATGGGGTTTGATTTTCAATGCATTGTATGTGATAAAAAATGGTGTCGTGTTTCTTGAAGGTGGAGAGAAGGATTGATTTGGTCTATGGAGGTGGAAGCGTGGGGTTAATGGGTCTTATTTCTCAGGCAGTTCATGATGGTGGGCGCCATGTTCTAGGGTTTGTTCTTTCTCTTTCTCTCTTTTTTTTCCCCTTGAACCATGCAAATTCTTTTTCTTTTTTTTTTCCAATTGTCTGTGGCAGTGAGTTTATCAACAAAGGCAGACATCATGGGATCAACTGCTTATTGTTTAAACAAAATAATTGATTTGTCCCCTTTGTTTTGTTGTTTAAAAAAAATTCACGTGCAAAATGATTTCTTCTATGTTTTAAGTGGTCAAATTGGATTTCTCCATAAAGCAACATATTGTAAAGTTTTCCTTTTTAAAAAAGCTAGCTTTGGTCGATTGAGAAAGGTGAATCACTTTTTTGGTTCTTCCTTTACAATGATTCTAATTTATGGTTCGGACATACATTGCAGTGTCATTCCAAGGACCTTGATGCCTAGAGAGGTAAAATTATTTAGACCCTTGAAATGGATAATGCGTAGCCGTCAATTTATCTGGCCTATTAATAATGATACAAAGTTTAATGCCTCACAGATTACCGGCGTGACCGTCGGAGAAGTGAGAGCTGTATCGGATATGCATCAAAGGAAAGCCGAAATGGCACGACAGGCCGATGCCTTCATCGCACTCCCCGGTACAAGTCCTATTCGATCGATCGATTCGCACACACCAACTCTCTTATTCTAATATTATGTTCTTACATGTAATATGTTGATGTTTATGCATATATATCAGGTGGCTATGGCACCCTTGAGGAACTGTTGGAAGTTATAACTTGGGCTCAACTTGGAATCCATCATAAACCTGTAAGAAAATTTGTTAATGTCAATCATTGAGTTTAATAGTTATAACTTGGTCTTGAAAATGATTTGTTCGATTAATAATGGTGGTAAAATATCAAATCAAGGCAAATGGTTTCTTATTACAGAGAAAACATGTCGCCTTCCCCTTTGACAACTTTCACGAGACATCATGTTTCCGTGTTGTAGAATTCAGTTTGTTTGTTTTTAAGTTTGGGATTGAGGTAAGTTTTTTATGGTATGTGTTTGACTTGTCGTGTCTTTTGAGTACATTAATGTTATTTTAAGGCTCCATATATATACTTCGAAAGCAAAGTTGACACGGTTTTGATAAATTAGTAACTTAATGATGAGTTAGGAAGAAAAAACTAAGAGAATCAAAGCATGTGGTGTTTACAATAATGGAATTCACATGGAATCATAGCATATGGTTCAATAAAATAATGAAGCTCGTGTTTCATGGTTTGGGAGAATTGATTTGCAACATCTCCATTTGAGTGGGAGAAAAATAAAATATAAATGTTGGTGAATTGAAGGATCGAAAGCTCTCGTATATTCATATTATATTCGTACTTATATTTACATATTATTTTGACAGGTGGGGCTATTGAATGTAGATGGATTTTATAATTCATTGTTGTGTTTCATCGACAAGGCGGTTGATGAAGGTTTTATTTCACCTATTGCACGACGCATTATCGTGTCTGCCCCTACTGCGAAACAATTAGTTAGACAATTAGAGGTAATTAATTAAAATTCCTTTTATATATATATATATATATGTATATATGAATAGCAAATTCACATGTTTGAAGGTTCGCTAATGCCCCACATTTAGTGCCATAATTAAACAACTTAGTCTCCTTTTAATTACCCATACTTCAAGCAATGATGTTTCTTTTCTTCGCCACATTGACTATTTTTTATTTTTGGTTGACAGGAATATGTACCTCAGCAAGATGAAATAACATCAAAGTTAGTATGGGAAGAGGTAGATAGATTTAGTTACGTGTCGGAATCTGAAATTGCCATCTGATGTATCGTTTCGGATCAATTAATATTATCTTAAATTTTGAAGAGTTTTACCTACTAAGTATGTATGTATATATAGAGGTATATACGGTATGTTATACCGTATAATCATGTAAGGAGATCGTACATGGAGTTTCTCTTTTGGGTGAAATTTTGGAACATGGGCAAGACTAGGCGGTGTCACACAAAGAAAAAAATTGTTATATATATATATTATAATACATGTTGGTAGAGAATAGATGCAATGTTCCTTTCCCTTTACCCCTTTGTTAAACTGTGAAGAAATCATAATCCACAAACTTCTTATTATTTTGTTTCTAGCAATTGGTTGTTTAAGCTTTCTCTTGGAAATGGATACAAACCCAAGACCCCAAAATAAAATGAGTAAAGAAATGATGGAAATTGGTTAAGTTGGGCCATAAATATATACTAGATTTGTAACACTCCATAATCCTAAATCGTTACCAGAACAGAGTTATAGAGCATTATCGGACCTTTCAGACATATTACAAACCTTACACAAATAAATAACATACATATTGCAAAATATTCATAATGTCCCTTTTATGGACCTTCGAGGCCCAAAATACGTGTTAGAAGTGAATCGGGACTAATTCGAGTGCTCAAGAAATTTTTCATGAAATTCTAATTTTTTTATTTTTTATATTTATTTATTTATTTTAACAAATACAGGGCTCACACCGTATAGACCAGACAGTGTGGGTTCAATATAACCCCTTTATAATCATCTAACCAACCCTGCACTTAAAACATACCCAATTCAAACCAATATCACAACCATTACAATTTTATATACAATTACATTTAAAACATATCAAGACACCAACATGATAATTTATTCACTAAATATTCACAAGCAACATTAAGATTAGTTTAGAAATTTCATTATATTTCGGTTTTAAAGTTTAATATCATATGTGCCATTTTATCTTCTTATTCTTTCATATGTCTACTCGAAATCCTGCGTTCTTGAAAAAAAATAAAAAATAGAATTAAAAGTTTTGATCTGGAAAAATTAAATAAAAATAGAATTGAAAGTCGAATTGAAATTGCGAAATTAAATAAATTGCAAAAATTAAAATGGAGAATATAAAAATAAACAGAATTTGGGAAAAGAAAGAGTTTCTTATGTGGCGAGATTCCAGCCTCCGATTATCTCGATTCACCTTGGGTCCAATCCTTGGCTTTTAAGTGATCCTTTTCAAGCAGAATAAGCCAGTTATAGTGGAGGAGGACGCCTATGACCACCAGCTCCAGAAGTTTAGACTTAAGATTTGGCGGAACCTGACTCTAACCAACAATCGCTTTTGTGAGAATGTCTTCTGCTAGATCATCACTTTCCAATGGCGAATACCATGCCATTTTGTCTTTTGGGCTTGCGAACCTCTGATGCAAAAAGCCAATGAACCAACTATGCAACCTTCCCAAAAAGTACAAAGCAGCCGTTCCTTGCACAAGTTGAAAAGATCACTTATTAAGGGACCGGACGAAAGCGTCAGCCCTGTAATGCGGAGAAGCGATGAATACTCGTTGAGAAGGCTAAGCGCCGATTCTAAGCCTCATAAACCCTTTTTGGAGAATTTCGACAACCTTCGGCTAGATAGATTTAGTGGCTCATGATTTTTAGGGAAAACAAATAAAAATAATGAAAAGAGAATTTTTATTGGAGAAAATATGGAATGAACAAAAGGACTAAATTTATGGGGGAGAGAATGTTTCAGCAAAAGATGGGTCTCCCTACTTGTGTTACTCCAACCCCTATTTATAGTGCTAGGAAAGATAGTCTAGTCCTACTTAAATTCCAAAAGATAAATACAAATAATTAAAGATAAATAAAAATAAATTCTAAAATTAAATCTAAATAATAATCCTTAATAATTATCCTAATATAATTGGAATTAAAATAGAGTCTTATGATATAAAATCTCTTCTTTTGCACTTTAGCCCTTATGTCGTCCATGCCTGCATTTTTGGCACCACATTTTTCCCTGTGTTGCATGTTGGCCCATTTTATCTTCAAATTCGTTATTTTTTCCCTTAAATTTCCTTTTGCCTCCAATTTAGTCCCTGAAATATAGCTCAAATTAGTAGGATCATACTCAAAATAAACATATAATTAATACATAAAAATATATCATTTTAGAGTATTATCACTATTCTACAATTTAATCCTTCTCCCACTTCTAACTTGAAATTCTATTAATTCAATCCCTAATTCACACTTTTACTCAACAAAATTAGTATCTAAAAATCTAATAACTTCCAAAATTTCAACATATATCTAGTAGTATTTTGTTCTAGGATCATAAAAACTCAAAAATTACAAGAAAAGAACTTAAATTGACTTTACCAATTTAAATTTGAACCTTTCAAAACCCTAAATTCTTTTCTTTCATTTTCTTTCTTTTTTTCTCTCTGTTTCGTCCCTCACCTATTCTGTTTCTTTTGTTTTATTTCTTTTGTTTTATATATATATAATATAATAATGTAATATAATGTAATATTAATATAATAATAAAATAATATATTATAATAAAAATCTTAACTAAAAATCTTTCATATGTCAATGTTAAACCGCCTCAATTAACTAAAATGGCTTAATTGCCTATTTAGTCCTTTTTACTTTCTTTAATCTATAATTAAACTTTTACCTCTATTACAATTTAATCCTTTTTCTTAAGTACTCCTAATTAAATCAAATTCACCTAACTAGAACCTAATTAAACACACAACTAGCTTCGTAAAAATTTTTAATAAATATTTACGAATTTGTTTTACTAAGACAGAGGCCCGACAATACATTTTTTGATGCCCGTGAATTTTAGGTCATTACAAGATTATTTGGTATTTACTATAAAAATCTGCACACTAACACTGAACAAATTTTATGTATAAACTTTACATAAAACAATGATGAAGTTTAAGTTAAAATGACAAAATTAATGATTTGGACAATTTAATCTCTTAAATTTAAATCCCACCATATGAATTTTTTTTCAAAAGAAAAAAAAGTGAAAAGCCATTAATAAAGAAGAAATAAGACAAAATGCCATAGAGAAAGGGATACAATCTAAACTTGAGTTAGCCAGCTCATCATGTATATCTTGTCTTAAAATCCCTTTCTACATTGGTAAAAGAGTAAGGCAAATAAATAAGAAGCAATAACATTAAATTGTTGACAGGTTGCTTATTAGTCTTCTGATAAATCCAACTTAGAAAGATATATTCTGAAATTGAGATTTCAAAAATCAACAATCATTAATTATAACTCCAAAATTTGACAAATTCAAAAACCAAAATTTAGGAGCATTAAAGTATAAAAAGGCAAAAATGCCCTATAATAATATTTATTAATTTTTTAGCATGAACTTGTTCTACAAAACCAATGAAATCATGACACCATGTAACACCTTTCACCGACCCGATCGTTGGGTCTGAATTATAAGATACCACATTCGTTATCGGAACAACTACAATCAATTATACAGTAACATAATCATTCAAACATACAATTATCTATTAAGCACATTTATATTATGATACACCAACAAATCCGAGTCTTAATTGAGCTTACAAAAGCTCTTTTGTTGACCCAAGCATGAAATAGAACCAAATTGTAAAGTTTCAAAATCACAGTCGGTCGTCGTTACAATGAGTAAGATTGCTCGTTGGGACATGGACTTTGTTTTTGGTAAATTTTGAGCCGTTTGGTACCTATTTCAATGTTACCTCACATTTCACCAAATTGTACATAAATGGTTAATCTTACCTGCATCAAAACACTTCCAATACATACCAAAACATGTACAAACAATCACATTCATATTAATAACAACTTATAACCTCCAATCAACCATTAGGCATATCATTCCTTATCTAAGTATACATGTCAAACCATTAATCAAATACTAACTTGATCAATTCACAACCAAAAATGCCATTTCAAATGCCTCTTATTCATACCAAACCATGATATTTCATTCAAGCATTAACATTACAAAAATCAACATCCAAACCACATAAATCAAGCTTAACACCATATTTGACTTATAAAGACTCATATCTATAAGACAACTTATATACATTAAAACATCTATATACATGCTACAATTTAGGATTCAAATGTTCAAACATCTATTGATTCAATGGTAGGATAGTGTAAGCTTCGATATCAATTCTGCTTGACTTGTTCCGCAAAGTGATCTTTAGGAAAAAAAGAAAACATACAACTAAACACAACAAGCTATTTAGCTTGGCAAACTTTGCCTAAACATGACAAATCACATAACAATAAAGTAAGTTTAGCATATAACCATATCATAGTAATACAAATATATAACATTTCTGTCGAAACTATCCCTCGAATTAAAAATTTTAAATTTAAAAAAGGGGGGAAATCGACTTTTGAAAAACAAATGCGTGAGTGGCCACCGATCTTTTTGGTGTGATCGGATCACCTAAGAATGAGGTTAGTTTAATGAAACATTTTTGGTTTATTAAAATAACAATTTTGGTATTACGAACTTTTGAGAAAATGGGTTCGGGAGTCGGTTACGCATGAGGAAGGGTTAGCACCCTCAATACGCCCAAAATTGGTACCGAATCGATTAAATATTGTCCTTCTGTCTAAAGTTAAAAAGTTTTTGAAATGTGGTTCTTCTTTGTAACGTTTGAGCAACCCGAGTTGGTTTTCAAAATCTTATTGTTTCAATGTCCGAAAGTTTATAATTTGAAATTAACAAGAGGATGCCCAACTATTTGGTCCAAAAAACCGAAACCCAGCACAGTAGGGCATGATTCCTCGAACTTCCAAACATCGAACATTGCCTCACCTTAGAAAATACGAGTGAAATTCTAAAGAGATATTTGATTATTTTGGAGAAATGAAAAAGCGCAACCCAACACAATAGGGCTCGATTCTCAAATCGCCAAACATCGAACATCACATTTAATTTTGAAAGATTTTAGAAAATGTGAGTGAAATTCCGAAGGGATGTTCAATTGTTTCGAACCAATGAAAAAGCGCAACCCAGCACGATAGGGCACGATTTTCAAATCGCCAAACATTGAACATCGTCTTCGTTTTTAAGAAAATTTTTTTATAAACTTGAGTGAAAATATAAAGGAATGTTCGATCGTTTTGAGCAAACGAGAAATCACGACCCAGCATGATAGTGCATGATTCTCGAATTGTCAAACGCCAAATATTGCCTTTGTTTTAAATAAATTTTAGAAGATATGAATGAAATTTTGAAGGGATACTCGATTATTTTGAGCAAATGCGAAATTGCAACCCAACACGTTAGGGCACGATTTCGCGAATTGCTAAATATCGGATCTTGTCTTTGTTTTGAAGAATTTTAAGAGACATGAGTGAAATTTTGAAGTGATATTCGATTATTTCGAGCAAACGCGGAATTGCAGCCCAACACGTTAGGGCACGATTCCGCTAATTGCCTAACATCGAATCCCGTCTTCGATTTGAAGAATTTTTGAATGATTATAAAGCTAGTTTAAGACGTATTAGTTCGATTTGAAATAAGGCGAAGTTAATCATAAAACTTGAGTTTTAGAACCACATTTCAAGAATCAAAAGGAAAACAATGAATGGGGTAATATGTACATGCGAGATACAATGCTTAACGAATGAAAATATTAATCAATTAGCAGAACAAGCAATTGAATATGATTAATCTAAGTTAACCTAATTTCAATCGCGTAAGAATAATTGACATATCAACAGGATGAATACCACGTGATGATAATATATATGCTACAATATAGAACAACCGATGAAATATATGCAAAACGGAATAGAATTTAAGAGTCAAAATAGTATAAAACGATGTCGGAACAAAGGTAATCTAATGAACCAATAACTTATACGGCATGCGAATTAATGAATTGAGATACTTTAAATCTATTAAAAAAACTAGGGATATATGCTTGATACATATTATTAAAATGAATGTATTAATCGGATATCATGCCAAAACATTAAATAATATTGGTTTTTAAAAGAAATGAGGGTTGATAGTATGAAAATTTTAAAATATGTGTAAAATATATTACAAATAATAATAATAAAAATGTATAATATGATATAGTCTTTAAAAAACATAACGGTTCTACAAATTATGTGTGTATATAAATAATTTTCAAAAATAACTATTTGTAAAAACACGGAAATACATGCATGCTTAAATGAATTTTAAAAAAAAAATTTATATAATGGCTTCAAGAATGTGCTTATATATACATAATAAGGAAAACTACGTAAAATACATAAATTAAATAATATCTATCTAAATCAAACATAAGTATTAACATATACACATATACATATAATAGAAATAATTTAAGAGATGCGTTTCGTAGGATTATATAAAATACGAGGAAAAAGAATTGATAATAGTATATATACATATGAAATGAAACCAACTTTAGTACAAAATATACACGTACATAAACAAAATGGGCTGAAAACATACTAATGTGTGCAAAGTATATTTATTTTTTAATGAAAAAATATATAAGGTTTATATATATATATATATATATACACGCATGGATTTAAAAGAAAGAATGTATGTGTTTAAAGGTAAGTACATGCAAATTCATAGATAATGTATATGCATTGTAATATATGTATATGTACATATATAATAATATAAATGAAACC
The DNA here is from genome assembly GCA_025698465.1 of Gossypium longicalyx. NCBI lineage: Eukaryota > Viridiplantae > Streptophyta > Magnoliopsida > Malvales > Malvaceae > Gossypium > Gossypium longicalyx. The sequence goes on along the minus strand of CM046995.1, from coordinate 3,219,349 downwards.
AATATTTAAAATGTACAAAACATGATGCTAGACTTGCTAAAGGAGAACAGTTTACAACAATGGAATAGCCATGATTTAAAATTAAAAATGATTAATTAAGAACACACAGAAGGGCTATGAATTAAAGGACTTAATCGAAATTAAGCTAAAACAAGAGGGGAAAATTAAGAAAATGGAACAAATGAGAAAGGGGGACCAATGCGCGAGGCGTGATAATGTAGAAGGATCTAAACTGGAAATATACCAATCCTCACAATGCAGCATTAAAACGCGGACTAAATTGCAAACACATACAAATTATAGGTAAAATTTAAAAAGAAAAAAATGCGAATATTAATTGATTTGAAAATGGGGCTAAAGGGAAGCGACCAAGCCTGTAAATAACCCTCACCGCGAAAACGTACGGGTCCTCGGGGCACCTAGGGACAGGTCGGGCCAGGCTCTCTAGAAGGTGTCATTTTAAGGCTACAAATCATGCCTTAAACGGCACCGTTTCTCATCACCAAATAAAAGAGGACAAGGCCCCTGAAAACCCTAGGCATTTCAGTCAAAATAATGGGGAAAGGGGGAACCCAAAGGTTCTGCACCGTTCGGCCACCATTTCATCACTACGACGATGAATGACGACCTTCGATGACCCCCCCTTTCACTCCTTCGTTCGCTCCAGCGTGGAACTCATCAATTTAAGCCCTGAAATCTCATCTCCGACTTCGACTTCAGCGAAGGAGATGAGGTCTTCAATGGCTCATTATGCAAAGGTAAAGTTTCACTCTCCCTCTCTTTATTTTATTATACAGAAACATATGAAAATGAAAGGAATCTCAAACAGATGCGAAAAAGAAAAGAAAAAAAAGCACGAGGTGTTCGAAAAAATCACTTTCTTGTTCTATTACTTTTCTATTGATTTGCTGTCTGTGTTTGTATTTTTTTTTTGTGTTCATATAAGAGCCCCTTACAATCGAAATCAATAGGCTTTTATAGCCAAATGTAAAAATAAATAAAAAATGAAATACAATTCTTCTTTCTTCGTATTTTGCTACTTTCGTTTGTTCTCTTTTGCAGGTACGAGTACAGACTGTGCGTTGGCCCTTGGCGTGAGGCGTACGGGGCTGTCAACGTGGAGGCACGAGCGGCATTGGGGCTGAGGCGCTGGCATCGTATAGAGGCACTGTCTGGTTGCTGTTGCGGCGCGAGCTAAGGCTGCTAGGGTTTCTGCCCTATTTTTTGAACCTTGGGCCATTTGGGTTAATTGGGTATTGGGCCTCTAGATTTAGGTCAGGGTTTGTTTCAAATTTGGGCTAGGATTTATGTAACTGGGCTTGTTATTGGTTATTAGGCCATGTAATTGGATTGTTATAAAACTTGGGTTTTAATTTTTTTGTTTATTGATTTATCTTATATTTTGTTTTGGGTTTTTTTGTGTTTGTTTGGGCCAGGCAAATTTGGCCCACTACAGCTGCCCCTCTTTGCTTATTGTCGTGGAACGAGAATAGAGCAAAGACTACAAATGGGCCAATTTTGCTAGGGCCTACTGAACTTCGACTTCTTGGTGCTTCTTTTCTTCAAGTAGCTTCAATATGCTCCACTGCAACTTCAAGGAGACATGGTTCGTGTGTTTTTATCCTGCTCCATTGCAACTGCAGAGAGATAAGGATTGTGACTTTGATTTTGCTCCACTGTAACTTCAGGAAGACAAAATCTTACAATCTTCAGCCTGTTGCCCTACTACTTAGAGGGTTAAGGCTCGTTTTCTCCCATCTGCTCCACTGGAGACGAGATCTGCAATCGTCAGCCTACTCTACTACAACTTTAGGGAGCTAGGGTGATGGTTTAAATCTGCTTCATTGCAACATCAGGAAGCCTAGATTCACTGTCTTTGATCTGTTCCACTGCAATCTCAGGGAAACAAGATCTACAATTTCAGCCTACTCCACTACAAATTTAGGGAGCTAGGTTGGTGGCTTAAATCTGCCTCACTACAACTTCAAGAAGCCTAGATTCGCCGTCTTGGATCTGCTTCACTGTAACTTTAGGGAGACGAGACCTAAAATTTCAGCCTACTCCACTACAACTTTAGGGAGCTAGGATGGTGGCTTAAATCTACTTCGCTGCAACATCAGGGAGCCTAGATTCACCGTCTTCGATTTGCTCCACTGCAACTTCAGGGAAATGAGATCTAAAATTTCAACCTACTCCGCTACAACTTTAGGGAGCTGGGCTGGTGGCTTAAATCTGCTTCACTGGAACTTCAATGAGCCAAGATTTGTCGATATGGCTACACCGTCTTCTAAAGACATGACTTGTAGGATTGATTTCCTGTATCTGTGTATGCCAAGTAATTAGGGTGCCATGGTCAAAATGAATCCAATGCCTCTGGCTATACGTGGTGTTGATGTCAAGTAACTAGAATGCTATGATCAGAACGAAATAGGTGCTTTTAACTAAATGAATGATTATGAATGTAGAAATGTTATGAGAGTGATTCCTTTTTAAACGCTTAAGGTGTCATTGCTCATAATTCGTCCGGGTGCTATCATTGATATGCTATCGTGCTTTCCTGCTTAGCCGTTATCTCTGACAGAAAATTTGAAGAAATAGTCCTAATTTGGACTACTCTTTTTTCAATGTTTTTCAACTTTAAACCTAGTTAGTTCCGACTAGTGGCCCTGTTTCAGGTCCATGCACTATTTAGAAACTTTTCCAGAGTAATATGCATAACATCTTTTGTGTAAATATTACATGTCTAAAAATCACGATTTTAACAAAATGCTCGAAAGAGATTATCATAATGGACAAATGGAATTTTATTAAGCAAAATTTGATGTGAATACATAGGAATACAAATCTGATAAGGTGCAAAATAAAAATGAGAAGAGAGGTGCCCCAGATATCGCAGCACGAGTTTCACTATTCTAATTTCTCAAAGGCTCCTTTGAACCAAATGTGTATTCAGGAGATTCTACGTATTTTGTTGATGCTCCAAGGTGTACTGTTCTCCTGTCTTGTTGATTTTGGAAGGGCAAGACTACCATATGCCCCATATTCAAAATTTGAGCTGCCCATTTTCAGGTTTTCAACTCAAAAACCACTTTGGTTCCAAAATGCCCTTTGCGGGTTTTCACCTTAGCCTCTCTGATTTTTTTTTCGGAGCTCCCTTTTGCAGGTTTTCACTCTAGCCTCTCTTCTTCAGGTAAAATACTTCTTGACTGAATCCGAGTTTACAGGATTGGGCAAGTTTCTACCGTCCATCTCGGCTAGAATCAATGCTCCTCCAGAGAAAGCTTTCTTCACCACGTAAGGCCCTTCCCAATTAGGCATCCATTTCCCTCGAAAATCTTTCTGTATGGGAAAGATCTTTTTCAAAACAAAATCTCCCTCGTGAAATTCTCTAGGGCGAACCTTTTTGTCATAAGCCCGCATCATTCGCTTTTGGTACATCTGACCATGACGGATAGCTCTTAACCTCTTTTCCTCAATTAGGTTCAATTGATCATATCAAGACTGGATCCACTCGACTTCTTCTAACTTTAACTCCGACAACACTCGAAGTAACGGGATCTCGACTTCGATTGGCAACACCGCTTCCATTCCGTAGACCAAAGAGAAAGGATTTGCCCCAGTTGAGGTTCTGACCGACGTTCGATAAGCAAAGAGGGCAAATGGTAACTTCTCATGCCAGTCTCTGTAGGTTCCAGTCATCTTCCCCACAATCTTCTTAATGTTTTTATTGGCCGTTTCCACTGCCCCATTCATCTTCGGGCGACAGGGTGACGAGTTGTGATGTCTGATCTTGAATTGACTGCAGACCTTTGCTATCGTACTATTGTTCAGGTTTAATGCATTGTCAGATATGATCCTCTTTGGCATTCCATATCGACATATGATCTCCTTTTTTAGAAATTTGCTCACTGCCGACTTGGTCACACTAGCATATGAAGCAGCTTCTACCCATTTGGTGAAGTAGTCGATAACCACGAAGATGAAACGATGCCCATTGGAAGCTCTCGGCGATATTGGTTCAATCACATCCATGCCCCACATAGAGAATGGCCATGGAGAAACCATGACATGCATCGGTGAAGGGGGCACATGAATTTTATCCCCGTAGACTTGGTATTTATGATATCTCTTACCGTAATTGACACAATCTCCTTCCATGGTGGACCAATAGTACCCGAATCTCATAATTTGCGTGGCCATTATAAAGCCATTAGCATGTGTCCCGCAGACGCCTTCATGGACTTCTTCTAGGATTTTTTTAGCTTCTACAGCGTCTACACATCTTAGTAACACTTGATCCTTTCTTCTTTTGTACAATATATCCCCATCTAAGATATAATCGACAGCCAGTCTTCTCACTTACCTGGTCTGGGTACTCGCGATTCTTCACGTATTGTAATATATCGTGATACTAAAGGTGATCATCTTTCTCTTTATTTTCTTCAATATGATAACAATGGGCCAGAATTTCATAAATACTCATCCGGATAGGTTTGACATCTTCTTGTTTGTTTACCTTGATCATGGAGGCTAAGGTAGCCAAAGCATCAGCCATCTGATTTTCCTCTCGTGGAAGGTAGTGGAAGGTAATGTCATCAAACTTTTTAACCAATTCAAGGACCAGTTTTCGATAGTCGATCAACTTGGGGTCTCTGGTCTCTCATTCTCCCTTGAGCTAATAAATCACTAGCGCAGAGTCTCCATACACCTCTAGCATTTTAATCTTGCGTTCTATGGCTGCAGGGACCCCCAAGATGCACGCCTCGTATTCCGCCATGTTATTCGTACAATCAAAATCCAATTTACTAGTGAATGGATAATGATCACCGTTTGGGGATACTAAGACGGCCCCGATTCCATTGCCGACAGCATTTGACGCCCCATCGAAGTTTAATTTCCAAGGAAGTTTTTCCAGAGCGCCTTCTTCAGTGGTATCAACACACATTAGGTCTTCGTTCGGGAAGTCGAAGTTTAAAGGCTCGTAGTCTTCCAAAACTCATCGCCGAAAATCGCTATTGCACTTCCTTTATCGCTACGGTTCACATAGACTATGTCGAATTCAGAAAGCAGAATCTGCCAACGGGCCATCCTTCCATTCAAAGCTGTTGACTCCATCATGTACTTTAAGCGGTCCAATTTTGATATGAGCCAAGTGGTGTGATACAACATATACTGCCTCAGCCTTCGGGTTGTCCAAATTAGGGCACAACACAACTTCTCTATCGGCGGGTACCTTGTTTCACATTCTGTAAACTTTTTACTAAGATAGTAAATGGCCTTCTCTTTCTTTCCTGACTCATCATGCTGACCCAATACGCATCCCATGGAATTCTCGAATACTGCCAAGTACAGTATCAACGACTTATCGGGGTTAGGTGGCATCAGCACCAGGGAGTTGGATAAGTACTGTTTGACCTTGTCGAAAACCCTTTGGCATTCTTCATCCCATTCACCTGGGTTATGTTTCTTGAGGAGGCGAAAGACAGGGTCACATTTCTCAGTCAGTTGAGAAATAAACCGAGCAATGTAATTTAATCTTCCTAGAAAGCCTCGAACTTCTTTTTGAGTGCGCGGCGGAGATAGCTCTTGTATGGCTTTAACTTTGTCTGGATTGATCTCGATTCCTTTCTCGCTAACCACGAATCCGAGCAACTTTCCAGACTTAGCTCCGAAGGTACATTTGGCTGGATTGAGTTTTAGCTGATACTTTCTTAATCTCAAGAACAATTTTCTCAGGATTTGTATGTGCTCTTTCTCTGTTCGAGACTTTGCGATCATATCATCGACATAAACTCGATTTCTTTATGCATAATGTCGTGGAATAGGGTTACCATTGCTCTTTGATAAGTTGCCCCGCATTCTTTAGTCCGAACGGTATCACTTTGTAGCAGAATGTCCCCCACATGGTTACAAATGTGGTCTTCTCCATATCTTCGGGATGCACCTTGATCTGGTTATATCCGGAAAAACTATCCATTAATGAAAACAGTGAGTGTCCTGCCATGTTGTCCACTAGGGTGTCAATATGAGGCAGTGGGAAATTGTCCTTCGGGCTGGCTTTATTCAAATCTCTATAGTCCACACACATTCGCACTTTTCCATCTTTCTTAGGGATGGGGACGATGTTGGCTACCCAATCTCAATATTTTACCACCTTCAGGAATCCGACGTCGAACTGCTTTCGAACCTCTTCTTTTATTTTTAGCAAGACATCGGGCCTTATTCTTCTGAGTTTTTGTTGAACTGGCTTACATTCTTCCTTTATGGGGAGTCGATGCACCACGATGTCAGTGTCCAACTCAGGCATATCTTGGTATGACCATGCGAAGACATCTTTGAATTCTTGAAGTAATTCAATGAGGTCTCGCTTCATTTCCGTAGTGATACACGTTCCGATCTTCACCTCTTGTCCTTCTCCTAAGCTCACAATTTCAACCGATTCTTTGTGAGGTAGGATTTGTTTCTCGTCTTGTTCTACCATCCTCAACCAAATCGGAGATAGGTTTGACCTTGGTCATCTTCAGAATACTGAAAATCATCCATACACACATCTCGCTCGAAAGGAAATTCTGAGTCGCTAGCAGTGTCACTCGTATCATTAATATCTGGGGACCTGATATGAGGATGAAGGTAGATACAAAGAATCAAAAGAATTCGAAACATTTATTTGCGTGGTATGATTATGAATGACGAATGAAAGAATATTTAGAAGAATGTTTCAAGAATAAAAGAATCCGAAAATAATCATTTGTATGGTTATGAATGAAACTGAAAGGACGAGAGAACATTTGCTCAAAATAATAATAACCCTGCATTTTATTGAAACAACATTTTTAAACATCGGCCTATTTCACAAAAGATTTTTATCACTCCTAGGCCTAGAGTAATAAGTGTGTTTTAGACATTACTCTGAATCCGTTCTAAAAACTACAGGAATCTCTTCCGCAGTCCAGTTGTCCAGAACACTTCCAGGCATGTAGGGGCAAATACCCGACAAATTTCTTTCTCCAGTTTCTTCTTTGAATATGGCGTTGATGTCCAAGCTTTCTAGCCTTTCTTCTATAGCTCCCGTCATTGGTGTGTCTCTCTCGGGATGAATGACTCCTCCAGACACAAAGGTTTTCGATATGTGGGGGAATACCATTGGTTCCCAATTGATTTTCTTCCCCGTTAACCGTGCTCTCCTCCTTTCTTGCTTCTTCTCCAACTCTCTCCTTCGTTGTTTGACATCCTAAATCCTAGGCCGAAGCGGTCTCTCTTCTCTTTCAATACTGGCGCTTCGACTCTTCCTTGAAGATGTCTCCCAAGTCCTTTTCCGGGTAGGGCCCCTTTTCCAACCATCAACCGTAGGCCCATTCTCGTGGTCTTGTACAATTTCGGCACCAGAATCTTGCTTCCTTCGGCGATAAATGTCGCTTTAACGAATTCTAAAGATCGGACTGAGCATTCGATTGCTTCATCATTCGTCTCCAAATAGGGCGCATTATTGCTCACAGTTGCAATAATATCCTCTTCAGCCTTGATCGTTATCAACCTCTCCTTCGATACTAGCTTCAATTTTTGATGCAACGAGGAAGGCACTGCCTCTGCTGAATGTATCCAGGGCCTCCCCAACAAGCAATTGTATGAGGGCTTGATATCCATCACGAGGAAATCCACCTCATATGTGTTTGGCCCGATCTGAAGAGGTATATCAATTCTACCCATCACCTTCCTCTCTGTACCATCAAATGCCTTCACGATGTTCTGACACTCCTTCATGTGAGAGTTGTCTATAGGTAATCTGTTCAGCGTGGTCAAAGACAGGACGTTCAAAGCCGATCCATTGTCAATTAGTACGCCTGGCAGCGTATACCCTTTACAGCGTGTGGTGATATACACGGCTTTAGTCGACCCCATGCCCCCAGGTGGTATCTCTTCGTCATTAAAGAAGATATAATTGTCGACACTTATGTTGCTCACCAAACGGTCCAGCTTGTTAACAGAGATATCATTGGCAACATATGTCTCGTTTAAGACCTTCATTAGCGCGCTACGATGAACTTCCGAGCTTAGAAGCAAAGCCAACATCGAAATACGGGCTGGTTGTTTGCGTAGCTGTTCCACCACGCTGTATTCGTTATGCTTTAGGAATTTTAAAAACTTCTTGGCCTCCTCTTCGTTAACTGGCTCATTAACAGGTTTGGTTGTTTTTCCTTTCATTTCCTCGACCACTTGGGCTTTTCCTTTTGTGGGCTATACCTCCTCATTCACCGCATCGTAACGTCTCCCGCTACGTGTATAGAAACCTCTGTCCTGATCCCCTATTGACGCGCCAATCGGGCTCTCTTTTTCTGGCATCGTTACACTGCAATCATAATTCCATGGGACCTTTTTGCTGTCTTTGTAAGGGAAGACTGCAGGTCTTTGGATTATGACCCTTGGTGGCATTTGTACTCCAGCTTCATTATTTTTGGGTCTCGAAATGATCACCACGGGATAGTTAGGTGTTTGATTCTGTGCCGTCGGTTCTCCCTCCGATGCGCATATATCTCCCTCTACGGGGTTTTTGGCTTCTTCATAAAACTCAATTTCCCTATTGTCCATCATGTTTTGCATTAGGGCCCTGAATTCCACGCAATCTTAGATTTCATACCCCACCTCGTCGTGAAACTCGCAGTAGTTTCTCTCTTCTTCGGACTCTTCCCTCGAATCCAACGCTATCAATTCTCTCTTAGCCATCTCCTTCTATACCAGCTTCAACGGGGTCCTAAATTCTGCCACCTCGTATTTGGTCTTCCTGTTCAAGCCTTCACTTATCCCATTCACTCCTTGGTTGGTATGATCTGTGAGTGGGTTTCCTGCTACATTGGGCGTGGCTGGGTTGTCAAATCTCACGATCCCCACCTTAATGAGTCTTTCGACTACTTTCTTGAATGCAGTACAGTTTTCGATTGAGTGCCCGGTAATTCCCGCGTGGTATTCACATTAGGCATTTGTGTCATACCATTTGGGATACGGAGGCTGCAGTAGCTCCAGGTAGAAAGGAGATACTACATGAGCGTTGAACAGGTTCTGGTACAACTCTCTATACGTCATGGGTATAGGGGTGAATTGTGGCCTTTCTGTGTTCTTCCTCGCATTGGATTCTTGTCTTACAGAGCTTTGTTGATTGGTAGTCACCGTCTTGGGTTGATTTACAGTAATTGACTTGGACTGCCCCTTGTTGAACGTGCTCGTGTTGTTCACTTCATTGTCTCTCTTCCTCGGGGCCGACTTCCTAGCATTCTCTCCTGATTCTATCTTGCCGCTCCTTACAGCATTCTCAATCATTTTCCCCGTCATCACTATGTCAGAGAAGCTCTTGGTGGCGCTTCCTAACATATGCATGATAAAAGGGGCTTTTAAGGTGTTAATAAAGAGCATTGTCGTTTCTTTTTCTAGAAGTGGCGGCTGAACTTGTATGGCCACCTCTCTCCATCTTTGTGCATACTGTCTGAAGCTTTCATTTGACTTTTTCTCCATATTCTGGAGAGTGATTCTATTAGGGGTCATGTCCGTCACATGATTGTATTGCTTTATAAAGGCCTGTGCCAGGTCCTTCCATGAGTTAATTAGAGCGGCTTAATTGGTTATACCACTTAGACGCCGCCCCGACCAGACTATCTTGAAAGCAATGGATTAATAGCTGGTCGTTGTTAACATATCCCATCATTCACCTGCAGAACATTGTGATGTGGGCTTCAGGGCAGCTTGTTCCACTGTATTTTTCGAATTCGGGCATTTTGAATTTAGGGGGAAGGACTAAATCTGGGACCAGACTCAAGTCCTTGGCATCAATCCCCTGATGGTAATCCACACTCTCCAGTGCTTTGAATTTCTCCTCAAGCCATCTACACCGTTCTTCCAATTGTTTTTACGAATCCATCCTTGTCTTTTCTTCTTCAGCAACTTCATCTAAATCGGGAACGGGTGGATAGTTCGGGTTGTTGGCAAAGTTAGAGCCTGAGCCAACTTGGAAGTTCATCGGAACTGAAGCTTCAGCCTGAACCTGCTGGGGCATGATCGTGACAGGTGGTTTCGGGAAATTAATCTCGGGCTTCATCGGTACATGTGTCAGAGTGAAGCCAGTGGGGTACCGGAGATCTTCATTAGCTTCTTCAACCTTATCCATGGGGCCCTTTCCTTTATCCGTTTCTCCCAATAGCAATTGGGATAACTGACTCATCATCTCCCTCTAGGACTCCATCATTTGTTCCTTCATCTCTCGCTGAATCTTGGCTAGCTGTTCTTGCATTTGAGACTGCATTTGTTCCTGCATGTCCTTTTGCATTTGCTCCAATTTCTCGAGTCTCTTATCCATTTATTTTTTTCTGGTACCGTAGGGGTGCGTAGTTGGTTGGCTTTCGTTGGTTTCCAGGTTACTGAAATAATTTTTAATTAATTAATTAGAAAACTCTTATGACCTTAATGCATAATGATATGATGCAATGCAGATGCATGAATGCAAAGGAGACATCAATTTTGATTCAATTGCCCTTAGAAAATTTCACTTAAAAATAAAATCTTTTACATAAAGTTAAGTTACAAATAGAATTTTGCTCTAACGCTCAAAGTCCTAATTTTTCTAAGCAACGAGACCAGCTCTTGTCCGCGATCCAATTCCAACTCATACTTCACGCTCAGTGTGTCCGCCTGAACTGCTAAAGTTTGCAAGTAGTCAGCTACCTCCCGAATCTGGGTTATGGCTTCCCCCATAAGGTAATCTCTGTTTCTGACTTGGCCTTGCGCATGGTGAAGCTGCTCTTTCCAACGGACCTCGTTTACCTCAAAAAACTGGATCCGCATCTCGCAGTTTTGCAGTGATGCCTCTAACTCTTCTATTTTCCTTTTCATTTCCTCTATCTTACTTAAGCTTGCCCTCAACTCTATCGCGGTGTTGCGGTTTCGGTACTGATACAGGGACTTCTCGAGTTCCGCCACTCTAGCCCTTAATTCCCCTCGCTCGTTTCTGCTCTCCGACAGACTCTTCTCCAAATCTTCGTTTCGTGCCTGTGATTCTCGGAATTTTCTTTCCCACCGGTCAGTATTGACCTTTTCTTCTCGAATTTTATGACGCCACTGTTCGGAAGTCTTTCCTAACCCCGCAGTTCTCATGGATAGGCGCAACTTCTTATAGTCAGTCTTTAAGCTATCTAGATCTTCTTCGGCCTTGGTTTTTCCTCTCCTCCACTTCTTAGCCTCTGACCTCTGAACATCAGCGTCTAACCTTAAGTGCATATTTTTTTCCTCCAATTGTTCGATCTTCTTCCCAAGCTCCGAATTTTTCTTCTCGAAATCTTGCCTTATAATTTCCAATTCTGACGGGGCGACCCGTAATTGTTCCCCAATAGGTCGAGCATTCTCCAAGCTTGGCCTAGGAATATTATCATTAATCCTCTTCTTAAACCACTCGCTATACTCGGGCGTTACCATGGAACCGACGGCTAACCTCTTCATCCAACAAGTTTGCTTCCAAGCATCTGATAGCTCCCAAACTTTCTTCTTATAGTGAGCACTGCTAAAAGAGAAATCACTCTGAGCGAGTCCGTTGGTCGTGGGTACAAACTGCCTTGACTTATATTGCCTCAACGCGAGTAATGGAGTATACCCGGTAGCTCCCCAAACTCCTAACAACGGTACCCAATGTAATACCCTGAAAATATTTACAGTAAGATATTATCCTTAATATAGTAAAATAAGGAAATAAAATGAAAAAAAAAAGGAAATTTTGAGATATGTCAATATTGAGAAGTATATTATGATATATTAATTCAAGAAAGGACTAAATTGTAAAAGTGAGAAAAGTTTTGTTCCACAAGAGTAAATACTCAAAATTTGAGGGGTTAAAGTGTAAATATGAAAAATTTGAAGGACCAATAGTGTAAATATTTTAAGAGTGGAATAATCTAGAAACTAAGGAAAATGGATGAATTAGGACCAAATTGAATAGATGAAGAAATTATGAGGGACTAAATTGCAATTTTACCAAATTAAATGATGACTTAAGGATAGAATTTTAAAAGATAATGAAGGGCAAAATGGTCAATTGGAAGAGAGAGAAATCTAGAAAGTAATAATGATGCTAGATATATTTTGATATTTTGATATTTTATAATTATTTAATTAGATAAATATTATTTTATTAATATTTTAATAAGATATTTTATTATTATTTTATTATTTTATTAGTATATAAAGAAAGAAAGATGAGAAATTCTCATCCATATTTCCCATGCACTAACGTGAGAGAAAGAGAGGAAGAAAGAAAGTTTTGCTTTCTTTACAATTTGGTCCTTTTTACCAAAAATTCACCATTTTCACCCAAAAATCAAATGAATTTCCATAGCTACCAAGAGAGAAAAATGTTAAGGAGACCATAGGGAGTTAGAATATCAAGTTGGATTCAAGAAATAGAAGCTGGAGGAGAGAGAAAATCAAGTTAAAGATTAGTATCAATAGAACAAGGTAAGTATATCAAGATTTCAATATGTTTTTAAGTTTGTTATTATTGACAAAGCATGGAAATAATGTTATAGTAGAGTTTTCTTACATAAGGTCCTATGTTCATGATATGTTAGTGAAGATAAAATAAGAGAAAGTGATGAGAAATGGTGTAGAAAAAGAAAATAAGGGTGTTATAACATGGTAATTAATATTTTGTACTAAAACAGTTTTGGACAGCAGTAGTAGTCTAATTTTGAAAAATCATCAAAAATTGTAGAAATCTAATTATAGGATGAATAAAATATGAAATTAAAGATTATTGAGTCTAGTTTCTTATAGAAGAAATTATGTAAGCAATGAAATTGTAAATCATGAGATATGATGAATTTTGTGAGACAAGGTCAGAATGATTTCGGGTTCCCCTGTTCTGACTTTGTAAAATCATAAAAATTTGGATAAAAATAATTATGGGTTTAAATTTATATTTTTAGAATCCTGAATGAGTCTATTTTCAATATAAACAAATGGGAACATCATTTGAATTCTGTACAAGGAGATAATTAATTTTTAGTGAAGAAGGGTCAGAACTGTTAGACAGCAGAACAGGGGTAATTTTAAAGAATAAACTGTACTTATTGGATAAACTAAAAATCTGAAAATTTTATGGTAAGAAGATATATGAGTCTAGTTTCAGGGAAAATTAGCAGATCTTAATTTTGAGTTCTATAGCTCCAGATATAAATAATTTAGTGACTATGATGCAGATAGACAGCTTGAATATTCATAAAAGTAAATAATAAAAATTATGGATAATGTTACTTACAAGTGTATTATCTACATTAAGGATGTGGAATGGAGAGGAGGAGGAGGAAAAATATGTATGAATATTCATCTAGCATGGCTAATTTGCATATTCTAGGCTCAAGGACTAAATTGAATAAAAGTAAAATTTTATGGGCAATTTTGTAAAAATGTAAAAAAATGATCAAATTGCATGAAATGGATTATTTTATTATTTAAATTACAAAATTGAATGAAATTATTAATTTAGTTCAAGATCGGGGGAAAACATGTTTTAGGGATTAAATTGAAAAGTGTTGAAAGAATAAATTGAAAAGTGTTGAAATCATAGAAAATTTTGATATTTTATAGAATTCATGGACTGTTATCAATATATATAAGAATAATAGCTGGAAATAAGGATTAAATTGCAAGAATTTTATTTTCCTGACCCTAAGGATGAAATCGTCATTAATTAAGAGTTCAGGGGCAAAATGGTAAATTTTGCCTAAAGAATTAATTAAATGCATTAGTATATGAAATGAATTAAAATGATGATCAAATTTATTTATAAAGATCCGAACGACTCAAATATGAGACTCGATCGTGAAAAAGAAAAGATATCGGATTAATGAAATTATAAACACAAACAAGCAATGAGGTAAGTTTGTGTAACTTGAATTGTATTTTAAATACTTGAAATATGTGGTTATGTGATGAAAATATGATTTGAATATTCAATTCATGATATTTGATGAAATATTGATAATACTCGAAATAAATTGAAAATAAATCTCGGTTGAATGAAAAGGAAAAATTCGATGGATCTCTCGAAAAGGAATTGATGGTAAAAGGATCTAGCTCTGGACGGGTGATCCTATCCTCGATATAGCCCTCCCGAAGAATATGTGTAAAATGGATTTAGCCCGGACGGGTAATCCGAATCAGTCCGAATTTAGCTGGACTGGTAATTCAGATTCAAGCTCATTAGAGTAATTGTCGTTGCGAGGGATTTAGCTCGACCGTAATCCCGACAATACTCTATGAGTTTATATTACTGAGGATTTAGCTTTGGGTGGTAATCCCACTTTGTAAGGATGAGGTTCGGGAGTGTGCTATCGATATGAAACGTGTAAGACCATGGTTGAAAGATACCATGGCAACCTGATATGAAACGTGAAAGACCATGGTTGAAAGATACCATGGCAACTGATATGAAATGTGTAAGACCATGGTTGAAAGATACCATGGCAACCTGATATGAAATGTGTAAGACCATGGTTGAAAGATACTATGGCAACGTGATATGAAATGAACAAGACCATGGTTGAAAGATATCATGGCAACATGATGAGAAAATGAGTAAGACCATAGTTGAAAGATACTATGGCATCATGTCAAAGATGAATAAGACCGTGGATGGGAGATGCTATGACATCTCGTTGAACAATTGATATCCGGTAATATGTATCGGATGACGAATGGTTATATGAAATGGTTGTGTGTAATGTTTACAAGAACTGGTCATATGGAAATATATATGTACAAAATAGTTGTATGAAATAATTATGAAGATAGATAAACGAAATAGGTATGAGTACGTGGAATATAAATTATGTTAGGTTTGATATAAGCTATTATCGGAATAAATATACATAAAATATATGGAAATGATGGAGTATGAAATATTAATATAATGAAATGAATCATATATGCTTATGAAGAAACGGTAAGAGCATGATATGTTTCATGACATGTACATATATGATTATCTTTGATATGTTGATACAAGAAAATTATGTAAGTTGAGACTATTATTGAACTCAAGTACGATATGTCGAGAAAATAGTTATATCAATGTTGAATTTATATGAGATATGTGCAAGTACACTAACAATATTACTGTTTGATGCTTATACAAGTACTAATCTGTTGATTGAATGGTAATATATTTATTTACATGATGCATTGAATCGGTAAGCATTTAAATTTTTTTTAAGTAATCTGCAAATGGTAGTAATGCTCCGAAACCCTGTTCTGGCAACGGATACGGGTTAGGGGTGTTACACCCAATCAAAGTTACCACATCGGTATATGATCTCATCAGGAACCATCCAGTAAGCTCTCCACTCGATATCCCCCTCCTTGAGGTTTTGAAGAATTTCCATCCACTTCTCTTCCGAGATATCCTCTCTCCTTTGTATAGCCGCCTCTTCTTTTAACGGGGCCATGAAACCATGTCCACCTTCCAAAAGTGGCCATGAAACCATACCATCAATAGTTGAGCACATCCAATGAATCGCCCCTCGCCTGTCTTCCGACATGAGCTCAAAGATCTGAACGTTTCTGCCAATATTGCCGGTACCGATGTGATTCCCTTTTCAAGGCGATCGAACAAGTCAATGACCGCTTCGTCCACGTACCTCAAAGCCTTGGGAAAGATGACTAATCCGTAGATGCTTAAGGCAAATATATCGACCCTCTTTCTTTCATCTGGATGCGTCAAGATCAAATCTCGTAAATTCTCCCAAGGGATACATTTGCTATTTCCTTTTTGCTGAATCCAAGCGGTGACCCAAGGCCCGCTCATCCCATAAATGCTCATCAGTTTCTTCATGAAAGTTTGACTACTAAAAACACGGGCATAAGTCTTCCGGACCTGAATCTTCGGGCACCTAAGCAGCGTAGTTTATTCCTCCATGGTAGGTACCAAATCCACTTCTCCAAAAGTGAAACACCTGTACGCAGAATTCCAAAACTGCACCAAGGCTCGGAACAAATGCTTATCCACTCTAATGTCTAGCAGGTAGGATATGTCACCATAGCTTTGGTAAAATAACTGCTTGACCCCTTCATCCCAACTAACCCAAATGTCTCTTAACTCTTGTAGCTCATTCTGCACCACATTGACGCGAGTGAAATCCTGCAACTCGGAGATATATCCTTCTGCCAAGCTATCCCCTCTCTTGGATTGTAGCTTCTCCGACCATGCACGAACAGCTGCATTATCCTCAACTTTACTAAGAAATTCATTCTCCATGTCAAACTTTATAACTTAGTAATTGAACACGGGTTAACACCTCCTTTAGTATGCAATGTCATGCAAAAAGACAATCAAAACAAAACACAGGTTAGTAAATAATCGCGATAAAATGCAAGCACATAAACAATAATTTCAACACAATATACGGGTAAATACTAAGGCTCGACGCGGCTTCACCCAAGGATAGCTCCTAAGGTTCACTATATGCGATTTAGTTCTAGGGATAAGGTACCCGAACCAACAGATTCCTCAATCCTCACCCATTATAGGCTCATACTGATTGAGTTCGGTTCGGGGGGATACATTTCCCTATGACCATGCGGAGATGAAAATCTCACGAAATCATAGGTACGGATGTACCCCGGAAGCAATCCACTAGCCCATGCGGAGATGAAAACCTCACGAAAGCGTAGTTTCTTACTCCCACTTAGAAGGTGTGACCACAGTGGTCATGCAATGAAATGCAGTGCTATTCTACAAGACTCGCACTAAAACAATCACACAATCCAATGCAATCGAAAGGTACATGATTTTTAAAATAAATTTTTGGTCTTTTAACAAAAGGACAGTAGATAATCGATTTTTATGGCTCGACTCTCAAGTTCAATCCCCAATGGAGTCGCCAAGCTGTTGAAACTATCCCTCGAATTAAAAATTTTAAATTTAAAAAAAATGGGGGAAATCGACTTTTGAAAAACAAATGCGTGGAGTCGCTACTGATCTTTTTGGTGTGATCGGATCACCTGAGAATGAGGTTAGTTTAATAAAACATTTTTGGTTTATTAAAACAATAATTTTGGTCTTACGAACTTTTGAGAAAACGGGTTCGAGAGTCGGTTACGTATGAGGAAGGGTTAGCACCCTCAATACGCCCAAAATTGGTACCGAATCGATTAAATATTATCCTTCTGTCTAAAGTTAAAAATTTTTTGAAATGTGGTTCTTCTTTCTAATGTTTGAGCAACCCGAGTTGGTTTCCAAAATCTTCTTGTTTCAATGTCCGAAAGTTTATAATTTGAAATTAACAAGAGGATGCCCAACTATTTAGTCCAAAAAACTGAAACCCAGCACAGTAGGGCATGATTCCTCGAACTTCCAAACATCGAACATTGCTTCACCTTAGAAAATACGAATGAAATTCTGAAGAGATATTCGATTATTTTAGAGAAATGAAAAAGCGCAACCCAACACAATAGGGCTCGATTCTCAAATCGCCAAACATCGAACATCACATTTAATTTTGAAAGATTTTAGAAAATTTGAGTGAAATTCCGAAGGGATGTTCAATTGTTTCGAACCAATGAAAAAGCGCAACCCAGTACGATAGGGCACGATTCTCAAATCACCAAACATTGAACATCGTCTTCGTTTTTAAGAAATTTTTTTTATAAACATGAGTGAAAATATAAAGGAATGTTCGATCGTTTTGAGCAAACGAGAAATCACGACCCAGCATGATAGTGCATGATTCTCGAATTGTCAAACGCCAAATATTGCCTTTGTTTTAAATAATTTTTAGAAGATATGAATGAAATTTTGAAGGGATACTCGATTATTTTGAGCAAATGCGAAATTGCAACCCAACACGTTAGGGCACGATTTCGCGAATTGCTAAATATCGGATCTTGTCTTCGTTTTGAAGAATTTTAAGAGACATGAGTGAAATTTTGAAGTGATATTCGATTATTTCGAGCAAACGCGGAATTGCAACCCAACACGTTAGGGCACGATTCCGCTAATTGCCTAACATCGAATCCCGTCTTCGATTTGAAAATTTTTTGAATGATTATAAAGCTAGTTTAAGACGTATTAGTTCGATTTGAAATAAGGTGAAGTTAATCATAAAACTTGGGTTTTAGAACCACATTTCAAGAATCGAAAGGAAAACAATGAATGGGGTAATATGTACATGCGAGATACAATGCTTAACGAATGAAAATATTAATCAATTAGCAGAACAAGCAATTGAATATGATTAATCTAAGTTAACCTAATTTCAATCGCGTAATAATAATTGACATATCAACAGGATGAATACCACGTGATGATAATATATATGCTACAATATAGAACAACCGATGAAATATATGCAAAACGGAATAGAATTTAAGAGTCAAAATAGTATAAAATGATGTCGGAACAAAGGTAATCTAATGAACCAATAACTTATACGGCATGCGAATTAATGAATTGAGATACTTTAAATCTATTAAAAAAACTAAGGATATATACTTGATACATATTATTAAAATGAATGTATTAATCGGATATCATGCCAAAACATTAAATAATATTGGTTTTTAAAAGAAATGAGGGTTGATAGTATGAAAATTTTAAAATATGTGTAAAATATATTACAAATAATAATAATAAAAATGTATAATATGATATAGTCTTTAAAAAACATAACGGTTCTACAAATTATGTGTGTATATAAATAATTTTCAAAAATAACTATTTGTAAAAACACGGAAATACATGCATGCTTAAATGAATTTTTAAAAAAAATTTATATAATGGCTTCAAGAATGTGCTTATATATACGTAATAAGGAAAACTACGTAAAATACATAAATTAAATAATATCTATCTAAATCAAACATAAGTATTAACATATACACATATACATATAATAGAAATAATTTAAGAGATGCGTTTCGTAGGATTATATAAAATACGAGGAAAAAGAATTGATAATAGTATATATACATATGAAATGAAACCAACTTTAGTACAAAATATACACGTACATAAACAAAATGAGCTGAAAACATACTAATGTGTGCAAAGTATATTTATTTTTTAATGAAAATATATATAAGGTTTATATATATATATACACGCATGGATTTAAAAGAAAGAATGTATGTGTTTAAAGGTTTATATGTATATACACACGCATGGATTTAAAAGAAAGAATGTATGTGTTTAAAGGTAAGTACATGCAAATTCATAGATAATGTATATGCATTGTAATATATGTATATGTACATATATAATAATATAAATGAAACCAATATTTAAAATGTACAAAACATGAAGCTAGAATTGCTAAAGGAGAACAGTTTACAACAATGGAATAGCCATGATTTAAAATTAAAAATGATTAATTAAGAACACACAAAAGGGCTACGAATTAAAGGACTTAATCAAAATTAAGCTAAAACAAGAGGGGAAAATTAAGAAAATGGAACAAATGAGAAAGGGGGACCAATGCGCGAGGCGTGATAATGCAGAAGGATCTAAACTGGAAATATACCAGTCCTCACAATGCAGCATTAAAACGCGGACTAAATTGCAAACACATACAAATTATAGGTAAAATTTAAAAAGAAAAAATGCGAATGTTAATTGATTTGAAAATGGGGCTAAAGGGAAGCGACCAAGCCTATAAATAACCCTCACCGCGAAAACGCGCGGGTCCTCGGGGCACCTGGGGACGGGTCGGGCCAGGCTCTCTAGACGGTGTCGTTTTAAGGCTACAGATCATACCTTAAACGGCACCGTTTCACATCACCGAATAAAAGAGGACAAGGCCCCTGAAAACCCTAGGCATTTCAGTCAAAACAATGGGGAAAGGGGGAACCCAAAGGTTCTGCGCCGTTCGGCCACCATTTCATCACTACGACGATGAATGACGACCTTCGGTGACCCCCCCTTTCGCTCCTTCGTTTGCTCCAGCCTGGAACTCATCAATTTAAGCCCCGAAATCCCATCTCTGACTTCGACTTCAGCGAAGGAGACGAGGTCTTCAATGGCTCGTTATGCAAAGGTAAAGTTTCACTCTCCCTCTCTTTCTTTTATTATACAGAAACATATGAAAATGAAAGGAATCTCAAACAGATGCGAAAAAGAAAAGAAAAAAAAGTACGAGGTGTTCAAAAAGATCACCTTCTTGTTCTATTACTTTTCTATTGATTTGCTGTCTGTGTTTGTATTTTTTTTTTTTTGTGTTCATATAAGAGCCCCTTACAATCGAAATCAATAGGCTTTTATAGCCAAATGTAAAAATAAATAAAAAAAATGAAATACCATTTAGTCCAATGAGCTATAGTGAACAAATTCAAGTATATGAGTAACTACACCATACTAGATTGCTTGTCCAAGCATTAACTAAACCGTACTAAATTACTCATTTAAGCATTAATTACACCACACCAATGCACTGGAGTGCAAAGCCAGTAGGCACTCATATGTATAATCACATAAAAATACGTCCTTCCACCACACCAGGGTCTCCGTAGAGATATATAAAACTCGATGATTCGTAACAAATGTTGGATCCCGATAAAATCTGTAATAATCTTCGTACAATCACATATCTCGTACAAGTACATATAACCCTATTGGCATGCCAATTGTATCCTATCTTTTACTATGTTCATTCGAGCATCTTAAACACATATAACCATTTCTTTAAAATTTAGTCCATATCTCACCTTTTATACCAAATAGTAAACAATTCAAATTACAACCAAACATACACATATTCATAATTCAAAGATATAAAAATATAAATAAAATCATACCATATGAACTTATCTGGAAGAACAACAATAAACGAGACTTTAAGAACTAATTAACAATTTTTGTTTTTCCTCGATTATCTTCGATTTGGTTCAATTCTCAATCTATACAATAATCTGGTTCAATTTATCAATATCAAATATTTTATAAAATCCCATAATATGCATAAATCAGTTCAATTTCATATTTTGAATGTCCCTGAAGTTTTGCAGTTTATTCAATTTAGTCTTTAAAACCGAAATAACAATATCTTTCAATTTTGAGGTTCGATTTCAAAACAAATCTCAATCACATTCTTCTATGACCCTTTATTTTATTACATCAATTTCATAATATATAATTACACTTTACAATCTAGTCATGTTACATATCTAAGCTTAGAATCTATTAATTTAACATCAATTTCATCAAGAAATCATCAATGACAACTTTCAAAAGCTTTAATAGTTTTACAAATTGGTCATGAGTTAGCTAAATCATGCTCACATGACCTCAAAAACATAAAAATTACAAGAAAAGAACTTGATTGAACTTACCTAATTTTAGTTGAAAGTTTGAAAGCTTCCAAACCCTATTTCTTTCTTTTGCTACGGTGAGGAAGATGGAGAGAAGAAAAAAAATGTTATGTTTTTCTTTTAACTATTACTCATACATCTTAATTAACCTAATTAGTCTTAATTAATTAATAAAAACTTAATTAATCAAACTTTAACTTAAATTTAGCAAAGTTAATGGGTTTTTTTATCAACATCCACCACTGTTTACTAATTTACAAAGGTCTAATTGCTTATCAAGTCTTTTGGCTAATTAAAAAATCTATAGTGATAAATTTTTACAATTTAGTCCTGTTACCTCAATTAACTAGCAATTTGTCAAAATTACTGGACCAAACATTAATATATTTTTACACTAGTCTCGTAAATATTAAATATTAATATTTACGAAATTGAATTACAAAAATGGAGTTCCAAAACCACTGTTTCTGATACCATTGAAAATTGGGTTGTTACACACCAACTCAATTAGAGATTTAATATTTGAAAAAGTCTTTCGATTTGCACTCATTTCAAATTTATTATTTTAACTTTTTTTGGAGCAAAGAAATTAGAGAAATAAACACATGATATTTGTTAAATAGAGTTCAAATTCACTAATCTTATATCTGTAGCTGATTTTTTTTTTATTTGATACAACTATTGGCTTAAGCCCAATCTACCTTTTAAAAATAGATAATTGCAGCCCAAAATCGAATCCAAATTGTTACAAATCACTTTCCTAAAATCTTATAGTACAAATGATATAACTCTCCAATAAATGCCAAAGCAAAAAATGTGGCTGCACAATAATCAATTCTCAAATTTAAAAAAAGAAAAACACAAAATCACACCCCTTGTGTTGAACCAACAACTTATATATAAATAGGCTTTGAATAACTTCATCTTCAAGTCAAACTAGGATAGGTCAGCAACAATCAACAAGTTGAATCCTAGTTGAAGTAAACATGACTGGCTCTATAGTAAATAAGTCTCCTACTTGAATTAAATCTAATTAGCAACTTATCCTTTAAGATAACAAGAAATCTTAGTCAAAGTTGAACTTTGAATTCCATCAAAATTGTCGCCCCACTTGGATTTGAAATTAATCTATTTTAAATATGAATTTTATCACCTAAATTATCTTGAATAATATTCAAATAAATTTCTTCATAAATCAACTTCCCGTCAGCTTCAAAACACGTCCTAGAGATCAGGATAATAATATATGTTGATATAGTGTACAATAAAAGAAGAGAACAAGGAGGAGATCAAGGTGGTGTTGTGGAGGTCAGTTCACCCAAAAAGGCTGAGAGCCAGAACAAGGACAATAGAACAGGCTAACTGAGAGGATAATTTCTTAGAGTAACTTTGGGGGGTTGGAAATTAATCTTTACTTGATTGTTGATCAAGGTATTTATAAGAGAGGTCTCATTGTCCATTAATGTGACGTGGCAGATTGCTATGAAGAAAGTTATCCTAATCCAATGCGTGAAGGATGTGCATCGTGGGGCCGATTCCATGATTCTTTGAAATAGTATAAGGTTGTTACGCTCAAGTAGGCCCCACAAGACCTTGAGGGCGTATTCATACTTGATGAGTGTTCACACCTAAAAGGCGAGTGAATGGGCCTTTCTGAGAGGAGTGATGGTCTTAGTCAAGGGTGCTGAGAGTGGGTTGTTAAGGGCGCAGGATGTTGGTGCACCCTTGATCCAAGCGAGTGGTTCATCAATGCACAATTTCAGACAGGGTCAACAAGGAGGTCAACACTACTTTTGATGTTGACATGTGTTCGAATGGCGGATGGTATAACAATACTCAATTATCTCAAACTTCTCTACTTCTTCTCTAAGTTATTATATATCGCAAATGCATAATACGTTACAATTAATAATTTACAACATCTTTTTTATACACTGTTTAGAACCACTCATAACCTCTCATCAACTAGTAAATAGAAGGATAAAATATGTTTAAGTGCACTCTAACCCACATTCTCTACACTAACGACAATATCAATGCCAATCGAATTGAAACTCAATTGACAGTTATAACATCTTTATTACAATTTATAATATGCTACAATTAATAATTTATAGATGATATATATGGTTAAGGCTATATTTAAAGATATATACTTTTCGAGGTATAAGATATATATATATATATATATATATATATAATTTTATAAACCTTGTGATATATTTTAAATATTATATAAGGTGAAGAATCAGATTTAATATCCAGAACTACAATAATATAACGAATTAGAGTAATGAATTTAGATGTTTGAATATATTATCTATAAAAGTAAAGCAAAATTGAATAATAGAACATCAAAAATTTTAAAATTTCTAGTCCAAATAAACATCAAAACTTTAATCCACTGAACTTAAACAAAAAAAAAAATAGTGCCCCCAGTTAAAAAAAATTGAAGATCAAGTATGAAAGGTTGGAAAAAGGAATTAAAAGAAAAAGGAAGTTTGACATGTAAAAATAGAAAAACGTGATAGCTATCCGTTTGGACTTGAAACTCGTTTTCATTGAACTAAAATTGAATATGTAGTTTACTCGAGGATTCATGAACCATTATAAAATTTTCATACACTTTAGAAAAAGAATGGATTAACATATTCAATGTTTTGATTTTTTAAGTATAAAAACGTGTTGATGTGACCTATTGTGTACCCATATATTTATAAATGTGTTAAGTTTGGAGCATGGACATGTTACTGGGAAGAAAATTTTACCCTTTCCATAATTGTTGTTCTTCTAAAGTTCAAAGTTATTGATCGTACAAACAAATGAAAACCACAAATTTCCCTTAATCTATGCATATGGAATTTTAGTCAATCCCTAATGTTCGGAACATTAAGAGAAAATCTTTAATCAACAGAAATTGTTTCAAAGATTGTGTGCAAAATAATCTTACCGAAGAAGTTTACAAATAAATATGATATATGTTATATGTAATAGTTAGAACTGATTTAAGAGTTGTCGAGGGAGAATTGTCTCCTTTTCAAAGAAATCTTCGAATCAGTTAATCCAAATTTCAACAATAGAAAATTTTATTTTCAGTCTCTGTAAAAAGTTGTGAACAGTTTATAAAATGTGACATCTTAATCGGTGGAAATAGACATCTAAACACATCATAACTCGAATCACCAACTTAAATTTATAGGCCAAATTTAACTTTTAAAAAAAGTACAAATTAAAAAAATACAAATATTAACATTCTAAAAAAATTGTTTTATATAAATATTTGTATATACTTTATAAATAAATTTTTTTATTTAACGAGTTAAAAATTTAAGAATAATGTTGTTGTTGTTTGTTTTTTACTGTAAGGGATAAGGCAGGAGATTTAGAGAAAGCTACATGATCTTCTCAATCTCGATAGGTACAAACTTGTAATGTGGTCCAAAGGAATCTCACCTTTCATCATATAAACAAATAAAAACAACATTCGATTAGAAAGAATCGTAATAATTTATCTATATTAAAATTAGTGTGAGCAAAATTTGATTTGATTAAAAAAATTGAATTTTAAATTAATCGAATTGAATTATTTGATTTTTTCTAGTAAACTCGAGTAAGTAATTTGAGTTCCGGGTTCAAATAGAGTTAAATTACCATTTGAATAACTTGAATAATTCAAATAATAAATTGGTGTAAATATGCCTATGGTTCTTATCAATTTTAAAATGAGAAAATTGGTCTTTTTCTAAAAAAAATTACAAAATAATTCAATATAATTTTTATATTTATAAAAATTCTAAAATTTACATTGTTTAAAAAATTATAAAAAAATTCTGAGATAATAATTTTGGAACCTAAATAAGTTAATTAATGATATAAGTTAATTAATGATTCAAGTTTATCATACTAAAGTATTTTTTTTCTTATTTTGCTTTGAAAAAGTTTTTAAATATATATATGGTTTCAAATTTATATGTTTTAACATGAAATTAGTTATATTATAACAAAATTTTAATTTGACGACATATTTATTTTTTTAATTTAACTTAAACAATTCAATTCAACTTGACTTAAATTTTATTTTACTCGACTCGATTCAAAAAAAATTACAAATCAAATTAAAATAATAAAATAAAACCTATCAACTTAATTAACTCAAAAAAATTTCACTTTATTCAATTCAACGATGACCCGTAATTAAAATAACATAATCAGTTTTAACAATAATGTAAGATAAAGAAATGGCACCCAATTTTTGGGCAGAAATGGGTTTTGAATTTTGATGAACCCACCGTTATAACTTATAATTGAGCCATTGGGCCTATGCCCATCGCTCCTTCAGCACCTCTGATTTGCCGAAGGCCTAGTAAATTTAGGTTCAATCAGATTTAAAATAAGGTTTAATTCACTATTTAGTTATTGGGGTATACATACTCGTTTTGTATTCTGATATTTAAATGGTTAAATTTTGGGTTATAAATGAATCGAGTTTAAACGTATAAATTTTTGTTCATATTTGTTTATTTATTTTTAAGTCTATTTGTATTTATTTATTTAAAATTATATGTATTCATGTTTGTTTAAATGAACATGTATGTTTATGAATATTAAACGAATATGTTCACGAATAACGTTCATGAATAATAAGAAAACAAACAAACAATAAATTAATATCTTTTTTCTAGATATAAAATAATCAAATATAAATATAAATAAGTATATTAAAAAGCAACAAAATAAACACACAAACAATAATAATTTTATTAATATATAATAATTGAATATAAATAATAAATGAGTTTTAAACGAGCTTTAAATGATTTATTAAACGAATATAAAAGAGATTGATAAGAAATATAAATGAATTAAATAAACTTTATTCGTGTTCGGTTTATTTTATACACGAACCATAAAATTTTGTCAATATTCATTTATTTAACTTAATAAACAAATAAAAACCAAACTATTCATGGAAGGCTGAATTCATCTACACTCCTACTAAAACTAAAGGCAATGTCAAATTTATCTCTTGATTGGAAAAGAAAAGTTAATATTATATGTTTTATTATCTCGTTAGAAGATAAGATAGTTTTTTATTCATAAATTAACTACTTCAATAGTTCTATCTACTGATATTAAAATTTGTTAAATTTAAACTCTATGTGATGACATGATAGTTAATGGTGTTTATCGCTTCAGGTGTGACTTAAATTTTATTCGCATTTATTGTTTGAACTTTTTACTGTTATTTTAATTCATAAAAAAAAAAAAAAAAACTTGTTAAATTTGATCTAAACATCAATCCAAGAAAAAGGAAAAAAATTGTTAATAATTTAAAGGAGTAAATGGTTGAAGTTGTACTTTATATAAATTATGTAGTTTATAGAACATAAAAATTAAATTTATAGTAATCAATAATACAATAATGTAAAAATTAAAAATTGTCAGGTTGCCCATTTATAAAATTTTAATAAATTAAAAAATATTGAATAATAAATTAAAAATAATTTAAATAATTTAAAAAAATAAAAATAATATGGGTGGATCTAAAATGAGTTCAAGTTAGTCATTTACAAATATAGATGAGCTTGGTAAAATTTTAGGCACATATTCTATGCTAGGCTGAGCATGATCAAGCATAAAATGTGTTAATACTATACTTAAATCTAATCCAACCCATAAACACATTTATTCTTACTCAATAAAAATATAAATTTCATTTAATGAAAAAGAAAATAAGACCAAACTCGAGAGAAAAGCTACTTGGAGCATAGGAAATGTTCAAGAAACACGAAAGTGCTACCCAAAAACTCCAAGTCTCCTATTTATAACGAAACAAGAAGACGGTGAAAGGAAAAAAAGAAAGGAAACCCTCGAAAGCAATGTAATTGTTGACCACTCAAATGACGCTATATTGTAAGAAACAATTATGCTCCACCAGTTTCCAAATTTCAAACAAGCGACACAAATAATCTTTGCATCCCAACATCAGCATTTCAAACGACACTAGCCTTTGTCGTTGCCAAAAAAAGGCTTCCAGACCGCCACAGTATACTGGTCTCAGAAGAATTCACTTTATAAACCACTTTTCAACTTGGGTGGGAAGATGGTTATGGCAAAAAATCCCCTATACCGTAGAAATAAAGTCTACGTTGTTACAAATACTTAATGGACAATGCCATGATACCATTGTAGTAACTCCATCAAGCATTTAATGATTCCAGCTATCAAAACCCACCAATTCACAAGAAAGTTCTATCATGCCCACTGCCCAAGCTATGCGCTTCTCCCCTCCATAAATTACCTCCCTCCTCCGAAAAGGAGAAGCAAACATGAAATATTGAAACTCTACTACGACTACTCAATATTCTCCAACCACTATATCTAGCAGCTATTTACACTTTCCACAATATGAATCGCCCTTTTCTTAGTGACTTTCCATACTCCACGGTGTAAATGGTGACAATCAATCATCCCCAACTCTTGTGTTGTAACTATATAGTTCAATTGCTTTCATTTTAGAATTCAAACCACTATTGGAACAATGAGGTTTAAACACGAGACATGTTGTAGGGATATTCTAGGAAGTTGACATTTGGTACAAAGCACCACTTCCAAGTAGCCTTTGCTTTCTCCCCGTCATATTCACTGAAATCATTGGCTCCTATTATCAGCATTTTGCACCCCGTCATATTCTTCAATTCATTCACCACTTCTCTTTCTTTCTTTATTAATTGTTTACCAACAATGGTGTTTAAAGTCATCTAATAATTAAATATGAGTGCAATAGTTTGTAATTACAAAAGAGTGTGACATGTTTAGATAATTATTATAATTGATAGATTTCATTAAATTGGGTGTAATTAGAGCAACTTAATTACACTTTTCCCTTCTTAGGATAGAGTGTGAGAATTGGAGTAATTACGCATGCAACTACATCCAAAATCAATTCTAAAAAATTATTTTTATATAAATTATATTATAATCATAAACACATATAAGTGTCTAGGATGATTATGATAAAAAAAAATCTTATATTATAAATCCTAAAAAATATAAAAATAATTTGTATACTTAGAAAGTTATAAAAAATTATATTATTTAAATTATAATTTTTTTTAAAGTTTTGATAAAAAAATTTTATTATAAAAAATAATCTACATGTTACAAAAAAGTTGTAATATATTTATTTATAAAAGTTATGGCTAAGAAGTATGGTCATAACTTATTTATTTTTTCATGTTATATATCATAATTTATTTATAAAAAAAATAACTTTCTAAAGTTATGAAAAAAAATTATGTTATTTATAAAAAAATATTATGGAAATTTTAGACAATTTATAAAACATTTTAAATAAATGTTAGATACTATAAATTTTATATTTTTTACTTAGCTTACATATTATAAAAAGACTATTTTGAATGTGAACCCAAATATTATAAGGTCGGTGCTAATTATGCAAATGAAAAAAGTTTTCTTACATAATATCGTGAGATATTATACCATTTGAGAGAATGGTGCAGACACATGCACCATAAACAACTCACGAACTCTTTAATTTGAGATATTTAAGGCTTCAAAATGTGGTTAAGAAGACATTTGTTATTCTAAAAAAATATTTCTCATATTAACAATATCACTTTAGTATAGCATAAAAAAAAAAAAAGGTTATATCGTACTAACATTTTACATATTTTATAACTTCAATCATAAGTGGATTTAACATAATCCATACTTCGAAGAGTACATGGAAGATTGAGATTTTGATAATCTTAATGATGTAGATTCAAATTCAGATAATAATGAATTTGGTCAAGGACAAACAAATAATGATAATGATCATATGTTAAATATTAAAGAGGGAATAACCCAACAAATATGCACTAAAATAATTAGATAAAATTACATATGATGTTTCTTTTTCTTATTATCTTTGTTAATAACCGTATTATCAAATACTTTTTTAGACTAACATAATACGTATGATTATTTGATTTCAATCTGTTACTTGTTTAGAAATTATTTTTATCATACTAATAAGTTTTTATAATAATTAGTATTTTTAAAAATATAAATTATGTAACAATGTAATTCTAATTTGTACTATTAAACATGATATAGAAAATTATAATGTAATTATTTTATCAGCCAAACATATGTCTAGAGAATCACAATTCTTTGTAATTACAAAAGAATCTAATTATACATGTCTAAAGAATTACAATTATTTATAATTACAAAAAAAATTAAATAATTACGATTTGTGGAATAAAAAAATACACCATTAATATGCTAAATATTCACCCTTTAAATATGAAGAGTAAAGTTGTATATGTAAAATTTTATTGTTAAAAGATTTAATATTAAGTAAAATAATTAAAATAGGCATAGATTTTGTTTTATAAAGTGATAGATTATTTTATATTACAAAAATATATATAAAGATATATTACAGTAGTGAAGCCAATGGCTGGTAAATTCCCGACTCTCTTAAAATAAATTTTTTTTATTTAAATCTCTTTATAATTTATAAAATTTTAAATTAGTAATGATAAAATTATATTTTATTTCCTCTAAAATGATAAAAATTTAATTTAATTCTTTAAAAATTATAAAGATATAAACTATTAAATTAATAAAATTATATTTTTACTATTATAAAAGTATACAATTTAATTTCGCCTAAAAAAAATTTCTTCCAAGGTGGAAAATTTGTATTAGATGTAATGATTTAACAAGTTTTCCATGTTATGAACATATAATGAAATCATTAATGTGATAATTAATATGAATGTAGTCATTTAATTGTAATTTATCATATTTTTGGTTAACTATTCAAAGGGCTAAAAAGTAAATGTACAACTAAAAAGATTAGCAATCTAAGGGCTTGACTTAGTTGACTAGTCTACCCATATAATTATATAAACCGTGTTTTGGAATAGAATCTTCTTTGATTTGGGTGAATGCATTTATCGCCAACTTGACAAATATAAAGGTTAAAATCTGTTATTATTCCCTGTATTTTTACATAATTTGAGATTTAATCCATCTACTTTAAAAGTTAAAATTTAAGTCCTCCTTTTTTTTTTTCAAAATTCAATCCAATCATTAAAATCATAAGTGTTTTCTATTAAAATTCTCAATTTAAAATTTTGATTAGACTGCCCTCTTATGACATAGCATATGATTAGAAAATAAACATGATAAAGTTAAAATATTTTTTACAAAAATTACCAATAACGATATAAAATACAAGGATTGAATCTCAAATTCAATATAAATATAGGAACTAACAGCATATTTTGACCCAAATATAAATAACATTTTTGTTAATTTTAACGGTACCACTCTATCCATAATTCTGCAATTAGATATAATAAGTTGTAGGACGAAATTAGGAGTATCGTTAAGAGGTTTGGTTATTTGTATATACTTCAACTGGGGCAGCTTTATTCCAAGCCAACTAAGATTTGTCCCTCTTCTAATGTTGATATTGTTGGTGATAGGTTGGCTAATCCGGATGAGTACAAAGGAAAATCCACGTTGATTTGACACTGATTATGGATTTAGTTTGGTAGCAAATATTTACAGAGAAAAAAAACCATAGGTTATATTTTCGAAAAGTTCAAAGAAAGACGACAAAAGGAAAATCAAAACAATTGAATTGATTCTCCAATTATAAAACATAAATGTCTATGTTTTTAATCATTTGATTTGTTCAACTTTGAATTTTAAACAGTGGTGGGGGTTCCACTTCTTCTTTTTTTTAAGTTTTTCTACGTGCTTTCCTCTAAATTTATTATAAGTATTTAAATTTTTAGAAATTCGAAATTTTCTAAAAATTCAGTCTTTCTATTTTTATGTTAAACTGTTAATAGTGTTAAGATTATTATGGTAAACTCAAGTTCATTATAAATGTAAGTGAATAATTTTTATTTTAAAGTGTCATACCAATACATTTAACAAAAATAAAAATTAACAGTGACCTAATTTTTGAAATCTAAAAGGTAAATGGACTAAATTTTTGAAAATAAAAGTATAGGGACTAAAATACAAATTTTTGAAAAGTATAGAAACCTATGGCATATTTTGGCAACTAATTATATGATTTAAATTATATTTGACATGATAATATTTAATTTGGTTTAATATAACATTTGGTTTTTGAATTTGACCTTTTTTTTCCTTAATTTGGTACCTTAACTTGATTTTTTTCCTCTAATTTAGTATATAAAGCTTGTGAAACGTTTAACTACTTTTAAATACCAAATGACAAAAAGTAATTTGTATAATAAAAATTATCAATGTACAATCGATAAGTGACAAAAGACATGATTTTTTTTTATATTTTAAATGTTTAATTACTTTAGTTCAATTTATTTTTATTTTTTAAAATTTAACATAATGATTTTTTTTTTTTGTGTGTGTGTTTTAAAATTTTTGTTTTCTTCTTCAATATCCATTCATTAAGCATAGCTGAAAGCAAATTTTTTTAACATGGATTTCCTCTTACAATTACAATATTCTATGAAATTGAGGGCTTTGTAAAGACTAAGCCATGGTTTATGCATACAGTCCCTCATGAATCATTCTTGTCATTAACAATCAAAGTAATCTCAGTTCTATTGAAAAGTAAATTTTGAGCATATTGTTTAATGAAACAGAAAAAACTCTAAATAAATGTAATTATTCCTACAATTAAATTCTATGTCATCTGTTACACATTGGTCATACATTGGTTATTTCTACCATCAAATAAAAAAAACTAGCACCATTAGTGTTTTGATGTAATTTGTATAATATTTGACAAGTAACAAATTTGACAAAAAAAAAAACAAAAACAAAAAAGTTAAGCACCAAATTAGGGGGAAATAGCAAGTTTAGGTACAAAATTGGACAAAAAATTTTGATACCAAATTAGGAAAAAGTGTCAAGTCCAGATACTAAATTAAAAAAAATTAAAGGCCAAATTAAAAAAGTATTAAATTTAAGTATCAAATGTTATATATTTCTAATCAATTAATTAATGTTATATTATTAAAAACTTTTAATGAGATCATCTTATATGATTGGCTACAAATATGAAAATAGAAACTAAAATCATTAAATATTACATATTAAATTGTATCACGTTCATAATATGGGTAACAATCTAAATAATAAATTAGATATATATGATTAATATTTTAAGAGAATATTTAAAAAATAATAGTGATCATCTTTATGGAGAAATATTTTTTTATCAAAAGTGGAAAATTTTCGAGTAATCATGAAGTTTATTTTTATAGGGAGTGAGTAATTTTTTATTTATTTAATGAATGAGAGAAGTTTTTGATAAATTTAATAATTAAATTAATATCTTTTTAGTTTAAAAATTAACATTATTTAACTCATGATATTAAATTCATTTAAACATTTTATATTAAAAAAATTCAATCATTTTTTATTATAATTTGTATTTAAAAAATGTTTATTATGTAATAAAATTAGAGGTGATCATAGCCGAGTTAGATCTCAATAGAATTTTAGATTCGGGTTCGGCCTTGCCCAAAAAATGGGTCGAAAATTTTTCCTAAGCTCGAAACGGATAAAAATGCTAAAATCCGAGCTTGGCCCAACTCTCCAATACTAAATATTTTTATATTATTATTTTGTATAAAAATAAATACAAAAAAATAATACATCAAATACACTAAAAATATTAAAATAAACGTTTCCCAACAAATTGAAAAAAGATTAAAAAATTATTTATACTTAAATAACACAAAGATAGTTACAACTTAACAAGCAAATATCTCTAAAATAGTAGCAAAATTAACAATAAAACAAGCATTATATAATATCCAAACAATAACAACAAAAATAGTAGCAATATAATAGTGAAACGATACCAAAATAATGA
The DNA here is from genome assembly GCA_025698465.1 of Gossypium longicalyx. Lineage (NCBI taxonomy): Eukaryota > Viridiplantae > Streptophyta > Magnoliopsida > Malvales > Malvaceae > Gossypium > Gossypium longicalyx. Next base: position 3,186,117 of record CM046995.1, on the reverse strand, counting down.
CAAAACAACATAAAAAAGCAACAGTTTTTGGTTTGCAAATTCAGGCCAGGTCGAGCTCAAGTCAAAAAATCTTAGAGAAGACCCGGTCTGTTTAAAAAATAGGCCTAGTTTTTTGTTCAAATATATTTTTCAAATTTATATTTTTATCCAAACTCTCACTTTTCAGATGGGTCTTTGAGCCAGGTCGGGATGATCAGGTTTAGATAAAATTTATATTGAATCTAACACTTATGAATTTTTTTTTAATTATGTTATTTAGTTCACAAATACTCCAAATAACTTGGAAGGTAGATTAGATGAACAAAACACTATAAAAGTCAACAAGGTACGTACGATTCTTTCTTCAAATAGATTAATTATTCATTATTTAACTAATATAAAGTTGATGATTGATTTTAGTGGCCTCCCATTTCTTTTGTCTTTGAATTGGTTATTGCTCCAATTTGACGTCATATATATTATAATTACTAACAAAATTTTTAAAGATGGATAAAAAAATGTTTAAGCCTAATATCTATAACTTGACTTAAACTTTCAGACATCATCAAACTTTATCCATACTAATTATAAATGCTTTTTTTTTACGTAATTTAGTTTACTAAATTAAGTTATATAATATTTTAAATATAAAAATTAACTTATAATTAAAACAAAATATAAATTGAATAAAAAAACAACTTAAAATTATCCATCTTTGAAGAAATAGTAGATCCGAGCGGCATCTTTGAATGCCAAATACTGGGGACGGTTGAACGTTATATTTGTGTCTAATTGTGCCCGCCCTTCTCTCTCTTTTAGTTTCATCAGCTGTGCTTTTTAAATCAGGTAAACGGTTAATGACAAAATATGTTCTATTTTCATGAGTGAATATCAAGTTTTCAACCACATAATTAATGAATGAGATGAGTAACCTACACCTTGTGGTTCATATTATTGCCTGCCTTAACTCGATTTTTCCTTCCGAATGTTGGAGTACTTGTGTTGTTGAACAAGTCATCTGCTCCTCTTACCTTTAATTTTTTATTCATTTCTTTTTTGGTATAATTGTAAGTGTTCTTATTTATTTTATGGTTGGAGTCTGATTCTATTTAGATCACAGATAGTATTCAGGTAAAACCTTCCTAACAATAATAATTTTAAGATTTAAACTTAATAAAAATATTTAGAAAAGAAGTTCTCTGTCATTTTTTTTAATCATTTATTGGTTATTTTTAATTTTTTATATTTTTGAGAAAGTAATATGGTAAGAGATTAATATAGTAGCAAATTGGATTGTTAAAAAAGTCTAATCTTAATGAGATTGAATGACTAGTCCACATCAAAAAGCAACTTTAGCTTCTTTTCTATGGAATGTAATCCACTGTTTTCTTAACCATCATCTTTAAAAAAAGAAAGGAAAAAAAAAAAAAAAGGGAAAAGAAGTCCAAGTGCATCTATTTTATAATTTGATTTGTGATTAAATTTGTATAGGAGATAATTAAGTATTAATTTGATAATTTTATAAAGTAATTTATATTATTATGAGATGTTATAATTTTATATAAAATAAATAAAAATGTCACACATGGTTGAAAAATTGAATTTACAATACTATGATTTTAGATGTTTAATTTTATTATTGAACTATTAATAGGTTTTTATTACTGGAGTGTTAAAATTGTTATTATATAATCTTCTTTGTTCTCACTTCCTTTTATATAATTTAATTATTTTTTCCGTGAATATCATAAATTTATAAATTAAAATTTAAATAATCTTTTCTTTAATTTCCAGCATCAACTATTAAATCAACTTAAATATGATATATATATATATTTTGAGTGCGTACCAATTATCAAATTATCACTAAAAATTCATCCACTTTGTAAATTTGAAGAAGAAACAAAAACAAAGAGAAATAGGCAAATGAAGAAGACACTACATAAGTGATGAGATTTAAAAAATGAAAAAGAAAATATTTATTTTTTGACAGAGTTTATATTTTTCTTAATAATTGCACTCCACTCCATTTTCGTCACCAATTGGTCAGCCGCCGCTCAAGTCTTTACTCAAAAGACACACACAGCCTCTCCCCCCTTCATATTCCCACTTCCTAATTATTCCTCCCTGGTTTTCTTCCGGCTATGGAAGACGGTTTAGGGCAATCGCCGACATCAACCATCCGCCGCCGCAACTCCATCACAACCCCAGTACAAATCCCTACAAAGCTAACTCTACTCACACCAAAGCCGCTCCAAACCGCCACCAGCCTCTCAAACGGCAGCGCCGCCGCTCCTTTGCCTCTTGACCTCGAGCTTATCTCTCTCAAAGCTTCTTTCGCTTCCTACACTTCACTCAGAGACATCCTCCCTTCCCCCGCTGTCGCCGTCAACTCTCCGACCGCCGCGGGATCCGCTTCCAGTTCCGGCTACGAAATCTCCATACGTAACCGGTTAGTAAAACAAGCGGCTTGGGCTTACCTTCAGCCCATGTCAGCCTCCCCTGACTCTTCCGGTACTCATTTCTTCCGTCGGTTTTGGCTCCGGTTATCTTCTCAAAACCCTTTCTCTTCTTGCCTCCGGTTCATTCACCTCAAACTCCTCCCCGGTCTGACCCGACTTTTTGATCGGATCATCCGATCCATTCGAATCATCTTCACCAGATAACAGACAAAAAAAAAAAAAGGTTGCGTCTTCACACGCAGGAAACAAGGGATAGAATATCCAATAACAATTCTTATACTGTACGGAATCAAATATATATAAACATATATTTTATATTACAAAATAAAAAAAAAATCAGTGAATTGAATTTCAGGCTTGGTATTCAACAAACAATTCTGGGTTTCTTTTTTTCTTTCTAGATTTTTTTGTACAATTTTTTGTTTATTAGAAATTGTTAATTTGTGTGGTTCCATATGGCGGTGGAGCTTAAGGCAACGACTCCGGATTGGAACGATTAATCGTTTTCAAATCAGCCCTCAAGTTTGGACCGGACGAGGTCTTAAACGAGGTGAATCCAGAGCGGAACGATTGATCGTTGTTGAAGTTCGAGTCTCACTTCCCCCAGATTGACTTCGGTGACCGTTTGCCGCTGCCGCTGGAACTGGATTATCAGGTCTCTGCAAAACAGGTTTGGTTCAAATAACTTGAAACTTGAATGCTAATTGTTTCTCTTTCAAGTTATAAAAATCTTCAAGAAATATACCTGTGCTTGTTGTTTAAACTTGTTAGATTGATTTGCGATATATTGAAGCATTTCAAAGAATTTTCCCTGTCCCATTTCTGCAAAATTTTGACAGTACTTGGAAATAAAATCCCAAATCCTAGCTTTTACCTCTTGTATCTTTCTATCCACTTCTGTTTCATGTCTCGCCATGAATGGTCGAAACAAGGTATCATACACATATCCAGTTCCCTACATTTTGTCAAAATTGTCATTGTTCAACAGCTGCATAAAAAAGTCAAATTGTAGTACACCATTTGTAACTTTTTACCTTAGTTTTAGGATACCATAGGTAAACTAAAAGTGCAATCTTCATCTCACCATACATTGGTAACCTTCATCATATAGTTCAAAAACTTAGTATCATCAACTATTAGAAGATTTAAAGGTATGAAATGTTCAAAGAGGGTCTTTTAGTACCATGAAATGAATACTTCCCCTACTCGTTCGAAAACTATCAGAAAAGCCATGAGTATCCTGGGGAAAAAAACAATTACATTTGCATACATAATTTTTGGATTTAACATAAGTGGAGTAAAAAAATTTCACATGTGGATTTGAGTTGATGCCAAGTGGAATAAATATTTTCCCTTTTATCATACTCTAAAAACAAATGGCGTTTAACTCAGATCCGCTTGTGGAGTTTTATTACTCCAACGATTGTGTAGTTAACATAAAAGCTTTTTTCATGTGTGTTTAGAACAAGTGAACACAAGCATATTCCAATTCAATATGATGGTGACTGATCGGTTAAAAGTTGTAATTCTATAATCAAACTAATCTATATAACAAATTGATGGGTATTTGGTTTTCTGATCATTTAGAATATTTGCTTTTTCATGTATGTATTCTTTATATTAACTTTTTTTTTTCTTTTACAAGTAAATTAATACCTATTTCATCAGTGCTATTTGATTCCATTTCAATGATATTTGGATCGGATTAGACTGGTAGATTAGATCAAGAATCGGTTGATGTATCAGTTTGGAGAATGGTTTTGAGCCAATGAGATCAAGAACCAATATGGATTGGTTAAATTGATAATTGAATCTTTTATTAAATTTTTAATAATCCTTTAATCGAATTAGTTGGATTGATAAATCAGTGATCTGATCAATTCGATTTTAAAAGCATCGGTTTGATCATACTCATTATAATTTAATCAATCAAATCATATTTTAACATCATATGCATGGTTTTAGGTCCAATTATGATAGAGAAAAAAAATAAATAAACAAATAAAGAGATTGATACCAATATTGACACCAGAATCTGAGTTCTTCGATCCCAACTTTGTTCTTCTCCACTGTTTTAAAGCATTCAAACGCCGGATATGCATATCCAAGAATCAACCTTCATGCATAACATCATAAACAAGATTATGGGGAAATTCGAATAAATATTCAATTGCAAGGATAAAAGAACATTCAATGCAACAAAGAGAAAGAAAAAACAAATATTTGTAAATGACTTACACAAGTAATCTGGTAAGGAAATCACCCAACATTGTGTAATTTAATTCTTAGTTTTTCCAATTTCCCGCGCTAATATTTCCTGGGAAAATAAAGAAAAAAAAGGAATAGTTTTCAATTAAAAAAAAAAGAACTCAAATTCTTTTTCATTAAATCATTCATTCATTGAAATTTGGCAAAACCGATAACAACCCAAGAATTTCCAAACCTGTTTCGAAAACCAAAAGAAAATAATGGAAATTCCTTGATTTATGGCATGAAAAAAGGAACCTTTAAATAATCCACAAAAAAACCTACAAAAATGGGAAAAAGAAGGAAAGAAGAAATGAATAATTAAAAAGAGGAACATAAATAGAAATCTAGGAAAGATTAAAAATATACTTTAGAAGAAAATAAAGGGATCCCTTCTGATTATTTGATTCTTGGACTTGAGAAAAGAGAAAGAAACAAAGAAAAGGAACCGCTTGGGTTGGTTTTCGAAGCGTCTCCTTTTTTGGAGCCACAAAACTTTGATATTTTTTAAAATTTACTTAATCATGATTATTGATTTATTAATTTTATTATAGATTTTGAATCATATCTACTCTTTTTGACCCATAACCCCTTCCCCAACTCATAATTAGAAGGATAATATGTTTCAACGTACTCAAACCTACATCCTCCTGCATTAGTAACAATCCTCATACCAATCAAGCTAAGACTCAATTAGTGATGCGTTTTGTTCTTAAATTTAATTCTTTTATTTAAAGATTATATAAAAATATGAAAATATAAAAACGTTATCAAAATAATAACAATAATAATTTAATAGAATGAATAAATTAATCTTTTTTCAACTAAGTAAATGAAAGTTTTTCACTCAAATAATTTTGAAACAAAAAAATGAGACATCGTATGTGATAAGAATTAAAATATTTCGTTATAGATCACAAAATTTATTAAGATGCATCCGAAAAACCTATAGAATAAGTTTCAGAGAGATTTTAATATAAATAATTGTTTAGTAAAATTTATTCCTATATAAAAAGGGAACAAATTCTGAATTATGCAATGTCCAAAGATTGATATGCAACGAAAAAGAAAGGAATAAACTCTTCATGCTTCTGTTGTGAGCAGTTTAAACAGAAAAATTACTTACTCGTGTATAAATAAACTCATTAATTAGAAGTAAATGGATATTCATATTTAGATTTTTTTTTTTTGGATGTCTTGATAATAAAAAATATAATTTTTAGCTATTTGTTTTTACTTGCTAGAGTTATATCACAAAAAAAAAAATGCTAACCAATCTATCATTGTATCATCTATGATGGAAACACAATATGTGATATGTTTTGAAGCTACAATTTATACATTGTGGTTGCAAAATTTTATTTAAGGAATTGGGGTGCTCAACATCATTATTAGGTCCTTAAAAATGTATTATGATAATTCCAAAAAAATATTTTTTCTTAAAGAACGACAAATATTTTAAACATTCAAAACATTTGGAGGTCTATTATTTAGATGGAGATCATTTGGCCCGCAAGAACTGGCCCGATTCGGTAAGCTATTGAAGAAGCCTGTCAAATTAAAGCCTGGTTGGCCTGATGATAAAGATATGACAACTTAGGCTATCTTGATAAGTATGAGAACTAATATTTAAAGATTGATAGGGAATCATATGTTGTAAAGATTATATTTGATATGATTTGATGTAATCTTGCAAATCCCTAAAATTAGCAGTACGTTTGGTTCGCTGTAATGAAATAAAGCTGTAATGGAATAGAGTTCTAATAGAATAGAGCTGTAATGGCATAGAACTGTAATCAGTAATTCAATTTTTTGGTTGAATGGAATGGAATAGAACTGTAATGGTATTCTTGTGTTTGGTTGAATGAAATGATATTGTAATAGTATAAGAAAAAAAAGTTAAAATGACCAGAGTACCCCTAACAGATTTTTTTAAGTACATAATTATTGTTATTAAATTTTACTAAGATTATTGTTAAAATAGTAAATAATTTAATCATGTTTTAATATAATTATTACTAAATATAATTAAATAAAAATAAAAACATATAATTTAATAATATTCTTAATATAATTTTTATTAAAATATTAATTAATAAAAATCATAACATAATCTCATAGGATTGGAGTTGCCAAAATTACAAATATTGATCCAAAAGGAATAATTATTCTCATTTTTATATATATGAAAAATATCAAACATTTATACACCAAACAAACCCATGTTTTAACTTCTCTATGAGACTACCTTAGCCAACCAAAAATTTGTAGACCAAATCAAAAGCCATGCAAAATGGATTCCACCATAAAGTGTTGGAGATATGGGAGATATAAATTCCATTGGCAGCCAAATAAGTCATCACAAAAGTTAGATCAACCAATGTATAAATGAACACTAACAAAGCATAATAAACAGTAGTATAATTGATGCAGGTACATAAGGAGTAGGAGCATATGGGACAATTGCTTTTTAAAGTCTCAACAGTGGATAAATATTTGAATTATTGAACAACAATGGATTAATTTACACAAACATCCATGGAAAGTAATGACAAAAAGGGGTAAGTAGAAATTTTTCCAAATATTCCCCGTCGTGTCGTGTTCGAATTTTCCTAGAGCTGAACATCATGTACAATACAAGACAATTTTCGTAATGAGTATGCAGGGCATAATATGTGCCTAAAGATCTATTTTTCGACGATTTCCTCATCATCCGAGGCAGCATATTCATCTTCACTCAGTTTTTCGTCACTTGACTTCACTTCTTCTGCTCCTACAACATCTTTAGGCTTGACATATTTCTCACAGTATTCTGGTACACGAAAAGAGTCATAACTTGTAAGCATTTTAGGAATAAGAAAAAAAAAGGCATCCTTAAAATGCCATTGCAAAAAGAAAAAATGAAATGTATGTTGCAGATTGATTAAAACCAGATTTTGAAAGTGCATCTGCCATAACTTGATCTAATGTTTCCCTAGCCACAGTTTCTGTAATGTACAGAAAATTGACATCTAAAACAATGGCATGAACTAACAGAAAATGAAAAATGACTCTTTAGAAATGCACCAACTGAACTGCTAATTAACCGCGTCTAACAATTTTGCTTAATCTCTAGTTACTTCCAAGATCCAACCAAAGAATAACTTTTTTTCTTTTAAAGTATAAAAACCAACTACAGAGGAGTGTATTTTTATTCTATTTGTGAAATTACAGTACTCAAATGGCATTAGAGTCAAAGCTGAGAACTCTAGGCAACTATGTAGCTTAATTCTTCATTTTGCATGAATATCAGTGTAGGATATGAATCTCCAAATACATGAAAAACTTATGTCAAAATTGAACATATCCTTACAGGACACATACTTGTATCCGACACTCACAGGTGAGTCCGAGTAACCAACTGAATAGCCACAATCACAGCAACAATCTAGCGCCGATTCAAAAAGAAAAACTCTAGCAGACATTATTGGCATATTGCAGGATCAAATATTCCTTATTGATATCCCTACATTAAAAATTAAAGTACTCAAAAGCAAGCTAACTTAAATAGCCATCACCAAAAACCCAAATATGTACAAAGATTTCTTCTCTAGTTTCACCAAGACCACCATTACCAAAATGTATAATCCAAAACGAAGAAAAAGAAAAGAGTAGATACTCACAAGAGACTTGGGGAATATTTCAGACAATAATTTCTTGTAATGCTTAACAAGTTGTCGAGATCTTGACCTCAAAGCAGGATAACACACACACATGCTTTCACAAGCTGGGAAGATATTCCTAGAGATGATCCCCAAATGAATGATAATTCTTGTAACCACAATCAAATATCGAAATGCATTCCATGTACTATCTAATACTCTTTTTCACTAGTTCTTTAGAAGTTTCTAATGAAGAGACAACTTCAATATTTTCACACAATCATGCCGGCAATAAAAGTAAAATACTGCATTTATTTTTTTTCTTCACAAAATATTAATCTTCGTGCTTTAATTATTCGAATATGAAACTATTTCTATTAAATGCATGAAAAGTTTATTGTCTTTGGCTTCCAACTAAGAAAAATAAAGATGAGAACCCTAAGCTTAAAAATAACAATAAATAGAAAAAAATTCAGAGAGAGAGAGTGAAATTACCGTCGACGCTGCCACCACCACTTCGTCCTCGAATTCTTAGATTTCCCCATTTCGATATCTCTTGATTCCTTTTTTATGACTCTAACTACCAAAAAGTTCATATAGGGGAAATAAAAAATGCAGTGAAAAAGCTAAAAAAAAAGTGTTGCAACTCTGCAACCAAAGGGTTTTATTGGCTTAAAAGGTGAAAAAAAGAAGAAGAAGGAACGAAGAATAAATTGACCTAGGTATTTTCTGCAATCAAAGGGAAAAAGGGAAATATAGAGATGAGAAAAAAAGAAAGTTACCTGTGAACTGAGGGAGAAGATGATGGTTCCAGTGCTTCTTCATTCTCTGTTAGAGGTGAGGGCAAAAATTAAAAAGGGGGAAAATTTTTACTTTACACGGGAATGAATGGCTATTCAGTGGTGAGGAAACGGAATGGCTATTCAACATTTTCCTTGTAATACGCCCTGAATAGATTCGGGCTGAAATCTATTCTTAAGCCCCTCAACCAAACATGCTATAAGGGATATGCTAATCTCATCCGTCGATGTAATGTAATCTTGACCATCGGTTTTGGAGGAGCTCAACTATAAATAGAAAGCCTCCCCCTCATTTGTACTTACTCAATTCATTATTTTATTATTCTTTGTAAATAAGAGAATATAGAGAATATTTATTCAAACACCTCTCGTGTATTCTTTCTGTTGTTCTTTTGTGGCTTCTTTTGGAATAAATTACTTCTGATATACAATTGGTGCCTTAGAGGAGTTTTAAAGGAACCCTCACTTGTGTTTAGGCTGACTTAGGCGAGTTTGGTTTGAACAGGTCATCTAAGGCTGCACGGATCGCAAGATAAAAGATCTATCCCCGTGACAAGTGGTATCAGAACTATTGGTTACAAAGGCACCGTTGGGATGTCAAAAGAAGAGTTCGAAGAAATGTGGGCTGGAAAATTAGTCCCTTTAAAGGAGATGTTGTTGGTAGTAAAGGAACGCATGGGTAAACTTGAGGAGTCCATGGAGGACGCAAATGAGTCATACAATACCCTTGATGAAAGCATAGGTGACTTAAGGGAGCAATCCAGGGACTTTGTGACCATGTGTCTCACTTTTAATAGGGATAATGTGCAAGAGTTGCTAAATTCCCAAAGGAAAAAGCTGACGGAGTGGAACGATGCTCTTAAAGCCATGGTGATGGCTTTGAAGGAGGAAACAAGGATCACGACAATGGCTTTGAGCACAAGAATAGAGGAGCTTGAGGGAGAGCTAGTCTTGTGTCGAGCAATCGTGGGAGAAAGAGTGTCAAGTGCATCACCCAATTACGAAGATGTCCCAAAGCCGAAAGAGTTTGTGAGGACAAGGTCTGCATGCGATATGGACAATTTCTTGTGAAAGATGGAAAACTATTTTCATGCCAAAGACATCATGGATGGTGCATTTAAGATAAACATTGTTTCAATGTTTCTTACTGATATTGCGCTTTTATGGTGGCGAGACACGTCTACAGATAAAAGGCAAAGTGAGATTGGGACGTGGCAAGAGTTTCAATAATAATTAAAGGAAGAGTTTTACCCAAAATTTATTGAGGAAGAAACTCGAGCAAAGTTGCAATAGCCAACGCAATGGGGCATAGTGGGGGAGTATGTTCGAAAGTTCAAGTAACTTATGCTCCAAATTTCAGATGTGACCGAGAATTAGGCATTGTTTATTTTCAAGAATGGATTGAAGCCTTGGGTCAGACAGGAAGTGGAACAAAAAGGTGTCAAAAAGCTGTCAGAAGCCATGACGATAGCGGAGTCCTTGGTCAAGCTTGGGTCTTTCAATTTCGAGAAAAGAGGCATACGTAAAATGGATCACAAGGAAGATATTGATGGTAATGGCATCGCTGACAATTGTGGTAATGGAAAACTACGAGTTGGGAAGAAGAAACCCAACAAGAAAAAAGATAAGTTGAAATGCTTTCTTTGAATAAATGTTTGAAGAAATCTGCATTTTTTATGGAGAAGCCGGTAAGTAAGGCCTTGGGACTTGGTTCGAGTGCAAGGGGTGTCGAAGCCAAGGAGGCCAAAAGTGATAAGAAGCCAGTGGAGTGCTTCTTGTGTCATGGTCCGCATAGGTTACGGAGGTGTCCGAAGAGGTTTATCGTTGAAGGGGATGATGGAGCAAACAAGGAGCCCAAGAAACTTGGTTCGAGCAAAGGAAAAGTCAAAGCAAAGAAGGCAAAAAAGAACAAAAAGAAGCGAGTGAAATACTTCTTGTGCCATGGTCCACATAAGTTGCGGAACTGTCTAAAGCAATCCAAGTCAGTTGTGGTCAAAGAAAGGGCAACATCGGAGCTTGTTGAGAAGATACACAATTGGAAATACCTAAAATTAGAATTTATTTGAGTGCACAATATCTATAATCTATAATCTATAATAATAAACTACTTAAAAAAAACTATATTAAAGCAAGCCACACCACAATTGGAAAATTTTTTTTATTATAATTCATTGAAAAGTTAAATTTATTAAAAGTTGTAATTTTCATGTTTTCAATTTTTTTAAAAGTAATAATGATAACTTTAATATTTATTATATGCTTTTCTTTTTGTTATTTTGGAACTAATTATTCTTTTTCTTTTATCACTTTGGTCTTGACCTTTAAAATTTAGTTAAATTACTTTCTTTTTGGATGAAAAATTTGACTGAATTATTAAAATTTTAATGGATCTTACGTTGTAGCTTTCATGATAGTCTTTATGTATCTGTTTTCTGGTTGAAAATGTACAATTTTCTTGAGGAAGTACTCTCTTAATAAAGAAGTAAGTATGCTATTGCAAATCATGTACAATTTTGCAACAGGATGTGGAAACCATAACTTCCCTTTCTCTTAATTTCATTTCATTTTTACAATAGAGAATAATTTTGAAAATATTTAAAAATTTTAAATTAAATTAATACTAAAGAGTATTCATAAAAATATTGTTATGAATATTGGTTACATTTAACGTAATCTTTTACATCGATGTATGTAAATAATTTTTCTTATTTAATTTTTTAAAAATAAATTATTTTGTCTTATTAAATTTTTTAAAAATAAATTTATCTTTAAGTATATATAATTTCATAATATATAAAGTTTGTACAATTAATGTTCTAATGATCTACCTGTTGAATTTATCAGTATATTTGTACTTGTCATGCATATAAAATTTTTAAAGCAATCCGATATTCATATCATATCGATCTAAAATATGTATATTAATATTTATTGAACGGTTGAAAGTTTCTTTTTTACATAAAATAAATAGTTAAAAATTTTAAATATATATCAAATTTGACATGCATAATCAAAGTTTTTATTACATTACCACTTGGACTTTATTGGGAAGGCTTGGGCATGATCAAAGTTTTCCATGGTTGGTGTGTGGGGATTTTAATGAGATTATGCACTTCTTTGAGAAGGAATGAGGGATGCCTAGAGAAGAGAGCAGAATGGAGGGTTTTTAGAATGTCCTTGAGGAATACAAATTAATGGACGTGGGATAGTCTAGAGTATGGTTCATGTGGGAAAGGGGCAATCTACCTGAAATAAACATAAGGGAGCAATTGGATAGAGGGTTGCAAATAAGGATTGGTTGAGTATGTTCTCGAATACTTGTATTAGGCATCGACCACATTCATTTTTAGATTATTGACTACTTCTAATCTATATTGAAAGGGGGAAAGGAAAAATGAGGGTGGCAAGGTTCATGTTTGAGGTTTGATGAATGATAGAAGATTCTTTAGAAAGGGAGATTAAACAAATTTGGGAAGCGTCTACTGGTTCTATTTTTGATAAATTGGAAAGGTTAAAAATTGGGTTGATTGCTTGGGAGAAATCGTTAAGGGCTAATAGAAATGATTTGAAACAAGATTTGAATAAAAAAATTGGAAGAATTGATGGGGATGGATCGCGATGATGATCACATGGCAAAGCTTATTGATACTAAGGTTCAACTCAATTTGGAGATCAGTAAGGAGGAGTTTTTTTAGGAACAAAGAGCACGTGCTAATTAGTTGCATTTGAGGGACAAGAATACGACTTTCTTTGATAGGTACGCTTCTGTTCATAGATGGATTAATATGATAAAAAGGTTGGAACGTGTTGATGGAATGGAGGCATATAATGAGGATGAAATAGGGGAAGTGGCTACTAATTTCTTTCAGCATCTGTTTTCATCAGGTGGAGTAAGGGTTTGACTACTTATTATTGGGAATAGATGCTAACATTTCCTCTAATGAAAATCAAACCCTTTTGAATAGGTATATGGATGAGGAGGTTTACATGGCTTTGAAAGAAATGGGGCCAACCAAAGCGTTAGGCTTTCACGGTTTCCTGACTTTGCTCTTCCAGCGCTACTGGCATATTGTAGGGAATGATGTAGTTGCGTACAGTTTGGGCATATTAAATGTGGGTAAAGTCCTTAACTCTGCTAAAACTACTGATATTATGTTTATTCCAAAAGTTTAAAATCTTACAAATTTAGTGAATTTTAGACCTATCAGTTTGTGTTCTATCCTTTATAAAATTGTGGTTAAAACTATAGCAAACCGACTTCAATGTGTTATAGGGAGTTGTATCGATAGTGCCTAAAGTGCATTTATGCTTGGACGATTAATTTAAGACAATCTGCTATTAACTTGTGAATTATTACAAGGTTTTTTTTTTATAGAAATGCACGACTAAAAAGGGTTATATGGCTTTAAAATTGGATATGAATAAATCCTATGATAGGGTCTAGTGGGCTTTTTAAAAGAGGCTATGTTGAGAATGAGATTTGATGAGAATTGGGTGGAACTTATAATGAGATGTATTTCTTCGACGTCATACTCAGTTATTGTCAATGGTTGTAGGGGGAGGATGTTTAAGCCCACCAGGGGACTTCAATAAGGAGATCCCTTTAGTCCTTTTCTTTTTCTCATTTGTAGTGAGGGCGTATCGGTTTTAATGCGATTGGCAATGGATGAGGGTCTGCTGTGGAGAGCAAAGGCTAATAGACAAGGACCGCAAATTTCACATTTACTATTTGCGGATGACAGTATTCTTTTTGGCGAGGCAACCTTCAAAGGAGCCACAGTGTTGAAAGAAATACTTAAGGAATACGAACGGTGCTCTGATCAGTGTGTGAATTTCAGCAAGTTTATAGTTTTTTTTAACTCAAATACAAGTGAGGGGTAGAAGGAGAATTTCTTGAAAATCTTAGGGATACAGTTTTTGAATAATCCCAAGAGGTATTTAGGATTGCCTAACATTGTGGGAATGGGGAAGAAGGCATCCTTCCAAAATATTAAGGACGTAATTAAAGTGAGTATTGAGAGTTGAATTATGAAGATGTTATCGCAATGGGGAAAAGAGATCTTCATCTAGTCGGTGCTATATGCTATCCCTACATATGCAATGTCATTTTTTTGTTACCGAGATCTTTTTGTGGAGAGATTGAGAGTATATTGGCAAGATATTTGTGGCAAAAAGGACAGGGGAAGAGGGGGATCCATTGGTACACATGGTGGAAAATGTGGCAATTGAAAGAAAATGAGGGTATTGGCTTTCGAGATATGGGCAAATTTAATATTGTTTTGTTGGCTAAACAAGGATGGAGGATTTTAACAAATTCGGGTTTATTACTTGCTCGTGTTCTCAAAGAGAAATATTTTCCTATGTCTGACTTTCTTAATGCTCAATTAGGTAATAATCATTCTTACATTTAGAAAAGTATTTGGGTTACGAAAGGTATTTTAAATGGTAGAAGTTGTTGGAAGGTGAGTTCAGGAGATAGGATATCTATCACCACTGATGCATTGATACCAGGAGGTGGTAATCACAGATTATTTAGCAATGTTCATAATTTGCAAAATTTAAAAGTGTCAAACCTAATCGATGCAAATCTAAGAACAGGGAAACAGGAGATGATTCTTAATACTGTCTCGCCGGTGGACGCCAAAAGAATCCTTTGTATCCCACTAGCGATAGAGGCCCATGAGGATATGCTAGTGTGGGGTGATGAAGTCTCAGGGGAGTTCTCTTCCCGCGGCGCTTACAAACTATTACAGAAGAATCTTATGGGGCGTAAAGCTTACGCTTTACAAACCGATTCTAGTGATTTCTACAAAAAGCTATGGGGCCTAAACCTCATTTGAAAAATTAAAGTTACAATTTGGAGGTTCTCATGGAACTATCTACCTACTATTGTAAATATGAAACATAATAATCCAGTAAATATATTTCGTTGTTCTCAATGCAGAAGGGAGGAAGAAACTATTGATCATCTGTTTCGTGGGTGTCTTGTACCAGCAGAAGTCTGGTCAAAATTTAAGCTTACGCATATTCTCAATAATTCAGATTTGAGGTTTGGTCAGTGGCTTACCCAATTTTTTTGGTGAGTGCTCAATTCCTCAACGGCACCTTCTCTGCTATGCGCTTTGGGCTATCTAAAGAGAAAAAAATATTTGGGTTCATGAAAGAAATATTGTTACTGGTAAAGTTATAGCTCATTTTGTGGTCAGCTACATTTCTGAAGTTAATGAATCCAAGAAGATAACACTTATTAAAACGAAAAAAGTGGTGGAGTGGAAGAAACCTTTGGGAACGATTATCAAGATTAATTTTGACAGAGCTTATGACAGATAGAAATTTAGGTCGGCAATTCTGAGGGGGAAGTGTTGATTTCAAAATTAGAGACCCACGAGGGAGTCCTTTTAGTTTAGGGGTGTTCAGTCGGTTAACCAACCTGAAATAACATTAACCGAATTAACCGACCATTAAAAATTTTTAACCGTTAACCGAACTGAAATTTTTTCAAAAAAATTAACCGAACCGAAATTTTTTCGGTTAATTCGTTCGGTTAACCGAATTAACCAGAAATTATATGTTTTTTATTTTTGGTTAAAATAAGTATAAAATTAACCGAATTACCCGAATTACCCAAATTAACCGAATTATTTGTATAAAATTATATGTTTTTTATTTTTATTTTTAGAAAATTATTTTTATTTATTAAATTATTTGTAATTTTTATGATTGAGTTGGGTACTTGGGTTAATATATATTAGATTGGGTATTTGGGTTTATGTTAGATTGGGTTTGAATAAATAGGGGCTATTTATATATTATAATTTTATTTATTAATTTTTTCGGTTAAACTGAAAAAAATTCGATTAACCGACAAATTTCGAATCGAATTAACCTATAACCGAAAACTTAAAAAATTATTAACCGACCCGACCGAATTAATTTAATTAACCGATCGATTAACCAAATTCGATCGGTTAACCAAATTTTTTCGATTTTATCCGAATTTTGCACACCTCTATTTTACCTTTCGTCGTCGAAGCCATCACTTGTCACCCAGCAGTGCAAACGGGGTTAGAAGAAGGATGGCCGAAGGTAGTAATTGAGGGAGATGCATTATCCATTATAAAGAAGAGTCAATCACAATATCCGAATAAATCACAAATAGGAACTTATATTAGAATATTTAATAGTTAAATGGCAGATTTCAGGCAATCACTTTCAAGCATGTTCCACGATTGGCTAATGGTTTAGCCCATGTTTTTTGCAATAGAAACTTTGAAAGAGGGTGAGGAGTTTTACTTGGTGGAGAGTGTTCCTTCATTTGCGGTGCGCCGTTTTGCTACAGAGAGGGTGGGGGAAACAGACTAAAGAATGGCAAAATGTTTAGCAGGTTTTGGGAGGAAGCTGTACTTTGTTTGTTTTGGGGAAGATAGAGGCTTCCTCTGATGAAGGGAACCATCTGGGACGGGTTTCTAAAATGTTTCTGATTGCGCAACAGAACGGTGGTGCACACCTTTTTTTTGTACTTTATTTGTTTATTTTTTGTTGATTTTTCTGAGTAGGTTTGGGCCTAAGTTTTGGGCCATAGATGTTTGAGCTTTTTTTTTTTTTTTTTTTTTTTTTTTTTTGCTGGAGTTGTTGTTTGTCATGTTTCTTTTTATTTTCTTTTTTATATTTAAGCTTTTATCTCAAAAACAAAAGAAAAGAAAACTATATTTTATTATGTACATTCAACGTTTGTGCTATAAAATTTATATTTTCTTACATTGAATCAGGTAAGAGAATGTAAAATTTTAGTCCAAATTCACGGTCCAAGCTAAGTCTTAAATCAAATGACTCAAATTAAGGTAATTGATTATTTACTTTAACAACAAATTAAATATGATCCATTCGTGCTGAATTAAAATCAAACAAAAACAAAAACTAACTAAAAATTATAATTTCTATCATTAAAGGTTATGTAACAAAAGAAAAAAAATTAAGAAGAAGCCAGATTATCAACTCCAATTCCACTTTAATTAATTTAGTATATTTATGAAAATAATATTATTTTAAGAAATTTAAAATTATTAATTATACCGTACTAATTTGTATAATATGGAAATCAAGATGAAGGAGAAGGAAATGTGTCCATAGAGAAGCAGAAAGTTGCTGCCCGAAAACCGAAATCGGAATCATTCCACTAAAAGTATATGTTACCATTTTTTACCTAAAGAAATACAAAAAATTTGGCAGCTAAATCAAAAGATTACTTGTTTGGTATATAAAAATTAGCTTTGTAATTTTTGTGGTGAAAATCTTGATATCTGGACCATTACCCTAACCCTTGCAAACCCTGAAGTCATCCTCTCATTATCATAATAATTAATTAATTAATTACTATCATAAATAAGATTTGAATGAGAATTTATGATTCTGCAATAATGTATGCACGTGAATGTTTAAAATATAATCAACTCGTATCTACTTCCACACATGCATTGCGTACTTTTAATTAAGAAAAAGTGAAGAATTCAAAGAAATTGCCTCTACCAAAAATTTAAAATCTTAACAATTTTTATTTATATCATGTTCTCATTTATTAGTTTTTGTTAGATATTCCAGGTCTGATCAGTTACCCACATTGAGTTACATCCAGTTCGTTCACTGAACTCATTATCTTTAAGCTTGTCAGTTATCTCTTCGAGTCATTACGTTATACTTTTTGAGAATTTATTCAAGATATCTCTTGGAGTACATGTTAAGTCTAAAAGTTAAGGTGTCATTTTGCATGGTACCTAGTTGCCTCTTAACACATCAAATCAAGAAATCGTGTTTTATAAATATAGAAACATTACTCCCAAGTAAAAGGATGAAAAATAACTTCAATAATTTTAATATGAAAAATCATAATTAAAATATTATATATATTTATAAATGTGAAATATATACATTTATGATTTATTTCATATAAATTTTAATACAATTATTTATATTATTTAATCATATTATGTATACACATATATTAAATTTTCATACATTTATGCAACAGTCAAATCTATTTATAACCTATATTGACATGGACATTGTACCATGGCCGTACAAGTGCAACCTTTGGAGACATTTCCATGTCCCATTGGTTACATAAAAACAATGAAGTTCTTCCCCAAAATCACACAAGTCAGAAGCTCTAAGCCTCCTAACTAGCCTTTAGTTTTCTCTTTTTACTCTAAGAATATTATTTGAATCAATATATATTTTACTTTAAAGTCCAAGTTCATATTTAATGTTATTTTTCTTTTACAATTTGATCATATTTAAATATGCATGTCCTTTTTTTTTTATTAATATCAAATTGTCTATACCCATAACTCATTCTTGCTGTCATGTCAGTTCCTGTAATTAAAAATGTATCTTATATTACAATGCCATTAATCTTCCTAATCAATAAATTCGCAATATGTAAAAATCATGGGATTTTTTTATGTTTATTTTAACTTAAATTTTAATATAAATGTTGATGGGGTTTTAATTTGATTGACATGAGTATTGTTGTCAATGTAGGAGTTGGAATGACGTGAGTTCAAATGCGCTGAAACGCATTATCCTTCTATTTAGATTAGTATAATTGTACTTCAACCTTATTAAAGAAAAGGTTAATTCACTAATAAACCTTCCCTATGAATTAATCTTCTTCTATAATGACTAGGTAACCTGTCTAGGTGAAACTTATTTTATTCAATTGACTAATCAACTTTTCGTCTCGGATGTATCTTTTCTACAAAGACACAATACCCTATTTTAGTTAAAGTTGGGGGTGGGTGAATCCATAATTATGACCATAAATATGGAATTAATAACTTTTAATTTTCCAATACAAACCATTTAATGATCCTAATGTATGCAAATCCCGAACCTATTTTTTTTTTTTATATATAAAACCTCCATCAACTTTTGAATTGTATCCCTCTACTTTATTAAAATTGAGAAATTAATTTCTCCATTTCAATTTATTAAAATTTGATCCTTTAAAAAAATCGTAAACAAGTGAGTTTAAAGGGTTGGTTTTTACTAATTTATTTATAAATTGTTGAATTGTTAATTTTTACTAATTTATATTATAAATTAGCATTTTCCAACACAAACCATCCAAATCCCAAACCTATTTTTTATAAATAAAACCTCGGTTAAATTTTGAATTTCATATATTTATTTTATTAAAATCAAGAAACTACTTTCTCTATTTCAGTTGTTTTTACAAATAAAATTTTTCTTCTTGAAAAAATTCAAATTCAACTAAAAATGTTAAAAATGAGGAGGAAAAATCTGATTTTTCATTATCTTATTGGAAAAGAATAAAGATGACGTGTAATCACAGTTTTATATAATCCTTTCTCTTTAGTTAAAACAGGTAAGCTTAAAGTACTAATTTTTACTAATTTATTATATATAAATTATTCAACTGTTGATTTTTTAATTAATTCTTTATATATAAATTATCTTACTTCTTAATTTTCATTAAGTATGAGGATGAATTTCCGACAAATTAAAGGAATCTTGTCAATTATCATAAAATGAGGGGATGGGATTGAAAATTAGACCATAAAAACTCAATCAAAATTGGACGGTTGTGATCAAATTGTGATATAAACAAGAGTAAAAAAAAACAGTCACTCTATTATCCATGGACTCTCCTTGCTCACATGAAGGATTTATAGACAACTTTCTCCATGCTTATTGCTCAGTCAATCACCTCACCCCCCTAATCCAGCCAACCCACTTTAGCCCTCTCTCTTAATTTCTTCTTTTTTATTGTCTCTTTGAACTCTAAAAACCCTAAAATTTCTTTTTCTCTGAAATAATGTCAAGCAACAAGAAAAAGCTGGTTCTGAACACAGTTTCAGTGAGCTTAGGCTGCAGCAGCAGTTGCAGGAAACCCAAGCTGACAAGCTTTTTCAATCCAAAATCCAAACTGAAACTTAAAATCAAACCAAAATCTCATTCTCTTTGCAACAATTACTCTTCTTCAAGTTCATCCACCAAGAAAACAACCCATTGTTCCTTCTCTGAAAATGAAACTGGTACCTCTTTTTCTCCAGGTACAGACACTGCTATGTACTGGGACATGGATATCGACACAGACGGTCCGGACAGTGCTAACAAGTGTTCAATGGCGACAGTACGAGGTTTTGGTCATGTCGGAGGTGACAGCTTGGCGGTGGAGAAAGATTCTGATGATCCTTATTTGGATTTCAGGCAGTCAATGTTACAAATGATATTGGAGAAAGAGATATATTCTAAAGATGATTTAAAAGAGCTTCTCAATTGTTTCCTGCAGTTGAATTCGCCTTACCATCATGGGATCATTGTTAGAGCTTTCACCGAGATCTGGAATGGGGTATTCTCCGTCAAGCCTGGTTCCGGCACCGGTACTTCGCCGGAGATGCGTTTTGGGCTTAGGCCACGACAGTTTTAGGGAAATAAGGTCCGATGGGCTGATAAAATAATAGTACATTCTGACAGTTGGCTGATGAACACTTGTTTAAGTTATATTTAAAGAAATATATTTTCGAATTTAATGCAATAGCAAGTTGGAGGAAACTTTTTTTTTGTGTGTGTGCATTAAAGGAAAAAAAAATATTTCTTTAAATAAAATTTTTTTCAAGAAGTATAAAATTAGAATGTCTAAATGACCCTCAAAATATTATTACAATATGGGTCATTTGTAAGCATATGGTAGTGTAGAAGTTAATTATGTTTTCAACTTTGGAAATGGAAAGTGGTAAAATTCTTACACTTATCTCTATTTCTTTTTGTTCTTGAGTTTCCTGGTTAAAATGTAGCGTGATTTATCATTGTGTCTAACATTTATCAATAAAAAAATTGTTTAATACATAAATTTATTTAATAGATAAATTTATTAAAGAATTTACACATATAGATACAATTAACATCTAAGAATAATAAAATATATCCAAACAATTATAATCATAATTAATTGTTATAAAACACAATCAAACTTAAACATAACAACTCAAAATTCTTAGACTAAGTTTTATTTATATGATAAACGATAAGAATGGGTAAATAATGGTGAATTAGTTGAAGGAAATCATGGTGGATGAGTGAGATGTGAGTGGAGGAGATGCTATATACAATTTCACATGTCAATTTCCAAAAGAAACTAACATCAATGATTAAAAGTTGGCTAAGTAAACAGAAAAGATTGGTGGTGGGTCAATAGAGAATAGATCATTTGTCACCATGCATTCATCCTGTTTTGGAAAAACATTATGAGGGAAAGTTTTAAAGATGAAAAGAAACTACTAGCTTACTGGATAAGAGATTGGCAGAGCCATGGATTAGGTGGTGGCTTCATATGTCCCTTGTTTATGGGTGGCCGTAGAATGGATCAATAATAATATAATAAATACATTTTTATATTTGTGCTCTTTTTTCATTGTATAATTATATAATATATAAAAAACAATGCATTGTTGTATCCGGATGTGTTCTGATCTTGGGTGGGAAAAGATATGCATTGGGATTTTAACAGTAATAATTAGGTCAAAGAGTGTCCTTTGACCATTTCTAAGTGATGATATATGGGTAAAATATCTCCCTAGTTTCTCTCAATTTGCATGTTAACTAAATTAAGATGTTTTTAAAAAAGACGAAATAATTTAATTCTTATTAATTTTAAAAATAATTAAAATAATTAATCATTATATTAATAATTTTTTTATTAACTTTATATAAATTTAATTGGTATAATAATAAATTTAGTTATCATAATTTATATATTTTATCAAATTAGTTATAGTTTAACAAATGTAGCTTGCAATATGTGTAAATGTATAAATATTGAAGTTAAATTTGTTAAACATTTTACAATAAAGATCAAATTAACAAAATTTGTAAATATCGAGGGCTAATATTGTTATCATACCAATCAAAATTATGTACAATTAACGAAAGATATTACTACCATGATTAATATTCTTAATTGCTCACTTTTAAAATTGACAATGATTAAATTACTCCAATTTTTTTTAAGAGAGACCAGTTTACTCAATTTCAAAATTAAAAGGGACTAGAGAGGTCTTTTACAAAAAAAATAAATGAAAAATACCTATTATGTTTAATTTCTATGATTACTTTTCTCAATAATATCATTTTTAAAATTTAAATTTAAATTATCTTAATATTTTTTAATAGAAAATACATTTAGAATTGTTTAGGGATTTAACTCAATTGAAATTTAAGTAAAAAATGAAGTCATTTATCTGGCAATTTATGAACGTGAACAAATTTTTGGGTCATAGTTTAATAGTTTCTTCTATTCCTTTTGTTGTTTTCGATAAGTACTTTATTTCTTTGGAATAACATGTTAAAGGAATTGAAAAAGTAATTAGTTTGTAGATATAATAAATTAATTTTATTTAACATTTTATTGTAACGATAATTAGAATGAAAATAGGTAGCGTAAAAAGATAAGAGCAAAAAAGAATCGATACTATCAATCGTTGTGTTTTTGTTAACAAAGTTCAGATACAACAATTCTAGGTCTATAAAGTCTCATCCAGTAAATAATTTTATTCAACAATCATCCGGATCAATTATTGGCTTAAGCTCAATCTACCCTTACACAAAGAAGTAACTGCAGCTCTAATACTGACCTCAGTTGTTACCAATCACTCACTCAAATACCTCACAATACAATCAATAAATTCTCCAAAGAATACCTAACAGAATGTCATAAACTAACAACAAAAAACACAAAACACATTTTGATGTGCGACACAAAATAGCCTATTTATAGGCCTTTTGAAGTTGTTGATCAATAGTGTTTTGATAGGCTTAAACTCCTATTTAAAAGCTAGAACAATCTCTTTAATTGTCCTAAGTATTTATCATATAAAAGTCTTTATAAATCAATATTCTAATAGCTCCAAAACTCTCTCAAGAGATAATAAGACTTTCATATTTATTCAATCACCTCAAGTAATTCGGTTGGGAGTCTTAGTACCCTAATCGATCCATACTTCTAGTTTTTTTAAATATGCAATATTCAAGTAGACTAAATTCAGCACAAATGAAATCTATTAATGGCTCAAATCAATGATCCAAGTAGAAAAATAATTTCATTATAAAATGACATAGAACAAATAGTAAAAAACTTTCTCAACAAAAATAATAACATAAACTCGAACAAATGTAAATCCGGGAAGTATTAGTGTTTATTCGTATTAAAATTAAGTAAGACGAATTTAATAATTTTCTCATATTTATATTTACATTGATATGGTAAAATACATTATGAAACACAATACCAATTACAAAGTCTAATGGTATACATTAGACCTTTTACCTAGGAGGAGAGGCAAAGTAAAAGAAAAAAAAAAGCTAAAAATAAATTATAATTTTTTAAGAAAGTTAAAATTTAATGTTATTATTTTACTAAATATTTTAACTTTTTAGACTAACACCCTGCCTACCCCTATTGAGCAAAATTATATCTTACATTGTATCTCATCAGCCTTAGGAACATAATCACTTAGAGCTAAGTCTAGGGCTAACTTCTTCGTCAAGTAAGGGCTATTTTACAAGAAATAATTAATGTGTTTCTTCTCCATTAATGTTTAAATCGGAGGAGAAATATGCTTTAAAACCTCTATTTTTTTTAATTATTACAATAATAACAATATTAATTAAATTAAATCTCAATCAATTAATAAAATTAAAATTTTTCGAGAAGCATCTTTAAATTAAAATTGTCGAAGGTTTTTTCCTCACCTTCTTATTAAGTTGTTTAAATTGGATTGTGGTTCAATTTTTTTTACCTTCGACTAACCTTTTGATAATTTAAAATATTATCACTAAAATTATTTTCACATTAACATTTGTATTACTAAATAGTAATGCAAGTTGAATCAACTCAGACTTATAAAATCATTTGCCAAGGATCTCAATTTATTTGGGCTTACAAGAGTCATATAAGTAGATAGCCACATCAATGATAATTAGGAGATTTTAGGTGCAAATAAATAAATCATCAATTAACGAAACTTTATGTCAGTTCTCTTAACAGCTGAAGCTATTTATGTATCTTTATAATATGCAACATTAATCAAGTCTAGTGAAGAATTCACACGCATTCAGTTTAACTATGAGATCAAATGGCAGTAGCAAAAATTGAAAATTCTATTGAACGAAGCTTCTTCCTCAAATAATTAATCACAAATATAATGAGAATGGAGTAGGGACTAGAGAGTGCAGTGATAATTATTGCTGCATGTGGCAAATTCCACAATTTTTAATTGTTTTTTTTTCTCTGCCATTTCATAAATGTAGTTTGTCTGATGAAATTAAAAATTACTTAAAAAATGTAGTCCGCTTTAAAGGGTTAGTCAAAAATTTATCGAATCCATCCCTTCATTTTATAATATTTTTCAAAATTAGAGTATTCATTATAAACAGTGTAATTAATTTTAAAAAATGAATGATTGATTATAAAATATATTTTATTCTTATGAGCAAAAATCGAACTTTTAACCATATAATTAAGATACAAAATGATGTCACATTTCATAATTAATTTGGAAATCTTTTACTTATGCTATTGCAATGTGTAAAACAAAAGGGACCTCTTCTTGTGGATATTATAAATTATGTTCATTTAAATATTTTTTTATATAGCTAGTGAAAATTGGGTTTATTAAATATGGTGGTAGATGGGTTACTAACATCGTATGATACTATTATTCTTATTCTCAAAATTTCCTTTTTTCAAAAGGTCTAGCATAGTATTAAATATTTTACTCATAAAACAATTATTAGATTTGTTCAAATTTTCAAATCTGGAGCACAATAAATAATGACTATGAGAAAATTGTACATTGATTATGATTCATTTTCAAAGCACATTAATATTCTCCCAGAATAAATAAAAGTAATTTATGGTAGTGTATTTCTATGGAAGGACTTTACTAGTATACATAACTATTCATGATATATATCTACTTCCTAACTTGAAATTTGAAATGATAAAATTATCATTTTTTTTAAAAGAAGAAATGTTAATTGTTTAGTGATACTAGTTAAGATGTTAACTGCAAAAATACAATTAA
Source organism: Gossypium longicalyx (assembly GCA_025698465.1). Classification (NCBI taxonomy): domain Eukaryota; kingdom Viridiplantae; phylum Streptophyta; class Magnoliopsida; order Malvales; family Malvaceae; genus Gossypium; species Gossypium longicalyx. The sequence goes on along the minus strand of CM046995.1, from coordinate 3,160,885 downwards.
TGAATTATTATTTTTAATTAAGTAATGCAAAAATAATTTTAACAGATTAAAGTCAATGAACTGGACTAAAATTTATACATGAACATCGCACATAATGAAATTTAAAGACCTATGCATATAATTGCATATGGTGGATCTTAAATTTGGATACTAAATGTGCTAAGGGATATATTTTTGACTAACGGAAACCATTAGGTTTGCTAAAAGAAAAAAAAAATCATTGAGATTTAAGAATAATTGAGATTACAAAATTCTTAATCATGAGGTGCGGTGGTTACTCACCTCATCCACTATGAGATCGGGAGTTCGATCTTTACTCATAAAAATAAAACTCATTTCATGACCAATCATTTACCTCTTTAGAGAATACTCTTAATAAGAAAATTAAACACGGCTATCGTGAATAAATACTCTAATTTCGAAAATTACGAACTTCTCAAAATAGTTGACTTTAATTGCAAGTAGAGACCAGTACTTTAGATGTAATGTGCAATGAAAATGATGGTTGCTTCTATCTGTTTTTTTCCCAATTTTTTTCTCTGTATCTCATAATTATTTCATAAATGAGCTGGTCTGATCAATTAGAAAAAACTTAAATGTGGTGTGGTTTTCGAGTGTTTGTCAAAACCACAATCTCATAATCTTTGGGGCTAGTAGAAACAACAAGTGACCTTCATCATGAGCCAGATATATATTGGATTCAATTTTAAAACTGCATCATTGCATGTCAATTTATTTGATTGTCCCAAATATATAGGAATCCTTATTATAATTAAAATGAAATCAACCCAATGTTAGCCCATTAGCTAGCATTACTTGCTTGTAGTGCATATACTGACAGGGATTTATTTCACCAATGATATATAAATTCTACTTAAAAAAAATTATCAATATTAGAAATAAAGATGAAACTAATTTTTTTTAAAAGATAAAAATGAATGATATATTATTAAAATTAAAGTGAAATTTCATTATTATATTAACATATAATTTCATAAAATTTTAAAAAATTAAATGATAAATCTATTATTTTTGGGCAAACGGTTTTTGCTTTCCTCCTTAGCTAGAAGTAGACATAATGGACATCTTTATCTAGCTATTCTCTCTGAGTGGGGAACATGTCATTGCCTTTTGTGGTTGGCTAGATTAACACTATTTGCCTTAACTGTTGACTAAAGAAAGTCTCAGATAAGGACCAAACAAGCAAAGACCTTCCAATTTTTCTAATCAAATTCTTCAACTATAGGGGAAGAAGACATAGTTTCCTTTATAATCCCAAATATTATGAGATAAGTTTACCATTAGGATTAGGCTTCACAATTCATCTATTCCTATTATTTTTCATGTCATAATAATGTTTGAGGTGATGTATATTTGTATAAAGTTTAACACATTAATAATTGACTAAAATAAATTTAACGAAATCTCATAAACTTCTATTAATTTTATGTAGATGAACCCTTATATTTGTGTACACCTAAATAAGTCAATTTCTTTTGACTGTTAGCATTTTTCTAATTTAGTGGACTCATATAACATTTGGCTGGTAAGGGTTTACATGTGTAAAAACGAGATCATACGAAATCAATTAATTTATTGTTGCCAAAAGACCAGACAATTATGAAGTTTGGGACATGAAGTTAAAGTAGCTTTAGTGCATTGCTTGCCCAATGAATTGTAATACTGGAATTTCTAGATTTTGGAGCTTAAAAAGGCAAAAGAGATTATGATAATACAGAAGAAAAAGTGGCCACACAAGAGTCATATCAAATTAATTCCTCCATAATTTTAATTCCTTGTCCCTCATTGTCATATCTTAACCATTTCAAACATAATATATTTTATAGTACACTTAATTGATCAAAGAGGACTCTCACTTTATTGATAGCTCTTCCAACTATCTACCAATGCATGGCAAATTAAAGCATTTTGTAATTAGATTAGATTACATTCTCTAGTGCAAAGGTTAGTTCATGTAGTTTTCAAAAATTATGAATTAAATATTTTTATTTTTATTTCATGGAATTTAATTTTTTATATTTTTTGAAAAAATAAATGGGATTAAACCTCCGACAATATAATTAAGGGATGAGATAAACTACCACCACATCACACCACACCTCACCTCATTATTTGTAATACTTGATTTTAATTATTGTTGATTTGGATGTATATGGTTTGAGTTATAATTATAATTATACTTGTAACTTAAAAAAACTAATATTTTAATAAAAATTAAAGGAAGATTTTTAGTTAATACGAAATTAGGCCTTTGTTTAGACTATAAACTTTTTTTTTTTTTCCCTTTTGGTGCATGTCTACAACTCTTTAAATTAATGGGTTTCATTTGGAACAAACAAATAATGGGCCTAAAAAAGTCATGAAAAATCCAAAACAATTGACAGTATTTCCTGGGCTGACTTCATCGTCTTAAAAGGCCCATGTATTTTATATAGTAGACAAACTGTACAAAATTGAAAGAAACAAGGCATGGCATGGGATTCAAATGAGCAGCAGCAGCAGCGGCGAGGGGTTTGATTATTCACGAAACTGCAAGTTATTAATTTGGACAGCAAAGGACTCATTCTCAAGTCACTATCGCACCAAATCCAAAAAAGCAATAAAACCCTAGTTACATACTAAATTAATAAATGGATCAATTTTCCAACCACTTATATTAGCTGATAACTAGTTGCATATAATGATAAAATATATTACAATTTCAAAAAGAAAAATTTTAATTTTGAATTTTAAAACTAATACAGTTGAGAGTCTAATCATGAATCTCAAAATAATTAATTTTTATAAATCGTAAAATATATTGTCAAAAATCTCATTTTATATAAATAATGGTTTTTTTAATGTAAAAAAAAACAATATTTGGGTTTTTCTTAATAATTTTTCTTCATTCACATGCTATACTCTTTTTGTAATGAATTATGATCTTTTTGGTGTTTGCCTAGTTCATAAAAGTTTAAAAAGTGTATAATGTTTCTTTTTGTCTTTTTTCCGATTTAATTCAACTATATTTCTTAAAAGTTTCTTTAACTAAATTGATGGATAAATATTATATAGGGTAAATTATATTATTAGTCACTAAATTATGAGTAAATTTTTATTTTGGTCATTTAACTAAAAAAATTATAATTTAGTCACTAAACTATTCGAAAGTTTTTATTTAAGTCATTGAACTATTCAACTGTTTTTATTTAAATTACTAGGCTGTTAACTTCTTTTTTTAAATTCCACTAATAAGCTCCAAGCGGTGATTCGATAATCAATACAATGGATCAATACTCATCGACAAGTAGAACATACCTTAAATCCAATTAATCTGACTATCAGTGTTGAAGATCGAAGAAAAATGCTGTTTGAATTTTTGGTTCGCGGATTTGTAATGTCCAAAATTGTTTCATGAAAAAATACTGAATTGTAGAAAAAAAGGGGAAAAAAACTTTCGGTTTGTACAAGCAATACAAACAGAAAAAATCACATAACATCAATTTTAGAATTTTAGCGACCTACATGAATTTTTTTGAATAATTTTTTTTAGTTAAATGACAAAAATCTATTCATAATTTAGTATTTGATGATATAGTTTAGCCAAATATATAATGTGATGGGCCATGCTATGTTATAGCATCCAAACTCCAAAGCCCTTTGATTATATATCCTTTTTTTTTTTTTGAGAAAATAACTTTGACAATCGAGACATTGAATGAAAAGAATGGAAAGATACTGTTTGGTCGTAGTGAAAAACGATTTTTCTTGGAAAATGGAGTTGCCATTAATATGTCTTTATCTCACTAATTACCATACATTGGACCATACTTTAATTTCATGGTTTTTGAAATATACATTTTAATTTCTGTTTGTTTTTTTCCCCAAAGCCTTCGACAAGTAAAAGCCTGCAGAGTACAAATGGCACTAATTATAAGGGTTGAGTTTGTTTGTCTGAAGCAGAAATTATTTGCTGCTGCACCATTTTAGCATACGTATTCAGGTTTTAGACACATCACATGCCCTGTCACCCTCCATTTATGAACCTATACATGTACAGATTGACATATCATGACTAATAAAAATTACTTACTTATAATTAAGTGTTAAGTGTGGAATATAGTGATGGACACATTACATTTTTAAGAGAGTAAATTAAATTAAATTAAATTTTAAAGATAATATTTTTAAGAGAGGTAATTATAAATTTTAAATATGAACATGAAAATTATAAAAAAAAAATATTTGTGTATATAAATAAATCATGATGTTCATAGATTTTTTTGAGTTATAATCACATGTATAAATTATAAAATTATAATTAATATAGCATGAATAATTACACTTATGATTTATCATTATAATAAACTATAGGATTAATAAGCATCATATATATATATATATATATGGACTAAACCAGAATAAATTTGAAAAGAAGTTATAATTATAAGTACAAATAGTATTACATGTGGAGTTATATTTTATATATTTTTAGTTTTTTTTCTCCCAATTAAACTCTATTTTTAGTTTCCCCCTTAAATTTTGATTAGTATATGTTATTTTAATATTAGTTGACCTATAAATTTAGACTATAAATAGGCACTTTTCCATCTTAGAAAAATAACTCATTACACATTTAGGTATTAGCTTTTACAAGCTTCTAGAGAATTTTATATTTACATTTTGAGGGTTCTTATTTCAGGTTTTGGAGTTTAGTTTTATCTCCATCTTTTGTACTATTCGTTTTTGCCGTTTTAGTGAAATTGTCTTTGTTCGTGGTTTTTTATCCTTTTCGGAGGGGTTTTTCCACGTAAAATATTTGTGTTCAATCTTTTCAATTTCTTCATTATTTTACTTATTAATTACTTAATCGGGTTTATCTCCATCAAACTAGTATTAGAGCCTAGTTGATTTCCACAATTAACCCATACAGAGATGGCAACAACAATGTTTGATATTTGATAAGTTTGATGGCATCACAAATTTCAATCTGCGACAAATTCGAATGGCGACAATTCTAATTCAGGGTGATATTGAGAATGTCCTAACAGAGAATAAGCTTATTGATATAGAACAATCAAAATGACATACATTAGATAAAAAAAAAAGCTCTATCCTTAATTCAGTTGTGTCTCACAAATAATTTATTACAGAAGGTGTTGATGGAGAAACGACATACACCCTGTGAAAAAGTTAGGAACCCTCTACGGCACAAAGTCTCTGGCTAATCGATTAGTGTTGAAACAATGATTGTACATGTTCCGTATGAACGAAGGTGAGTACCTTAGAGATCACATCAGTCAATTTATTACTCTTTTGAATTATTTAAAGAATGTTGAGGTTCAGATTGACGATGAAGATCAGACAATGCTATTATTGTGCTCTTTACCCTCTTCATATAAGTCTTTCAGGGAAACCCTGATTTATGGCATAGATAATCTCTCGTTTGAGAATGTGAAGGGTCATTTGTTGAGTAAAAACAAACTCGACAATGAGTTTGGTTCAAGTCATTTTTTGATAGCATCAAGGAAGTGAGACAAGATATGTCGCTATTGTAAGAAGTTAGGTCACGTTAAGGCAAATTGTTACAAATTGCAAAACAAAATAATTGCTAAGAGTAACAAGGAAGATATAGTTGGTGCTAATTTGGCCAATGACAAGAGTGATGATTTCTTGTTGGTGTCAACAAGTGAAAGCTCCGAGCTTACGTCTGAATAGATCTTGGATTCGGAGTGTTCTTTCCACATGTGTACCAACAGGGGCTAGTTCTCCACATACAATTCAATTGAAGGTGGAGTTGTGCGCATGGGGAATGGTTCATCCAATAAGGTAACTAGTATTGGTACTGTTTAAATCAGGATGCACGACGAGACAATTAGGACACCATCAAATTTCATCTCTTTGAGAAATTTAGACTCGAAGGGTTGTAGAATTAACATTGAGTCTAGTGGCATTAAGATATTCCCCGGAGCTCTCATTTTGATGAAAGGTAAAAGGATTGGCAGTCTTTATGCTCTGGAAGGATTAACAGTAACCCGAGAAATTGGACGTCCCTTGTCAGTTAAAGAGACGAAGTTGACTCGTTTAAAGCGAAGACAACTTGGTCATATGAGGGAAAATGTATGATCGTTTCGTATAAGAGAGCTTCTCTTTTGAATGCAGGTTTTGCAAATATAGGGCACTATGTTTGTGAAAATCAGAGCTGGTTCTGTTTTGATTTGGCAATGCATAAGTCAAAAACTGGAAGTCTTCCAACTTCTAAGCACAACTTCAACTCAGTTAATATCTTGCATAGTTTGAGATAAGCTCGTGGCGAGCTTTAGCAAAGAAGGCATTGTGGAAATATGAACCAAGTTGGAGATTTGTAGAGTTATGCCCCACATTTTTCGACTTTTCTTCTCTCAATTAAACTTTGTAGAGTTATGACCTACGAATTTAGCCTTTTAATAGACCCTTTTTCATCCCAAAAAATAACTCATTACACATTTAGGTATTAGCTTTTACAATCTTTCAGAGAAATTTGTGTTTACGTTTTGAGGGTTCTTATTTTGGGTTTCGGGGCTTAGTTTTATCTCCATCTTTTGTACTTTTCATTTTTTTCTGTTTTAGTGAAACTATCTTTGCTCATGGTTTTTTTATCCTCTTCGGAGGAGGTTTTTCACATAAAATATTTGTGTTCGATTTTTTATATTTTTTGAAAATCTAATTCAATTGTTAAAATATCTGAAAGTTTTTAAGTTGATACAATGCTTAGAACTACTCATAACTCATCCTAACCCTTAAATAAGAGGATAAATGCGCTTCAGCACGCTTGAATCCACGTCCTCCTACCCTTGCGATAATGCCAATACCAACCGAGCTAAGATTCAATTAACAAAATAAAATAGCTACAATTAAATTCAATAATTATAATGAACAATCAAGTAAATAACCATAATACATTTTGATTTGAAACAAAATAAATATTAAAAGAATCACGTCACCTGAGACTTTAAAATTTAAGCTTCCTACTTGGTGTTAAGCCAATGCCTTAATGGCTAGATTGTAACTACCATGGTTCAACAGCAAGGCCATAAGAACTTTTAAGTTCAAGTTACACATGTGTGAGTTCTTTTTAAATTATTTTGATTATTAGCTTTGATACTGTCATTGAGTGCACCAAAAATATCCTATTCTCTGTAAAATAGTAAAAATAACAGTAAAGGGGAAGTAGGGTCGAATTCTCAAGGACCGTATTGTACAAATGCTTGTTTCTTGAAATCTTGGACAATTTCTTGGCCAAGAAATCTTGCGTTCCTGGAAAATAAAAAAAAAAGAATTAAGAATTTTGAAATAAAATAAAAACAGAATTTAAAGTCGAATTGAAATTGAGAAATTAAATAAATTGCGAAAATTAAAATGAAGAATATTAAAATATACAGAGTTTGGGAAAAGAGAGAGTTTCTTATGTGGTGGGATTCCAGCTTTCGGTTGTCTTGATCCGCCTTGGGTTTAATCCTTGGCTTTTAAGTAACCCTTCTTGAGCAGGATAAGCCAGTTATAGTGGAAGAGGATGCCTACGACCACCAGCTCCAAGAATTTAAACTTAAGATTTGGCAGAATCTAACTCTAGCCAATAATCGCTTTTGTGGGATTATCCTCTACTATATCATCACTTCCCAATGACGAATACCACGCCGTTTTGTCTCTTGGACTCGCCAACCTCTGACACAGAAAGCCAACGAACCTATTATGCAACCTTCCTAAAACGTACAAAGCGATCGTTCCTTGCACAAGTTGAAAAGATCACCTACTAAGGGACATGGATGGAAGCGTCAACCCCGTAATGCGGAGAAGCGATGAATACCCTGTTGAGAAGGCTAAGCGCGAATTCTAAGTCTCACGAACCTTTTTTGGGGAATTTCGACAATCTTCGGCTAGTGGGTTTAGTGGCTCATGATTTTTGGGAAAAAAATAAATATAATAGAAATGAGATTTTTATTGAAGAAAATATGGAGAGAAAAAAGATAGAGTTTTTGGGAGAGGGAGTGTTTACAGAAAAAAGAGATGATCAATATGTGCCACTCCATCCCCTATAGATAGTACTAGAAAATCTATCATATTCCTAATTAAATTCTAAAAGATAAATACAAATAAATAAAGATAATTAAAGATAAATGAAAATAAATCCTAAAATTGAATCTAAATAAAAATTCTTAATAATTATCCTAATATAATTGAAATTAAAATAGAGTCTTGTGCTATAAAATCTCTTCTTTTGCATTTTAGCCCTTATTGCATTTTCGGCACCACCTTTTCTCCTACATCGTATGTTGGCCCTTTTTATCTCTAAATTCACGCTTTTTTGCCCTTAAATTTACTTCTGCCTTCAATTAAGTCCCTAAAAGATAAAAGATCATAAAATAATCCAAGTTAGTAGGATCATACTCAAAATAAACATGCAATTAGCACATAAAATATGTCGTTCTAGAGTATTATCAAATTCCCCCTACTTAGCCCATGCTTGTCCTCAAGTATGGTTCCTTTCCATTGTGAAAATTAGATCCTGCCAAGAAAGAAATTCTACTCCAAAATTTTATAAAAATTAGTAAAAATGCATATGAAAAATAAAGAGAACCCTTAGTTTGATTTAAGTAAAATTAAAAAAGTGTTTCAATTAACACATACAAAAATTAAGATCGACTTGGATTATTCATGAAAATTAGGTAATTTACAAAACCTATCAAGACACCTTATTTATTTCTCCCTTTAATCCCCAAAATTTATTAATGCATCTCTTTTTTTTTAATAATTTCAATTTTATTTATTTACTTTCACTTAAGAATACACTGAATCTTTTGACGCGAAGAGAGATGACAACCCAAGCACTCCACCCCGGTTACTCAGCCTAGCACATTCCTAATTTTTTATTATTCCTAAGAACATAACGAACCTATTGATGCGAAGAGAGATGACAGCCAACCACCTCACTCCGGTTACTCAGCCCAACACATTCTTAGAAAATTAATTCTAGTTAGCAGAGTTTTACCTAACACGTCACACAACCTTTTGACGTGAAATAGGATGACAACCCAAGCACCCTACCCCGGTTACTTAGCTAGACACGTCTTAAGCTGCACTCATAACCACAGAAATATTATTATTAAACGAAATCTTAATTTTGGAGGACTTAAAAAAACAATCAAGTGTCAAGAATAAGTTTTAGTAATCATCTTAATAGTCATGAGCATATTTTGAGTATGCAATTTTATTAAGTGTCCTCTTTGTATTTAAACTTAATTAAATTTACTAAAAGCAAAATAGAGTTAACTCTATTAATCATAATTATTTTAACTAAAAGAAATAAAACAACAGAGAGGCAATCAAAGAGATAAAATCTTAACTAACTCAGTAAATAAGAATCATGCATGGAGGTCAAACAGTGGCCAAGTTATGGTCAAATTCTTGGGCATGAAAAGAGGCAGAATATTATTAAAAAAAATTATATGGGCAGCAACAACCTAAGCAGTAGTAGCAACAAAAACATCTAAAATAACAGAAATAATAAGGAATACCTCCCCCTACTTAAAACACATAGTCCTCGATGTGGAATAAATTAATAAATAGGAGGAAGAAAAGTTTAGAAGAACTTCCCATGTAATTACAGTTAGAGAGGATAGTGCATGAGGAGAGGAGGGAGATGACGCGGTGGTTTCGTGCGGAAGGGAAGAAGAAGGCAGTGAAACATCGAGGGGTGGCGATGGGGTAAGTGACACGTGCGACGGCGGCTCGGCTTTAGGTTCTCACCATGGAGGCTGAAAATCGATGATGGGAGGAGTGGTGGAGAAGTTTCGGCGGGTAGGGGGATTTGGGAAAAATGGGATAAATTGTTAGGGTTTGGGGGTGTATAGCAGGGATGTTTGGCTGCAGGCTTTGGTTAGTCATGGGTAAGGATGTGCCATTCATAGTTGGAATAGAGATAGGATAATGGCTGTTTCATACCAATTTTTATATTTTTTTCTCCATTTTCTTCCTATTTTTGCCTCGGTTTACCTAGATAAAAGAAGATAAATTTATTAATATCCTAAAATAAAATAAAAAATAAAAATAAAGTAAAATAAAATAAAAATACTAATAAAATTAAATAAAATAATAAATAATAAAAATTAAGAAAAGTAAAAAAAATAAAGGTTGGGTTGCCTCCCAACAAGCGCTTGTTTAACGTCGCTAGCTTGACGCCTCAACTAGTATTGGAGCTGTTCCAACTGAATTCTTTCGTTTGTACGAGCTTGGGAATTCTCCTTTTCTGCCACATCCACCATATTTGGGTTCAATCATCATTGTGCCCCTTTCTTTGATTTCGTTTTTTTCTTTAAGAAAATCTTATGTGTGCCCATCAAGGGGTTAATCCCTTTTAAGTCGTGTATGGTCCCATCATTTTCTAGAAATATACATTTTAGATACTTGGGAAGTGGGTTTAATTCCAGATCTTGTGCATTCAAAACAGAAGGTAGAAGTTTAGTATCCATAGGAGCTAATAATTTATTAATAGAAAAATCATCAAACATCATTTTGGATTTATCTCCATAAGATGACTCAAAAGTTTTTTCTACTGATGAGTCAATTATGTCGACACGGTTTACGTCTAAGACTTCACTTGGGTGACTAATAGTGCCATAAAAGTTAAAATTCACGATCTTCCCATCAAATTTTATCGTGAAGGTTTTGTTTCGTATGTCAATCTTAGTATTTACAGTACTAAGGAAAGGTCACCCCAACAATATGTCTGAAGTGGTGGAAGGAGTGGTGGAGAAGTTTCGGCGGGTAGGGGGATTTGGGAAAAATGGGATAAATTGTTAGGGTTTGGGGGTGTATAGGAGGGATGTTTGGCTGCAGGCTTTGGTTAGTCATGGGTAAGGATGTGCCATTCATAGTTGAAATAGGGATAGGATAATGGCTGTTTCATACCAATTTTTTTTATTTTTTTTCTCCATTTTCTTCCTATTTTCGCCTCAGTTTACCTAGATAAAAGAAGATAAATTTATTAATATCCTAAAATAAAAAAATAAAAAATAAAGTAAAATAAAATAAAAATACTAATAAAATGAAATAAAATAATAAATAATAAAAATTAAGAAAAGTAAAAAAAAATAAAGGTTGGGTTGCCTCCCAACAAGCGCTTGTTTAACGTCGCTAGCTTGATGCCTCAACTAGTATTGGAGCTGTTCCAACTGAATTCTTTCATTTGTATGAGCTTGGGAATTCTCCTTTTCTGCCACATCCACCATATTTGGGTTCAATCATCATTGTGCCTCTTTTTTTTATTTCGTTTTTTCTTTAAGAAAATCTTATGTGTGCCCATCAAAGGGTTAATCCCTTTTAAGTCGTGTATGGTCCCATCATTTTCTAGAAATGTGCATTTTAGATGCTTGGGAAGTGGGTTTAATTCCAGATCTTGTGCATTCAAAACAGAAGGTAGAAGTTTAGTATCCATAGGAACTAATAATTTATTAATAGAAAAATCATCAAACATCATTTTGGATTTATCTTCAAAAGATGACTCAAAAGTTTTTTCTACTTATGAGTCAATTATGTCGACACGGTTTACGTCCAAGACTTCACTTGGGTGACTAATAGTGCCATAAACGTTAAACTTCACGATCTCCCCATCAAACTTTATCATGAGGGTTTCGTTTCGTACGTCAATCTTAGTATTTACAGTACTAAGGAAAGGTCACCCCAACAAGATGTCTGAAGACCCAGGAGCGTTATCCTTTTCCATTTTTATCATATAGAAATCTACAAGGAAGATAAGCTCATTGACTTTGGCTAATACGTCCTCGAGGACTCCTTCGAGATGTATAATAGACCTGTCTGCTAATTAAATCATAACACCTATTTTTGTTAAAAAAACCCGCGTTAAGTGATTCATAAACAGAAAAAGGCATTACATTTATTGAGGCCCTTAAATCAAACATAGCCTTCTTAATTCCCAAATGGCCTATTTTGTATGATATTGCAAACATAACCCTATCTTTGCATTTTATTTGGCATTTTTTTTCAGAACATCTTTGATACATTCTTACCAACACTTACCTATTCATTACCTGTTAATTTTCGTTTGTTGGTGCAGAGTTCTTTAAGGAACTTGGCATACCATAGAATTTGTCTGATAGCATCCAACAGTGGTAAATTAATCTCGATATTTCTGAATGTTTCGAGGGTCTCCTTGTCTTCTTTACCTTTCTGACACTGATTTAATCGTTCTAGAAATGGAGGTTGGATTTTCGACAATGGAGGTTTCGTTTGGACCTGTTTGTCACTTTCGAGATTTTCCTAGGTAATTTTTTGGCAAAGATTCCTATCAGGAATTGGTTCTAGTACTTTTCCATTTCGCAACATCACTACATTTGCGTGTTGTCTTGGATTAGGTTTTGTTTGTGACGGCAACTTCCTTTAAAAGTTCAATTTCTCAATTGATATGGTTAATTCTCTTATAGATGCCTCGATTTTTTGTTGAAAATCAAGCATATTAGCTGCTAATTTATTGACCAAAATTTATAGAGAATTATCTAAATCTTGTGGTTGCTGTGGAACCCGATTTTGGTATAGCTGGTTATATCGTGGATTGGCCCCAAAACTTAAGTTAGGGTGGTCCCTACATCCTGGGCTGTAGGTGTTAGCGTAAGGGTTGTATCGCCTTTGTGATGGCTCAGGGAAATTTCCCGCAGCAACTAAATGAGCCAAAGTATCATCATACAGACTGGGACATGCATCAGTTGTATCTTCAGGTGTAGCACATATTCCGCATACTCAGGCTGATTTTACTTTTTCTACAACAAGAGAGCTCACAATATTAGTAAGTCTATCAATTTTATCTTTTAAGGTTGAATTACTTAGCTGATGAACCCTTTTTGGGGGTTCAGGATTAGCTCGGAATTGCTGAGTATTTGCAACCATCATGGAGATCAAGTCTCTTGCTTGTTGTGGAGTCATGTTACCCAACATTCCTCCACTAGCGGCGTCAACCATATTTATCTCCATGGATTTCAGGCCTTTATAAAAGTACTAAAGCAAAGACTGTTTCGTTATACCGTGTTGTAGGCAACTTGCACACAACTTTTTAAATCGCTCCAAATAGTCGTACAGAGACTCTGCGTCTTTTTGCCTTATTCCCACGGTTTCTTTTCTTAACTCAGCTGCACGCGATGCTGGAAAAAACCTGTTGAGAAATAAGCAAGATAAATCAGCCCAAGTTGTAATGGATCCATGAGGTAAATAAAATAACCATTCCCTAGCTAAATCTGCTAGAGAAAAAAGGAAAAGCACGCAATTTAATTTGATCCTTAGTTACCCCTTGAGGTTTCATACTAAGACAAACCATATGAAACTCTTTCAAATACTTATGGGGATTTTCATTTTGCAACCCACAGAAAGTTGGCAATTGTTGAATTAACCCTGACTTTAGTTTGAAATCAGTATCCATAGTAGGATACGCGATGCATACTGGCAGTTGTTCTGCTGGAGTTTTGGCCAGTTGTCGAATTGTTTGAGCTATAGGTTGTGGTGCTAGATTAGGGTTTTTGTTAACCCTAGCGTTAAGCACTTCTTCTGGGGAATCGACTTCTACTTTTTCACCTTCAAACGTTTGAGTAGGGTTTTCGTTAACACTAGATTCTACTTCGTTGTCGATTCCAATTTCTGGCGGTGGATTACTTTGAGTCCCAACCACCGCTGACTGCTTTTTCCTTAGCTTTGTTTCCTTGCGATTAGCTCTCACAGTCTTTTAAATCTCTGAATCAAACGCAAGAGTACCTGGAGCAGATCTGGTCATAAGAAACAAAAAACAAGATTAGTACGTTGCCAGTCCCCGGCAACGGCGCCAAAATTTGTTGCAGTCGTTGAAAGCACAAAAAATATCCTATTCCCTGTAAAATAGAAAAATTAACAGTAAAAGGGAAGTAGGGTCGAATCCTCAGGGACTGTATTGTACGAATGCTTGTTTCTTGAAATCCTGGACAATTTCTTGGCCAAGAAATCCTGCGTTCTTGGAAAATAAAAAAACAGAATTAAGAATTTCGAAATAAAATAAAAACAGAATTTAAAGTCGAATTAAAATTGCAAAATTAAATAAATTGCAAAAATTAAAATGTAGAATATAAAAATAAACAGAGTTTGGGAAAAGAGAGAATTTTTTATGTGGCGAGATTCCAGCCTCCGGTTGTCTCGATCTGCCTTGGGTTCAATCCTTGGCTTTTAAATAACCCTTCTCGAGTAGGATAAGCTAGTTATAGTGGAAGATGACGCCTACGACCACCAGCTCCAAGAATTTAGACTTAAGATTTGGCAAAACCTAACTCTAGCCAATAATCGCTTTTGTGGGATTATCTTCTACTAGATCATCACTTCCCAACGGCGAATACCAAGCCGTTTTGTCTCTTGGACTCGCCAACCTCTGACGCAGAAAGCCAACGAACCGACTGTGCAACCTTCCCAAAACGTAAAAAGTGACCGTTCCTTGCACAAGTTGAAAAGATCACCTATTAAGGGACATGGACGGAAGCGTCAGCCCCGTAATGCGGAAAAGTGATGAATACCCTGTTAAGAAGGCTAAGCGCAGATTCTAAGCCTCATGAACCTTTTTTGGGGAATTTCGACAACCTTCGGCTAGATGGGTTTAGTGGCTCATGATTTTTGGGAAAGAAATAAATATAATAGAAATGAGATTTTTATTGAAGAAAATATAGAAAGAACAAAAGATAGAGTTTTTGGGAGAGGGAGTGTTTACAGAAAAAAGAGATGATCAATATGTGCCACTCCATCCCCTATTTATAGTACTAGAAGACCTATCTATTCTTAATTAAATTCTAAAAGATAAATACAAATAAATAAAGATAATTAAAGATAAATGAAAACAAATCCTAAAATTGAATCTAAATAAATTTTTTTAATAATTATCCTAATATAATTGAAATTAAAATAGAGCCTTGTACTATAAAATCTCTTCTTTTGCATTTTAGCCCTTATTGCATTTTCGGCACCACATTTTCTCCTACATTGCATGTTGGCCCTTTTTATCTCGAAATTCACGCTTTTTTGCCCTTAAATTTACTTCTGCCTTCAATTAAGTCCCTAAAAGATAAAAGATTATAAAATAACCCAAATTAGTAGAATCATACACAAAATAAACATGCAATTACCACATAAAATATGTCGTTCTAGAGTATTATCAAGCTTATTGTAATGGTTAAATTTTATTTGAGGGTTTTTTTTTTTTACTATTAAATGTAATTGATATTGATGGGTGTATCTTCTTTTTAAAAAATCCACTAACAAAACCAATTTGATTTTATAAGCTTTCATAATTTTACTTATTTTATGTAACCTATGTAATATGTTTCCTACTTCCAGTGAATTAAAATATATAATTATTTATTTTATATAGATTAAAAATGTGGCTTGTGTTAATATAAATGACTGTGAAAGGTCGCTAATGAAGTGCTAGTTTAGTGGACAAGTTGAAGATATAAATCCAAAAGATAAACCCTCATACCTAATGAATCTAGCATTTGACTCAATTACTTAAGTTGTAAAAAAATTATATGTATTTTTCAACAATGTAATATTATTAATATTACAAAGTACTAGCAAGTCAAAATATATATTGATTTTTAATTTATTCCTTCATTTTAATAATCTGATTCTAATTATAACTAATTTTACACCATTTTTGTATATATTTCTATTATTAATATTTTAACAATCGAACTCTTGAATTTATAAATGTCAAATTTGACATAAATTAAAATTTTTTAATTATTTATTTTAGGTAAAAAAAATCAATCAATCAATAAATATCAATATGTATAGCGAAGAGTACTTCAGATCGATGTGATGAAGATATCAGATTAGTTGCAAAATTACATCAATACATTTAACAGTGAAATCATTAAAATATTAATCATAGAAAGAAATATAAAAAGATATAAAACTATTTTAATTTTATATCGATGTAAGTGAATCTCTACCCTTGTTTATGTTTATAGTTATATTTCTAGTTGTAATAAAAAGTGATTATGAAAATTTGTTAGAGTTTGTGTGACTTGAGTCCCATAACTTGTTGAAGAAATAAATATAGTGGCAAAACAAGTTGAATTCGTATAAAATTATTATTCTTCCATTTGACTTTAATTAGAATATGGTTTTTCAATCAGGTTTTTCACATAAAATTTATGTATTCTTATTTTTTCCTTATTGTTTTGCGATTGTTCTATCGCCATTATCCACGTTTATTAAATAGATAAAAATATAAAATATAATGAAGATAACTCAATTAATTAATTAATTAACATAGATTCCTCTTGAAAAATGAGTTCATCTCTAGAATTGTGATTCCAACAGCAGCTTCGATTTTAAATACCGAGAGAGCAAAACACGGGACCTTTGCATTAAATTTTGTATCAGTTTGTATTTAATTTATTCAAATATTCTATTAATCAATCAAATAATTTCATTTCATTAGCAACAATTTTATTTTTAAAAAATTGGGAAATCCAAACTACAATTGTATTGTTTTTATAAGGAAACATTAATGTTATGTATTATGTAAAAGAAAATGCAAATAATGAAATAATTTTTTTTAAAAAATTCAATAAGAATATTATTTTTAATGCAAAACTAAAATTCTTAAAATTATATATATATATATATGAAAAGAAAACCAACTTAAGACAAATTAATTACATAGAAGATTTTTGAATAAGGCTAACACTTACTTTGACAATAGATGAAATTGCTAACACCTCTTTTGGATCTCTTCAAATGTTATCTGGTTTTGACTTGTATCAAAAGTCAATTTAACCATACAATTTACAATTTCGTCCAACTCCTTGGGGACGTGTTATATAACTTAATGTTCAATCTTCACTAAGAGTTAATGAATTCTTCTAATGAGGCTCAAGTTTGAAACTGTTAAGGAGAAATCCTGAATAGCGTTGACCACCTCTAAATTGTTTGCTTGAATCATTACGCCCTCAAATAACTTATATTGAATAAGGGTCAGTCCATTGAGAATGTCCACAATTCAGTATCAAAGATTAAACATTTATCCAAAAATATGTTATAACCCATAATTCAATCTCCATTTCCATACCTTAAGACTTCTCCAACTACTGTAGTTCCAGACACAGTTTGCAACGCACTATCAATGCATAAATTAATCCAATTATCCGGGGTATGAAGAAAATTAAAATTAAAATCTAAGTTTCATAAAAAGTAATAAAATTATAATTTAATTAAAGAATCTGTAATTAATGCATTAGATAACTATTAGCGGATTTTTTTTAATCTTTTTCCGACACCATTAATTAATCATTATTTTCCCTCGCTAAGTGCGAGAATCAATTTCTTTGGTTAGAAAATAAATAAATAAGAGAGGATGGTGCAGGGTTTGGAAGCTTCGGCAATCGATAATTTTAGCCAATTGAAGCCAAAATTCTTGAAAAGTGAACGTTGACGATTAGGTTAATTTGCTATTTGTTTTTATACGAATATTAAAATGTGTTATTTAATTATTTTAATTGGTAATTAATTGCTCAAGACTTTGGGATTATCAAAAACAATATCACTTTGAAAGGCTGGAATGAAATCCGATGTATGGATTTATTAAATAAAAATATTAAACCTCCAAAAATTTGCCTTTTTTTCTTCCATATATATGAGTTGGAAAAAAAATAGCAATATAATAGACTTTGTCAATTAATTAGTAAATTAGTTAGAATGGATATAGTGACACCGATTTCAAAATTGGTGTTTCAAGAAATGAAAGTCTTTACTTGGAGGTGTCGACTTTAAAGTCAGTCCTTTAAAGTGTTGGATTCTCTATTTATATTATAAATTTATATTTTAGTCTTTCTAATTGGATCAGATATGAGATTTATACTTCTCCATCTTTTATCAACCTTGATGTTGTTTCATAGTGAGCAAAGACTGAAACAAATTCACAACATCCTACTACATATTTTTTCCCAACTCATAAATAGGAAGATAATGCATTTTAACGTATTCAAATTCACATCCTATTACATCTGGTAACAATAAATAATAAAAGTGAGTTTGGTGTTTAGGTACCACTCGTTTCCGCTTTCCATGACAAGCAGCCAACAACATTCTTCTTCCCGCCCACTCTGCATTTCTTGTTTTTTCTCACAACTTGTGCTCATTTTGATTCAGATATCAACCCCCAATCTATTTCCATTCAAAGTTTTGAATTATTGTTTTAAATTTTTTAGAAATTTTTTTCGCATTTAATGTTACAATTTTTGTTTTTTTTAATAGTACCTAAACCCCTTCCACAAGTTTTTAAAAATGTTCCTTTTTTAATACTTATATTAATTAGCAGTAATTAAATCTTGATCATTCGATTTAAATATTAAAATCTAAATTTTAAAATTAAATTACTTCAATTGATTTAACATAATTGAAATATATTCGGACTAATAATTAATTAATTAATTAATTAATTCAAAATTTTAAATTGAAAATGATAATAAAAAAAAAAACAGTCTTGTTTTTAGGTGTTAAGAAAGATGATGGTGGTGCAGCAGCAAAGGGATACGAGAGTAGGACAATGCCAAAATCCTGGCTGGAATAGTACCTATCAGATGATAATGACTCTCCAATTTGAAAATCAACGGCTCTGATCTCTTTCGGGCCACAATGAGGTGCTGCCAGGTTAATTATATCCAATGGTAGATATTTCTCAATCATAACTCCTACACGTGTACGTTCCTGATTTGTTTTTGCATGATACCTAGTCCCCATCATCATAATTTCACGTTCCATTAGTAATTTCAATTTAAATTTTAAAATTTTCATTTTTATTTAATTTTTTTTAAAGAAGAAAATACTTATATAACATAAAACTATCATTATTTCATATAATCGATGAAAAATTTATTTGTTGAATGAATTTAAAAATTTTCATTTAAATGGGAAATTAATAACATATAATTATAAAAGTAGATAAAATGAATTTTGAAGGTATTGTTATTATTAGTGGGGTAGGTTTTTTATTGGGGTTAAAAAAAAAATCAAATGCTAACTTTTATAATATAAAATTTGTCTTATGTCAAGATTGAATAATATTTACCATTCGTACAGAAAAAAAAAATTTACTATTTATTTTCTAAATTTTCTTCTTTATTATTTTTTTGTTAAAAAAAGAAGAAGCAAGATTTGAAAATACATGGAAAACTCCCTAGAGTATAAAAGTGTTTCTTGAACCAAAAAAAAAAAGGTTTAGTTTCATTAACTGCAGAAGAAATAGTATAGTATGTTGAGATGGGCATTTGTCATAGAACATTGGACTCAGAGTCCTGTTTGGCAACACAGAAAGTGAGGGGAAATAACAAGAAATGAGAAAAAAGAAATCATCAAACTATCATGCATATTCTGAAAAATTGGTCATATACACAATGTTTCAATAGGAAGAATCACAAACATCTAATAAAGAAGAAGCATCATCCTCTTCATTACCTTCAATAATAATCATCTCTTTTTTGTTGTCAGCTTCGAATAAACAATGACAGCTATTATCATCAATCTCTTTCACAGCTTCATTAATCGTCGCCGAAGAACAATCTTCAGAGGAAGACGAAGATGAAGAAGATGAAGAAGAAGTGTAAAAAGATAATGGAGAAGCAGGAGAACAATTATCAGACTTTGGGTTAGAAGAAACAATGGTGAGTTTTCCCACAAGTAAATCAATGAAAGCACCAATGATGAACCCATGGTTACATTTCCAATTAGCTTTTAAATACCAACACAAGAGTTGTTCAAGCTCTTCCCAATCATTTAACCCTTGAGCTTCAACCATTTCTTCCATGGATTCCCTGAAATCAACGTATGGATCTCGTGACTCCATTGATAAGACCACACTTTCTTTAAAAGGCAACCCATCTTCTTCTTCTTCTTCTTCTTCGTCATCTTCTTCACTTGGTTTTGTTGCTTCTTCCATGATTGAACTGGTTTCACCAGGCTTGAAGAACAGCCTATCAGACCTTAAACCACGGATGACAGTCTCTAAACAGTCGTCGGATGGGGGTGTTTCATTTTCATCGGCTATGGTAATGGCATCTAAGTAAGCTGAGTTGATGGTCTTGAAAAGGGTGGTGTTGTTATCAGTTCTAAAAGAGAGGGTTCGGGGTTGGTGACAAGAAGGCCATTGCCAAGAGGATTTAGGTTGTCGTACGATGTTGTTCTTGGCATTGGAGAGAAAAGGGAACTTGATTTTCTTCCCCATGTTTGTTGTTGTGCTTTGGTTTGTTGTTGTAGAGAGAGATTTATGATAAATAGCAAAAAAACGAATGGGGGTGTTTTTTGAAATGGTTAAAATATTGGGGAGTTTGGAAATAAATAATTAAAGAGAATTGTATTTTATTATGTGGGCATTAATGGGTGAGTCAGACTGAGTGGGGGAGGGAAGATTTTGAAAGAGTGGTGAATCAAGTAGTGTGTTGAGGGACTTGAATTATAGGTAGACCAACGTTACATTAATAAATGAGATCTTAGTATTCCTTCAATATATATATATCGTTTGGTTTGCTAAAAATTCAATAAATTAGTGTGGATATTTAGTATTAATTTGATTAGTATTGATATTATTGTTTGTGTAATAGGACATGAGTTTGAGTGTGTTAAAGCACATTATTCTTTTATTTAAAAGTTAGGGAGGAGTTATAGATTATGATAGGAATCTATAATGAAATATTATTATAAATTTAATTTTTATGTGTTATAAATTATATGATATATAATAGCATAATATAACATACTATAAATTTAAAAAAATGTCATACCGAGCTCAAGCCTTAAATATTTAAGCCTGACCCTTATTTTGAATGGGACTAATTTTTTTTTTGTCCAAACTTATTTTCTGGACCTCTTTTTTTCACAAACCCTTTTAATTTTGGGCGAGCCTTTAAGCTTAAATTAGTAGTCCAACTCTTGAACTGGTTCAGTCTTCTATTGAAGAAGTAAAATGATATATTTTAAAAGGGTGAGTATTTAATATCTTGACAATACACTTTTTTAATTCATCAAGCAAAGTTATAAATTTGCAATGTGTTTCATTTATATATTTTTTTTCAATTTTTTTACTATACCTTATATTCACTTGTCATCAACCTAACTTTGCTTGCGAAATTTTTAAATTTCATTAATAGTGTACTAAATATTTTTTAATTTAAAACTATATATGAATTGTTAGTTAGTATTTTATTTTTTGCACAAACAATTATATTTATTAAATATAAAATAAAAATTATAATATATATATTAATTATGTCAAATTACACATTATTGTATATTTTCTAAGGGTAGAAAAATGAAAGTATGAAGCCAAATATCGAATCATTGGTTAATTAAATGATAGAAAATAAAACAAATGATTTATTATAATAAATTTTTTTGTTATAACACCCTTTTATAAATTAACATTTGATAAATATCAAATTAAATAGAAAAATCATATTTTTTAGGGTTAAATTAATATTTAATAATTTTTTAAATTAACATGATAATAAATTTAACTCTTAATATTTACATATGAAGTGAATTTGATTTTAATTAAAAAAATTAATCTTCACTTTTTAAATATTATGTAATTTGGTTACTTTTGCAAAATTTGGAACTTCAAGCAATCCTGTTAAGGTACTGACTGTGATTGTTCCTCCTGCAACTGATGCTACAGTGATTGTGGCTCCTCCTATCATAAATGAAAGGGAAAAAAAATTATAATTAAAAGAAAAAAATATTTAATGGGAGAGTTAAAGGAATTACTCTTAAGAAAAACGAAGAGCAATGGAGAAGCTTTACCATGGAAACCGAGGAAGGATGGTAAAGTAGAGATTTTTTGTGAATTTTAGTTGGTTTAGTGACTTGTTTTTATTAAAATTTAAAATTTTTATAATTTTTTAATTTTATTAAGATTTTTAAAATTTGTAAGATTTACTTGAAAATTTTATTATTTTTGGAATTTATATATATTTTTAAATTTTTTAAAATAGAAATAAACTGACATAATGTTTAAATGTTGAGGATTAGTTTTTTAGAACTGAAATCAATTGGCATCGTGTGTAAATACTAAATGCTAAATTTGTTATTATGTCAATTTAAAAATTATCATATCATCTTTTTGTTACCTAATTAACATAAATGGACAAAACAAAAACAATTGAAAACGTTAAAGATCATTTTATAATTTTTTATAATTAAGAGATAAAAATGAAACTCGTCAATAGTTGAGTGACTATTAAAGTAATTTACTCTTAAATATTTGATCATGTGTCAAGTGTCTAGCTTCAATACTAATTGAAAGTTTATTGATTTTTTCCAGACAATTGTTCGTTCAATTGCAGCTAGACCAAGTAATTACTAATGAGAAAATAAAGATGGACACTAGAAAATGTTTATGCAATTCAAAAATTTCCTATGTTTGCGGGGCCTAATTAAGAGAATAATTTACTATCAACAAGTATAAGCTATGACTTAAGTTCAACTCACTCATTAAGTTACAATCTTATTTCTATACTTCAAACTAGATAACTTTCCCCCTGAAAGTTTAGATGTGAATTGATTAACTCAATTCAATTTACCTACAAATTTTGCACTCAAAGACAATTCCTCATTTAACAAGTAATGTGCTCTCTAATTTGTACTGCTGACCTAAACAAGCCATTGAATATAAATACAAAATATGTTTGTTTTTTTGGTGTAAAAAAATTAACAAAGTAAATTACCTAAACTTAATATTCTGCTACTGTGTTATTTTAGTCTCTTCTTAAAATAACTTTAGACTCTACTGAGCTTCTCTCTGTTGGGATCAACCTTTGTGCTATGCTATAAACTTAGGTATACTTTAATAGTTTCCATGAAATTCTAAGATAATCCTTGAAACACAAAAAGATTTCTGTTCTTCCGTATACACCATACAAGAAAATCAAAAAGAGTAGACCAAGGGATCCCATCTATCATCATCCCTCTAAAATTACCCAAATTTGTCTTTATCCATCCTGGGAAATTGCTAGAGACTTGTTGAATTACAATCAATTACAATTACTAATTCCTCTAAATAACTATTTAAAAAGGCCTTCAATAATGAAAATACTAGTAAGGCTCTATTCAATATCAAACTCCAATAATTAATTAGAATATCGATAAAGATCCATTCAATATCAAACTCCTTTAAAGATTAAATCTTTTATTTAAAAGAAGTTTGATTATATTAAAACTCTAAATTCAATTCTTGGTTAGTTTGATTCTTCCACGGAAAGTGTTGTTAACTATCCAAGGAAATATAATTAAAATATACCAAGAGAAATTGTAATATTCTTATAACTTTTCTTTCAGTTACCACTTTCCATAAATAAAAGTCCCAATTAATGACATTAAAGGCGCATAGATATCCATAAGAAAATCTCTCTTTTTTTCTCATAGAAGTGAAGATGTGCTGAATTATTAAGATTGGTCAAGGCAGGCAGATAATGGATTTAACATGAAACTTTTAGGTTGTGCTTTGAATTTTCCCCCCAATATTCCTCTATCAACTTCACTTTGGATCCACCTGCAAAGTTTATTATTATTATATATATTTATACTAATATTTATATATTTTATATTTAAATTCAAATATTTTTTTATTAAATAACTAAATTGAACTAAAAATCATAGTTAAGATTCCGTCTAATTCAAATTGGACTAAATGGATAATATATATGTTTATAGTGTTACGAGTATAGTACCTTCAAAATATAAATACAAATATATTTTCGAGTAATAACAAGTATCAAATTGTTACAACACAAACTATCTAAGTAATTATAAAATAGAATCAAATTATTACAGCATAAATGGATTAAAAACTAGTAAAATCTAAACTAAAGTCGACTAATAGGACTAAAACCCACACATAGGAGTGAGCAAAACTCTATTCGATTAAAAAAAATTTAAATTTTGAGTTAATCGAGTTATTCTAGTCAACTCGAATAAGTAATTCAAGTTTTGAGTTCGAATCGAGTTGAATTTTACAATTCAAATAACTCGAATAATTCAAATAATTTGAATAATAGTATAAAGCCTTGACTTATTTATTTCTGTTCTATAAATATTTGACACAAATGTGTATTTGCTTCAGTGGTTAAATGTTTTAGGTGTGTGTGTGAGGTCTTGGGTTTAAGTCTCATGTTTGTAAATTTTATTATTTTTCTAATCCTAACCTCATCCTTGTTGAGTGGGCTTTTTTCAAATTGTCCGTTAAACTATATTAGAATGAGCTTACTGGTTCGAGTGGTAAGGAGTTAGTGTGTTGGAGATCCTGTGTTCAAAATTTTTTTGCAAGCGAGGATGATATATTTTTGCTCAGTTGCTTGTGAGAGTTTCGGTGGAATTAAAATTCTGAAGTGGTTGAGATTGAAAAAATAGTGGGGAGTTGAGATATTGGGGGTTATCAGTTTCTTTTTGTTATTTTTTTTCAAAATTTTTGTTCTCTCTTTCCCTTTCAAAATTTTTGTCGTCAGTTGCTTCCATGTTGGTGGAATTCTCGTTTCTATCCTCTTTTTGTTACTTTTTCATTTTCCGTCTAGATTGTTGTCGATCTTTGCGTTGGGTTCTGTGTTTTTCTGCTCGGATTGCGTGTTGGTAAGTATTTTAATAGTTTAATACAATTGTGAATGTTTCGTTTGTGTTAATATCGTATACCTTGTTGTTTAGGAGAAGATCAAGGGATTGCAGACTTGCAATCAGTGACTTAGTTGTGTGGAATCTCCGTTGTTCGTTAGAAGGTAAGGACTTGGTTGTTTGTTGGAATGAACGGAGCCTTGGTTTCGGTTTTAATATTGAGGTAGGCGTCTAATTTAGTGTTTTGTTGGTCAATTTTAGGTTCAGGTGGTCTTGGGAGTGTTTTTGCATCAAAATCGTACTAGGTGTGTACCCAAAATACAAAAAATCAAGTTTCGACGAAAGCCGAAAAACCACATTGTCGACGCCACATGGGTGTGTGCCTGGCCGTGTGATTGACTAAGGCATGGCTGTGTGCAAGACACGGTTGTGTGGTGGCTTGAGTGTGGCCATATGGGCCACACAAGCTAGGCCAAGTTGGGCGTGTGGGCCACACAGGTGTGTGGGTTTTGGCCCAGGCTGTGAGGGCCACACGGCCAAGGCCAATATGGGCGTGTGGGCCCACACGGGCACGTGGGCCCATTTTTTTGAAATTCTCCCTAGGGTCGCACGGGTCGTTCCGATCGACTGTGAGCCTACCGTAAGTTCGGTAAGGGCTAACCAAACCCTTAAACTATGTAATCTGATAGTCTAATGTTCTCCTTTGAGTATGATACTGTTATGCTTGTTTGATTAGTTTGATATACATACACCTGATATCTGTATATGAGCATGTAAGTATGTTAATCTGTATCTGTATACTGTATCTGTATTTTGTTTCAACATTTGGGGTGGGACTTGTATATGAGGAGGAAGTGATCTGTATGACGACTTTTTGCCTATATTCTGGCAGCTTGATTGCATTTTATCTGTAATGTGTCGCTTCGACATTATATGGTGTGTAGGGATAGGTGAGTGTTTATAACCTCACATAGTGTGATGGGATGGTCGGAGATGGTGTGTAGGGGATGGAGGTAGGACTCACTGCATCTGTTACGTTTATCTGTATCTATATCTGTAACTGTAACTGTAAAGGATTATAGTTCGACTCTGAAACTGAATCTAATAGTGTATGGGATATCTGTTTGTTATGTTTGTCTAGTTCTGGTGGGTTATACACTGAGTTTATGAAAACTCACATCTGTTTGTCTAATTTGTTTAGGTAATAAGCAGACTTAGGCGGATCAGTGTGACAGAGACTCAGTGGTGACCACTCGACTGTAAATTCTTGGCAATTTATGGTTTTATTTATGACTTTGGTTTTCATTTGAGAGTTTGTAATTTTTGAGACTCTTTGTACTGTTAGTTTTATTTTGGTTTGGATGCATTTTGACGTTTTTATTGCAATGCTTGTCTAAAATCACAGTTTTACGAAACAAATTAAAGTTTTCTAAAAATACGAACTGCCATTTTAAAAAATAACGGTTTAAAGACTTCCGCTGTTAATAATGTTTTGGTAAACGAACTAATTAAATGATGGTTTCAGAAATAATTATGAATGAATACGGGTTATAAAAGTTAAATGGTTTATCGATACAAACTCAGTTTTCAAAACCATTCTTTCTGACACCTCCGGATTCGGCCATAACGTCTAGGCCAGGTTTGAGGTGTTACAAATAGATTGATGTAAATACCCCTTTGGTCCCTGTCAATTTTAAAAATAAGCAAATTGGTCTATCTCTCAACAAAAATTACAAAAAAAAATCAAAAAATCAAAATAAATTTTAAAATTCAAATTATTTATAAAAATTCTAATATATATTTTTAAAATTATAATAATTTTAAAAAAAATCCAAAGAATATATAAAGAAAATTTAAAATTTAAAAATTTTCTAATATAATAATTTTGGGATCTAATAAGTTAATTAATAATTCAAGTTTATCGTACTAAAATATCTTATTTTTATTATTATTTTACTTTGAAAAATTTTTCAAATATATAAGGTTTATGTACTCCAACATGGAATTAGTTATATTGTAACAAGATTTTAATTTGACATGTTTAATTTTTTAATTTAACTCGAACAATTTCACTTGATTCGATTCGACTTGAATTTCATTTTACTCAACTCAATTCGAAAAAAAATTCAAATCAAGTTAGGATGATAAAAAAAGACTCGTCAACTCGATTAACTTAAATTTTTTTTACTTGATTCGATCGGATGTTCACCTTTTACCCACACATGACAACTACACATAATGAGATTCGAATAACCATGCATGTAATTGCGCATTATGAATCTTGAATCAAAATATTTAGGGTGAAGAAACTTTGTGGTTACTAACAATATTAAGATATTGTTGACTGGATAATGCGAGCTTTACAATTTATATTGCATAGGCATGATTAAATATTTATTAAGTGGAATTTGAAAATAAAACATGAGAGTTTTTAGCCATATGCCACCATAGCATTTGAAAAGTTGGATAGAAAACGGTCAATTTTTTTTTCTTCTTCTTCTTCTATTCAAATTGTTAAGAGAATTAATGCACGACCGTGACATAGGCTGTCAAATAATGTCATTTACTAATTTATACACCTGAAACTAGTCGATATTTGAGATATATAGACGTTATACTAATATAAACACCCAACTTCAGCTTAGGTCAAAGCTATTCTTTATTTGAGGTATTTACTTAAAGTGTTTCATGATATGAAGTGATACATTTATATAATTATGATTGTGATTGTTCATTTTTCTTTTAATGCTTTCGGTTGCATAATATTTCCCTTTTGATGTGAAACTACTGTTAAAAAAATTAACATGGATGATATGAAATATTATATGTGGAATATTTTTAATGAGATATATTATTATTTAAATAATTTAATAAGATAATTATATGTGTAAAATAATAAAATAAATAATAATACATTAAATTAAAAAAATCAACTCTTAATTTAAAGAAAATAACTGTAATTATTTAAAAAAAATTAACTAGAAAAACTTCTCAATAAATAAATGTACGAAAGATTGAAACCTTTTTAAAGAAAAAAAAAATTGAAACCTTGAGTTTATTCATTAAATTTGTTAGAAAAAGTAGATTGAAAAAAAAAAAAAAGTTGATAACTAAAAAAGACTCAAAAATACAAGTAGGATTATTTTGACAAAACATATAAATATTAGTAACTAAATTTATCATTAAGCCTATATTTAAATATGACTTATATATTACGATACTTAAATCGAAAAATATATAAAAGAATTTATACTTAATAAAACTCGAATATGAAATCTTAAAACATCCTAGTGGATAAATTTATATGTATTCTTTATATATATATATATATATATATATATATATATGGATTGTTCTTGGTGGTTGGCAATTGGGGATGAAAATCATGTGCAAATTGTAACTCTCTTCACATGCTATCCAGACAAGAAATTGGGACCTCAGGCTGACACAACCATTTTTATTTGTTTCTTCTTCCATTTGATTGAAATATATATATATATATATATATATATACACAAGATTTAAGTTATTAATTATATATAATTACTATTGGTTTATATAAAGACATCTTGTCGGAATGTTGAAAAGAGGAAAATCATAAATTTTGAAAACCCTAAATTCAAAAAATAAAAAAAATTTATACCATATATGTGGTGTTTTCATGAAGTTGATTCAATTAATTAAGTAGATAAAAAAAATTTATCTCTCTCTAACCTATAAATAGGAGAATAATATATATTTGAGCTATCGAGCTAATTAAACTAACAATAATATTAATATTAATTAAGCCAAGTCTCAATCAACTTATATTAATATTTTTAAACATAGAATTTTATATTGAATTATAATTCAAATCTAATCTGTTTAAATTTAAATTATCATATTTGAAGTACAATTCAATTTAAATTAGAGTAGAGTAATTTCACCATCTAATGTTGTTGGTCTTTATTAGTTAATATTGGAAGTTGTATGTCCTTGTAATGTATTTCAGATTTATGAGATGATAAAATATCTTCTTGTAATTGAATAAATCGAAATTTTATTTTTTATTTTTGTTACATCCACTCGCATGGTTTGAAGTTGTTAACTCCATTTCTAGTATGTGCGAATCTCTCATAAAAACTGTACATACAAATCTCTTGAAATAACATTTTGGTCTTAATAATCAAACTCACCCATTAACTTTAACTACCATATCCCATTTGAGGTAACTCAGGCCACATCATAACATTACTTTACCTAAATCTATAGCAGTAGATCACTTGAACTCTTGTCCCTGAATCACCAATAACGACACAACACGTTGCTCCACGGGATGGGAAACCATATGTTATAAGGCTCAAGGCCTCAAGCTAGAGGCAAGCAACCCACACTCCTACTATCTCTACCTCTACACCAGTTTTAACTCTTAGCCTCGTATTCAGGCTACTTAGTGAATGGTTTGTTACATTGTCTTAAACAAAGTAAACCACTTATCTTCACTACCTATTCCCTTGTGTATCAACACTTTTTCATTTTCCTTTGGTACATATTACAAATTAAGGAAAAAGGATGAATATTTGAGGTGTCAACAAAAGGTTTAATCATTACTCCTTCATGTTGTTGACTATTTTTTATTTTCAGCAAATATTTTAATTAATTCGATTTATTTAAAAAATTGATCAAACTTTAATTATTCTACCATTTAAAATTTAAAATTTCTTCTTTCAGAAAAAAAAATCTTAAATTTTTTATAATTTAAATAAATGTAATCAGTCAAGAGAAATTCAAACACAAAATATTAGCAAAATATACATCTTTAATAAGTTAAAAACTTCCAACAGCGTAGAACTTATAAACATGCATAATTAATAAAGGGGACCATAATCTTTATATATGTGGTCCATTCCATTTCCTAGAACCCATCCATAAAAAATCTAAAGTTCAAAATTTTTTTTTTACTCCATTACTTGAAATTTCACACACACACACACACACACACATACACCTACCTTAATTACTATTAAAAACATAAATTTTATTTTTTTAATATAATTTTAAAATATTTAACAACTTGTTACATAGAATTACTCATGAGTTTATCAAATTTACCTCGACTGATTGAAAATAATTATTTTACGAAAATACTTGATCTCATTGACTCAACACTTCTTATTTACCCATGAATTAAAAAAAAAAAGAACAAATAAGAAGACTAAGCCCAAACTAGTTAAAATTAAAACAGCAAAGAACTGCCTAAACTAGCTAAAAATCTAGAACCAAATACAAATTGGGAAGTGAGAGATGTCATTCTCATCAATATGCTTAAATCTAATCTTTAGCTGATTAAAAGAATGGTTTCAAAGAAAGCATGTAATGATTTAAGAATGAAAAGTATGTTTTAAGATGATGTAATGGAGTGGGCAATATAGTTGTAAAAGGATGAAATGGTCCCATGGCATAAGCACCCTATTTTGTGATGATAGAATCCTTTAACTTTTGGCAGTAGCCAAAATTATTCTATATGAAGATAAAAAAGAATCTTACCTCAGGCAAGCAGGCTCCATTTTCAACTAACATCACAGAAACTTAGGACCATATTGGTCACCATCTTAGCCTTTGGACACCCAATTTGCAAACTGCAATGACAATGACTTCAGTCCTGTGTTCAGTTTCTGGCTCTTCCTTGTTCATATCAATTGCATGCATTATTTGGCTGTTCTTCTCTGCAATACCTTTCGGCCGTTGATCCCTTTCAAATTCCCATGTTTGATAATATTTACAAAGGTTAAAAATAATTCATAAGTTTACATGCTTTTTTAGATTTCGAAATTTAAGTCAAATTGTTAATTTTATTTTTAAACTTGTCCGTGTGACATTTTAAAATTAAAAAAATACTCATTTGATAGCCGTGTAACTAAATATATAACAATTTAAATTTAATAAAATAATATTAACAATTAAACTTGAATTTTGAAATTTTAAAAAGAAATGAACTAAATTTCTAAAAATTAAATTTCAATTTTGTGAAAAAGTACGTACACTTATGACATATTTTAATCTATTGTATTCATGATTTTTTTCAAATGAAAATTTTCATTGAACAGAGAAAAGAATCCGAAAAATGTCAACTACAAAAAAAAAAAAAAAAAAAAAAAACATGATAAGAAGGCTTGACAAATAGTCAAGTCATACCGAAACAGAATAAACTACACTTTGCATCTTAACAAGAGCAAAGCAAGAGTTGGCAGGAGAAATAAAGTGAAGATGGAGTCCTTGTTCCAATGAAGATATATTAGAAATTTTAATTTATTTTTTAAAAAGAAAATGTTGAGGTTGGATTGTATGGTTTTGCAACCCAAAAGCGTATTCTCATTTAAACTCTATAAACAAAAAATATGTTACATTTTGATATGTTAATTAAAAAAAATTATATCGTCAAAAATATATATATATATTCTGTTTCTTTTTTTTCTTTAGTAAGGAGTAAACAACAATTGAGTCACAGCCTTTTTGGCAAAGCATCATACTACTATTAATTTATTTATAATAAAAATAATAAAAATACAATATCCACTAAGATTTACATAAAAATATTTTAAACCTTATAATTTTGGTGCGATGGAAAGAAATTCAAATTTAAAGTGCTCCAACAACTTCAAGGTCTTAATACTAGTCTGAAAACTTAATCAACCTTCTTTATTATATTATACAAGAAATCTAGTTTTGAAATTAAGTATGAAAATCCAACTTATTTTTATCATAAATCAAGCTTCAACTTTAAAAATGAAATTCCGCCCTCAAATGTTATGTTATGTTTACGTTTCATTTAAACCCAGCAAAATCAATGGTGGAAGTGTACCATAGAGCCGAGAGTCAAATTACATCTTATCTCCTATTTTAAAAGATGAAAATATTAATCTCTATACATTAAATTTAAAAAAAAACATCTTTTTAAACATTTATACTATTAAAAACTGACGTAAATAACAGAATAACCAAACACTAATATGTGACGTGCTATATATACCTCATGCTGAATCAAGGACAAATTTTTAACGGTAAAAATAGATAAAATTTTCAACAAACGAACCAGTTTGTTCTTGGGTCTAGCATACAAAAATTAATTTACCCTTTTCTTGAGTAAAAGAACCAAAATACAATCCTTGTAGCACAGGAATTTATGGAGTAACAGCAGTTCACAAGAAAACACGTCCAATACTGAAATAGCATTAACATCAACAAGAAAATAACCCCTCCAAATCTTTCCTACAATATCGTTTTAGTTTCTTTCCTTCTACCTTTTGCTTGGTTCAGTAAGACTAACATGAAATGAACAGGAAAAAAAAAAAGAAAAGAAAAAAAAAACAAATGCATAAAACATAAAAGCAAAATTTGCATGACAGAACAATGAAGCAGGCTTGACTTGGAATAAATAAAAAAATTTCTGGGTTTTTTCTTTTTGGTACTTTGAGGAACAAAGAGATCAAAGAACAAGAAAATTCTGAAATGCAACAAAATCAAGGGGGGGAAAGGGGGACGAGAACTAAAACGATAATCAAACAGGGGTTTTTTTATATTCGACATACGGATAAAGTCCCATTAATTAAACAGCATTCCTTCAACAGAGTTTGATAAGAAAAGGATAATGAAGATGAAACCAAGGGAAAGTAATTGGAGAAGCTTTTTGGGGCATTCCCCACTATTTTCTTTAAAGATCAACAAGCATTACAAACTATATATTGCATACCAGAAATGCACTTAGATCCAGGATGTCCGATAATCTTGAGAGCTAGAAGTAGGTACCCTCGGGAGGTTGAACCAGCTTTCGGTTATGTGGTGCTGCCATCTCCTTTTTCAGCTGTGTCAGTAAATCCTCCATGGTATACTCCCTCTGCCAATTTGCAAGAAGTCCAAACTTCTTTGGTTCCACCTGTGGTCATCGCATGTCATCAAATTCTTGTCATTCAGTTTTCTGTAAGCGTACTCATAAAAATATAAAAAAATACAGTTGCATTAATCAGAGTGCCCTGGATTGTTGAATTACTTAAAGAAGAATCGAGTATCTGAATTGGGGTTGGGGGTCGGGCAGTTTACACAATCAAACAAAACCAGATTGCACCATTCTCAAGCCATTAAATTGTTATAATAACCGATCAATAAAAGCAGCATAAGATCAACCGGCAAATACAGATATGAAACAAGTTATTAGCATACCACTCCAGTTTCGTGGTTAACACAAGTCATGTTGATTCTTGAATGAAAACGGACGCTTGGTGGCTTCTCTGGATAATCTTTATCACAGAACAGCTTCAGCTGATAGATTCGACCTTCATGTACAGTCTGACAACAGGAAAGACAAAATTCAACTCAAAGAAAGAAACTGAAATTCATGTACGAAATGGTCACTTTCAAAATCACAAAGTAAAACATCATTTGTTCAAGAGTAGGATAATCTGGAGGACAAGCACCACTGCACCATGATGCTAACCATTTCTGAAAAGGATCTTGAGCAACAATAAGATGGTAGGGACGTAGGGTAATGACATATCAGCCCAGAGTTTTAGAATATTAACATATGGTTGTTCATGCAAACGCAAAGTTTTACACAGAGGACCAGTATCATAATATATGATTTGTGGACACAAAAACAAGCAATTACATTATGAGGACCAATAATGGTGCCAGTCCAAGAGCGCATGTAAATGTCATCTCCGTCATCCATTCCATAGCTGACAGTACCATCTCCAATACCTTTTTCTCCACGCTCAAGCTCCTCCAGCAATCTGAAGTTCCGAGGCACTGAAAAAAAGGATTTAAAATACTCATAATCTATAAGCCAATATCGTAACAAATTCGAGCAATGGACTTGTCGCCAAAGACCACCAATCTGAAAGTATGTTAAAAATGTAATCTAAGTTTTGTTCTTCCATTACAATCATGTTAAAATGACTATCAATCCCATTGCCCAAGTATAATCATTCCAGACCTGCCATAAATTAATTGTTTGTCAACGCTTAGATTCAACTATCCTAGATAAGGCTGCTCCAAAGCTTCTCGCATAGACATTCACTGGTAAACACACTTAGGGCATACAATTTACGGTACTATAATTTCACAATAAATTTAGCACAATATTCTTGCCTCCTCAACTTACCTGCATTTATCAATTGTTTCTAAGCCATTAATGGAAAATGTACCAAGTCTCTAGTTATTACAATCTCATCCAGATCAAGGTGTAACGTAGTATACAAGGGCAAAAGAAGTGACACCCACTAACAAGAATAATCTGCCTTTGATATACTTGTTCTTCGAAACATTCCCAAACGGGATAAGCGCCAACAAACAAGTAATTATGAAATTATAAACATCTATGTTAGTCCTCCAATATAGAAACTGTTCAAATATTGCATAGGCTACAACTCTTACAACCAAAGAAATTCAGAATCATCAATGATTATACTACATGCTTTAAGGACAAAAAATTAGCAATTACACAAAGAAATGTGCATTTTCATATTCTTGGTTAAAGATTTTAGGTGCAAAACATTTTCAGACAAACACTAGAACATAAATCATCAACATTTAGATTCTGGAATTTGTTAATATAAAGCTTCTATTCATCATGAATATAAGATAGACGGTTTAAATTGCTAAATAGATAATCCAGCTAGGCAATGAAAAAAAAATTCATATTTTTACATCGAATATAACAGCAATTAAACCAACCCAGAAAACAAAAACAGAAATTTACAGCAACCCAGAACTTCAAATAAATGATAAAGCCGTGGAACAATAGAAAAATAGAGGGATCCCTTCAATTAGTTATAAATTAACCAGAACATTTATTTTACATATGAAACAAAGGATGAAACAACGAAATCTAGGATACCCAATGCTTAAAAAAAACGCAAGATCAACAGGGGAAACGAAAGGGGGCATTAAAAAAAAAGGGATAAAGAGAAAGGAGAAAGAAGATCGAAGGGCTAACCCACAACACTGGATCCTCCTGAGCCAAGCGTCATGGATGGAATGAGTGGAGGGTTGTTCTGATTGATGGGTTTGAAGAGATCTGATCGATGAAAAAGAGCGATGGAGGAGACAGAGTCGAGAATCTGGTAAAAGGAAAGTGACGAAAGGCAATAAGCTATGGAATGGGGGAAATAAAGGGGGCATTTTTATTTGTTAAAAATGTTACCAATACGGCACACCTCTTATAATTGGAAAATTAAATCATAATTAATAAACTTTTTACCTTTTTACTATCCGTAACAAAAAAAAAAAGTTAATTCTTTCCGCTTAGCTCAATTGATAAAAGTGAAGTTTTGACTCTTGAGTATTTAAGAAAGAGTAATTTTTTATTAAAATTGAATAAACCGATTAAACTGAATCAATTGATTTAGGTTTAGTTTGGATGGACGGTGTGTTTACCTCCGGTGATGTTAAAAATAACGGTGGCGGTGAGATTAGTTATTGTAGCGGTGAGATTGGATAATGTAGCAGTGAGATTAGAAACAATGGTGAAGTTTGTGTTTGGATTCAAACGCAGCTGTAGCGGTGATGTAAGAATAAAAAATGACTATTAAGGACATCAGATTAGAATTGATATATAATAGAAGTTTTTAAAATTATTTAACAATTACAAAATTAATAAATGATTAA
The DNA here is from genome assembly GCA_025698465.1 of Gossypium longicalyx. Classification (NCBI taxonomy): domain Eukaryota; kingdom Viridiplantae; phylum Streptophyta; class Magnoliopsida; order Malvales; family Malvaceae; genus Gossypium; species Gossypium longicalyx. The sequence continues at coordinate 3,125,590 of CM046995.1, read as the reverse complement.
AAATTATTACAATTATATTTGTTTTTAATAATAATTTTAATAATAAATAATTAAAACTCGAGAAAAATTCTAATATTTATTTTATTTAATATTTCAAAATTAATCATATATTTAATTATAGGGGCTCAATTCATTATTGAAAGATTATTCAAATTATTGAGCCTTTAGAAAAATAAAACATTATTGATAAAATAATGAAGCAACTTGTAACACCCCTTACCCGTATTCATAGCCGAAATAGGGTACGTGGCATTACCAGAGTTTACCAGATTAATTTTTCGTTAATACAAGTTAAATACTATTCATTTACTAAAACATGTCATGACGTCCTTTAGATGGGCCTCCAAAGCCCTAAACATACTTGAGACCAAACGTAATTAAATCGAAACCATAGAAAATTTTTCGCAAAATCCCAAAGTTTTTTTTTTTTTGTTCAATATAACCCCTTTATAAATATCTAACATTCCCTGCAAATTTTAAAACCGAGACTAATCCAACCAACCAATTCATTTCAATCAATTTGATACCAAATTATACTTCTACTATAATCATACTATTTAACATATTTATCATTTTTTTTTCTTTAATGTATATTCATTAAACAAGTCTTAGCATTTATATAATCATCAAACCTTATACATGCCATATAAATCAAAAAGAAAATTTACAAAAGCTACCGGAGATAATCTGGATAGTGTGATTCTTTGTGTTGATCCGATCCTCCGTATACTTCCACGTCAATCTACAAGAGACATTGAATACACTCAAGTAAGCTTATAAAAGCTTAGTAAGTTCATAGGCGTAAAACATAAATCTTACCAAATATTTATACACTTATACAATATACACAATTATTAAGTTCACTGTCAACCACAATCATTGGTGAGTTCCTTGTATAAACTTACTACCACTTATTCATTTCCTTTAATTCTTTTGGGCCCATTTGTCACATATCATTCTTTAACCAAATTAGGGAACAGTTATGTAAAATTGAGTACTTCACTTTCACTTTGCCATAGTATAAGCGTGGTCTTGCGTATGATCACTTATCACTTTTTGAAGTCATAGTCCGCCACGGTCTTACATCGATCACATTTATTACTTGTCATCGATCGGATAAGTGTAGCTAAAACTATCACTTATCACTTATCACTTGTCACCGATCGGATAAGTGTAGCTAAAGCTACCACTTATCACTTATCACTTGTCATTGATCAGATAAGTATAGCTAAAGCTACCACTTATCACTTGTCACTTATCATCGATCGAAGTACTCAAATCCGACGCGTTCCGCTCAATTTGATCATTTATTCGATTTTCGGGTTGTTATTTTATTCTCTATTCATCAATAAATATATTTCATCATACATTATATAATTCATAAAATTAACATATAATCATTAAACTTCAACCATATGAACTTACAGGTCGATTTGCAAAATTTGTGAAAGTTCGAGGACTAATCAACTACTTTTTCTTTTCCTCGACTTGTTTGGGTTCTCGATCTATCATTGTAAAATCATTCACTTATCAGTATTGACTTCATCTTCAACCCGCTTATAAGTAATATTATCTATAATTTCATTAATTACTTATGTATATTCCAATGCTGTCCATCCGTGTCATAGTCACTAAATTATTTTTATCTTTAGCTACAGAACTCCAAATTAAGATCCGCTAATTTTCCCTGAACTAGACTCACATATCTTCTTACCATAAAAATTTTATAATTTTTGGTTGGGCCAATTAATACATTTTATTCATTGAAGTCTCCCCTATTCTGCTGTTTGACAGTTCCGACCCTTCTTCACTAAAAATTAATTATCTTCTCGTACAGGATTCAAATGATTTTTCCATTTGTTTCTATTGAAAATAGACTCATTCAGGATTATAAACATATAAATTTAAGCCCCTAATTATTTTTATTCAATTTTTTATGATTTTTCAAAGTCAGAACATGGGAACCCCAATTCATTCTGACATTGTCTTACAAAATCTATTATATCTCATGATTTACAATTCCATTGCTTACACTGTTTCTTCTATAAGAAACTAGACTCAATAAGCTTTAATTTCATATTTTATTCATTCCATAATTCAATTTCTACAATTTTTGGTGATTTTTCAAAGTTAGACTACTGCTGCTGTCCAAAACTGTTTTAGTGCAATGTTGATTTCGATTTTTGCCCCAAATTTCACAGTTCATACAATTCAGTCCTTACTCAATTAACCCCTCAATGAAGATAATTTTTCCAAATTAATGCTTTATCTAGAAATTATAAGTTATCTCACAATTATTTAAATTCAGAATTTTCACATAAAACCCTAACTTCAAACTCTTTCACCATTAGGTCCCAAACATTCACTTTCTATTCAATTCTTTCAATAAAATCAGCATATAAACAATTTAAAGCTCTAATTCCATGCTAAATCATCATATACTTCCATCACATATTCATAGCAACTTCCAATTTCTTTCATAAAATCAAAAACTAATGAATTCAACAAATGGACCTAGTTGTAAAAGTCATAAAAACACAAAAATTTCAAGAAATAATCAAGAATTGAACTTACTTGCAGTAAAAATATGAAAAACCAGCTTAAGGAAACCCTTCTATGGTGTTTTTGCTGATGAGAATGCAGAAAAATAAAGAGAAATCTAGATAATTCCACTTTAGTCCTAGCTTTATTAAGTAAATTTTGCAATATTCCAATTTTACCCTTAATTCATCAATTTTCCTGCTGATTTCATGCCCCTTGCCGTCCAGTCCAAATCATTTTGGGTCTATTTTCCTTTTAAACCCTCTTTCTTTTATCATTTAAGCCATTTAATCATTTCCCATAATTTTACATTTGTTATAATTTAGTCCTTTTTATTCAATTAACTATCGGAACTTTAAAATTTCTTGACGAAACTTTAATACTAACTTATTAACACTCCATAAATATTTATAAAAATATTTATGGCTCGGTTTAAAATTTTTAAAGTCTCGATACCTCGTTTCTGATTCTAATTATTTTAATATTTATTTCTAGTACACTATTCGCTATTTCAAAAAATTTCTGACTTCACATTTAACTTATATTCACTAAATTAATAATATTTTCTACTCATTTGTTGGATTTAATGATCTCGAATCACTATTCCGACACCACTGAAAATTTAGGCTATTACACAACTCTAGAATAAGAAAGAAAAGAAATAATATATGGCTAAAAGAGGAAAAGAAAAAACAACTGCAGTTATTAAATTTTTACTGGACCAAAAGGCTCCAGTGTGGATTTAAGCCTCCAGTGAGGTGAAATGCATTCTCAACGTACTGAAGAATGCTTTCCAAACAGCCTTGTGTTTAACGTACTGAAGAATGCTTTCCAAACAGCCTTGTGTTTACTAACATTTCAGTTGTTATTTTTTTTAGCCTAAAAAAACTAATGCACTGAGACCCGATTGCATCCAAAGGGAGCCTTAGTCTGTTTTGATTTGCGCGATTGTACAGTATTTTTACTATGCATTTGGTTAGGGCGATTATTTTGATCGGCTTATTAATTTTTAAATTTTTAATTTGACTCGATCGAAAAAATTTACTTAATTTAATATATATTTTAAATTATTTATAATATATAATATATAAAATAGATATATATTATTCAAGCTCAATAACTAAAGTCGATTAATTGATCGAACAGATCAACCTAAAATCAGTTCGATTATGTCGATTTTTAAACTTTAATTTGGTTGGGTCGATTTTTTAGGTTATGGTTAGTTAAGTCGATTTAATAAAAAAACCCAAACAAACCGACCGAAAAAACCAAATGCTCTCCCCTATGACTACCTAAGTTCGAGACCTATCATATGCAATATATTCATGGGTCTCCAAATCTCACTATGTGCAATTGTTATGTGTAGGTTTTAATCCAGTTAGTCCAATTTGTTGGCTTTAGCCTAGATTGTATTAGTTATTATTATAGTTGTGTTATAATGATTTGATTCTATTTTGTGGTTTCTTAGACATGTATTTGTCCTTTAATTGTACTTGTAACATTAAAAAAAAACTAATCATTTTGGAATTCATGACTACCCCTCTAAACAATGTTATATCTAAAATTCGAATCAAAATTTCTCTTTAAAAATATAACATGACTTATTATTATACCCGACACATTAATATTAATATTAATATTAATATTACCTATTTTCTTTTAGAAGTAATAGTATATACTTTAGCTTTGCTAAGACGTGCAACCTAAATGTTATTATTTCCTTGATTTTCTTCTCTAACTTACGTCTCTATGTTTTTGAATTACCTACTATTCCTTTCTCGGGCTATAAAATGACAATCATCAATGCTTTGCTCTTGAGCATATATAGGTAATGCAATTTTTCTTTTTAAGTGAGAGCTCGCACTTGAAGGTGGCATAAGTCTAACATTTCATACCTTAATTCTTTGGAGAATCACATGTCAAAAATAAATGAACTCGTGTTTCTTTCTCCTATTTGCAAAAAAGGTATTTTGCATTCGCATTTATGCTCTAATTTTTATTTTTTTGTGCTTAAAGGGTTAATACACTATCACATACTAGAGGCATACTCACATTCAAAGGGAGTTGCCTAGATAAAGGTTTACCACTTACTTCTTGAAAGCTTAAACTTAAGTGGGTTTTATAGGTGAACAACCCTTGATCACTGGGTTAAACACGAGAATTTTATGCCCTAATTAATTAACCTGTCTTTATAGCCAACATTTTATTGCTATCCAAGCAAAAATGGAATGTGAAACTTGAGACATTTTGGCTTATGCCCATCCACTTATCATTTTTGGGTTTGTTAGCATTCTTAACCATACCAACTAAATAACTGTTATTTGGGTGAGGCCATGTGTTCCTACTATCTGCATGCTTAATCAAATCCTGTGCCCTTAGGCTAAACTGTAAACCTTCTTCCAATTCTAGTTGCTACCTATCTGGATAGAAATGCCAAATATATCTTCCTTTTAGCATGTACTCCTTTATCAATGCTATCTACAATGCACTAGCTGTAACTACCCGGTTTAGACCTTAGTCGGAACAGTAGTTTTGGGACCACAAATCTGAGTCAAAAAAATATTTTAATATTATTTTCTGTGTTTACAACATGATATGTGATATGTGTGAAAATTTCGTGTGAAAATTTTATCGTTTGTGTGCTCGATTTTATAAAAGGACTTAATCACGTAAAATACAAAAGTTGCTTTCTATAAGTTAAAAGTGTCTATTTGCAATGAGGCATTAATTGTGAGGTCCTTATATTGTGAATTGACCATTAGCTTAATGGATGGACAATTATGCCCATAGTTTAAGTGATTTTGAAGTTATAATTTAAAGGCTAAATTTGTAACTAAGTATGTTAACATATATTAAATAAAAACAAAATAAAAATAAGCTCATAATATCATCACTATCACCAAAATTAAAAGAGAAAGAAAACAAATAAGAAGTTTTAGGGTTCGGATATGTTGAAGATCAATTAAAGGTTCTTTTTTTTTTCATTTTCGATGATTTCTATGTTTTTGAGATCGTTGCTTCGTGTTTTAGCTAGCCCATGCTTTAATTTTCGAAATTTTTGATGAATTTGATTTGCCATTGTTGATAGCTTGATGATTTTTGTGTTTGATGATGAAAAATAAATATATGTTGTTAGATTGTCATGTTTAGTTAAGTGATTTTTAGTAAAAATGCCTATTTAGGATTAAATTGTGAATTTTGTAAATTGAGGGGTCAAAATGTAAAATAAATGAAATAAATGGTTGCTAGGGACCTTAGTGAAATTCAGCCAAGCTTAAGTGTGGTGAAATTTTGAATATTTTGTGTTTTATGAAATAGGGATAAAATTGTAAAAAATGAAAAATTTGGGGGCTAAAGTGCAAATTGCCCTTTTATGTGTTTTTGGATGAATTTGAGTACATATGTGATTAAATAAGTTAATTTATATCAATTTAGATCAAGAAAAGAAGAAATCAGATTTGGATCGAGGGAAATCAAAAGTTATCGAATAGTCGTTTCGGTCCGTTCGTCTCTATACGAGGTAAGTTCATAAGTAAATAATTGTTGTTAAATTCATATGAAAGTGTATTTAATTGTGCCAAATTGAATTTTAGTAATTATATATGTGTATGCCGAATTGATATAAGTATAGAAAAAGTAACTACGAGTTTGAAACGATCGAATTACAACATTCGAAAGTCTCATACGAACCATAGGAATAATTAGGATACATATGTCATGACATAAGATTTCGATATGTGATTTCGTGTAAAACCACGTCTGGGACATTGGCATCGATTTGAGATTTACGTGTAAGACCATGTCTAGGACATTGACATCGTATATGATTTCGTGTAAGACCCTGTCTGGGACAGTGGCATCGATATTTGATTACATGTAAGACTTCGTCTGGGATATTGGCATTGTACAAGCTTTTCGAGCTATTCGAGTATCCTTATTGATTCCGAATGGTTCAACGGGAAATGTTGAGTTAGGATCGAATGTGAAATCGAGCTAAAGGATTCAGGTACGTGCGAAGTTAAATGTTCATGAAAACAAGGTAAGTATAGCATTTGAGATGATGATATGAATTATGCATGTTAAAGGTGTGATCATTATGTACATGAGATTGTTCATATTCGGCCATGTTGAAATAATCATGCTAATGTTCATTTGATAATTTATTTACTTATGACTTACTAAGCTTTTAAAGCTTACTTTGTGTGTTCTTTCCATGTTTTTAGATCATCGAAGCTAGCTCGGACTCTGGGATCGTCGGGAAACGTCACCGCACTATCGATCATCTCATTGGTATCTTTGGAAGCTTTTTATATATGGTATATGGTATGTATAGGCTAGTGTCATCTTGATATGTTTTGAGTTTTGGTTTTAGCCATGTGATTTGGCTTGTAAATGTTGATGTGAATTTGGCCATTTAATTTGGCTTAAGTTATGTGTTTGATAAGTAAAATATATGATGTATATAATGCCTTATATGTTGGCTTATTTGGTGTGATGATATGTTGGTTAGTTTGATTAGTTGTTAATTGATGTTCTTATGCTTGAAAGCTAGCATATTGTGGTTTGATTTGAGATGACTATATGGTATATGTTGAATTATAAAATAAGTACTAAGTTGATGGATAAATACATTTAGTAGTTATGTATGTTTGATGTTTTTGGTATAGTGAAATGATATGTTTTGGTTGTGGAATTGAGTAATTGAAATGGTTGATATTAGAGGGTATAATATGTGGAACATGGCATGTTTTGGCTGTATATATATGTTTAGAAATGATGCAATTTGATGTGGTTTAGGTATGCTTGAGGAGGGTGAGAAATGTGATTAAAACCAAGTCTATTTTCACTCCACACGGCTGAGCACACGGGTGTGTGGCTCGACCGTGTGTGACACATGGCCTTTGGTACACGGCCGTGAGTCCCCTGGGGTACCCTACGATTTAAAGTCAGTATACCATACAGTTTTGACACAGCCTAGACACATGGGCATGTCTATTGGTTGTGTGTTGCACACGGGCTGACACATGGGCGTGTGGTCGACGGTGTGACCTAAGTCAATAACCTCCCTAATTTTCCCACGGCCATGGCACACGGACGTGTCCTCGGCTGTGTGGTGCAAGTCAGTATGTGATAATACTCTAGAATGACATATTTTTATGTATTAATTATATGTTTATTTTGAGTATGATCCTACTAATTTGAGCTATTTATCGTCTTTTATCTTTCAAGGGCTAAATTAGGGCAAAAGGAAATTTAAAGGATAAAAGTGCAAATTTGAAGATACAATGGGCCAACATACGACATAGGAAAAAGGTGGTGCCAAAAATGCAAGTATGGAAGACATAAGGGCAAAAGTGCAAAAGAAGAGATTTTATAGCACAATACTCTATTTAATGTTTAATTATATTAGGATAATTATTAAGGATTATTATTTAGATTTAATTTTAGGATTTATTTTCATTTATTTTTAATTGTCTTTATTTATTTGTATTTATCTTTTAGAATTTAATTAGGAATAGGCTAGGTTTCTTAGTACTATAAATAGGGGATAAAGTGACACAAATTTTGTCCATCTTTTGGCTATAATACTCTCTCCCCCATAAATTTAATATTTTTGTTATTTTCATATTTTAATAAAAAATTTCCTTTCCATTATTTTTATTTTTTTTTCCAAAAATCATGAACCACTAGATCCATTTAGCCAAAGGTTGTCGAATTTCCCCAAAAAGGTTCATGAGGCTTAAAATTCGCGCTTAGCCTTCTCAATAATGTATTTATCGCTTCTCCGGATTACGGGGCTGATGCTTCCATCCATGTCCCTTAATAGGTGATCTTTTCAACTTGTGCAATGAACGACCACTTTGTACATTTTAGGAAGGTTGCACAGTCGGTTCGTTAGCTTTTTGCGTCAGAGGTTGGCGAGTCCAAGAGACAAAATGGCGTGGTATTCGCCGTTGGGAAGTGATGATCTAGCAGAAGATAGTCCCACAAAAGTGATTATTAGCTAGAGTCAGGTTCTGCCAAATCTTAAGTCTAAATTCTTGGAGCTAGTGGTCGTAAGCGTCCTCTTTCACTATAACTAGCTTATTCTGCTTGAGAAGGGTCACTTAAAAGCCAAGGATTGAACCTAAGGCGAATCAAGACAATCGGAGGCTAGAAAATCAACATAAGAAATATTTTTCTCTCAACCTTATTTTTACATTTAATTTTCGAAAATTCAATTCAGCTTTTAATTTTGTTTTTATTTTATTCCCAGATTCAATACTTTAAAATTCTGTTTTTCATTTTTTTCAGGAATGCAGGTTTTCTTGAGCACAATTCTACCCAGGATTTCGAGAATAAGTATTCGTACAATCCGATTCCTGAGGATTCGACCTTACTTCCCCTTTATTGTTCTTTTTCATTATTTTATAGGAAATAGGATATTTTTTGTTCTCTTAATGACTGCGTCAAATTTTGGTGCTGTTGCCGGGGGTCAGTAACGTTCTAATCTTGTTTTTTGTTTTTTATGACCAGATCTGCTTCAGGTACTATTGTTTATGATTCAGTGATTGAAAAGACTACGAGAGCTAATCGCAAGGAAACAAAGCTAAGGAAAAAGCAGTCAGTGGTGGTTGGGACTCAAAGTAATCCACCGCCAGAAATCAGAATCGACGATGAAGTAGAGTCTAGGGTTAACTAAAACCCTACACAAACATTTAAAAGCGAAAAAGTAGAAGTCGATTCCCCAGAAGAAGTGCTTAACACTAGGGTTAACGAAAAACCAAATCTAGCACATCAACCAATGGCTCAAACAATTTGGCAACTGGCCAAAGCTCCTGCAGAACAACTGCCATTGTGTATCACGTATCCTACTATGGATACTGATTTTGAACTAAAGTCAGGTTTAATCTAGCTACTGCCAACTTCTCATGGGTTGCAAAACGAGAATCCCCACAAACATCTGAAAGAGTTTCATATGGTTTGCCTTAGTATGAAACCTCAGGGGGTAATTGAGGATCAAATTTAATTGCGTGCTTTCCCTTTTTCCCTAGTAGATTCAGCTAAGGAATAGTTATTTTACTTACCTCCTGGATCTGTTACAACTTGGGCCGATCTTTCTCGATTTTTTCTCAACAGGTTTTTTTCCAGCATCACGTGCAGGTTTTTTTCTCAACTAATTTTTTCATATGGTTTTTTCTCTCTACGACTATTGAGAGTGATTTAAGAAACTGTGTGCAAGCTACCCACAACACGGTATACCAGAACAATCTCTTCTCCAATATTTTTATAAAGGCCTGAAACCCATGGAGTGAATTTGGTAGACGCCGCTAGTGGAGGAGCGTTGGTCAACATGACTCCCCAACAAGCAAGAGACTTGATCTCCACGATGGCTGCAAATACTCAGCAATTTCGAGCCAATCCTGAACCCCCTAAAAGGGTTCACTAGCTAAGTAATTCAACCTTAGAAGATAAAGTTGATTGACTTACTAATATTGTAAGCTCTCTTGTTGCAGAAAAAGCCAAACCACCCCGAGTATGCGAAATATGTGTTGTACCTGAACAAACAACTGATGCATGTCCCAGTTTGTATGATGATACTATATCTCATTTAGATGTTATGGGAAATTTCCCTAGGCCACCATAAAGGTGATACGACCCTTACGCTAACACCTACAACCCAGGATGGAGGGATCACCCTAACTTAAGTTATGGGGTCAATCCAAGATATAACCAACTATACCAAAATTGGGTTCCTCAACAGCCACAGATTCAAGTAATTCTCTGGAAACTTTGGTCAATAAATTAGTAGCTAATATGCTTGATTTTCAACAGAAACTCGATATATCTATAAGAGAGTTAACCACATCAATTGAGAAATTGAACTCTCAAGGGAAGTTACCGTCACAAACAGAATCGAACCAAGATAAAATGCAGTGAAGTTGCGAAGTGGAAAAGTACTGGAACCAATTCCTGACAGGAATCTTGGCTAAAAAATTGCCTAGGAAAATCTCGAAAATGACGAACAGGTCCTATTGAAACCCCCATTACCGAAAATTCAACCTTCACTTCCAGGACGATTAAATCAATGTCGAAAGGGCAAAGAAGATAAGGATATCTTCGAACAATTCAGAAATGTCAAGATCAACATACCACTGTTGGATGCCACCAGAAAAATTTCGCGGTATGCCAAGTTCCTTAAAGAACTCTGCACCAACAAATGAAAATTAACAAGTAATGAAAATGTAAGTGTTGGTGAGAATGTATCTGCAGTGTTACAGCGGAAAATGCTAGCGAAATGTAAAGATAGGGGCATGTTCGAAATTCCATGTAAAATAGGCCACTTGGGAATAAAAAAAGGCTATGTGTGATTTAGTGGCCTCCATAAATGTAATGTCTTTTTCTATTTATGAATCACTTAGCGCAGGTTTTTTGACGAAAACAGGTGTTACTATACAGTTGGCAGACAAGTCTGTTGTGTATCCTGAAAGAGTCCTCGAAGATGTATTAGTGAAAGTTAACGAGCTTATTTTCCCTACAGATTTTTATGTGATAAAAATGGAAGAGGATAAAGCTCTTGGGTCTTCAGACATCTTGTTGGGGAGACCTTTCCTTAGTATCGCAAATACTAAGATTGACGTACGAAGCGGAACCCGCAAGATGGAGTTTGACGGGGAGATCGCGAAGTTTAATGTTTATAGTGCTATTAGTCATTTTAGTGAAATCTTGAACGTAAACCGTGTCGACATAATGGACTCATTAGTAGAAAAAGCCTTTTGAGTCATCTTATGGAGATAAATCTAAAATAATGTTTGATGATTTTTCTGTTAATAAATTATTGGCTCCTATGGATACTAAACTTCTACCTTCTATTGTGCAGGCACCAGATCTAGAATTAAAACTACTTCCCGAGCATCTCAAATGCATAGTTCTGGAAAATGATGGGACCATACACGACTTAAAAGGGATGAACCCCTTGATGGGCACACATAAGATTTTCTTGGAGACAAAAACGAAACCAAAGAAAGAAGCATAAGGACGATTAAACCCAAATATGGTGAATGTGGTAGAAAAGGAGAATTTCCAAGCCCGTACAAATGAAAGAATTCAGTTGGAACAGCTGCAAGACTAGTCGAGGCATCAAACTAAGCGACGTTAAACTAGCACTTGTTGGAATGCAACCCAATTTTTATTTTTATTTTATATATTATTTTATTTTTTATTTATTACTTTATTTGGATATTAATAAATTTCTCTTCTTTTGTCTAAGTAAACCGAAAAAAAAAAAGAAAAAGGAGAACAATTGGCTTGGAATAGCCCTAATCCTATCCCTATTCCAATCAGGAATAGTGCATCCCTATCGATGACTACCAAAAACCTGCAGCCAAACACCCACCCTTCTGCCAAACATTTTACCTATACACTTATAAACCCCCACCAGCAGTCGCGCACCTTTCTACCTCATTTACCGCCGATTTTTCCAACACCATGGTGAGAACTAGAAGTCGAGCAAGCGTAGAACCGTCTTTCACCGTCAATAGCCGCCGACGCTGATTTTTAGCACCCCAACGTGTCAATTTGGCCGACGAAACTACAGTAACTACATGGGGAGTTTTCCTAAACTTTTCTTTTTTCCGCCTATTTGTTTTCCTTTTACTTTCACATCGAGGACTATGTGTTTTAAGTAGGGGAGGCATTCCTCATTATTTTTGTCATTTTAGATGCTATTTTTTTTTATTGTTGCTGTTGCTTTAGTTGTTGCTGCCCATATAAAATTTTTTTAAGAATATTTTGCCTCTTTTTATGCCCAAGAATTTCACCACTACTTGCCCACCGTTTGACCCACATGCATGCTTTTTGTCTACTAAGTTAGTTATGATTTTGCCTGTTTGATTGTATCTCCATTGTTTTATTTCTTTTAGGCTGAATAATTATGATTAATAGAGTTAACCCTATTTTGCTTTTAGTAAATTTGATTAAGTCTAAATGAAAAGAGGACACTTAATACAATTGCATGCTTAAAATATGTTCATTACTATTAGGGTTGTAACACCCCTAACCCGTATCTGTCACCGAAATAGGGTTACGAAGTATTATCGAACTTATACATTAGCATTTGTACAAAACCGAGTCATAAATTTTCATTCCAAATCAAAACTTTTCAAATTTCACCATAAAATCCCTAATATGGGCCTACAGGGCCCAATACCTACTTTAGAAGTGATTTGGAACTAAACCGGTAACTTTGGAAAACTTTGAAAAAAATTTCTTGAAGTTAGGGGCACATGCCCGTGTGGCCAGCCCGTGTGGCTCTCATGGCTGTGTGGCCAGCCCGTGGGCAATTCTGACTTGCAATTTCTTAATCATCAAAGGAGCACACGGCCTGGGCACACACCCATGTGGCTAGGCCGTGTGGTAATCTGGTTTTTCACCATTTTAAAGCCATTTTCACACGATTTTGACACACAACCATGCTTGAAATCCGTGTCCTTCACACGACCAAGACACACGGCCGTGTCTTTTGCCTATGTACTATCCTAACTTCACATTTAAGGATGCAGAGGATACACGGTCATTTCACACGCTCGTGGGCTTACCGTGTGTCACACACGGCCTAGACACACGCCCGTGTGTTTAACCATGTGGATGAAAATAAGCCATTTTAGGCCACTTTTCTCACCCTTTCATCCATTACCTGCACCTAAACATAATTATATACAAATTACAACCAACCAATCAACCAATTTATGCCCATAATAATATGCATTTTATATTAACACACTACTACTTAACCATTAAACTAAGTTTCATTTACATATGCCATCCAAGTTTCATTTACATATGCCATCCCCTTTACATACTTTAACCATCTATAATTTTATCCAACCAAATACGTATACATGACATATAAATTAAAAAGATAATAACCCGAAAACTACAGGAGAATGTTTGGATAGTGAGATTCTTGGTGATGATCCGATCCTCCGATTCCACGTTAATCTACAAGACATGACAATCACATTCAAGTAAGCTTGTGAAAGCTTAGTAAGTTCATAGGCTTAGAACGCAAACTTACCAAATATGGTAAAGCATTCGTATATTATACAATTCCCTAATTTCTCCTGTCATTCACAAACCAAGTCAATTTCACTTAATATTATTCACACTTAAACTTCATTCTTTTAGGCCCATTTATCACTTACCATCTTTTTTCAAATTAAGAAACTATATAGAATTTAGTCTTTCGTCTTCACTTTGCCATAGTAAAACTATGGACTTGCACATGATCACGTTTCACTTCCCGAAGCCATGGCCCAGCCATGGTCTTACACGAGTCATATATCATATCGATGCCATATCCCGAATATGATCTTACTTGGGAGCACTTATCACTTTTCTCCAATGCCATAGCCCAGCTATGGTCTTATACGGATCACTTGTATCACTTTAATCCGAAGTCATAGCTCAGCTATGGTCTTATACGGGAATCACTTATAACTTGTTTTCCGATGCCATAGCCCAACTATTGTCTTATACAGATATCACTTATCACTTGTTGCCATAGTCCAACCATGGTCTTTTTCCGTCAATTCATCGTTTGTCACTGGACAGAAGTATTCAATCCGATGTTTCATTCAATTTGATCATTTCTTCAATTTCATATTTTTTTTACATTGTTCATGGTTTTATCATAATCATATAGTATAACTCATTATAAAATTCATAAGAATAACAATGATCACTAAAATTTAGCCACATGAACTTACAATGATCACTAAAATTTAGCCACATGAACTTACCTGGGCTAATTCGCAATAGTTATAGAAGTTCGAGAAAATTATTCGACTATTTTCTCCTTTCCACGATTCACTTTATTTTCTTGATCTATAATTGCAAAATCATTCATTAATTAGCATTCATTTCAATTTTATTTTATCTCACAATTTATACCCTTTAATTCCTAAAATTATACTTTTACTCCAAATTTCACAATTTTTACAATTTGGTCCTTGACCAATTAACTCATCAATATAACCTTTTCTTCTCAATTAACACTTTCCTTAGACATTTTAAGTTACTTCACAACCATCGAAATTTATAATTTTCACATAAAACCCTAATTTCAAGCTCTTTTACAATTAGGTCCTCAAATATTCACTTTCTATATAATTCTTTCAATAAAATCAACATATAAACTAATTAAAGCTTTAATTCCATGCTAAATCATCATAAACTTCCAGTACTTATTAATGGAAACTTTCAAAATCAACCATAAAATAAAAAACTAATGAATTAGATGATAGGACCTAGTTGTAAAAGTCTCAAAAACATAAAAAAATTCAAGAATAATCAAGATTTGAACTTACTTGCAGTAAAAATATGAAAAACCAGCTCTAAGGTTTCTTCAATGTCTGTTTTTAGCTAAAGAGGATGAAGAAAATTGAAGAAATCTCTAGATTTCCAATTACATCCCATTTTTAACTATTAAAATTTTTACTTCTTTTCCAATTTTACCCCTTGTTCACACCTAATTTCAATATTTCCTGCACACACATGCCGTCCAACCCAATAATAGGTGTTTAATTGCCTATTTAGTCCTCCTTTAATTATTACTAGAGCTATTTAATCACATTTCACAATTTTACACTTAATTCAACTTAGTCCTTTTTACCCAATTGACTACTGAAACCTTAAAATTTTTTGACGAAACTTTAATACTAACACTCCATAAATATTTATAAAAATATTTATGACTCGATTTAATATTCCGAGGTCTCGATACCTTGTTTTCAATTCTAAATTATTTAGTATTTATTATAAAATACTATTCATTATTTCAATGATTTTCCTAACTTCATATCTAACTTATTTTCATTAAATTAATAATATTTTCTACTCATTTGTCAGATTTAGTGATCTCGAATTACTGTTCTGACACCACTGGAATTTGGGCCGTTACATTTCTCCCTTTTAGGAAATTTCGTCCTCGAAATTTCATGCCTGGAAATAAGTGTGGATATTGAGATCTCATTAATTCCTCCGTTTCCCAGGTTGCCTCCTCCAATCCATGTCGATGCCATAACACTTTTACTAACAGTACTCGTTTATTCCATAGCTCTTTAACTTCCCGAGCTAGAATTTTCACTAGTTCCTCCAAATAAGTCATATCTGATTGTAGCTCTATCTCAGTATGAAGAATCACATATGAAAGGACTGATCTATACCGTCTCAACATAAATACATGAAATACATTATGAATTTTCTAAAGTTCCAGAGGCAAAGCCAATCTATAAGCTACGGGACTAATTCTCTCAGTGACCTCATATGGCCCGATAAATCGTGGACTAAGTTTTCCCTTTCTACCAAACCGTAGAACTTTCTTCCACGGAGAAACTTTCAAGAACATACGATCACCTACATTGAACTATATATCTCTTCTTTTCAAATCTACATACGACTTCTGATGATCGAAAGCAGCTTTCAAACTTTCTCGAATGATCTTAACTTTCTCTTCAGTTTCCCGAATTTAATCTATTCCCACTAATTTCGATTTACTTAATTCTGACCAATACATCGAGGTTTTACATTTTCTTCCATACAGAGCTTCAAACGGTGCCATTTTCATACTAGCTTGATAGCTATTATTATAGGCAAATTTAGCTAAAGGTAAATACCTTTCCTAGCTACCACCGAACTCGAGTATACAACACCTCAACATATCTTCTAAAATCTAAATCATTCGCTCTGATTACCCGTCGGCCTGAGGATGAAAAGTTGTACTAAATTTTAACTTAGTACCTAAAGCTTCATGTTATTTACTCCAAAATCTCGAAGTAAACCTTGGATCTCAGTCAAAAATAATAGACGTCGGCACTCCATGTAATCTCACAATTTCTGACACATATAATCCCGCTAATTTTTCAAGCAGAAAATATGTTCTGATTGGAATAAAATGCGCTGACTTAGTCAATCTAACAACTATCACCCAAATCGAATCTTTTTTCTTCGGAGTCACAGGCAACCCAGCTACAAAATTCATCGTCACATGTTCCCACTTCCATTTTGGAACCATTATAGGTTGTAATAAACTCGTGGGCACTTGACGTTTGGCTTTTACATGCTGACAGATCAAACATTTTGCCACAAATTCGCAAATTTTTCGTTTCACACCAGGCCACCAATACATTTTCTTCAAATCACAGTACATCTTTGTACTACCCGAATGAATCGAGTACATACTACTATGAGCCTCTGATAAGATATCATTTTTCATTTCTAGATTATTCGAGACACAAATTCTGTTGTTATTGTATAACATATCATCAATATAGTACTCTAAGTTCAAGTTGTTTTGAACCATCTGTAGTTTCAACATCAACTTCGGATCTTCATCTTCCATCTCTCGAATTCGTTGAAAGAATACTGGTTTTGCCTTTAATTTGGCTAACACAGAACCATTTTCATTAACAAACAAATGAACATTTAACGCCCGAAGAGTAAATAATGGCGATTTTCGACTAAGTGCATTTGCCACTACATTTGCCTTACCCGGATGATAATCAATGACAAGTTCGTAATCAACTCCACTAACCGGAATTAATTTTTAAGAATATGTTGGGCTGAGTAACCGGGGTGAGGTGCTTGGCTGTCATCTCTCTTCGCGTCAAAAGGTTTGATATGTTCTTAAGAAAAATAAAAATTACAAGTGTGTTGGGCTGAGTAACCGGGGTGAGGTGCTTGGCTATCATCTCTCTTCGCGTCAAAAGGTTCAATATATTCTTAAGCAAAACTAAATAAATAAATAACTAAAAAAAACAAAAAGAAAGAAAAAGAAAAAAAGTATTAATAAAAAAATTGCATTTGGGGACTAAAGGTAGAAATAAATAAGGTATAACACAATCTCTGAATGACGAAATCACATAATTGAGCTCAATAATAATAATGATAACATTACTTACATTTATTTTTCCACATGTTACATTTACGACTTACCAACTTGTCCATTTAAGGAACGACTTACGGATTTGAGTACATCGTGATCTGAAGCTCGAAGTCTAGCTGAAGCACATAAGTGCTAAACGGAAGCCCGAAGGCTAACTGAAGCACATAAGTGCTAAACAGAAGCTCAGAAGGTTAATCAAGCTCAAAGAGAATGAATCTGAAACCCCAAAAGGGTTAATTGAAACTCATATGAGTTAACGAAAGCTCGTAAGAGCTAAACGGAAAGCAAACACGAGAATTTGCAACAAATGCTGAATCTCAGTTTACTTGGGTAATTTACCGTCAACTCATCTTTTTCACTAAAAGATCGTACTCATTTTCTGCATTTCGTTCCTCCGAAATACTCAATTCAATTTCATAAAATTTGTACGTAATCTACTTATTTTCAACAATTAACATACATAATATTAATCATCATTCATAAAATAATATTAAAATTTAATAATATTAACAAATGGTCACTAAAATTTAGTTATATAAACTCACAAGTTCGATTTTTGTATTATAGCGATAATAATAATTTCATAATAAATATTCCAAATAAAATATTATATCATTTCTAATTCAACATTTATCGATTATAATTGGGCATGTGATCAATTTATACACAATTCATTCATATATATATGTATATTTTCCTCCTCATCCTCTCCATCCTTACCCTTAGTATAAATAACACACTTGTAAGTAACATTATCCATAATTTTCACTATTTACTTATGTGAATATTCAAGCTATCCATCCATGTCATTGTCACTAAATTATTTTTATCTTGAGCTACAGACCTCCAAATTAGATCCGTTATTTTTCCATGAAACTAGACTCACGTATCTTCTTACCATAAAATTTTCATAATTTTTGGTTCAACCAATAAGTACAGTTTATTCTTTAAATTCACCCATGTTCTGCTGTCTGACAGTTCTGACCCTTCTTCACTAAAAATTAATTATCTCCTCGTACAAGATTTGAATGATGTTGCCGTTTGTTTCTCTTGAGAATAAACACATTCAGGATTTTAAAAATATAAATTTAATCCTCTAATTATTTTTATTAAATTTTTTATGATTTTTAAAATTCAAAACAAGGGAATCCGAATTCATTCTGACCTTGTCTTACAAAATTTATTATATCTCATGATTTACAATTCCATTGCTTAAACTATGAGAAAATAGACGCAATAAGCTTTAATTACATATTTTGTTCAGCTTCTAATTCAATTTCTAAAATTTATGGTGATTTTTCAAAGTTAGCTTACTGCTGCTATCCAAAACTATTTTAGTGCAAGATGTTTACTACTATTTTTCCCCTAAGCTTTTAATAAATAATAATTTCATCCCTACTCAATTAGCCTCTCAATTGTGCTGATTTTTCTCAATTAACACTTTATTCTATCACTTTAAATTACTTTATAACTTTTGGGAATCATAATTTCAGCACTAGACTTTAATTCCAAATATTTTCACAATTAGGTCCTAAAAATCAATTTCTATTGAAATTACCTAATAAGATCATCTTATAAACAAATTAAAGCTTAAATTTTATGCTATTTCATCATAAAATTACAGCACTCAACCATGATTACTTTCAATTTCATCCATGAAATCAAAAACTAATGAATTGAATAGTAGGACCTAGTTGTAAAAGTCTTAAAAAACACTAAAATTATAAGAAAAAGGTAAGGATTAACTCACTTGGTGCAAAAATTATGAAATACCAGCTTATATAACCCCTCCTATGGCATTTTGGCTGATGAGAATGAAGAAAAAATTAAGAGAATTCTAGATATTCCAATTTGGTCCCATTTTTATTTAGCTAATTTTGGTAATTTTCCAATTTTGTCCTTCTTTCACCCTTTTCCTGATTTTTTCTCAGCTATTGCTGCCCAAAATATCTCCTTTAGGCTTATTTACACTTTAATTCCTTCCTCATTTGAAAATTGAGCTATTTAATCCTTTTAGCAACTTTTACACCTTTTTCAATTTAGTCCTTTTTATTTAATTAACCACCCAAACATCAAAATTTTCTGACGAAATTTTAGTACTACCTCACTAACACTCCATAAATATTTCTAAAAATATTTATGGCTCGGTTTATGAAGTCCAGATCTCGATACCTCATTCTCGACCCAATTTACCTAATTAATTCTTTTAAATCACCAAATTCACTAATTCAAAAATACTTCTATATTCACATTTGACTTATAGGTATTAATTTATTAAATTTTTGTCTCACTCGTCAGATTTAGTGATCTTAAATCTCTATTCCCGACACCACTGAAAATTAGGCTGTTACATAAGGTGTCTTGGTAAGTTTGGTCAATTACTTATTTTTCATGAACTAATCAAAGTCAATCTTAACTTTTTGTGTGTTAATTGGAATACTTTTTCAATTTTACTTATTGCAAGCTAAGGGTTCTATTTATTTTTCATATGCATTTTTACTAATTTTTATAAAACTTTGGAGTGATACTTCTTTCATGGCAATTTCTAAACTTCACAGTGGATAGGAACCATACTTGAGGGCAAACATAGGCTAAGTAAGGGGGAATTTGATAATACTCTAGAATGACATATTTTTATGTATTAATTATATGTTTATTTTGAGAATGATCCTACTAATTTGAGCTATTTATGGTCGTTTATCTTTCAGGGACTAAATTGGAGGCAAAAGGAAATTTAAAGGATAAAAGTGCAAATTTGAAGATACAATGTGTAACAGCCCAATTTTAGTGAAATCGGAATAGTGATTTCGGGACCACAAATCTGAGTTCGAAAAATGAAATTATTTAAATTTCATAAAATGGTAGGTATTATGGTAGGAATATTGTATGAAAAATTTTATTGAAAAATTTTATCAATTATGTGTCTAATTGCAAAAAGGACTGAATTGAATAAAATGTTAAAGTTGTATACTAAAAGCTATAGGGATTATATAGCTAGAGAATTTAAAATGTGAGGTCCTTATATGGAAATTAGACCATTGAAGAAAAACATATAGGTATTTTTAATGAGTCATCCATGGAAAAATAGAAAAAGGTAAAGGACTAAATTGAAAAGTGGAAAAGTTAAATGATATTAATTAAATTAAATGAAAAAGATATCATTTTATCATCTTCTTCTTCATAAAATACATGGAAACCCTAGGAGAGAGAAAATAAATTTCTCAAGCTTGAATTGGTAAGTCCTATGTCCCGTTTTTAGTAATTTTTATATTTTTGAGATCGGGAAAACGTAATTTCTTTATTTGGGTGATTAAATTGAAAGAAAACCAAAGTTTAGAAAATTACCCATGGATCTATATGCTATAAATTGAAATTTTTTGATAGAAAATGAATGATTATTGATAGATAAACCACTTTTACAAAGTGATTTTTAGTGAAAGCATGTGTAGGGACTAAATTGCAAAGTAGTTAAATTCTTAGAAAATTCTAAAATTTATGAAATACATGTGCTGTAAAAGTTATATTGGAATTTTGAATAAGCTTGGAATAAGGAGTAAATTGCATGCTTTTCAATTTTCGAGCCTAGGGATGAAATTGAAATTAATTAAAAGTTTAAGGGCAAAATGGTACTTTTGCCTAAAATGTGAAATGGGCTTGATTGAATGTAAAAAATCATAGAATTGATGATTAAATTTATTTATATAGATCCGGAAGTGTCGAACAAAGAAAAAGATTGAGGGAAAGAAAAAGTTTCGGATTAGTAGATACGATCAATTGTTAAGGTAAGTTCGTATAACTAAATTAAGTGTGTAAATGTGTTGAATTGATTGTTGAATTATGTGCATCATGATTTGTAATTGGTATGTTGATTTGTAATTTATATGTAAATGATGAAATATTACATGAATCCGTTTGAATATTGATTTCCGATTGGACAGGTTATTACTGTGTATATGAGATCCTGCATATGTTGCAATAAAGGTTATTCCAAAAGGATAATTGTCGAAACCATTTTTAAATTGAGTTTTAGAAAATGGGAATCGATTTTAAAAAAATGAAAACGGGAGTCGCCACCAATCTTTTTAGGTGTGATTGGATCACCTTTAAAACATTTTGTTTTAAAATCATTAGTTTTGGTCCACGAAATAAAAGAACGGGTTAGGGAGTCGGTTACGTACGAGGAAGGATTAGCACCCTCGTAATGCCCAAAAATTGGTACCTAATTGATTATCAAATGTCTTTAATGTCAGAAATTTAAAAAAATTTTAAGATGTAATCCTCTTTAAAATACTCTGATTTTGAAAATTTGGGTTCACTTGTATAAAAACATTGACACTAAGTTAACCTTTTGGAAATCCTTATCTCGAAACGACAAATCGCCACATCCAATAAGTTAGGACGCAACGCTTTGAAATTCCAAGACAGTTACTCGTATTTTGAAAATCTTAAAAACTTAGAAGGGTACTTGACTATTCGAATGTAACGAGAAAAGTTGCAACCCAATAAGTTAGGGCACTACTTTCTCGGAACTTCCAAACACCAAGCATTGCCCTTCTATTTTCTTGAAAACCTTCGGGCCTTACTTTTTAAAATGATGCGTGAGGAATTGTATTGTACTATAAATCATACATAGTAACATATCATTATAGTGAATAAATAATACATGCATTTTAACAAAACGATAGCAATAATATAAAGATCAGGCATTAGACACATACATATAAAATGATACACATAAAGCAAGTAATATGCATACAAAGATATATATATATATATATAGCATGTATCGAGAATGAATAAACAAAATATACAAACATACAAAATAATAATTAAATGATACATGATATAAAAGAGCAATAAATAATGTATGATATACAAATAGAAGAAATATAATGTCAATATGCATGCTTACAAAATATAACATATAATTATAATAAAAATAATAATTTAACTCATACATGATACATACAATATAAAACATATAGAAGAACTAAAAAAAATAAAGTGATTGATTGCTAACAAAATATACATACAATTAAAAATAAGACATTTCATAACAATTTTAAAATAGTATTTAATATATAATATATAATAACAAGAATAAAAGAATAATAATTATAGAAAAATAATATATAATAAATAATAATAATATATATAATAAAAATAATACTCATAATAAAATAATTTTATAATACATAATATAAAATAAGGTTAAAAATAGAACAAATAATAATATAAAAAAATATATATATAATAATAATAATAAATATATAATGGTTAGATTAAAGTTCAACAAAGTTACAGGGGCAGATTTTAAAAAAATAAAACTAAATTAAGGTCCTAATTAAAACACACATAAAACAAAAGGGACTCATCGGACAAATCGCCCTATTCCCAAAACGGTACCGTTTCCAGAATGTAGTAACTGTTAGGACTAAATTGAAACTAAAATAAAACAATAGGGCCAAATCATAAATAAAATAAAGCGTAATTATAAACTAAAAATGATGGAAGGACCGATTGGGTAATTAACCCAATTTCAAAAAAACACACGGATCCTCCCCGGGTTATCGGGTCAACGGGCGGATCCCTTCTTATACGACGCCGCTTTTAAGCTTATTGACTTAAGTGAAACGACGTCTGCTCACGAGGCTATATAAGCCAAAATATAACCAAAAAAATTAGAAATCCTTTTAAAAACCTAAAGAAATCCTTTGAGGCTCTCTGCGCCTCTCGAGCTCCTACCTAGGCCGATTTGCTCTGTTCATCGGGCCTCCATGCCCGGCCTCACGTGTGCTAGTCTGACTCGCCATACACGGCGGTCGGGGTTTGAGAAACTTCATTTTTCGGTGCCAATCTAAAGGTAGATTTCTCTCCTCTATTTTGATGTAATACATGCATGTTGTTTATAAGAAAATAAAAGAAAATATAAATGGCAGAGTAAGAACAATCGGTCACCTTTAAGAACAATCGGTCACCTTTATTTCTCTGTGAAATACTTCTAGTATATTATTAAAGATACTCGATGTACAATACTTTTTGGTATATTCTCCTATCTCCCTCCCCCCTACAAGGGTTACAAAGGGCTTTTTATAACCACTAATTTGTTACATAAGGAAAGAAATCTCCGATTTCTTTCTATTTCTTGTCTACTGTATCTTTGACCATTACTTGCTAAGTTTCCTTTTCCATTTTGCAGGTACCCCGACGATCTCGGCGTTAACGGTGGTACCAAGGCCAATGGGGAGGCCTGAGATCGCGGTGCTGGACGGTCGCTAGAGAAACGAACGCATTGATGGTGCGTCAGTGTGCATTGATGGCCTCGATCTGGGGGGGTTGAACCGACACTCCTCGAAGCTTCCAGAAGCTGTTGCGGCGCTGTAAGGCGAGAGCTAGGGTTAGAAACCCTAGCTGATGATGTTAGGTTTTGGGCCTCCGAGAGTTTGGGTCATTTGGGTCTAGTTTAAGTCTGGGTCTGTTGGGTATTGGGTCTGTGTATTTGGGCTAGTTTAGTGTATCTGGATAGGATGCAAACGGGCTTAGCTGAATTGTTTTAGTTTTGGGCCCATAATTTGGGCTTTGTAACCTGGACTATTTAAATAAACAAACAAACATTTATTTATTCATTTCTGTATTTTGGTTTTGGTATTAAGGCCCGGACGAATTTGGGCTCTTACAATAATCTTTTGATCTCATTATGAAAAG
This sequence comes from Gossypium longicalyx, assembly GCA_025698465.1. Classification (NCBI taxonomy): domain Eukaryota; kingdom Viridiplantae; phylum Streptophyta; class Magnoliopsida; order Malvales; family Malvaceae; genus Gossypium; species Gossypium longicalyx. The sequence goes on along the minus strand of CM046995.1, from coordinate 3,101,421 downwards.
GAAATGTATCCGAAAGGGTAATACTTGAAAAAGACTTATATACCTAAATGGTACAACTTGAAAAGGTTATGTACACTTTATGTGTAAACTTGGAAAGGTTAGGTATACTTTGTGTATACCATATGAAAAGGAAAGGTATACTTTATGTATATCATATGAAAAGGAAAGGTATACTTTGTGTGGACCACTTGAAAAGGAAATGTGCACCTCGAGTGTACAATTAGAAAAGGAAAGATCCATCGGAAATTCAAAGATTCAACGGAAATGTACTAACAAGTGAGATAAGAAGAAATGACATGATGAACTCATCTATGCATATTAATGTTTTTGTACTAACTAATTTGGTTGAATGATTGTGTATAGGTTATATTTGCTAGTTTGCTAAATTGATGGATAAATTGCCTTATGTGTGATTTACTTGTTATATATGAATGGTAAGTGTAGTTTGGTTATATGAACTTACTAAGCATATAATGCTTACTAGGTTTATTTTTCTCTGTTTTATAGTGCTCAAAACTCGTGAAGGTTGGATTGGGTCGAAGCTATCATCGTACTATCATCTCTTTAATTTTGGTATAAACGATAAACTTATTTTGATATAATGGCACGTATAGGCTAATGAGGCCAAATGATGAAGTAACATGTTTTTTTACAACCTAGCCATTGGAATGGCTAGTAATATGTATTTTGAAGTAATATGGCATGTTCATGTTCAACAAGATACAAATCACCCTTCATAAAACATGATTTACAAATCAATGTAAAGGTAAGCTTCAAGTATGGTTAAGAGTAGGAAATGTTAGATTGAATGATGGAAATTGGTTGAAATGGATGGTATATACTTGTAAGTTTTCATGCAGGAAAATGGTTAAGTTTGGGTGAGAAATAGGGCTAGGAAATGATCTTATTTTGTCCACACGGATATCCCACGGGCGTGTGAAATGACCATGTGTCCCCTGCATCCTTAAATATGAAGTGAGGATAGTACACGAGTAAAAGACACGGTCGTGTGTCTTGGTCGTGTGAAGGACACGGGTTTCAAGCATTGTCGTGTGTCAAAATCAAGCGAAATGGCTTAAAATGGTGAAAAATCAGTTTACCACACGGCCTAGCCATATGGGCATGTGCCCAGGCCGTGTGCCCCTTTGATGCTTAAGAAATTGCAAGTCAGAATTCCACACGGGCTGGCTACACGGCCATGGGAACCCCACGGGCTGGCCATACGGCCAAGTCCCAGGCCACACGGGCGTGTGCCCCTATCTTCAAGGTAAAATTTCCAAAGTTGCCGGATTAATCCTGAATCACTTCTAAAGCAAGTATTGGGCCCCGTAGGCCTATATTAGGGAATTTATGGTGAAATATGAAAAATTTTGATTTTCAATGAAAATTTATGACTCGATTTTGTACAAATGTTAGTGTATAAGTCTGGTTATGCCTTGTAACCCTATTCCGGTGACGGATACGGGTTAGGAGTGTTACACTGATAATACTCTAGAACGTCATATTTTTATGTGCTAATTATATATTTATTTTGAGTATGATGCTACTAATTTGGGCTATTTATGGTCTTTTATCTTTTAGGGACTAAATTAGAGGCAAGAGGAAATTTAAGGGTAAAAAGTGCCAATTTGAAGATATAATGGGCCAACATGCAAAGAAGGAGAGAAGTGGTGCCAAAAATGCAAACATGGAAGACCCAAGGAATAAAATGCAAAAGAAGAGATTTTATAGCACAAGACTCTATTTTAATTTCAATTATATTAGGATAATTATTATGGATTTTTATTTAGATTTAATTTTAGGATTTATTTTCATTTATCTTTATTTATCTTTATTTATTATTTATCTTTTAGAATTTCATTAGGAATAGACTAGGTTTTCTAGTACTATAAATAGGGGATGGAGTGGCACATATTTGACATCTCTTTTTCCTGTAAACACTCCCTCTCCCAAAAATTCTGTCTTTTTGTTCTCTCCATATTTTCTTCAATAAAAATCTCATTTATATTATATTTATTTATTTCCCAAAAATCATGAGCCATTAAACCAATCTAGCCGAAGGTTGTCAAAATTCCCCAAAAAGGTTCATGAGGCTTAGAATCCGCGCTTAGCCTTCTCAACAGGGTATTCATTGCTTCTCCGCATTACGGGGCTGACGCTTCCGTCCATATCCCTTAATAGGTGATCTTTTCAACTTGTGCAAGGAACGGCCACTTTGTACATTTTGGGAAGGTTGCACAGTTGTAGATTTAGTTTATTTACTCCAATTAGATCATCCTAAGTCCCTATACTTTTCAAATTTTGAAATCTCAATCTTGATGCAAATGGGAATCGTTAATCCATTAACTAGATTTTTAGCAAGTAAGATATGGAAACAATAAGCTAACATAGCATTACATATATAATCATATGTTTGGCGTATCAAATTTTGGAAATAACAGAACTTAACTTAATGAATTTAACAGTTATTATTTGGTGAAAGTTTAAACTTTAAAATTTGGAAAGTTCAAAATTAAAAATGACCAAATAAAAGTACAGAGATTAAATCCACAAGTTGTATAAGTAAAAAAATAATAATAATAGAATTTAACATAAATAATTGCATCAATCATATCTCGATACAATCTCGTAAAAGATAATTATAGTGATTGATTGATTTACAATTTTAAACTAAAAAGAAAAAGAAAGGAAGAACCAATAAACTTTTCTATTAGGACATTATTATAGGATATTATCTTTTAGCAATTTGATTCCTAATGGGATATTATTATGAGATATTATCTTTTGGCATTTTGATTCCTGCGTAACTACTACTGTATAGATATATATACCCTTGAGATCTATCAATAAAATTCAAGAGGTCACCCTAATCTTCCTGAGCAAGGTTTTTGACACATTTTTTTTTTCTTTTCGTCATTCTAAATGGTTGGCAATGAGTCTTCTCGTCCTCTACCACTACTAGGAGGCGACACTTCCTGGTTTTACCGCTGAGCAATGACAATCTCTTCTGGCGGTGTTCACTAATAAATAATGAACTTTCACTCGGTTGAATGGTAAGTTTAAGAATAATTGGATTATTGATACGGGGTATTCAAATCATGTTACGGGTGATCTTATATGTTTGACGAATGTGAGAGATGTTGTAGCATGTTCCATAGGACTCTTTAATGGCCAAATAGTGGTGGTTACCCTAGAAGGAATGGTTCAATTGACGAAGATAATTCATTTAAAATACCTTTTTTACGTTTCTAAATTAAACTGCAATTTAATTTCGATTTCCCAATTGAATGGTAATATGAATTGTTTTGTCCAATTTTCTACTAACATATGTGTTATTTAGGACCTTCATTCAAGGGAGTTGATTGGAGCGGCTGAGAGACGAGATGATCTTTACTACTTCTGGAAGGTTTCGACGGTTAAAGCGATTTCAGTTGAAGCCTTTTCCTCTTTGGAACTTTGGTATAGAAGACTGGGTCACCCTTCCGAAAAAGTAGTAAAGTTACTTCATTATGTTAGTAACTCTAGAGATCATCTAAATAAAGCATGTGAAATTTGTCATCATGCTAAGCAGACTAGAAATAGTTTTCTAATTAGTGAAACAGAAAGCCACTCATATTTTGAGTTAGTTTATTGTGATTTATGAGGGTTTTATGACACCCCTTCATCTTGTGGATATCATTATTTTTTTTACGTTGGTTGATAATTTCTCTCAAGCTATTTGGGTATATCTATTGGCTAATAAAAGGAAGTTGTCAAAGCTTTCATATCATTCATTGCTATGGTTAATCGTCAATTTTCTCAACAAATAAAGTGTGTTAGAAGTGATAATGGGATGAAATTTAATTATCTTCAAGATTATTTTCTTGCAAATGACATTATTTTTTAAACATCTTATGTTGGTACTCCTCAACAAAATGGGAGAGTGGAGAGGAAACATCAACATATTTTAAACCTAGCTCGTGCTTTGTATTTCCAGGAAAATTTGTCGATATCTTTTTAGGGGGAGTGTGTGTTGGCTGCTTCTTATCTCATTAATCTAACTCTTTCGCCTATTCTTCACAATAAAACACCCTATGAAATGTTGTTTGGTACATTTTCTTTGTTTGATGATCTTCGTGTGTTTGGTTGCTTATGTTTTGCTCATAATCAACGTTTTAAAGGTGATAAGTTTGCTAGTTGAAGTCGAAAGAGTGTTTTTGTTGGGTACCCTTTTGGAAAAAAGGGTTGATATTTATATCATTTGGATTCTAAAAAATTCTTTGTATCTCGCGGGGTGAAATTTTTTAAGGATATTTTTCCATATTTGGATAAGAATGTTGCAACCATTGAACCTGGAAATATTGCTCTGCCATATAGGCATGCAGACAGAATTTTTGATACATATTTTGGTGAATCAAAAGTGTTACAATCCGGGATAGTTCCTCCACTTGCTACTCCATAGCCAGTGAGTTTGATAAGCTATAAAAGTAACATGTTTTTAATCTCATTCTTGATGTGTTTTTGGATGATTTATTATGTAAATTAGTGAATTTGATGTTCCTAATCCTTTAAATTCATGTTTCTATACTTAAGTGAGCATAGGGAAATAAAATGAGCAAAAAAGGGCTAAAATCAGACAAAAAAAGCTATTTTCAGGATCCACATGTCCTGAGCATTTTCCACACGGGCTGGGCACATGCTTGTGCATGTGGCCAGCCCGTGTCGATTTCGTACTCTGTTTCTCTTTTTACGCAGAAAAAGCCAATTTTTAGGGATTCTGAGCATTCTAAAGTTTATAAATACATAGTAAAAGAGGACCTAAAGAAGACGCAGAAAAGACTCGAAGAACACCACTGGATTCATTTCAGAAGCGGATCTCCTTCAAGATTGAAGATCTCTATTCAATTTCTTTAAAAGTTTTATTTGGTTTCTTTATGTCTTGTTATTTTCCTAACTTTGAGATGATGCTATTCCAGATTATGAACTAAATTCCCTAGATACCTAGGGAAGATGAAACCTATATGAATCGTATTATTTGATTTCTAAATTACATGATAAATACTTGATTCTTGTTCTCAATTATGTATGTTTATTTCATGTTTTAATATTTTCAGGATATTAATTCATGCTTACTGTGCTTATTTTAGTAGAGCAAAAGTCTCTGTTTAAGAGTAGATCTAACATAATTGAGTGGAGTTGCATGCAATCCTAGAAATAGGACGATATAAATCTACTGGATTATAGTCAAATCTAATAGGGGAATCTATAGATCGAGTTAATGCGACAATAGGTGTTTTAATTAGAAAGAGATTTCAATTAATCAACTCAGAGTTAGTTGTTTTTACTCCCTCAAAAGAGATATTAACATAGTTTAGGGATTTCTAAGGATCAAGGCACAAGTGAATAAATCGTTTAATTGATATTCAGAATAATAAGTGAAGTCTAAGTGGATTCTTTCCTAGGTATTGCCTATCTCATTGGTTTTATTCGATTATTTTTCCTAATTCATTCTCTGTTGCATTCTTAGTAATTAGTTTAGTTAATTTTAGATTAAAAACAATTCCTTCAATTTATCGACTAGATAATAGAAAAATAGTAAGTACTAGTACTTTTAGTCTTCGTGGATATGATATTCTCGACTCACCATAGCTATACTATTATTCAATAGGTGCGCTTGCCTTTGTCGTAATTTTAGTTAGTTTAGTGACCGTCAAGTTTTTGGCGCCGTTGCTGAGGATTAAAATATTAGGAACACTCGATTTTTATTAATTTAACCATTTTTATTTTTATTGCATTTTATTTTTGTTTTTAGTTTAAATTTTTGTTTTCTAATTTTTTTTTGTTTGCTTCTGGCAGGTTCTTTTAGTTTATGACTAGAAGAAACCCGTCATGACCTTTAGTATTTGATAGTAAGATTGAAAGCACAGCTCGCAGAAACCGTAAAGAAGCAAGGTAGAGTCGAAAGAATATAGTGGAAGAGCAAGAGGACGTCATTAATATCACTGAGGAGATGGCTGAAAATCAGAATAATCAACTACCTCCTGTGGTTGCTGTAAATCTTGTAAATCCAATTCCTGCTCCTTGTATTATGTACGATTATGCCAAGCCCACTCTAATTGGGGCTGAATCGAGTATTGTGAGACCTGCCATTGCTACAAATAACTTTAAACTAAAGTAAACACTATTCAGATTATCCAATAATTTGTTTAGTTTGATGGTTTGCAAGATGAAGATCCAAATACTCATTTCGCTAATTTTCTGGAATTTTGCGACACTTTCAAGATAAATGATGTTTTTGACGATGTCATTCGCTTACGATTGTTTCTATTCTCGTTGAGGAATAAGGCTAAACAGTGGTTGAACTCCTTACCACGAGGTTCTATCACTACATGGGATCAAATGACCAAAAAATTCTTACTGAAGTATTTTCCACCGGCTAAGATAGCTAAGTTGAGGAATGATATCTCTTCCTTCGTACAGATGGACTTAGAGACACTATATGATGCATGTGAGAGGTATAAGGACTTATCGAAAAGGTGCCCTCACCATGGGTTACCTCTATGACTATAGGTTCAAACCTTCTACAACGGTTTGAATCCCTCAACTAGGTAGTTAATCGATGCAGCAACCGATGGTACTTTGAATAATAAAACACCTGAAGAGGCTTATGAGTTTATAAAAGAGATGTCATTGAATAATTATTAGTGGCAAGTCATGAGGACGAAGTCGAAAAAAGTAGCCTGTGTTTTTAATTTAGATGCAGTCACCATGTTATCGAATCAGGTAGAACTTTTGAATAAAAAAATTGATGGTTTATGTGTTTCTACGCAGGTACATCCGATGATGCGATGCGATACAAATAGAGGAGGACTGAAAATCTAGAATATTTACCCCACGGTCCTAGCACAGAGAACGAGCAAGTCAACTATATGGGTAATAATTCTAAGTCTCAGAATAATCCTTACAGTAACGCTTATAATGTAGGTTGGAGGAATCATCCCAATTTTTTCTGAGGTGGTCAAGGAAACTAAAGACCACAACCCCCTCCTAGCTTTCAACAACCTTACCAGTAAGAGAAAAAAGTTTAACCTTGAGCAACATTCTTTTAAAGAGCTTGTGAAGGATGCAGGATGACATGATGCTATGTAAAAGGAGATTTGTGCTTTTGAGGATAATGTCACTTGGTCTATGGAAACATTTCCTTCTAGAAAGAAAGTATTGGGTACTAAGTGGGTTACAAGATTAAATATAACTCTGATGGAAATACTGAGAGACTTAAAACTCGTGTTGTTGTTTTTGGTAATCACTAGGTAGAATGTATTGACTATAATGAACATTTTGCACCTGTGGCGAAAATGGTGACTATTCGGGTTTTCTTAGCTATTGCAACTTTGAAAAATTTGAAGTTACATCATATGGATTTCCAAAATGCCTTTCTGCATGGTGATCTTGATGAAGAGGTTTACATGAAGTTTCCTCTAGGTTTTGCTCCTGATAAGCCTGGAATGGTTTGTCGTTTGCGCAAGTATTTGTACGGGTTGAAATAGACTCCTTGGTGTTGGTTTGCGAAGCTTGTTATTGCATTGAAAAGGTATGGATTTTTTCAATCATATTTTGATTATTTACTTTTTACATACACTAAAGGATCTGTACGCATTAATGTGTTGGTTTATGTTGATGATTTACTTATTTCTGGGAATGATTCCGTTGCTTTGAAAACTTTTAAGGGTTATCTCAGTTCTTGCTTCCATATAAAGGATCTTGGTGTTTTGAAATATTTTTTAGGGATAGAAGTAGCTCGTAGCTCTTTGGGTTTATTTCTTTGTCAAAGGAAATATGTACTTAATATTATTTTAGAGGTGGGTCTTGTGGGAGCAAAGCTTGCAGGATAGCTAGTAATGCAAAATCTTAAATTAGCGTATGCTACAGGGAAATTTTTGTCTGATCTTGAGTTGTACAGACGGTTAATGAGTCGTTTGATTTATTTGGCAATGATCAGAATTTATTTGGCATACTCGGTTCATGTCTTGTAACAACCCAATTTTCATTGGTGTCGGAAACAGTAATTTGGTATCACTAAATCAGACAAAATAAGTTTGAAAATTTAATAAATTAATAATTATGGGTCAAGTGTGAATTTAGAAGAATTTTTGAATTAGTGAATTTTGTGATTTAAAAAGAATTTAATAGGTAAATTGGGTCTAAAATAAGTTATCGAGACCTCGAATTCATAAACCAAGCCATAAATATTTTTATAAATATTTATGGAGTGTCATTAAGTTAGTATTAAAGTTTTGTTAGAAAATTTTAACGTTTGGATAGTCAATTAATTAAAAAGGACTAAATTGAAAATAGTGTAAAATTTGTTAAATTGTGACTAAATAGCTTAAGTGACTAATAAGGAGGGATTTATAAGAAAATTATACCCAAATTATATGGGCTGGACGGTTTGAGCAAGAAAATCAGCAAGAAAATAAGGAGAAACAAGGGCAAAATTGGAAATTTTACAAATTAAACATATAAAACAAAGACAAAATTGAAAAATCTAGAGATTTCATCATTTTTCTTCAGCCAAAACGCCATAGGAGAGATTTTTCAAGCTGGTTTTTCATATTTTTCATAATTTAAGTTCAATTCTTACTTTTTCTTTGTAATTTTTCATGTTTTGTGACTTTTACAATTGAGTCCAACTATTGAATTCATTTGTTTTTTATTCTACGAGTGATTTTGAAAGTTACCATGAGTGAGTACTGGAAGATTATGATGAATTGTCATAGATCTGAAGCTTTAATTTCATTATATTATGATTTTATTAAGTGATTTTAGTAGAAATTGATTTTTAGTACCTAATTGTGAAAAAGCTAGGAATTGGGGTTTTGTATTGAAATTATGAATATAAAAGGCCGTATAATAGCCTAAAATGATTAATAAAGTGTTATTTGAGGAAAAATTAGTTCAATTAAAGTGTTAATTGAGTAGGGATTAAATTGTAAAAATTGTAAATTTTGGGGTAAAAGTGTAATTTCAAAAATTGAAGGGCATAAATTGCGAAGTGAATTAGTATTGAATTAGATGCTAATGAATGGAAAAATTTATATTATAGATAGGGAATCCGAAGATAAATGCGGAAAAGAGAAAAAATCAAACTAGTCCTTGAATTTTTACAAATTCTACTGGTTGGCCCAGGTAAGTTCATATAGTTGAATTTTTATATTCAGTTGTTAACTTAGGAATGATAAAATATTCATAATTTGTATTTTTGCTATTGAATTATGAAATTGAAATAATGTAAAAATCGAATTGAAAGTTCAAATAAAGGGATACGCAGGATTGAGTACGTACGTTCAGTGACAAGTGATAAATTGACAGATAAGTCCATGGTTGGTCCATGGAAAAATATGGAATGTAAGTATGGCTTTTCAGTGAAAAGACCATACTGAGTTATGACATTGTGAAAGTGAACGTAAGTTCATGGTTAAACCATGGCAGTTATATGTGTATAAGTGTAAGAACATAGCTGAGCTATGGCAAAGTGACAAGTGTGCAAGATATGGCAAGGCCATGGAAAATTCGTAAGACGTTCTCTAATTTGATGAAAAATGGTAAGTGACATGTTAACTAAAGTGATAGAAATTGAATAGTTGTTAATATTGAGCTCAATCATGTGATGTGTATTGACTGTGATTGTGATTAGCAGGAAATGATAGTAAATTATGTGGTTTATGATTTACTATAGAATGTTTGGTAAGGTTTATCTTTACAACCTATGAACTTACTAAGCTTATATAAGCTTACTCCTGTGTGTTTAATGTTCTTTGTAGATTGACGTGAAATCGGTGGATTGGATCAACACATCAGGGCACACTATCCAGATTACTTTGGAAAATTTTATTGTGCATCTTAAGGTTTATATGGCTTGTATAGGGTTTAATTGAAAGGAAGTGAAGGTGTTATAAACTTAGTTATCAACATTTTTCACTAAAACAGTTTTGGATAGCAACAGTAGTTCGACTTTGAAAATTCACCAAAAATTGTGGAAACCGAAAGAGGTTGAATAAAATATGAAATTAAATCCTATTGAGACTAGTTTTACATATAAGAAACGGTGTAAGCAAAAGAATTTCATTTTATGAGATATTTGAATTTTTGTGAGACAAGGTCAGAATGATTTCGGGTTCCCCTGTTCTGAATTTGGAAAATCATTAAAAATTGTATAAAAATGCTTTGGGGTTTAAATTTATATGTTTAAATTATTAATGAGTCTATTTTCAAGAGAAACAGACGGGAGCATTATCCCAACCCCGTACTAAAAGATAATTAATTTTTAGTAAAAAAAGGTCGAAGATGTCAAACAACAGAACATGAGTAAATTTAAAGATTTTATTGTACTTATTGGCTGAACCATAAATTCTGAAAATTTTATGGTAGAAAGATATTTGAGTCTAGTTTCAAAAACATTAAGCAGATCTTAAATTAAAATTTTGTAGCTCAAAATATAAATAATTTAGTGACTACGACTTGATTGGACAGCTTTGATATGAACATAAGTAAATAGTGGAATTATGTGTAATTATTTTGTAAACTCTTGTAACCCTGTTTCGACGACGTATGTGGGTTAAAGGGTGTTACATGTCTTATCCTAGTTTATGCATGAGCCGAGGTAGGAGCATTGGACTTGACTCTGTGTGTTGTTTGGTACTTGAAAAGATCTCCTGGCTAAGGGATTCTTTTGAGATGTTATAGTAATTTGTCCTTGAAAGGGTGGTGTAATTTAGATTGGGTTGCTTTTCTGTTAACTCGGCATTCGTTTACTGGCTGACTTGTTTTTCTGGGACAATCTCCTATTTCCTGGAAAACTAAGATACAGCATACTGTTTCCTGTTCTTCTGCTGATGCTGAGTATAGGTTTATGGCTTCCATCACTTGTGAGCTCAAGTGGCTAAAGGTCTTGTTATTGAGCTTAGGTGTTTATCTTCCTAAAACTATCCTTTTATTTTGTGATAGTCAATCTGCGCTGCGCATTGCGCAGAATCCCATATTTATGAGTGTACTAAACATATTGAAGTGGATTGTCACTTTGTTAAGAATGCAATCCAGGATGGGTTGAATGCGTACTAAACAAAGGCGCTTGGTAAATCGTAATTTGAATATCTTCTCAGCAAGTTGGGTATTTATGATCTGCATGCTTCAACTTGAGAGGGTGTTGAGATATTATCTTTTAGCAATTTGATTCCTAATGGGATATTATAAGATATTACTATGGAATATTATCTCTTAGCAATTTGATTCTTAATAGGATATTACAGGATATTATTATGATATATTATCTTTTGTAATTCGATACCTACATAATTACTATTGTATAGATATATTTATAGCTTGAGCTCTATTAATAAAATTTAAGAGATTACCCTATTCTTATTACTTTCCCTTATCGTTTCCTATAATAGTTTACTTCTATTTAATTTTTCTAAAAAATATTTTTATTTATTTAATGAAAATATTTAATTCAATATTTTTAAAATTAAATTGATTAATTAGACTAATTGAATAAAAAATTATTCAATACATCAATTTTAAAAAAATAATTTAAAAACTAATATAAATAAATTGAATTAACAATTAAATCGTTCAGACTAAATAAACTGAAAACCAATATTCTTATCGATTCAGCTACTGATATTGTGTTGGAAAGATTTAATCATAGTCTGATACTGTTACTATCAATGTTTCTATTATCCTGATTGGTGTCATTCCTGCCCATTTATGACCTGCTATGCTGCACATTTCCCCCTATGATCTTAAAAACTGATTGTTATTTCTCTTCCTATGAAATTGATGCCATTCTACCCTTCTTTTTCTGAAACTTTGAAATTATGATTTCACAGTGAAATTATGTCCCTGTTTTTATATTCCCTATGCTATTGGTATTCACTTCTAGAGGATTGGGAATGGGAGAGGGGGGGGGGGTGAGAGCAATTATGGAAGATAGAATTGAATCACCTCAAATTTAAATCCCTTCGTACGTCGGATTAGATTGAAATTAGAGCAGAATATAAGTGGCGGATTAATAAATTTTAATAAATTTATGAAAGTAGTACTTTTTAAAAATAAAAAATTTAGTACTAACCCAAACAACATCAACTAAATTCATTTGGTTAAATTTAGTCATTAATTTTATATTATTTCAATTTTAATGTAAATAACAGTAGTTAATACATTAACTAAATTTTTAGTAAATAATATGTAAACATAATAAATTAACATAAAATTACACATATAATAATATATTTTATCGCATCATATTTGTATATTAATAACAAAATTTAACTATTATAATATAGATACAGGAATTCCAATTTATGCAAAATATGTATTTTTGTTTTATCATCAGAAACACATGGATATTTAATAACTACATTGAGTATGGATTAAATTCGAAATTGAGCTGCAATGCTTTATGCCCTAGACTTTTCAATATTTGATAATAAAGGAAAAGTAAAGAGGAATTAAATTTGTATTTATCATAATTAACGTAATACACCCCACTCCCTTTCCTTATATTTATTCTCAACCGTCTCAATTACTCTTGCATTTATGTGTTTTAATGGTCTTTCAATCTAATTTAGTTCCCTTTGTTTTCAATGCTCGAACTAACCCACCAAACTCTCCTTCTCTTCATGAATTGAATCAAGTTCAATTCTAATCTTTATATATGTTTTTTTTTTTATTGGAGTTGATTTATATTTGATATCAATTTATAAATCTCTCTCTAAACCTAACCCAATATGGATTTTGGCAAGTTGTTTATGATTGATTGCCGTAGGTTTCATGCAATCTCTTAATTTTGTGGATGATTAGATTTAATTAGGCCCCTATGCCTACATTAATTTTGCAACATAGGTTGTTTTGTGAAAAATAAGAATTTGCAGACACAGCTGAGAAACTATCATGACACGGTGGGCCAAATTCAATGAAAAAATTCTATTTTCATACCCCTTACTACCCTACCACTCACCATTTTTGTATCAAATGAAATATATATTAAATCATTCAAATAAGTTTTTATCAATTTGTTTGGGGTAATCACTTGAAGTAATTATTGCGTCAGTGCCCCATCAGCAGCTGATGTGGCATTTTCTGATATTATATAAACCCATCTTATAAAAAAAAAAACTAAAAATATTGAAATACACTGTGGTCCATCAACCGAGGTGCTAGCAGTTCTAATGAATTGGATTCATCATGCTACCACTTAACACTACATTCATCTTCGGCAGAGTGCAAAAGATAAAACTCTTATTAGAGGAGACATCAATTTTTTAATTTCATTTGTCAACTTAAAAAACCTATGCTACCAATATATCAAATTATCTAGAAACTAGAGAAAACATGGGATACTCACTACCATAAAAGCCCATATTTCTTTCTTTTGTGATTAAATTTAAAACTAAAAGAAATATTATATCAGTACTATTTGTTCTCCAACTTTCTCATCACTTGAAAATGAAAAACAATTGGAGAGCAAATAGCACAATCCGAGGATAACAAAGGGTAAAATTAAAAGACAAAAAAACTAATAAGGGTGAAGTCCTAATTATACTCTAATAGCCAACATTAAATTTATGATTAGATTTATATGCTAATTATATGGTTTTAGCTCTTCCTTGCCTTGGTGGTGGTAGCAGTATCATGAAGAAAATCAAGCAAAACAGTGCTCTTGCATTTGGGACATTTAGGTTCATCTTCTGAAAGCATCACGTACATCAAACACCTTGGACATCCGACCAGAACCATTGATGTTGCTGTTGTTGTCGTTTCAGGGCTGCTCATCATCATCATGTCAACGTCATGATTCATCTCCGATGACACGCACGAGCTCGGCGGGGATGTCGGTGACACAGTAGCCGACCGGCTCGGTGATGGTTCCATTCTTGGATTACGCCTTGGCGGTGATAGGTTCAACTTCAACTCAAGCTTGGGACCATTTCTTCTTCCACTCATGATCTTTAATATAAATTAACCTATAACATGAAACAACAAAACAAAGTTAGTCCAATTTTTATGTAAGAACTTGAATTGTATTAAACAAATCTTAGTTACCTTTGAAGGAACCTTGAACACTTTGTTCTTCAAGAGAGATGGAGAAGGCTTGGATGAGTGGATTGGAATTTGAAGAAGAAAGAGCAAAATATATAAAGGGAGAAAAAGGATGGTTTTTATTTAAAGCTTAATTAATTAAATTATGGTGGGGAGAGGTGGAGCTGTAAATTAGAGAGAAATTATTAATGGCTGGAAAATTTAAAAAGAAAATAAAAAAATGGCAGTAAACATTATAATAAAAATTGCAGGGAAGAAAAAGCCTTTTTCAGTCACTGTTTTTTTGCTAATAATGGTCATTACTTCATTGCTTGAGATTAGTTAACATACTATTTAGGGTACTAACACTGTATTAAATATGATAATTAACAATTTTATTTATTTTTTAATTTAAGATATAAAATAAATAAATTGGAGTATAATGTAGAATACAACTGAGGGAAGAAACGCCTACAGCTGTTATAGCAAAAACCCCAGATTAGTAAAGGAAAATAACCCAACACAAAGGCCACCTAAGAATTTAATATCAAACACCAAGAAATTTAATGAAAAGAGAGTATAGCAGTTAAAACCCAATTTAATTGTTCAACAGAAACCAGATAATTATAAAAAAAAAAAAGAAAGAAAAAGGAACACCATGCACCCACAATGATATTAATGACGATTTCATAACAAACATACTCATCCCTTGTTTATGGATAACGTTAACATACATTACATTTTCATAGCAGGAACAGAGGTAAAGGAGCAGGCTGTGGCCTTGCCCTGAAAAATAGTTATATTACCATTTAACCTCTTAAATTTTTATGAAATTACATATTAGTATAATGGTAAAATTACAATTTAACTCCCAATAATTTTTTATTCACCTTTGACCCTAGAGGCGAACTCAAAATTCTTTTTGGAGGGACTGAATTTGGATTATAAATTTTTTAGAGGTCTAAAAAAGTAATTTCGTCGTTGTATTGATGTAAACTTTTATAATTTTCAATAGATTAAACAATAAGCATTTTTTGTTTTCGGAGAAAGTGTAATTAAATTTTAAAATTTAGGAGGGGCTAGAATACAATTTTACCACTAAATTAACTTAAAATTTTACAAACACTCAAGAGACTAAAGGAGCAATTTTTAATTTTGGAGGGCTAGGGCCTTGCTTGCCCCCTTAGACTTGTCCAAGGGCCGGGTAGCCCGCCCAACTTGGGAGGCACAGCCTAACTTGGGTCGTGTTTAGGTAAAGATTTTTACATTTTGGGCAAATTCTACCTGATCCGATTTTAATTTAAAAAATAAAAAAAATATTTTTAATATTTTATTAATTTTAAATAGTAAAACGGACTTATTGGACGGCCCAACTCAACCTAAAAATAGACCCTAGCTTGAAATATATTTTGAAACCAGGCTCACCTCTATTGTCCTTCTAGCTTTGCCCCTATCTAGTCCCATAAACTAATTTTTTGGCTTCGTCCTATCTTAAAAGAGAGAATATAGATTCGAATTCTAAAAATAACATTATTGAGAGGGTCAAATACTAATTTTAAACATAAATCGTAAAAATAAATATAAAAGATAAAACACATAATATTTTTTTGTTAAATTTTTAATGAAATTTTTTTTAACAATTAATGAAAAAGATTTTATATATTAAGAAAATTATATATATGATTTTGATAAAGTGTACTTTTAGAAACAGCCATTTCAGTATCATATTAATTGTATTGGATTGCCCACATTTTACTGTGTTGTTCCATCTGGCATTTGGTTGGTAAGCCAGAAAATTTTCTCTCATATAATCAATTAAATTCCCTCAACCAAAAATAAATTCAGTATATTCTAATAATGTCTATATTTATTGAAGCATTAAGATATAATCTAATTTGAATTTGTGGCTTTCATTGAAATTCTGTGCTGATTTGACTAAATGCTAAATAAGTAGGCAACTAGATTTTCAACCTCATACGCAGTCTTAGATTTGTATAAATGTTTGAATTATCCTTCAAATATCAACATTGCTATAATATGTTAAAAAGGGGTTTCAATTAAAATATTAATTTGAAAAAAAATTAAATTTTATTTAAATTGATCGATTTAATTTGATAGGGATTAAATTATTTAAAATTTTTATAGTATGAATATCTCTAAAATATTTATTCATTTTGTTAAAATATTTATTTTAATACACATTTAATATAAATTTATTTATTTTTAGTATTTAAGTTTGGAAGTAGGGGAATTCCTTTTGTTAGCTTAACAAGGGAGGGAAATGGAGCCTCTTCTTGCCATTAAATTTAGGAAAAACCATAAACATTCTTAATTGAAATTAATTAATTCATTAATGTATCCAATTAACATTTCATTCAATGGGATTTAACGACTAATATAAGTGACATTTATTTATTTTTAACTCAAATGACTTTTCTTTAAATTAAATAAATAATAAAAAATATGAAATAATCTTCCATCCATATATAGAAATTGGCTTCAAGTTCGTATTATTGAATCCCCCCCCCTCCATTATGGAATTCATTAATCTCAAGCGGCTAATTCAAGCATGAATTTATTATAAGGAAAAAATAATTTTGGATAAAAGTAGGTTTTTGTACTAAAAGTCAGATTATATATTTTTTATTTACTTAAAAAATAAATAAATAAATCACTGTATGTTAGATTAAAGAGTAAATTGGTCATTTTTGTTAAAAATTCTATCTATTTCTACTATTAAAAACCGGTGTAGCTGACAAAATAACCAGGTAGTTACATGCGACGTGCCATGTGTACTTAATGTTGATATACAAAAATCAATTTTTAACAATAAAAGTGAATGAAATTTTAATAGAATGACCAATAAATTACTTCTTTTCTTTTTTTTTTTGTAATAAAAAGGACAAAATACTTTCACTTTTAAAAATTCTAAATCTCTAAACACCCCCCCCCCCGGAAAGTTATCATGATTAATTACGTATGTAATTCTTCAATTTTCTAACTCCTATATTTTGTAAGGAACATTCCATAGGAATTTGAGTAAGTATTGGATGTACACTTAAAAAAATCTTGAATGATTTTTTAAATATGTATTTAACTTTTTAAAAAGAAAACTTTATATATATATATATATATATATGTGGCAGACTTTATCTAAGTGAAATTAAAAAAAAAAAAACCTCGTTTTTTACTTTGTGTGCTTATTCTAAATATCCACATTATCGATTCGAATCACAAGGATAATTTTATTGTGGTGTGCAGAAATCGACCATAATTTATTCATGTCAAAGATGTGTAAATCAATTGCAAATATACTAAAAAAATATTATTTATGGTAAACATGTTTTTTTTTTATTATAATTAGTTAAATATAATTATTAAACAATAAATGGTATTCAAGAGTTAGGGCAAAATTTTTATTTTAGAAGTTTTATATGATTTATATTTAATTATTTGTTGTATTTATATGTTATTATGTGGATCATGAGTTTTCTTTAAATTAAAGATATATAATTAATAAATGTTAGGTACAATAATTTATATATTAAACTTTTAAAAAGGAAAATATAGATTCAAATATTACAAATTTTGATGTAGTAAAGGTTGAATAGTTAATTTGAACTATACATTAGGAGTGCATTTGAAATGCCTAAATTTAATTTTCATTTAAGAATAATTGGTAGATAAAATCCACATGCATCATGGTCAATTTTTGCTTTCTTCAACAAAAAGGGGAAAAAGAAAATTTAAGTGCGGCAAAAAAAAAATCCAACAAATATTTTTAAGTTATATCATTGATTTGGTGAGATTATGACAATATTCTGATTTTATCCAACATTTTTCTAATCAAGCTTTTACTTGCAAGGTTTAGAAATTAAAAATAATAATAAATAACAATTTAAACATTTAATTTATCTATATAATTATAAATTTATATTATAGTTTTAGTTATGTTGGTTTATGTAATATTTTTTAAATAAAATATTCAAAATTCTAATTTTAACAATTCAAATTCCTTTCTATAATCTTTATTAGTAACAATCTTTCTAGAACTTCTATATATATATATATATATATATATATATATATAGAATATAAAGGTTTAAACATGTTAGAGATCCATTCTTTTGCTTTAACATTAAGTACCTTTTTTTAATTTAAAAATCTTGATTCTTTCATCTAATTTACAATTATAAAAAAGACAGAATAATTTTTTAGCTTTCAATGTTTTTAGTTTATCAATTTGGTCATTATATTTAAAAGTATAAAAATTATAAAAAAATAATTTTTTTTATATTTTCAATAAAAAAATCCTAAAAAGTTTTGAAAAAGTATAAATTTTAAAAAATAAAAAAATTTAAAATCTCTTTAAAATTAAAAAATAAAACAATTTTAAAAAACATTTAGAAAAACTCATAAAATTAAAAAAAATATATAAAATGTTTCAAGATTTCAAAAAAAAAGAAAATTCACTTCTTGAATGGTAACAAGTAAAGGTGTCTACAAACCAGGTAAAGTTGAGACCCATTTTTTTTAAAAAAATTTCAAGCCTAGGCCCGGGCCTATCTTGGCTAGACTCGCACTAAAAAGCAACTATTTAAAAATAATAATAATAAAATATACAATATATATTTTTGGTGAATAAAAGAAGTGTTATAAAAAAACTAGAAAGAAACTAAAGGAGAAGTTACATATTACTGTAATCCTTTCTATCAAAAGTCAGCTTAGTAATTTGATTAGCTTTCATGTTATATTCTCTAGGAACATAATCAATGGCTCATTTAGCCTCCTTCATAAAAAGTTGATTAATGTGCCTTATTAAAGCATAATTTGTCCCCTTCAAAAAGGACTCTTAATGCTCCCAATAACTTTCATGTTGTCACTCTGTATCAGAATTCTATCATGATATATTCCTTGCGCCAAAGTTACACTATCATGAATACCCCACAATTAAACTTAAAAAACATAACAAATTCCTATTCTGCGATTAAAACCAAGGACCCAATCTCCATTCTGGGCTTTCAGAACTCCACCTGTCGACGCGGAATATGTGTTAATTTTAACAGCTCTATCAGTCCTAGTGCGAATCCACTTGTTTGTTCCCACAAAGTCCTCCTTCGATGCATGACTACTAGACCTTCCTCCCTTACGAGTAGAATTGTATTGTTGAACCCAACTGTAAGCGCCTTTAACAACCTTCTCTATATTCCACGGCACTCCTTGGAAAGTGACTATATTACGGTTATTCCAAATTCGCCAAGCAAAAAGGCCAAAGAAGCATGACCAATCAACTTTTCCCCAATCGATATTAACATGATTCTCCAAATTAAACTCAAGCCATTCCTGCAAATTACTAGAAAAGAAAGCATTTAGTTTATTAGAGGGAATGGTTCGAAACCATACCTTTTTCACTACGTCGCAATCCCTAATAACGTGAAGCACATCTTCATATCCATGGCCACAAACTAAACATTTTGCATCATTAATCACATCACGCCTTAGTCTCTCTGCTTGAGTAAGCAATCTTTGTTTGAGAACCAACCAAAGGAAAACCTGAACTCTTTGAGGCACCTTAACCTTCCAAGGTAATTTTCCAGCTTCCTCCAAAGAATTCCATGAACTTTCCTTAACCTTACGATAAGCGCTTTTAATTGAGAAACAACCTGATAAAGTTCCCATCTAAGTGATTTTATCCAAACCTACTAAAGGATGCGGAGGCTGGGATTAAATTCACCAAGGGCCAATCTTCGTAATCAAACTATCCTCCCAATATCTAACTGTGTAACCATCTCCCACATACCAGAAATGTTTTCTCTGAGCAAGGGCCATATCTTAGAAAGAGCTCTTTATAGAAAAGAGCCATTTTTATGATGTATACTGACTGGAATACCTTTCTGAGCACCATACTTCGCTCGCAAAACCAGTACCCATAAAGCTTCTAGATTCGTTAGAATATTAAATTCCAATAACTTCAAAAAAAGAGAGGAATTTTGATCTTTCTGCTGATGAATCCCAAGCCCACCACAAGCCTTAGGTTGACAAACTGAGCTCTAATTAACAAGGGCCATTTTTTCACTCCCTCTAGACGATCCCCATATAAATTGTCTAAAAATGCTCTCAATCTCATCACAAATTCCTTTCGGGATCTTTAAAGATTGCATAAAGTAGCTAGGAATAGAGAGCAAAACCAATTAAGCTAGTGTAACTCTACTAGCTAGAGATAAATGCCTTGCATCCCGTTTATGTAGCCTTGACTTGACTTTTTCCACCATGAATTTTAAAGAACTAATAGTAACCCCTATCATGAAAGTGAAGGACACCCAAATACGAACCAAGATTCTGATCTGCTTAAAATCTAATTCCTTAGCAACTTTCCCCACAGACTGCAAGCCCAAATCATCACCATCTTTTAAATTTAGCCTAGTTGTCTTAATTTTATTATCTTGAATTTTCGGATCCACTAAAGAATCCTTATGGCCTGTATTACTAACATTAAAATTTGGGCCTTCCTATAACGGCCTAATTTTCAGTGGTGTCGAAAATGGTGAATTGAGATCACTAAATCCGACAAGTAAGATTGAACAAGATAGTAATTAAATATTTATGAGTCAAGTAAGAATTTAGAAGAATTTGTGAATTGGTGAATTAAAAGAATTTATTAGGTCAAACAGGTCAAAAACAAGGTATGGAGACCTTGAATTTGAAAATCAAGCTATAAATATTTTTATAAATATTTATGAAGTGTCATTTAGCTAGTATTAAAGTTTGGTTGAGAAATTTTAACGTTTGGGTAGTCAATTAAATAAAAAGAACTAAATTGTAATAAAAATAAAATTTGCTAAAAGGATTAAATAGCTCAAGTGTTAAAAGAAAGAGGATTTAAAGGGAAATTAAGCCTAAAAGTGAATAGGCTGGACGGCAAGGGCAAGAAAATCAGCAGAAAAATAAGGGAAATAAGGGAAAAATTGGAAATTTTACAATTTTAACATATAAAATAAGGACAAAATTGAAAGATCTAGAGATATCTTCATATTTTATCAGCCAAAACGTCATAAGAGGTCTAGAGAAAGCTGGTTATTCATATTTTTACATCATGTGAGTTTAATTCTTGCTTTTTCTTGATAATTTTTATGTTTTTATGACTTTTACAAGTAGGTCCACTTATAGAATTCATTAGTTTTTGATTTTATGGGTGAAATTGGAAGTTACCCTGGGTGGGTAAGGGAAGTTTATGATGAATTATTATGAAATTTAAGTTCTAATTCCATATTAAGGTGGTTTTATTAAGTGATTTTGATAGAAAATGGTATTTAGGATCTAATTGTGAAAAAGTTGTGAATTGAAGGTTGGTGTTGAAATTCAGAATGTAAAAGGTTTTGAAATAGTTTATAATGATAAAATAAAGTGTTAATTGAGAAAATTTGGTTCAATTGATGGGTGAATTGAGTAGGGACTAAATTGTAAAAATTAAAAATTTTGGGGTAAAAGTACAATTTTGAAAGTTGAAGAGCATGAATTGTGAAGTGAAATAGAAATCAAATAAATGCTAATGAGTGAAAATATTTTATATTATAGATCAAGAATCCAAAGAAGAACGAGGAAAAGAAAAAGTTGCGGAATAGTCCCTAAATTTCAATATCTTCTACAAATTAGCCGGGTAAGTTCATATGGTTGAATTTAGATGTTTATTTGTGAATGATTGAATGATATAATGTGTTATTATATATGAATTTGTTGTGGGATTGTGAAAATTTTGTTAATGAAAGAATAAATGTGGAAATGCAAATTAAGAAAAACGCCTTGAGATTGAGTGCGTACGTCAGTATCGTGACATGTGATGAATTGACAGATAAGACCATGATTGTTCTATGGCAAAGTGTGAAATGTAGGTATGGTATCATCCATACTGAGTTGTGAAATGTAGGTATGATATTATCAAATCCATACTGAGTTAAGAAACGTAGGTATGGTATTTTCCATACCGAGATGTAAAATGTAGGTATGGTATTTCAATGAGGAAAACCATACTGAGTTATGAATTGTGGCACTGAACGACGATGTACTCAATTTTGTAAGCCGTTTCCTAATTTGATAATAAGAAATACAAGAGAAGTGAACCAAATGAAAGATATTGAATAGTTGTTAATGTTGAGCTCAACTACGTGAAGTATTATAACAGTGGTTGTGAATGGCAGGAAACTTTTGTGAATGTTTTGGTATTGTTTGGAAATATTATGTTTGGTAAGCATTACTTTTAAACCTATGAACTTACTAAGCTTCAATAAGCTTACATGTGTGTGTTTGATATTTTTATGTAGATTGAATTAAAGTGAAGTTGGTAGATCGGATCAACACAACAAGACACACTATCCAGATCAATTTCGATAGCTTTTGTTTTATGTTTAAATATTTATATGGCATGTATAGAGTTTAAATGAATTGAAATAAAGATGTTATAAACTAGTTAACAATATTTTGTACTAAAATAGTTTTTGGTTAGTAGCAGTAGTTGGTTTTGAAAATTCACCATAAATTATGAAAATCTAATTAGAGCTTGAATAAAAAATAGAATTAAAGCTTATTGAATCTAGTTTCACATAGAAGAAACGGTGTAAGCAAAAGACTTTCATATCAGGAGATATTTGAATTTTTGTGAGATAAGGTCAGATTGATTTTAAACTCCCCTGTTCTGATTTGTAAAAATCATTAGAAATTGTACAAAATTAATTAGAGTCATAATATATATGTATGGATTCCTTATTGATTCTATTTAAAAAAAAAACGTCATGGTTATTTGAATTCATACAGGAGAAATTTCATTAAGTGCAGTGGGAGAGTAGAATAGCTTGAACCACAAGTAGGGAGATTTTAACTAATAAACTGTATCAATTGGCCCAACCAAAAAATTCTAGAAAAAAATTAGTAAGTAGTTATATGAGTCTAGATTCGGGGAAAATTTACGCATTTGGATTTTGAGTTTTGTAACTCGAGATATGATTTTTTTAGCGACTGTGATGCAGTTGGACAGCTTGTCTGGAAAGTATAATATAAATTATTTGAATTTGTTTAAGTGCTCAAATAAGTTTAGTAATGCCTCGTGCTCGACTCCGGCGACGGTCTCGAGTAAGGGGATGTTACACTTCCTCCATTAAAATATGACCCACAGATCCATTTATAAGCCCAAATGCCTCACGAGCCCTATTTTTATTAACAAAAGGAACAGTCCCTTCTTTAGTATAGTCCACCGGTAAGACCGTCTCACCTACCTTTTCTTTCCCCAGTAAATGCGCCACTATTCCCTCATTATTATTAGTTTCCTTAGCAACACCTCTCGAAATCCTATCTTCCCTTAAAACCAGATTCTCTTTCCTATTCAAGACCAAAAATCTCTACCCCAATCTAGTATTTTCTTGATTTTCTCCCTTTTGATTTCACAAATCCCTATAGCCCCTCTGAGATTTCTGCTCCACCAACATCCATAGTCCGAACGTAGGTCCCTCGCCCCCAAACATCAAATCTACCACATTCATTTTTCTATTGACTTCCCCGGTCATAGTGCTTTTTTCTACTGCCAGTAAAGTACACTAATCCTTAAAATGGCCATGTTTCCCTTAAGGAAAACAAATAGTCGGTAAGGCTTCATACTCGACCCTTTGCATCTCTCTGTTCACCATAACTTGGGAAACAAGAGGTTTACCGAGATCAATGAACACAACCATTCTGGCAAAACAACGTATTGTTTTGCTATCAGTATTAAGGTCAAACTTGACCACCTTGCCTACCAAGCCTTCAGCTTCTTCTAGAATTCTCCTTTTATACATGAATCCCAGTAGACTTGGTAACCTAATCCACGCCAAAACCATACTTGGGTAAGATTTCATGGGACTGAAGTACTTTGTCCATGGCTGAACAATGAGATATTGTCCATATATAATCCAAGGCCTTTGCAAAAGAGCCTTGTTATAATTCTCAATGCATTGAAGTTTAGCCAAAAAATAGTCATTCTTTATATCCATTAGATGGAATGATTTCTTTGGACGCCATAGACTACTAATTCGATTGAATAAGGTTGCGTAACCAATATTCCGACCCAATAATTTCAGCACTACCGTAGTCTCCATACCTTTGAATAGGATTTGTTGAATACGTTCTGAAAATTCAATAGCCGGGATACCTTTAACCATAGAATTTTTAACGTCACCTTCCAGAAATTCAATATCTCCATCACAATTCTTACCAAGAGATTTAAGATTTTCATTTTGATTTTGTTCCCCTTTTCCGATAAACATCTACTTCCAAGAGACCTTTGCTGGCGAATCCGAGCCCTTTGATGGTGAGTCCAAATCCTCTAGCATTTCAACATCTTCAACCCCACTGTCTTCTTTAAACCTGACTTTTATCGTTTCCCGATCATCGGCCGAACGAGATTCAGAGGCACTTATAACTTCCAGAGAAGACATTCATATAAATTAACATAAAATATGTTTAGTATTGCTTTTAAGAAGCTCAAATATACAATATATTTTTATAATTATATTTTAAAAATTGAAAAAACTTTATTTAAATTAGAGTCGGGCTAGCTCGTGGACAATAACTCTATGACCAAGTCAGCCTGGTCATGGACAACTCTAGTAATAAAATCTCTCCAAAGTTTGAACTATTCATTCTGTACCTGTTAAAATTAGAATTGAATAAGTATTTTTTAAAATAATTTAATTAGAAAATTATATTGAAATTCGATTTAATTATGACTAAACAAATAGCTCAAATTTACCTTATTTCTATAAAAGAAGTAAATAACATTTTTTTTACTTTTTGAAATTAGTTATATTTTTATAAAATTTTTAATTATTAAATGATTTTTTTAAAATATTATACTTTTTAAGGGACTTTGTTATTGAAAATATAAAAAAAATTTAAAAAAATATTTTTATGCACTTTAAAAAGTAAAAAAACAAATTAACAATGATAATAAACATTGAGGGTTAAAAATTTATTTAATTTTTTATAATTGTAATATGAGACAAAAATATTAAAATTTTTTTAAATAAAAAATTACAAAAATACAATATCTCAAAATCAAAATTAAAAATATAGAAGCTAAAATTTAAAACTTCCAAATACCTTGCAAATACTAAAGTTAAAAAAAAAACTTGTTTGAAGTAAATAAAGGGAACCATTATAGATTTTGTTGGTGATAATGGAGGGTTGAGTTTGTTAATCAACAAATGTTCCCAAATTATCATAAAACCAAAACAAAGGTGTTCAATGTTTTCTAGTTATTTTTCTGACACAAACTACAAACAAACTTGTTTTTTTTTTCATATTTATCGAGTTAAGATATATTCTTAAATTATATTTAAAATGTTAAAAAGTAAATAAAATATGTGATAAGATTTTAATTTACTTATTGAATAAATTTTTTTATATGTTTGTATATTAAATAATTAGTTTTTTTTATTCTATGCATCTTTTTTATCGCGTGTGATGCACGAGTTTGAATATATAGTTTGTTTCGATATTGTATTAATTCAGAATGTTTGAATTTGAAGTTAAAACAAGAAACTGGTTGCTTAATTGTCTTTTGCTTCCATGAATAGGAATAATAAGAAATTTTGGGTTCTAGAAGGGATAATCCTCCTAAGGAATAGATTCCTTTTACTATTAACCAAACAAATACTTTGGCTAAATATGGATATTTTAAATTTCTCAAGAACTTTGGTTAATCCAATTAATAGTAATAATGGTGTATTAACAAAGGGCTTTTATGAGGGTCACCAAAGGTCAATAAAATACAAATGCAACTTCTTCATTCTTTTGCTTTCTATTTTAAGCCACATTTTCATTATATTTTCCAACTATTCCAATGTGACTTTGTTGCTGGTTGACAAATTTAAAATATGTTAAATTTTAGTATTAAATTTATTATAAAATTATTTAGTATATTAAATATAATTATATTATTTCATAAAAATAAATCTTAATTTTAAAAATTTATTTATTTTTTTAATAAATAAATAGTTTTGGAGAAAAGTTAAGCTTATATTTGAATAAATATAATTAAAAGAAATGAAATGAGAAATAGAACAAAACCAAAAAAAAGCGAAGAATTCTTAAATAAATATAATAATTTGAATATCTCATTTTAAAAAATTTATAATTTATTTTAAATATACATATAATAACATACTTATATTATTTAATTTTTTATTGAAAATTTTGTATTAAATAATTATCAAATACATTTAATATCTATCGAAATAAAAGAAGCAATTTAATTTATAATATTCGAAATTGAATACATAAAATCAACTTAAGCAACTATAATTTTCGTGAATAAACAATAATGTGTTGAAAAGAGAAAACAAACAAGATAAATGTAGCTATGAAAAATATGGCCATGTGTTAGTAGACCATTGATTGAATTATAAAATATACAAAATATATAATGTTGATAAAATTATAAGATATTTTAAAAACTCAAAAGTATTTATAATTAGTTCAAAATTTTAAAAATTCTAAAAATAATTTTTAGAACAATATCTAAATTTTTTAAGTCAAGCAATTGAGGATAGACGTTGTATTTATCTTTTGCTCTTTCCACTACATCAGTGTTTACAAATGTAAATATTAGATGTCATATTCAATTGTTCTTATCTGATATTTTTTGATAATATAAACATCAAATTATTCCGTTTAATTTGAAATGGATTAAATTACTATTAGCCTAATAATTTATTTGCGAAAATAGGTAAAGTCATCATTAATCGCCCTTGTTTTCTTAAGTTATAATAGTATATGGATTAAACTACTTCATTTATTTTAAGAGGGATTTAATTGTTTCTAACCTTACAGCATAAGGATCTCTCAAAACAAATTGATAATTTAGTTCCTATTGTTGATGCATGATATCTACAAGGGAGAAGAGGACTGGTGCGAGGAGGATCAGTTCATCCACGTTGGGGCCGAGAGTTGAAAAGGTCAAAGAGTGCTGAGGTGAATGGAGAGAAGAGGAGTCTTGGGATTTATTGAGAGGAAATGAGAGAAAATCTTAATGGAGAGTTCAATCGGGTAGTTAAGGATAGATGATCCCTCCCATTAATGGAATGAATTACACGGGTAGTTAGACACAGAACAATTATCTGATGATATAAAACATAGCATTGTTTTGGATCCCTTTTGTTAGCTCTCATGCTGCCACATACCCTAATCAGGGTAGGAGTATAATACTTGTTTTGTAGAAAAAGTGAGTAAATAAACATAATTGATGACAAAAATAATTATTTTCGTTAATAAACTATAGACTGAGAAACAATTCAATCCATGTTTATTTATTCCATATAACATTCAGCAAATGAGGAAAACTAAAGCAACGTTGTCTTTTTGTTAATAAACGATAATATGGCAAGAAAGGATAAATGTAGCTGGTGAAAAACATAGCCAAGAGTAAGTGCACAATTGATTGGATTTTTCTAAAAATCCTCAAAAATTAAAAATTGCAAAAAAAAAAAATCATATATTATTAATAAAATTATAAAATATTATAAAATGAAAAAAATATAAAATATAAAATATAATTATTACCAAAATTTCGAAAATAAATCTAAAAACATTCTTTTAAAAATATAAAAAATATTTAAAAAAATTCAAAAAGCTTTCTTTAGAGAATTTTTTAAACATTTTAAATTGTTTAAAAAAATCTGGAAATACTAATGAACTTTAAAACACATATAGGAAGTTTTATAATTTTTAGAACATTGTATAAATTTTTTTTTGAATTTTTAAAATTCACCCAATCGAGAATGGCATGTGTATAGATGATTTTCACAATTACATTTATTTACTTTTTCTCATTACATCAACTTTTATAAATATTAATGGTGTTTTCAATTATTTTTATTTACTCACTTTTGAATATTATAAAAATTAAATCATCTTGTTTAATTTGAAACCAACAATAATTATTCAGTTAATATTAATATTAATTATTTTTTGGTGAAAAAGTAAATACAACTCAAACGTTAAATATTAAAATAATCCCTTCTAAGTGGATCTTCAATCAACGGTAAATTTATTTATTTTTATTTCGTATCGTTTTAACGATTTTGTCTATGAATTTATTATTCTCTCGAGAAATATGCTGAAGACTCCGGTATTTTAAAAACTTCAATAACTTATTAATTTTCCTTACCAATCCAGAATAACTGAATTAATTCACCTATACAAAGATTTGTTGGATATTTATTCCTTACAACTTCAAAAGGTTTTTGAGGTAAATTTAAGGTTAAAATCAACAGAATAGTTAGTTGTATGATATTCTAAATATTGGATAAGGTGTTGGTATTCATCACGCATTTAATTTTGGGTAAAATAAAATAAATACTCAGGCATTAATGGATTTGAAGAAAATCACGCTGAAACTATAAATTCAACCATCTAAAAGTACAATCTTAATAAAATTATTTATTAAAAGTTGTAACAATAAGTTTGTCAAACTCATTATTAGCCGATTGAATTTTATCTTGATTAATATCGGTATTGTTATCAGTTCCGTAAAATATTAATCCGAATGTATTGAAGCACATTATTCTCTTATTCAAGAATTGAGGTAATGCTATAAATAATTATATATATTCTTTTATTTTGTCAACTATAAATTTGTAAAGAGGATGAAAACCCAAACTATAATATAATTATATTATGGCAATATAAATATACTGATATTTTGTGGAGAATTCTTTATAAATCTAAACCATATAATTTTAGTATCCTCATTTAAAAATCATAATGTTTTACGATTTTTCTTCCTCATTTAAAAATCATAATGTTTTACGATTTTTCTTTCTTTTGGCAAAAATCCATTTAATTCGTAAAGATTATTATTATTTTTTCAAAATTTAAATATTAGAGCTTTCAAGCCATTGCTGAAAGTGGTAGAGATTAAATATAGAGGTATAACAAATGGATTTGCACATTATGGTAAGGTCACCAACTCTCTTTTATTTCTCTGAAGTGTAGTTTGAAATTATAAATTAGTGGGTCATATGAATAAAATCAATAAATGTTATTTTGATAGTTAAATATTTGGAACCCAATATTTATATTCCATCAATTCCCTCTACAGAAAAAGGATGAATTCCCTTAATGCTTAGATTTTATACCCTTTATTTTCTTCTTTTTCATGTAGATATTAATGTTTAAATTCCTATCTTCCCTGTTAGGTATTTTTAAAACCAAAATACTAAGGAGAATGGCACATAATCACAAAATAGATTTTTTTTCTCCATAGAAGTTGTTACGTTTTAATTTTTTAAGTTGAACTTTGACATCTTATTTTTCTAAATATATTATGGATATAAATTTAAAAATTATATATTAGTGCGAGTTATAACTACTAATGCTACTCGCAACTTTAATAAAAATTAACGTAAAAAGATTTGATCTCTAAAAAGTTTGATGAAAATAATAGTTTTATTTGTACACTATATTGTATACCTTTTTAACTTTTTATTTTAGAAGGATTGTATTTTCATGCCATTTGTTGAAGGGTACTATTGTTAAAATGATGATTACTCATTGCTTGTATGTAGACTTATTCATGGGCTGAGCTGGGACACGATCCTGTTCCCAAAAAATTTCAAGCCTAAACTCGTTTTTAGTTAACTTAACTTGTCTAAAAAACTCATTTCACTATTTAAAATTTAATAAAATATAAAAATATTTTTATATTACTATTCTATATTTTTATAATTAAATTTAATTTTTAAAATATTTTTTATTATTTAAATTGATTTCAAATCGAGTGGACTACTCGGCCTATGGAGAAATCTACTAGTATGTTGCCAATGGACCATCCTGCAAGGCTTAAGACATGTTGTATTGGGCTTAAAAAATTAGATATGTAAAAGGTATCTAACTATTAATACAACCCACCAACTCGATTCGAAAACTATAAGAATATCCTTTCGTAATTAAAATAAGTAATATTATTTGAGAATATATTAGTGTTTTCATTTTAAAAAAACTAATAAAACTATGCATATAGTGGAATTTAAACTTATGTAAATTGCATTAATAAAATCTTTAATTTATCATTCAACTAAAGTTTTATTTTAATATTTTTATACATTTTAATTTTATTATGCATGTTTTATTACCTCCATTAGTTATATATTTATGCTATTAATAAAACCATGACCGAGTTGGTGTCACCCTTAACCAGATCACTAACTCAATTAAGAAATTATGAGACTGCCCTTCTATAATTAAATTAAGTAATATTTTACAGAGCTAGTATAAAAATATATTAAAGAATATATTAAAGAACAATTAAGTAAAGGTAAAATATTTTAACCGATAAAATAGTTAATTAAAGCTTAAGGACTAAATTGTAATATTTTATAGAGTTAGTATAAAAATAATATTTCATAGAGTTAGTATAAAAATAATTAAGAAAATGCGATTTCTGTAAATCGAATCCGTAAAGGTAAAATAGGAACAATAACAGAGTTAGTATAAAAATATATTAAAGAACAATTAAGTAATTCAACCGAGAAAATAGTTAATTAAAGCTTAAGGACTAAATTGTAAAATACCAATCACTATTGAGTTTTAATTTATAAAATGCTTGAGGACCTAGATAGCAATTATCCAAAGACAAAAATGATTATTATACCATTGTTTTTCATATTGATAGTGGAATATGACGATGATTTCTGCTTAGCATGAATTATAATTAAATTAAATATAAATATGCCTTAATAATTAATTAGTCATACTTAATTAAACTAATTAAGCTAAACTAATTAAGCTACTAATTATACTATATATATTAAACTAAGTGGAATAAAAGATGAAAGCATCATCTTCCTCCACCGTCTACCATTGAAAGAAAGAAAGCTTCAAACTTTCACGTACGTTCGGCTATTAATTTTGAAAGGTAACAAAACTATTTTCTTGAAATTTTTATAGATTCTTGATCATGAGAGCTTCAATTAGCTAGCCATGTATCAATTTATTTAATTAATTGATATTTAGCAAGTTACCATTATAGTGAAATTGATGGTTTTGAGCTTAATTTGAAGAAATTGATGGTTAATAAGCTTAGATTTTTTATAAGGACTAAATTAGAAACTAAATTAAACTTGTTAGATACTTTGTAATATTAGGAACTAAATTTAATAAATTGAAAATTTTCATGAAATTATGATATAGATGAAAAGTATAAGGTCCCTAATGAAAGGATGTGAAATTGGATTTTGATTCGATGTTAGATATTGAAAAATATGAGTAGCTCGAATATAGGGATTAAATTGAATAAAATAAAAAATATGTTAGCTATGTATTTTAATGTGTTTTGGATGTAATCCGATATTGTTCTTATTATTGAATTATATAACGTAGCTAAAGATGATGTCGAATCGTCACGAGAAAATGGAAAGACGAGAGCTGTAGACGAGTTACATATTAGTTTGTACTTTTATGATTCGAGTTTAATACATTAACAAATATACGTATGTAACGTTCCTAACCTGTCTCCATTGCTAGATTAGGGTTACGAAGTGTTACTGTACAAAACAGAACTTTAAACCTTAATTCAAAACAAATATTACAATTTATAAATAATTTTCAATATCTCATTACAATTGTAACAAACATACACATTTGAGCTTTAAATCGAGCCTTCATGGCCCTAAAAACAATTTAAAAGTTATCGAGGATCATTCTAAAAGAAATAAAAAAATTATGGAAAAAATAAAAAAAATAGGGAAACAGGGGTCACACGGTCATGTGACATAGCCCATACCATGTGGACCTTCGAAGTAGGGATTCGTCCGTTTGTGTATTCAAAATAGGGTCACACGACCGTGTCGCAAGCTGCGTGCTAGACTGTGTGTACATTCGACGTTGAGTCACATGGCCGTGTGCTAGATCATGTGACAAACTTTTTTTAGACACACGGCTGTGTTGTAGGCCATGTCTTAGATCGTGTGAAACATGTTGTAACGCCCCAAAATTTTAAGAAATTAATTATGAGAATCTGCAGTAATTAATTTCTGTGTCTTTGGTTCTATGCTCTGCTTTTGTGTTTAAGGTCTAGGGTTCGGGTTGCATCATTAGAAGATTTTTTGTTTTTGAAATCAACCCATAATCACGCGTTACTCGGTTAAGTTCAATTCAATGTGAAATTATGATAAGAATGATCCTGTTGGTTTACTGGTTAAGCATCTGTCTGTATTCTATTAAGTCTCGTGTTCGAGTCCCGAACCCATGAGGAAAATATTTTTTGTCAAATGCTAGAAATCTGCTTGGAAGTTAGAAAATTAAATAACAATAGTTCCTTCTTCTTCATTTTTTTAAAAAATTTTCTTCTTGATCATTTCTATCTTCTTTTCTTCTTTTACGTCTTAATTATTTTGTTAATTGGAGTATTAGGGGAATACGAGATTAACAAAAATTCTGTTGTTAGCCACTGGTTAGAAGGCTATTGAGTAAGTAACGGTCAATGCGAGCATCTCTGCGATTTTTCTTCGCTTTGTAAATTGCTTGGAATGGGGTATTTTTGTGAGTTACGAGAATCTTTTATTAATGATCGTTTATTTACCTATCAGGCGAGAGTATCAACAATAAGGAAAAGAAACAAAACAATCTCTGTGATTGTTGTTGAAGTTTCGGTAAGTTTGGGTTAGTTGAAGGTTTCGTATCGAAACTTTTGACATATGCATTAAGTGAGTAATTGGGAAATTTTGTTGATTAAATGGCTAAATTATGTTACTGAATGATTGTTTTAGGCTTCGAGGATCTTGTGCATTGTAGTTTCTTCAAAATCTCTCTAGGTGCGTATCAGAAATTTTAGTTTTTGCAAGTTTCGATCATCGAAAAATGATGGCTGTCGATGCCACATGGCCGGGCACATGGGCTTGTGACAAGGCCATGTGAGCCACACGGCCATGTGATTTGGCTGTGTAACTCACTGTTTACTTATTTGGGGTCACATGGGCAGGGACACTAGCGTGTGTCTAGGCCGTGTGTGGCCATAGTGGTGCAGGGTTCACACGAGCAATGGACACGGGCGTGTGTTTGAAACGTGTAACTCACTGTTTGTGGTATAAAACCACACGGGCAAGGACACGGACGTGTGTCCATTCGGTGTAACTCACTGTTTATGCTTCAAAACCACACAGGCAAGGCACACGAGATTAACAATAGTTCATTCTTCTTCATTTTTTTAAAAAAATTTTTCTTCTTGGTCATTTCTATCTTCTTTTCTTTTTTTTTGTTTTAATTATTTTGTTAATCGGAGTATTGGGTGAATACGAGATTAACAAAAATTCTATTGTTAGCCACTAGTTAGAAGGCTATCGACTAAGTAACTGTCAATGCGAGCATCTCTGTCATTTTTCTTCACTTTGTAAATTGCTTGGAATGGTGTATTTTTGTGAGTTACGAGAATCTCTTATTAGTGATCGTTTATTTACCTATTAGGCGAGAGTATTAACAACAATGAAAAGCAACAAGACAATCTCTGTGATTATTGCTGAAGTTTCGATAAGTTTGGGTCAGTTGAAGGTTTCGTGTCAAAACTTTTGACATATGCATTATGAGTAATTGAGAAATTATGTTGATTAAATGGCTAAATTATGTTACTGAATGATTGTTTTAGGCTTCGAGGATCTTGTACATTGTATTTTCTTCGAAATCTCTCCAGGTGCGTATCGGAAATCTTAGTTTTTGCCAATTTCGATTGCCGAAAAATGATGGCTGTCGATGTCGCATGGTCAGGCACACGGGATTGTGATCAGGTCGTGTGAGCTACACGACCATGTGGCAAGCCATGTGATTTGGCTATGTTACTCACTGTTTACTTATTTGGGGTCACACGGGCAGGGACACTAGCATGTGTCTAGGCCATGTGTGGCCATAGTGGTGCAGGGTTCACACGAGCAACGGGAATAGGCATGTGTTTGGGCCCTGTAGCTCACTGTTTGTGGTATAAAACCTCACGGGCAAGGACACAGGTGTGTGTGCAGGTCGTGTAACTCACAATTTATGCTTTAGAGCCACACGGGCAAGGCACACAGGCATGTGGCAGGTTATTGGGTCAAGAAGTTGGTTTTGAGGCTGTAAATGCTAGTTAATCTTGATGGCTTCCTTAATGTACGAATAATTGAATTTGATTATATGAGAATTGTCTGATACTTTGAGACTGATCTGTGAGCAACATAATTATATGTGCACTATAATACTTACTCTTATATTGAACTGTCCTGTTTAACTATGTAATGAGTTGGAATGACTAAATACATGTTACGGGCATTTGTGTTCTACATTGGCATGTGTTGAGATATTGTGAAGGGGAAAGAAGTATATTTTGAAATCGTGGCTATGCCACAATGAGTATTACTCTAATTTTGGCACTTGTCGCATATTAATCTAGTAGCCAAGCTGCGTCTCTATGAAAGTGTCAGTGAACACTCTAAATGTGTGCAGGGTTGGTTGGACATTGAATGTCCATAAAGGTGTGTTGGGATGGCCGAAGATGGTGTGTAGTGGACGGAAATAGAAATGTTGCATCTGAATTTGATCTGTACCATATATGAACTGAAATTGCATATATATATATGTAACTTGTTTGCTCTGAATCTAAACCGAAATTACTGCTATATCGAACCGAATTTGTGAATTTGGAATTGATTTATAAGTGAGTATTAATTGAATAAGTTTCCTTTTACGCACTGAGTTCACAACTCATTTTATTATTGATTGGATTTCAGGTAGTTCCTAGTCTTGATTGGGTCGGTGCTGCAGAGCTCGGTCAAGCTTTTATTTTTCTTTTAAGCATTAGTATTAAGGATTTTGGTATTCTATGATGTTATGGTATTTGTGAAGATTATGTGTTTAATTAATTGTTGTGAAAGATATTATGTGATGAATGGTTCATTTCGACTGCGTTATAATAGTAGTAACTTTAGTATTGGTGATGTAACTCTCTGAACTTGGTCTGGACGTCTAGACCGGGTTTAGAATGTTACACATACACCTAAAATGTAAATGACACACGAATGTGTGAGACATACATTAACAATGGTCTCCGTAGAGACATTTTTCTTGGCCAAGTTGAAAATATACATGTTAGGTTACCCTTTCGGGCTAAACTTTTAAAACGATATTAGGGTACCAGTCCAGATTAAACCTGTGTCACATGTATCTTCGAGTCTGAAACAAATGCTAAATCTCGGTAATCATCAGTAATCAATCTGTATCAGTGTACACAAGACCTTTACTAAGTTCATTCGAGTATTTTCAACATATATATACAAATATATATTTACTATTTAGTCCAATTCTCAACTTTTATACCAAATCACAAATAATCCAAATTTCAGCCAAACAAACACATCTTCTTAATTTAAATACATAATAATTTAAATACAATCATACCAAACTTACCTGACAAAATAACAAGCAATGGAATCTTTAAGAGCTATTCAACAAATTTGCCCTTTCCCTGATTTCATTCGGGTTGGTTCAATTCTCAATCTATACAATAATTCAATTTAATTTATCAATTCCAAACATCTTATATCATCCTATTATATGCATGTATCAGTTCAATTTCATTATTTGATTCCCCTAAAGTTTTGCATTTTATTTAATGTCTTTAAAATATAAATTATAATATCTTTTAAATTTGAGCTTTGATTTTGAAATTGATCTCAATTACATCCATTTAAGACTCTCTACTATCCATAATTATATAAAATTTACACCAATTTTGAAATTTATGCACATTAGTCCCTATGTTCAAAAACTAATAATTAAACTTTACAAACTAGTCCTTTTTCACTCCTAAGCTTAAAACCTAACAATTTAGTGCAAATTTCTTCAAGCATTCATCAATGGAAACTTTTAGAAACTTTAAAATTTTTACAAATTGGTACATGGGCTAGCAAAATCAAGCTTTCACGACCTCAAAAATATAAAAATTACAAGAAAATGACTTAATTGAACATACTTATCAAGGGCCTAAAGTTTGGAAGCTTAAAACCCTAACTTTTTCTTTTCTTTGCTTGGTGAGGGAAAAGATGAACTAAAATGTTTTATTTTTTTTCTTTTAACTTTGTCTTATATAGTTTGATTAGCTTATTAATTAATTAAAATTAACTTAATTAATTAACCTTAAACATAACTAACATTTCTTAGTGGGTTACACTTAAAATACACCACCGTTTAGTTATATAATAGTAGTCCAATTGCTTAATTAGTCTTTTGGTTAATTAAAAATCTATAGCGATAAATCTTTATAACTTTTATAATTTAGTTTTTGTACCTTAATTAACTATCCATTTGACAAAATTAAGGGACCAAATTTTAATTAACTTTATACTAACCTCATAAGTATTAAATAATAATATTTACAGACTCGAACATCGAAAATGGGATTCTGAAACCGTCATTTCTAATACCACTGAAAAAAAGGTTGTTACACTTTATTACGTCCATCAGTTATATATCTATACTAGCAACAAAACCCTGATTGAGTTGGTATCACTCTCAACTAGATCTAACTCGGTTACGAAATTATGGGAATGCTCTTTGTAATTAAAATAAGTAATATTATTTGATGATATTTTAGTCTTTTCACTTTAAAAAAACTAATAAAAATATGCATATCATGAGACCCATGTCAATTGCATTAGTAAAAATTTTAATTTACCACTCAACTAAATCTTAATTTTAATATTTTAATACATTTTTAATTTTATTATGCACACTTTATTACCTCCATTAGTTGTATATAAATTATAAGTTTCATTATTTATTATATGTTATTTCTAATGTAATTGAAATGAAAAAGAAAATTGATTTTTTAAGCCTATATAAATTTATTTTATTGAAATTTGGGCCAATATAATTTGAGGTTATTTGATTTGTTGACCTAAATAGCTTTTAGTGATTCGTATGAAAATGTGTTTTTTATTTTCTTTTATTCTTAAATAATTTTAGTAAAATATATATTTATAAATTCTTCACGAGTGTTATAAAGATGGACGAAGATGAAGTAATTCATATGATTTTGTTTAAGGCTACTAGAGTTTGAAAAACCACATTAGCACATGCCTTCTTTTCCTCCACAGATTATTTCCAACTATGGTATGATTGCTTATTGTTTATGTCCAATTTGTTTAAGACATTAGTCACTTCCCCTTTCAAAACAATTTCTCTGTTTTGGAATGAAATTGACATCGTTTAATCTTTCAAAACGATATAAGTGGTATTGGTAAAGAAAGGACACATCAAAAGCATTACATGAGACTGATCGACAAAACAATCTTATTACAAGCGTAGTTTTGGGTAACTTATAATTCCTTATTCAAGGAAATTTTGTCCAGGGAGTAAAGCAGAGGACTTGTTGGTTTACCCAAAAAGTGCTGCGAATCCCATCTTCCATGACTGGTTGCTGAGACTATACCCTCCATCGACTGGCAAGTTGACACCACTGATAAATTTAGCCTCATCGCTTGCCAAATACAGCGCTGCATGTGCAAAATCTTCAGGCTCCAAAACGGTGCCTTTCAACACTGCTGAAGTCGCAATCATCTCCTCTCCCTTCTTCTTATCGAACATCCCCAATGTTGTTTGGAACAATGGGGTCACAGTTGCGTGAGGTGAAATGCAATTAACTCTAATTCCATGCTCACCTAACTCCACTGCCAAGCTCTTCGTCAACCCTACGACGCCATGCTTCGATGCCTTGTATGCATGGGGCAGACCGATGCTGATTTTTGAAGAAATACTCGATGAGAAGAGAATGCAACCTTTCTTGGCCGGAACCATGACCTTGGCTGCATACTTGGCTCCCAAGAAACCACCCAAGACATTGATATCGAACACTCTCTTGAAGTTGTCAGTGCTGGCGTCTGTCACTCTGACTTCACCGTCACCAATGAGGCCTGCATTGTTGAACATGATATCGAGTTTTCCATACTTGGATACCGCTAAGTTTACGGCATTTTCAACATCGGATTCACATGTTACATCACAGTGGACATAGCTGATGTTTTCAGTTCCAAGCTCTTGGCAAAGGGAGTGGCCCAATTCGTCTTGAATATCAGCAATGAGAACCTTGGCTCCTTGTTTAACAAATAGCCTAGCTGAACACTCTCCTAGGCCACTGGCACCACCAGTTATCAGTGCCACCTTACCATCTAGCCTGTATCAAACACAGCAGAAACAAGGTTTAGATACTATTCTATAGGTGAAAGTACTTGTAAGGTACTTTATTAAACCACTATATCAAATTAGTACTTCTATTATTAAATAGATCAACTTAATCCATGTGTTACTGTTTGATTCTTTTTTATAATAAAGAGGCTAATTTGATTCATTTAATATAGTGGGATTAATTTGTTCTACTCTCTATAATAGAACTTACATATCAAGGTTTTTATTTTATTTTATTTTGACAAAAATACACTATTGATTTTTTTCGGTGAATTATAACAATAGGGCAAAGCCCGAACAATGATTAGCATGACTTGAACTCAAGCCACACTTGAGATGGTGGACATTCTTGACAATCAGACCATCACATAAGGTTCATACAATATTGATTTTAATGTTTTCTATTGAATTCAATTAGATCCGTCAATTTTGACCCTAACTTAAAAGTTTTATTTGAATAACTCGACTAAATCAAATTTGTTCATAAAAAGTCAACAACGTCCAGAACAAAAATTACCTTGAATGAAAATTATTCAAACATGAAACGACTCAAAATTAAAATGGTATGAATAATTAACCCGGCATGATTTAAACCCGTGATGATTGTATTAACAAACCCAAAATAACCTAAAAATTTAAAAATTAAATCATTAACATAATCCAAAATTAACCCGAGTTAGGGAATTGAAATATCTAAAAATATGAATTTGTGGAATCATAGAATTTAGTTACCTCTTGATCATTGAAGACTCGGAACTCATTATAGTTGTGAAGAAAATAGACCCTCGCCTCTTCGCTTTCTCTTTTGATTGCAATGCTTGGGATGCTGCTGTGGCTCTACTTGGTTGTTCTTCTGGTCTTTATATAAACTTTGGGGAGTGTAACAATGTTTTGAAAATTCAACAATGGCGTAGTCCTTCTTTGGATGCTTTCATTATTATAAAATAATATATCTTATAGAATATGCAGTATAAACAATTATGTTGCGTCCAAAACATTCAACTCCCCATTTTTAACATTTAAAATAATAGTCAACAAAACAACAAGATTCATCACTTTTGCTTTGACTTATAATAAATCTGGACGTAACACCACAGGCAGTAAAGAATACAACCTAGTACATTTTATACCATTTCTATTACTATTCATATATACATGTTTTTCTTATTATTATTAACAAAAAAATTACAAGTATTCAAGTACTAGAATAAGCCAGATTTTATAATGGACACAAATTCAATAACAAATAATATAAGATCAAAATCAAATGATATATATATTCATTTCATAAAGAAAGTAAATAAATATTTTTATTTTACATGTATTTAAGAAACTCACTTCATCTAATAATAATTTTATTTTTATTTCACAAATGCATAAATATTTTTTCCCTTGATAATAGGTAGTTTTTTTTTTAATTATATGATTATGATGAGGTTTTCTTTTATCTAAAAAAGAACTACTTAATCATAATATAATATACATAATTTTTTTAGGGATAAATCAATGCTTTCATTTTTTTACAATCATAATTATTCTCGATCTCTTTTATAATTTAAGCTTAATTATATTTCGACCGAGATGATATTTAAATAATAATTTTGAAATTGATAACCAATTAAATGTGCACATTACATAATTCTCTTTTAAAATATATGGTTTTCTTATTGAAAAACGTCAAAAGAACAGCCAAATCTGGATTAAATATTGAATTTTAAATTCTAAAATATAACTTATAATAATTGAATTCAAAGTTGGCCTACTCTATTTTATCTAAAGGCTTGACCGCTACCTACTCTTTGTCACCCTACCCCACTTTTTGTTCCCTTTGAAATAAAAGGTTAATATATTATTTAGTATTTAACTTTTTCTTTTAATGTTTGATTTAGTGCTTAATTTTTTTTTGTCTTAATTGGTAATTGATTTTAGTTTCAATGTTTATTTTGGTACTTGAGTTTTTCTAAATTGATACTTAATTTTTATTTTGTCTTGATTAAACACATGAGTTGGGCTCCAATATTTAATTTGGTTCTAATCTTTTATTTTTTTTCCAATTATGTATGCTTTTTTACTAAAGCACAATGGTCAAACATTCATTGAATCACATGACGCCACTTGGTTTGGGTATCAAATTAAATATTAGAGCCAAACTTTAGTTTTAAATTGGGACAAAAAATCTTAAGTGTCAAATTTAACATTAAAACCAAACTCAAGTATCAAATCTTATATAAACCCTAAAAAAAAAAAATTAAACTAGTAACATACAAATTCGTTCAATTGCATTATAGTGAATTATGTGATGTGAATTTAATAATATAAATAATTTAACTAACTATTAAAATGATTATTTACTTATATTTAATTTTTTAAAAAACTAATGAGATGTTAAGAAACACTAAAAAAACATTTGAGTAATTACTTTAAACTACTATCTTTAAATTTATTAAAGCTTAAGTGTCAATTTAATATTGTTTCTAAAAAGTATTTTTGGGACAACAAACACTTTTGAGATAAAAATATTGTTAAACAAGATGCTTTTTGAGAGAATTTGAGCTTTTCAAACTCACCTTTTTTGGCCAAATGCATAAGTAGAAATTTTTAGCTTTTCTGCAACCAAAAACACTTTTAAATGTTGAATTACTTTTTCACCCTCATTAAAACACACAAACGGTAAAATATTATTACTACACACCAACCAAAATCACCTTTTCTCTGATTCTTTCAACTTTTGCAGCAGTTCCTACTTTCCCTTCTTTCATTTTCTTTGAATAGAATTCGATTTGTGAAGTAACAGTGAGACTTGCCATTCTTCTTCAAAGATACATATTTTGATCTTTGTTCCTTCAAGATATGCTTTTTTTTTTTTTTTCCTTTTTTACTTTTTTCGTGAGAGGTAAATGGCTTTGGTTTCCATCTAAAAATGGGCTGAAACGAAGTTTTATAATTTGCTTGTTTGCTTCACTGGCTGAAACGAATATGTCCATATACATAATGTTTAACTTGTAAAATATATTTTTTTAAATTTTGTGAAATTCATGAACAGACGTAAATAATATTGTCGTATGTAGAGGATGATTTATATATACAAACTACATTTAAAGATGAATTATTTATATTTTAAGAATTTTTTATAATATTAATTTCCAATTTTCTATATGTGATTATATATACTTATACAATAGATGAAAAATACTTCGATAGTTGAAGTTAGTGGTGAGAAGGTCAAAGCAATGTGGGATAAGATATTAATAGAAATATTCTGTGTTAAAAACTGAATGTTGATAATGACAATGTAGAAAGATCGCAAAGAAAAAGAAAGAAAAATAGAACACACAGATTTTAAGTGGAAACCCTTTTGGGAAAAAATCACGGGCAGAGGAGAAAAAATTCACTAATATTGTTGAATTCGAATGATACAAGAGGAGTTTTGACTACATCTATTTATAGGTTCAAAAAACCTAATTCTAATCAATGTCAAATATATTATACTAATAAATACTAAATCTTCTAGAAAGAAAATATATTTTGTTTAAGTTGACTTGCAAGCAATTTCTTAGAATTTGGGTCATACAACTCTAACAATCTCCACATTGACACAATTTCTCAATAAACAAGTTTTGCACCACGAACTCTCAACGAACAAGTTTTGTAACACCCTAACCCGGCCTAGACGTTATGACTGAATCTGAAAATGTTACGTAAAATAGTTATAAATTTGACTTTCGCTTTTTGAAAAATGTCGTGAACCTTTCCTATTTAAAAGCATATTTTATTTGAAAATGCTTTGTCATACTTAATGGTTAAAACTGTTAATTGTTTACATTTTCTAAATAAATCGAATAATTTGCAGCGGAAGTTCTTAAGACGTTATATTTTGGAAAATCAAGTTTGTTTTCTTAAAAACAATTGATCGTAGAAATATAGTTGTTTTTCAAAAAATTGTTTTATCGAATGTGATGCCAAAACCCAAAATAAAGTCCAAATAAAAAAATAACCCCAAATGTCTAGAGAGTACAAAATTTTAAAACTCTCAAACCAAAAATTTTAAATAAGTTTAATTTAAGTAAAACTAAGTTTAAGGTGGAATGAACACAACCAAGCTCCCGTCACACCGACTCGCCTAAGTCTGAGGGTAACCTAAAATTATCAGACAAACAGAGAGTGAGTTTTTATAACTCAGTGTGTAACTCGTAAGGAAATAGAGCTTCAGATTTGATCACATGACAGAACAGATACAGACATACATCTTATACAAAATCAGAATCATGTCAGAGTAGTATAGATGCAGACATATATAATCCTAACCCCATCCTTTACACGCCAGCTTCGACCATCTCAACACACCATGTGGGGTATAAAACACCCACCCAGCCCTACACATTACTTAGTGTCCTTACGACACTTTTCAGAATAATTGCAGCGGTGCTGCCAGTATAATGACGAGATATCA
The DNA here is from genome assembly GCA_025698465.1 of Gossypium longicalyx. Classification (NCBI taxonomy): domain Eukaryota; kingdom Viridiplantae; phylum Streptophyta; class Magnoliopsida; order Malvales; family Malvaceae; genus Gossypium; species Gossypium longicalyx. Next base: position 3,058,688 of record CM046995.1, on the reverse strand, counting down.
CCTCACACAAAACACTTCCTCCATATAATTTATGTCCCACCCCATAATCAGGTACAAACAAAGTTAACAGATACCAGAACTTACATCTAATACATGCTCGTTTAATAGACATAGACATGCTTTATACATAACAAATCATACATATTATATATGTAATTACATCAAGTTCATACTAACAGATTAACATATTTCGTGGTCTATAGCATATATAATCACATATTGACCCCAAGGAAGGCTTATAGTTGATCGAGACGACGTGTACAACCATAGGAAAAATTTTTGAATTTTGGGCCCACACGCCTGTGTGGCACACACGGCTTGGCACACGGCCCACATAACCCAAAATGGCCTAGATAGTGTGTCACACACGGCCTCGCACATGGCTTGTCACACGGTCGTGTGTCGCACACGGCCTGTCACACAGTCGTGTGTCGTACGCACACGGTCTGTCACACGGTCGTGTGTCGCACACGGCCTGGCACACGGTTGTGTAGCGTAGACAGACCCTAATTTTGGCTTTCGCCGTTTGCTATTTTTTAGGTTTCTCGTTACACACCTGGGCAAAATCCAATGTAAGATCAACAATTGAGTATTCTGGTACCTAGATTGACAATTCATACATGTTATTAACCAAAATCTTATCAATCCAAACAAAAAATTCATCAGAGCAACACTATCTGGAACTTTACTCAACCATTAACAACCCCTAAAATGATATGAAACACTTACCTTTGAATGTAAACAACACCCATACAGCTCCTAAGTTTCATGAACTTCACCTAAAACCAATCAATTGGTTAACATCTATACAAATTAATTACCCACCACACCTCGAAAACCAAGAAAGAAAAGTCCATAACACAGGAGAAGGAGATGAAACTTACACCAATCAAGTTGCAAACTATACAATCGACCACCTCTACCAAATTGAAATAGCAAGAACAATGAAAGTAAGGCACTAAAGACCAAGAGATAAAAAAAAAGGAACAATTTGCTACCTTTTTTTCAATAACTCACGCAAAGAAAAGAAAAAGGAAAATATTAGTATGGGGAAACAAAAAGAAAACTTGAGGAAATATGAGGGATTTTTGGGTATATCATCTTTTTTTTTTCAAATAAAAGAAATAACAAAATAAAAATAAAAATAAAAATCTAATCCTAACCAACCACTAACCCACTATCCTCCTTCTTTATCCAACCACCTTCTAAAGCCTTCTTTATCCAGCCACCTTCTAAAGTTTAACTTCCATTACAGTACAGTTCACAAGGCTATTTAAAAAATAAAATAAAATAACCCAAACTGCTCCAACCAAGACTCGAACACATGACTTCCAACCCCCTATCAACACACTAAACCACATAAACAAGCTCCTAATCATGAAGAAAACTAAGGAATCAAAATTTAAGACTTCTAGGATGTTACAAGTTCTCCACCTCTTCCACGAAACCCCTTAAGGGTATTATTCAACAATAAACACCAACCAAGTCCAAATAATGCTCGAACTTGGTTATAGGAAGTGACTTAATCATTATATCTTCAGTCACGTTTAAAGAATAAGCAACTAGATCAGCCTCGAAGGTTTAATTTCTCTTCTAGTCTATTTTTGGCAATAGAATATTGTGGTGAAGAAGCAACTCTAGTCTGAGTTTCTGTACTAACATGAAGAGTAGACTCTTTTAGATTCTGGATCTATCTGTAGCTCCACTTGTTTCACATGTGTGCTTGGATTTTGCTGGTCTTTATTGGAAGAGTCTTTAAGATATAAGTTAGGCAGCATAGTAGTTTCATAAAAAATAACATCTTTGCTAATCACAACTTTTCTATTTTCAGGACACTATAACTTATATCCTTTAACACCAGCCTTATAACCAAGAAAAACACATTTAATGAATCTAGATTCCAATTTCCCATTATCAACAGAAGCATATGCAGGACATCCAAAAATTTCAAATCAGAATAATTAACAGGATTACCGGACCATACCTCTTGTTGTAACACCCCCAACCCCAAACCGTCACCGAAACAGGGTTACAGAGTATTATTGGACCTATCGGTCAATTTACAATTAATTCAAAATAAATGACATACATATCTTGATTTAATTATAAAGTCCTTATAATGGACCCTCGAGGTCCGAATCACACGTTAGAATCGAATTGAGACTTGTTTGGATACTCTGAAATTTTTTTTATATGCGAACTCAATATAACCCATTTATAAATATCTAACCTTCCTTGCAAATTCAAATCGAGACCAATCTAAACAAATCAATTCATGAATTTATACAACTCTAATTCTAACAAACTAATAATATAAAGTTCTAACATTTTTATGTTAACATTTTTATGTTCATAACAATCTAACATAAGATGTCTAATTGATTCATTTAAATTATCATTCAACAAAATTGCTCGAGGCTATGATATAGACTATGTTTAAGACATATGTAATTTTATGGAACAACCATTACCATCATTTATCATTAATATTTATGTATCAAAATAACAACAAATTACAATCTAGGTACATGCCATTTTCAAAAGAGAAAAGTACATCACCACGTATTTGAGTTTGGAATTGGCTTGGATGTTGAGTCGTTAGTCACTTTTGTAACTAACCTGTGCATGGAAACAAATCGTCGCTGAGTATGCACTCAGTGATATTTCTATAAACCAACAGTTAAATAATTATAAAATACATATATAACACTACTCAATTTCAATAACTATTCAAATATTCACCTTTCAATCTAGTGCTCTATTTTATTTCAAATTCAGTATCAATCATTATTTTTCAATAACAATTATTTTCTTATTGTTATTCAATAACAATCAGTTATTCAGTATCAAACAATCAATAACAATAAGTTATTCTGTACAATAATTTAGTTATTCAATAACTATCAATTATTCAGTACAGTAATTTACCCCTATTAACATAACTCGGACCTAGACGGATACACGGATCCAACCAACACACCAATACTACACTTAGTGCCTCATCGACTTTGCCGAAGTAAACAGTAACAGTATGGTACTTAGTACCTCATCAGATTAAACCAAAGTAACAGTGACAGTACGACAGACAAGGTGCCTCATCGACTCGAAGTCGAAGTAACAGTACGACACTTATAGTGCCTCAACGACTCAAGGTCGAAGTGTCCCTGAATACTTCCAATCCTATGGCATGCCAATTATATCCAACTCAGTCCGATACAGTTAATAGGGTATTCAATTCATTTCTTAATTCACAGTAATTAATCATTTCAATATCCATTTCACAATAATTACACACTCATATACATTCAATTCAATAGCAAAACACTAATAGTTACCTTAATATCTTTCCATACACATATAATAATAAAAACACATATAATAATAAAAACAACAATTTAAATGTTAAGTTCAATTTATAGAAATACAAACCGTAATTCTCGAATTACTCTTCGTCAACTTTCTCCTTTCCTTTCTCTGTCGAGGTCTCCGGCATTACGTTAGCTACGGAAATTAAAATAATTATACCATTAATTACAACATTAATTTATAATAATAATAATTGAATTTCTATCCAATTTATATTTTAGTTCCAATTTAGTCCTTACTAAATTTATCTACTTTTCTAATTTAATTCACACTATATTTCTATTCAAATTCCATTCAAACTCAAATTTAACTACTAAATTTCAGCTTATTTCATTAATTTTGAATTTTCTTCAATTTAGTCCCTACAACATAAAACTTATAGCTTACTTCAATATTTAATCCCTTTATTAATTCTAACTTGAAATTCTTTCAATTAAATTAAGAGAAAATGACTTAATTAAGCTTACCAATTGAACTCCAAGCTTCAAATTCCCTATTTCCCCTTTTTCTTTCTTTTCTTCTTTCTCTTCTCTGTTTTCGAATGGTTCTGTTTCTTTTTATGTTTTATTTTGTTTGTTTTATCTTTTATTTTTACTTTAGTTTATTATATTATTATATTAACTTAATAATAATTATTATTTCTTAAATGATAAGTAAATAAATATGTATTTTAGAGTTGTATGTATATGATTTATTACACTTGTACTTTACTATCACCATACATTTGTCAACTTATTAATTTATTCATTAATTTAATAATATAATATCAATTAAATAATAATTATTAAATATTTATTTAATAACAAATATAAATATTACAAATGTACACATATATATTTTATATTTGTATTTTATTATCACCATCCACTTATCATAATTTCAATTTATTTGTCATATAAAAATCTTTTACTAATTAATAATAAATAATAAAATATCTTTTTACTAATTATATATAAATAATACAAATATACTCATTTAAATTAATACACTTGCATTTTATTTGTAGTTAACTCATTTTGCCCGGGCCCATTTAATTTATTTGCAATAAATAAATAGGTCAAATAAATAAACCCCAAAAAGTTAAAATAAAGTCCAAAATTAAATAGTCCACTTACACCAGGCTTATACTAACCCAAATATATAAAAAAAAAACAAATTTAACCCAATTACATTTGGTCTAATACCCGAACAGCCCAAGCAGATATTCAGGCTCAAAGATCAGGATCGTACCCAAAAATCCCGGCCCAAAGCAGAAATCCTAAGCCACCAAATTTGATCGCACTAGAAGCTTCTAGAACGTACCAGAATGGAGCCAGGGGGTTGCGCTCCCACGAGCGGTTCCGCAGAGCCTCTGAGCCTCCTTCACGTCATCCTCTCGAGTGTTCTTCTCCGTACAATTGAACCTGCGAGAAGAAGTAAATAACAGTAGCCACAGTAGATAAAACAAAAAAATAGCAAAGAAAATATGTAATTTTTTTATTATTTTTACTTATATTTGGTTATAAAAAGGATCAATTTCATTTTTGTAAAGGATCTGAGGGACGCACACTGAAAATACTAGATACAGAGAATCAATAAGAGAAATCAGAAGGTGATTTTTTTTATTCTCGTCGCTTTAGTTCTCCATTGAAGCATCTCATTTCTTTTTCAATCATTCGCTGTTGTTTTTAAAAAATAAAAGAGCAAGAGAAAAGCGGGGTCTTACCTTGCGAATCTGCCATTGATTCCTCTTTGCTTCGTCGAAATTGAAGGTGAAAGAGGAATCTGAGGCTGTAAATCGTTTTCAAAGGGCAAACGCGCCTCTTGTTGGCTGCGATGGAGTCAGGCAAGTGAGTAGGCTTGAGTCGGCTGAAAGTTTGAGAGAGCAACATGGGGTTTCATTTTTTTAATGGCTGCAAACTTCATTTTTAGGGTTTGTTTTGTGATTATAAGGACTTTTAAACGTCACCGTTTTAAGCCAATATTAATGGCCTCAAAATGGCATCATTCAAGGAGTTGCAGCCCAATGACTCAACATGCACACGCTCAAGATCCACATGTTTGGTCATTGAGGGACATTTTCGATATAAGTCCTTCCCCTTTGCACTGCATTATGATTAGCTCCCATTTGCGTCTGATTTGTTTTGTTTTCTTTTGAATTTTTCTTAAAATTTGAGCGCTTTTGCATTTTAGCCCGCATCTCAACGCAGTGTTTCAGTATCGGGGAAATTATCAGCTTTGGTCCCTGTGAATTCGCGCGTGTTGTGCATGGGTCCTTATTTTAATATTAGTAGTTTGTTTTTTATTTATAAATTATCCCTATTACTTTACATTCATTTTAATTTAGTTTTCTATCAACACCATGCATTGTTTTTCTTAATAATTCGTTTTTTTATTTTGTTGAAATAACATTAATAATTTTACTTTGTTTTTAAAAACTTGTTATTTTAAAATCTTCATATTATATTATCTTAACATTATGTATGGTATTTTATTCAAACATTCTTATACACTTGTACATGTATAGTATTTTAGTTGAGTTTTTTTTTTTTATTTGTGCAACTTGCCATTTTAAAATTCATTTAATATTTTTATAAATTAATAATTTTGCTTTGTTTTATTTGTGTAGTAATTTTAAAATTCTTTTCATTATATTATTTACATATTTTGAATAACGTCGTGTTTAAATATTTTTGTGTATATGTATATTACTTTAATAAAGTTTTTTTTATTACTTCTTGTCCTAAGGTTCATCTAATGTTTTTATATATATGTAAAATTATTTAAGAACTTCATTTTTATACTTATAAAATTATTGCTTCTATATATTAAGTTATTCTAATATTTATTTAGTGTCTTTTTTAAAAAATTTTTAAGTATAATGGTATGTATATAAGATAGACTAGTTAAATTTTATATGCATTATTAATTTCATACTATTCCTACAAATAATTGTTCTTAAATCTATTTATATGTGCATGCTTTATGAATCTATTATATTATATTTTATTATTTGTTTAATTATTCTTTTCTATTTTATATATTATTTAAACTATTGTGTATATTATTATTTTTTAAATGAATTTGTGTTTAAAATATTTTGCATATTATTCAATTCATGCTTTATGCTATAATATTTATTTTAATAATTATATATATTCCTAGTTTTTTTAAATTAATCCATTCATATAGTATGTACATTATGTGTTCATTAATTCGTTATTATTATAAAATTATCTTATACGACATCGTTTGCTAATTCCCACTTTATTTTGTACATGTTTTGTAGATCGTTTTATATTGTGTCATATTTATTGTTGTTGTATATTATTTAGTCATTGTTTTATTAATTGTTCTCCATCCATGATTAAGAATTCGGGTACATTTCATTTAGAATAATTGTACTTAATTGTTCTGTTTATTAGTTGTGGTTTATTGTACTTTATGTGTGCACATTATCTTATGTTTATTTATTTCTTTTTACAAATTTTTCCTTGTAATATCTCAAATATGCCATCTCATTTTAAAACAAATAAATGTGTTTTAAGCTAATTCTCAATTTTCCTTATTACTCAAAGTTTTTTAAAATAAGGTATCTGATATTTAGGAATTCCGGGAATCGTGCCCTACCGTGCTGGGTATGATTTTTCGTCGGATTAGGTATTTGGATATCCTTTTATTTTTTTTAGCGAATAAGCTCTTGAAAGTCAAAAATCAATCGTATTTTTGAAGGTATAAAGGATCGTGTCCAATCGTGTTGGATATGATACTGCATACTTTCGAAACGAGAGAATTTTGACGACTAGTTTGAATTACTCCAATGTTTTAAAACAAGAAGTCATGTTTCGAAATTTAGTTTTATTTTAAAACATAAGGACAACACTTGATCAATCTGGTACCAGTTTTTGGGCGTAGTGAGAGTGCTAACCCTTCCTCATGCGTAACCGGCTCCCGAACCCATTTTTCAGCTTGCATAGACCAAAATTGATTTAAATGTTTTATTAGGTGTTCCAATCACACCTAAACAAAAAGATTAGTGGCGACTCCACATTCATTTTAAAAGTCGATCCCCGTTTTTCTTTCAAATAAAAATGGTTTCGACAGCTTGGCGACTCCACTGGGGACTGAACAAGAGAGTCAGGCCATAAATTGATCATTTGCTGTCTTTTTTGTCTTTTTGAAAATTGGTTTTGAAAATTATGATTCTTTTGATTGTATTTGTCTGTATAATTGTTGTGGTCTTGAAGAATAGTACTGCATTGCATTGCATGACCGTTGTGGTTGCACCTGTTAAGTGGGAGTAAGAAACTATGCTTCCGTGAGGTTTTCACCTCCGTATGGGCTAGTGGATTGCTTCCGGGATACATCCGTACCTATGATTTCGTGAGATTTTTATCTCTGCATGGTCATAGGGAAATGTATTCCCCTGAACCGAACTTAATCCGTATGAGCCTATAATGGGTGAGGATTGAAGAATCTGCTGGTTCGAGTACTTTTACTCTAGAACCGAGCTACATATAGTGAACCTTAAGAGCTATCCTTAGGTAGAGCCGCGTCAAGCCTTAGTAATTGCCCATATGTGTGTTATGATTATCTTTATTGTGCTTGTATTTTATTACTTATATTTGATACTAACTTGTGTTTTGGTTTTTGATTGTGTTTTGGATGACATTGCATACTAAAGGAGGTGTTGATTAGTATTCGATTACTAAGTTAGAAAGTTTAACATGGAGAATGAATTTTTTAATAAAGTTGAGGATAATGCGGCTGTCCGTGCATGGTAAGAGAAGTTACAATCAGAGAAAGGGGATAGCATGGAAGAAGGATATACATCAGAGTTGTAAAACTTCACTCGCATCAATGTAACACAGAATGAGTTGCAAGAGTTGAAAAATATATGGGCTCGACGGGATGAGGGAACCAAACAGTTGTTCTACCAGAGTTATGGTGACATACCGTACTTGCTCGATGTTAAGGTGGACAAGCATCTTTTTCGAGGTATGGCTCAATTTTGGAATTCTGCTTATAATTGTTTCACTTTTGGGGAAGTGGATTTGGTGCCTACCTTGGAAGAGTATACTACCCTGTTGAGGAGTCCAAAAGCTCAAGTTAGAAAAGCTTATGCTAAGGTTTTTAATGGTCAAACTTTTGTGAAGAAGTTGGTGAATATTTCGGGGATGAGTGAGTCTTGGGTCACTGTTCGAATTCAACAAAAGGGGGATAGTAAATGTATTCCTTGGGAGAATTTGAGAGATTTGGTTTTGACACATCCGGATGAAAGGAAAAGGGTCGACATCTTTGCCTTAAACATCTATGGATTGGTGATTTTTCCTAAGGCTTTAAGCCATGTAGATGAGGCAGTTATGGACTTGTTCGATCGTCTTGAGAAGGGAATCACATCTGTACCTGCAATACTGGCTGAGACGTTCAGATTTTTGGGCATGTGTCAGAGGACAGGTGAGGGTCGATTTATTGGATGTACACAGTTGTTGATGGTATGGTTTCACGCAAATTTTTGGAAAGTGAACAAGGTTTCTTATCAGGTCTTCTCTGAAAGTTATTCCCCATTAAAAGAAGAGATAACTATGCAAAGGAGAGACGATATTTTAGAAGAAAACTGGATAGAAATTCTTCAAAACCTCAAGGAGGATAATATAGAGTGGAAAGCTTTTTGGATGGTTCCTGATGAGATCCTGTATCGATGTGGGGACTTTGATTGGGTACCATTTTTAGGAATTTAGGGAGCTACTGGATATACTCCCTTGCTTGCATTAAGGCAGTATAAATCGAGGCAATTCATACCTACGACTTACAGGCTTGCTTAGTGTGAATTCCCATATAAGGGTGACCATTATAAGAAGAAGGTTCGGGAAATATCTGATGCCTGGAGGCGAACTTGTTGGATGAAGAGATTGACTATTGGTTCTTTAACAGTACCTGAGTACCATGGATGGTTTAAGAAAAGAGTTAATGATAATATTCCCAGAGCAAGCTTAGAAGACACCGACCAGTGGAGAAATAGTTACAAGTTGCCCCTTTAGAGTTGGAGATTATAAAACAAGACTTTGAGAAGAAGAGTTCTGAGTTTGGGAAAAAGATCGAGTAGTTGGAGGAAGAAAAGATACACCTGAAATTAGATGTGGAGATTCAGAAATCAGAAGTGGAAAAGTTACGAAAAAGGAAGAATGAAGTTGAGGAGGATTTGGAAGGCTTAAAAGTAGATTATAAGAAACTACGCCAATCAATGAGGACTGCTGGATTAGGAAAGACTTCAGAGCAATGGCGTCAGAAAGATCAAGAAGAAAGGGCTAAAGCGGATCAATGGGAAAGGAAATTCCAGGAGGTTCAAGCTCGGAATGAGGCCTTGGAAAAAAGTCTGTCAAATAGTAAGAATGAAAAAGATAAATTGAAAGCCAGAGTAGCGGAACTTGAGAGATCTCTATATTTATACCAGAACCGTGATTCTGTGATGGAGTTGAGAGCAAGCTTAAACAAGATCAAAGAGATGAAAGGGAAAATAGAATAATTAGAGATGGTGTTGCTGAATTGTGAAATGAGGATCGAGTTCTTGGAGGCAAATGAGGAACAGTGGAAAGGTTAGCTTCATTACTCTCAAGACCAAGTTAGAAGCAGGGATTACATCATGGGAGAAATTGTAACATAAATTTGAGAGGTAGCTGATTACTTGTAGTCTTTGGCAGTACAAGCGGACGTATTAAGTGTGAAGTTTAAGTTGGAGTCAGATAGGGGACAAGAATTGGCTTCATTGCTTAGGAAAATTAAGGCTCTGAGTGTTAGGGCGAAGTCTTATTTGTAACTCAGTTTTATGTAAAGAATTTTATTTTCTAGTAAAATTTTCTGAAGGAAATTGAATCAGAATTGATGCCTCCTTTGCATTCATGCATTCGCATTACATTACATTACATCATATGCATTAAAGGTTATAAAAAATATTTTAATTAATTAAAAATTATTTCAGTAATCTGGAAACCAACAAAAACACACCAAATACGCATCCCTACGGTACAAGGAAAAAAACCAAGTCAATGGACAAAAGACTTGAAAAATTAGAGCAAACGCAAAGGGATATGTAAAAACAAATGCAGTTACAGATACAAGAGCGGTTGTATAAGATTCAGCAAGAGATGAATGAACAAATGATGGAGTCCCAAAGAGATATGATGAATCAATTGTCTCAATTGCTTGTAGGAAGAATGGATAAGGGGAAAGGTCCTATGGATAATGTTGGAGAAAATAATGAAGACCCTCAATATCCTCCTGGTTTTACTCCAACACATGTGTAGATGCAACCTGAGATTAATTTACAAAAACCTTCTGTTACAATCAGGCCTCAGCAATTTCAGGTTGGAGTGTCAATACTAATAAATCTTCAAGCTGGTTCAGGTTTTAATCCTGGCAATAACTCGAACAATCCGATGGTGCCTGATTTGGATAAAGTAGCGAAAGAGGAAAAAGCAAGGGCAGAATCACAAAAACAATTGGATGAGCGGTGTAAATGGCTGGAGAAAAAGGTCAGAGCAATGGAAATCATTGATAGACATCCTAGAATTGATACAAAAGATCTGAGTTTGGTTTCGGACCTAGTACTTCCATACAAGTTTAAGATGCCAGAATTCGAGAAGTACAATGGAACAAGCTGTCCTGAAGCCCATATTACCATGTTTTGCAGAAGAATGACTGCGTATGTTAATAACGATCAGTTGTTGATTCATTGCTTTCAAGATAGTTTGGTGGGAGTAGCTGCTAAATGGTACAATCAATTAAGTCGAAACAGAATTAGTTCATGGAGAGATCTAGCACAGGCATTCATGAAGCAGTACAGTCATGTGACAGATATAATTCCTAATAGGATTACTCTGCAGAATATGGTAAAGAAATTAAATGAAAGTTTTAAGTAGTATGCACAGAGATAAAGGGAAATGGCTATTCAAGTTTAGCCACCACTCTTAGATAAGGAAACTACAATGCTCTTTATTAACACCCTAAAAGCTCCGTTCATAACTCACATGTTAGGAAGTGTTATGAGGAGCTTTGCGGATGTGGTCATGACCAGAGAAATGATTGAGAATGCCATAAGAAATGGAAGGATAGATGCAGGAGAAAGTACTAAAAGGTCTGTGCCACTAAAAAAGGAAAACGAGGTGAACAATGCAAACATGGGATATTCAAAATCTGTTACTGTAAGTCAACCAAAAACGGTAACTGCTGGTCAAGGAACAGTGAGAAGATTCAATTTACACCAATTCCTATGACATATAAAGAGTTATATCAAAGTTTGTTTGATGCACATGCAGTGGCATCTTTTTATTTAAAGCCATTATAGCCTCCGTTCCCTAAATGGTACGATGCCAATGCTCAATGTGAGTATCACACGGGGATTGTAAGACATTCGATAGAAAATTGTACTACTTTCAAGAAGTTGGTAGAGAGATTTATTCAGATGGGATTGTGAAGTTCGATAATGCACCCAATACAGAAAACCCGCTACCTAGTCATACTGATAGTGGGGTAAATGCGATAAATGGGGATATTGGAAAAAGAACCAAGATGGATGTTTCAGAAGTAAAAACTCCTTTGATACGAGTCTGGAAAGAGATGGCAATAAGGGGGTTGGTTATTTCAGATACAGAAGGAAGTAATGATGAGATAGAGAATTATTGCGAGTTCCATCATGAAGAAGGACACAAAATTCAAGAATGTAAAGAGTTCAAAGGTGTTATCCAGGGCTTGATAGACAGCAAGGAAATAGAGTTTTATGAAGAGGTTAATGAGGAGGAGTATATATATGTGTCAGAATCCACGCCAAGCCCAAAGGTCAATCATCCTGTGGTTATTATTTCACGACCAAAGAATGAAGTGGGAATTCAAATGACGCTGAAGGTTATAATTCAAAAGCCAGTAATTTTCTCTTACAAGGATAACAAAAGGGTTCCTTGGAAATATGATTGTAATGTGACAATCCCAGGAAATGAAAGTTCAGTTAGCCCGTTAAAAGAGGATCAAAATATAGGTTCTCACACTCATAGTGGAAGACGATATGATTTGACAAATACTCGAGCAAAACCTGTAAAAGGAAAAGATGTAATGATCGAACAAAAAAAGGGAAAAGAGGTCGAACCTAGGGTGCCTGTTAATGAACCAGTGAAAGAAGAAGAAGCTAAGGAATTCCTGAAATTTCTGAAACATAGTGAGTACAGTGTAGTGGAACAATTGCATAAACAACTAGCCCGCATATCCATATTGGCTTTGCTCCTAAGCTCAAAAGTTCACCGAAATGCATTAATGAAAGTGTTGAATGAGACATATATGACCAATGATATTTCTGTTAACAAGTTGGATCGGTTGGTGAATAACATAAGTGCTGATAATTTTATCTACTTTAATGATGATGAGATACCACCAAGAGAAATGGGATCTACCAAAGCTTTGCATATAACCACCAGATGCAAATGATATACGTTGCCAGGGGTCTTGGTAGATAATGGGTCAGCCTTGAATGTATTACCCTTGTCTACACTAAACAGGTTACCTGTGGATAGCTCACACATGAAAGGATGTCAGAATATAGTGCGAACATTTGCTGGCACGGTAGTTTTCTTAGTATGAGGTAGTTTTCTTAGTAATGGATATTAAGCCCTCTTACAACTGCTTGTTAGGAAGGCCTTGGATACATTCGGTAGGGGCAGTTCCTTCATCATTACATTAAAAGCTAAAGCTGGTATTAGAAGGACGGTTGGTAACAATAAATGCTGAAGAGGATATTATTGTGGCTGTAAGTAGTGATGCGCCATATTTAGAGACGGATGATGAAGCCATTAAATGTTCTTTTCGATCTTTGGAGTTTGTGAATGCAACATTCATCACTGAGGGAAGTAGAATTTTGGAACCGAAAATGTCTAAAACTACGATGATGGGTTTACAGTTGATGGTAGAACGGGGAGCTTTACTAGGAAAGGGACTTGGAAGATGTCTCTAGGGAAGAATTACGGTTCCGATGCTGAAGGACAAACATGATCATTTTGGTTTGGGGTTCAAGCCAGATGCAAGACAAAAGAAAAAGAAACTAGAAAGAAAGCAAGAAAGAAGAAGAGCACGAGTGAATGATAGAGAAATTAAGTGGGAACCCATGATAATCCTCATATATCCAAGTCTTTCGTATCAGGGGGCATTATTTATCTTGAACGAGGGATGCCAAAGAAAGAAAGCATAGAAGAAGCATTAGGAAATATGTATATCAATGCCATTTTTGAAGAGACAATTGAAGAGGGGATTTCGTCAAATATTCGTCCATATAAGCTTGGGAGTACACTAGACAATTAGATTGCAGAGGATCTTCCTGTAGTTTTTAGAGCTTACTCAGAGTAATGTTCGAAACAAACTTGTTGTTTTAAGCTTAGAGACAATAAAGTTTTCTTTGTGAAATAGGCTCATGTTCAAACATCATTATTTCAATGAAGTACATTTTTTGCTATCATTTTGAGCAAATGTTATTCTTTTCACAAGCAATTGTGTTATTCTTTCTATCCAAATAATTATCCTGATTCTTTCTTCAATCATTTTTTTATTTCATTCATAAACATACCATACAAAACAATAATTATCAAATTCATTCATTCTTTGTATATTTTGTACCTATAATAGTTCCTGGGATATCAATATCATGAGAGTGCCATTTCATATCGACTCGGAATTACTATTTGAGCAAGACATGTGTTTAGAGGGATCTCAAGACTTTGAAGATGACAGAGACTGTGATTTATCTCCAGAATTGTTAAGAATGGTAGAACAAGAGGAAAAACAATTTTTGCCTCATAAAGAAACCGTAGACATGGTGACTTTGGAAGAAGAGAAAGTTGTAAAAATTAGAACATGCATAACTGAAGAAACGAAGTGAGATCTTGTTGAGCTGCTCCAGGAATTCAAAGATGTTTTTGCATGGTCATACCAGGATATGCCCAGTTTAAGCACTGATATTACAGTATATTGCCTTCCCATAAAAGAAGATTGCAAGCCAGTACAGCAGAAACTTCGAAGAATGAGGCCAGATATTATCTTAAAGATAAAAGAGAAAGTTAAAAAGTAATTTGATGCTGGGTTCCTTCAAGTAATCAAATACTCGGAATGGGTAGCCAATGTTGTGCCTGTTCCTAAGAAGGACGGAAAGGTGCGAATGTGTGTGGATTATAGAGATTTAAATAAAGCTAGCCCAAAGGATAATTTCCCATTGCCTCATATTGATACTCTAGTGGACAATACGGCTGGATTTTCATTGTTTTCTTTCTTGGATGGCTTTTTGGGGTATAATCAAATCAAGATGCATCCTGAAGACATGGGAAAGACTAATTTCATAACCTTGTAGGGCACGTTCTGTTACAAGGTGATGCCATTTGGATTAAAGAATGCTGGAGCAAAGTATCAAAGAGCTATAATAACTTTATTCCATGATATGATGCATAAGGAAATTGAAGTATATGTTAACGATATGATAGCCAAATCTCGAACTGAAAAGGAGCACTCCAAGTGTTGAGAAAGTTGTTCATGAGATTGAGGAAATTTCAGTTAAAGCTTAATCCAACCAAGTGTACTTTTAGGGCTAGATCCGGAAAGCTATTAGGCTTTGTAGTCAGTGAAAGAGGAATTGAGATTGATTCAAACAAAGTCTGGGCTATACGGGAGTTATCTCCACCGCGCACCCAAAAAGAAGTTCGAGGCTTCTTGGGAAGGTTAAATTACATTGCACGGTTTATTTCTCAATTAACAGAGAAATGTGACCCTATATTTCATCTTCTTAAAAAACATAACCCATGAGAGTGGGATGATGAATGCCAGAGAGCTTTTGATAGAGTTAAAAAATATTTGTCAAATCCTCTAGTATTATCACCCCCAAGTCCAGACAGGCCTTTGATATTGTATTTAACCGTGTTTGGTAATTCTATGGGGTGTGTGCTTGGTCAACATGATGAATCAGGAAGAAAGAAAAGGGCTATATATTACCTCAGTAAAAAATTCACTGAGTGTGAATTGAGATATTCGCTAATTGAAAAATTGTGTTGTGCTCTAATTTGGACAACTCGGAGGTTGAGGCAGTACATGTTATACCATACAACTTGGTTAATTTCAAAGTTGGATCCTCTAAAGTATATGATGGAGTGAAATGCCTTGAATGGAAGGATGGCTAGGTGGCAAATTTTGCTTTCTGAATTTGATATAATCTACGTGAATAAAAAAGCTGTGAAAGGAAGTGCAATAGCAGATTTTCTGGCCAGTCGAGCTTTAGAAGATTATGAACCCTTGAATTTTGATTTCCCCAATGAGAAGATAGTGAATGTGGCAGTTGCTGAAGAGGACATTATAAAAGGTCACGCTTGGAAATTGAATTTTGATGGAGCTTCAAACGCTGTGGGTAATGGAGTTGGAGCAGTTTTGGTATCTCTAAGTGGAGATCATTATCCATTCACATGTAAATTGGATTTTGATTGTATAAATAATATGGCATAATATGAGACATGTATCATGGGACTTAGAGCAGCTATAGATCGCAAGATCAAGTCATTGGAAGTATATGGAGATTCTGCGCTGGTAATTTACCAACTTAGAGGTGAATGGGAAACAAGAGATTCCAAACTAATCAATTACAGAAGGTTGGTGTTGGGGTTAGTTGAAGAGTTTGATGATATTACTTTCAATTATCTCCCGCGCGATAAAAATTAGATGGCAGATGCTTTGGCTACTTTGGCTTCCATGATAAGAGTAAACAGAACAAAAGATATGAAACCTATTCAGATGAGTATTTTTGAGGCCCCATCTTATTGTTATAACATAGAGGAAGAAGAAAGAGATGATCATCCTTGGTATCAGGATATATTGCGATATGTGAGAAATCGTGAATATTCAGATCAAGCTACGGAGAATGATAAAAGAACATTGAGAAGGCTCGCCTGTGATTATGTTCTAGATAGGGAGATCCCGTACAGAAGAAGAAAGGGTCAAGTACTTTTGCAGTGTGTGAATGATGTGGAAGCCAAGAAAATCTTAGAGGAAGTACACGATGGGGTTTGTGGTACGTATGCCAATAGGTTCACAATGGCCAGACAAATTATGAGGTTTGGATATTATTGGTCAACTATGGAAGGAAACTACATCAATTATGCCAAGAAATGTCATAAATGTCAAATTTATGGTGATAAGATTCATGTACCTCCCTTGCCTTTGCATGTTCTGACTTTCTCATAGCTGTTTTCCATGTGAGGCATGGATGTCATAGGGCCAATTTCACCGAAAGCTTCAAATGGGAATCGTTTTATTTTTGTGGTCATTGATTATTTTACCAAGTGGGTGGAGGCTGCTTCGTACGCCAATGTAACTAAATTGGAAGTCAGCAGATTCTTAAAGAAGAAAATTATATGTCGATATGGAATGCTTGAAAGGATCATATCTAATAATGCGTTAAATTGAAACAATAGCACAATAGCAGAGGTTTGCAGTCAGTTTAAGATCAGACATCATAATTCATCACCATATCGCCCAAAAATGAATGGGGCGGTGGAAGCAGCCAATAAAAATATTAAGAAGATTGTGGGAAAAATGACCGAAACTTACAAAGAGGCATGAGAAGTTTCCATTTGCTCTCTATGCTTATTGAACATCTGTTAGAACTTCTACTGGGGCAACACCTTTCTCATTGATTTATGGAATAGAAGCAGTTCTACCTATTGAAGTGGAGATACTTTCGCTCCGAGTTTTGTCAGAATTGAAGTTAGATGAAGCAGAATGGATACAGTCTCGATATGATCAGTTGAATTTGATTGAGGAAAAGAGGCTGAGGGCTATTCAACATGGTCAAATGTATCAAAAAAGAATGATGCAGGCTTATGACAAAAAGGTTTGCCCAAGAGAATTTCATGAGGGAGATTTTGTTTTGAAAAAGATTCTTCCCATGCAAAAAGATTTCAGAGGAAAATGGATGCCAAATTGGGAAGGGCCTTATGTAGTGAAGAAAGCTTTCTCTGGAGGAGCATTAATTCTAGCTGAAATGGACAGAAAAGGCCTGTCGAATCTGATAAACTCAGATTCAGTCAAAAAATACTACACATAATGTGAGGAGGAAGCCAAAGTGAAAACCCGCAAAGGGCACTTTGAGATTTAAAAAAAAAAAAGAAAAAAGAAAGAAAAGGCCCAAAGTGAAAACCCGCAAAGGGCGCTTTGAGAAAATAAAAATAAAAAGAAAAAGAAGAAAAAAAAAGAGGAGAGGCCAAGGTGAAAACCTACAAAGGGCACCTTGAGACCAAAGGAGATTTGAGTTGAAAACCCGAAAAGGGCGGCTCAAATATGGATCCAGAGTGAGAAGGCGATAATCTTACCACACTTGAATTAACAAGAAAAGAGTATATTGCATCTTGGGGCATTGACAGAGTACTTCTGATCTCCTAAACACATGTCGAGTTTGAATTGGTCTTCAAGAAGTTCGTGCAGAGAAGCTTAGTTTGCGATATCAAGGGTGCCTAGTCTTCATTTTTATTCCCAACAAATTGGCTATTCTTGAATTATTCTTTCTTTTTCAAGATATACATTCCCAAAATTAATGGCCATTTCTGTTTTTTTGTGTGATGATTTATTCACTTTGAGCCTAAGTTCAATTTCATTGCAAACATGTTGCATTGACATAATGATGAATGAACTAGTAATGTTTTCACAATAGAAGTTTTGCATATTACTCTAGGAGTTTCTAGATAATACAAGAATCTGAAACAAGATTATTGTTTAGAATGCATCCAAGTTCAAGGATATATTTGAATAAATCGCCTGTTTGAGATTTTTGTCTAAATGATGATCGAACAAAAAGGCAAGATATAGTGTTGATGATACAATTTTATTTTCAAGAAAAGGGGAAATGATTTTTTGTATTCATGCATATATAAAAAAATGCACATTTGGCTATAACACCTGAGGTAGCAGATTGAATAGAGAAAGTTCAACTATGAGTTGCAATATTTTTGTCTTAAAAGAATAGTGGAGGGGACGTTGGAATTACAGTGAGGCAGGTTTGCCAAGCAGGATATGATTGTTTCTTTGGGATACTATGTCAAGATGATGGTTGAGCAAATGCGTCAATAACAGCATACTAATGAACAACGAGTGATGATACTGTAAAATTTTAAAATAGAATCATTCTCATTCATTTCGATCATAGCATCCTAATTATTTGACATAAGTATCACATTTAGTTAGGAGCATTTGATTCATTTCGATCATAGCATCCTAATAAGTATCACATTTAGTTAGGAGCATTTGATTCATTCCGGTCATAGCATCCTAATTATTTGGCAAAAGCATAGACACATGAAACCGAGTCTACAGGATATGTCCTAAGAGGACGATGTAGAAATATCGGTGAACTCACAACTTATCTCCCTGGAGGTGCAGTGTAGCAAGTTGAAGAATAAAGATCTTCCCTGGAGTTACAGTGGAGCAGTTCGCAGATGGTGAATCTTATCTCCATGTATCAGCAATGGAGCAGATTTTACCACTAGCCTTATCTCTCTGAGATAGCAAGAGAGCAGGTTGAAGAATGAGGCTTATCTTTCTGACGTAGCAAGGAAGCAGACTGAGAATTGAAGATTTTATCTCTCTGAAGTTGCAGCGGAGCAGATCTTTGCAGATGACTAATCTTATTTCCATGTATCAGCTGTACAAGCCCAATTTTGGGCCCAAATAAACATAACCCAATACAAACCCAAAAACCCTTAGCCGTAAACTTAGCCCAAAACACTAACCCAATCCAAAGAAAATCAGAAAAAGAAAACCTTAATCCCACTTAGCCTCACCGAGGACCCTCTGGCCGTCTGCCACCTCCTGCCTGCTGCAGCCACTGCCTCATCACTGTGCCACCGCCCAAAGCTGTACCTGCAGGTATTAACGAGACAAGACAGAAAGCAAGAAGCAAGTTGTAGAAAAATGCCTATAAAAGGCCAAATCCAAAAACCATTGTGACATTCGACATTTTCGTGATAAATAAAAAACAAAAACATTCAATTCCAAGCAAGAACAGAGATCCTAACAACACCAACGAAACAGAAAATAAAAGTTGAAATACCAAGAACCGAAGTCTAAAAAAGAGGTGATTTCATCTTATAATTTTTTTCCCTTTTCGATTTATTTCTGTCTCTTTTTTTTCCGAATATTTTCATTCTTATATATATACTATAAATACATAAAAAATAACAGAAATAAAAAAATAAAAAAGGGAGCAAAAAAAAAATACCTTCTGGGAATTCCGGCCACCGCGTCCGGCGACCGGACGGTGATCGGCCCTGCGGCCAGAAATCGCACCCTCCCCTCTCCTCTCTCCTTTTTTTTTTTACTTCAGCTGCACAAATGTTTTTTTTTTGTTGAAAACGCCCCTTTTATAGCCTCCCAAAACGACGTCGTTTTGGGGGCTGCCTTTTAGCCCCAAAACGACGTCGTTTAAGCACGACCCGATCCGTCCGACCCGACCCGCCTCAGGATCCGCATGTTTTCGTAGAAGGGTCTAATTGAGCGCGCAGTCCTTCCGCTTTTTCTATGATTTTCAATCAGGTTTTTTTGGTATTTCAAATTGGCCCCATAATTTAGGGCACTTTCCAATTTAGTCCCTGCTGATGCGCTGCGTTCTGATCAAAAGGAACAATTGCTTCCGTGGTCCCTCCATGTTGTGCGTGCATTCAATTGGGTCCCTTTTTTTATATTTTATTTTAAATTCGCCCCCTAACTTCATTTTTAATTAAATTTTGTCCTTTTTTCCACTTTTTCTCGTTATGTTACTTTAATTTTGATATTATTCATACTATTATATTTTATTACTGTTATCATTATTACATTTTTATTTATTAGCATCACATTATTATTATTTTTACTTAATATATATATATATATATATATTATATAGTATTATTAATATTTTCTAATATTATTGTTTTTTGTTAATGTATTTGACAGCCACATATGTATTCTTTTAATATATATATATACATATGTATTATACTCCATATTACACATATCTATATTAACATTGTATTACACCTATTCTTTAAGTATTATATGCATATATATTTTTTCTTTTATATATTATGCGTACATACTTTTAAATATCATCATGCATTCGTTTTAATATATATGTATATATCTATGTAATATCATTAACACTTATTTTTTTAACATTCTTATTATTTCTAGCATGTATATACTACGTAAATACTTCAAATATTGCATTTTTATTACGCATATATGTCTTTTAATATTGTATTTTTGTTATTATATATATATACCTTAATATAATTTGTATATATGTATATATATATATTTTTCCTCATATTATCTTATGTTTTTTTAATCATATCATGTATATACTACTACCATATATCTACTTATATAGTTATTAATAATTGTTCTAAATATTATTATTATTTCTAATATGTACATGTTGTGTATTTACCTCTAATACTATATATTGTATATTTCTAATATTATCATGCTATTACCATTACCATTATTACTATTGTTATATCTATTGTTATTACTATTATTATTATTATATTCTAATCTATATTTATTTAATCTAGTACTACTTATTTATTTATGTTTGTGTTATCATCATATTTCACATATTACCTATGTTTATTAGGTATGAATGCTACTAATTTACTATTGCTTTTCTTATATTATTTTCATTGACATTTCACTTTTCATCGTTTTGTATTTTTATTAACATTATTGTCATTATTATTTATATTATGATCAAAGTTAGCATTATCTTTTAGCTATGTTTTTATATTTATTCTTGCTATTATCATTATTACTACCACCGTTATTTTTATTATCATATTATTGTTATTTCTTTTTACCATATTATTATTTCCCATCCTTTATATATTATCATTGTTATTATTATTTTCCATTATTATTAATATTAATATTAATTCTCTTATTATTACTATTATTAGTATCGTAGGCATTATATTATTATTATTATTATTATTATTATTATTATTATTATTATTATTATTATCTTTTATATTATCCTTTTATCACTATTTTTATTATCAATTTTGTTAATATTATCGTTTTCATTATCATTGTCATTTTTATTTTGTCATGTCTTATATTTATCCATCTATTTATTCATGTATTTGCTTATTCCATTTTTCCTTATACGTTTGTGTTATATTTTACTAGCCTTGTTTTTATTCCATCTTTTCTGCCCGTACTATTGTATTTGACATTATCACACCTATCATTATGTTGTCATATGTGTTAATACCATAATTTGCTTTTATATTTTACTATAAATTTCATTATATTTTTTTTACTCGATACCTTAAAATAATTCTTTCATAAAAGTGATATTCCGTATTTGGTAATTCGAGATAATCGTGCCCTAACTCACTGGGTTTCGATTTTTCTCATTTAACCCAAACAACGGAATATTCCTTTAAATCACAACACAAGTTTTAAATAAAATGCTTATTCTCGGAGATACTATGTGTTGTGCCCTAACTCACCGGGTATGACATTTTGTTACCTCGGAATAAGATTTTTCGTAAGTAAAGGTAATATTCGGTGTTCAGAAGTTCGGGGAAATGTGCCCTAACTTACTGGGTTTCGATTTTCCTCGTTCACCCTGAATAACCGAATATTCTTTTAAAAAGGGGTTAAACTACACAGATTTTTTAAAAGGCAAACTCGTCCTCAAAAGTTTGAGATATCGCATCCTAACTTACTGGATGTGGTATTTTATTACTTAGAGGCGAGAAAGTCTGTAACATTTGAGCAATCTCTTTTACAAAGAGGGATCTTATTTCAAAACCTTTCAAGTTTTCAATCTTTGACACTAAGACACTAATTAATCAACTCGGTACCAATCTTTGGGCGTATCGAGGGCGCTAATCCTTCCTCGTGCGTAACCGACTCCCGAACTCATTTTCTGATTTTCGTAGACCAAAAATTCTCATTTTAGTAAACCTTAACTTTTATTAAAATGATTAATTTGAGGTGGCCCGATCACACCTCATCAAAAAGGATCGGTAGCGACTCCCAGTTTTTCATTTTCATTTTCAAAATCCAAGTCGATTCCCGTTTTTCAAAAAAATGGTTACGACATCAGCAATAGAGTAGATTTAAGCCACAAGCCTTATCTCTGAGGTAGCAAGAGAGCATGTTGAAGAATGAGTCTAATCTTCCTGAGGCAGCAATGAAGCAGACTGAGAATTGAACATCTAATCTCCCTGGAGTTACAGTGGAGCAGATCACGGATGGTGAATCTTATCTCCATGTATTGGCAATGGAGCAGATTTTACCACCAACCTTATCTCTCTGAGGTAGCAAGGGAGAAGGTTGAAGAATGAGTCTTATTTTCCTAAGGTAGCAAGGAAGCAGACTGAGAATTGAAGATCTAATCTCTTTGGAGTTACAGTGGAGCAGATCGCTGATGGTGAATCTTATTGGCAATAGAGCAGATTTTACCACCAGCCTTATCTCTCTGAGGGAGCAAAAGAGCAGGTTGAAGAATGAGTCTTATCTTCCTGACGTAGCAAGGAAGCAGACTGAGAATTGAAGATCTAATCTCCCTGGAGTTACAGTGGAGCAAATCGCGGATGGTGAATCTTATCTCCATGTATTGGCAATGGAGCAGATTTTACCACCAGCCTTATCTCTCTGAGGTAGCAAGAGATCAGGTTGAAGAATGAGTCTTATCTTCCTGAGGTAGCAAGGAAGCAGATTGAAGATTGAAGATCTAATCTTCCTGGAGTCACAGTGGAGCAGATCGTAGATGATGAATCTTATTGGCAATGGAGCAGATTTTACCACCAGCCTTATCTCTCTGAGGTAGCAAGAGAGTAGGTTGAAGAATGAGTCTTATCTTCTTGAGGTAGCAAGGAAGCAGATTGAAGATTGAAGATCTAATCTCTCTAAAGTACAATGGAGCGGATCGAAGATGGTGAATCTTATCTCCATGTATCGACAATGGAGCAGATTTTACCACCAGCCTTATCTTTCTAAGGTAGTAAGAGAGGAGACTCAATATATGAGTCTTATCTTCTTGAGGTAGTAAGGAAGCAGACTGAAGATTGAAGATCTTATCCCCCTGAGCAGTAGTGGAGCAGATCAAAAGAGGCGAATCTTATCTCCATGTATCGGCAATAGAGCAGATTTAAGCTTCAAGCTTTTCTTTCTGAGGTAGCAAGGAAGCAGACTGAAGATTGAAGATCTTATCTCCCTAAGCAGTAGTGGAGTAGATCAAAGATGGCATCAGTGTATTGGCAATAGAGCAGATTTAAGTCACCAGACTTGTCTCAGTGAAGCAGTTTGAAATTACTAATTCTATTCTTATTAAAGTTCCAGAGGTGAATGGGAATATGAAGAAAAGAAAGGCCAAAAAGTCAAAGATGCAACCAGACCCGAGCAAAATTGGTCCTTTTAGGGTCTTTGCTTCATCCTCATTACACGATAATGAGCAAAGAGGGGCAGCTGTAGTTAACCCATTTTGCCCGGGCCCATTTAATTTATTTACAATAAATAAATAGGTCAAATAAATAAACCCAAAAAAGTTAAGATAAAGTCCAAAATTAAATAGTCCACTTACAATAGGCTTATACTAACCTAGATATAAAAAAACAAATTTAACCCAATTAGATTTGGCCTAATACCCGAACAGCCCAAGCAGATATTCAGGCTCAAAGACCAGGACTGTACCCAAAAATCCCGGCCAAAAGCAGAAATCCTAAGCCACCAAATTTGATCGCACTAGAAGCTTCTGGAACATTCCAGAACGGAGCCAGGGGGTTGGGCTCCCACGAGCGGTTCCGCAGAGCCTCTGAGCCTCCTTCACGTCATCCTCTCGAGTTTTCTTCTCCATACAATCGAACCTGTGAGAAGAAGCAAATAACAGCAGCCACAGCAGATAAAACGAAAAAAATAGCAAAGAAAATATGTATTTTTTATTATTTTTACTGATATTCGGTTTTAAAAAGGACAAATTTCATTTTTTGTAAAGGATCCGAGGGACGCACACTGAAAATACTAGATACAGAGAATCAATAAGAGAAATCAGAAGGTGATTTTTTTATTCTAGTCACTTTAGTTCTCCATTGAAGCATCTCATTTCTTTTTCAATCATTCGCTGTTGTTTTTAAAAAATAAAAGAGCAAGAGAAAAGCGGGGTCTTACCTTGCGAATCTGCCATTGATTCCTCTTTGCTTTGTTGAAATCAAAGGCGAAAGAGGAATTCGAGGCTGTAAATCGTTTTCAAAGGGCGAACGCGCCTGTTGTTGGCTGCGATGGAGTCAGGCAAGTGATTAGGCTTGAGTCGGCTAAAAGTTTGAGAGAGCAACATGGGGTTTCATTTTTTTAATGGCTGCAAACTTCATTTTTAGGGTTTGTTTTGTGATTATAAGGACTCTTAAACGTCACCGTTTTAAGCCAATATTAATGGCCTCAAAATGGCATCATTCAAGGAGCTGCAGCTCAATGACTCAACATGCACACGCTCAAGATCCACATGTTTGGTCATTAAGGGACATTTGCGATATAAGCCCTTCCCCTTTGCACCGCATTATGATTAGCTGCCATTTGCGTCTGATTTGTTTTGTTTTCTTTTGAATTTTTCCCAAAATTTGAGCGCTTTTACATTTTACCCCGCATCTCAACGCAGTGTTCCAGGATCGGGGAAATTATCAAGTTTGGTCCCTGTGAATTTGCGCGTGTTGTGCATGGGTCCTTATTTTAATATTAGTAGTTTGTTTTTTATTTATAAATTATCCCTATTACTTTACATTCATTTTAATTTAGTTTTCTATCAACACCATGCATTGTTTTTCTTAATAATTCATTTTTTTATTTTGTTGAAATAACATTAATAATTTTACTTTGTTTTTAAAAACTTGTTATTTTAAAATCTTCATATTATATTATCTTAACATTATGTATGGTATTTTATTCAAACATTCTTATACACTTGTACATGTATAGTATTTTAGTTGAGTTTTTTTTTTATTTGTGCAACTTGCCATTTTAAAATTCATTTAATATTTTTATAAATTAATAATTTTGCTTTGTTTTATTTGTGTAGTAATTTTAAAATTCTTTTCATTATATTATTTACACATTTTGAATAACGTCGTGTTTAAATATTTTCGTGTATATGTATATGACTTTAATAAAGTTTTTTTTATTACTTCTTGTTCTAAGGTTCATCTAATGTTTTTATATATATGTAAAATTATTTAAGAACTTCATTTTTATACTTATAAAATTATTGCTTCTATATATTAAGTTATTCTAATATTTATTTAGTGTCTTTTTTAAGATTTTTTTAAGTATAATGGTATGTATATAAGATAGACTAGTTAAATTTTATATGCATTATTAATTTCATACTATTCCTACAAATAATTGTTCTTAAATCTATTTATATGTGCATGTTTTATGAATCTATTATATTATATCTTATTATTTGTTTAATTATTCTTTTCTATTTTATATATTATTTAAACTATTGTGTATATTATTATTTTTAAATGAATTTGTGTTTAAAATATTTTGCATATTATTCAATTCAGATGCTTTATGCTATAATATTTATTTCAATAATTATATATATTCCTAGTTTTTTTAAATTAATCCATTCATATAGTATGTATATTATGTGTTCATTAATTCATTATTATTATAAAATTATCTTATACCACATCGTTTGCTAATTCCCACTTTATTTTGTACATGTTTTGTGGATCGTTTTATAGTGTGCCATATTTATTGTTGTTGTATATTATTTAGTCATTGTTTTATTAATTGTTCTCCATCCATGATTAAGAATTCGGTTACATTTCATTTAGAATAATTGTACTTAATTGTTAGGTTTATTAGTTGTGGTTTATTGTACTTTATGTGTGCACATTATCTTATGTTTATTCATTTCTTTTTACAAATGTTTCGTAATACTTCAAATATGCCATCTCATTTTAAAACTAATAAATGTGTTTTAAGATTCTCAATTTTCCTTATTACTCAAAGTTTTTTAAAATAAGGCAATATCTGATATTTAGGAATTCGGAGAATCGTGCCCTACCGTGTTTGGTATAATTTTTCGTCGGACTAGGTATTTGGATATCCTTTTAATTTTTTTAGCGAATAAGCTCTTGAAAGTAAAAAATCATTCGTATTTTTGAAGGTATAAAGGATCGTGTCCAATCGTGCTGGATATGATATTGCATACTTTCGAAACGAGAGAATTTTGACGACCAGTTTGGATTACTCCATTGTTTTAAAACAAGAAGTCATGTTTCAAAATTTAGTTTTTTTTTTTTAAAACATAAGGACAACACTTGATCAATCTGGTACCAATTTTTGGGTGTAGTGAGGGTGCCAACCCTTCCTCATGCGTAACCTGCTCCCGAACCCATTTTTGAACTTGCATAGACCAAAATTGATTTAAATGTTTTATTAGGTGTTCCAATCACACCTAAACAAAAAGATTAGTGGCGACTCCATATTCGTTTTAAAAGTCGATCCCCGTTTTTCTTTCAAATAAAAATGATTTCGACATTATTTTTACCTTACACTTGTCTTTTCTTAATTTATTGCATAATATAATAATATAATCAATTTAATTTATAATATAATAAAATAATAAAATAATAAAATAATAATATATTTTATAACTAAACAATCATAAAAATCAAAGATTTTATGCTTTGCCGCCTCATTCATTAGAATAGGCTTAATTGCCCATTTGATCCTTACTATTTTCTTTTAATCTATAATTAAGCTTTTACCATTTACTCAATTTAGTCCTTTTTTCCTAATTTCTCTTAATTAAACTAAATTCATCTAATTAAAACTTAATTAGACACATTACTAGACTCACAATTACTCCTAATAATTATTTACGAACCCATTTTGTTAAGACGGAGGCCCGATAATGTACTTTTTCTATGCCCGTAAATTTTGAGTCATTACACTTGTGGAGTCTTTTTCTCAATGGAAATGGACAGATACCAGTTAATAAAAAAACATACAATAAAGACCGCTTCAATCCAAAACGACTTCGGTAAACAAGCATTCAACAACATACATCGAACCTTTTCCATGATTGTTCTATTCATTTGTTCTGCGACGCCGTTTTGCTATGGAGTATGACGAATTGTCAAGTGTCTCACAATTTTTTCTGATTTACACAATTCATTAAACTCATCAAAACAGGATTCCAAGCCATTATCTGTGTGGAGGTGTTTTATCTATTTTCATGTCTGCATCTCGATCATAGTTTTCCAAGCTTTAAACAACAAAAATAATAATGTACACTTTGAACCCGTATAAGTGATAACTCTAAATTATATAGATTTTTAGATAACCTTTTTACTTAGAATATATGTAAATTCTGAGCATTTTAATAGCTAATTATGTGTTTTTAGTACATATTGAGAATCTTGGCACAATTAAAGTAAGATTATAATTTTTGAGTAATTAGATGTTAATTTCACATAATTTTAATTTATATTGCTGCATTTTGAAAATTTCATAATTTGTTCTAAAATTACTGCAGCTTGGTATATTGATTTGTTTCATGTTCGAGGCCAGTATGGATGACACATGCAAATGAGCTGAGTATCAATTAGCATGGGACGACAAAGCTAAGATATTGGACTTAAAGAATTCATTCTAACCCAGCTTGGAAGTGAGTTGTTGAAAAGAATAATTCTGCATTTCACATTGAAGCCCAAGTCGTCCATTAAGGGGAGAAAGAAACTCAAATTCGACAATGACTTGGTAGAACAGCCCAAACAACTTTGGAACAATTAATTAGGGGTCTTTACATGTGTAAAAAAATCACAAATCAACTCCAGTCAAATCCTATAGATATCATCCAACCCATGCCTTAAATCAAGCAAAAATCAAGCTAGAATCATGACATAATCAACCCATCTTTCCATGAAATATGGCCGACCTAAGAGATTTCCAAGGGATGTTCATGTTATTTTTAGCAAACTCTCAAGCCTTCCCTCATGTATAAACACCACTCTCATTCACTACTTAACTTATCATTCATTCATTCAACCCATTCACTTCACTCTCTTTTCTCTTCCACACCTAAAGGCTTCCATTTCACTTCATTTTTCTTATTCTCTCTTTGAAAGTTCCCCTAGTAAGCAGTTCTTGGGAGAAAAGCTCTCTTTGTCGACCATCTTGAAGTGTAATTTGCATTGAAGCAACGATGAAAATTGGAGGAAGCCACCATGGATAGTTCTCAGGAGATCACTGAATTCATCTTAGAGTTTCTTTTTCCTTTCTCTTTAAATTGTTATTAGTTTATAAACATGTTTGCAAATTATTTGATCACTTTTTCATTAATGATAATGACTTAAATTGTTTCAGGTAGGATGATTGCAATTTCGTGATTCAATTTGTTCAAATCATGTTTATGATGTTATTTTCCTCAATTATTTATGCTTCTAAATAAAATCATTTATGTTGTTCATGCATTAAAATATGTTTATCTGCATTAGAATTAATTGCTTAATCTGAATCGGATGGTGATTAATGGATACAATATTTGGAAGATGTATGCTTAATTTATGTCCAAAGAAGAATAAATTAAAAGTTCGTAATAATTCCAAAATAACACTATTACCTTGCATAACTTTATATTTATGTGATTAAATTATTTCAAACAGACCCATCCCTGTTACTTTACATAAAATTTAAGGAATCTTTAATTAAATGTTGACATAGAAATATGCAAGTTTTTTCAAGTGATAAATATAATATCTCAAAAGAGCATATGACTTTAGATTCCAAGTTAATAAATAATCGAGTTGCCATGAAAATTTTCCGGAATATTTGTTAAAGCATGATTGTGAATAAATTAAACCAAAAGTTATAATTATTTTAACTTATTCATATTATTGTTGTTAAATCTTGTGAATTGTTGCTAAACATTTATTGCATTTTATTTTATCTCAATTGTATATTAGTTGTTAATTTAATTAGCATATCCATCATCTTCAAATAATTTATTTTCTTAATGAACTTGTAAATTATTAATTTTACAATTGTTGATTAATAGATATAGTCCCTATAGAGACGATACTTTTTTTACTCACTTATTACTTAATAACGACCGTATATACTTACACATTTTGTCACGAACCGATAGGGAGCTAACATATCGCACTTACCAACCAAAGACATACGTAGTGTTCATGTTTTCGTATTTAAAAAAAAAGAGGGGGGCATGAGCATAGCGTAGTGTTCATGAGTTTCCTAAATACATGTAAAATGAAAATATTTATTATATATATGAAATGTGATAGGTATATTTTTTATATTGATATTAAGGTATTTATTATTGAATTTGTGTTAATTATGGCATTTTTTTAAAAATGAAAACTAATAGAGGAGTCGCCACCAATCCTTTTTGATGAGGTGTGATTGGGTCACCTCAAATTAATCATTTTAATAAAAGTTAAGATTTACTAAAACGATAATTTTTGGTCTACGAAAACCAGAAAATGAGTTCGGGAGTCAGTTACGCACGAGGAAGGATTAGCACCCTCAGTACGCCCAAAAATTGGTACCTAGTTGATTAATTAGTGTCTTAGTGTCGAAGATTAAAAAACTTGAAAGACTTTGAAATACGATCCCTCTTTGTAAAAAGCTCAAATGTTAAAGACCTTCTCGTCTCTAATTAACAAAACACCATGTCCAGTAAGTTAGGACACGGCATCTCGAACTTTGAAAACGAGCTTGCCTTTGTATGTCGAAACCATTTTTAAAAGGATGTTCGGTCGTTTAGGGTGGACGAGAAAAGTCGAAACCCAGTAAGTTAGGGCACGTTTTCTCGAATTTCTCAAATACCGAATATTGCCTTTACTTGCGAGAAATGTTATTTCGAGGTAACAAAATGTCATACCCGGTAAGTCAGGGCACCACATTTCGTATCTCGGAGAGTAAGCATTTTTTAAAACTCGTATTGTGATTTAAAAGAATATTCCATTATTTAGGTTAAATGAGAAAAATCAAAACCCAGTAAGTTAGGGCACGATTGTCTCGAATTGCCAAATACGGAATATTACTTTTATGAAAGAATTATTTTAATGCATTGAGTAAAAAATATAACGTGATTTATAGTAAAACATAAAAGCGAATTATGGTATTAATACGTATAATAACATAATAGGTGCGACAGTGTCAAAAACAATAATATGAGCAATTATAAAAGATGAAATAATAACAAGGCTAGTAATATGTAAATATAAACCAATACATGAGGAAAATGAAATGATCTAATACATAAGTAAATAAATAATTAAAAATAAATAAAACATGGCAAAATAAAAATGACAATGATAACGGAAACGATAATAATAATGTAAATAATAATAGTATAAAACGGTAATAATACATGTGGTATTAAACATGATAATAATAGTAATAATGTAAATATGAAATAGTAGGGAACATATATATATATATATATATGTAAAATATATAATACTAGATTAAAAAATATATGCGATATTTATTGAAAACAGTAATAATATATAAAAAAAATAACTAATAATGACGATACATAAATATGTACATATATGTATTAAAATATATACGTAATAATAGAAATAAAAATATATACGTAGTATTAAAAATATATACATAATATATACATACTAGAAATAATAATAATATCAAGTATGAAAAGTATATATCTAAAATAGACGAAAATACAAAGAGAATATAGTATTAAAAGTATTTACATGGGATAATATAAAAATGTATGAATAATGTGATATTAAAGATATATACATAATATACATAAAAATATAATATAAAAATATATATACATGATATATATATGAAATATATACATAATATAGTTATTAAAAATATATATACACAATATAGTATTAAGAATATACAACATGTATGGTATTAAAAATATAGTATTAAAAAACATAATACATACATATAAGTATTGAAAAAATGCTAATACTAATAATAGTAATAGTAAAATACTAATAAATAATAGATATAGTATAATAATGAAAATATAAAATGATAAGAAACATAATAGATGAGTAATAAGAAAATGAAAATATAATAATAGTCATAATACAATGGTAATAATAATTACAAAAATGATGATAATAATAATAATACTATTAAAGTAAAGTAAATAATAATACTAGATATAAATATATATATATACGTATATAATAGAAATGCACACTACTATATAATAATAATAATAATAATAATAATAATAATAATAATAATAATAATAATAATAATAATAATAATAATAAACATAGAAATACAAAAAGCAAATATAATAAAAATATTAAATTAAAGTAATAAAAAAACAATACTATATATAATAATAATAATAGTAATAACAATAATAATGAAAAATATGAGTAATATTAATAATATATTAGAATACAAAAGTAAAGTAATAACAATAGTGGTGATAATAATAATAATAATAATAACAATATATTAATAATACTAATATATTCATAATAATAATAGTAAAAATAACAATAATATAAATAATAATATACATATGAATAATAATAATAATAATAGCAATAACTTGGATAATAAAATAGCAAAAATGACTAAAAGGGATTAAATCGTACTTGAAACAAAATTTTTGGGGCAAATCCGGAGTAAATAAGAGAGGAAAGGACTAAATTGCATGCGAAAATAACTAGGAGGGGCTAAAATGGGAAATAACCCCTCCCTTCAAAACACTCAGCATAAGGGAGGACCAAAATGAAAACCAAAATAAATTACAGGGTAAAATTAGAAATAATAAAAATTTAATTTCAAAACAATAAAAACGCGGAAGGGCTAAAAGTGCAATTAACCCCTCTGTTGAAAACACGCGGATCCTAAGCGGGCATGGGTCGGGTTGGACCGGGTCGCATCAAAACGACGTCGTTTTGGGGTTAAAGGGTAGCCCCCAAAACGACGTCGTTTTGGGAGGCTATAAAAGGCCAAATTCTTTCAAAAAATTTCATTTGCAGCATTTGAGAAAAAAAAGGAGAGGGGAGGGGGAGAAGGGGATTTCCGGCCACAGGTCCAGTTACCGTCCGATCGCCGGATCGCCGTGCGCCGCCGCCGCCGACCATCGTGCACGGTGGCCGAAAAAGGTAAAATTTTCCTTTTTTTTTTATTTTTTTTATGTTTTATATATACATGCAAGTGAGTAAATAGATTCGAAAATAAAAAATAAAAAAAGGGGTAAAATCACCTTTGGTTTTTCGATCTCTGATTCTTGGTATTTTGTTTTCCGATTTGGACTATATGGTTGCTGGTTTTGGTGTTAAACTTGCACTTTTTGTATTATTGGAATTTCTACTCGATATATTGATCTATTAGTATACAAAAATATGCCCCCCTCCATTCATTACAATTTCGCTTGACTTTTATAGCCATTTGCAAGTCCTTTTTTTTATTACTTATTGTCTTTTCTTCCTCTGCTCTGCAGGTGCAAGTGGCGGTGGCAAGTGGCTGACAAGCGGTGGAGCAGGTGGCTGACAAGGCTAGGGCGGCGGCTAGGGTTTTTTTAGGTTTAGGTTTCTTCCTTTTTTTTTTTTTTAAATGTATTTGGGCTGTTAATCTTGGGCCTGGGGTATTTAGGGTTAGTTCGGTATTAATTTTTTTGTTTAAGTTGAGCTAAAATTGGGCCTCAACAATTTTTATTTAGGTCAATTTTTATTCGAATCATATTCAGGTTCAAGTTGAATAGATTTGAGTTGTTGACTTTTTAAGAATAAGTTTAATTTAATTAGGTTTCAACTAAGATTATTTGAATCATATTTATAGATTAGAATCAAATTTGACTGATCTAATCGAATCCAATACAAAACATTAAAATCAATATGTTGTATTTTTGTCAAAAAAGACCTACTTGTCTTAAACATGATATTGTTTACAACAGGCTTACCAATGTGTTTTCAAAGTGAAAAAAGTCGAACTGAAACTTTTGTTAGGTATGTTCATGTAATCAATCTTTTAAAAGATAATATTGAATTGGGTGAATGTAACTACTACATCCTTTTATTATAGAGGTTAGATCAAAATAATCTTTTTATTATTAAATGGGTCGAATTAATCTATATACTATTAAAAGGAATCAAACAATAATATAGGAATTAAATTGATCTATTCAATAATAGAGGTACTAATTTGATATGGTTCCTACGATTGAGGGGACTTACAAGCACTTTTACCTATCAGATAGTATCTTAACCTTGTTTCTTCTTTATTTGGTATAGGCTGGATGGCAAGGTGGCATTGATAACTGGTGGTGCCAGTGGCTTAGGAGAGTGTACAGCCAAACTATTTGTCAAAAACGGAGCCAAGGTTCTGATCGCTGATATTCAAGACGAACTGGGCCGCTCCGTTTGCCATGAGCTTGGAACTGAAAACATTAGCTATGTCCACTGCGATGTAACATGCGAATCCGACGTCGAAAATGCCGTAAACTTGGCTGTCTCCAATTACGGAAAGCTCGATATCATGTTCAACAACGCAGGCATTCCTGGTGACAATGAAGTAAGAGTGACACATGCCGGTACTGAGGACTTCAAGAGAGTGTTCGATGTCAATATATTGGGTGGTTTCTTGGGTGCCAAGTATGCTGCCAGGGTCATGGTTCCGGCTAAGAAAGGTTGCATACTCTTCACAGCAAGTCTTGCTTCAAAAAATCTCCTTCGGTCTCCCCCATGCATACAAGGCATCAAAGCATGCGGTAGCAGGGTTGACGAAGAGCTTGAGCGTGGAGTTAGGCGAGCATGGAATTAGAGTTAACTGCATTTCGCCTAATGGAATTGTGACCCCAATGTTACAAAAAGCAATTGGGAATATCGATAAGAAGAATGGCGAGGAGATGATTGCCGTTTCAGCCGTGTTGAAAGGCACCGTATTGGAGCCTGAAGATTTTGCGCATGCAGCATTCTATTTGGCAAGTGATGAGGCTAAATTTATCAGTGGTGTTAACTTACCAGTCGATGGAGCGTATAGTGTTAGCAATCAATCATGGAAGATGGGATTCGCAGCACTTTCTGAATAAACAAACAAGTCCTCAGCTTTACTCTTTGAATGTTTTCTTAAATGTCACTTGTATTAAATTGTATGGTCAGATTTGATCAATACTATTTGTTTTGTTGTTCAAATGAGCAAATTAAGTTCATCTTCTAATGCAGGCACTATTTGCTAACAACTTTGATTTTATAACCAGATCCACACACTACATCATTGAGAGAAAACGCTTATCTTACATAACTTATACAGGTAAAGGATTTTATAACACAAGGAAGTAAGAAGTAACTTACCAAAAAGTCTAATACAATAATCTACTCAGCATATCATTTGCCCTTGTTGCTTGGACTTTCATTAACTTCTCAAGCTAAAAAGAGAGACAATTATATCTATCAGGTCATTAAACTATTAAAAATTAACATGCATACATGAATTGGTTGCATGCAACCCATAATCAGAAAGTTTCCTTCCTAACAAACAGTTCTAAAACCTATGCACGTGTTACTTTAAATACATAAATTCCTTCGATAATAATATAAGGGTTTACCAAAAATTAACAGTAAATTGGTACTAACATAATACATATAAAATAAAAAAATTACCAAAAATTCCTTGGATGAAAATATTTATTTTATATACGAAATGTCATAGGTATATTATTTGATTTTGATATTAAAATATTTTTTTATTGAATTTGTGTTAATTATTACATCTGATTTAATCAAATAATTGGATAATCATAATACATATAAAATAAAAAATATTACTTTCTATTTTCTAAATTTATAAGTCCAAGCAAAAGCCATGGGAAATGTGTTGCCGTATTTATAGACGTGAAAGCCTTAAAAATGGAAGAGTTCCGATTTTTTGGGTGCAAAATTATTGGGACATTAAATATAATATTCTAAAAGATATATTAGAAAGTAATGGTAGTGTTCAAATAAGGTCGACACCATTGCTGAATTTTAAGAACAATGTCACACCCTGAAGTTATAAAGAGAAAACACAGCATCCCAATCATTGAAATCAAAAGAAAAAGGAAAGGGGAGGGAAGGGTCAATTTTCATCACGAGTACAATAAGCTCCGATTCTTCCATAACCAAGAGGTAACTAAATCCTAAGATTCCAAAAAAGTATTTTAGATATTTCAATTCCTTAAAGCAGGTAAATTTGGGAGGTTTGTCAATAGAATCATCACAATTTAAGTCGTATTAAGTTAACTATTCTTATATTTTAGGTTTGAGTCATTTTATATTTAAATAATTTTTATTTAAATTAATTTTTATTCGAATTATATTTAAGTTCAAGCTGAATAGATCTGAGTTGTTGACTTTTTAAGAACAAGTTTGATTTCATCGAGTTTATATTTAGATTATTCGAATCGAATTTTTACATTAGGATCAAATTTGACAGACCTAATTGAATTCAATACAAAACATTAAAATCAATATGTTGTATTTCTGTCAAAAAGAACCTACTTATCTTAAACATGATAGTGTTTAGAATAGGCTTACCAATGTGTTTTCAAAGTGAAAAAAGTCTAACAAAATATTTTGTTAAGTATGTTCATGTAATCAATCTTTTAAAAGATGATATCGAATTTGGTGAATGTACTACGTCCTTCTATTATAGAGGTTAGATCAATATAATACTTCTATTGTTAAATGGATTAAATTAGTCTATGTACTATTACAATGAATGAAACAATAATATAGGGACTAAGTTGATCTATTCAAAAATAGAGGTGCTATTTTGATATGGTTCCTATAATTGAGGGACCTTACAAGCACTTTTACTTATCAAATAGTATCTAAACCTTGTTTCTTCTTCATTTGGTACAAGCTGGATGGCAAGGTGGCATTGATAACTAGTGGTGCCAATGGCTTAGGATAGTGTACATCCAAATTATTTGTCAAAAACAGAGCCAAGGTTCTGATTGCTGATGTTGAGTGCAGCGACGTAAAAAATTTTGCTTGGTCGCTAGTTGAGACGATTTATTGAAAATTTAAAAACCGACTTTCGATTTTATTAAAAAGGGAGTCGCCACCGATCCTTTTTCCTCGGTGTGATCGGACACCTAATAAATCCTCTCTTTTTTTTTTTAAAGAAAATTTATTTTTTAAACAAAAAGAAGACCGAGTTTAGGTCTACGTTAAAGGCCAGAGTAAAATTGGGTCCGGGAGTCGGTTACGCGCGAGGAAGATATTAGCACTCTCGCGACGCCCAAAATTGGTATCTTATTAAACATGCGTTGTCTTGAATTTCAAAATTGCGAGTTCAATCTAACATTTAATCATGATCTGGACAAAACACGAGAAATTTCAAGTTTCGGTTTCTTTTGAGAAGGACGTTCCGTTTTTAACACGAGCCGATTGATATTCACTCAACATAGCGATAAAATCGACGACTTAATGTTAAATTGGTACGTTGCCTTACTTGTTGAAATTAATTTAAAAACAGGAATGAAAATATTTCTAGATAAAGAAAGTAAAAGGAAACTAATATTGATGTTGAAATAAGATGTGAACAAATATGCTAAATTCAGAACAGACAAATAATAATAAAAAGTTAAGAATATACGAAGCAAATACATAAAAAATTAACAATGTATACATGATAATAATACAACAGTAGTAATGCATATGATATTAAACATGATAATAATAGTAATAATATAAACATGAAATAGTAGTGAACATATATATATATATATATGTATATATGTATATATAAAACATATAATACTTGATTAAAAGTATATACAATATATATTGAAAACAGTAATAATATAAAAAAATAACCAATAATAATGATATATGAATATATACATATATGTATTGAAAATTTATACACAATAATGATATTAAAAGTGTGTACAAAAATAAAAATAATATAATATAAAGTGGAAAAAATAATGATAATAATATATTAATAAAAGAAAAATATATATGTATACATACATATATCAAAAATATATTCATAATAATAGTATTGAGTATTAAAAATATATATATATAATATAGACAAAAATATATGCATAACATAGTATTGAAAGTATTTACATGAGATAATATAAAAAAATGTATGAATAATGTGATATTAAAAATATATACATAATATATATATATATATATATATATAAACATAATGTTAAAAATATATATACATAATATATATGTAAAATGTATACCTAATATAGTTATTAAAATATATATGCAATATATAGTATTAAGAATATACACAATGTATATGGTATTAAAAATATAGTATTAAAAAAGCATAATATATACACATGAGCATTGATTAAAAAATAATACTAATAATAGTACTAGTAAAATACAAAAAAATAAATATAATATAATAATATTAAAAAAATAATTAAAAATAATACTATATATAAACATATATATATATACATATATAATAAAACATATACTAATATTAATAACAAATATAATAGGGGTGAAAATAGACATAATAATAATATGTATATAACGGTATTAAAATATGTGTATAATATAGTATTTAAAGTATTTACATGGGATAATATAAAAATGTATGAATAATGTGATGTTAAAAATATATACATAATAGTATTAAAATATATACATAATATATGCATATTAAAAATAATAATAACATTAAAAACAACTATTAATAATACTACATAAATATATACATATGTATATAATAATAATAATATTAAAAGTATATACGTAATATATATATTAGAAATAATAATAGTAACTATATTAATAAGATATTGATAATAAATAGTAAAAGGAATAAAAAATAATAGCAATAATAAGAAATTTAAAAATAAAAGTTACAAGAATAATATAAATAATATTTAAAATAAAATAAAATAGCAAAGATAATATAAAAATCAACTTAAATCTAAAAAAGGACTAAATTCGGAACAAAAACAAAGTTTTGGGGCAATTTTAAAAAAACAAAGAGAAAAGGACTAAAAAGCAACATGCACGTAACCTGGGGGGACCAAAACAACAATTATTCCTTCCCATCAAAACGCAGCACATCAATAGGGACTAAATTGAAAATCGCGACAAACTTCGGGGCCAAATTAAAAATAAAAATGACTTAATTGCAAAGTAATAAAAAAGCGGAAGGATCACGCGCATAAATAACCCATTAAACAAAAACACGCGGATCCTTTAGCGGGTCGGGTCAGACGGATCGGGTATAGGCCAAAACGACGTCGTTTTGGGGTTTAATGGCCAACCCCAAAACGACGTCGTTTTGGGGGGCTATAAAAAGCCCATTTTCTTCAAAAAAAATCATTTCTACACTTGAAAGAGAAAAAAAAAGAGAGAGAGGGAGAGGGTGGCCGGAAAAGGTAAAAAATTATTATTATTATTATTATTATTATTATTTTTAGTAATATATATTCTATGTGTATATTGATAGGAAAATAAAAGAAATGTGTATGTATATGTATGCGAAAAATCGAAAAAAAAGGAAAAAAATACCCTTTTGCCATTTTGCTTTGTTTTCTTCTTCGAATGTTTGTTATTACTTTTGTATTTTTTTTTTTGGGACTGTTTTTGTTGTTTGAGTATATGATTTTTTTTATTTCATCATCTTGCTAACCCCTTTTACAAAATTTGATTCTGGTTTTTATAACCCTTTTACATGTATTTTTCTATTGTTTCTGTCTTTTCTTTCTAATCCCTTGCAGGTGCAAGTGACTGATGGGACAAAGGCGGTGGAGCAGGTGGCGGTACAGAGGTGGCAGTAGGTAGGTGCGGCTGGTGGCAGAAGGTAGTTGAAGACCTAGGGTTTTTTTTCTAAAAAATTTTAAAGTTTTGGGCCTCTTAGGTTTGGGCTAGGGTTTAATTTTGGGTTTGGGTAGTTGAGGTTTAGGTTATTGGGCTGATGTAATTGGGTGGGTATTGGGTTGGCTGATAGGTTGTTTTGGGTTTTGTTTTAATTGGTTTTCAAATGTAAATGGGTTTTGTAAAATGTAAATGGGTTTTGTAAAATGTAAATGGGTCATTCGGGTTTAAGTTGTAAATGGGACAAAATTGGGCTATAACATTGAGCATGTAACGCCCCAAATTTCGGTATTTTGGCTTTTGTGATTGTTGAGCATGGAAATATCAGGACTTTTGTATTGAATCCTTATGGCACAAAACATATGTGGTTTAAGAGGTTATGTGCTTTGGGGGTGTGTTTGGGAGGTCCCAAGTTCGAGCCTTAACTTGGGCCAAAGTTTGGTTTTTATTTGAATTAAACCTGACTTTTGGTTAATGGGCTTATAAGAATTTATTGGTAGGAACTTAACAGAATGAGCTTGTTGGTCTAGTGGTTAAGTGGCAAGGGATTATGCCTGAGATCCCGAGTTCGAGTCGTGAGGGTGGCATTATTTTTTCTGATAAGCCGTGCAGACGTTTGAGTTGGACTAAAACACTAAAGGGGGGTAGGGTTTATGAGATGTGTGCCTAACCTATTTTCCTTTTTCTTTTTACTCTCTCTGTTGTTTTCTCCTTTTTCCAAACCCCTACTGTTGAAATTTTATTTCTTTTACTCCTCTCCTCCATTTTTCTTTCTTTCGTTTAGTTTTGGCGTACTGCTAGTGGTTTCGTCGGCTCGGTATGTGTGGTTTTGTTTAATTGTATGGTTTTTTTTGGAGATTGATTAAAAGGGATTAAATTTGCTGTTTAGTGGACAATCAAGGTTCTGTGGATCACTAATCGGGGTGATAAACAACGAGTAATCACCGTTATTCACTGAAGGTAAGTAGATCTCTCGTTTCGGGATTTGTCTATTCTGAGCTATTCAAATCAAGAGATTGAAAATTTGGCTTACAATTGACAATAATAGGTTCTGGAGTGCTCGGGATTGTGTTAGGCTTCAATCAAAACTAGGTGTGTACTCCAATCGATCTGAAATCGTGTTTCAACAAAAGCCAAAAACACCATTGTCGACGCCACACGGGCATGTGGGCTGCCCATGTGGAGGTCGTGTGGTGAGACACGACCGTGTGATCGACGAGCTAGGCCATGCGCGTGCCACACGGGTACGACAGACACGGGCGTGTGATGTCTTGTAGGCCGTGTGTGAGGCATAGGCTTAGGCAAATGGGCCGTGTAGGCCACACGAACATGTGGGCCCATACGGGTGAACCACACGGGCAAGGCCAATTTGGGCCGTGTGACCCACACGGACGTGTTAGCCTCTTTAATCTGAAATGTTCTGTAAGGTTGCACGGGTCGCCCAAGTCGACTGTGACCTGCCGTATGTGTTCGCATGTTATACCTGGCATGATTATCTGATCTGTTCCGAAAATAAATATATGATCCGTTTGTCTGCATTATAGCATGCCATATATGTATGATGCATTGAATTAGGGTGGGTTGACGAAGAGAATGGAGTATCTGAAGGGCTTCATGAGCCTAATATCTGGCAGCTAAATGTGCTGCATTGCAGTACCTTATAGTGTCTAGGGATGGATGAGTCGATTGTATCCCCATATATGGTGTGCAGGGATGAGTGGGTCGATTTTTCCCCACATGGTGTGTTGGGTTGGACGGAGTTGGTGTGCAAGGCTAGTGGGCATATTCTGTTGATCTGATCAGTTATGCATGCTATATCTGAGATGGGCTGAAGCCCTAATATTGTATCTGTTAATGATTCTGTAAGGGCCCAGGCCCGAATTATGACTGTATTATGTTATTTGTTTGTATGCATGCTATACTTTGGGGATGTACACACTGAGTTGCAAAAACTCACCCCTTCATTTATTTATCTGTTCAGGTAATCCCCAATAGTAGGTGGACCGGTGCAATGGAGGACTCGACGATGACCACGTCTGCATATATATCAGTTATGACTATACTGTGGGGATGTACACACTGAGTTGCGAAAACTCACCCCTTCATTTATTTATCTGTTCAGGTAATCCCCAGTAGTAGGCGGACCGGTGCAATGGAGGACTCGACGGTGACCACGTCTGCATATATTTCGGTTATGACTTTTTTTTTCTTTGGTCTTTTCATTATTTCTTTTGGCGGTTTTGATGTGACTTTGGTTTTGGATTTTTGGCTTTTAATTTGGGTTTTGAACTGTGGATATGGACTATAAATTACAATATTAATATTATAGTTTTCCTGAGATAAATTAAGAATTTTTGTAATTAAAAATGGGTTCCAAAAATAATAATCAACAAATGAGTTTCAAAAGCTTCCGCGATAAGGAAACATTTTCAAAACAATTCGACTTTTCCACGATTTTTGACTAAGTAAAAGATAACAAATAAGATGGTTTATGAATCGAAATGGTTGGGTTAGAAACACTCTCATGTGACATCGTCAGATTCAGCCATAACATTTAGGCCGGTTTGGGGTGTTACATTAAGTGGTATCAAAGCCAGGTTCAAAACTCAGCTGTGAATTTTGGGTTCTAAATTTTTTTTTAAAGAGTTACTTTCGAATGTT
Source organism: Gossypium longicalyx (assembly GCA_025698465.1). Lineage (NCBI taxonomy): Eukaryota > Viridiplantae > Streptophyta > Magnoliopsida > Malvales > Malvaceae > Gossypium > Gossypium longicalyx. Next base: position 3,016,785 of record CM046995.1, on the reverse strand, counting down.
TTTCAAATACTCTGATTAAGTATGTGGTTCATTGAGTCTCCGGCACCAATCCTGTAAGTTTCTGAAACTCTGTTTAGAATTGTCTGAAAGCATGCTTAGAATTCTGTTTGAATCTATTTGGAAATACTGTTGTATGCTGTGAAATAACTGTAGGTAGAAAACTCTACCGAAACACTCGAGGTAGTGTAAACTGGAAACTGTAGTAAATTGTGACTTGCGATTACAAACTTTGAATACTCTGATAAACTTTACTGCATAAAATATCTATTAACAAATATCAAAACTATAAACTGATTTGCATAAAATTTTTAATACAGATTAATTCGAAATTATGATGAGCACATGTGGTACTCGTGGACGGGGTACTAGAGGCTGCGGTAGGGGTTGTAGAGGGATTCGAGCTGAGTCCTTCGCATCTGATATGATCCCTAGTCTAGACACTAGTGAGACATTGGTGTCACTTGTTACTGAGACTGGTGCTGAGTCCTAGGACCGTGCAGCTAGGGACGACGCACTGTTTCAAGCCATGCTGCGGATTTTAGAGAGGGTCGCTGGATCCAACACTGGTTCTGGGGGCCGTGGGTCGGTTACGGAATGACTCCGGTCTAATGGAACTAAGGTATTCAGGGGCATCGTTGGAGTTGCTCCTAATATGGCTGAGTACTGGAGGCCACAGAGCGTATTATGGATTATTTGGATTTTACTACCGAGCAGAAGCTCAAAGGGGCTGTTTCGTTGCTTCGCGATGAAGCATATCAATGGTGGCTGACGGTTAGGGATGGCACTCAGCCTGACAGTCTGACATGGGATTTGTTTAAGACGGCTTTCTAGAGGAAATATGTGGGGTCCAGTTACATCGACGCTAGGAGGTGTGAGTTCTTGAATCTCACTTGGAGAGATCGTTCAGTGGCCGAGTATGAGGCCGACTTTCTAAGGCTGAGCCGTTATGCGCGAGGCATGGTGGCGACTGAGTATGAGCACTGTGTCTGTTATGGGGACGACCTTAGGGATAACTTGAGGGTCTTGATAGCTCCGCAGAGGGAGCGTGAGTTTGTCGTGTTGGTCGAGAAGGCTAAGATTGCGGAGGAGGTTAAGCGTGTTGAGTGCCAGAACCGTGACACAAGGAAGGCTAAGAGGGATATAGAGCCTTCAAATACTAGGGTGAACCTAGGAAAAAGGCCAGATCTGATGGGCCCATGAGAGTTGGGCATACTGTTGCACCTGCTAGGGTGGCGATTTGTCAGCTTTGTAATATATGCCATCTGGGCGAGTGTTGGAGGTCTAATGGAGCTTGTCTTAGATGTGGGTCTCTTGAGCATCGTGTTAAGGATGGTCTATTAAGGACTAATCAAATGTAAGCTTTGACTACGGAGACTGCACAGCCGCCGAGGGTGGTTCAGCAGCCGCTTAGGGGCTAAGGTCAGGCTAAGGGTGGTAACGGTATGGGCTGAGGACAGAAAACAGCGGGCAGAGGTGCTGGACCGACTGAGACGAGACAGCTCGCATTGGTTTATGCTACTCGTCTCCGTAAGGATGGAGATGCTTCGGACGTCATCACTGGTACGTTCTTAATTTTTAATGTACCTTACTTTACATTAATAGATATAGGCTCTACACATTCTTACGTAGCTAGTGTGGTGTCTAAGACCTTGGTGTTACCGTTTGAAAGCACTTATAGTGAGATAACAGTAGTGAGTCCGTTGGGGCAGTCTGTTGGGATTAACAAACTGTATAGAGACATACCGTTAGAGGTCCAAGGAACGATATTTCTGGTTGATTTGATGGAGCTTCCTTTTAGGGAGTTCGATTTGATTTTGGGCATGGTTTGGCTGGTTAAACACCGAGTGAGTCTGGATTGCGCTAAAAAGAGAATTGTTCTAAGAATCGAGAAAGGTATTGAGGTAGTCATGATTGGGGAAAGATGAGATTATCTGACTAATGTGATATCTGCATTAGTGGTAGAAAAGTTGGTGAGGAAGGGGTGCGAGGCGTACTTGGCGTATATCAGTGTTGCTGATTCTGAGAACTCTTCGGTTAAGGATATCCAAACGGTTAGGGACTTTCCAAATGTCTTTTCAGAGGAACTATTAGGATTACTTCCGAATCCTGAGGTAGAATTCAGGATTGAGTTGTTTTCGGGCACAGCTCTAGTGTCTATCGCTCCTTAGCGAATGGCACCAATGTGGTAAGGCCAATGTGGTAGCCGATGCGTTAAGCCGTAGGGCTGTGGCCGATCTGAGAGCAATATTCGCTCGACTGAGTCTCTTTGACTATGGGAGTTTTTTAGCAGAACTTCAAGTTTAACCGACCTGGGTTGATCAGATCAGGGATAAACAGATAGGGGATAAGTCTTTAGAGTTATATTTCTGTCAGGTAAAAGACGGTGCTACGATCGATTTTGGGATTAACTATGACGGGGTATTGTGTTTTCGCGGTCGAATCTATGTACCGAAGGATGAAGATTTAAGACTGTCAATTTTAAGAGAGGTGCATAGTAGCCCTTATGCTATGCATCCTGGAGGAAACAAGATGTATCGAGTTCTCCGAGAGTTGTACTGGTGGCCAGGATTGAAACGTAAGGTTAACGACTTTATTGCTTGCTGTATGACTTGTCAGCAGGTTAAGGCTGAGCATCAGTTACCTTCAGGTTTGTTGCAGCCGGTTAAGATACCGATGTGGAAATGGGAGCAAGTAACGATGGACTTCATTAGTAGGTTGCCCCTAACACCCATTAAGAAGGATTCTATTTGGGTCATCGTAGACTGATTGACCAAGACCGTACATTTCATTCCTGTTAGGACAGACTTCTCCCTACAGAAGTTGGCCAAGCTATACATTTCCGAGGTAGTGAGGCTGCATGGGGTACCTGTCTCGATCATTTTTTATAGGGATCCTTGTTTTACGTCTCAGTTCTGGGGAAAACTTCATGAGGCTCTGGGTTCGAGATTGAACTTCAGTACTGCTTTCCATCCTCGATAGATGGTCAGTTAGAGAGGGTGATTCAGATACTGAAGGACATGTTGAGGGGCTGTATTATCGACTTTCGAGGCAGTTGGGAGGAGTACTTGCCTTTAGCAAAGTTTGCTTACAACAACAGCTACCAGTCTAGTATACAGATGGCACCTTACGAGGCACTGTATAGTTGTAAGTGTTGCACTCCCTTATGCTGGACTAAGTTGGGGGAGCGACGAGTTCTGGGTCCGGAGTTGGTGTCAGAAACTGAGGATAAAGTCCACTTAATTCGGGATCGGCTAAAAGTGGCTTCTGATAGACAGAAGTCCTATGCTGATCTGAAGAGGAAGGACATCGAGTATTCTGTGGGGGACATGGATTTCCTTAGGGTCTCACCATGGAAGAAGGTTTTGAGGTTTGGTCGCAAGGGTAAGCTGAGCCATCGGTTTATTGGGCTGTACCGGATTTTGAAGCGAGTGGGGCTAGTCACATATCAGTTAGAGCTACCTCTAGAGTTGGATCATATACATGATGTGTTCCACGTCTCAATGTTGAGATGCTATCGCTCTGATCCCACACACACTGTGCCTGTGGAGGAGATTGAGGTTAGAACAGATTTGACGTTCGAGGAGGAGCTAGTTCAGATTTTGGATCGCGACGTCAAGGTTTTGCATAGGAAATCTATCCATTTGGTGAAGGTGTTGTGGAGGAATCATTGCACGGAGGAGGCTACGCGGGAGCCAGAGGATTCGATGCGACAACAATATCCTCACATTTTCTGATCAGGTAAAAATTCGAGGACGAATTTTCTTTAAGGGGGTAGAGTTGTAACGCCCCAAATTTCGGTATTTCGACTTTTGTGATTGTTGAGTATGGAAGTATCGGGACTTTTTTTTTGAATCCTTATGGCATAAAACATATGTGGTTTAAGAGGTTATGTGCTTTGGGGTGTGTTTGGGAGGTCCCAAGTTCGAGCCTTAACTTGGGCTAAAGTTTGGTTTTTATTTGAATTAAGCCTGACTTTTGGTTAATGGGCTTATAAGAATTTATTGGTAGGAACTTAACAGAGTGGGTCTGTTGGTCTAGTGGTTAAGTGGCAAGGGATTATGCTTGAGATCCCGAGTTTGAGTCGTGAGGGTGGCATTATTTTTTCTGATAAGTCGTGCGGACATTTGAGTTGGACTAAAACACTAAAGGGGGTAGGGTTTATGAGATGTGTGCCTAACCTATTTTCCATTTTCTTTTTGCTCTCTCTGCCATTTTCTCCTTTTCCCAAACCCCTGCTATCAAAATTTTATTTCTTTTACTCCTCTCTTTCGTCTTTCTTTCTTTCGTTTAGTTTTGGTGTACTGCCAGTGGTTTCGCCGGCTCGGTAAGTGTGGTTTTGTTTAATTGTATGGTTTCTTTTGGAGATTGATTAAGAGGGATTAAATTTGTTGTTTAGGGGACAATCAAGGTTCTGTGGATTACTAATCGGGGTACTAAACAATGAGTAATCACCGTTATTCGTTGAAGGTAAGTAGATCTCTCGTTTTGGGATATGTCTATTCTGAGCTATTCGAATTAAGAGATTGAAAATTTGGCTTACGATTGACAATAATAGGTTCTGGAGTGCTCGGGATTGCGTTAGGCTTCAATCGAAACCAGGTGTGTACTCCAATTAATCTGAAATCGCATTTCGATAAAAGCTGAAAACACCGCTATCGACGCCACACAGGTGTGTGGGCTGCCTTTGTGGAGGTCGTGTGGTGAGGCACGGCCGTGTGATTGACGAGCTAGGCCGTGCGCGTGCCACACGGGCACGACGAACACGGGCGTGTAATGACTTGTAGGCCATGTACGAGGCACGGGCTCAGGCAACTAGTTTGTGTGGGCCACGCCACACGGTTGAAACACACGGACGTGTAAGAATTTGGGCCATGCCGTGTGATCCACACGGGCAAAGCCAATTTGGGCCGTGTGACCCACACGGGCATGTGAGCCTCTTTAATCTGAAATGTTCTGTAAGGTTGTACGGGTCGCCAAAGTCGACTGTGACCTGTCGTAGGGTCAGTAAGCATTATCTAGACTCTTAATTCTATGATGTATATGTTAGCATGTTATACCTGGCATGATTATTTGATCTGTTCCAAAAATAAATGTGTGATCCGTTTGTCTGCATTATAGCATGCCATATTTGTATATTGCATTGCATCGGGGTGGGTTGACGAAGAGAAGGGAGTACCTGAAGGGCTTCATGAGCCTAATATCTGGCAGCTAAGTTGAATACTTATGATATGTGCTGCATTGTAATACCTTATGGTGTGTAGGGATGGATGGGTCGATTGTATCCCCATATATGGTGTGCAGGGATGGGTGGGTCGATTTTATCCTCACATGGCGTGTTGGGTTGGACGGAGTTGGTGTGGAGGGCTGGTGGGCATATTCTGTTAATCTGATCTATTGTGCATGCTATATCTGAGATGGGCTGAAGCCCTAAGACTGTATCTGTTAATGATTCTGTAAGGGCCCAGGCCTGTATTATGACTGTATTCTGTTATTTGTTTGTATGCATGCTATACTGTGGGGATGTACACACTGAGTTGCGAAAACTCACCCCTTCATTTATTTATCTTTTCAGGTAATCCCCAGCAGTAGGCGGATCGGTGCAATGGAGGACTCGACGGTGACAACGTCTGCATATATTTCGGTTATGATTTTTTTTCTTTGGTTTATTCATTATTTCTTTTGGGGGGTTTTGATATGACTTTGGTTTTGGATTTTTGGCTTTTAATTTGGGTTTTGAACTGTGGATATGAACTATAAATTACAATATCAATATTATGGTTTTCCTAAGATAAATTAAGAATTTTTGTAATTAAAAATGGGTTCTTAAAATAATAATCAACAAATGGTTTTCAAAAGCTTCCGCGATAAGGAAACATTTTCAAGACAATTTGAATTTTCCACGATTTTCGACTAAGTAAAAGATAACAAATAAGATGGTTTATGAATCGAAATGGTTGGGTTAGAAACACTCTCATGTGACATCGTCAGATTCGGCCATAACGTTTTGGCTGGGTTTAGGGTGTTACAGAGTATGACTCCTATTTCAGTCAAATTTGAAAAATAATCTGTCAGTTAAACTCTGTTTATTTGTTTCAATCAAACTCTGATTAGTCTATATTTTTTTTTATTTGACCTATGAATTTAGCCTATGAATAGACTCTTTAATAACATTAGAAAACACACCCATTAGAGATTAGAACTCATAACACTTTTGAAGAATTTTTGTGTTTATGTTTTGAAGGTTCTTTGTTTTCGAGTGATGGTCACTAAACTAACTATAAATACGACTAAGGCAAGTGCACCCATTGAACAATAGTATAGTTCTGGTGAGTAGGCAATATCGTATCCACGAGACTAAAAGTACTAGTAATTACCGTTTTTCTATTATTTAGCTGACAAATTAGAGTGATTTTTTTAATCTAAATCTACTAATCTAATTTATCTAATAACGCAACAGAGAATGAAATAGGAAAATAATCAAAGATAACAAATGAGATAGATTATACCCAAGAAAGAATCCACCTAGGCTTCACTTATTATTATGAATCTGAATTAAACGATTTATTCACTTGTATCTTGATCCTTAGAAATCCCCAAATTATGTCAATATCTCTTTCGAGAGTAAGAACAACTGACTTTAGGTTGATTAATTGAAATCTCTTTCTAATTAAAACCCCTATCGTCGCATTAACTCGATCTATAGATTCCCTTATTAGATTTGACTCTAATCCGGTCGATTTATGTCGTCCTATTTCTAGGATTGCATGCAACTCCACTCAATTATGCTAGATCTACTTTTAAATAAGAACTTTTGCTCCATTGAAATAAGCACATTAAATATGAATTAATATCCAAAAATATTAAAACATGAAATAAGCATACATAATTGAGAACAAGAATTAAGTATTTATCTCGTAAAAACATAAATTAAATAATAAGATTCATCATAGATTTCATCCTCCCTAGGTATCTAGGGAATTTAGTTCATAATCTTGAATGAAAACATCTCAAAGTTAGAATAACCACAAGATATAAAGAAACTCAATAAAACTTTGAAAAAAATTAAATGGAGATCTTTGATCTTGAGGGAGATCTGATTCTGAGTTGATTCCGATAGCATTCTTCGAGTCTTTTCTTCAATCTTCTCTGAGTGCCTCCTTAGATCTTTTTCTAATTAGTATTTATAGACTTTAGAATTGATGCGGTCATTGAGAGCACTAAAAATATCCAATCCCTATAAATAATGAAAATAATAAAAATAATATTATAAGGGAGGTAGGGTCAAATCCGCAGGGGTCGAATTTGCACAATTACTTGTTCCTCGAAATCCTAGACGAAATCATACCCAAGAAATCCTACGTACCTGAAAAAAATAACAGAATTAAGAGTTTTTGATCTGGAAAGAAAAATAAAATAAAAACATAATTAAAAGTTGAATTGAAGTTTCAAAAGTTAAAATCAAAAGATAAAGTTGAGGAACGAGATTTCTTATGGAGAATTTCCAGCCTCCGGTTGTCTTGATCCGCCTTGGGTTCAGTCCTCGGCTTTTAGGTGATCCTTCTCAAACAGAATAAGCCAGTTATAGTGGAAGAGGACGCTTACGACCACCAGCTCCAAGATTTTAGACTTACGATTTAGTGGAACCTGACTCTAGCCAACAATTGCTTTTGTGGGACCATTTTATGCTAGATCATCACTTCTCAATGGAGAATACCAAGCCATTTTGTCCCTTGGGCTAGCCAACCCCTGACGCAGTAAGCTAACGAACTGACTGTACAACCTTCCCAAAACGTACAAAGCAGTCGTTCCTTGCACAAGTTGAAAAGATCACCTATTAAGGAACATGGGCGGAAGCGTCAGCCCCGTAATGTGGAGAAACAATGAATACTTGTTGAGAAGGCTAAGCGCGAATCCTAAGCCTCATGAACCCTTTTTGGGGAATTTCGACAACCTTCGACTAGATAGATTTAGTGGCTCATGATTTTTGGGAAAAAAATAGATGTAATGGAAATAAGATATTTATTGAAAAATATGGAAAGAGCAAAAGGCTAAACTCTTTGGGAGAGGGAGTGTTTACAGAAAAGATCAATCAAATTTGTGTCACTCCATCCCCTATTTATAGTACTAGAAAACCTATCCTATTCCTAATTAAATTCTAAAAGATAAATACAAAAAGATAATTAAAGATAAATGAAAATATATCCTAAAATTAAATCTAAATAATAATCCTTAATAATTATCCTAATATAATTAAACATTAAATAGAGTTTTGTGCTATAAAATCTCTTCTTTTGTACTTTTTCCCTTATGTCTTCCATACTTGCATTTTTGGCACCACCTTTTTTCCTATGTCGCATGTTGGCCCATTTTATCTTCAAATTTGCACTTTTTGCCTTTAAATTTCCTTTTGCCTCCAATTTAGTCCCTGAAAGATAAAAGATCATAAATAGCTCAAATTAGTAGGGTTATACTCAAAATAAACATGCAATTGACACATAAAAATATGTCGTTCTAGAGTATTATCAATGTAACAGCCCGATTTATGGCCTAAACAGAATAGTGGTTTTGAAACCACAAATTCAAAGTAGAAAATTTTATTTTATTATTATTCTAAGGTCTATGGTATGAATGCATGATTGTGTGAAAATTTCGTTAAGAAATTTTATAGATAGAGGGTTCAATTTGATATTTAGGATTAAATTGCAAAAGTTGCAAAAATGTGTGTTCTAGTTCACAAAGGTACTATGTACTTGTGAGTAATGGGTTTTTAAAGTGGAGGTCCTTGGATAGTAATTAGACCATTATACTTTGTTTGGACAAAAATACCCAAGGAAGGATAAAACAGCATAGTTTTTAATGAAGGGCAAATTGGTCATTTGGTAAATAAAATAATAAAATGGGAAAACAAAGCCAAAATTGGTATCATCTTCACCAAGCTTGGCCGAAACTCTCATAAACACCATAGCTAGGGTTTTTCCAACTTTCAAGCTCAATAGTAAGTGCATCCTAGCCTCGCTTTTAATGTTCTTTACATTTTTGAGATCCTCGTAGTTCGGTTTACCTATTTCTACCAATATTTTGAGCTAGGGTTTATATTTAAAATTTTACCCATGGATTACATGCATGTATTTTGATGTTTTATGGAAGAATATGAATGTTTGGAGTGTGATAAACAACTTTTACTAAGTGATTTTTGATGAAATTGCATAAAAGGACTAGTTTGTAAAAAAGTGTAAAATGTGTGTAAGTGTGTGATTTAATGCAAATTTTGGATTTCTATAGTTATGAAAATGGTTCGGCTAAGCCTAAAATACAAGGAAATTGAATAAAAATTATTTCCCGAACCTAAGGGCAAAACTGTAATTTTGTGAAACTTTAGGGACAAAATTATAAATTTTGCCATAGGATGTTTTTGGGTTAATTTGAATAATGTGATCATTTTAATAAGTCAAATGTGTTATTATAGACCAAGAAAGACGTGAAATCGACCTTGATCAGGGAAAGAAAAAGATTGTGGACTAAATTGCAAAATTTCTATATTTTGCACCGAGGTAAGTTTGTATGTAAATAATATTTCGATTCTTTTTATGTTATTATATTTTGTTATTATATGATATGTGGCTGCCTATAGAATGATCAATTGATGTAAACTACGAATTGGAATTGACTAAGAACGAGTTAGTAAAATGTTGAAATGTGAAGAATTTCCCGATTGAACCTTCGGAATAGAAGAGATATGAGTAATCCATTGTGAGAACACATGTGTAGTACTATATGCAGGATACTATGTGTTTAAGATGGTTAGGTAACGTGTGTAGTACTAAGTGTAGGCTACTACATGTACCAGATTGATAGGTCGCATGTGTAGTACTATGCGCAGGCTAGTATGCATACCCGATAGCTTCGATCGCGTGTGTAGTATTAAGTGCAGGCTACTACGTGTATCAGATGGTTAGGTCACGTATGTAGTACTAAGTGCAGGCTACTACGTGTACCAAATTGATAGGTCGCATGTGTAGTACTAACTGTAGGCTACTATGCGTACTCGTTAACTTCGATCACGTGTGTAGTACTAAGTCCAGGCTACTACGTGTATCAGATGGATAAGTCACGTGTGTAGTACTAATTGTAGGCTACTACGTGTACTAGATTGATAAGTCACATGTGTAGTACAAAATGAAGGCTACTATGCGTACTAGAGAGCTTCGGTTACAAAGGTGGTATATACACAGGCCACCGGGTATCTGTTATTATTCTGATGAGTTCAATGGGAAATTTACTAAGTGAAAATACATTTGTACATGACAATGTGATGAATAAGTGCAGGTATATCGATGTAAAAAGTTGTAAGCGATATGCTCGATAGTTGAGCGAATCTTTTGGTAGGATAGAATGGAGTAAGTAAAATTATGTAAAAGTGAAATTTTGTAATAAAACAGTTTTGGACAGAAATAGTTGTGTGAATTTGAAAAATCACCAAAAATGGTAGAAATTGAATTAGAGGTTGAATAAGATATGAAATTAAAGCTTAATGAGTATATTTTCTCATAAAAGAAACAGTGAAGGCAAAAGAATTTCATATTCTGTAGTAATTGGATCTTTGTGAGACAGGGTCAGAATGATTTTAGAATCCTCTATTCTTACTTGGGAAAATCATTAAAAATCGTACAAAAATAATTATGGGTAATAATTTGCATGCTTAAAATCCTTAATGAGTCTATTTTCAAAAGGAATTGACGGAGATAATATCTAAGATCTGTACCATTAGATAAATAATTTTTAGTGAAGAGAGGTCGGAACTATCAGATAGTGAAATAGGGGTAAATTTAATGAATAAACTGTACTAATTGGATAAAAAAAATTTCAATTTATGGTAAGAATATATTGAGTCTAGTTTCTGGGAAAATTAGCAGATCTCAATTCGGAGTCCCATACCATGAGATAAATAATTTTAAGTGAAGAGAGGTTGGAACTGTCGGACAATGTAATAGGGGTAACTTTAATGAATAAACTGTATTAATTGGCTAAACTAAAAATTTTGAAAATTTTATGGTAAGAATATACGTGAGTCTAGTTTCTACAAAAATTTACATATCTTAATTTGGAGTTCTGTAGCTCTAGGTATAAATAATTTAGTGACTGTGACTCAAGAAAATAACTTAAACTGAAAATGAGTAATTGTACAATTATGATTGTTTTACCTTAAGAATCATGTTGAAAAATTGTCTATTATTTATGTACTTACTTACCAAGCTTTATGCTTACTCTCTTTCCTTTCCTTTGTCTTATAGTGTCACCAAGCTAGCTCGGGGTTCGGAGATCATTGGAGATCCATTCACACTATCAACACTCTTTTGGTATTTTGAAAACAATATTTTGGGGATTATGGCATGCATAGATGACTTGGTTATTTTGTTATATGTCATGATTAATTTGTCCTAAAATGTTGGCCTTCAACATTTGATAGCTCATTTTGTATATGACCATTGATATTAATTAATATTGTTCAAGCTATAAGGTTTGATGATGTATGATTAAGTATGAAATTTGAATTGTTTTAACTTGGATGTAAAAAAAAAAAAATCTACGTCATGGTTTCATACGATTGCATTGTTATGTTCCGGTAATGTCTCATACCCTGTTCCGGCGTGGAACACGGGTAAGGGGCGTTACAATCAAATTCCCCCTACTTAGCCCATGCTTGCCCTCAAGTATGGTTCATATCCACTGTGAAATTTAGAAATTGCCATGGAAGAAGTACCACTCCAAAGTTTTATAAAAATTAGTCAAAATGTATATGAAAAATAAAGAGAACCCTTAGCTTGCTTTAAGTAAAATTAAAAAAGTATTCCAATTAACACACAAAAAAATTAGGATCGACTTGGATTATTTCATGAAAATTAGGTAATTTACCAAACCTATCAAGACACTCTATTTGTTTCTACCTTTAGTCCCTAAATTTTATTAATACATCTCCTTTTTTATTTTAATTATTTCTTTTTGCTTAAGAATATATCGAGCCTTTTGACGTGAAGAGAGATGACAGCAAAGCACCCTACCCCGGTTACTCAGCCCAACACACTCCTAATTTTTATTTTTTTAAGAACATATCGAACCTTTTGACGCGAAGAAAGATGATAGCCAAACACCTCACCATGGTTACTCAGCCCAACACATTATTAAAAATTAATTCCGGTTAGCAGAGTTTTACCTAACACGTCACATAACTTTTTGACGCGAAATTGGATGATAACCCAAGCACCCTACCCCGGTTACTCAACTAGTCACGTCTTAAGCTGCACTCATAACCACGGAAACATTATTATTATTAAACGGAATTTTAATTTTGGAGGACTTAGGAGCAACAATCAAATGTCAAAAATAAGTTTCAGCAACCACCTTAATAGTCATGGACATATTTTAAGCATGCATTGGTATTAAATGTCCTATCTGTATTTAGACTTAATCAAATTTACTAAAAGCAAAATAAGGTTAACTCTATCAACCATAATTATTTTAACATAATATAAATAAAACGGTGGAGATGAAATCAATTATAGCAAAATCATAATTTTCTCAGAAGACAAAGATCATGCTTGTAGGTCAAACAGTGGGCAATTCCTGGTAAAAATATTAGGCATGAAAAGAGGTAGAATATTCTGAAAAAAATAAATATGGGCAGACTTCAGCAACAACAACCTTATAACAACAAAAACAGTAGAAAAATGACAGTAATAATGAGGAATACCTCCCCCTACTTAAAACACATTGTCCTCGATGTGGAAGAAAATAAACAAATAGGTGAAAAAAGTTTAGAAGAACTCCCCGTGTAATTACTGTCGTTTGCGCATAATGGTAATGAGATTGGCTAGTTGCTGGTCAAAAGTGTCGAGTCGAGCCTCGATGTGCTCTAAGCGTTGCTCAACGGTCATCGAAGGTTGGGCTTGAGTGGGTACTTCGTTCTGATTTTGTTGTCCAAAGACTCATTTAGTCGGTGCGGAGCGAACGCCTAGAGGGACAAAATAGAAGGAAGATGGAGTGCCAAGAAGCAGTCCCATTGAGTCGAGGCATCAAGCATCCAAAGGATCGGCCTGATAAGCAACATGCAAATCTGAAATAGGAGCAATAGAACCATACAGAGAAAATAACAGTTGTGTAATAAATGAGCTTAAAATTAGAGGACGCTTCACATTTAATAACATGTTCGAATTGAAGCGCATACCAATAGCCCAAATTTGTCAGACGACCGGTATACATACACCATAATAAGAATAATTCTGTCTTCGAGACGGTAGCCGGAGCATCTCGATGGCCGGAAAACTTGTAAGCCAAATAACGATTTATGTAACGTAAGGCGGGGTTATGAAACCATAAATCCTTTGATATTTTTGGGCTATACATGGATTCAACATTATTAGTTAAGAAAGCAAAGGCCTCGACAGCCTTAAAATCTGCAGGAAAAGTACATAGGCTATTTTTATAATTAGTGGACATAGTATAGTCCTCAGTCACAAAAGATAACGCAATATTAAAATCAGTGAGGGATAAACTATGCATGGTACCCAGTAACCGAAATTTGACAACATTAGGTGTATCCAATGAGATTTGACCGTGTCGCTGAAAATGAAATGTGGTAAATGGCACTCGGGTGGTAAAATATTTGCTCGAGATCGGTAGGTTCAGCCGCAAGTGGGCAGCGGTCGCTGGTTGTCGCGTCGCGTCGCTTAGAGGGGCTAGCGTGAGTGGGCTGTTCGGCACTGTCGGAGTCGAAGTCGATGGAGGAACCGACGCTCGACAACATTGGTCAAGCTAAGGGGCGAGTTGGCCGTCGACGGCGCCGGCGTCATGATGATTCGGGTGTCGAATCCCGTGGTTGTGCTGGTGGTAGAAAGTAGAGAATGTGTTGTTTGGCATGTAGAGGAGAGGGGGATGGTGGTGGTGTGGTGCATGATCGAGTTGAGGAAAGAAGGGAAAGAATGGCGGTGCGTGAGGAGGAAAAAAGTGAGCGGAACGGCACCGGTGTCACGCGAAGAGGAGAAAAAGAGGGAGAAACCGGTGTGGTTGGCATTTGTGGCGGGGAAGATGACGTTGAGGAGGGCGAGTCATGCGACGGCGATAGGGAGGAGATGGCGGTGGAGAAAAAGAAGAAGAAGACTCCCTGTTGATCAAATCAATGGCTTAGGAAGCGGAGAAGCGGCGCCGGCTGGAGTTGATGGTGAAGGACAGTTCAGCGGCAGCGCGACTGCGGGTTCTCACCATGGGTTGCGACAAATCGGTGGTCGAAAAGGTGGGGAAGAGGTTTCGGCGGCTAGGGAGACATTTGGAAAAGAAAGAAAAAATGGTAAAAAAATTTTAGGGTTTGGGGTTTTATTTGGCTGAAATGGAGTGTTTGGCTACAAGTTTTGGGGAAAGGCTGTTTGGCTGCAAGTTTTTGTTTCTCTTTTTCTTTTTCTCCCTATTTTCACTTCGGTTTACTTAGACAAAAGAAGAGAATTTTATCAACATCCAAAAATAAAATAATAAATAATAAAATAAAGTCAAATAAAAATAAAATATAATTAATTAATTAAAATTATTAAATAAAAATAAAAATAAAAATTGGGTTGCCTCCCAACAAGCGCTTGTTTAACGTCGTTAGCTTGACACCGTGAATGGTTCTATGGTGGTTCCAGATGAATCTTTTCAACTGTGTAGGCTTGAAAATTCTCGTAAAACGACTTCAGCTGTTGGCCATTGACTATGAACCGCTTTATTGATTCTTCACTTTCTATTTCAACTGCACCATGAGTAAATACTTCGGTCACAATAAAAGGTCATTGCTATCAAAATCGAAGCTTACCTGGGAATAGCTTTAATACGGAGTTATGAAGAAAAACTTTTTGTCCTACCAAAAAAATGCTTCTGAGCTATTTTCTTATCATGAAACAACTTTGTCTTGTCTTTATAAATGCGAACATTCTTATAGGCATCATTACGAATTTTCTCCAATTCTTGGATGTCTAATTTCCTCGCCTTCCCTATAGGTTCTAACTCCATGTTACATTGTGGAATAGCCCAATAAGCTTTATGTTCTAATTCTACCGGAAGATGGCAAGCTTTGCCAAAAACAAGTCGATACAGGGTCATGCCAATTGGTCCCTTATACGCCATCCAATTGGCCCAAAATGCGTCATTAAGTCGAAGACTCCAATCCTTTCGATTGGGCCAAACTGTTTTCTCCAAAATAGACTTGATCTCCCTGTTCAAAACCTCTGCTAGGCCATTCGTTTGGGGATGATAGGCTGTCGCTATACGATGATAAACTCCGTATTTTGACAATAGTGCCTCTATGACTTTGTTGCAAAAGTGGGTGCCACGATCACTGATCAAAGCTCGAGGTGTGCCAAACTAGAAAAAATAGTTCATTTTAGAAACTCCACAACAGTTTTAGCATTATCATTATGAGTAGGCTTTGCTTCTATGCACTTAGACACATAGTCTATTGCAAGAATTATATATACGTTTCTAAATGAGGAAATAAATAGGCCCATGAAATCAATGCCCCATACATCAAAAATCTTACATACATGAATTGGGGATAGGGGCATTTGATTTCGTTTAGTGATGTTACCTACATGTTGGCAGTTATCGCAAGATTTACAGAAATTATATGCATCCCAAAAAATTGTGGGCCAATATAGCCCACACTTCAATACCTTGTGAGCAGTCCGTTTAGGGCCAAAGTGACCTCCACAAGCTTCTATATGACAGAAAGTGAGGATAGAGGTTACCTCCATTTCTGGAATACACCGTCTTATTATCTGATCTGAACAGTATTTCCATAACTATGGGTCATCCCAAATGTAATATCGAGCTTCCCATCTAAGCTTGTCTTTCACGAAATGTGCTAACTCAGTAGGGAACGAACCTGTGGTTAAGAGATTTACTACATCCGCATACCATGGGTAATGAGCCTCGGTTGAAAATAAGCTCTCATCAGGGAACTCATCCTTTATAGGAGTGATATCATCAGGTATTTTTAACCTACTCAAGTAGTTGGCTATCAAGTTTTTAAACCCCTTTTTGTCTCGAATCTCGATGTCAAACTCTTGGAGCAGCAGAATCCGTCTAATGAGCCTTGGTTTTGCTTCCTTCTTCGCGATCAAGTACTTGAGAGCTGCATGGTCAGAAAAAATAATCACCTTCGAACCTAATAAAGATGACCGAAATTTATCCAAAGCAAATACAACAACTAAGAGTTCTTTTTCTATGGTGGTGTAGTTGCTTTGTGCAGCATCTAGGGTTTTTGAGGCATAGCAAATGACATGAGGCTCTTTATCTATCTTTTTCCCTAACACGGATCCTATACTACGTTCGCTTGCATACACATAATTTCAAAGGGGTAGTTCCAATCTGGTGCTTGTACTATAGGAGCGGACACCAACTTCTACTTGAGTATATTAAATGCCTCCTTGCATTTTGGGCCGAACTCAAATTTCATATCTTTCTGCAATAACTCGCACAATGGTTCAGCTACTTTTGAGAATTTCTTTATAAATCTCCTGTAAAATCCTACATGGCCAAGGAAAGAACGTATCTCCCTTACAGTATAGGGATATGGCAAAGAATTTATAATGTCAGTTTTGGCCTTATTGACCTCAATTCCCTTAGATGAAACTATAGGACCTAGAATCAAGCCTTTATCTACCATAAAATGACACTTTTCATAATTCAAGACAATATTAAATTCTATGCACCTATTTAAAATTATCGTGAAGTTTTTAATGCATTCGTCAAAACAATTCCCATACATAGCAAAATCATCCATAAAAACTTCGATAATTTTTTTTCCACATATTTAGAAAATATACTCATCATGTATCTCTAGAAGGTGGCCGGTGCATTGTAAAGTCCAAATGGCATTCTTCTGTACGCAAATGTGTCGAATGGGCACATAAAAATGGTTTTTTCCTGGTCCTCTGGTGCAATTAGGATTTGGAAGAAACCTGAGTATCCATGAAGACAACAAAAGTGAGTTTTACGAGCTAATCACTCAAGCATTTGATCTATAAAAGGAAGAGGGAAATGATCTTTTCTAGTGTAAGAATTCAACTTCTTGTAATCAATGCAGACATGCCACCCATTTTGTACTCTAGTTGGTACCAAGTCACCCTCAACATTTCTCTTTACTGTTACGCTCATTTTCTTGGGCACAACTTGTACTAGACTTACCCATCTATTGTTAGAAATGGGGTAGATTATGTCAGCATCCAGCAACTTGATTATTTCCTTTTTTACCACCTCCATCATATTTGGATTTAACCGTCTTTGTGCCTCTTGCCTTGGTTTTATGTTTTCCTCCAAGTAGATTCTGTGTGTGCATGTCAAAGGGCTTATCCCTTTTAAATTGGCAATGGTCCAGCCAATCGTCTCCTTATGATTTTGTAGTAACTGGATCAAACTTTCTTCTTCGAGCTTAGAAAGTTTATTTGGAACTATAATTGGTAGGGTATTACCTTTCCCCAAAAACACATACTTTATAACACCCCTAACTCATATCTGACACTGGAATAGTGTTACGAGGCATTACCGGACAATACATCTCATTCACATACATTTATACAATCATAAACAAAATTCATTCACAATGTCCCTTACGGGGCCCTACAAGACCTTAAAACATGCTTAATAATGGGTCGAGACTAAACCGATCACATATAAAAATTTCCAAACACTTAGAAAAATTTCATGAAATCATAGGTCATATGCCCATGTGAACATGTCATATGCCTCACACGGCTACCCGACACGCCCGTGGCGTAGGCCGTGTGAAAACAGGGCATACATATTGACTTGTACTACACGGCCGGAGACATGGTCGAAACTAACTTGGGTCACACGGCTAACCACAAGCCTGTGTGTCTAGCACGTGTACCCTTCAAAATGGCCACACACGCCCATGTGCCAAGGCGGTGTGCCTCACACAGCCACCAGACACGCCCGTGTGTCTAGGCCGAGCTTGAGACTGACTTTAAATTGTAGGACTACCTCAAGGGTCACACGGCCGTGTAACATGACCGTGTGTCGCACACGGTTGAGACACACGCCCGTGTCTCTGCCCATGTGGACAAAAATAGGCCATTTGAAAAGCCAATTTTGCCACCCTTTTTTCATGCATATCAATCAACCTAAATGGTACCATTTCAAGACATTTATAAACAACCAAAACCAATCAATTCACACTCATATTATGTCATCTTTACACAACATTTCAATTACTCAATTCTATAACCAAAATATTCCCAAAATCATTAAACTTGTATGACTTCTAAATGCATTTCATCAACATCTATTTCATAACACAAAACTCATCATATCATCGTCTCAAACCAAACCAATTTATAAAGTATTATATACATCACATATAACACTTACCAAACACATAATTTAGGCCAAAATAAATGGCCAAATACATACCAACATTTCAACAAAAGTAAGTCAAATCTCATGGCTATATCAATCTCAAAATATAACATCAATTTACTAGCCTATACATGCCATATACCATATGTACAAAGCTTCCAAAAATACCAACGAGTTGATTCAATAGTGTGATGATGGTTCCCGATGATCTCCGATGTCCAAGCTAGCTTCAATACTCTATAAAATAAATACAACTAACACACAGTAAGCTTCATAGCTTAGTAAGTTTGTACCAAAAATACTCAACAGTTTATATTATCTAAATCATCAACTAATAGACACTTAGTAGTTCTCATCTTATCATTCAATTCTAATCCATAACCATTTATCATGTATATACCATTTCATCAAGCTTTATACATATAGTATCAACTACCACATAGGTATCGTACATACCTGTACTTTGTCGTATTTATTTATCTCATCCTCACCTCTTTGTTCAATATGTTAAATCATTCGGAAATCTTTCAATGCTTTAAGAACTCGCACACTTAGTGTATAAATGTTTAACCGAAGCTATAACGATATCACACATTTAGTGCCATCACATTGAACTAAAGCTATCTCAGTATCGCACACTTAGTGCCATATAAAACTGAAGCTATTCCAATTCGCACACTAAGTGCTGTATATAGCTGAAGCTATTTCAATTCGCACACTAAGTGCCGTATATAGCTGAAGCTATCTCGAACGCACGCTGAGTGCCAAACATCGTAGACTTGTCGTCGTACACAACCGTAGTAGAAAATATACAATTTATGCATTATTAAAGCATTAAAAAGATAATTGTAACTTCATTTATCACGTACGAACTTACTTCGTACTTGGAATAGATGAATCAGATCGATTACTCTATAATCTTCGATTTTCCTCGATCTAAATCCGAGTTCTTTCTTTCTTGATCTATATGTATTAAAAATTAACCCATTTAATCATCAATTCATTCAATTTCATCCAAAAATATACATTTGAGCATTTTTGCACTTTAGCCCTTAAACTTTCACATTTTGACATTTTAGTCCCTATTTCATAAAATCACAAAATATACATGATTTCAACAAAACCATGCATGGCCGAATATTTCTTAAGTCCCTAGCAGCCCATATTTTCATTTATTTCACATTTTAGACCACACATTTTACACTTTTCACAAATTACTCCTTTTTATGCAATTTTACTCAAAATCACTTTACAAAACATGTATATCAAGCACCAAGCTTTCATTATTCATCATCAAACATTAAAAAACTCAAGCATTCATCAATGGAAACTTTCAAAATCATAAACACATTCTAAAATTTAGGCATGGGCTAGCTAGTACTCAAAGCAACGATCACAAAAACGTAGAAATCATCAAAAACCGATCAAAGATCATACCTTAATCAAGATTCCAAAGTGCCAAAATTACTAAAGCTTCAAAACATATCTTTCTTTCTAATATTCAGTTGAAGAAATGGGAAAAGATGGACACCAATTTGTTTTGTTTTATTTTATTAACCTTAAATCACAAATTACTTATTTAACCTTTGTTTATAAACATTTAAAACATCAAATACATGCCCATTTATGTCCATTCCCACTATCCATGGTCTAATTATAACATAAGGACCTCCCGTTTAATAAGCCATGACAAATAAACAGCTTTACCATATATAATGCAACTTTTGCATTTTATGCGATTAAGTCCTTTTTCTCAAATTGAGCTATTAAACAATAAAATTAACTCACGAAATTTTCACACATACATATTCACATACTATAAACATATAAACTAATATTAAAATAAATTTTTTACATCAGATTTTTGGTCCCGAGACTACTATTTCGATTTAGCTAAAACTGGGCTGTTACATGCTTAAGATGTTCAGGAAGCGGTTTTAATTTCAAATCTAGAGCCTGCACAATAGAAGGTAAAAGTTTAGTGTTTGCTGGAGACAATAATTCATTAACATATTCATAATCATCAAATATAAATTCAGATTTATCTTCATAAATGGACTCAAAAGTCTCCTCTACTAAAGAGTCAATTATGTCGACACGGTTTACACTCAAGATTTCACTTGGATGACTAATAAAATTGAAAACATTAAACTTCACGATCTCCCCCACCAAATTCCATTGTAAGAGTTCCATTTTGAACATCGATCTTGGTGTTAGCGGTACTAATGAAAGGTTGACCTAACAAAAGGTTCGAAGATCCAGGAGTGCTGTCCTCCTTCATTTTTATCACAAAAAAATCTGCAGGGAAAATAAGTTCGTTAAATTTTACTAATAAGTCTTCGAGGACTCCTTCAGAATGCACAATAGACTTGTTTGCCAACTGAATGATAACACCTGTTTTCGTCAAAAAACCCGCGTTAAGTGATTCATATATAGAATAAGATATTACATTTATTGAGGCCCCTAAATCACACATAGCCTTCTTAATACCCAAATGGCCTATCTTGTATGATATTGCAAACATGCATCTATATTTACATTTTGCTGGCATTTTTCTCTGTAACACTGCAGATACATTCTCACCAACACTTACCTTTTCATTACCTGTTAATTTTCGTTTGTTGGTGCAGATTTCTTTAAGGAACTTGGCATACCGCGAAATTTGTCTGATGGCATCCAGCAGTGTTATATTAATCTTGAAATTTTTGAATGTTTCGAGGATCTCCTTGTCTTCTTTGCCCTTTCGACATTGATTTAATCGTCCTAGAAATGGAGGTTGAATTTTTGGTAATGGGGGTTTCGCTCGGACCTATTCGATGTTTTCGGGATTTTTCTGGGCGATTTTTTTGCCAAGATTCCTACCAGGAATTGGTTTCATTACCTTTCCACTTCACAGTGTCACTGCATTCGCATTTTGTCTTGAGTTCGATTCTGTTTGTGATGGCAGCTTCCCTTGAGAACTCATTTTCTCAATTGATGTGGTCAATTCTCTCATAGATGTCTCAGTATTCTGTTGAAAATAAAGCATATTAGCTGCTAATTTATTGACCAAAGTTTTCAAAGAATTACCTAAATCTCGTGGCTGTTGTGGAACTCGATTTTGGTATGGCTGGTTATATCATGGATTGGCCCTATAACTCAAGTTAGGGTGGTCCCTCCATATTGGGTTGTAGGTATTAGTGCAAATGCCGTATCTCATTTGTGGTAGCCCAGGGAAATTTCCCACAGCATCTAAATGAGTCATAGCATCATCATACAAACTGGGACATGCATCAGTTGTATGTTCAGGTGTAGCACATATTCCGCATACTCGAGCTGATTTTGTTTTTTCTGCAATAAGAGAATTCACAATATTAGTAAGTCTATCAATATTATCTTCTAAGGTTGAATTACTTAGCTGGTGAACCTTTCTAGGGGGTTCAGGATTGGCTTGGAATTGTTGAGTATTTGCAGTCATCGTGGATATCAAGTCCCTTGCTTGTTGGGGAGTCATGTTGACCAATGCTCCTCCACTAGTGGCATCCACCATGTTCATCTCTATGGGCTTCAAGCCTTCACAAAAATATTGGAGAAGAGATTGTTCCGTTATACCGTGTTGTGGGTAGCTTACACACAGCTTTTTAAATTACTTCCAATAGTCGTAAAGAGACTCTGCTTCTTTTTGCCTTATTCCAACTATCTCCCTTCTTAACTCAGCTGCTCGTGATGTTGGAAAAAACCTATTAAGAAATAAACGAAAAAGATTAGCCCAAGTTGTAATAGATCCAGGTGGTAAATAAAATAGTCATTCCCTAGTTGAATCTACTAGGGAAAAGGGGAAAGCACGCAATTTAATTTGATCCTCAGTTGTCCCCTGAGGTTTCATACTAAGACAAAGCATATGAAATTCTTTCAGATTTTTGTGGGGATTTTCGTTTTGCAACCCATGAAAAGTTGGCAGTAACTGGATTAAACCTGATTTCAATTCAAAATCAGTATCCATAGTAGGATACGCGATGCATAATGGCAGTTGTTTTACCGGAGCTTCGGCCAGTTGCCGAATCGTTTGAGCCCATCGTTGATGTGCTAAATTCGAGTTTCCGTTAACCCTAGCGTTAAGCACTTCTTCTAGTGAATCGAGATCTACTTTTTCGCTTTCAAATGTTTGAGTAGGGTTTTCGTTAACCCTAGATTCTACTTCGTCGTCGACTCCGATTTCTAGTGGTGGGTTACTCTGAGTCCCGACCACTCCTGACTGCTTTTTGAGTAACTTTGTCTCCTTACGATTAGCTCTCGCAGTCTTCTCTATCTCCGAATCAAACGTAAGAGTACCTGGAGCAGATCTGGTCATAAGAAACAAAGAACAAGATTAGTACATTATCGATCCCCGACAACGGCACAAAAATTTGATGCGGTCGTTGAGAGCACCAAAAATATCCTATCGCTATAAATAATGAAAATAATAAAAATAATAGTATAAGGGAAGTAGGGTCAAATCTTCAGGGACCGAATTTGTACAATTACTTGTTCTTCAAAATCTTGGACGAAATCGTGCCCAAGAAATCCTGCGTACCTGAAAAAATAAAAAAATAGAATTAAGAGTTTTTGATCTGGAAAGAAAAATAAAATAAAAACAGAATTAAAAGTTGAATTGAAGTTTCAAAAATTAAAATCAAAAGATAAAGTTGAGGAACGAGATTTCTTATGGAGAATTTCCAGCCTCCGGTTGTCTCGATCCGCCTTGGGTTCAGTCCTCAGCTTTTAGGTGGTCCTTCTCAAACAGAATAAGCCAGTTATAGTGGAAGAGGATGCCTACGACCACCAGTTCCAAGATTTTAGACTTACGATTTAGTGGAACCTGACTCTAGCCAACAATTGCTTTTGTGGGACCATTTTATGCTAGATCATCACTTCTTAATAGTGAATACCACGCCATTTTGTCTCTTGGGCTAGCCAACCCCTGATGCAGTAAACTAACGAACTGATTGTGCAACCTTCCCAAAACGTACAAAGCAGTCATTCCTTGCACAAGTTGAAAAGATCACCTATTAAGGAACATAGGCAGAAGCGTCAGCCCCGTAATGTGGAGAAACAATGAATACTTGTTGAGAAGGCTAAGCGCGAATTCTAAGCCTCATGAACCCTTTTTGAGGAATTTTGACAACCTTCGGCTAGATAGATTTAGTGGTTCATGATTTTTGGTTAAAAATAGATGCAATGGAAATAAGATTTTTATTGAAAAATATGGAAAGAACAAAAGGCTAAACTCTTTGGGAGAGGGAGTATTTACAGAAAAGATCAGTCAAATTTGTGTCACTCCATCCCCTATTTATAGTACTAGAAAACCTAGCCTATTCCTAATTAAGTTCTAAAAGATAAGTACAAAAAGATAATTAAAGATAAATGAATATAAATCCTAAAATTAAATCTAAATAATAATCCATAATAATTATCCTAATATAATTAAACATTAAATAGAGTTTTGTGCTATAAAATCTCTTCTTTTGCACTTTTTCCCTTATGTCTTCCATACTTGCATTTTTGGCCCCACCTTTTTCCCTATGTCGCATGTTGATCCATTTTATCTTCAAATTTGCACTTTTTGCCTTTAAATTTCCTTTTACCTCCAATTCAGTCCCTGAAAGATAAAATACCATAAATAGCTCAAATTAGTAGGGTCATACTCAAAATAAGCATGCAATTAGCACATAAAAATATGTCGCTCTAGAGTATTATCAAGAATGCTCAGAAATCCTAAAAATTGGATTTTCCCGCATATTTGGGAAGCAGGGTGTGATATCGACACGGACTGGCACATAGGCATGTGGCCAGCCCGTGTGGAAATGTCTAGGCTATGTGGATCCTGAATACAACTCTATTTGTCTGATTTTGGCTCATTTTTTGCTTCTGTCTCTCCCAAAGGCTCTTCTAAGTATAGAAACATGAATTTAAAGAATTAGGAGCATTAAATTCACTAATTTACATAATTAATCATCCAACAATGCATTAAGAATGAGATTAAAATATGTTACTTTTACAGCTTATCATTGGGTTTTCAGGGTTTAGTTTTTTTGTCTCCATCTTTTGTACTCTTCATTCTTTTGCCATTATAGTAAAATTATCTTTGCCTGTGGTTTTTTATCCTCTTTTAAAGGGCTTTTACACGTTAAATTTGTGTGTTAAATTTCTTAATTTCTTCTTTTTTTTTTTACTTGTTCGTTGCTTAATTGGGTCAATCCCCAATAAGTGGTATAAGAGCTAGTTAAATTTTCGTAGATCAGCTCGTTCAGAAATGGCAACAACAAGATTTGAAATTGAGAAGTTCGATGGTGTCACAAATTTCAATCGATGGCAAGTTCGGATGATGACAATTCCAGTTTAAACCGGCCTAAAAAAGGTTGTTACCGAGAAAAATCCTGAGAATCTAAATCAAATAGAATGGGAAGAGCTTGATGAAAAGACCTTATCTACAATCCAGTTGTGCCTCACGAATACGGTATTGTAAGAGGTATGATGGAGAATACTTCACTCACCTTGTGGAAAAGGTTAGAAACTCTTTATGCGACTAAGTCTCTGGCTAACATTTAATGTTGAAACAAAGTCTGTTTACGTTTTGCATGAAAGAATGTAAGCTTTTTAGAGAGCACATTAGTCAATCCATTACTCTTTTAAATGATTTATAGAATGTTGAGGTTTAGATTGACGATGAAGATCAGGTTATGTTATTATTATGCTATTTACCTCCTTCATACAAGTCTTTCAGGGAGACCCTAATTTATGACAGAGACAAACTCTCGTTCGAAGATTTGAAGGGTCATTTGTTAAGTAGAGACAAACTCGACAATGAGTTTGTTAGGATAGTAAGGCAGATAGGCAAGCTTCCATTTTGGTAGCATCAAAGAAGTAAGACAAAATGTGTCGCTATTATAAAAAGTTAGGTCACATCAAAGCAGATTGTTACAAACTGCGAAATAAAAGAGCTGCTGAAATAACGAGGAAGATGTAGCTAATGTTAATTTGGTCGATGAAAGCGGTAATGATTTCTTGTTAGTGTCAACGAGCAATAACTCCAAGCTTACATCCAAGTGGATCCTAAATTCGGGATGTTCTTTCCACATGTGTCCTAGTAGAGAATAGTTCTCCACATACAGTTCGGTTAAAGGTGGAGTTGTACGCTTGGAAAACGATTCATCTAGTAAGGTAATTGGTATTGGTGCTATTAAAATTAGGATGCATAATGGTAGGACTCTCTCAGATGTCAATTATGTACCTGATGTACAAAAGAATCTCATATCTTTAAGTATTTTAGACTCGAAAGGATGCAGAATCAACATTGAGTAGAGCAGCACTAAGGTATCTCGTGGAGTTTTCATTTTGTTAAAAGGTAAAAAGACCATCAATATTTATATTCCGGAAGGTTCTACAGTGACCAGTAAAATCGGACGTCCTTCGTCCGTTACGAAGTCAAAATCAACTAGTTTGGAGCGGAGGTAACTTGGTCATAGGAGGGAAAAGGTATGACCGTTACGTTGAAGAAATGTTCTCTTTTGGATGTAGGTTTTGAAAAGTTAGGGCACTGTGTTCATGACAGTTAGACCTAAGTTAGTTTTGATTTGGCAATTTGCAAGTCGAGGGCTAGAAGTCTTCTAGCTTCTAAGCACATATTTGACTCAGTTAATTTCCTGCATAGTTGAAGATAAACCCATGATGAGCTTTGGCAAAAATGGCGTTGTGGTTTTTTATTGTTTAATTTTTTTTATCTTTATCTTTTATACTCTTCGTTGTTTTGCTATTATAGTAGAATTATCTTTACTCGTGGTTTTTTATTCTCTTTGGAGAGGTTTTTTCCACGTTAAATTTGCATGTTAAATTTCTCAATTTCTTCCTTATTTTTTTACTTGTTCGTTGCTTAATCGAGTCGATGCCCAATAGCTGATATTCAAGACGAACTGGGCCGCTCCGTTTGCCAAGAGCTTGGAACAATAAGCATCAGCTATGTCCACTGCGATGTAACATGCGAATCTGACGTCCAAAATGCCGTAAACTTGGCTGTATCCAAGTATGGAAGGCTCGATATCATGTTCAACAATACAGGCATTCCTGGTGACAATGAAGTAAGAGTTGTCGAAACCATTTTTTTATTTTTGAAAAAAAGGGGATCGACTTTAAAACGACGTATGGAGTCGCCACCAATCCTTTTTGTTTAGGTGTGATTGGATCACCTAATAAAACATTTTATTCTATTTAAATCAATTTTGGCCTACAAAATTTGAGAAAACAGGTTCGGGAGCCGGTTACGTACGAGGAAGGATTAGCACCCTTGCTACGCCCAAAATTGGTACCAAATTGATTAAATAATGTCCTTATGTCTAGGATCTTAAAAAAATGTTTTGAAATACGATTTCTTTTAAAACATTTGAATGACTTAAATTGGACGTCAAAATTCTCTTGTTTCGAAGGAATATAGTATCACATCCAGCACGTTAGGACACTATCCTTTAAACCCTCGTAACCACGATCAATTCTTGACTTCCAAAAGCTCATACATTTGAAAATTACAAAAGGATATTCGATTATTTGGTCCAACGAAAAACCAAAACCCAACACGTTAGGGCACGATTTCTCGGATTTCCAAACATAGAACATCGCCTTGTTTTAAAATTTAGAAAACACGGACGAAATTTTAAGGGATGTTTGATTATTTTGGACAAACGGAGAATCGAAACCCAGTACGTTAGGGCATGCTTTCCCAAATTTCCAAACATCAAACATTGCCTGTGTTTTGGGAAATTTTCAAATAAACAATTGTAAAGCCAGCTCAAAACGTATTAGTTTGATTTGAAACAAAATGGAATAATTAATTTGGAACAATAAGTTGAAAATTACAATGCAACACTTGTGAATGAAAGGCCAAATTATAAACATGGAACAGTATACACGAATAATGTACTATACTTAGTGAATGAAAATAGTATAAATAAAAAAACAAATTAACAAACATATAATAGCAATGAGCTCACATCCTATTTTGAAAAAACTAACATTAATAATCAAAATAATGAAAACTAATAATATGACTAATCAAAGAAATAAATTAGAATAAAATATAATAAATTTCCAAACATGGATGAATAACAATTGAAATAATAATACAAATGACAAATGACAAATAAACAATATACAATAATAATAAATATGAAAATTAAAACGCAACACATAATATACAAAATAATTTGGACACTAAGAGCCAATATGATACAAAATAATTTAAAAACTATATGAAAAATTTACAAATGAATAACACATGCTAGAATTTTGAAATAGTTTACATGTAAAAAAAAAACTAATAATATATGAATGATTATTCAAATAGCTATTATGAAAGAAGAAGTCTCGAGTAAATAATGTACAAAATATTTTTAAAAACGAAATATCTATTGAAAGTCGATGGTATACATATAAATGAAAAAAATAATTTAAATAATATATAAAAAGATAATAATATATGAAAGGGTTTTAAATAAATAAAATATACAATTTTAAATAGGACCTTTAAAGGAAACAAATTATACATAAATAACTTTAAAGAAAAAATATATATATATATAATAGATTTAAAAGAAAATATTTACATAAAATGATATGAAAACAATAATGTATATAGAATTGAGCTAATTTTATAATAAACTATATGTGTATAATTACATATAAAAGTATTTAAATATAATATCATACATCATTTTAGAACCACATGATATAAAAGGAACTTTTAAAATAATAATTTTAATAATTTAAACAAAAATAAAAAAAACAAAGTAAAATACCAAAGTAATTCAAAATGTGTAGAGAAATAAATTTTTAAAAAATGAATGTTATATGAATTAGAAAATGAATTATACAAATTGAAATAAAATCAAATTCAAAAAGATAATTAATAAATGAAATAAACTATTGAAATTAAGAAAAAGACTAAAGTGCAATGTGCGCGAATGTACAAGGATCAAAACTGGAAATATTCCAAATCCCAAAACACAGAGTTTAGGCATAGGCTAAATTGAAATAGCACACAAATTTTAGGAAAAATTTTAAAAAAAACAAATAAAACACAAATAGGAGCCAATTGAAAGTCGGCGCGAAGGGAAAGGATTAACCGCGTAAATTACCATTCTGAAGCAAAAGGGCGCGGATCCGACCTTCAGATCGAGTCAACGCGCGGATCCCTCCCTTCTTTAAACGGCGTTGTTTTTAAATCTGCCATTAAAACTTCATTCTCACTTATTTTCTTCTTAAAACACAGCAAATCTTTTAATTAAAAAAAAACCACTCTGATAGGGTTTCATTTAGCCTACAGCTGTCGAACCACCATCATATTTAGTGGCCGACGGTGTGCAAATAGTGACCCGATCTTGCCAACGGAGGAAACCGACTACACCCAAGGGGATTTGGTAAGTGTTTTCCTTCTCTTTCTCTTATTTATATAAAAACTTCAAATTTTATGTTAATGTTTTTTTAAAAAAACGAAACAAAATTCGTAGAATAAAAGGACTTCAACACCATTCGACCTTCGCCTGAATCTCCACACTTCTGAGATATTTGGGCTTTCATCGGTGTCGACTCAGGTAACCTCTTTCCATTTTTCATACTGAAAATTCCATTCAAATCAGAAGAGAAAAAAAAATCTAAAGAAAAGAAGAAGAATTTGAAATCACCTTTTTTTTTTATAATTTTTGGTTGTTTTCTCTAGTATTCAGTATGCGTCATCATTTACAGTACCAACGATGGCTTTTTATAGCTGATTTACAGAATAAATAAAAGAAAAATAAAAACTCTATTTTCTTGCTGTCATTTGCTGGCTTATTTTTTCTGTTGTTTCTTCTTGCAGGTTCCATTGTGGAGATGGCCGTACGGAAGGAGAGGCTGTTTGTGAGCGTGGAGGCCGTGTGTGGGAAACCACTCGTGGGAGCCCGATCCCCTGGCTAGCTGCGGCGCTAGCATATTCCAAAAACCTCTAGGGTTTCTGGTGCTTTCAAACTATTGGGCTTCTTTGGGCCGTTTGTAAATTGGGCTAGGGATTAAGTTAGGGGTTTTGGGTGTAATGGGATTTTGGGTTAGGGTCTAGGTCTTAATTTTTAAGTCCTAGTGTATGTTTGGGCTGCGTTTTGTCATTGGGCTTACGGGATTTATTTGGGTTAATGGACTGTTTATTGGACTTTAAAATTTGTTTTTTTTTTGTTTTGTTTGGGTTTTTTTTATTATTTGGTTTTGGTATGGGCCCGAGTGGAAATTGGGCCTTACAAGAGTGACACATGCCACTGAGGACTTCAAGAGAGTGTTCGATGTCAATGTATTGGGTGGTTTCTTGGGTGCCAAGTATGCTGCCAGGGTCATGGTTCTGTTTAAGAAAGGTTGCATACTCTTCACAGCAAGTCTTGCTTCAAAAATCTCCATCGGTCTCCCCCATGCACGAGAAGCTTGAGCATGGAGTTAGGTGAGCTTGGAATTAGAGTTAACTGCATTTCGCCTAATGGAATTGTGACCCCAACGTTCCAAAAAGTAATTGGGAATTTCGATAAGAAGAAGGGAGAGGAGATGTTTTCGGTTTCGGCAGTGTTGAAAGGCACTGTATTGGACCCTGAAGATTTTGCGCATGCAGCAATCAATTTGGCAAGCGGTGAGGCTAAATTTATCAGTGGTGTTAACTTACCAGTCGATGGAACGTATAGTGTTGGCAATCAATCATGGAAGATGGGATTCGCAGCACTTTCTGAATAAACCAACAGGTCCTCAGCTTTACTCTTAGAAGATTTTCTTAAATTTCACTTGTAATAAATTGTATGGTCGGATTTTATCAATACTATTTGTTTTGTTGTTCAAATGAGCAAATTAAATTCATCTTCTAATCCAGGCGGAAATTTATTCATCTGGTGAAGAGAAAATTCAAGCACTCAAAAGTGTAAAAATTCTCTAAATAATATAACAGTACTAAAAACCTATATTATACCCCAGTAAATAATTTATTTTATAAATTCCTTCAGGAATTTACAACTTTTTTTCTAAAATTCAAATGATTTTTTTTCCCAACAAATTAAATAATCTTTTAAAAGATGATAACTTACCAGTGGTGTTAACTTACCAGTCGATGGAGGGTATAGTCTTAGCAATCAGTCATAGAAGATGGGATTCGCAACAGTTTTTGAATAAATCAAGAAGTCGTCAACTTTACTCTTTGAACAATGTTTTGTTAAATAAGGAAAGTAAAACTTAATCCAAAAATTACTTATTGTTCAAATGAGTAAATTGATTTAATTTTCTAATTTAAGGTGGACAATGATTAATCTGGTCAAGAGAAGATTTAAGCACCCAAAATCATAAGAATTAGTTAGAATTTACGACCATTTATTTTAAATTTAAATAATTTTCTATTTTTTATACAAATCAAATAATTTTCTTAAGACATTACACTAATAATTATATTTTTATTCATGGAGAAAGGAATATACATTTTCTTAAAAATATGATGTGTGATATTTAGAGAAACGAGAAATTTGAAAGAGTTGGGAGAAAATAGAAATAGAAAATTGAGAGGAAAAGGAGAGAGGAAATTCACAATCATTCCATAACGGTTCCTTTACACCCTTCCCGCTAGAAATAGGAGTGCATAACGGCGAAGGGGTTAGTTGCCACGAGTTGTTATTGACACCATTTCAATTAACTAAGAATGCTGCCCAAAACATAGCATTTCTAGCTACTCTATAACATGAGCAAACTGCACCATTTCACTTTAAGTTCTACTAACCAAAACGGTGCGCAGCACCAATAGTCATTAAAAGTAAAATAAAACATAAATTAACAGAAACATTTTCATGCCATAACAATACTGCATTCCTCGATACATCCTTGCCCTCAATGATTGAAGTGGGGCTATTTTTGCTGCAAGTCGTCGAGCACCTCCCAAGTTGAGTCCTCAGGGAAAGTTAAGCGGTACACAGTAGTTGTCCATGTATAAAGAGAGGCACCGTAGAGGCTCTGCCTCAGGGTTATAGTTGGCTGTATATGTTCTTGAATTCCCATCCTGGATTTGTAAATAAATTGTTGGAAATAGAGCTCCTAAGAGTGACAACAGCTATGTACAAGACGTATTAGCAAATTAAATTATAAAATCCGAATTGTTAATGATGTACTTATATTGGAAATCGAAAGCTTATTAAGTACTTCGGGTTAATTTGGTACCCGGACCCGACGATCGGGTTAAGTAAAAGGTGTTACAAGTAAAAATTGATGCTCAAGTTAAGCTAGCTTTAGTGTCCGGATGTGGTATCTCTTACTCATAATGTATTAATTTATTCTGGGTGAGGGAAATTACATATTCTGTCCACAATTTCATAATTTTATTTTGTTTATATTTTTTATGGTTTTTGGTTTATTCACTCTGTGTTCTTTGAAAATAGAGGTGATTTTATTTTTACTTTTAATTTTTAATCATGTTTTGGCATATATGTGAGATTTGTCAATATAAAGGTGTCGCTATATCTGTTAGGAACTATTCTCGAAAGGCTTTATCATGATAGATCTTAATGATAGTAATAAATTTGAGATGATGAGGAGAACGATAAGCAATCTGAGACTTAGTCTTTTATGCATCATTGATGTTGTGGGTCTCTTAGGGTTTTTGACAGTCTTTTCTTTGTTAATCAGAGTTCATCGTCAGGTTGATTTGATGATAGGGAGACTAGGATGCAAATTTATAAATCTATTGAAATAACAATTATAACCAATAGATATTTGACACATGTGCTCTAGTAGCAAAAATTATAAATTTTAATTAAAATAAAAAAGCTTAAATATCAAATTAAGTATTATAACTGCTGATCATACACTTAATTGACATAAAAGAAAACTTAAATATCAATTTTAAGCTTTAAATTATACATTAAAATTAAACTAAGGTATCGAATAAATATATATTGACCCTTATTTTATATCAAATGTGACGAAAAGTGGGGACAGGGTGACGGAGCTTAGCTCAATGTAAAAAGTAAAATAGATAGCGGTGCCGGTCAAGCCAGATTTTTCATTTTCATTTCATAAAAAATAAAGCTAGCCAACTTTGAATTCAATTATTAAGTTATTGGTTTGAATTTTTTCAATAAATAAATATTTTTAAAAAAATTATATATTGAGTACGTTTAATCAATGAATGCATTGGATTGAAAAGAATGTAATATTTAAAAAAAAATTTCATCATAGTCATATAAAAAAAATTAATAAATACTACCGATTATGAGGGAGAAATATTTATGATTTGTGAAATAAAAATAAAAATATTATTTGATGAAGTGAGTTTCTTAAATACATGTAAAATGAAAATATTTATTTTTTATATAGAGATGTCATACGTTTATATTATTTTATTTTGATATTTATGTATTTGTTATTGAATTTGTGTTAATTATGCAATCTGATTTAATAAAATAATTGGATAATAGTAATACATATCATATGAAATAAAAAATATTACTTTCTATTTTCTAAATTTACAAGTCAAAGCAAAAATAATGGAAAACGTTTTGTCAAATTTACGGACTTCAAAGCCTTGAATATAAAATAAGTACGACGCCTTTGTTGAATTTTCAGAACAATCCATTGTTGAATTTTAAGAAACAATGTCACACTCCCAGGGATTATAAAGAGCAGAATCACAAAGAGGAGAAAATACAGCATCCCAATCATTGAAATTAAAAGAAAAAGCAAAGGGGAAGGGCCTGTTTTCTTCACAACCACCATGAGCTGCGAGTCTTCAATAACCAAGAGGTAACAAAATCCTAAGATTCCAAAAATTCATATTTTAGATATTTCAATTCAATAAATCAGATTAATTTTGAATTATTTTTATCTATATTTTTTAATTTTCTAATTATTTCGGATTGGCCAATAGAATCATCACAATTTAAATCATGCTAAGTTAACTATTCGTATCATTTTAAGTTTTAGTCATTTCATATTTGAATAATTTTCATTTAGTTCAATTCTTATTCGAATCATATTTAGGTTCAAGTTGAATAGATTCAAGTTGTTGACTTTTTAAGAATAAGTTTAATTTGATTGGGTTTAAATTTAAATTATTCAAATCAAAATTTTAAATTAGGATAAAAATTGACTAATTTAATCGAATTTAATACAAAACATTAAAATCAATATGTTGTACTTCTGTCAAAAATAACCTACTTGTATTAAACATGATAGTGTTTAGAATAGGCTTACCAATGTGTTTTCAAAGTAAAAAAAAATTGAACAGAAAGTATACTTAAAGTGTATTCATGTAATCATTACTTTAAAAAATGATATTCATCTTTTTATTATTAAATGAATCAAATTAGTCTATATACTATTAAAAAGATTTAAATAATAATATAAGGACTAAATTCATCTATTATTGGGAGGGAAAATTATAAGTATTTACACTATCAATTAGTATCTAAACCTTGTTTCTTCTTTTTCTGTTACAGGCTGGATGGCAAGGTGGCACTGATAACTGGTGGTGCCAGTGGCTTAGGAAAGTGCACAGCCACACTATTTGTCAAACATGGAGCCAAGGTTCTCATTGCTGATATTCAAGACGAATTGGGCGACTCTGTTTGCCAAGAGCTTGGAACTGAAAACATCAGCTATGTCCACTGCGATATAACATGCGAATCCGATGTTGAAAATGCCGTAAACTTGGCTGTCTCCAAGTACGGAAAGCTCGATATCATGTTCAACAATGCCGGCACTCTTGGTGACAACGAAGCAAGAGTGACACACGCCAGCACTGAGGACTTCAAGAGAGTGTTTGATATCAATGTGTTGGGTGGTTTCTTGGGTGCCAAGTATGCTGCCAGGGTCATGGTTCCGGCCAAGAAAGGTTGCATACTATTCACTTCGAGTCTTGCTTCAAAAATCAGCTTCGGTAGCCCCCATGCATACAAGGCATCGAAGCATGCAGTTGCAGGGTTGACGAAGAGCTTGGCCGTGGAGTTAGGTGAGCATGGAATTAGAGTCAACTCTATTTCGCCTCATGCAATTTCGACTCCAATGTTCCAAAAATCAATTGGGATACCCGATAAGAAGAAGGGAGAGGAGATGATTGCGGCTTCAGCAGTGTTGAAAGGCACTGTATTGGAGCCTGAAGATTTTGCACATGCAGCACTGTATTTGGCAAGTGATGAGGCTAAATTTATTAGTGGTGTCAACTTACCAATCGATGGAGGGTATAGTCTCAGCAATCAATCATGGAAGCTGGGATTCGCAGCACTTTTTGGATAAACCACCAAGTCCTCTGCTTCACTCTTTGAATTATACTCTTAAATAAGGAAAATAAAACTTATCCAAAATTACACATGAAAATTTGTATTGCCGGATTTGATCAGTCTCCTGTAATGCTTTTGAAGTATCCTTTCTTTATCAATGCCACTTGTTTTGCTGTTCAAATGAAAAAATTACTTTCATTTTCTAATCTACTTATTCTCTAAATAAGATAACATTACTAAAAAAAAATAAACAATATACACGATAAACCGGTGTATTATATCATTAACTCATTTCCAGCAAAAACGATGAACAACGTATATATTAACTAGTTACAAAAAAAAAAAGAAAAGGATTATACCCAGTGATAGATTGTGCCATCTTCGAAAAGAATTTAGCATTGCCGTCGTGCAGTTCTCTGATCAACAGCCCTGCTTCTTGGGTTACTGGTAGCGGATGATAGTTATGCGCTTCTCCTTCAGGTCTCTGCTTTTCTTTGTGCCGTGGGATCCTTTCCCCCTTTCTTTTGAAACCGTGAGTCTTTTCTTTTTATATTATACACCATCGGCAACCCAAATCCAGTAACCGACCCCGAACTATCGCGTCGGCCGCCGTTACTAATAATTTGATTAACTGGGTTCATTTGAAGGTGATGGCTGGTGATGAAGCTTGGGAAAAATAGATATTAATTAATTTTTTGGTGTTGGAATCCCGTCCAAATGAAGAAGATGATGTAACTATTTTCTCCCTTCCCCAAATTTCTCCTTAGAAATTAGAAGTTCCAACTGATTTTTTTTAAACTCGATGGATGGTGGAATCCATATATACAGTTCATCCATCCAACCAGTTTAATTAAAAATTATTAAAAGTTTAAAAATTTTAAAAATTTAATCATCTATTCAATTGAATTTTTATCTAGTTCAACCAATTTTGATTCAATCGATCCAATTTTGATCCAATCGATTCTAAATCATTTTTCGAATCGATTCTCTGACTGGTTCTAAATCCAACTAATTTGACAGGTCGATCTAATTTGGTTCAAATAATATTTGTCACAACCTTTCCCCTATTGCTTTTTTTTTTTTTTTTAACTTTTAAATTGTTTTCCCTTTTTTTTTTCCTACGATTCAATCAGACACTAACTTAGCTACAAAAATTATAGAAATATTTTTTATAATTAAAATAAGTTATATTACTGGAGGTTATTTTAGTTATTTTTTAAAGAAAAATATGCATATGATGCTATTTAAACTCACACCAATTAAATTAGTAAAATTTTAAATTTATCACTCAAACTAAAGTTTTATTTTAATATTTTCTTTATACATTTTTATTTTAATATACACAATTTATTATTTTCATCATTTGCATAATATATATTAATTAATACTATTGTTGAATGAATTGTTATCACAAGTTAACTCGACACCAAGACAAGATTGATGTCAACACTATTATAAATAATTGTACTCATTTAGTATTCTTAATCGGATATATCTTGTGTTTAAATTTTGTTTTGCTCACAATTTAATCCATTTTTTTTCATTTTAATATAGTACATATTTAATGTGTTATTATTAATCAATTTCAAACCATACTTTTCATAATATATTGTATGTTATTTTCAAACACATCTTTATGTTCTAAATACGCGTACGTGTGTGATAAAATCTTTAGTATTAGTAATATTGTTGATTGAGTTGATGTCACATGTTAACTCGACACCAGCTCAAGATTTATGACAACACCATGATAAATAATTGTACTCATTTAGTATTCTTAATCTGATTTATTTATGTGTTTAAATTTTATTTTACTCACAATTTATTCTCTCTCTCTTTTTTTATTATTTGTAATATCGTACATATTTTATTTGTTATTATTAATTAATTTC
The DNA here is from genome assembly GCA_025698465.1 of Gossypium longicalyx. NCBI lineage: Eukaryota > Viridiplantae > Streptophyta > Magnoliopsida > Malvales > Malvaceae > Gossypium > Gossypium longicalyx. The sequence continues at coordinate 2,980,226 of CM046995.1, read as the reverse complement.
AAATCATATATTTTATTATTTATTATATTTTATTTTCAAACACTTTTATGTTCTAAATACATCATTCTTACATGCTTAATCATGTATAGAATTTCTTGTACTAATTATAATTATAATAAAACAATATATATATATATATATATATAAAATTTGATCTCAATCTAAACTTGTCTCGGTTATAACCCAGAAAAAATAGTTACTACGAATGTAATTCTAGAACTAAGTTAAATTTTACTTTGGTTTTAGAATTATGGTTAAAAGTTTAGTTTTAAGTGAGGGGCTAAATTGAGTGTTTCAAACTTTTTGAAGGATAAAACAGTTAAGGGTCAAATCAAACCTCATTTCAAAATTTGAGGACTAAGAGTAAAACTTTCTGAACTAATAATAGGGGAACCAAATTGAACCATGTTGGATTAAACCAAGCTTCCGTAATTTAAAGATCAAATTGAAGTTTTGGAAATAATTGATGGTCAATTTTAAAAATAGAAATTAATAATTTCGTAATTTAGTCCAATTTTATGTATTTTAAAAATAATGAAATTAAGGTAGAAAGCAACTATATTGAAATATTAAGTAATTACCTAAAATTAAAATAGTTAAAATTTTTAAATATATAAAATAAAACCATTAATTTAATTTATTCATAGCAATCGATAGGTTATTAAATGAATAAGATTATTCAACGTTAATAATAAAAAAATTGTACAAATTAAAAAAAATTAATTCCAATTAAAAATAGTTAAAAAATATTTTTTAAAGAAACAAAATTATAAAGCAAAACAAGTTGTTTCATTAGCGGTGTAGAAAGTACAATTCAAGTTTACTATGAGTATTAATAAACTTATTAAAAAATTCACTACATCTTTTCATTGTGCAAAATAATTTTAAATAAAATAATGTAAAATTAATATTTAACTAAAAATTGATTAAACATTAAATTAGAACATAAAATTATTAAAAATAATATAGAAATTTTGAATATTCAAATTGTATATTTAAATATCAATTTTTTGACAAAAAATTATAATATATTTAAAATTTAATATTCAAATTCTATACCAAACTTTTAACTAATTAATATTATATATTTAAATAAATACAAAAAATAATTATTCTTTATTCAATTTTACAAAAAAAATTTACCTATTTACAAGTGGTCACACCTGTGGTTGGTGATTCACTGATGATAGAAATGATATCATGTACAGAGCCTAGGGCTGCAACAATATCAGACATCCGCATATATCTTGTGTGTCATTCTTTGTCGCCCGACAAAGCTCACAATACAATGTCGGCAATATTGCTAAACCCCAACTGTTGGAACGAGCCTAGTACAATCGACCAATAGAGGCAAGTACATAATGTGGACCTTATTACTATTTGCGTTTGGCATAAGTACCCCACTATTAGTTGCAATATATATGCTCGATCAGCACACATCAGCTCCGACTCAGTGGCATTGCTCGATAAGGCTTGGAAATTTTCATTCAACCAGGAAATTTTCAAATTGGTAAATCTAGTTTCCCCATCACCAGGCAAGCGTCCAAGCAACTGGTAGCAGAAGGTCGAAGGTTTGACCATTTTACTTGAACTTGTGACTGTATCATTGTCAATTGGGAGCTCGAATTGCATTGCGACGTCTTCCAGGGTGATGGTGCACTCCCCATACGGCAGATAAAAAATGTGGGTCTTTGGGCGTCACCACTTAAACAAGGCAGATATTAAGTTTGCTCTCAAGCCGAACATCCGAACCAATGCCGTTGTTCCAAATCTAGCGGCATCCAAGTATGGCATAATCCATTCATCCATACGGTACCTTGAAATATGGACTCGCGACCTCAACTGGTACTCATCTTGTCCATATCATATAACTGCATTTGTTAAATCGACTAAGTAAATATAAGTGAAACTGCAACTCTATAAATATATTTGTGTAATAAATAACAAAATATTTTACCAGCTCGTTCATCATCAGTGCAGTGTGATCGTATGCTCGGAGAAGAGAACTCATAGTGATATTTGCATAATTAATAAAAAAATTAATCTCCATTTCAAAAAAACTAAATACGGTTAAACATTATATTATAATATATAAATGATTGCAATTAAAAAATCTTAAATCTAATAAGATTTTCCCTCAAAATACTATTATAACAATCTCGAAACTTCAAACACCAAAAGAAATACAAAATTTCCAATTTCTCCCTTTTTTTTTCCCAAATTTCGCCTAGTGGGGTGAATGGGGGACCGTTGGGATTTATACAGGAAGAGGAGAGAAGAAGAAAAAAAAAAGGTTTGACTTGCGCCACACAACCTGACGGCACCAGAATAAAAAATAAATAAAATTTTCTGACATAAGTGTCGCCAAGGAGAACGGCGGCACCAAAAGTATATAAATTTTTTTCTTTTCTCTGACACATTTTTTTATCTGGCACGAATTTTTTTAAAAATTATCTGATGCCGCCAAAAGGAACGGCGGCACCCATCAAAATATTTTTTTTCTTTTTTCTTTTTCCCCCAGAATACCAATATTTTTAATGGGTAAGTAGAAAAATATATACTAGTGTCGCCAATGAGAATGACAACACCAAATAAATTTATTTATTTTTTAAAATTGGCAGTCATTGGATAATGATGAGGGGTGGTGTTGCCATTCTCATTGGCAACACCAAGAATCATCATAGAAAACGAGTCATTTTCGTACAAGATTTTACACTTAGATCATTTTTGTAATTAATCATTTTTTTTAGGTTAGTTTAAAAAAAAAAAGCCAAATAGTGACAATCCTATTATTATCTTTTTTTTTTAATTGTAATATTAATTTGCACAACATTTTTAATACTATTAGCATAAGAAACTACTTAAATTGTTTGCTTAAGATTAAAATATTATTCTTTTATAATCAATATTTTCTATCTAGATGGTAGGTTTTGAGTTTTTTTTTTCTATATATGCCATAATTATTGTAAACAAAACGGGTTAATTCAGTATTAAATGTTTCATTCCATTAAGTTTGTCCAAATTAAAAATAAAGATTTAAATTATATTAAGGTCTTTTTTCCAAATTTAGCCCTATCCTATAATATAATCTCTATTAACTTTTTTTTCTACATGTCATAATATGATAAATAATTATATCAATGGCCATCTTTGAATACTATAATATAATTTTTCATTTGAAGATATCCAGAAGCAACAAGATAATATTTTCCTATATGTCATAATATGATAAACAATTAATTCAAGAGTTGTCTATTTTTTAAAATTATCAATTAAAGAACTTATACTCTATTATTTAAAATAAAATAAATGAAACATCTTACCAGTTGGTGGGTGCAAAAATTTGTATTTTGGATCTCAAATTGCATCAAGAAGTATTCTAGTGCCACGTGCCAATCATTCCCATCCAACCATAACAAAGGTGAAACACATATTAAAATCACAAACTACCATAATATTCTGAGTCGAGACACCTTTTTCCTAATGTAGGGAATTTGTTCATTTGGTGGAAGAATAGCGGCAATATGTGTACCATCAATTGCACCTATGCAATCCTAAACAAATAATTATATTAGTCTCATGCATATTTTTAGTTGAAAATATTAAAATATAATAATATAATTTTAAATTTTAACCTTAAAATGCGGAATATATCTAGAATCATTATGTATTTGTTTAAGTATTGAGCTAAAAGAATGATCACCGGGTGCAATTATATCAATGGCCATCCTTGAAACTTTCCCAAGCACAGTTGTAAAGTATCGACTTATCGTTGCTCCAGACTTTTGAAATCTTTCTCGACATTAGGAAACTTTTGCACCAGTGCCCAAGATGTACAAAAAAATCCCCAATATTTCACGAGAAGATATGTGTCTTGAAGTTTGTAAATTGTATCTTGTCTCCAAAATTCTCAACAAACTTATGAATATAATTTTTGACATCCTAAAATTAATCATGCAACGTGATTCATGACCATAAAAAATCTCTCAGATCCATGCCTTACTTGACTATTTTGAATCCATGGATGTTGCTTCAATATATACTTCTCATAATATAATTGCACAGAAGAAGATGCAACATGAAATAACGATTAAAACTTTGCATCTGTTGTTTCATCATCACTTCCATCACCACTAGAATTTTCAGCCATGCTTATCACCTGTGAACAAGTTCTATATCCAAAAACCAAACATAAACAACTATTGATAAAACTAGATTAGACATAAATAAGTAGAACATAAATAAATAGTCAAACAAAGATTACTTTTGGAGTTTGAATCAAGTTAAACAACAAAGAATCAATTCAAACAATAAACAATCTATTCAAAGAATCGATTTAAAACAACAAGCAATCGATTCAAAGAAGCAACAATGCTTTCAATCACATAGTAGATATCTCAAGACCTTAGAAGAATAGAAAATTTTGAACTTTCCTTCATTTCGTCTTAAGCCACCAAGCTCTAATCTTGGAATTAATAGATAAAAGCATAGTTCGCTTGTCTTTATTGAGCTAGCTTCTAGAACTTTCTCTGACAAGCTATGTGATTCCTTGAAGAATACCATATGGATCCATAACAGGAGTCAAACTACATGTTCCACCAATTTTCTTTGAGGATTTCTTCCTTCCAATTTTAAAATGTGAAGTTCCTGCCTAAGATGTTTTTTTTCTTTTTTGATTGTTTCCATCAATGTGAACATCATTGAAATGTGAACATCATTTATCTGATTTTCTTCCTCATTCTCTTCAAGTATGTCATTGTCAACATCCTTAAAAAAATTCCTAAGGAGTGTACCTGAAGAAGGTGCACATGCTTTATCATCGATGGCAACTATCCCCACGAACATCTGGTCCAACTTCCCCTCGAATTCAGGATCAATGCCCGAAGTTCTAAATTTTTGAGCTCCAGGCACAACCTACATATAAATTGATAGTTTAATAAGAAATTATCAATAACCTCATAAATAAGAAAAAATAAAAATGATAAGAATTATTAATGTACCTTTAGTCTACTCTCCCACCAATCATCTGATGCATCAACGGTTCTTTTTATAGGATTCCATCTTAGACCAGTATCTTCGCTTTTAAGTTTTTTCCAAGCCTTCTACTCTTTTTTCAAGGCATCCCACCTATTTTTAAATTTCCTTTGTGAATAAGTTTTATCTGTTTCATTCTCAAAGTTGGTCATTATTTTTAGCCATCCTCTTTTGTGAAATGAATACCGGGTCTAGTGTCTTTCAATATCTCTTTAATACAAAGATCACAGAATGTTAAAATTGTATGACCCAAATTCTAAGAGATTGCTTGCAAGTCAATTTAAACAAAATATATTTTCTTCCTAGAAGATTAGTATTTATTAGTATAATATATTTAACATTTGTTATTATAATATATTTGACATTGATTAGAATCTATTAGAATTAGATTTTTTCAACCTATAAATAGATGTAGTCGAAACTTCTCTTTTATCATTCAAATTCAACATTAGTGAATTTTTTTCTCCTCTACTCATCTCCTCTACTCGTAGTTTTTTCCCAAAAGGGTTTTCACATAAAATTTATGTATTCTATTTTTCTTTCTTTTTCTTTTTGATCTTTTTACATTGCTATTATCAATGTTCAGTTTTAACAAATTAGTATCAGAGCTTTTCAGGTTACTTGTCTCAATCATGGTAATGGTGATAATGAAGTATGATATTTCGCTGTTGGATAGCAACACCAGATTCTCGTTGTGGTAGATAAAGATGTAGGCAATTCTTACGCAGATGGATTTGGAGGATGCCCTATAGGGGTAGATAAGATGCCTTCGAAATTGACAGAGGAAGAGAAAAAAATGTAAAGATCAAAAGGGTTTAACGCAATTACATCTGCATCTGTCGAATTAAATTCTACATGACATGATGAAGGAGAAGATCGCTGCTGCATTATGGGCAAAGCTACAGTAGCTATGCATGTTGAAAACCCTAAATAGCAAGTTGCATATGAAGCAGCACATTTATGCTCATCATTTATGCTCATTATTTGGAGGAAGGTGCGTCTGTGCACGAACACTTAACTGTGTTTAAAGAAATTCTCTCGGACCTAGAGGCCAATGAGGTTTAGTATGATAAAGAAGATTTAGAGTTAATTCTACTTTATTCGTTGTCCCCGTCTTATTCAACCTTTAGAGATACAATTTTGTATAGCCGCAAATCTCTTATAGTTGATAAAGTCTATGCTTCCTTAACATTGTATGACAAGATGAAGCATCTTGTGTCTGGATTTGATTCTTAAGAAATGTCTCATTGTTCGAGAGAAAAACGAAATACTGATGATAATCATGGGAGAACACAAGAAAGAAATCCTCGCAGTAAATTTAAGGGTAGATTGAGATCTTGAAACAGAGGTAAAACCTGCAACTTATGCAAAAAGAAAGGGCATATTAAGTCTGGGTGCTATAAGTTACAGAATAAGATCAAAAGGGAGGTAGCAAATCGAAAGGGAAAACAACCAGAACAATCCGATGAAGCTGATGTTATAGAAGACTACAACGATGGTGAACTCCTAGTTGCTTTTTCCAACAACCTTAAAGTGAGCGAGGAGTAGATCATTAATTCTAGTTGCACCTTCCATATGAGTCCCAATCGGGATCTGTTTACAACATATGAAATAGTGTCTGAAGGTATTGTTTTGATAGGAAATAATACTTCATGTAAAATCGCAAGTATTGGCACGATAAAAAATAATATGTTCGATGGAGTCATCAGAACACTTAGTGGCGTACAACATGTACCAGAATTGAAGAGGAATTTGATTTTGTTAAGTACTCTTGATTCAAAGGGCACAAGTACACAACTGAAAGTGGGGCTCTAAAGATTAGCAAGGGTTCCCTCGTTGTGATGAAAGGGCACAGAAAGACTGCCAAGTTATATGTTTTGCAATGTTCAACTGTTACTGGTTATGTAATTGTCGCTTCCTCTTCCTTGTCAAATGATGATGTTACTAGACTTTGACATATGCGTCTAAAGTATATGAGTGAGAACGGCATGACAGAATTGACCAAAAGAGGACTTCTTGATGAACAAGGCATTAGCAAACTGAAGTTCGGTGAGCACTGCATTTTTGGGAAGCAAAAGAGAGTTTGATTCACTAGTAACATGAAGGGAACACTGGATTATATTCATTCCAATCTTTGGGGACCATCTAAAGTGCCTTCGAAGGTGGCGCTAATTATATGTTGATGATCATTGATGAATTTTCTAGAAAGGTTTGGGCATTCTTCCTGAAACAAAAAAAATGTGTTTTCCACATGAAAATCATGTGAAGCGTGATAGTATATAATGACTTATTTTACGTGAAGTTATGCCATGAATCTGGATTTTCATGCAAGAGCTTGAAGATGTTTATTGTGTATGATGATACGAGATTTCATGCAAACACTAGGAGTTAATCTATGCTTATTGTGGATTGAGTTGGCTTACTTTCATGTGGTTGTATATATATATAAAGTTTCATGTCTTGAATATATTTGTATGGTCCTAGATAATTGTATTTATAGTTATATTGTTGTGCGGGTAGGGAAATGTGTATATATATACTCTGAAATAAGGTGATATATACATATGTATTTTTTGGTAATATATATAATTCTTAAAAACTCATAAAAATTAAATGATTCTTTGGCTGAAATGGAAAAGGTAAATGACTAAAATGCATGTGTCCTAAATTCAAATTTTATTATAGTATTATTTTATTAAAAAATATGAAAAGATAAAAAATATCATGTTGCACATTGGTATTTTAGTAATATCATAACTGAATTGGTGCTCAATTAACTTGTGAGTTCAAGCCAGTAATAAGCTTAATACAAGTATAGACAAGTAACTAGTATGGTTCTCGACTCATGCTGCACATTGGATTAATTATTTTGGGGATAAATTATGAAGTTAAAATATAAAGGTTATAATATGCTCCAAGTTTTTGCACTTTCTCTATATTTGTATTCAATCCCAATATTTTTATGTTTGAGAATTTAATCCCTCTAGTTTTTGGATTTAAATGATTAGATTTAATTGTTAACATTGTTAAAATTTTTCTATTAAATTTACTGGTGTAAAATTTTATTTTTATTAAATTCTCACTTGGTAGGCACCTGACAAAAAAATGGTATTGTAATGGACATATATTTAACATAGAATTTTAATGGTTAAAAATTCTTAAAATTCACATAGATATTTTTAATAAAAATAAAGTATTTAGACTAACCAATAAAACTAAAATATTTGAAATGTAATTAAAATGTTTTGAAATTTAAAACCAATTTAAAATAAACACAATAATTTGAAGATGTTTTTGTTTACTATTTATATTAGTAAGCATAAAATATGAAACATAAGCATTGTGAGTTTTTTCTTGACAATCCAAGAAAATGTTTTAAAATTTATTTCCTTGAAACATAGAGTTAATTCCCCCCTCCCCCCAAAGTATACATAAGTACATTTTTTAATAAAAATATATAGTTCTTAGGTATAATATCTTAAGAAAATTATTTGATTTTTAGGAAAAGGAAAAAAGAAAATCGTTTAAATTTAAGAAAATGGTCGTAAATTCTAATCAGTTTTTATGATTTTGGGTGCTTAAATTTTCTCTTGACTAGATCAATCATTGTCTACCCTAAATTAAAAAAAATGAAATTAATTTGCTTATTTGAACAACAAAACAAGTAGTATTGATCAAATTCAATGATACAATTTATTACAAGTGTGATTTTTGGATTAAGTTTTACTTTCCTTATTTAAGAAAACCTGTTGAAAGAGTAAAGGTGAGGACTTGTTGATTTATTCAAAAAGTGCTGCGAATCCCATTTTCCATGACTGATTGCTAAGACTATACCCTCCATCGACTGGTAAGTTAACACCACTAATAAATTTAGCCTCATCACTTGCCAAATACAGTGCCGCATTGGCAAAATCTTCAGCCTCCAATACGGTGCCTTTCAACACTGCTGAAACCGCAACCATCTCCTCTCCCTTCTTTTTATCAAAATTCCCAATTGATTTTTGGAACAATGGGGTCAAAATTGCGTGGGGCGAAATGCAGTTAACTCTAATTCCATGCTCACCTAACTCCACGCTCAAGCTCTTCGTCAGCCCCGCGACGGCATGCTTTGATGCCTTGTATGCATGGGGGAGACCCACACTGATTTTTGAAGCAATACTTGATGTGAAGAGTATGCAGCCTTTCTTAGCCGGGACCATGGCCCTGGCAGCATACTTGGCACCCAAGAAACCACCCAATACATTGACATCGAACACTCTCTTGAAGTCCTCAGTGCTGGCGTCTGTCACTCTTACTTCATTGTCACCAGTAATGCCTGCATTGTTGAACATGATATCTAGCTTTCCGTACTTGGAGACAACCAAGTTTATAGCATTTTCAACATCGGATTCGCATGTTACATCGCAGTGGACATAGCTGATGTTTTACATCGCAGTGGACATAGCTGATGTTTTCCGTTCCAAGCTCTTGACAAAGGGAGTGGCCCAATTCGTCTTGAATATCAGCAATCAGAACCTTGGCTCCATGTTTGACAAATAGTCTGACTGTACACTCTCCTAAGCCACTGGCACCACCAGTTATCAGTACCACCTTGCCATCCAATCTGTATCAAACAAAGAAGAAATAAGGTTTAGATACTAAAAGTTGGACCCAAACCTATTCAATATCATATCTTCAAGGACTAATTATATGAACCCAATTAAGCTTCGAGTTCGACCATTTCAGTTTAAAAACACATTGGTAAGCCTATTTTAAAGAAGAAATTTCTAAATGTGAAATATGAATTTGTGGAATCGTAATATTTAATTACCTTTTGGTTGCTGAGGACCACAAACTCATTGTTTTATCGAAGAAAATAGAATTTCGCCTTTGCTTTTTCTTTTGATTGAATGCTTGGGATGTTGTGGTTTCAACTCAATGTTATTCTGGTCTTTTATAGCTTCAGGGAAGGTAACAATGTTCTGAAAATTTAACGATGTCATCTTCCTAGCTTGTAGACTTTTCTAATTATCACTCTTATTCTAACCATGTGGAGACACTTAGTCAAATTATAATTTCTAAAAACAAATATTTTTTAAGGGTAAATTGCATAATTTTCATAAACTTTCATTTTAAATATTTAATTTTTTTTACAAAATAAACATCGAATTAATTTACATAGTAGGTTAATTTTAAGCACTCTCATTAAAATGCTTAACGGAAAACCGTGTAGAAATTAGTATAAGATTTTGATATTATTGATATTTTTCACATATAATAAGTGGTGGAGCCAAAAAAAATTTTTGAGAGGGCTGTCATTAAATTATATATTTTTACAATAGTAAAAATGTAATTTTATCATTTTAATAGCTTGTATTTTATAATTGTTAAAGAGTTAAATTAAATTTTTATCATTTTTAAAGGAGCTAAAGTGTAATTTTACCATTATTAATTTAAAATTTTATAAATTGTAAAGGGTCTAAATTAAAAATTTATGATTTTAGGGTGCCATGGTTCTCTAGTAAGCTCCAACAAATCATATAACTAAACTATTATCAATTTAATTACTACTTTCTTTTATTTATAAATGAAGAACCCTAAAAATTGGAGAAAATTTATTTGCCTATTCCGGTACTTCTCTGGTGCAACAGTGATGAGAAGAAACTGTGAAGAGAAAACGAAGGAAAGCAAGGAGATGAAAGATATGTTTTTAACAATGGTAAGAGATGAATAATAGATTGTTATTCTGATTTGTTATGGAGCATACACTACAACAAATATATTAATTACTGACAAATATTCTACTTGACGCTTAAAATAATTTCACTAAATGGTCGACACATTTGATGATTGATGGTGTATATTATATGATAATTCAAAAAAAAGTTGTAGGTTCACTTTACTATATGTTTGGCACCAAAGTTTACCACTAAAAATCACCGGTAAACATAAGAAATTACAAACATTAATAAGTTAGAAGTTTAAAAAAAAAAAATGAAACATTAAAATAATGATTTAAAAAAAAAAGGGAATGTTAAATCTTATTCAAACGAAAATGGTACTCAAATAGAAAATATCAAATCTTATTCGAGAAACAATGACAATGAAAAGAGTAGACAATACCATTTTTAATTGATGATATAATACTTTTTTTTTTAAATTTCTTTTTGTAATTTTGTTATCTTGTGCCGAGCCTTCTTAGTTTAAAAAAAGTTTATTTTCAACCATTATTTCCTTTTCTCTAATCACTTTTATCAAATGTATTTATTAATTTAATGTAAATATTTTTTGTATTTATCATAAATCATTTGTTATTTTTAATTTAGTATTATAACTTACTTTCATATATATTAGTTTTTGTCCTATATAATGCACGGGTTGATTGCTTATATTAATTTAAATATATTGTATTTATTAAATAATATTTTGATATATTATTTGAATATTCAAATTCAAATATATCATATTTTTTGTCAAAAGTTTGGTAAATAGTTTGAATATTTAACACTAATATTTGAATTTAAATATATTATTTTTTTGTCAAAAATTATGTAAACAGTCGGAATATATAATTTGAATATTCAAAATTTTTATATTATTTTTAATCATATTATGTTCTAATTCAATGTTTAATCAATATTATTTTAGTTAAATATTGATTTTACGTTTGATTTACGAGAATATAAATTTAACTAGTGGATTCTTTTCAAAGTCTAAATAACGGTGTGTTAGAATTAGGTTCACTGGTTGTAGTGTTGAAAAATAGTGGATTCTTCTCACTGAACTAGAATACGTAAATGTAGTGGAATTAAACTATATAAACAAACTTTTTTATCCCTTGTTAAACTTTTGTTTTCGCAATACTTGTAGAATTGTTTAGTTCAACAGTCATTTCTACTCAAACATTGCTTGTTACTTTGCAATTATTTCAAGTCAACAAAAATTATTCTTAAAAAATCAATACTATGAGCCCATCCAACTTAAACATGAAAATACTTCAAATAGAAAATTATCTAAATTTAAATTACTCAAATATAAAATGACACCAACATATAACTTGAAATAATCTAAATATGATATGATTTTGTCCACAAATCCAAAATGGCTCATAGCAGTTGACAAGAAAATAAACCCTATCCTTTGATTTTTCTTCTGATTGCAATGCTTGGAATGGTGTGTTTCAATTGAATGTTATTCTGGTTTTTTATAGCTTTTAATCACATAGTAGATATCTCAAGACCTTAAAAGAATAGAAAATTTTGAACTTTCCTTCATTTCCGTCTTAAGCCACTAAGCTCTAATCTTGGGATTAATTGATAAAAGCATAGTTTGCTTGTCCTTATTGAGTAATAATTTTAGTGAGAAAAAGTATAGCGAACTAGCTTCTGGAACTTTCTCCAACAAGCTATGTGATTCCTTGTGGAATACCATATGGATCCATAACAGCAGTCAAACTACATGTTCCTCCAATTTGCTTTGAGGATTTCTTCCTTCCAATTTTAAAATGTGAAGTTCCTGCCTAAAGTGTTTTTTTTATTGTTTCCATCAATGTGAACATCATTGAAATGTGAACATTTATCAGATTTTCTTCCTCATTCTTTTCAAGTATGTCATTGTCAATATCCTCAAAAAATTTACTAGGGAGTGTATCAGAAGAATGTGCTCATGCTTTATCACCAGTGGCAACTATCCCTGTCGAAACCATTTTTTTATTTTAGAAAAAAACGGGGATCGACTTTGAAAACAAAATGTGGAGTCGCCACCAAGCTTTCTGTTTAGGTGTGATTAGATCACCTAATAAAACATTTTGTTTCATTTAAATCCATTTTGGTCCACGTAAATTTAAAAATAGGTTTGGGAGTCTGTTACGTATGAGGAAGGGTTAGCACCCTCACTACGCCCAAGAACTAGTACCAGATTGATTAAATGTTATCCTTATGTCTAGGGTTTTTTAAAAAAAATTTGAAATATTGTTCCTTTTCAAACATTTGGGTGGTTCAAGTTGGTCGTCAAAACTCTCTTATTTCAAAGGCATACAACATCACATCCAGGACGATAGGACATGATCCTTTATACCTTTGAAAACATGATTGATTTTTGACTCCCAAAAGCTCTTAGGTTAAAAATTACAAAAGGATGTCCAAATATTTAATCCAACGAAAAATCAAAACCCAGCACGGTAGGGCACGATTTCCCGAATTTCCAAATATTGAACATTGCCTTGTTTTTTTATAAAAAAAATTAAATAAATGGTTGTAAATTATCTCAAAACGCATTAATTTTATTTGAAATAAACTGGAACAATTGGTTTTTTAAAAAAAATTGAAAATTATAATGCAACATTTGTAAACTAAAAGAAAAATAAAAATATGGGATGATATACATACATAAAACACAATACTTGGTGAATGTAGATCACATAACCTTATTTAACCAACTAACAAAACAGACAATTAATCCAAAATATAACCAAATTCACAAGCATGGGTAAACAACAATTGATTTAATAATACATAAAAACGAATAAATATGGTGTAACAACATGAAATAATATAAAAACAATTAACACATGAGATACCAAACAATATAAAACCAATACGATACAAAAATAATTTCTAAAAATAATGGATTAACGAGTAAATAACATATGCTATAACTTGAAATAATTTATAAGAAAAATAAATAACATATATATAATTTTTAAAAAATTTGATGTTGCAAAAAGAAGACATTTAAATCAAATAATATGCCAAATGTTTAAAAAAATACATTTATAAAAAAAATTAACAATATACACACAATGAAGGAAAATTTAAATAATACATAAAATATGAATGGATAGTAAAAATACATAATAAAATATGATCGTAGAAAACCAATTATGTACACAATAAATTTAAAAGACATATACATATATAAATATAAAATAATTTAGAAGTAATTATATGTAAAAAAACATGGAACTAATAGTGCATATAAGATTAAATTAATCTATAAATTATATATATATACATAAAAGTATTTAAATGAGATACTATATAAATTATTAAAATAATATAATTTAAAGGAGAATTCCGAAATAATAATTTTATAAACACAAAAATAAAGTTCCTAAAATAGCTTCATATATACATAAAAATATCAAGTGAATTTTAAAACAACAAGTATTTTAAATAGAAAACTCCATTAAAATAATATATGTACAAATATATATAAAAATATTTAAATGAAATGTTATACGAGATGTTAAAATAATACAATATAAAAACCTCAAAATAATGATTCTTTAAAACAAAGTACAATTATTAAAGTAATATCAACACATAAATAAAAAAATATTAAGTGAATTCTCTTTAAAAAATGACTTATATAAATAGAAAACTTAATTAAAATCAATTTAAAATAAAAGGGACAATTTATAAATAAAATAAACTACTAAAATTAAAAAGGGACCAGAGTGCAATGCGCACAAATGCACAAGGGTTAATGCTGGAAATATTCTAGATCCTCAAAACGCAACACTCAGGTGAAGACCAAATTAAATCTACACGCGAATTACAGAGGTAAATTAAAAACAAGGAAAAAAATGAATAAAGCTCAATTGCACAACGGTGCAAAAGGGAAGGATTTATGGTGCAAATATCCCCTTTAAGCGAGATGCGCGGATCCTCATGGGTAACTGGATCAAATCGGGTCAAGTGAAGTCAACACGACACCGTTTTGGAGCCACTGAATCAGGCTCAAAACAGTACCGTTTTTGGTCCTTTAAAAAGACAAAAACCAGGCCATATTCGACCGAACCAACCCTAGCCCTTTTCTTCTTAACCTGTAGGCCCAAAAATTCTTTCCTTCAAACATCGATTCACCACCACAAGCAGCAACCAACGTTCTCGGCCTTCGAAAGGGTGGTTTTTAGCCTTGAGATTCCTTTTAGGCTTCGATTTGGCGAAGTTAAAAGGAATCGATGGCCGACTCACAAAGTAAAGTCTCACTTTCCTCTTGTTTTGTTTTTAAATGCAAATGATGAAAAAAATTGAAGGAAATAGATACAAAATCAACAGAAAAGAGATTAAAAACAGAAGTCACCTTTCCAAAAATTGCCAAAAATTGCTTTCGAATTTTTCTATTCAGTATGCGTAAAAAATCAGATTACATTCGGTGGCCTTTTATAGCTGGAAAATACGAATTTAAAAATATAAAAAAAATCTATTTTTCTTTTTGCTATTTTTCCATTATATTTTGCTGCTTCTCGTGTATTCTTTTTCTGTGTTTGTTTTTCCTTCTCGCAGGTTCTGTTGACGTGGAGGCGTACGAAGAAGAAACCACTCGTGGGGAGGCCGTTCGTGAGAATCATTCGTGGGAGCCTGATCTGCTACTATTCTAGCGTGTTCCAGAAACCTCTAAGGTTTCTGGTATTGCTCTGTTGTTGGGCCTTTTTTAGGTTACTTCGGGTTTGGGCCATTAGGTCTAGATTTTGGGTTTATTCAATTGGGTTAAAAAAATTGTATCTAGGCTGGTATAAATTTGGCTTTTAATTTAGTTTATGATTTGGGCCTGGAGTTTTGTAAAAGGACGTTGGACCATAAAGAATTATTATTTATTTATTTTTAATTTATTTTTCTAGTTTTATTGTGGGCCGGGCAAATTGGGCCTACTACAGCTGCTCCTCTTTGCTCATTGTCGTGTAACGAGGATGAAGCAAAAACCTTAAAAGAACCAATTTTGCCCGAGTCTTGCTGTATCTTTGTCTTTTTGGCCCTTCTTTTCTTCATGTTGCCTCGTTCCAATTAACTGCTGGAACTTTAAGGAGAATAGAATCGGTAATTTCAACCTGCTCCACTGCAACTTCAGGGAGACAAGGCTGGTGACTAAAATCTGCTCCATTGCCGATACATGGAGATAAGATTCGCCTCTTTCGATTTGCTCCACTACTTCCTAAGGAGATATGATCTTCAAACTTCAGTCTACTTTCTTGCTACCTTAGAAAGATAAGACTCAATCTTCAACTTGCTCTCTTTCTACCTCAGAGAGATAAAGCTGGTGGCTTAAATCTGCTCCATTGCCGATACATGGAGATAAGATCCGCCTCCTCCAATCTGCTCCATTACTACTTAAGGAGATAAGATCTTCAATCTTCAGTCTGCTTCCTTGCTACTTCAGGAAGATAAGACTCAAACTTCAACCTGCTCTCTTGCTACCTCAGAGAGCTAAGGCTGGTGGCTTAAATCTGCTCCATTGCCGATACATGAAGATAAGATCCGCCTCCTCCGATCTACTCCACTACTGCTTAGGGAGATAAGATCTTCAATCTTCAGTCTGCTTCCTTGCTACTTCAGGAAGATAAGACTCAAACTTCAACCTGTTCTCTTGCTACCTCAGAGAGATAAAGCTGGTGGCTTAAATCTGCTCCATTGCCAATATATGAAGATAAGATCCGCCTCCTCCGATCTGCTCCACTACTGTTTAAGGAGATAAGATCTCTAATATCCAGTCTGCTTCCTTGCTACTTCAGGAAGATAAGACTCAATCTTCAACCTGCTCTCTTGCTACCTCAGAGAGATAAGGCTGGTGGCTTAAATCTGCTCTATTGCCGATACATGGAGATAAGATCCGCCTCCTCCGATCTGCTCCACTACTACTTAGGGAGATAAGATCTTCAACCTTCAGTCTGCTTCCTTGCTACTTCAGGAAGATAAGACTCAATCTTCAACATGCTCTCTTGCTATCTCAGAGAGATAAGGCTGGTGGCTTAAATCTGCTCCATTGCCGATACATGGAGATAAGATCCGCCTCTTCCGATCTGCTCCACTACTGCTTAGGGAGATAAGATCTTCAACCTTCAGTCTGCTTCCTTGCTACTTCAGGAAGATAAGACTCAATCTTCAACCTGCTCTCTTGCTACCTCAGAGAGATAAGGCTGGTGGCTTAAATCTGCTCCATTGCCGATACATGGAGATAAGATCCGCCTCCTCCGATCTGCTCCACTACTGCTTAGGGAGATAAGATCTTCAACACCATATATTGATCATTTTTCAAAATTGTATCGTCAACACCATATCTTGTCCTTTTATTTAGACAAAAATCCAAAAAGGTGATTTATTCAAGTATATCCTTAAACTTTGG
Source organism: Gossypium longicalyx (assembly GCA_025698465.1). NCBI lineage: Eukaryota > Viridiplantae > Streptophyta > Magnoliopsida > Malvales > Malvaceae > Gossypium > Gossypium longicalyx. The sequence continues at coordinate 2,963,090 of CM046995.1, read as the reverse complement.
TGCATTCTAAACAATATTCCTGCTTCAGGTTCCTGTATTATCTAGAAACTCCTAGAATAATATGCGAAACTTCCATTGTGAAAACATTTCTAGTTCATTCATCATCATTTCAATACAACATACTTGCAATCAAATCATAATAATGGATAAGAATGGAATTGAATTTGAACTAAAAAATTACAATTGATTTGGGAATGTATATCTCGAAAAAGAAAGACTATTTCAAATATAGCCAATTTATTAGAAATAAAATAAAGACTAGATACCCTTGATATCGCAAACTGAGTTTCTTTGTACGAACTTCTTGACATGTGTTTAGGAGATCAGAATTACTTTGTCAATGCCTCAAGATGCAACATACCCTTTCCTTGTTAATTCAGATATAGCAAGACCACCGCATTTCTCATTTTAAATCAACATTTGAGCCGCCCTTTTCGGGTTTTCAACTCAAATCCCCTTTGGTCTCAAGGCGCCCTTTGCGGATTTTCACCTTGGCCTCTCCTCTGTTTTTTTTAGCTTCATTTTTATTGAGTCTCAAAGTGCCCTTTGCGGGTTTTCACTTTGTCCTTTTTCATTTTTTTTATAAAAGTCTCAAAGCGCCCTTTACGAGTTTTCACTTTGGCTTTTTCCCCTCCTTAGGTGTAATACTTTTTGACTGAATCTGAATTCAATGGATTAGACAAGTTTCTTCCATCCATTTCAACCAAGATTAATGCTCCTCCGGAGAAAGCTTTCTTCACTACATAAGGCCCCTCCCAATTTGGCATCCATTTTCCTCTGAAATCCTTTTGTATAGGAAGAATCTTTTTCAGAACCAAATCTCCCTCATGAAATTATCTTGGGCGAACCTTTTTGTCATAAGCTCGCATCATTCTTTTTTGATACATCTGACCATGCTGAATAGCCCTCAATCTCTTTTCCTCAATCAAATTCAACTGATCATATCGAGACTGTATCCATTCTGCTTCATCCAACTTCAATTCTTACAAAACTCGGAGAGAAGGTATTTCCACCTCAATAGGCAGGACTGCTTCCATTCCATAAACCAATGAGAAAGGCGTTGCCTCAGTAGAAGTTCTGACAGATGTTCGATAAGCATAGAGAGCAAATGGCAACTTCTCATACCAATCTCTGTAAGTTTTGGTCATTTTTCCCACAATCTTCTTAATGTTTTTATTGGCTGCTTCTGCTGCCCCATTCATTTTTGGGCGATATAGTGATGAATTATGGTGTCTAATCTTAAACTGACTGCAGACCTTTGCTATTGTGCTATTGTTCAAATTTAATGCATTATCAAATATGATCCTTCCAGGCATCCCATATCGACATATAATTTCCCTCTTTAAAAATTTGCTGACTGCTGATTTAGTTACATTGGCATATGAAGCAACATTTACCCACTTGGTAAAGTAGTCGATGACTACAAAAATGAAACGATGCCCATTTGAAGCTTTCAGCGAGATTGGCCTTATGACATCCATGCCCCACATGAAAAATGGCCATGGAGAAATCATAACATGCAAAGGCGAAGGTGGTACATGAATCTTATCACCATAAATTTGGCATTTGTGACATCTCTTAGCATAATTGATACAGTCTCCTTCCATGGTTGACCAATAATATCCAAACCTCATAATTTGTCTAGCCATTGTGAACCCATTAGTGTGGGTTCCACAAACACCTTTGTGAACTTCTTCCAAGATTTTCTTGGCCTCCACAGCATCCACACATCTCAAAAGTACTTGATCCTTTCTTCTTTTGTACAGGATCTCCCCATCTAAGACATAATCACAGGCTAGCCTTCTCAACATCCTTTTGTCATTCTCCGTTGCTCGATCTGGATATTCACGATTTCTCACGTATCGCAATATATCCTGATACCAAGGATGATCATCTCTCTCTTCTTTCTCTATATTATAACAATAAGACGGAGCCTCACAAATACTCATATGAATTGGTTTCACATCTTCTTGTCTATTCACTTTAATCATAGAAGCCAAAGTAGCCAAAGCATCTGCCATCTGGTTTTCATCACGCGGGAAATAATTGAAGGAAATATCATAAAACTCTTCAACTAACCCCAGCACCAACCTTCTGTAATTAATTAATTTGGAATCTCTTGTCTCCCATTCACCTCGAAGTTGGTAAATTACCAGTGTAGAATCTCCATATACTTCCAGCGACTTGATCTTTCGTTCTATAGCTGTTTGGAGTCCCATGATACATGCCTCATACTCTGCCATATTATTTGTACAATCAAAATCCAATTTGCATGTGAATGGATAGTGATCTCCTCTTGGAGATACCAAGACTACTCCAATTCCATTGCCCATAGCGTTTGAGGCTCCATCAAAATTCAATTTCTAAGAGTGATCTTTTGAAGTGTCCTCTTTGGTAGCTGTCATATACATTATTTCCTTATTGGGGAAATCAAAATTCAAAGGCTCATAATCGTCTAAATCTCGACTAGCTAAAAAATCTGCTATTGCACTTCCTTTCAAAGCCTTTTGACTCACGTAAATTATGTCAAATTCAGAAAGCAGAATTTGCCACCTAGCCATCCTTCCATTCAAGGCATTTGACTCCATCATATATTTTAGAGGATCCAACTTTGAAATTAACCAAGTCGTATGGTACAACATGTATTGCTTAACTTTCGAGCTGTTCAAATCAGAGTACAACACAAATTTTCAATTGGCGAATATCTCAATTCACACTTAGTGAATTTCTTACTGAGGTAATATATTGCCCTTTCTTTTCTTCCTGATTCATCATGCTGACCAAGCACACATCCCATAGAACTATTGAACACTGCTAAATACAGTATCAACGACCTGTTTGAGCTTGGAGGTGATAACACTAGAGGACTTGACAAATATTTTTTAACCTTATCAAAAGCTCTCTGGCATTCATCATCCCATTCTCCTAGGTTATGCTTTTTAAGAAGACAAAATATGGGGTCGTATTTCTCTGTTAATTGAGAAATAAACCGAGTAATGTAATTTAGTCTTCCCAAGAAACCTCGAACTTCTTTTTGAGTGCGTGGTGGAGACAAATCTTGTATAGTCCGGACTTTGTCTGAATCAATCTCTATTTCTCTCTCACTGATTATAAAGCCCAATAATTTTCCTGATCTAGTCCCAAAGGTACACTTGGTTGGATTAAGCTTTAGTTGAAATTTTCTCAACCTCATGAACAACTTTCTCAACACTTGGATGTGTTCTTTTTCGGTTCGAGATTTGGCTATCATATCATCAACATAGACTTCGATCTCTTTATGCATCATATCATGAAATAAAGTCACCATGGCCTTTTGATATGTCGCTCCAGCATTTTTTAGTCCAAACAGCATCACTTTATAACAAAACGTGCCCCATAAAGTTATGAAAGTAGTTTTTCCCATGTCCTCAAGATGCATCTTTATCTGATTATACCCCGAGAAGCCATTCATGAAAGAAAATAATGAGTAGCCAGCCGTATTATCCACTAGCGTATCAATATGAGGCAAGGGGAATTGTCCTTTGGACTAGCCTTATTTAGATCTCTATAGTCCACACACATTCGTACATTTCCGTCTTTCTTAGGAACAGGCACAACATTTGCTACCCATTCTGAGTATTTGATCACCTGAAGGAATCCAGAATCAAATTGCTTTTTAACTTCCTCCTTTATTTTTAAGACAATATCTGGCCTCATTCTTCGAAGCTTCTACTGAACTGGCTTGCATCTTCTCTTATGGGAAGGCGATGTACCACAATATAAGTGCTTAAACCAGGCATATCCTGGTATGACCATGCAAAAACATCTTTGAATTCCTGAAGCAACCCAATAAGGTCTCGCATTGTTTCTTTAGTTACGCACGTTCTAATTTTTACAACTTTTCCTTCTTCCAGAGTCACCATGTCCACTGCCTCTTTATGAGGTGAAATTTTTTTTTTCCTTTTGTCCTACCATCCTTAACAAGTTCGAAGATAAATCGCAGTCTCTGTCATCTTCAAAGTCCTGAGATCCCTCTAAACACATGTCTTGCTCAAATAGTAATTCTGAGTCAATAACAGCATCACTCATGATATTGATATCCAGTGACCTATTATGGGTACAAAAAAATATGCAAAGAATGAATGAATTTGATAATTATTATTTGTATGGTATATTTATGAATGAAATAAAAGAATGATTGAAGAAAGTCTAGAAAAAGAATCGGGATAATTATTTAAATGGAAAGAATAACACAATTGTTTGTGAAAAGAATAAAAGAATATTTGCTCAAAATGATAGCAAAAAATGTACTTCATTGAAATAATGATGTTTGAACATGAGCCTATTTCACAAAGTAATCCTTATTGCCTCTAGGCTTAAAATAACAAGTTTGTTTTAAACATTACTCTGAGTAAGCTCTGAAAACTACAGGAAGGTCTTCTACAGTCCAATTGTCTAGAACACTCCTAGGCTCATATGGACGAATATCTGACGAAATTCCCCCTTCAATTGACTCTTCAAATATGGAATTGATGTGCACATTTCCCAATTCTCCTTCCATGTTTTCTTTCTCTGGCAACCCTCGTTCAGGATAAATAATCCCTCCCGATGCAAAAATCCTGGAGATGTGAGAGATTATCATAGGCTCCCACTTAATTTCTCCACCACTCATACTTGCTATTCTTCTTTCCTGCCTTCTTTCCAATTCCCTTTTCCTTTGTCTTGCATCTGACTTGAATCCCAAACCAAAGCGATTATGCTTATCTTTTAGCATCGAAACCTCAATTCTTTCCTGGAGACATCTCTCAAATCCTTTTCCTGGTAAAGCTCCACAACCTACCATCAACTGTAAACCCATCATCGTAGTCTTAGATATTTTTGGCTTCAGAATTCTACTTCCCTCAGCGATGAATGTTGCATTTACAAACTCCAAAGACCGGAAAGAACATTCAATGGTTTCATCATCTGTCTCTAAATATGGCGTGTCACTGCTTACAACTGCAATAATATCCTCTTCAGCATTTATTGTTATCGGCCGTCCTTCTGATACTAGCTTTAACTTCTGATGTAATGATGAAAGCACTGCCCCTGCCGAATGTATCCAAGGTCTCTCTAACAAGCAATTGTAAGAAGGCTTAATATCCATCATTAAAAAATCTACCTCATATGTAATTGGGCCAATCAACAAAGGTATTTCTATTTTCCCCATGACTCTCATTTCCATGCCATCAAATGCTCGCACTATATTTTGACATACTTTCATATGTGAGCTATCTACAGGTAACCTGTTTAACGTGGATAAAGGCAATACATTCAATGCCGACCCATTATCTACCAGAACTCCTAGCAATGTATATCCTTTACATCTGGTGGTTATATGCAAAGTTTTGGTAGACCCGATACCTCCTGGTGGTATCTCATCATCATTGAAGAAAATAAAGTTGTCGGCACTTATGTTATTGACCAACCGATCCAACTTATTGACAGAAATATCTTGGTCACATATGTCTCGTTTAACACTTTCATTAATGCACTTCGATGTACTTCTGAGCTTAGAAGCAAAGCTAATATAGATATACGAGCTGGTTGTTTATGCAACTATTCCACCACACTGTACTCACTATGCTTTAGAAATTTTAGGAATTCTTTAGCTTCCTCCTCTTTTACCGGTTCATTATCAAGTACCTCAGGTTCAACTGCTTGGGCATATTTCCCTTTTACAGGCTCTGTTTGGGTATTTTTCAAGTCATATCGTCTTCCACTACACGTGTGAGAACCTATATTTTGATCCTCCTTTAACAGGCTGACTGAACTATCCTTTTCTGGGACTGTCACTTACAATCATAGTTCCAAGAGACCCTTTTGTTATCCTTGTAAGAGAAAATCGTTGGTTTCTGAATTATAATCTTCGGCGTCATTTGAATTCTTACTTCATTCTTGGGACATGAAATAATGACCACAGGGCGATTAACTTTTGAGGCATTCATCATGGATTCCGATGCACATATATAACTTTCTTCTTTAACCTCTTCATAAAATTCTATTTCCTTGTTGTTCATTAAGCCCTGAATAACAGTTCTGAACTCTTCACATTCTTGAATCTCATGTCCCCTTTCATGATGGAACTCACAATAATTCTCTATCTCATCCCAACTTCCTTCTGCATTCGAAGTAACCAACCCCCTTCTTGCCATCTCCTTCCAGACTCGCTTCAAGGGAGTTTTCACTTCCATAATATCCGCCTTAATTCTTCTTCCTCCATCTATTGCATTTATCCCACTGTCAGTATGATTAGGTAGCAGAGTTTCTGTATTGGGCGCATTATCGAACTTCACAATGCCCATCTGAATAAATCTCTCAACCAGCTTCTTAAAAGTAGTACAATTTTCTATTGAATATCCGACAATCCCTACATGATACTCACATTGAGTATTGGCATCATACTATTTAGGGAACGGAGGCTGTAATGGCTTTAGATAAAAAGGTGCCACCACACGCGCATCAAATAGACTTTGATATAACTCTTTGTACATCATGGGAATTGGCGTAAATTAAAGCTTTTCATTGTTTTGCTTTGCTCCAGATTCCTGCCTTAATGAGCCCTGACCAGCAGTCATCGTCTTTGGTTGACTTACAGTAATAGACTTTGAATACTCCACGTTTGTATTGTTCACCTCATTTTCTTTCTTCCTTGGGGCAGACCTCTTAGCACTTTCTCCTGCATCTATCCTTCCATTTCTTATGGCATTCTCAATCATTTCTCCCATCATTATCACATCTAAAAAACTCATTGTGGCACTTCCTAACATGTGAGTTATGAACGAAGCTTTTAAAGTATTAATAAAAAGCATTGTAGTTTCCTTCTCCAAGAGTGGCGGCTGAACTTGGATGGCCACTTCTCTCCATCTCTGTGCATATTACTTGAAACTTTCATTTTTTTTCTTCTTCATATTCTGCAAAGTAATTCTGTGAGGAGTCATATCTGTTACATGGCTATACTGTTTCATGAATGCTTGTGCCAGATCTCTCTATGAACTAATTCTGTTTCGACTCAACTGGCTGTACCATTTTGCTGCTACTCCCGCCAAACTGTCTTGGAAGCAATGAATCAACAATTGAACGTTATTAACATACCCAGTCATTCCCTTGCAAAACATGGTGATATGAGCTTCATGATAGCTCGTTCCATTGTACTTCTCGAACTCTGACATCTTGAACTTGTATGGAAACACTAAGTCTGGGACCAAACTCAGATCTTTTGCATCAATTCTCGGATGTCTATCAACGCATTCCATTATCTGAACCTTTTCCTCTAGCTATTTACACCGTTCCTCTAATTGTTTTTATGATTCTGCCCTTACCCTTTCCTTTTTCGCAACTTCATCCAAATCAGGCACCATTGGATTATTCGAATTATTACAAGGATTAAAACCTGAACTAGCTTGGAAATTCATTGGTATTGACACTCCAGCCTGAAACTGCTGAGGCCTCATCGTAACAGATGGTTTCTGCATATTGATCTCAGGTTGTGTCTGTACATGTGTTGGAGTGAAGCCAGGAGGATATTGAGGGTCTTTATTATTTTCCTAGACATTATTCATAGGAACTTTCCACTTATCCATCCTTCCCACCAGTAATTGGGACAATTGATTCATCATCTCTCTCTGGGACTCCATCATTTGATCCTTCATCTCTTGCTGAATCTTAGCTAGCTACTATTGCATCTGTGACTGCATTTGTTCTTGTATATCCCTTTGCATTTGCTCTAACTTTTCAAGTCTTTTGTCCATTGACTTAGTCTTTTTCCTTGTACCCTAGAGATGCGTATTTGGTGTGTTTTTATTGGTTTCAGATTACTGAAATAATTTTTAATTAATTAGAATATTTTTATGACCTTTAATGCTTATGATGTAATGTAATGCAAATACATGAATGCAAATAAGGCATCAATTCTGATTCAATTCCATTTAGAAAATTTTACTAGAAAACAAAATTCTTTACATAAAACTGAGTTACAAATAAGACTTCGCCCTAATGCTCAGAGCTTTAATTTTTTTGAGTAACGACACTAACTCCTACCCTCGATCTGACTCTAACTCGTACTTCACACTTAATATATTTGCTTGTATTGCCAAAGTCTGCAAGTAATCAGCTACCTCTCGAATTTGCGTTACAGCTTCTCCCATAACGAAGTCTCTACTTCTAACTTGATTTTGAGAATGATGAAGCTGTCCCTTCCATTGTTCTTCATTTGCCTCCAAGAACTCAATCCTCATTTCACAACTCTGCAATGTTGCTTCCAATTCTTCTATTTTCCCTTTCATTTCTTCTATCCTGCTTAAGCTTGCTCTCAACTCCATCACAGAATTGCGATTCTAGGACAGACATAGAGATCTCTTAAGTTCCGCTACTCTAGCCCTTAATTCATCCTGCTCATTTTTACTCTCTGACAGACTTTTCTCCAAAGCCTCATTTTGAGCTTGAACCTCTTGAAATTTCCTTTCCCATTGATCAGCCTTAGCCTTTTCTTCTCGAACTTCCTGAAGCCAGTACTCTAAAGTTTTTCCTAATCCAGCAGTCCTCACTGATAGGCGCAACTTCTTGTAATCTGTTTTCAAACCTTCCAAATCCTCCTCAACTTCATTCTTCCTTTTTCGTAACTTTTCTGCCTCTAATTTCTGAACCTTCACATCTAACCTTAGATGCATCTTTTCTTCCTCCAACTACTCGATCTTTTTCCCAAGCTCAAAACTCATTTTGTCAAAGTCTTGCTTTATAATTTCCAACTCTGACGGGGCAACTTGTAACTGTTCCTCCATTGGTCGAGTGTCTTCAAAACTTGGCCTAGAAATATTATCATTGACCCTTTTCCTAAACCATCCATTGTACTCAAGTGTTGTCATTGAACCCACAGCCAACCTCTTTATCCATCGAACCTGTTTCCAAGCATCAGATATTTCTCGAACCTTATAATGGTCACCTTTATATGGGAATTCACACTGAGCAAGCCCGTAAGTTGTGGGTATGAACTGCCTCGATGTATATTATCTTAATGCAAGCAAAGGAGTATATCCAGTAGCTCCCCAAATTCCTAACAATGGTACCCAATCAGATTTCCCACAACGATAAAGGATCTCATCAGGAACCATCCAAAAGCTTTTCACTCTATATCCTCCTCCTTGAGATTTTGAAGAATTTCCATCCATTTCTCCTCTGAAATGTCATCTTTTCTTTGCATAGCTGCCTCCTCCCTTAATAGGGAATAACTTTCGGAGAAGACCTAGTAAGAAACCTTGTTCACTTTCCAAAAATGCCCATGAAACCATACCATCAACAGCTGTGCACATCCAATAAATCTCCCTTCGCCTGCCCTCCAAAACATCCTCAAGGATCTGAACATCTCTGTCAGTATTGCAGGTACAGGTGTGATTCCCTTCTCCAAACGATCGAATAAATCAATGACTGCCTCATCCGCATGCCTTAAAGCCTTAGGAAAAATCACCAATCCATAAATGCTTAAGGCGAAGATATCGACTCTCTTCCTTTCATTCGGATGTGTTAAAATCAAATTTCTCAGATTCTCCCAAGGAATACATTTATTATCCCCCTTTTGTTGAATTCAAGCAGTGACCCAAGGCTCGCTCATACTAGTGATATTCATTAATTTCTTTGCAACAGTTGGGCCATTGAAAACCTTAGCGTAAGCTTTGCTGACTTGAATTTTTGGTCATCGCAGCAAGGTAGTAAATTCCTCTATAGTGGGTACCAAGTCTACTTCCCCAAAAGTAAAACAACAATAGGCAGAATTCCAAAACTGGGCCATAACTCGGAGTAGATGCTTGTCCACCTTAATATCGCGCAAGTAAGGTATATCATCATAGCTTTGATAGAACAACTGCTTGGTTCCCTCACTCCAACAAGCCCATATATCTCTCAACTCTTGCAACTCATTCTGTGTCACATTGATGCGGGCGAAGTTCTGCAACCCCGATATATATCCTTCTGCCAATCTATCCCTTTTCTCTGATTGTAACTTCTCTGACCATGCACGGACAGCCGCATTATCCTCAACTTTATCAAGAAATTCATTCTCCATGTTAAATCTTCCAACTCAGTAATCAAATACGAACCAACACCTCATTTAGTATGCAATGTTATGCAAAACACAATAAAACACAACAAGTCAATATCAAACATAAATAATACAAGTAAAACAAAGATAATCAAAGCACACATATGGGCAACCACTAAAGTTCAACATGGCTCCACCTAAGGATAATTCTTAATGTTCACTATATGCGGTTCAGTTCTAAACAAAACATACCTAAACCAGCAGATTCTTCAATCCTCACCCATTATAGGCTCATATGGATCAAGTTCGGTTTAGGGGAATACATTTCCCTACGACCATGTGGAGATGAAAATCTCACGAAATCATAGGTACGGATGTATCCCGGAAGTAATTCACTAGCCCATACGGAGGTGAAAAACTCACGAAGACATAGCTTCTTACTCCTACTTAAAAGGTGGGACCACAATGGTCATGCAATGCAATGCAATATTATTCTACAAGACTTGGACCACAACAATCATGCAAACAAATGCAACAAAGAATCATGATTTTCAAATTAAATTTTCAATTTTAGACAAAAGGACAGAAAATAATCAATTTTATGGCTTGACTCTCTTGTTCAGTCCCCAGTGGAGTCGTCAAGCTGTCGAAACCATTTTTTATTTTAGAAAAAAAGGGGGTCGACTTTGAAAACAAAATGTGGAGTCGCCACCAATCTTTTTGTTTAGGTGTGATTGGATCACCTAATAAAATATTTTGTTTCATTTAAATCCATTTTGGTCCACATAAATTTAAAAATGGGTTCGGGAGTCGGTTACGTATGAGGAAGGGTTAGCACCCTCACTATGCCCAAGAACTGGCACCAGATTGATTAAATGCTATCCTTATGTCTAGGGTTTTTTAAAAAAAATTTGAAATATGGTTCCTTTTAAAACATTTGGGTGGTTCAAGTTGGTCGTCAAAACTCTCTTATTTCAAAGGCATACAACATCACATCAGCACGATAGGACATGATCCTTTATACCTTTGAAAACACGATTGATTTTTGACTCCCAAAAGCTCTTAGGTTAAATATTACAAAAGGATGTTCAAATATTTAGTCCAACGAAAAATCAAAACCCAGCACGGTAGGGTAAAATTTCTCGAATTTCTAAATATTGAACATTGCCTTGTTTTTTCATAAAAAAAATTAAATAAATGATTGTAAATTATCTCAAAACGCATTGATTTTATTTGAAATAAAATGGAACAAGTGGTTTTTTAAAAAAAAAATTGAAAATTATAATGCAACATTTGTAAACTAAAAGAAAAATAAAAATATGGGATGATATTCATACATAAAATACAATACTTGGTGAATGTAGATCACATAACCTTATTTAACCAACTAACAAAATAGACAATTAATCCAAAATATAACCAAATTCACAAGCATGGGTAAACAACAATTGATTTAATAATACATAAAAACGAATAAATGTAGTGTAACAACATGAAATAATATAAAAACAATTAACACATGAGATACCAAACAATATAAAACCAATACGATACAAAAATAATTTCTAAAAATAATGGATTAACGAGCAAATAACATATGCTATAACTTGAAATAATTTATAAGAAAAATAAAGAACATATATATAATTTTTAAAAAAATTGATGTTGCAAAAAGAAGACATTTAAATCAAATAATATGCCAAATGTTTAAAAAATATATTTATAAAAAAAATTAACAATATACACACAATGAAGGAAAATTTAAATAATACATAAAATATGAATGGATAGTAAAAATACATAATAAAATATGATCGTAGAAAACCAATTATGTACACAATAGATTTCAAAGACATATACATATATATATATATATAAAATAATTTAGAAGTAATTATATGTAAAAAAAACATGGAACTAATAGTGCATATAAGATTAAATTAATCTATAAATTATATATATACATAGAAGCATTTAAATAAGATACTATATAAAATATTAAAATAATATAATATAAAGGAGAATTCCGAAATAATAATTTTATAAACACAAAAATAAAGTTCCTAAAATAGCTTCATATATACATAAAAATATCAAGGGAATTTTAAAATAACAAGTATTTTAAATAGAAAACTCCATTAAAATAATACATGTACAAATATATATAAAAATATTTAAATGAAATGTTATACAAGATGTTAAAATAATACAATATAAAAACCTCAAAATAATGATTCTTTAAAACAAAGTACAATTATTAAAGTAATCTCAACACATAAATAAAAAAATATTAAGTGAATTCTCTTTAAAAAAATGACTTATATAAATAGAAAACTTAATTAAAATAAATTTAAAATAAAAGGGACAATTTATAAATAAAATAAACTATAAAATTAAAAAGGGACCAGAGTGCAATGCGCACAATGCACAAGGGTTAATGCTGGAAATATTTCAGATCCTCAAAACGCAACACTCAGGTGAGGACCAAATTGAATCTACGCGCGAATTACAGAGATAAATTAAAAACAAGGAAAAAAATGAATAAAGCTCAATTGCACAACGGCGCAAAAGGGAAGGATTTATGGTGCAGATATCCCCTTTAAGATAGATGCGCGAATCCTCATGGGTAATTGGATCAAATCGGGTCAAGTGAAGTCAACACGACACCGTTTTGGAGCCACTGAATCAGGCTCAAAACGGTACCGTTTTTGGTCCTTTAAAAAGACAAAAACCAGGCCACATTCGGCCGAACCAACCCTAGCCCTTTTCTTCTTAACTTGCAGACCCCAAAATTCTTTCCTTCAAACACCGATTCACCACCACAAGCAGCAACTAGCGTTTTCAGCCTTCGAAAGGGTGGTTTTTAGCCTTGAGATTCCTTTTAGGCTTCGATTTTGATGAAGTTAAAAGGAATCGATGGCCGACTCGCAAGGTAAAGTCTCACTTTCCTCTTGTTTTGTTTTTAAATGCAAATGATGAAAAAAATTGAAGGAAATAAATACAAAATCAACAAAAAAGAGATTAAAAACAGAAGTCACCTTTCTAGAAATTGCTTTCGAATTTTTCTATTTAGTATGTGTAAAAAATCAGATTACATTCGGTGGCCTTTTATAGCCGAAAAATACGAATTTAAAAATACAAAAAAATCTATTTTTCTTTTTGCTATTTTTCCATTATATTTTGCTGCTTCTCGTGTATTCTTTTGCTGTGTTTGTTTTTCCTTCTCGCAGGTTCTGTTGACTTGGAGGCGTACAGAGAAGAAACCACTCGAGGGGAGGCCGTTCGTGAGAATCGTTCATGGGAGACTAATCTGCTACTATTCTAGCGTGTTCCAGAAACCTCTAAGGTTTCTGGTATTCTTTTATTGTTGGGCCCTTTTTGGGTTACCTCGGGTTTGGGCCATTTGGTCTAGATTTTGGGTTTATTCAATTGGGTTAAAAAAATTGTATTTGGGCTGGTATAGATTTGACTTTTAATTTAGTTTATGATTTGGGCCTGGAGGTTTGTAAAAGTACATTGGACCATAAAGAATTATTATTTATTTATTTTAAATTTTTTTTCTGGTTTTATTGCGGGCCGGGCAAATGGGGCCTGCTACAATCCTTATGAACATTTGATCTAACTTCCCTTCGAATTCAAGATCAATGCCCAAAGCTCTAAATTTTTTAGCTTCAGGCACAACCTACATATAAATTGATAGTTTAATAAGAAATTATCAATAACCTCATAAATAAGAAAAAACAAAAATGATAAGAATTATTAATGTACTTTTAGTCTACTCTCCCACCAATCATCTGATGAATCAACGATTCATTTTATAAGATTCCACCTTAGACCACATCTTCGCCTTTAAGCTTTTTCCAAGCCTTTCATTATTTTTTCAAGGCATCCCACCTTTTTTTAAATTTTCTTTGTGAATAAGTTTTGTCTGTTTCATTCTCAAAGTTGGTCATTATTTTTAGCTATTCTTCTTTTGTGAAATGAGTACCAGGTCTAGTGCCTTTCAATATCTCTTTAATACAAAGATTACAGAATGTTAAAGTTGTATGACCTAAATTCTAAGAGACTGTTTGCAAGTCAAGTTAAACAAAATATATTTTCTTTCTAGAAGATTTAGTATTTATTAGTATAATATATTTAACATTTATTAGCATAATATATTTGACATTGATTAGAATTAGATTTTTTTAACCTATAAATAGATGTAGTCGAAACTTCTCTTTTATCATTCAAATTCGACATTAGTGAATTTTCTTCTCTCTACCCGTGGTTTTTTCCCAAAAGGGTTTCCACATAAAATCTGTGTATTCTATTTTTCTTTCTTTTTCTTTGCGGTCTTTCTACATTGCTATTATCAATGTTCAGTTTTTAACAAATTGGTATCAGAGCTTTTCGGGTTACTTGTCTCGATCACGGTAATGGCGATAATGAAGTATGATATTTTGTTGTTGGATCGCAACACTAGATTCTCATTGTGGCAGATAAAGAAGATGCAGACAGTTCTTACGCAGATGGATTTGGAGGATGCCCTACTAAGGGTAGATAAGATGCCTTCGAAATTGACAGAGAAAGAGAAAAGTCGTAAATATCGAAAGGCTTTAATGCAATTACATCTGCATATGCCGAATTAAATTCTACATGACATGATGAAGGAGAAGACCTCCACTGAATTATGGGTAAAGTTACAGTAGCTATGCATGTCGAAAACCCTAACTAGCAAGTTGCATATGAAGCAGCGCCTTTATGTTCATTATTTGGAGGAAGGTGTGTCTGTGCACGAACAATTAACTATGTTTAAAGAAATTCTCTCGGACCTAGAGGCCAAGGGGGTTCAGTATGATAAAGAAGATTTAGAGTTAATTCTACTTTGTTCATTGTCCCCGTCTTCAGAGATACAATTTTGTATAGCTGTAAATCTCTCACAGTTGATGAAGTCTATTCTTCCTTAACATCGTATGACAAGATGAAGCATCTTGTGTGTGGATCCGGCTCTTAGGGAAGGGTTTCATTGTTCGTAGGAGACAATAACGAAATACTGATGATAATCACAAGAGAACACAGGAAAGAAATCCTCGCAATAAATTTAAGGATAGATTGAGATCTTGAAACAGAGGCAAAACCTGTAACTTCTGCAAGAAGAAAGGGCACATTAAGTTTGGATGCTGTAAGTTGCAAAATAATATCAAAAGGAAGGTAGCAAATAAAAAGGGAAAACAACCAGAACAATCCGATGAAACTAATGTTGTAGAAGACTACAACGATGGTGAACTCCTAGTTACTTTTTCCAACAACCCTAAAGTGAGCGGGGAGTGGATAATTAATTCTAGTTGCACCTTTCACATGAGTCACAATCGGGATTGGTTTACAACATATGAAATAGTGTTTGAAGGTATTATTTTTGTCGAAACCTTTTTTTTGAAATCGACTTTTATTTTAAAATGAAAATGGGAGTTGCCACCAATCATTGTTAAGAGGTGTGGTTGGGTCACCTCATAATTTAATCGTTTTAATAAGAGGTTTGATTTATTAAAACAACATTTTTTGATCTACAAAAATCCAGAAAATAGGTTCGGGAGTCGGTTAAGCACGATGAATGATTAGCACCCCTTTTATGCCTAAAATTGGTACCTAGTTAATTACTAGATGTCTTTAGTATCGAGAAATTGAAATTTTGAACAGAGTTTAAAACACGACCTTACTTTGCATAATATTATCTTTAATCAAAACATATATAAAAGGGCCTTTTATCTCGAGGTAACAAAAGGTCATATCCCGTAAGTTAGGACACGACGTCTCAAATCCTCGAAAATAAGCTTGCTTTTTATTTTATTTTTTAAATAAATCTCATGTATTTTAATTTTAAAAATATATTCAGTCATCTAAGTTCAACCAAAAAGTCGAAACCCCGTAAGTTAGGGCACGACTTCTCGAATCTCTAAATATGGAATATTACCTTATTTTTAAAATTTTTGAGAGCCAAATAAGCAATTATCCCGATCTTATGGACACGCGTCCCTTCTCTAGGAGTTCAGCGAACCGAGGACTAAATTGAAGCACATAAAAATCATGTGGTATAATTTCTAAAAAAAATAAAAAAGAGAATTAGGACCTAATTGCAAACCGCTTGGAAAATGGAAGGACTAGGGTTGCAATTATACCCTAGTCCAAAAATACGCGAATCATGAAGCTCTGGGTCGAGTAATCGGGTCAGAGGCCAAAACGATGTCATTTTAGAGTTTAAGCAAACAGGCCAAAACGACGTCGTTTCCTACCCCCTATTTAAGCTAAAAAAATCATTTCATCTCTATTCTTTGAAAAAAACTAAAAACTCTCTCTTCTTTTTTAAAAGAAAACACGCCCTAGGACTGGGCTTGGGCTCCGACGAGTTGACGGCCACCGGTCATCGGCGATGGGCTCCACCATCTCTGGTGGCCGAAAAACACCAAAGACCCCCATTTTGAATGTTTTGGCTCCAAGAACCTGGATCTGGGGTGGTTTTCCTAAAAAATCAACCAAAAATAGAGAAATCTGAAGGAATCCCTTCGATTTCTCTGCCTCTCACCGCAGAAAGCCGTCTATCATCAGGGACAGTATCCTTTTCCACTCGCGGCAGTGGGATTCGAAATGATTCGGTAAGTTTTTATTTTGATTTTATGTTTTATGCCTCTTTTTTTAAAAAAATAAAAAAATAAATAACAGATAAAAATGAAGCAAATCACCTTTTGCAATTTTTGTTTTCTATTTTTTTTATTGCTTTTCGTGTGTGTAAAAAAAATAAAAAGTTGTTGTTGTGGCTTTTATAGCCGAATTACTACACTGTCTGTTACTATTCTTTTGTTTTTTTCTTTGTTGTTTCTACTGCTTTGCGTGTTTGCGCTTGCATCTGTCTTTGTATTCCTTTTTGCAGGTGATAGTGGCAGAGGAGTGGCAGACAACACGCTTGCAACGTAGAGAGGCTGCGGCGTGAAGAGGCTTAGGGTTTTCTTTTTTTGTTTTTACTGGAAATGTTTAAGTTGTTGGGCCAATGGGCCGTTAGGGTTTTCTTTTATTTTGGACCATTTGGGCCTATTTTGTAATTGGACTTGTAGTTATTTTATTTTTATTTAGTTTGGTTTGGGCCCGGGAAAAAATAGTCTATTACAGCTTCCCCTTTTTGTTCGTTGACGTGTAACGGGAATGGAGCAAAGACCTTAAAAAGGGCCAATTTTGCCTAGTCTTACCGAATCTCGACTTATTTGGTGTTTCTCTTTTCCAATGATCCTTATTCTAACCAACTGCAACTTCAGATGTATAGGAATTGTCGCTTCAATATGCTCCACTGCAACTTCAGGGAGATAAGATTTGTAACTTGTAACTTTAATCCGTTCCACTGCAACTCAGGGAAATAAGATTCGCTATCTTCAATCTGTTCCACTGCAACTTTAGGTAGATAAGATTTGTAACTCATAGATTTAATCCGTTCCACTGCAACTTCAAGGAAATAAGATTTGCTATCTTCAATCTACTCCATTGCAACTTCAGGGAGATATGATTTGTAACTTGTAGCTTTAGTCTGTTTCGCTTCAATTTCAGGGAAATAAGATTTGCTATCTTCAATCTGCTCCATTGCAACTTCAGGGAGATAAGATTTGTAACTTGTAGCCTTAATCTGTTCCACTGTAACTTCAGGGAAATAAGATTTTCTATCTTCAATCTACTCCACTGCAACTTCAGGGAGATAATATTTGTGGCTTTAGTATACTCTACTGCAACTTTAGAGGTATAGGATTTGTGGTTTCATTGATCTATTACACCATTCTCTTGGGAACATGACCTGTAGAATCCATTTTATGGGTCTTCAATTATGCCAAGCGATTAGGATGTTATGATCAGAATGAATCAAATGCTCCTAACTAGACATGTATGAATGATATTTGCATGAATGCAGAATGTCATTTTTCAATAATGATCCCCTTTTAATGCTTAGGTTGACATTGCTCATTGTTCATCAAGGTTCTATCAATGACGCATTACCCTGCCTTCTTGTTTAGCTAGTATCTTTTACAGAAAACCTGAAAAAATAATCACAATTTAAACTATTCATTCCCAAACATTTCTAACTCTTAGATTTGTTTAGTTCTGACTAGTGGTCCTATTTCAAGTCCTTGTACTATTTAGAAAACCTTTCAGAGCAATATGCAACAATCCTTTTATTTGAATATTATTAGTCCATTAATCATTATTTCGATGAAAAATGCTTGAAAAAGATCATAATAGTGGACAAGATTGAAATTTATTAAGATCAAAGCTCGAAATGAATAAATTAATCAAAATAGAAAACATTGATAAAATACAAAATGAATAATGATTAAACTAGGTGCCCCAGATATCACAGCATGAGCTTCTTCGCACTAACTTCTCGAAGACCCTTTGAATTTGATATGTGTTTAGAAGACCTAGAGTACTTTTTTGATACCTCAAGATACAGCATCCCTCCTTCTCGTTAATTCGGAGAGGATAAGACTATCACATGCTCCATATTCGATAAAAATTTGAATTGCCCTTTCTTGGGTTTTCAACTCAAAATCCATTTGGTTTCAAGGCGCCCTTTTACGAGTTTCTGCCTTGGCCTCTCATTTTTTTTAAGTGAAGTATTTCTTGACTGAATCAGAATTCACAGGATTAGGCAGGTTCTTGCCATCCATTTTGGTGAAAATCAACATTCCTCTAAAAAAAGCCTTCTTTACCACATAAGGTCATTCCCAATTTGGCATCCACTTTCCTCTGAAGTCTTTTTGTATGGGAAGGATCTTTTTCAATACCAGGTGATCCTTATAGAATTCTCTGTGGTGAATCTTTTTGTCATAAGCTTGCATCATTTGTTTTTGGTATATCTGACCATGACGGATAGCCCTTAGCCTCTTTTCTTTGTTCAAATTCAGCTGATCATATTGGGATTAGATCCATTCTGCTTCATCTAACTTCAACCCTAACAAAACTTGAAGAGAAGGAATCTTGACTTCTATGGGCAAAACCACCTCCATTCCATGACCAAAGAAAAAGGCGTTGCCTCGGTGGAGGTCCTCACAAATGTTTGATAAGAATAAAGGGCAAATGGTAGCTTCTCATGCCAATCTTTATAAGTCTCAGTCATTTTTCCCACGATCTTCTTAATGTTCTCATTGGCTGCCTCCACCACACCATTCATTTTTGAGTGATATAGTGATGAGTTATAGTGTTTAATCTTGAATTGACTACAGACCTCCGCTATCGTGCTATTATTCAAGTTCAATTCATATATAATCATTTTTGGCATCCCATAATGACATATGATCTCTTTTTTCAAGAATTTGCTGACAGCTGACTTTGTGACATTGGCATATGAAGTGGCTTCTACCCATTTGGTGAAGTAATCGATGACCACGAAGATGAATCGATGCCCATTAGAAGTTTTTAGTGATATCGGCCCAATGATATTCATGCCCCATATGGCCATGGAGAAGTCATGACATGAAGAGGCGAAGGAATCACATGAATTTTGTCTCCATAAATTTGGCACTTATGACATCTCTTGGCGTAATTAATACAATCCCCTTCCATGGTGGACCAATAATACCCGAATCTTATGATTGGCTTGACTATTGTAAAACCATTAGCATGTGTTTCTCAAACACCCTCATGGACTTCTTCCAAGATTTTTGTAGCTTCAACAGCATCCACACATCTTAGTAGCACCTGATCCTTTCTTCTTTTGTATAGGATCTCCCTATCTAAGACATAGTCACTAGCCAGTCTTCTCAATGTCCTTTTATCATTCTCAGTTGCTTGGTAAGGGTACCCATGATTCTTCACATATTGCAATATATCATGGTACCAAGGGTTATCGTCATTTTCTTCTTCCTCAATATTGTAACAATGAACCGGAGCCTCATAAATACTCATCTGGATAAGTTTTAAATCCTCTTATTTGTTCACTTTGATCATGGAAGCTAAAGTAGCCAATGCATTAGCCATCTGTTTTTCATCTCGCGGGAGGTAGCAGAAGGTGATGTCATCAAACTCCTCAATTAACTCAAGAACCAGCTTTCGATAATTGATCAATTTGGGGTCTCTCGTCTCCAATTCACCTTTGAGTTGATAACTCACTAATGTAGAATCCCCATATACTTCTAGTACTTTAACCTTGTGTTCTATGGCTGTACGAATACCCATGATGTATTTTTCGTATTCTGTCATATTGTTCGTACAATCAAAATCTAATTTACTAGTAAAGGGATAATGATATCCGTTTGGGGATACCAAGACTGCCTTGATTCCGTTACCCACAGCATTTGAAGCTTCGTCAAAATTTAGTTTCCAAGGATATTCTTATTGAGCGCTTTCTTCAATAGTCACAACATACATTATACCTTTGTTTGGGAAATTAGAAATTAAAGGCTCGTAAAATTCTAGAGCTCTACTGGTTAGAAAATCTGCTATTGCACTCTCTTTTACTGCCTTCTAGTTTATATAGGCTATATCAAATTTAGAAAGTAGAATTTTCCATCAGGTCATCCTTCCATTTAAAGTAGTCAACTCCATCATAAATTTTAGAGGGTCCATTCTTTAGATGAGCCAAGTTGTGTGGTACAACATGTACTGTCTCAGTCTTCGGGTTGTCCAGATCAAGACGCAACACAACTTCTCGATTGGAAAATATCTTGCCTCACATTTAGTGATTTTTTTACGGAGATAGTATATCGCTCTTTCTTTTCTTCCTAACTTATCATGTTGACCAAGCACGCATCCCATGAAATTCTCGAATACTACCAAGTACAGTATCAGCGACTTATCTGGACTAGGTGGCATCAGCACTAGGGCATTGGATAGGTAATGTTTAACCTTGTCAAAAGTTTTCTGACACTTCTCATCCCTTACACTTGGATTGTGTTTCTTAAGGAAACGGAATATGAAGTCAGATTTCTCAGTTAGTTGTGAAATGAACCGGGCGATGTAATTTAGCCTCCCTAAGAAACCTCGAACTTTTTTTTGAGTACACAGTAGAGGCAGTTCCTATATAGCCTTGACTTTATTTGGGTCGATCTCAATCCCCTTTTCACTGACTACGAATCCTAGCAGTTTCCCCGACCTAGCCCCAAAGGTACATTTTGTTGGATTGAGCTTTAGCTGAAATTTTCTCAACCTCAAGAACAATTTCTTCAGGACTTGTATATGCTCCTTTTCTGTTTGGGACTTTGCAATCATATCGTCAACATAAACCTCGATTTCTTTGTCCATCATATCATGAAACAAAGTTACCATGGCTCTTTGATACATTGCTCTCGCATTTTTCAATCTAAATGGCATTACTTTATAGCAAAATATTCTCCCACGTGGTTACGAATGTCGCCTTTTCCATGTATTCAGGATGCATCTTTATCTGGTTGTAACCGGAGAAACCATCCATGAAAGGGAAATAGTGAATAACCTGCTATGTTGTCCACTAAGGTGTCGATGTGAGGTAACAGGAAATTATCCTTCGGGCTGGCTTTATTTAAATATCTATAGTCTACACACATTTATACTTTCCTATCTTTCTTAGGGATAGGGACTATATTAGCTACCCACTCCAAGTATTTGACCACTTGCAAGAAACCAACGTCGAATTGCTTCTTAACCTCTTCTTTTATTTTTAGCAAGACGTCGGGCCTCATCCTTCAGAGCTTCTGTTGAACTGGCTTGCACTCTTCCTTTATGGGGAGCCAGTGTACCACGATCTCAGTACTTAGCCGAGACATATCTTGATACGAGTATACGAAGACATCTTTGAATTCTTGGAGTATCTCAATGAGGTTTCGCTTTGTCTCTATGGTGATGCAAGCTCCGATCTTCACCTTTTTCTCTTCTCCTAAGCTCACAATTTCTATTGAATCTTTGTAAGGTAGGATTTGTTTCTCATCTTGTTCTACCATCCTTAACAAATCAGGAGATAGGTAATAATTTCGATCATTTTCAAAGTCCTGAAATTCCTCTAGACACATATCTTGCTCAAAAGGAGACCCTGAGTTAGTGACAGCATCCCTCATATCATTGATATGAGACCTGTTATAGGAACGAAGGAAGACCCAAAGAACAAACGAATCTAAGAATAATTATTTGTGTGGTATGAGTATGAATGAAATGGAAGAAATAAAAGAATATTTGTCAAAATGAGACATAAAGATGTATTTTTTATTGAAATAAAAATATTGGACATATGTCTTTTTCAAAAAAGGATTTTTATTGCTCCCAAGCTTAGAGCAATAAGTAAGCAATAAGTGTGTTTTGAACATTACTCTGAATTTGCTCTAAAAATTACAGAAATCTCTTCTGCAGTCTAATTGTTCAGAACACTTGCAGGTATATAAAGGCAAATGCCTGATAAATTCTCTTCCCAAATTCCTTCTTCGGATATGGCATTGATGCTCAGATTTCCCAGCATTTCTTCTACAGTTTCCTTTCTTGACATCTTCTGTTTAGGGTAAATGGTTCCTCCTGATACGAATGTTCTAAATATATGAGGAAAGGTCATTGGTTCCCACTTGACCTCTCTCCCACTCAGTCGAACTCTTCTCCTTTCATGCTTCTTCTCCAACTTTTTCTTCTTTTACCTCACATCTAGCTTGTATCCTAAGCCAAATCAGTCTTGTTTGTCCATTAAAATTGGTTCCTCGACCCTTCCTTGAAGGTATTTTCTGAGTCCTTTCCCGGGTAAGGCTCCTTTCCCAACTGTCCGCTGCAGGCCCATCCCTGTAGTTTTGGATATTTTAGGCACTGGGATTTTGTTCCCTTCAACAATGAAGGTTGCATTCACAAATTCAAGCGACAGAAATGAACATTCTATTACCTTATCATGCGCTCCTATATATGGTGCGTCACTAGTTACAGATACAATAATATCTTCTTCAGCGTTTATCGTCACAAGTCGACCCTCTGTCACCAACTTTAGTTTTTGGTGTAGTGATGATGGCACTGCCCCAGCTAAGTGAATCTAAGGCCTCCCCAAAAAACAGTTATAAGAGGGTTTGATATCCATCTCTAAGAAGTCTACCTCATATATGTTTGGACCAATTAAAAGAGGTATCTCGATGCTTCCCATCACCTTTTTTTCTGTACCATCGAATGCTCTCACTATGCTTTGGCACGTCTTCATGTGAGAGCTATCTACTAGTAATCTGTTTAGCGTGGATAGAGGTAAGACGTTCAATGTAGATCCATCGTCTATTAGCACCCCTGGCAATGTATATCCTTTACAGCAGGTAGTGATATGTACGGCCTTCGTGGATCCCATGTCCCTCGGAGGTATTTCATCATCATTGAAAAAAATGAAGTTGTCGACACTTATATTATTAACCAGATGGTCTAGCTTGTTCATAGAGATATCATTAGCGACATAAGTTTCATTCAGCACCTTCATCAATGTGCTATGATGAGTCTCTAAGCTCAATAGTAAGGCTAGTATGATATGCGAGCTGGTTGTTTATGTAGCTGTTCTACAACACTATACTCCCTATGCTTTAAAATTTTCAAGAATTCTTTAGCCTCGTTCTCAGTTACTGGCTCGTTAATAGGTGATTCAAGCCTAGCCGTCTTTTCCTTTTTATGCTCAACTGCCAGGATTTTTTCTTTAACGGGCTCAGTTCTTGTACTTGCAGGTCATAACGCCTCCTACTGCGCATGTAGAAACTAATATCCTGGCCCTCTTCTGTAGTGCCAACTGAGTTCGCGTCTCCTAGGATCATCACGTTGCAGTCATAATTCCTCAGAACCCTTTTGCTATCCTTATAGGGAAAAGTCATAGGTTTCTGAATTGACTCTCGACGCAACCTGTATTCCTGTTTCATTATTTCTCAGCCATGAAATAATCACCACCGGGTGATTAACCTTGTAGACCTTCTCTGTTGACCCTTCATCTGAGGCGCAGACTTTTCCTCCTTCTAAACCCTTGACATCTTTATAAAATTCAATTTCTTTATTATCCATCAGATTTTGTACTAGGGCCCTGAACTCAATGCACTCTTGGATTTCATGACCCTCTTTAGCGTGGAACTCACAGTAATTCTCTACTCCTTTGAGTCTCTCTTCTGAATCTTGCATGATTAATCCTCCATTTTATCACTTTTTGCCAGACCCATTTTAGCGAGGATCTCACCTCCGCAACATTGATTTTGGTCCTCTTTCCTCCATTCTCAATTATCTCGTTTACTTCTTGGTTTGAATGATTGGGTAACGGATTTCCTGCCACATTAGGTCCCAATAGATCATCGAACCTTACGATCCCCATCTTAATGAACCTTTCAATCAACTTTTTAAATACAGTGCAGTTCTTAATTGAGTGTCTCGTTATTCCTGCGTGGTACTCGTATTAAGCATTCGCATCATACCATTTTGGGAACGGAGGTTGTATGGGTTTCAAGTAAAATGGGGATACCACATGCGCATAAAAAAAACTCTGATACAACTCTTTATATGTCATTAGGATGGGTGTGAATTGGAGTTTTTCTGCGTTTGGTCTTAAGTTAGATTCTTGCCTTAAGTGGCCTTGATGGCTAGTTGTCATGGTCCTTGGTTGGCCCACAGTGACCGATTTTGAGTTGCTCTTATTGTACACACTTGCGGTGTTCATTTCACTTTCCTTCTTCTTCGGGGCTGATCTTGTGGCATTTTCCCCGCATCTATTTTCCCACTCCTTACTGCGTTTTCAATCATCTCATCGGATATTACTATATCTGAGAAGCTTTTGGTAGTTCTTCTTAATATATGGTTAATGAACGGGGCTTTCAGAGTATTTGTGAAAAACATTGTCGTTTCCTTCTCTAGAAAAGGTGGTTGGACTTGTGTCGCCACCTCTTTCCATCTCTGAGCATACTGCATGAAGCTCTCACTTTGCTTTTTTTCTATATGTTACAGCGTAATTCTATCGGGTGTTATGTCAATCACATGGTTCTATTGTTTCATGAAAGTTTGTGCCAAATCTTTCCATGAGCTGATTTTGGCACAACTTAGTCGGTTGTACCACTTGGCAGCTGACTCGATCAAACTATCCTAGAAGCAGTGGATTAACATTTGATTGTTCTTAACGTATCCCGTCATCCTTCGACAGAATATCGTGATATTGGCTTTAGGACAACTAGTCCCATTATACTTTTCAAACTCTAGAGTCTTGAATTTTGGTGGGAGTACTAGATTTGGGACCAAACTCAAATCCTTAGCATCAATCTCGCAATGGTAATCAACATTCTCCATTGCTCTGAGTTTTTCTTCCAACCACTTGCACCAATTTTCTAGTTGTTTTGGCAGTTCTACCATTACTTTATCCATTCCTGCTATATCGTCTAGATCAGGAAGAACGGGATTGGTCGGATTATCCCCAAGATTGAAAACTGAACCTCTTAGGTAGTTCATCGGTGCCAAGGTACCAACTTGATATTGTTGAGGTCTTATGGTAACGGGTACCCTTCGTGGATATGCGTCTGGTTAGGCCTAGACATTTACCGAGGTAAAGCTTAGGGGTAGGTAGGGTCTTCATTATCATCCTCCGAGTTAACTACAATACTCTTTCCTTTTTCGATTCCTCTAGCCAGCAACTGAGTTAATTGGCTTAACATGCTTCGTTGGGATTCTTATATTTGATCCCTCATGTCTTGCTGTACTTTAGCTAATTTCTTTGTAGTTGTGCTTGCAACTGATCTTGCATGTCTTTTTGCATTTGTTCTAATCTCTCTAATCTTTGATCTATTGCTTTGGTTTTGCCACGGGTACCGTAACGATATTCAGTTGGTAAATTCTTGTTAGTTTCTAGGGTAACTGTCATAATTTTGATTAATTAGAGTCTTTTTATGAAACTTAATGCATATGATGAAATATAATGCAAATGAATGAAATGAATACAAAAAGAGGCATTGATTCTGATTCAATTATATTAAAACAACTTTACTAGAAAATAAATTTCTTTACATAAAACGGATTACATATACAGCTTTACCCTAATATTCAAAGCCTTGAATTCTTAAGAAGTCAAGCTAATTCTCAGCCTCGATCCGATTCTGATTCGTATTTTAAGCTCAGCATATCAGCTTGAATTTCTAGGGTTTGCAGATGGTCGGCTACTTCTCATACTTGAGTCACATCTTCACCCATGATGTAATCTCTAGCCCTAATCTGACCTTGAGAGCGTTAGAGTTGCTTTTTCCAGTGTTCATTGTTTGTTTCAAGAAGCTCAACTCGAAGTTCACAATTTTACAATACAGCCTCGAGCTCTCCTATCTTTCCCTTCAACTCTTCAATCTTATTTAGGCTTGCTTTCAACTCAATTACAGAGTTGCGACTACGATATTGATGTAGTGACTTTTCTAATTCTACTACCCGAACTCTCATCCCCACCTTTTCATTCTGCCTTTCTATCAAATCCCTTTTTAAAGCATCTTCTCAAACCTGAGCATCTTAGAATTTCTTTTCCCACTGATCAGCTCTAATTTTTTCTTCTTTGATCTCTTGCCGCCATTGCTCTGATGTTTTACCCAAATCGGCAATTCTTATCAACAAACACAGCTTCTTATAATCCATTTTTAGACTGTCCAAATCCTATTCGGCCTTATTCTTTCCTTTTTTCAATTTATTGGCCTCTAGCTTCTGGACGTCGACGTCTAATCCTAGCTACATCCTTTCATCTTCCAACTATTCTATCTTCCTTTATTATGATGGGAATGCCATGCAATCACAGTCAAAACAAAACAAAACAAGTCAGTATATTTCATACCAAGCTAGAATTCAAAGAAAGCAAGAAATAATAAATAGAGCCCCTATTTGGGTGACCACTAAAGGTTCGATATGGTTTTATCTACGGTAAGTTCTTATGGCTCATCACATGCGGTTCGATTCTAAAGTAAAGGTACTTGAACCGACAGATTCCTCGATCCTCACCATTATAGGCTCATACAGATCGAGTTCAATTCAGGGGAATACATTTCCCTATGGCTATACGGAGATGAAGATCTCATGAAAACATAGGTACGGCTGTATCTCGAAAGTAATCTACTCTATACGAAGGTGAAGACCTCATGAAGGAATAGCTTCTCACTCCCACTTAAGAAGGGCAAAATCGAACAGTTACGCAAATGCAATATGCAGAAAACACACAAAAGAAGCTTTCGAACCAATAAAACAGATATACTAGATCGCTATACAACCCAAGATATCAAAACATAAAGGATGAAATGCAATAAAGGGATCGTAAATTTAAACCAAATTATCAATTTTCGACAAAAAAGACCAAAAGTAATCAACTCACGGCTTGACTCTCTTATTTTGTCCCCGGTGGAGTCGCCAAGCTATCGAAACTTTTTTTTTTTGAAATTGACTTTTTATTTTAAAATGAAAATGGGAGTCGCCACCAATCACTATTAAGAGGTGTGATAGGGTCACCTCGTAATTTAATCATTTTAATAAGAGGTTTGATTTATTAAAACAATGTTTTTCGGTCTACAAAAATTTAAAAAATAGGTTCGAGAGTCGGTTACGCACGAGGAATGATTAGCACCCTCTTTACGCTCAAAATTGGTACCTAGTTAATTACTAGATGTCTTTAGTGTCGAGAAATTGAAAATTTGAATAGAGTTTAAAACAAGACCTTACTTTGCATAATATTATCTTTAATCAAAACATATATAAAAGGGTCGTTTATCTCGAGGTAACAAAAGGTTATATCCCGTAAGTTAGGACACAATGTCTCGAATCCTCAAAAATAAGCTTGCTTTTTATTTTATTATTTAAATAAATCTCATGTATTTTAATTTAAAAAAGATATTCAGTCATCTAAGTTCAACCAAAAAGTCAAAATCCCGTAAGTTAGGGCATGACTTCTCGAATATTTAAATACAGAACATTGCCTTATTTTTTTTGAATAATAACAAATGTAATATTTAAAAGGATGTGTATTTAAAACGATAAAGTAACTTATAATAAATGAAAAATACATGAATGAAAAGACACGACTTGAAAATGCCAAAAATAATAAAAGGAAAACTAAAATAACACAAAAAAAAAGATAATAATGACAATATAACAAAATGTAAAAATAAGAACAATATGAATTTTTTTTAAAAAAAGCAAGGAAATAATAATAAATAGATAAATAAATAAATAATAATAAAGTAAAAAAATCCATGAAAAGGCTGAAATTAAATAAATAAATTCTTAGGTATGTATAAAAAGGAGTAATAAATAAATGAATAAACAAAATAATAATAATAATAAATAATAACAAATAATAAAGTAAATAAAAAACAAAGGCTTGGTGAAAAGAAAATAGAAATAAAAAAATTGAACATTTTAGCTTCTAGAACCCGAATCTAGGGTCAGTTTTCCTCAAAACTCAACCAAAAATAGTGAAATCTGAAGGAATCCCTTCAGTTTCTCCGCCGTCTCACAGAAGAAGGCCGTCCATCATCGAGGACGGTGTCCTCCTCCACTCATGGCGGTAGGATCCGAAACAATTCGGTAAGTTTTGATTTTGATTTTATGTTTTATGCCTCTTTTTTTAAAAAAAATAAAATAAAATAAATAACAGATAAAAATGAAGCAAATCACCTTTTGCAATTTTTGTTTTCTGTTCTTTTTCGATTGCTTTTCATGTGTGTGTAAAAAAAATACAAAGTAACTGTTATGGCTTTTATAGCCGAATTACAACACTGTCTGTTACTATTCTTTTGTTTATTTCTTTGTTATTTCTACTGCTTTGCGTGTTTGCACTTGCATCGGTCTTTACTATTCCTTTTTGCAGGTGACAATGGTAGAGGAGTTGCAGATGGCACGCTTGCGACGTGGAGAGGTTGCGGCGCGAAGAGGCTTAGGGTTTTCTTTTTTTGTTTTTGCTGGAAATGTTTAAGTTGTTGGGCCAACGGGCTATTAGGGTTTTCTTTTATTTTGGGCCATTTGGGCCTCTTTTGTAATTGGACTTGTAGTTATTTTATTTTTATTTAGTTTGGTTTGGGCCCAGGCAAAAATGACCTATTACAATTTTGATAGGAAATAATACTTTATGTAAAATCGCAAGTATTGGCACGATCAAAATTAATATGTTCGATGGAGTCGTCAAAACACTTAGTGGTGTACAACATGTACCAGAATTGAAGAGGAATTTGATTTTGTTAAGTACTCTTGATTCAAAGGGCACAAGTACTCAACTGAAAATGGGGCTCTGAAGATTAGCAAGGGTTCCTTCGTTGTGATTAAAGGGCACAGAAATATTGTCAAGTTATATGCTTTGCAATATTCAACTGTTACTGGTGATGTAATTGTCGCTTCCTCTTTTACTTGTCAGATGATAATGTTACTTGACTTTGACATATGCGTCTAGGGTTTATGAGTGAGAACGACATGATAGAATTGACCAAAAAAGGACTTCTTGATGAACAAGGCATTAGCAAACTAAATTTCGGTGAGCACCGCGTTTTGGGGAAGCAAAAGAGAGTTCGATTCACCAGAGGAATCCATAACACGAAGGGAACACTGGATTATATTCATTTTGAACTTTGGGGACCATCTAAAGTGCCTTCGAAGGGTGGCGCTAATTATATATTGATGATCATTGATGAGTTTTCTAGAAAGGTTTGGGCATTCTTCCTGAAACAGAAAAGTAATGTGTTTTCCACATGAAAAACATGTGAAGCATGATAGTATATAATGACTTATGTTACGTGAAGTTATGTCATGAAACTGGATTTTCATGCAAGAGCTAGAAGATGTTTATTGTGTATGATGATACGAGATTTCATGCAAACACTAAGAGTTAATCTCTGCTTATTGTGGATTGAGTTGGCTTACTTTCATGTGGTTGCATATATATAAAGTTTCATGTCTTGAATATATATGTATGGTCCTAGATAACTGTTAAATCCTAAACCCCTAACCCTTAACCCCTTACCCTTAACACCTAAACCTTAAATCCCAACACTTAAACCATAAACTATAAACCATAAACCATAATCCCTAAACCCATAATCCATAAACCTTAAAATAGTAACTCCTAAACCTTAAACCCTAAACAATATATCCTAAACCATAAACCCTAAACTAAAATGATAATTAATTCAATATTTTAAAATTAATACTATCTCTTTTACGATTATATAAGAAATTATTTAATATATAAATTAAAAAACAATAAGTCATATGCCTAAAAAACTTTAAAATTACTTTAAATAATAGTATTTTAATTTTTTCATTTTTA
Source organism: Gossypium longicalyx (assembly GCA_025698465.1). Lineage (NCBI taxonomy): Eukaryota > Viridiplantae > Streptophyta > Magnoliopsida > Malvales > Malvaceae > Gossypium > Gossypium longicalyx. Next base: position 2,932,812 of record CM046995.1, on the reverse strand, counting down.
ACAAATATTTTTCTATGTTTTTACTTTCAAATTTTTTCTACGTGTTATTATTTTTTCTAAATAATTTAAATATTCAATTAAAAAAATTATATTTTAATTAATATAAATAAACCAGTTAAATATTAAATAGACAGATAAAATGTTTTTTGCGGCGTTTTTCGAAAAGCATCGCTAATTCCAGTAAAGCTCAACTTAAAACGATGGCGTCTACCTGAATTTTTTGCGGCGGTTTTCAAAAAGCGCCGCTAATGCTCGATCTATAGCGGTGTTTTTCAAAAAGCACCGCTAATGCCACTAAAGCTCAACATAAAAATGCGGCGTTGTGCTTAATTTTTTTGTGGCGTTTTTCAAAAAGCGCCGCTAATGGTCGACTTATAGAGGCCTTTTTTAGAAAGCGCCACTAAATTTTTAAAAAGCGTCGCTAATGCCACTAAATCTCAACATAAAACGACGACGTTATGCTTAAATTTTTTGTGGCGTTTTTCAAAAAGTGCTGCTAATGGTTGACCTATAGCAGCGTTTTTTAAAAAGCGCCGCTAATGCTCGATCTATAGCGGCATTTTTTATCCAAACGCCACTAAAAACCTGTTTTGTTGTAGTGTGTATTATAGTTATATTGTTGTGCGTGTAGGAAACGTGTATATATATACTATGAAATAAGGTGATATATATATGTGTGTATTTTTTGGTAATATATATAATTCTTAAAAACTATTAAAAATCAAACGATTATTTGGTTGAAATGGAAAAGGTAAATGACTGATATGCATGTGTCCTAAATTCAAATTTTATTATAGTATTAATTTATTAAAAAAAACATGAAAAGATAAAAAAAAAACCCTCCTATTAATACTTATTATTTCGTATATAAAAGGGTATTTTAATAATGTCATAACTGAATTGGTGCTCAATTAACTTGTAAGATCAAACTAGTAATAGGCTTAATACAAGTATAGACAAGTAACTAGTGTGGTTCTCAACTCATGCTTCACATTGGATTAATTATTTTGGTGATAAATTATGAAGTTAAAATATAAAGGTTATAATATGCTCCAAGTTTTTGTACTTTATCTATGTTTGTATTCAATCCCAGTATTTTTGTGTTTGAGAATTTAATCCCTTTAGTTTTTGGATTTAAATGATTAGATCTAATTGTTAACATCGTAAAATTATTCTATTAAATTCATTGGTATAACATTCTATTTTTTATTAAATTCTCACTTGGTAGACACATGAAAAAAAGTGGTACTATAATGGACATATATTAAACATAGAATTTTAATGGTTAAAAATTCTTAAAATTCACATAGTTATTTTTAATAAAAATAAAGTATTCAAACTAACCAATAAAACTAAAATATTTGAATGTAATTAAAATGTTTTGAAATTTAAAACCAATTTAAATTAAACATAATGATTTGAATATTTATATTAATAAGCATAAAATATGACACATAAGCATTGTGAGTTTTTTCTTGACAATCCAAGAAAATGTTTTAAAATTTATTTCCTTCTTGAAACATAGAGAGTTAATTCCCCCCCCCCCCCCACCTACATTTTTTTAATAAAAATATATAGTTCTTGGGTATAATATCTTAAGAAAATTATTTGATTTTTAGGAAAAGGAAAAAAGAAAATCGTTTAAATTTAAGAAAATGGTCGTAAATTCTAATCAGTTCTTATGATTTTGGGTGCTTAAATTTTCTGAGTAGATCAATCATTGTCTACCCTAAATTAAAAAAAAGAAACTAATTTGCTCATTTGAACAACAAAACAAGTAGTATTGATCAAATTCAATGATACAATTTATTACAAGTGCAATTTTTGGATTTACTTTCCTTATTTAAGAAAACCTGTTGAAAGAGTAAAGTTGAGGACTTCTTGATTTATTCAAAAAGTGCTGCGAATCCCATTTTCCATGACTGATTGCTAAGACTATACCCTCCGTCGACTGGTAAGTTAACACCACTAATAAATTTAGCCTCATCACTTGCCAAATACAGTGCCGCATTGGCAAAATCTTCAGCCTCCAGTATGGGGCCTTTCAACACTGCTGAAACCGCAAGCATCTCCTCTCCCTTCTTCTTATCAAAATTCCCAATTGATTTTTGGAACAATGGGGTCAAAATTGCGTTAGGCGAAATGCAGTTAACTCTAATTCCATGCTCACCTAACTCCACGCTCAAGCTCTTCGTCAGCCCTGCGACGGCATGCTTTGATGCCTTGTATGCATGGGGGAGACCCGTACTGATTTTTGAAACAATACTTGCTGTGAAGAGTATGCAGCCTTTCTTAGCCGGGACCATGACCCTGGCAGCATACTTGGCACCCAAGAAACCACCCAATACATTGACATCGAACACTCTCTTGAAGTCCTCAGTGCTGGCGTCTGTCACTCTTACTTCATTGTCACCAGTAATGCCTGCATTGTTGAACATGATATCTAGCTTTCCGTACTTGGAGACAACCAAGTTTACAGCATTTTCAACATCGGATTCGCATGTTACATCGCAGTGGACATAGCTGATGTTTTCCGTTCCAAGCTCTTGACAAAGGGAGTGGCCCAATTCGTCTTGAATATCAGCAATCAGAACCTTGGCTCCATGTTTGACAAATAGTCTGACTGTACACTCTCCTAAGCCACTGGCACCACCAGTTATCAGTGCCACCTTGCCATCCAGTCTGTATCAAACAAAGAAGAAATAAGGTTTAGATAGTAAAAGTTGGCCCCAAACCTATTCAATATCATATCTTCAAGGACTAATTATATGAACCCAATTAAGCTTCGAGTTCGACCATTTTCACTTTAAAAACACATTGGTAAGCCTATTTTAAAGAAGAAATTTCTAAATGTGAAATATGAATTTGTGGAATCGTAAGATTTAATTACCTTTTGGTGACTGAGGACCCGAAACTCATTGTTTTAACGAAGAAAATAGAATTTCGCCTTTGCTTTTTCTTTTGATTGAATGCTTGGGATGCTGTGGCTTCAACTCAATGTTATTCTGGTCTTTTATAACTTCAGGGAAGGTAACAATGTTCTGAAAATTCAACGATGTCATCATCCTAGCTTGTAGACTTTTCTAATTATCACTCTTATCCTAAAGAAGTGGAGACACTTTAGTCAAATTATATTTTCTAAAAACAAATATTTTTTTAAGGTAAATTACATAATTTTCATAAACTTTCATTCTAGATATTTAAATTTTTTTTACAAAATAAACATTGAATTAATTTACATAGTACATTAATTTTAAGCACTCTCATTAAAATGTTTAACGGAAACCCGTGCAGAATTTAGTATAAGATTTTGATATTATTGATATTTTCCACATATAATCAGTGGTGGAGCTAAATTTTTTTTTGAGAGGGCCATCATTAAATTATATATTTTTAAAATAATAAAAATATAATTTTATCATTTTAATAGCTTATATTTTTATAATTTTTAAAAAATTAAATCAAAATTTTATCATTTTTAAGAAGACTAAAGTGTAATTTTACCATTACTAATTTAAAATTTTATAAATTATAAAGAGTCTAAATTAAAAATTTATAATTTTAGGGTGGCATAGCTCCAACAAATCATATAACTAAACTATTATCACTTTAATTACAACCTTCTTTTATTTACAATATAATACTAAAGAGTAGACAATATCATTTTTAATTGATGATATAATACTTTTTTTAAATTTCCTTTTGTAATAATTTGGTTATCTTGTGCCGAGCCTTCTTAGTTTAAAAAAAAGTTTATTTTCAACAATTATTTCCTTTTCTCTAATAACTATTATTGAATATGTTTATTAATTTAGTATAAATATCTTTTGTATTTATCATAAATCATTAGTATAATTATTGCGTGTTACTTCACCAACTTTTTGTTATTTTTAATTTAGTATTATATCTTACTTCCATATTTATTAGTTTTTTTTTCCGTGCATTGCACGGGTTGATTACTTATATTAATTTAAATATATTGTATTTTTTAATTAAAATTTTAATATATTATTTGAATATTCAATTTCAAATATATCATATTTCTTATCAAAAGTTTGGTACATAGTTTGAATATTCAACATTAATATTTGCATTTAAATATATTATATTTTTTTGTCAAAAATTATGTAAACAGTCTGAATATATAATTTGAATATTCAAAATTTTGATATTATTTTTAATGATTTTATGTTCTAATTCAATGTTTAATCAATATTATTTTAGTTAAATATTAATTTTGCATTGGATTTACGAGAATATAAATTTAAGTAGTGGATTATTTTCGAAGTACTCTAAATAAGGGTGTGTTAGAATTAGGTTCACCGGTTGTAATTGTTGAAAAACAGTAAATTCTTCTCACTGAATTAGGATACGTAAACGTAGGGGAAGTAAACTGCATAAACTAATTTTTTCCCTTATTAAACTTTTGTTTTCGCAATACTTGTAGAAGTGTTTAGTTCCACAGTCATTTCTACTTATACATTGCTTGTTACTTTGCAATTATTTCAAGTCAACAAAAATTATTCTTAAAAAATCAATAATCTGAATCCCTTCAACTTAAACATGAAAATACTTCAAATAGAAAATTATCTAAATTTAAATTAATATATAACTTGAAATAATTTAAATATGACTGACAAGAAAATAAACCGTCGCTTTTGATTTTTCTTCTGATAGCAATGCTTGGGATGTCGTGTTTCAATTGAATGTTATTTTGGTCTTTTACAGCTTCAGGGTGCCCTACAATGTTCCAAAAAATCAAAAATGGCATCCTCATGGTTTGTACGCCTTCATTATAAAAATAATATATAACTTTCAAGTCAATGATCCAAAAAGAAAAAATTTGATGTCTCGATTGTGACTTTTCTAAGTAATCACCCTTGACTCGAAATATGGATATATATCATTAGCCAAGTATTTTGACTCGGTTAGGTCTCATAAATTAAATGATATTGATTTAAAGTACTTAAAACTCAAGGCGCCATTAATCAATCAGTGCGACATAGGAGTAGGGACTTGGTTATATATTGTCAAGTTTATGTCTATTTATTTCAGTTTGTTACTTTATTTTGATCTATTTTTTTATATTAGAAAAAATATTAAACTAAAAATAATTATAAAAAATTTAAAAAAAAAAAAAAAACCTCATCAAGAATTAAATAAACTTTCATCGAAAATTTTCAGAAATTGTTATATTATTATAAAAGTTACTGAAAACTTTTGCCATGAAGCATGCTATAACACTCTAAACCTGACCTAAACGTTATGGCCGAATCTGGCAAAATTACATGAGAATATATTTAAAACGTGTTTACCCAAAAGCCGTTCCAGTTACCACCTTTTACTTAACTCAGAAAACGTATATTGATTAATTTGCTTGAAAACATTTCTTAGTTCCCGGAAGCTTAAAAACAAATAAAGTTGCAGTTCCAAAATTCATAAACAGTATTCCAAATTTTTGAACTTAAACCAAACAGTCTGAAATCATAAATTACATAATTACTCCCAATAATAGCAATTAAAATAATAAAAACATTAAAAACCTTTAAAAACCAGAGTGTATGTAGCAGTGGTCACCGTCGAGCCCTCCGTTGCACTGATCCAACTATTGCCGGGGATTACCTGATAGACAAATAAAATAAGAGGTGAGTTTTCACAAACTCAGTTGCACATCCCCACAGTAAAGTATGCATGAAAACGGATAGCAGTCAAACAGTCATAATCGAGCCCGAGCTCTTCACAGAATCAGTGTAGGCCTTAGCCCACTCAGAACAATATCAGATACATTTGGGCCTTAGCCCATACAGACATACATGCATATCAATCAGAACAGTAATGCCCATCAACCCTGCACACCATCTCCGTCCAACCTATCACACTATGTGGGGATAATCGACCCACCCAACCCTACACACCAAGTATGGGGATAACATCAACCCATCCAACCCTACACACCAAGTGGTACCATATACGGCACGTATCAGATATGTGCAGCATAGCTGCCAGATGATAGGCTAATAGCCTTTCAGTCTTCCTTTTCTTCAACAACAACCCAACCCAATGCAATGCAACATAAATAATATGGCATGCCCATGTGCAGATAACAGATCATAACATCATCATCAAATCAGAACAGATACACATGCTTTACTTATCATGCTTTTACATACATCTTAGTATCATATTAGAGTATAGGGGTCTAAGTAATGCTGACCGACCCTACAATCAGGTCACAGTCGACTTGGGTGACCCGTGCAACTTTGCAGAACATTTCAAACAAATCGGGCTCACACGCCCATATGCCCTGCCCGTGTGGGCCCACACGCCCGTATGGCTCACACGGCCCAGATTGACCTTTCCCGTATGGATCACACGGCCTGGCCCAAGATCCTACACGTTCGTGTGATTCACTCGTGTGGCCACACGGCCTATTTGGTCAAACCCGTGCCTCGCACACGGCCCCGCCAGCCTCACACGCCTATGTCCGTCGTGCCCGTGTGGGGCACACACAGCCTACCTCGTCGACCACACGACCGTGTCTCACTACACGGCCTCCACACGGGCAGTCCACACGCCCGTGTGGCGTCAACAATTTCAGTTTCAGCTTTCGCCGAAACCCATTTTTTATGCAATCGGAGTACACACCTAGTTTCGATTGAAGCCTAACGCAATCCCGAACACTCCAAAACCTATTATTGTCAATCGTAAGCCAAATTTTTAGTCTCTTGATTCAAATAGATCAGAATAGACAAATCCCGAAACAAAAGATCTACTTACCTTCAACGAGTAACAGTGATTACTCGCTGTTTAGAACCCCGATTAGTGATCCATAGAACCTTAATTGTCCCTTAAAAAGCAAATTAAATCCATCTTAAACGATCTCCAAAACTAATCGAAAGAAAGAAAAATAGAGGAGAAGGGTAAAACAAATAAAATTTCGACAGCAAGGGGTTTGGAAAAAGAAGAAGACGGCGGAGAGCAAAAAGAAAAACAGGTTAGGCAAACATCTGATAAACCCTACCCCCTTTAGTGTTTTAGTCTAACTCAAACGTCCGCACGACTTATCAGTAAAATAAAGCCACACTTACGAATCGAACTCGGGATCTCAAGCATAATCCCTTGCCCCTTAACCACTAGACCAGCAGGCTCATTCTGTTAAGTTCCTACCAATAAATTATTATAAGCTCATTAACCAAAAGTCAAGCTTTATTCAAATAAAACCCAAAATTTAGCCCAAGTTAAGGCTCGAACTTGGGACCTCCTAAACACACCCCAGAGCACATAACCTCTTAAACCACATATATTTTATGCCAAAATGATTCAAAACAAAAGTCTCGATATTTCCATGCTCAACAATCACAAAAACCAAAATTACATAAATTTGAGGCGTTACAACTCCACCCCTCTTAGAGAAAATTCATCCTCAAATTTTTACCTGATCAGAAAAGATGAGGATACTACTGTCGCATCGAATCCTCTAACACCCAAGTAGCCTCCTCAGTGCTATGATTCCGCCACAACACATTCACTAAAGGAATAGACCTTCTACGCAGAACCTTAACATCATGGTCTACAATCTGAACTGGCTCCTCCTCGAACGTCAGATCTGGTCTAACCTCAATCTCCCCCACAGGCACAATGTCTGTGGGATCAGAGCGGTAACGTCTCAACATCGAGACATGAAATATGTCATGTATGCGATCTAACTCCGGTGGTAGCTCTAACTGATATGAGACTGTCCCCACTCGCTTTAGAATTTGGTACAGCCTAATAAACCGGGGACTCAACTTACCTTTGCGACTGAACCTCAGAACCTTTTTTAAAGGTGAGACCTTAAGGAAAACCAAGTCCCCCATAGAATACTCGATATCTTTCCTCTTCAAATCAACATAGGACCTTTATCTATCAGAAGCTGCTTTCAGACGCTCTCGAATCAACCGGACCTTATCCTCAGTCTCTGAAACCAACTTCGAACCCAGAACACATCGCTCATCCAACTCAGTCCAGCACAAAGGAGTGTGACACTTGCAACCATAAAGTGCCTCATACGGTGCCATTTGAATACTAGACCGATAGCTATTATTATAAGTGAACTCTGCCAAAGGCAAGTACTCCTCCCAACTACCTCGGAAATCCATAACACAGCCCCTCAACCTATCCTCCAGTATCTGAATCACCCTTTCCAATTGACTATCTGTCTGAGGATGGAATGCAGTACTGAAGTCAAGTCGTGAACCCAAAGCCTCATGAAGCTTCAGCCAAAAACGAGAAGTAAACCGAGGATCCCTATCGAAGATAATTGACACTGGAACTCCATGTAGTCTTACTATCTCCGAGATGTAAAGTTTAGCCAACTTCTGTAAATAGAAGTCTATCCTAATAGGAATGAAGTGTACAGACTGGTCAATCGATCCACAACGACCCAAATAGAATTCTTCTTAGTGGGTGTTAGAGGCAACCCACTAACGAAATCCATCATCACTCGCTCTCATTTCCACGTTGGTATCTTAACCAGCTATAGCAACCACAAAGGCAACTGATGCTCAGCCCTAACTTGCAGACAAGTCAAACAGTGAGCAACGAAATCGGTCACCTCACGCTTCAACCCTGGCCACCAGTACAACTTTCGGAGATCTTTATACATCTTATTTTTACCAGGATGCATACGTACGGACTACTATGCTCTTCCCTCAAAATCGACAGCCTCAAACCCTCATCATTAGGTACACAGATCCTACCTCAGAAGCACAATACTCCCTCATTATTCAATTTAAAATCTATAGTATTCTAGTCTCAACCTGACGAAATTGTAACTCAAGAGACTTATCTCCTAACTACTTATCTTTAATCCGATCCAGCCACGTCGGTCTAACCTGTAACTCAGCCAGAAGACTCCCATTGTCATAAAGGCTCAATCGAGCGAACATAGCTCTCAGATCGGTCATAGCCCTTCGGCTTAATGTATCGGCCACCACATTGGCCTTACCAGAGTGGTACTCAATACTACAATCATAATCCTTAAGCAGTTCAACCCATCGACACTGCCTAAGATTTAACTCCTTCTGAGTGAGGAGATACTTGAGGCTCTTGTGATCAGTGTAAATGGTACACTTCTCATCGTACAGATAATGCTTCCAAATCTTTAATGCAAAGACAACTGCAGCCGACTCCAAATCATGTGTCAAATAATTAGCCTTGTAAGTCTTGAGCTGACGAGATGCATAAGCAACTACCTTACCGTCTTGCATCAGAATGCAACCCAAACCTACATGTGACGCGTCGCTGTACTCCACGAAGTCCTTACCAGGCTCAGGCTGTATCAGAACTGGAGCCTGAGTTAACACGGTTTTAAGATTCTCGAAACTCTCCTGCTGTGCATCAGTCCAAACAAAGGGAAATCCCTTACGTAGTAACTTAGTCAACGGCACTGCGATCAACGAGAACCCTTTCACGAATCGTCGGTAATATCCTGCTAGTCCTAAAAAACTACGGATCTCCGACACATTCTTCGACTGTTTCTAATCCAACACAACCTCAATCTTAGGATGATCAACACGAATCCCCCCAGCAGACACTACATGTCCTAAAAAGATTACTTCCGCTAAAACTTACACTTAGAGAACTTCACATAAAGTTGTTTCACACAAAGGATCTGCAGAACCACCCTGAGATGCTCATCCTGCTCGTCTTCAGACTTAGAGTAAATTAAAATGTCGTCGATAAACATCACCATGAACTGGTCTAAGTAGGGCTGAAACACACGATTCATCAAGTCCATGAATGCCGCTGGTGCATTTGTCAACCCAAAGGGCATAACTAGGAACTCATAATGTCCATAATGAGTCTTAAATGCTGTCTTATGCACATCGGCCTCCTTAACCCTTAACTGATGATAACTCGATCGTAGATCAATCTTTGAGAACACTAACGCCCCTCTGAACTGGTCAAACAAGTCGTCAATTCTAGGAAGTGGGTATTTATTCTTGATCGTCAACCTATTCAACTAACGGTAGTCGATACACATCCTCATCGTACCCTTTTTTTCTTTACGAACAGAACGGGTGCTCCCCATGGAGACACACTAGGACGAATAAACCCACGATCCAACAGCTCCTGAATTTGAGCCTTAAGTTCTACCATCTCCTTCGGCGCCATTCGATATGGGGCGATAGACACTAGAGCTCTACCAGGAATCAACTCGATACCAAATTCTACCTCACGACTCAGAGGCAATCCTGGTAATTCTTCTGGAAAAATATCTGGAAAGCCCCTCACAGTACGAATGTCATTAACTGAAGAGTCTACAAAATAAAAAACACTGATGTAGGCCAAAAACGCCTCACATCCCTTTCTCACAAACTTCTCTGCTACCAACGCAGATATCACATTACTCAGATAATTCCGTCGTTCTCCAATCATAACTATCTCATTATCCTCCTCGGTCCTCAGAACAACCCTTTTTTCAGCATAATCCAGACTTATGCGATACTTCACCAACCAGTCTATGCCCAGGATTAAGTCGAACTCCTCAAACGAAAGTTCCATCAGATCAACCAAGAATACCATTCCTTGGACTTCCAACGAAACGTCTCTAAATAGTTTACTGACCCTAATGGACTGCCACAACGGACTCACCACTGAAATTTCACTAGAAGTGCTCTCATGCGGAATTCCCAAAGTTTCAGACACAGAACATGCAACATAGGAATGTGTAGAGCCTATGTCTGTCAGTGCAACATAAGGTACATCAAGAATTAAAAATGTACCTGTGATGACGTCTGAAGCATCTCTATCCTCACGACGATGTGCAACATAGACAAGTGCAGGCTGCCTTGCCTCAGTCGGCCCAGCACCTCTGCCTGGTGCTCTTTGACCTCGACCAATACCGTTACCACCCCTAGCCGGACATCGGCCCCTAAGTAGCTGATGTACACCTCTCTGCGGCTGTGCAATCTCAACAACCAGAGCTTGTATCTGATTACTCCTCAGTGGACAATTCTTAACACGATTCTCAGTCGAACCACACCTCAAACAAGCTCTAGTAGCCCTCCAACACTCACTTGGATGACGTCTATTACAAAGCTGACATATCACCACACCAACAGGAACAGCAACAGTAGGCCCAGCTCTCACGGGCCCATTAGTCTTGGCCTTTTTCTTAGGCCTCATCCTAGTATTCGAAGGCTTAGAATCCCTCTTAGCCTTCCCCTTCTCATGGTTTTGGCACTCAGAGCGCTTCACCTCCTCGGCAATTTTGGCCTTCTCGACCAAGGCTGAGAAATCTCGCTCCCTCTGTGGAGCTATCAAAACTCGCAAACTGTCTCGTAGACCATCCTCAAATCGAACACAGCGCTCATACTCTGTTGCCACCATGCCCCTCGCATAACGACTCAGTCTCAAAAATTCGGTGTCATACTCGGCCACTAAACGGTCCCCTTGAGTGAGATTTAAGAACTCACGTTGCCTAGCATCAGTGTAGCTGGCTTCCACGTACTTTCTCTGATAAATGGTCTTAAACAGATCCCAAGTCAGTCGATCGAGTTGAGTGCCCTCCTTAACGGTCAGCCACCACTAGTACGCCTCATCGCGCAGCAATGACACAGCCCCCTTGAGCTTCTGTTCATCAGAAAAGTCCAGATCGTCCATGATATACTCCATGGCCTCTATCTAGTACTCGGCCACACTCAAAGCAACTCCAGCGATGCCTCTAAATATCTCAGCCCCATTCGACCAGAGTTGTTCCGTAACCAACCCACAGCCTTCAGATCTAGTATTAGCCCCAACAACCCTCTCCAGAATTCGTAGCATGGCCTGGGATAGTGCATCGTCCCCAGCTACACGGTCCTGAGACTCAGCACCAATCTCGGTAACAAGTGACATCGGTGTCTCGCTAGTGTCCAGATTAAGGATCGTATCAAATACGAAGGATTCAGCTCGAATCCCTTTACGGCCTCTACCTCGGCCTCTAGTACCCCGTCTACGAGTAGCACGTGTGTTCATTGTAACTATCAAATTAATCTGTATTTAGAAATTTTATGCACATCAGTTTAAAGTTTCGATAATTATTAGCAGATCTTTTATACAATATAGTAATAGAGTTTCAGAGTCAGTTATCGCGAGAAGCAGTCTCACTACAGTTTCAGTCCACACTACTTATAGTGTTTCAGTAAAGTACTACCTACAGTGGTCTCATAACACACACAGAGTATTTCAGACAAATTCAAATAACATTTCAGGATGAACTTGCTTTCAGTTAGTACATATCAAAATTTTAGAGAACTTACAAGATCAGTGCTGAAGGCTCGGTGTACCACATACTTGTTATCAAACATATTTCAAATCGTTTTACAAATCATTTTCTTAAAACTAAATTTTGAAACCTAAACCTATAGTCGAGTTTTACAACTTTGCTCTGATACCACTAAATATAACACACCAAACTCGACCTAGACGTTATGGCCGAATCTGGCGAATGAGAATGTATTTAAAATTGTATTTGCCCAAAAGCCGTTTCAATTACCACTTTTTACTTAACTCAGAAAACGTATATTAATTAATTTGCTTGAAAATATTTCTTAGTTCGCGGAAGCTTAAGAACAAATAAAGTTGTAGTTCTAAAATCCATAAATAGTATTTCAAATTTTTGAACTTAAGCCAAATAGTTTGAAATCAGAAATTACATAATTACTCCCAGCTATAGCAATTAAAATGATAAAAATATTGAAAACCTTTAAAAACCAGAGTGTATGCAACAGTGGTAACCGTCGAGCCCTCCGCTACACCGATCCAACTACTGCTGGGGATTACCTGAGAGACAAATAAAATAAGGGGTCAGTTTTCACAAACTCAGTTGCACATCCCTACAGTAAAGCATGTATGAAAACGGATAGCAGTCATACAGTCATAATCGAGCCCGAGCTCTTAACAGAATCAGTGTAGGCCTTAGCCCACTCAAAACAGTATCAGATACATTTGGGCCTTAGCCCATACAGACATACATGCATATCAATCGGAACAGTAATGCCCACCAACCCTGCACACCATCTCCGTCCAACCCATCACATCATGTGGGGATAAAATCGACCCACCCAGCCCTACACACCAAGTATGGGGATAAAATCAACCTATCCAACCCTACACACCAAGTGGTACCATATACAGCACGCATCAAATATGTGCAGCATAACTGCCAGTTGACAAGCTAATAGCCTTTCAGTCTTTTCTTCAACAATAACCCAACCCAATGCAATGCAACATAAATAATATGGCACGCCCATGTGCAGATAATAGATCATAACATCATTATCAAATCAGAACAGATACACATGCTTTAATTATCATGCTTTTACATACATCTTAGTATCAGATTAGAGCATAGGGGTTTAAGTAACGCTTACCGACCCTACAATCAGGTCACAGTTGACTTCGGCGACCCGTGCAACCTTGCAGAACATTTTAAACAAATCAGGCTCACATCCCCGTATGCTATGCCCCTGTGGGCCCACACACCCGTGTGGCTCACACGGCCCAAATTGGCCTTGCCCGTGTGGATCACACGCCCTAGTCTAAGATCCCACATGCCCATGTGATTCACTCGTGTAACCCACACGACCCAATTGGTCAAGCCTGTGCCTCGTACACAGCCCTGCCAGCCTCACACGCCCGTGTCTGTCGTACCTGTGTGGTGCACGGATAGCCTACTTTGTCGACCACACGGCCGTGTCTCACCACACGGACAGTCCATACGCCCTTGTGGCGTCGACAGTTTCAGTTTTAGCTTTCGTCGAAACCCTTTTTTGTGCAATCGGAGTACACACCTGGTTTCGATTGAAGCCTAACGTAATCTTGAACACTCCAGAACCTATTATTGTCAATTTTAAGCCAAATTTTTAGTCTCTTTATTCGAATAGATCAGAATAGACAAATACCAAAACGAGAGATCTACTTACCAGCAACGAATAACGGCGATTACTAGCTGTTTAGAACCCCGGTTAGTGATCTAAAAAACCTTGATTGTCCCCGAAACAGAAAATTAAATCCATCTTAAGCAATCTCCAAAATAAACCACACAATTTAACAGAACCATACTTACCGAGCCGATGGAACCACTAGCAGTACGCCAAAACTAATCGAAAGAAAGAAAAACGGAGGAGAAAGGTAAAATAAATAAAATTTCGGCAGCAAGGGGTTTGGGAAAAGAAGAAGACGACAGAGAGCAAAAAGAAAAACAGGTTAGGCAAACATCTGATAAACCCTACCCCCTTAGTGTTTTAGTCTAACTCAAACGTTTGCATGGCTTATTAGTAAAATAAAGCTACACTCACGACTCGAACTCGGGATTTCAGGCATAATCCCTTGCCCCTTAACCACTAGACTAGTAGGCCTATTCTGTTAGGTTCCTACCAATAAACTCTTATAAGCCCATTAACCAAAAGTCAAGCTTTATTCAAATAAAAACCCAAAATTTAGCCCAAGTTAAACCTCTTAAACACATATATTTTATACCAAAATGATTCAAAATAAAAGTCTCGATATTTCCATGCTCAACAATCACAAAAACCAAAATTACATAAATTTGGGGTGTTACACATGCCATGGCCCGCACATGGTAAACTTGAGCCAGCAAGATGTAATGGAGTACTGAGGGATGATACAGGTTTGTTCTCAAGCCTGCTTGGTGTGATGGTCTCCAACGGATCAAAGTTATATGTGTAAGGACCCAAATCTGTCCGGGCCCAAACCAAACAAACCAGACCTAATAATAAATAAATAAATACACAGTCCAGCCCATTCACAATATCAGATCCAATGGCCCAAATCAAAACAAAAATCTAATGGCTCAAATGGCTCAAAAGTCTAAATTTTTTAGAAAAAAAATCTAGCACACGCCACACCCTAGCCTAGCTGCCACCGCTCTTAGCTCTTGCTACCAACTGCTCTGTCAACTACCCTACAAAAAAGAAGAAGCAACACACGCAATAAACTGTAGCAAGAACAGTGAAAAAAATATATAAAAAATTGAATGGAATGGCTATAAAAGCCATTGAACAAATCTGTATGAAAATATTTTTTTTTTTGGAATAGAAATCGAAATAAAAAACAAAGTAATGAAAAAATTCAAAGGTGATCTTTTTTATTTATTTTTCCTTTATTTTTTCTTTTTTAATCTGTTATTATCTATATATAAAAAGAAAAAGAAAAAAAAACCTTACTTGGCATTCGGTATTTTGTCGTTGGAAATCGAACCATCCTCCGCATTTTTGTAGCCACCGGTGGGTCTCCTGTGAGCAACGACCCCAGATCTGGATTTTGGGAGTCAAAAAGCCCAAAGTGAGTTTTTTTGGTTTTTTCAGCCACCAGCGACCGATGGCCGTCGCAGCGGAAACTCGCCAAACCTAGGCCTGACACAGGGAAGGGAAAAAAATAGGGTTTCAAGATTTTTTTTTTTAAAGAATGGGCTAAAATGATTTTTTAAAAAAGTTTCTTTTACTTATATAGGGTGTTAAAATGGCACTGTTTTAGAAGGGTCTGAAAGGCTCCAAAACGACGTCGTTTTTGGGGCCAACCCGATCCGACCCAACCTGACCTAGTAGGATCAACATGTTTTTTAAAGGGGGTCTAATTGTTATTTTGGCCCTTCCACTTTTTTTCTACTTATTAATTTAGTCCTATTCATTTTTATTTGTCTTCATTTTCGCCCCATAATTTAAATCCCTATACAATTTAGTCCCCTGACCCACTGTGAACCCCTTGGGGAATGACACGTGTCAATGTGAGGGGAATAATAGCCATTTGACCCCCTAAATTTTTATCTTATTTTAATTTAATCCTTCAATTTCTTTTTCTTTATAATTTAGACTGTTAGTTTTGTTATATTTTAAAGTTAGTCCTTTATTCCTTTGCTTTGTTTATTTTGCGATTTATGCTTCAAGTTTTTCTTAAATTTCAATTTAATCCCTTATTTGGTTAATTTTACCTCTTTATTTATTATGTTATTTATTTTAGTATTTAAAATTTAGGTCATTTATATTTTCTTTTATTTATACATTTTATTTTTTATATTATCCTTGCTATTATTCCATTATTTATTTATTTATTACCTTTTTATACTTTCAAAAAAATTTTAGATTGTTTATTTTTTTTGCACATTTTGTTATTATCATTATTATTATCTTTTTATGCATATTAGTATCATGATTTATTATTACTATTATACTTTTATATTTTATTATGCATATTACGCCATTATTACTACAAATTGATGTCGCACTATCATTATTCGCTAAGCATGGCATTTTTATCTTACTTTTAGCTTTTTTTTATATATTCATTTATTTATTGTCCTGATATCATCTCATTTTACTTATCACTGCTTTATTTTATTTCATTAATTACTATGCAGTTATATATTCATTCATTTTTATGCTATACCCGAATAAACTAAATACATATTACTTTAAATATTGCATTTGTGTTTGCATGAGGCCCAAAAAAGGATTTTTTTTTAAATCAAGGTATTTATTATTATTTTGGAATTAGAAAAGTCGTGTCCTTAACTTATGGGATATGGCTTCTTTCTAAAATTGAGATAGTCAAATATTTACTTTAACATATATGAAAAAGAGATTTAAGTGATGATCAAATGACGTTAATTCTTGTTCTCGGGATATAAGGCATTGCGTCCTAACTTACGGGATATGATCCTTTCTTCTCGATTAACTTGAAATAAGCCCCTTTTCGTGAAAATTAATTTAGTTAAGTAATGTCTTAATAAGGGATTGTATTTTAAATTCTCTTCAAATTTTTAATTTTCGACACTAAAGACATCAAGTAATTAATCAGGTACTAATTTTGGGCGTAACAAGAGTGCTAATACTTTCTCATGTGTAACCGACTCCCGAACCTATTTTCTGGATTTTTGTAGACCGAAAAACATTATTTTAATAAATCCAACCTCTTCTTAAAGCGATCAAATTGCGAGGTGACCCGATTACTCCTCCTAAAAGTGATTGGTGGCGACTCCTATTTTCGTTTTCTAATAAAAAGTCAATTTTAAAAAAAAAAGTTTTGACAGCTCGGCGACTCCACTGGGGACAAAATAAGATAGTCAAGCCGCAAGTTGATTACTTTTTAGTCTTTTTATCGAAAATTGATAATTTGGTTTAAATTTACGATCCCTTTATTGCATTTAATCCTTCATGTTTTGGTACCTCGAGTTATAGTGATCTAGTATATCTGTTTTATTGGTTCAAAAGTTTCTTTTTGTGTTTTTTTCGCATATTGCATTTGCATAGCTGTTCGATTTTGCCCTTCTTAAGTGGGAGTAAGAAACTATTCCTTCGTGAGGTCTTTACCTCCGTATAGGATAGTGGATTGCTTTTGGGATACATCCATACCTATGTCTTCGTGAGATCTTCATCTTCGTATAACCATAGGGAAATGTATTCCCCTAAACTGAACTTGGTTTGTATAAGCTTATAATGGATAAGGATCGAGGAATTTGTCGGTTCAAGTATCCTTACTTTAGAACCGAACCGCATATAATGAGCCTTAAGAACTTACCTTAGGTAGAGCCACACCAAACCCCTAGTGGTCACTCGAATAGGTGCTCTATTTATTATCTCTTTCTTGATTTAAATTATAGCTTTGTATGAAATGTACTGGCTTGTTTTGTTTTGTTTTGGTTGTAATTTCATTGCATTTTCATCATAGAAAAGGGTGTCGATTCATATTTAGTTGCTAAATAGAAAGCTTGCCACGGAAAAGGGATTTCTTGATAAAGTGGAAGACAATGCGGCCGTTCGAATATGGTTTGAGAAGACACAACAAGAGAAGGGTGACAGCTTGATAGAGGGGTACGTGTCAGAATTATGAGATTTTACTCACATCAGTATGACTCAGAATAATTTCCAAGAGTTGAAAGAGGTATAGGACCAATGGGATGATGAAACCAAGCAGTTATTCTACTCTAACTATAGTAATTTACCTTATTTATTCGATGTCAAAATGGACAAGCACTTATTCCGAGCTTTGGCCCAGTATTGGAACCTCACCTATAGCTACTTTAGTTTTGGAAAGGTGGATTTGGTGCCTACCGTAGAGGAATACACAACTTTGTTTTGTTGCCTGAGGATCCAAGCCAACAAAGCTTATTCTAGTGCCACCAGTATCTCGACTTTCCTAAATAAGCTAATGAGCATCACGGGGATAAGCGAGCTATGGGTTACGGCCCGAATTAAACAAAGGGGGATAGTAAATGTATCCCTTGGAAAAGTTTACGAGATTTGATCTTGGCACATCTAGATACGAACAAAAGGGTCGATGTCTTCGCTTTGAGTATTTATGGGTTGATTATTTTCCCCAAAGCACTAGGGCATATTGAGGAGGCAGTTTCAGATCTATTTGATCGGCTTGACAAAAGAGTCACGCCCATCCCGATAATTTTGGCCGAAACTTTCAGATCTTTAAATGCATGCCGAAGAGCGGGAGAAGGAAGATTCATTGGATGTGTGCAACTCTTGTTAGCATGGTTCCATAGCCACTTTTGGAAGGTAGAAAAAGGTATCTTATCGAGTATTCTCCGAGAATTACTCTCTGTTGAAAGAATTTGTGGCCGCGCTAAGGCGCGACGATATTTCAGAGGAGAAATAAATGGTAATTCTTTAAAGTCTCCAAGATGAAGACATTGAATAGTGAGGCCCTTGGATAATCCCTGATGAGATTTTATATCGATGTGGAGACTTCGATTGGGTTTCTCTACTCAGTATATAGGGAGCTATTGGAAATGCCGCTTTACTTGTATTGAGGCAATATAAGTCGAGACAGTTTATACCAGCAACGCAAGGGTTGGCTCAGTGTGAGTTTGTGTACAAAGGTGATTATTACAAGAAAAGGGTTCGTGGTGGGGCAAAAGAGTCAATGACAATGTCTCTTTGTCAAATCAAGAAAAAACTCGGCCGATAGAAGAACACTTACAAGTAATCTCGTCTGAGTTGGAAATTATAAAACAAGACTTTGAAAAGAGGAGTTTGGAGCTGAAAAAAAAGATAGAACAACTAAAAGAGGAAAAGATACAGCTAGGATTAGACGTCGACGTCCAGAAGTTAGAAGGTGAGAAAATGAGAAAAGGAAAGAACAAGGTTGAGAAAGACTTAGATAGTCTAAAAACATATTATAAAAAGCTGTACTTGTCGATAATGACTGCCAGGTTGGGTAAAACATCGGAGCAATGATGGTAAGAGATCAAAAAAGAAAAGATTAGAGCTAATCAGTGGGAAAAGAAATTCCAATATGCTTGAGTTCAAGATGATACTCTAGAAAGGGATTTGTTAGAAAGTTGAAATGAAAAGGTTGGATCAAGAGCCAGGTAGCAGAATTAGAAAAGTCACTGCGTCAATATCGTAGTTGTAACTCCATAATTGAGTTGAAAGCAAGTCTAAATAAGATTGAAGAGTTGAAAAGAAAGATAGAAGAGCTCGAGACCGCACTGCAAAACTATGAATGTAATGCCCCCACGCCCGAGACCGTCGCCGGAGTCGAGTATGAGGTGTTACTAAGCTTAATTTAACATTTTAGAACTTTGGATTATTTGTTTCTACATTCACAGCTTTCAAGCTACTTGCGTCACAGTCACAAGAAAAATCATATATCGAGTTACGAAACTCGAAATCAAGATACGTAAATTTTACCTGAATCTAGACTCATATATCTATCTACTAATTTTTTTCTAGAATTTTTGGTTGGGCCAATTAGTACAGTTTATTAGTTAAAGTTACCCCTGTTTCAGGACTTGATTGGTCTGGCCTCTGTTTACTACGAACCACATTTCTCTCTGTATAAAATTCATATGACTATGAGGTTTGTTTCTCCTGAAACTAGACTCAATAAGGATTCTGAGAATATAAAATACAACACCTAATTATATCTGTACAATTTATGGTGAATTTTTAAAGTTGGAACAGGGGATCCAGAAACTGCTCTGACCCTATTTCACTAAAATTCAAATATCTTCTAACATATAATTCCTTTACCTGTTTCATTTGTTTCATGTGAAACTAGACATAATAAGCTTCAATTTTATATTTAATCCATCACCAAATTCAATTTCTATGATTTTTAGTAAATTTTCAAACTCACATCAGTGTTGCTGCAATATTCTGTTTATGGCAATTTCATCCTTTTTATGAGTTTTCATGAATTAGATAACTTATTAATTTTCCATAACATCAAACATAATCTAAACTAACCATTTCCATAATTTATCATTATCAAGCATTTCCTCAACCATTCCATCATCATATCATAAGATCATTTACACAAAATAGGTATATTGCTATACATGCCATACTTAAATTTACAAGCCATTTACCGAAAAGTTCTTCCGGATAGTGTGACTGATCCTTCGACCTATCTCGACTCCTGAGCTGGCTTGTCCAAAACTACAATGAGTAAGAAGAAGGGAGTAAGCATAAATGCTTAGTAAGTTCATATGCAAATAATAAGTAACATAACAAACAATCATACCAATCAACATTAGCATGCATCACCAAAACACATATCACATTTCTAATCATTTTTCATCATCTTATTACCTTATCGTGGTTGTATCAATACTCAACCCGAGGGTTAAATACATACCTGTACAGAATATCCATTTCTCATCGCTTACCAATACGTCTCTTTACATCTCGAGTATTCCTCCATTTGAGTAAAACTTTACCCGTTGAACACATCGGAATATAATTCGGATACATGGATAATTTGCACATAAGTGCCATATATGCAATCAAGCAATCATGTAACCCGCCCATAAGCGAACTCGGACTCAACTCAACGAGCTCGGGCGTTCGCAACCATAAGTGAACTCAGACTCAACTCAACGAGCTCGGATGCCTAGTTACATCTCACGAACTCGGACTCAACTCAACGAGTTCAGACATTCGCATCCATAAGTGAACTCGGACTCAACTCAACGAGTTCGGATGCTCAACCATCCTAGTGACATGTCACTTGTATCCTAATATATTCCTAAGGTTCAAACGGGATTTTCCTCGAACACATATCCTTGCCGTCTTCTGTAGAATGCCGGAACCAATACTCGGTAACAATTATGTTTAACAAGTAATTCACATAATTTGCATTTTATTCGAAATTAACCACAAAGCATATATTTCATGATAAAAATCAGCATATCACATAATTGACATCAATGACTTAAAAATAACAATTATGCTACATTATTTACACATGAACTTACCTTGGTACCAAAATACAAAGATTTTGCAATTTAGTCCACAATCTTTTCTTTTCCTCGATTGGGGTCGTTTCCACGTCTTTCTTGATCTAAAATAACACATTTAGCTTATTTAATACTCACATTATCAAATTAATCCTTAATTCAAATTTTGGCAAAATTACAATTTTACCCCTAAACTTTTGCATATTTACATTTTTGCCCCTAGGCTCTGGATTAAACTTTATTCCTTATTCTTATGTTTTACAACATGCTGATCACTTTTCCTTCTATGGAAACATCAAATTCTCACTCTAACATGTACTTGTGACTATTAGGTATTTTTACCGATTAAGCCCCTTTACTGCTTTTTGCTTAAAATCGAGAGTAGTGCAAGTTGTCTAACATAATTTAAAACCTCATATTCTATCATAAAACATCAAAATACACAAATTTCACCTATGGGTATTTTTCCAAATATAAACCCTAGGTTAAATTATTGCTAACATAAGCTTAATCGAGCTACCAGGGATCTCAAAAACGTAAAAATCATTAAAAAGCAGGGCTTAGAATCACTTACTATGAAGCTTGAAAGTTGAAGAAACCCTAGCTACGGTGAGATAGAGCATTCGGCAGCAACTAAATGGGGAAGATGACTATTTTGTGTCATTTTTCCCATTTTATTTCATTAAATATCCAAATG
Source organism: Gossypium longicalyx (assembly GCA_025698465.1). NCBI lineage: Eukaryota > Viridiplantae > Streptophyta > Magnoliopsida > Malvales > Malvaceae > Gossypium > Gossypium longicalyx. Next base: position 2,910,877 of record CM046995.1, on the reverse strand, counting down.
ACCAAAATGCCCTTAATACCTTTCTTTGAAAATTTTTATATACAAGCCCATTTTTGTCCAAAATTTTAGAAATTGGTCAAATTGCTATTTAAGACCTCCTAATTAATATTTCAAAGCAATTTCATACTAAAAACTTCTAGAATGCAAGTTTTACAACTTATTCGATTTAGTCCCTAACTTCAAATTAAGCATTTTATGCATAGAGTTTCCTCACAAAATTTTCACACAATCATGCAATCATATCATAAACCTCAAAATAACTATAAAATAATTATTTCTATCTCGGATTGTGGTCACGAAACCACTATTTCGATTAGGCCCTAATTCGGGATATTACAATGAACTTGGAGTTGAACTTTTAAAAACGAACAATGAACATTGGAAAGAGCAAGTCCAACACTCTCAATGTTAGATTAGAGATAGAGATCACATCATGGGTGAAGCTGTGGCTCAAGTACAGGAAGTAGCCGACCATTTGCAAACCTTAGTGGTTTAAGTTGACATGCTAAGCTTAAAATACGAATCAGAATCAGATCGGGGCCGACAATTATCTTGGCTTCTTAGGAAAGTCAAGGCTTTGGGTATTAGGGCAATGCCATATATGTAAAATATATCTGCTTTATGTAAAAAGATTCATTTTCTAGTAAAGTTATTTTAATAGAATTAAATCAGAATCGGCGCCTCTTTGTGCATTCATCTTTCATTCATCAACATTACATTTCATCACATGCATTAAGATTCATAAACAGACCCTAATCAATCAAAATTATGACAGTTACCCTGAAAATCAACAAGAATTTGCCAACCAAATATCGTTACGGTACCTGAGATAAAACCAAAGCCATAGATCAAAGGTTAGAGAGATTGGAACAAATTCAGAAAGACATGCAAGATCAGTTGCAAGCGTAACTACAGGAACAATTAGCTAAGGTACAGCAAGGCATGAGAGATCAAATACAAGAGTCTCAATGAAGCATGATAAGCCAGTTGACCCAGTTGTTGGCCGGAGGGACTGAAAAAGGGAAAAATAATGTGAATAACCCTTGGGATGATAATGAAGACCCTATGTACCCCTAGGCTTTACCCAGTGAATATCCAAGCCCAACTAGATACATATTCAAGAAGGGTACCCGTTACCATAAGACCTCAACAATATCAAGCCGGCACTTCAACACCGGTGAATTGCTTTATGGGTTCAGTTCCAATCTCGGGGATAATCTGACCAATCCAATTGTGCCCGATTTGGACAACATGGCTGAAATGGATATAGCAAGAGTTGAATTTCCAAAACAATTAGAAGATTGGTGCAAGTAGTTGGAGGAGAAATTCAGAGCTATGCAGAATGCTGACGATCTTTGCAGGGTTGATGCTAAAGATTTGAGCTTAGTCCCAGATCTAGTACTCCTACCAAAATTCAAAACTCCAGAATTCGAAAAATATAATGGGACTAGTTGTCCTGAAGCCCATATCACAATGTTCTGTCAAAGGATGACGGGATACGTCAATAACGACCAATTATTAATCCATTGCTTCCAGGATAGTCTGATCGGGCCAGCTGCCAAGTGGTACAACCAGTTAAGCCGCGCCAAAATCAACTCTTGGAAAGACTTGGCACAGACTTTCATGAAACAATACAGCCATGTGACTAACATGACACCCGACAGAATTACACTACAAAACGTGGAAAAGAAGCAAAGTGAAAGCTTCAGGTAGTATGCTTAGAGATGGAGAGAGGTGGCAACGCAAGTCCAACCACCTCTTTTGGGGAAAGAAATGATAATGCTTTTCATAAATACTCTAAAAGCCCCGTTTATTAACCATATGTTAGGAAGTGCTACCAAGAGCTTCTTAGATATATTAATTTCTGGTGAGATAATTGAAAATGCAGTAAGGAGTGGGAAAATAGATGCGAGGGAAAATACCAAAAGATCAGCCCTAAGGAAGAAGGAAAATAAAGTGAACACCACGAATGTGTATAACAAGAGCTATTCAAAACTGGTCACTGTGAGCCAACCAAGGACCGTGATAGCCAGTCATCAAGGTTCTTCGAGGTCGAAACCTAACTCAAGGTCAAACACAGAAAAGTTGCAGTTCACACCTATCCTGATGACATATAGGGAGTTATATTAGAAGTTATTTGATACGCATGTGGTATCTCCATTTTACTTGAAACCCATGCAAACTCCATTCCCAAAGTGGTATGATGCGAATGCTCAATGCGAGTACCACAAAGGAATAATGGGACACTCAATTAAGAACTGCACTGCATTTAAAAAATTGATTAAAAGGTTCATCAAGAGGGGGATCGTAAGGTTCGATGATTCTTCGGGACCTAATGTGGTAGGAAATCCGTTACCCAGCCATTCAGATCAAGGGGTAAACATGATAATTGAGAGTGGAGGAAGGAGGACCAAAACTGATGTGGCAGAAGTAAAAACCCCATTAAAATAGGTTTGGAAAAAATAATAAACGTGGAAAAACCCCATTAAAATAGGTTTGGAAAAAATGATAAACGTGGGATTAATCATTCAAGATTCAGATAAGGTACCTAAAAGAGTAAGGACCTATTGTGAGTTTCACGCTGAAGAAAGTCATGAAATCCAAGTGCGCACTGAATTCAAAGCGGAGGAGACATGTGCGCCTCAAAAGAAGGATCAACGGAGAAGGTCCACAAGGTCAACCACTCAATGGTGATTATTTCATGACCAAGAAATAATGAAGCAGGAACACTGTAACGCCCCCACGCCCGAGACCGTCGCCGGAGTCGAGTATGAGGTGTTACTAAACTTAATTTAACATTTTAAGAACTTTGGATCATTTGTTTCTACATTCACAGCTTTCTAGTTACTTGCGTCACAGTTACAAGAAAAATCATATCTCGAGTTACAAAACTCAAATCAAGATACGTAAATTTTCCCTGAATCTTGACTCATATACCTATTTACTAATTTTTTTCTTGAATTTTTGGTTGGGCCAATTAGTACAGTTTATTAGTTAAATTTACCCCTGTTTCAGGACTTGACTGGACTAACCTATGTTTACTACGAACCACATTTCTCTCTGTAAAAAATTCATATGACTATGAGGTTTGTTTCTCCTGAAACTAGACTCAATAAGGATTCTGATAATATAAAATAAAACACCTAATTATATCTGTACAATTTATGGTGAATTTCTAAATTTAGAAAAGGGGATCCAGAAATCACTCTGGCCCTGTTTCACTAAAGTTAAAATATCTTCTAACATATAATTCCTTTACCTATTTCGTTTGTTTTATATGAAACTAGACATAATAAGCTTCAATTTAATATTTAATCCATCACCTAATTCTATTTCTATGATTTTTAGTAAATTTTTAAACTCACGTCAGTGTTGCTGCAATGTTCTGTTTATGACAAATTTCATGATTTATCATTACCAAGCATTTTCTCAGCCAATCCATCACCATATCATAAGATCATTTACACAAAATAGGTATATTGCTATACATGCCATACTTAAATTTTACAAGCCATTTACCAAAAAGTCCTCCAGATAGTGTGATCGAGCCTTTGACCTATCCCGATTCCCGGTGGCTTGTCCAAAACTACAATGAATAAGAAGGAGGGAGTAAGCATAAATGCTTAGTAAGTTCATATGCAAATAATAAGTAACATAACAAAGCAATCATACCAAACAACATTAGCATGGTATCACCAAAACATATATCACATTTCTAATCATTTTTCATCATCTTATTACCTTATCGTTGTTGTATCAATACTCAACCTGAAGGTTAAGTACATACCTGTCCAAAGTATCCATTTCACATCACTTACCAATACGTCTCTTTTCATCTCGAGTATTCCTCCATTTAAGTAGAACTTTACCCGTTGAACACATTGGAATATAATTCAGATACATGGATAATTTGCACATAAGTGCCACATATGAAATCAAGCAATCATGTAACCCGCCCCTAAGTGAACTCGGACTCAACTCAACGAGCTCGGGTGTTCGCATCCATAAGTGAACTCGGACTCAACTCAATGAGCTCAGATGCCTAGTTACATCTCACGAACTCGGACTCAACTCAACGAGTTCGGACATTCGCATCCATAAGTGAACTCGGACTCAACTCAACGAGTTCGGATGCTCAACCGTCCTAGTGACATGTCACTTGTATCCTAATCTATTCCTAAGGTTCAAATGGGATTTTCCTCGAACACATATCCTTGCTGTCTTCCGTAGAATGCCGAAACCAATACTCGGTAACAATTTGTATTTAACAAGTAGCTCACATAATTTGCATTTTATTCGAAAATAACCACAAAGCATATATTTCATGATAAAAATCAGCATATCATATAATTAACATCAATAACTTAAAAATAACAATTATGCTACATTATTTACACATGAACTTACCTTGGTACCAAAATACAAAGATTTTGCAATTTAGTCCACAATCTTTTCTTTTCCTCGATTGGGATCGATTCCACGTCTTTCTTGATCTAAAATAACACATTTAGCTTATTTAATACTCACATTATCAAATTAATCCTTAATTCAAATTTTGGCAAAATTACAATTTTACCCCTAAACTTTTGCATATTTGCACTTTTGCCCCTAGGCTCGGGATTAAAATTTATTCCTTATTCTTATGTTTTATAACCTGCTGATCACTTTTCTCTTCTATGGCAACATCAAATTCTCACTCTAACATATACTTATGACTATTAGGTATTTTTACCGATTAAGCCCTTTTACTCGTTTTTGCTTAAAATCGAGTAGTACAAGTTGTCTAACATAATTTAAAACCTCATATTCTATCATAAAACATCAAAATACACAAATTTCACCTATGGGTATTTTTCCAAATATGAACCCTAGGTTAAATTATTGCTAGCATAAGCTTTATCGAGTTACCGGGATCTCAAAAACGTAAAAATCATTAAAAACGGGGCTTGGAATCACTTACTATGAAGCTTGAAAGTTGAAGAACCCTAGCTATGGAGAGAGTAAAATTTGGCAGCAACCAAATGAAGAAGATGACCATTTTGTGTTATTTTTCCCATTTTATTTCATTTAATATCCAAATGACCAAAATGCCCCTCCTTACTAAACTTTCAAAAATTCCTTCCATGTCCTAATTTTTCCCATGAACTTAAAATTGGTAAAATTTCTATTTAAGGCCTCCTAATTAATATTTCAAAGCAATTTCATACTAAAAACTTCTAGAATGCAAGTTTTGCAACTTATTCGATTTAGTCCCTAACTTTAAATTAAACTCGTTATGCCAAAAATTTCTTCACGAAATCTTCACACAATTATGCAATCATATCATAAGCCTCAAAATAATTATAAAATAATTATTTCTATCTCGGATTTGTGGTCACGAAACCACTATTCCGATTAGGCCCTAATTCGGGATATTACAAACACAAGTTGTGCCAAGAGTCATAATTCAGAAAACCGTGACCTTTCCCTACAATGACATCAAAATGGTTCCATGGAATTACGACTGTAACATGATGATCCCAAGAGAGCAGAATTCGATTATCACTTCAGAAGAGAGCTATGATTTTGGTTTCTACACGCATAGCGGGAGGCGCTATGACCCTACAAATGCAAGAACCGAGTCTGTTAAAGGAAAAACCCTGGCAGTTGAGCAAAAGAGAGAAAAGATGGCTAGGCTTGAATCACCTATTAATGAGCCAGTAACTGAAAATGAGGCTATGAAATTCCTGAAATTCTTGAAGCATAGCGAGTATAGTATTGTAGAACAGCTACACAAACAACCAACATGCATATTAGTACTAGCCTTACTCTTGAGCTCAGAGACACATTGTAGCACATTGATAAAAGTGCTGAATGAAACATATGTTTCTAATGATATCTCTGTGAACAAGCTAGACCGTCTAGTTAATAATATAAATGCCGACAATTTCTTCTTTTTCAATAATGATGAAATACCTCCGGGGGGCATGGGATCCACGAAGGCCCTACATATCACTACCCGCTGCAAAGGATATACACTACCAAAGGTGTTAATCGACAATGAATCTGCACTGAACGTCTTACCTCTATCCATACTTGAACAGATTGCTAGTGGATGGCTCTCATATGAAGACGTGTCAAAATATAGTGAAAGTATTCAATGGTATGGAAAGGAAGGTAATGGGAAGGATTGAAATACCTTTCTTAATTGGCCCAAACACATATGAGGTAGAATTTTTGGTGATGGATATCAAGCCCTCTTATAATTGCTTGCTGGGTAGGCCTTGGATTTATTCGGCTGGGGCAGTGCCGTCGTCACTACACCAAAAATTGAAGTTGGTAATGGAAGGTCAACTAGTGATAATAAACGCTGAAGAGGATATTATTGCATTCGTAACTAGTGACACACCATACATAGGAGCGAATGATGAGGTAATAGAATGTTCCTTTTAATCACTGGAATTTGTTAATGCAACTTTTTTTTGTTGAAGGAAGTAAGATCCTAGTTCCCAAAATATCCAAAACTACAAGGATGGGCTTACAGTTGACAATTAGAAAAGGAGCTTTACTTGGGATGGGACTCAAAAAATACCTATAAGGTAGAGTTGAGGCACCAATGCTGATGGACAAATGAGACCACTTTGGCTTAGGATACAAGCCAAATATGAAGCAAAAGAAGATGGAGTTGGAGAAGAAACAAGAAAAAAAAAGAGCTCGATTGAGTAGGGGAGAGGTCAAATGGGAACCGATGACCTTCCTCCATGTATCTAAAATGTTTGTGTCAGGAGAAATTATTTATCCTAAACAAAATAAGTCAGAAAAATAAATTTCAGAAGGAATGTTGGGAAACCTAAGCATCAATGCCATATCCGAAGAAGGAATTGGGGAGAACCTATTAGGCGTTTGTCCTTATATCCCCGGAAGTGTTCTGAACAATTGGACTACAGAAGAGATCCCTGTAATTTTTAGAACTAATTTAGAGTAATGTTCAAAACACACTTATTGCTCTAAGCTTGGAAGTAATAAGAATCCTTTTGTGAAAAAAAGGTATATGTCCATTATTTTTATTTCAATAAAATGCATCTTTGTGTCTTATTTTGGTAAATATTCTTTTATTCTTTCCATTTCACTCATACTTATACCAAATAGATAATTATTTTTAGATTCATTTGTTCTTTGGGTCTTTCTTCGTTTATATAACAGGTCTTTAGATATCAATGATATGAGCGACGTTGCTATTGACTCAGAATCTCCTTTTGAGCAAGATATGTGTCTAGATGAACCTCAGGACTTTAAAGATGATCGAGATTGTAACCTATCTCTTGATTTGTTAAGGATAGTAGAACAAGAGGAGAAATAGATTCTGCCTTACAAAGAGTCAGTAGAAATTGTGAGCTTAGGAGGCGAACAAGAAAAGAAAGAGATGAAGATCGAAGCTTGTATCACCGCAGAGACAAAGCGAGACCTCATTGAGTTACTCCAAGAATTCAAAGATGTCTTCACATGGTCATATCAAGACATGTCTGGTCTAAGGTCTGACATCATGGTACACCGACTTCCCATAAAGGAATAATACAAGTCAGTTCAATAGAAACTCCGAAGGATGATGCTCGACGTCTTGTTAAAAATAAAAGAAAAGGTCAAGAAGTAATTTGATGCTAGTTTCCTACAAGTGGTTAAATACTAGGAGTGGGTAGCTAATATAGTCCCCATTCCTAATAAAGATAGGAAAGTACGAATGTGTGTAGACTACAGGTATTTAAACAAAGCCAGCCAGAAAGATAATTTCCCGCTGCCTCACATTGACACCATAGTGGACAACACAGTAGGTTATTCATTGTTCTCCTTTACGGATGGCTTCTCTGGTTACAACCAGATAAATATGCATCTTGAAGACATGGAAAAGATAACATTTGTAGCCATATGGGGAACATTTTGCTATAAAGTGATGCTATTCGGACTGAAAAATGTGAGAGTAACGTATCAAAGAGCCATGGTAACTCTATTTCATGATATGATGTACAAGAAAATAGGTTTATGTTGATGATATGATCACAAAATCTCGAACAGAAGAATAGCATATACAAGTCTTGAGGAAATTATTTTTGAGGTTGAGAAAATTCCAGCTAAAGCTCATTTTCTCAACCTCAATCCAGCAAAATATACCTTCAAAGTTAGGTCGAGAAAGTTGTTAGGATTTGTAGTCAACGAAAAGGGGATCGAGATTGACCCGAGTAAAGTTAAATCTATACATGAGTTGCCTCTGCCACGCACTCAAAAGGAAGTCTGAGGTTTCTTAGGAAGACTAAATTATATCGCTCGATTTATTTCACAATTAACTGAGAAATACGACCCCATATCTCGTCTCCTTAAGAAACACAATCCAGGTGTATGGGATGAGAAATCCTAGAAAACCTTTGACAAGGTCAAACATTACCTGTCCAGTTCCCCAGTACTAATACCATCTAGCCTAGAAAAGAAAGAGCGTTATACTACATCTGTAAGAAATTCACTAAATGTGAGACAAGATATTCGCCAATTAAGAAGTTTTATTGCTCCTTGATTTGGACAACTCGGAGACTGAGACAGTACCTGCTGTACCACACAACTTGGATAATCTAAAAAATGGACCCTCTGAAGCACATGATGGAGTCGACTGCTTTAAATAGAAGAATGACCCGATGGCAAATTCTGCTTTTCAAATTTGATATAGTCTATATGAACCAGAAGGCAGTAAAAGGGAGCACAATAGCAGATTTTCTAGCTAGTAGAGCTCTAAAAGATTATGAGCCTTTGAATTTCAACTTCTTAAATAAAGATTTGATGTATATTGCGACTACTGAAGAAGGTGCTTAAGAAGAACATCCCTAAAAACTAAACTTTGATGGGGTCTCCAACATTATGGGTAACAGAATCAGGGCAGTCTTGGTGTCCTCAAATGGAGATCATTATCCCTTTATTAGTAAATTGGATTTTGATTACACGAACAATATGGCAGAATATGAAGCATGCATCATGGGTATCCGTGCAGCCATAGAATGCAAGATCAAAGCACTAGAGGTATATGGTGATTCTACACTAGTGATTTATCAACTCAAAGGTGAATGTGAGACAAGAGATCCTAAGTTGATTGAGTACAAAAGGCTGGTCCTAGAGTTAATTAAAGAGTTTGATGACATCACCTTTTGCTACCTCCCGCGAGATGAAAATTATATGGCTGACGCCTTGGCTACTATAGCTTCCATGATCAAAGAACAAGAGGATGTAAAACCTATCCAGATGAGTATTTATAAGGCTTCAGCTCATTGTTACAACATCGAAGAAGAAGAAAATGATGATCACCCTTAGTACCACGATATACTGTGATATGTGATAACGACCCAAAAATTTACGGGCATCGAAAAAGTGTATTGTCAGATCTCTATTTTAGTAAAACGGATTCGTAAATATTTATTAAAAATATTTACGAAGTTAGTTGTGTGATAAATTAGGTTTTGGTTAGGAGAATTTGTTTAAATTAAGGTTAATTAGGTATAAGGATTAAATTGAATAAAGTGTGAAAGTTTATTTATAGATTAAAGAAAAACTAAAAGGGCAAAATAGGCAATTATGCCTATTTCTAAAAAAATATAAGAAATGAAACAGAATAGAAATTGAAACGAAAACAGAGAAGAAAAGAATGAAAGAAAGGGAAAGAAAGAAAAAGGGAAAATTAGGGTTCTAAGAATTCAAATTCAAATTGCTAATATTGTGCCGGAGACATCGGCCAAGAAAAAAAAAGAAAAGATTGATGAGGAGTAAATTGAGAAATCACAGTTTGTATTACTATAATTCAAATTTAGTTATAATTTATTTTTGAATTTTAATTAATGTGTGTGGTAAGTGGAATTGAGGTAAGAAATGATATTGAATTATGAATTATGTGAATATTTGAATGTATATTGATTGGAAATTGAAAGTGATTTGAATTGAATTAAATAAATTATTGTGATATTGAATTGAAAATATAAGAACTTGAGATTGGTGTGAATTTGATTGAAATTGAATTGAGGAAGTGAATTGGAAACCCTATTAACTAGTCGGGCTAAGTCGAATATAATTGGCATGCCATGGATTGGAAGTGTTCAGGGATACTTCGACCTCGAGTCGATGAGGCACTATATGTGTCGTAATATTGCTTCGGATAATTCCAATGAGGCACTATGTGTCGCATTATTGTTTCAAATTAAATCCGATGAGGTATTAGGTACTGATTCACTTCAGCAAGGCCGATGAGGCACAAGGTGCCGTACTGGTGTGTTTGGTTGGATTCGTTATCCGTCAAAGTCCGAGTCAAGTTAATAGGGGTAAATGAACGAATTGGAAATTAGAATTGGCATTGAATGAATAGATAAATCGAATGATTATGTATATGAAATGGATTGAGATATCGGAATGAGAAGTGAGAATGAAATGAATTGAAATTAATGAAATAGTATATGAGTTTAATTGAATACAACTTATGAAATGGTTATTGGAAGATTAATTGTGTAAATTGAATATGCATAATTTACTATATTATTTATAAATTTGAACTATAGTAATACCACTGAGTGTATATACTCAGTGTACTGTTTGTTTCTGTACACAGGATAGTTGAAGTCAAAAGTTCCGGTTCAGCATCCAAGCAAATCTCGAACTCAGCAAAGTGGTGATGTATATTCTCTTTTGTAAAATGGCATGTACCTAGGATAATTATATAGGTCATTTTGAAACATGATTGTAAATGGTGTTATAAATTGACTTTGGAAGGTTATATACAATATAAATGGAATACTAAGATTATGAAATGGCATGTTTGGGTCATTTTAATATAGTATTTGAATTGGAATGAATAAAATCAATTAAATTGATTTGGATAATACATATGATAACGTTTATGAATAAAAATTGATTAGGTCCTTAAGTTGTGGTTTTTGACATAATTTAAGTGTATTTGAACTTATATTGGATTGGTTGAAAAATTCTTTTATGCGTTACTTGATGTAAAAAGCTCATTTTAAGTCCACATGGGCTGGCACACGGACATGTGAGCCCTGCACTTAGGAAAAATTTTGAAATTTCATGATAAATTTTAAGTCCCGATTTGTTTCTAATATATGTTTTGAACTTCAGCGGCTCATTAAAGGGACGTTATAAATAAGTTACGATATGTATGTAGAATAATTATACGTTTGCTCATATTGTTCTAAACTTTTCGGTAATGCCTCGTAACCTTGTTCCGACGACGGATAAGGGTTAGGGGTGTTACAGAAGAATCTTGAATACCCTGATTAAGCAATCGAGAATGATAAAAGGATGCTAAGAAGACTAACCAATGACTATGTCTTAGATGGGGAGATCCTATACAAAAGAAGAAAGGATTAGGTGCTACTAAGATGTGTAGACGCTGTTGAGGCTAAGAAAATCTTAGAGGAAGTCCATGACGGTGTCTACGGAACACATGCTAATGGTTTTACAATGGCCAGGAAAATCATGAGATTTGAGTATTATTGGTCCACTATGGAAGTAGATTGTATCAGTTATGCTAAGAGATGCCATAAGTGTCAAATTTATGAAAACAAAATTCATGTGCCTCATTCACCTCTTCATGCTATGATTTCTCCATGGCCTTTCTCTATGTAGGGTATGGATGTCATTGGGCCGATCTTGCCAAAAGCTTCTAATGGGCATTGATTCATCTTCATAGTCATTAATTACTACACCAAGTAGGTAGAGGCCACTTCTTACGCCAATGTCACAAAGTCGACAATCAGAAAATTCTTGAAAAAATAGATCATATGTTGGTATAGGATGCTAGAAAAGATTATATCTGACAATGCATTAAACTTGAACAACATCACGATAGTGGAGGTATATAGTCAATTCAAGATCAAACACCATAACTCATCACTATATCGCCCAAAAATGAATGGTATGGTGGAAACATCCAATAAGAATATTAAGAAGATCGTGGGGAAAATGACTGAGACTTATAAAAATTGGCATGAGAAGTTACCATTTTCCCTCTATGCTTATCGAACGTCTGTTAGGACCTCTACCGAGGCAACGCCTTTCTCATTGGTTTATGGAATGGAGGAAATTTTTCCCATCGAAGTCAAGATTCCTTCTCTCCGAGTTTTGTCAGAGCTGAAGTTGGATGAAGCAGAATGGATCCAATCTCGATATAATTAGTTGAACTAGATTGAAGATAAGAGGTTGAAAGCTATCCATCATGGTCAGATGTATCAAAAAAGAATGATGCGACCTTATGAAAAAAAGGTTCGCCCCAGAGAATTCCATGAAGAGGACCTAGTATTGAAAAAGATCATTCCCATACAAAAGGACTTCAGAGGAAAGTGGATGCCAAACTGGGAGTGACCTTATGTGGTAAAGAAGGCATTTTCTAGAGGAACACTGATTTTGACCGAAATAGATGGTAAAAGCTTACCAAATCCTATGAATTCGGATTCAGTCAAGAAGTACTTCACCTAAAAAAAAGTGAGAGGCCTAGGAGAAAACCCACAAAAGGCGTCTTGAGACCAAAAGGATTTTGAGTTGAAAACCTAAGAAGGGGTAGCTCAAATTTGGATTGAAGATTGAACATGTGATGGTTGGGTCTTCTCAAAAGGAAACATTACATCTTGGGGCATCAACAAAGTACTCTAGATCTCCTAAACACATATCAAGCTCAAGTTGGTGCAGAAAAGCTCATGTTACGATGTTTAGGGCACTTGTTTTCATCTTACTCATTTTGTATTTTAGCAACGTTTGCTATCTTTGATTGATCTATTCATTTCGAGCTCTGCTCCTAATAAATTTCAATCTTATCCATTGTTACGATTTTTTTCAAGCATTTTTCATTGAAATAACGATTAATAGACAAATATATTCAAGTAAAAGGATTTTTACAAATTGCTCTGAAAGGTTTTCTACGTAATACAAAGACCTAAAACAGGACCAATAGTCAAAACTAACCAAATCTAAGGGTTGGAAATATTTGGGAACGAATAGTTTGAATTGCGATTATTTCTTCGAATTTCTTGTCAAAGATACTAGACCTGAACAAGAAGGCATGACAATACATCAATGATGGAACCTTGATAAACAATGAGCAATGTCAACCTAAGCATTAAAAGGGGATCATTCTTGAAAATTGACATTCTGCATTCATGCAAATATCATTCATACACATCTAGTTAGGAGCATTTGATTCATTCTGATCATAACATCCTAATCGCTTGGCATAAATATAGGCCCATAAAATGGATTCTACAGGTCATGTTCTCTAGAGAATGGTGTAACAAATCACTGAAACCACAAATCTTATACCCCTGAAGTTGCAGTGGAACGGATTGAAGTTATCGTGGCAAATCTTATCTCTTTGAAGTTACAGTAGAGCAAATTAAAGCCACAAATCTTATCTCCCTAAAGTTTCAGTGGAGCATATTGAAAATAGCAAATCTTATCTCTCTAAAGTTACAGTAGAGCAAATTAAAGCCACAAATATTATCTCCCTGAAGTTGCAGTAGAGTAGATTGAAAATACCAAATCTTATCTTTCTGAAGTTACAGTAGAGCAAATTAAAGCCATAAATCTTATCTCTCTGAAGTTGCAGTGGAGCAGAATGAAAATAGCAAATCTTATCTCTCTAAAGTTGCAATAGAGCAGATTAAAGCTACAAATCTTATCTCTCTGAAGTTGCAGTAGAATAGATTAAAGTAACAAATCTTATCTCCTTGAAGCTGCAGTAGAATAAATTGAAGTTACAAATCTCATCTCCCTGAAGTTGTAGTAGAGCAGATTAAAGCGACAAATCCTATGCCTCTGAAGTTGCAGCGGGTCAGATTAAATCAAGTCACAAATCTTATCTCCCTGAAGTTGCAGTGGAGTAGATTGGAGCAACAAATCCTATACCTCTAAAGTTGCAGTAGGTTAGAATGAAGTTAATTGAAAAAGAGGAACACTAAAAAGGTCGAGATTCGACGAGACCGGACAAAATTGGTCCTTTTTAAAAGTTTTTGCTCAATTCTCGTTACACGACAACGAGTAAAGAGGAGCAGTTGTAATGGTCCAATTCTGTCCGGGCCCAAACCAAACAAACCAACCCAAATAAAAAAATAGTCCAACCCATTTCCAATATCAGACCCAATGGCCCAAACCAAAACAAAAACCTAATGGCTCAAAAGCCTAAATTTTTCAAAATAAAAAAAACCTAACACATGCCGCACCCTAGCCTAGCTACTGCTGCTCCTAACGCTTACCACCAACTGCTCCGTCAACCACCCTACAAGAAAAAAAAAACACACACACAATAAACAGTGGCAAGAACAGTGAAAATAATATATAAAAATTTTATGGAATGGCTATAAAAGCCATTGAACAAATCTGTATGAAAAGGTTTTTTTCTTCTTTTTCTTTTTTGGAATAGAAATCGAAATAAAAAAACAAAGCAATCAAAAAATTCAAAGGTGATCTTTTTTTATTTATTTTTCCTTTTTTTTTCTTTTTTAATATGTTATTATCCATATATAAAAAATAAAATAAAAAGAAAAAAATTTACCTGGCGTTCGGTATTTTGTCGTTGGAAATCGAAGCATCTTCCGCATTTTTGCGGCCATCAGCGGGTCTCCGGTGAGCACCTACCCCAGATCTGGATTATAGGATTCAAAACGCCCAAAGTGGGGTTTTTTTGGTTTTTTCTGCCACTAGGAACAGCGAAGCCGTCACCGACGACCGGTGGTCGTCGCGGCGAAAACTCGCCGACCTAGGCCAGACATAGGGAAGGGAAAAAAAAGGTTTCAGGATTTTTTTTAAAAGAATGGGATGAAATGATTTTTTTGAAAGTTTTTTTTTACTTATATAAGGTGCCAAAACGGCATCGTTTCAGAAGGGTCTGAAAGGCCCCAAAGCGACATCGTTTTGAGGGCCGACCAAATCTGACCCGACCCAACCCAGCAGGATCCGCGTATTTTTTAAAGGGGGTCTAATTACTATTTTGGCCCTTTCGCTTTTTTGGTACTTTTCAATTGATTCCTATTCAATTTTATTTGTTTTAATTTCGCCCCATAATTTAAATCCCTATGCAATTTAGTCCCTTAACCTACTGTGAACCTCTTGGGGAATCACATGTGTCAATGTGAGGGGAATAATAGCCATTTGACCCCCTAAAGTTTTTATCTTATTTTAATTTAATCCTTCAGTTTTTCCTTTATAATTTAGACTGTTAGTTTTGTTATATTTTAAATTTAGTCCTTTATTTCCTTTTCTTTGTTTATTTTGCGATTTATGCTTCAAGTTTTTCTTAAATTTTAATTTAATCCTTTATTTGGTTAATTTTACCTCTTTATTTATTATGTTATTTATTTTAGTATTTAAAATTTAGGTTATTTATATTTTCTTTTATTTATACATTTTATTTTTTATATTATCCTTGCTATTATTCCATTATTTATTTATTTATTTATTACCTTTTTATACTTTCAAAAAAAATTAGATTGTTTATTCTTTTTTACTTACTTGCACATTTTGTTATTATCATTATTATTATCTTATTATGCATATTAGTATCATGATTTATTATTACTATTATACTTTTATATTTTATTATGCACGTTATGCCATTATTACTACAAATTGATGTCGCATTATCATTATTTGCTAAGCATGACATTTTTATCTTACTTTTAGCCTTTTTTATATATTCATTTATTTATTATCCTGATATCATCTCATTTTACTTATAACTGCTTTGTTTTTTTTCTTTAATTACTATACATATTTATATTCATTCATTTTTATCCTATACCCGAATAAACTAAATACATATAACTTTAAATATTGCATTTGTCTTTGCACGAGGCCCAAAAAAGGGATTTTTTTTTAAATCAAGGTAATGATAATTATTTTGGAATTAGAAAAGTCGTGTTCTTAACTGATAGGATATGACTTTTTCTAAAATCGAGATTGTCAAATATTTACTTTAAAATATATAAAAACGATATTTAAGTGATGATCAAATGGTGTTCATTCTTGTTCTCGATGATATAAGGCATTGTGTCCTAACTTATGGGACATGATCCTTTCTTCTCGATTAACTTGAAATAAGCCCCTTTTCGTGAAAATTAATTTAGTTACTTGTCTTAATAAGGGATCGTATTTTAAATTCTCTTCAAATTTTTAATTTTCAACACTGAAGACATCAAGTAATCAATTAGGTACCAATTTTGGGCATAACGAGGATGCTAATCATTCCTCGTGCGTACCTGACTCCCGAACCAATTTTCTGGATTTTTGTAGACCGAAAAACATTGTTTTAATAAATCAAACCTCTTATTAAAGCAATCAAATTGCGAGGTGACCCAATCACACCTCCTAAAAGTGATTGGTGGCGACTCCCATTTTCATTTTTTAAAATTAAAAGTTGATTTAAAAAAAAAGTTTTGACAATATGCTATAAAAAATGCTCTATATTTGAACTCCATATATTGGCCTGAT
The DNA here is from genome assembly GCA_025698465.1 of Gossypium longicalyx. NCBI lineage: Eukaryota > Viridiplantae > Streptophyta > Magnoliopsida > Malvales > Malvaceae > Gossypium > Gossypium longicalyx. The sequence goes on along the minus strand of CM046995.1, from coordinate 2,894,383 downwards.
GGTCAGAGTGTTCACCACTTCAAGTATGGCTTGAGTTTGAGTCGTGTTATTGGCGTTGTTAGAATTTTACCCTCCTCTTGTAATTCAACAAAAATTCTCTACACCTCTTCGTAATGGTTACATAAGGTCTCGTTAGCGATTCTTTCCCAACTGATAAGGTGGATGAGGTAATTCATATTTTTGACCCTAATCATATTTTTTATATGAAAGGTCTGGTTACTGTGAGAAGAGGGATCAAAGGGATAAAGTGTTAAAATTTTCAGAAGCTAGAGAAGTTAGATCACTTTTTGAAATTGAAGAGCAAAGAATTGCTGAACTTATGGTGAAGAAAAAAGGTAGAGGTAAAAATAGTAAGAACAATTTTCCAAAGAGAAAAATTGCTATCATATTTTGATTTTCAAAGTCAAAAGAAGATATTATGGAAAGAGGCGACAAAGGCATGGAAATTTGAAATGATGTCCAATTTGGTCCCATATTTCAAAGTTCAGAAAGTTCATACACCCAATCTGTTGTCACATTTGCATATCAAGTTCATTCCCAATCTGTCTAATTCCGCTTTCACCCTTGTAGATTCTCCTATGTTACCACTTGTATTTATTTTAATAAGAATTTAAGTCACACAACTTCTAACAAAAATAAATTGTATAAATTAAATTGAGAATTATAGATGAAATCTAAATAGATTCTTATCTAGGTACTGTTTTGTCACTTGATTAATACTTTATTTTTGTGTTTTATTCTTTGGTGCATTCATTAGTTAATTTAGATAGTTTAATTTAATTTTAAGCAATCCTTTAAATTATTAGGTTAAATAAAAGAAACGTAATAATTACTAGTAATTGTAGTCCTCAAGGGAACGATATATGTACTCACCATAACTAATATTAATTGATAGGTATTCTTACCTTGATCAATTTATTAGTCAATTTAATTTACATCAAATTTAATATTCTTCAATAGTGTTATAATTTATAAAGATGGATGAAAATGAAGACTAACTTTTCGAAGGATTTTCATATCTTGATTAAGGCTACTAGAGTTTGAAAATTCAAATTAGCAAGTCTTGTTTTCCTCAGAGACTGCAGGTAACACGTGCTATAATTGCATATTGATGAAGAAAGCATACATCACAGACCGATCGACAATACAATTTATTACAAGTACTTTAATTTTGGGTAATTTTTATTTTCCCTATTGAAGAAAATATTTTTCAAAGATAAAAATAGAGGACTTGTTGATTTATCCAAAAAGTGCTGCAAATCCCATCTTCCATGACTGGTTACTGAGATTATACCCTCCATCGACAGGCACGTTAACACCACTGATGAATTTAGCCTCATCGCTTGCCAAATACAGTGCTGCATGTGCAAAATCTTCAGGTTCCAATACGGTGCCTTTCAACACAGCTGAAGCCGCAATCATCTCCTCTCCCTTCTTCTTATCGAACAACCCCAGTGTTGTTTGGAACAATGGGGTCACAGTTGCGTGAGGTGAAATGCAATTAACTCTAATTCCATGCTCACCTAACTCCACGGCCAAGCTCTTCGTCAACCCTACGACGCCATGCTTCGATGCCTTGTATGCATGGGGCAGACCGATGCTGATTTTTGAAGAAATACTCGACGAGAAGAGAATGCAACCTTTCTTGGCCGGAACCATGACCTTGGCTGCATACTTGGCTCCCAAGAAACCACCCAAGACATTGATATCGAAAACTCTCTTGAAGTTGTCAGTGCTGGCGTCTGTCACTCTGACTTCACCATCACCAATAAGGCCAGCATTGTTGAACATGATATCGAGTTTTCCAAACTTGGAGACTGCTAAGTTTACGGCATTTTCGACATCAGATTCGCATGTTACATCACAATGGACATAGCTGAAGTTTTCAGTTCCGAGCTCTTCGCAAAGGGAGTGGCCCAATTCGTCTTGAATATCAGCAATCAGAACCTTGGCTCCATGTTTGAGAAATAGCCTGGCTGAACACTCTCCTAAGCCACTGGCACCACCAGTTATCAGTGCCACCTTACCATCTAGTCTGTATCAAACAAAGTAGACAAAAAGTTGATATACTAAAAATCCACCTTATCAACATTAAACGATCTAAAATCAACTCGACTTGCCAAATTGAAATATCTAAATCCAATATAGTGAAATATGAATGCAGGATTTAGTTACCTCTTGGTTACTAAAGACTCGGAACCCATTGTAGTTTGTGAAGAAAATAGACCCTCGCCTTTGCTTTTTCTTCTGATTGCAATGCTTGGGATGCTGTGGTGTCACGTCCTGTTATTCTGCTCTTTATAGCTTCAGGGATTGTTCTTAAAGATCAAAAATGGCGTCGTCCTTGTTTGTATGCTTTCATTTTAAAAATAATATATTTACTATAAACAATAATCTTGCGTCCAAAAATTGAACTCCTCCATGTTTGCTACTTTCAAGTCTATTGGACAAAATATTTTTCCATTATTTTTGCTTTGACTTATAATATGTTGGGACTTGTCAGTATGGGCGGTAAAAGATTTCTACTATTTTCCTTGATTTATTTTAAAATCTCACGTTAACAGAATATTTTTAACATTATTAATAATTTGATTTAAATTAAAGCGTAACTTTTTATAATATATTTTACTTACATGTGTGTAGAATTTAAAATATTTCATTGTATTTTTATTTTTAAAAATTTATTATATTTACTTTTTATAATTTAAAAATTAAGATGAACTGTTAACACTGTTAATTTTTGTTTTTGTTAAATTTAAATTCATTAAAGCCTAATTTTTTTTACTTACATGGATATCAAGTGAAAATTTTTTTATTTCAAATATTACACCAACAAATTCAATCAAAAATATTAATAGTATTAACAATTAGACTTTAATTTTTAATTTGAAAAGTAAATAGATTAAATTCTTAAAATAAAAGTACAGGAATTAATTAAATTTTAATTTTTAAAAAATATAGGCACTTAAACAATATTTTAACCTGTTCTGTTTTTAGACATTTGTTATTGGAAAAAAGTCAAAGGAATATTAAACATTGATTTAAATATTGAATATTAAATCCTAAAATATAATTTCAAAAGATCATATAATAATTGAATTCAAAGTTGGCTAACTCTATTTTTTATATAAAATGAAAATTAAAAACCAGGCTTAACCTTTACCTACTCAATTAAGCACGAAAAACCTTTCAAAATAAGCCTGTCGCCATAGCCCCACTTTTCGTCGGCTTTGATATAAAATAAGGAACTTTTTAAATGCATTATAGTGAATTAAATGTGGTCATTTTAATAATATTAATTATTAATTAAAATTAGTAATTATTCATATATTTTTTAAGAAAAGTTAATGAAATGTCTGAGTAAAGTTTATTGTCAAAAATATATAAATTTATACACCATGTGTAAAATACAAACACTTTTTTAAAATTAACACTCATATATTTAATTAGCATTTTTAGTACATTTGAGTAGTTACTTTACACAGCTATCTTTGTCTTCGCTTAAATTTATTTGTTATAGAAGAGTTCAAAATAGGAGTGTGTCTAAAAAGTTTACGATAAAAGTATCATGAAGTAAATTATATTAGGAGTTAGATTATATTTTTTTGTTTATTTTAAAAAATTGACAAATTAATTTTTATACATTAGATAAAAGAGTAAATTAGTCTTTCTGTTAAAAATTTCATCCAAATTTACTATCAAAAATTGATGCATGTACATTAACATGATTTACATACGTGTCATTGTCTGATTATCTCATCAATCATGTCAATTTTTAAAAATGTAAAAAGATACAAATTTTAACAAAAAAGATTGATTTATTTTTTTATTTAACATAAGATTGATTTATTTTTTTATTTAACATACATTAATTCGTTTATTTTTTAAGTTATAGAACGAAAAATACAATATAATTTTTAAATAGGAGTTCCTATAATATTTTGACCAAAAGGTTATTCAAATTAGTCATAAGTGGCTGTGAAAGCTTGACCACCGTGATTCAGATAAACTAATTAGCAGCCAGATTTAGGAAGTTTCCGTGCATTATGGTTGTTGACATCTTTACAAAATATCTACACTAAAACTAAATTATTTAAAGAAAACATTTAAAAATAATTATATTAAGGCTTTGAAAATGTCTTTAGAAAATAATTGTAAAATCAATAAGTTTTTAAGGTAAATTTACATTCAATTTAGCCTTTTTGAGATTAACATTAAATGCTTCTTAAATTGTCTTTCACCAATTTAATATTTATTAATTACTTACATAACATATTAGAACCAAAATGAATTCCATCAATATATTGTCAAAATGACATTGCAGTCCATCAATCATAAAATTCAAAATGACTCCCATTTTCTTACCAATTCAACTTTTTTTAGTATTACTGTTATGAATTTCTTATTGAGTGGATATTCATCATAATTAAAATAAAGTTTTAATGTACTTTAAATTCTAATAATTATTAGAATTAGATCTCTACTTCTTTTATACTTCTTATGCCTATAAATAGAAACTCTGATAAAGTATTGTAATCATCCCTTTTGATCAATAAAATATATCCTCTATTCCTTTCATATTTTTTTTGTTCTTTATTCTCTCCATCTATCTTTATTTTATAACACATTATTAGCACGATCTTACTCAAAGTGATAGTTCCTTTTATCGATGATCAAATTTATCCTTCATGATTTTCAATATCTTTGACGGCAATATGCAAAGTTTTTACAGGAATTTTTTTTAATTTAATGTTTTATATCTAATTATTATTTTTCATTCTTCTTTCATAATACGTTATCATTGTTTTGATTAACTTATTTGACTTTTTGTTCTTAAGGATGGTGAAAGATTTGATACCGTTATCTATATGAAACCGAGAAGGAATATTCACTCTCAAAGTTTGCTTTTTGATATTTGCTTGGGAATGATCTCTTTTTCTTCATTACAAAGGATGTTTATAATAACTACTTCTCATCCATGGTAACATCAAGAAGATATATGTTGAATAAAACCTTTATGTGTTTTACATTAAAACCATATATATAAATAACATGAGATACTCATGTATTTGTATTATATATATTCCCCGAAGGAATACATTACACTATATGATTGAAATATCTAATGTGTTCCTGCGGTAGCAATATTGTGAAAATGACTTTAAAAATATTTCCGAACGATCTCATACCTTCTAGTGGCTAAGCAAAATAATAAGTTACTAATGAAAAACTATGAAATTCTTCCCACTAGTTTTGCTTCATTCCCTAAAGTGAATGTAATAGTACATAACAATTATGAAAAATGAAAATATAAAGATCATGATTGTTGTTGTAATTGAGGATGTGATTGGAGACTAATCATGACAATATGAATAGATAGATTTTGATTTGAAATCCATGCATGTTTTACGATGGTGATTATGAAATAAAGAATCACTTTAGAAGTCTATCCTACTAAAGTTATTGCATTTCCTGAAGTAAACACAATCATAAAGAAAATAAAGATATAACCATGGACCATTAAAAGGGGAACATAGTAATAAATAAGAGAAGAATGAGAGTTCTCAAGATAACTCTTCAAAGGGTAAAGATAACTTATGTTATCAATGTGATATGAAATATTATTGGCCACATATGTGGCATATGCCTAAATATTTTGTTTCTATTAATATTCTTTGAGGTATTTGATAAATCGTAATATATACATATTTTTACCCCATGTTGGCATATTTATGGATGATTTTTCCTTGGTTTCATTGAATTTGATGCTCCTAATCCTTTAATTTCATGTTTTATACTCAGGAGAGCTTAGGATAGCAAAAAGAGTGAGAAACGGGCCAAAAAGGGACAAATTTGGCCTAATTTAGGGTTTCACATGGTCTAGGCACTTCCACACGGGTGATTCATACGCCCATGTGTGACATACGAGTAGACCACACGCCCGTGTGTCATGGCTGTGCCAACACGAAACCAAGTCAGAATTGCACATGGCCTGAGCATCTTCACACGGGCGTGGCACACGGCCGTGTTCCTGTCGAGCCCAAGTCTAATTCTACTAAAAAAAAAGGCTAATTTTAGGCTATTTTGGGCATTCCAAAGTCTATATAAACACCCTAGAAAAGGATTAAAGTGACACACAAAGTAGAAGGAAGAAAACACTCAAGGATAGCCATCAAAATCAGCTCGGAAGCAGGATCTACTTCAAGACTGAAGATCTCCATTCAATTTCCTCAGAAGTTCTTTGGGTTTCTTTATGTTTTGTTGTTTTCCCAATTTTGAGATGTTTTCCATTATTATGAACTAAACTCCCTAAATACCTAAGGGAGATAAAACTTAAGATGGATCTTATTACTATTTGAATTATATGATAAATACTTGTTCTTATTCTTAATTGTGAGTTTAACCATTGTTTTAATATTCCAGGATATTAATTCAGATTTTTTATGTGCTTATTCAGTGGAGGAAAAATCCCTGTTTAAGAGTAGATCATTCATAATTAAGCGGAGTTGCATGCAATCCTAGAGATAGGACAACATAAATTTGCCGGATTAGAGTCAAATCTAATAAGGGAATCTATAAATCGAGTAATGTGACAATAGGGGTTTTAATTAGAAAGAGATTTCGATTAATCAACCTAGAGTCAGTTGTTTTTAGTCTCGAGAGGGATATGAACATAAATCAGGGATTTCTACGGATTAAGTCAAGTGAATAAATCATCTAATTCAAAGGTAATAAGCGAAGTCTAGGTGGATTCTTACTTGGGTATTGTCTTCTCCATCGGTTTTCCAAAAGTATTTTCCAACTTTAATCTCTGTCGCAATCTTAGCTAATTAGATAATTAGTTTTAGTTTAAAAACATCCTTTAATTCTTAGGCTAGATAATAAAAAGATAGTAATTACTAGTACTTTTAGTCCTCATGGATACGATATTTCCAGTCTCACCATAACTATACTACTGTTCGAGAGGTGCGCTTGCCTTAGTAGAATTTTTTATTAGTTTCACGACCATCAGAAGGATATGTGAATATAGTAATAAATTATATCATTGTAGATTGAAAGTATTTCTCTTATTTGGTAATAAAACAAACAAATATTATTCCAATATTTGATAGTACAAAATTAGTCGAAAGCTCTAAAAGAACTAATATATTAATATCTTATGATGGTTAATCCATTGATTTTAAAAAATATTTATAATGGATCTTATATTGAGATTGTGAATGAGAAAAATATTATATTTCATATGAATCACTATTGCTATAAATATCTATTTTGAAAGGATGAAAAAGAGAGGATTGAGTTATTAATTTATATTTATTTTATGATCTTTGTGATATTCTTTTGTCATCATCCCCATTAAGGGTTAGAAGCAAAATATTTGACCGTGAAAGATCTATTTATGAGCAATAAAATATAATAATTCTATCTAAAGCTCGTCATGGTTGGATGCACCTGAAGTTGCAAAATTTTTTTTAGATATTTGAAGATTTTAGCATATTCCTTGAAGTGAATATTGCATATAATTATTTGGAAATTATAATTATTTTGTTGACTTAGTGACATTATAATATTCGCATTGATTTAGACATTTTCAGTAGTAAATATCAGAATAGTACTTATATGTGGATACAAAGTAAAAGAAATGATAGTAAAATTATTAATTTGTTACAATTTAGTACAATTGAAACACATGTTTAAGTAAACTATAAGGTTACTGATACAAATGCATTTACAACTTGGCATGACCAGTTAGACCATTCTGGATCATATATGATGCAAAAATTAATTAAGAATTCATATGAATATTCATTAAAGAACCAAAAGATTCTTTAATTTAAAAGAATTCTCATATGTTGTTTATTCTCAATGAAAATTGATTATTAGAAACTCGCTAGCTAAAGTTGAGATTTAATGTCTTGCATTTCTGAAATGAGTATGGGCCCATTCATCTTCCATGTGGATGGTTTTGATATTATATGATCTTGGTAGATGGATCTATAAAATAATCACATATGTGTTATCAATTTGCAACCTGTCGTTTGCAAGATTGCTTGTTTAAATAATTAACTTCAGATCATGCAATTAAGATAATTCATCTTGCTAATACTGATGAGTTTATACCTCAGTCTTTTATTGATTGAGTTTGAAAAACTTTTTTAAAAGTTTGTTATTTATGCGCATAATAGTTTAGAAAAATTATTGATTGAACGCCTTTGATTAATGTCTAAATCATTACTTATGAGAACTAAACTTCCTATTTCAAAATGAGATTATGTTGATTTACGTGTTGTACGCATCAAGCCAATAAGTTACAAATACTCCCATTACAATTGGTTTTTGATCAAGAGCTAAATATTTCTCATATTTGAATATGTGCATATATGCTCCAACTGCTGCACCACAATGCACAAAGATGAGTAATTCCTCAAAGAAAGTTGAGAATATATATTAATTACAAGTTTCTTTATATTATTAGATGTTTTGAATGTATTCAATATTCAATTATGACATGATTTGTGATTAAAATTTTGATTCGATAGTTTTCCCGACATTAGGGGGAGAGAAATAATAACTTGTAATAAGTTAAGGGGAGAGTAATTTAAACCATAAGTTCAATAACTCATTACAAGTTAACTTTAGATGTATTTACAAACTTAATGAGAATAACAAAATGTTATATACCATCTAATATTTTAATTTGAATCAAAGTCCCAGTAGGACAATCAGTTAGAATAAATAATAGATTGATCAGTTTCCAAAGATGAAAATTCTTCTAGATGGTCATATAGTGGAGACGGGTACTCTAGAAAAAACCCAAGACATAACTAATAAGTAAAACTTCAGAAGAGGTTTATATACTTGAAACTGAATTTAAAAATACTTAAAATGAGATATCTCGATAAGTTATGTCATTTCGAGAAAATGTGGAACCGAATAATAAAAGTGGTCGACAATGACTTTCCATGCAATATTATTATTGAAATAATGAAATAAAAGGAGGATCTTGAATAAATCTATTGAGAAATATAGATATGGAATAAATTGATCAAAATAGAAAGACGCAACTCAAGTACAATTAAATTCATGGAGTTTTTGGACTAATAGTCCAAATATCTAAATGTATAAAACCAGTGAGGGTGCAATTGAAGTAGTTTTGCAAAAACGGAATAAAAATATGAAGTTTTTCGCTAAATCCTGACATTGATTATGAAAAGATATTATATTCTTTTGTGGTGAATGCAATAACCTTTAGATATATTATTAAATTGACAATTCATAAAAGATTTAACTTGCTTCTAATGGTTATTGTTACAACCTTTTATGAGTCACTTCATAGTAAAGTTTATATTAAAATCCTTGAAGGACTAAAGATGCTAGAACCATATTGAAATTCTCGAGAAATTGATCATTTATATGAATTAAAATAATTTGAACATATGGTAAATTTAACTTAGTGAATAGTAGTTGAAAGAGGATTATAAAATGATCCAAAATACCTATTTATGTTTTTATAAAAGAATCATGATTACAATTTGTTATGATTATTGTTGAATCTCCTGAAGAGATCAAAATATATTTTCCCAAATTTTCCTCACTCATGACTTTTAAAAGAATGGTAATATAAATGTTTAGCAAATATATTCAAATAGTCATTTGAAAAACTAGGATTCAAGATTGAATACGTAGAATATAAGAAAATATGTGACGTTTTCATGAGGGGGAGTAAATACGTATTGCACTATTTTTCCCTTAATCAAAGTTTTATCCCATTGGGTTTTCCTGGTAAGGTTTTTAGTGAGGCAGCATATTATGCGTATTATAGATTGTGTACTATTTTTCCTTCATTAGGTTTTTATCCCACATGATTTTTCCTAATAAGGTTATTAATTGAGGCACATTATCTACCAATGAATATCCAAGGGGGAGTGTTATGAATATCTTATTAAGAAAGTTTTAATGTACTTTAAATTCCAATAGTTATTAGAATTAAATATCTATTTCTTTTATACTTTTTATGCCTATAAATAGAGACTCTGATGAAGCATTGTAATCATCCATTTTTTATCAATAAAATACATCATCTATTGCTTTCATATTTTCTTTATTCTTTATTCTCTCTATCTCTCTTTATTTTATAAGAATTACAATTTTAATATTCATAAATATATTTTCAAGTAATGACAAATTAGAATTAAACTAATTCAAATATAATAGATAAAGAATTATTTAATTCAACGAGTTAAAATCTATACATTGAAACATCATATTTTAGGACTAGATATTTATATATAATAATTGTACCTGATAAATTTCAAATTTAGAACTCAAGAATCTAAGACCTTAACCTTTGACAATGATACCAAAAAATGAAAAAAAAATTTAATAAATTAATTTGTAGTTACTTCATATTATATGTAACCAAAAAGGCTTCAATGTTAACATTTTTTTTACATTTTTCGTTTTTCACGTTAGTAATAATTAAAGATCTAATTATTCAACGATAACCCAATTGTTTTTTAGTGATGAAAATAAAATCAATTGAGTGCAAATTTGTGCTAAAGACTTGACTGAATTTTGGGTGAGTGCTTTTTTGACCTTGTAAGCTTATATTAATACTAGTCTCGATGTCGCATGCTGAACACATTATTTATAAAGGAAATTTTAAAGTCAAAATCAAAATATAAAATAATAATCAGAGAAAATTTAAAGTTAATTCAAAGTGTAAAATATTAAAAATAATAATGGGAAAAAATAAAATATGTTTCAAATATCATTGTAGTAATATGATAAAAAGAAACTACTAACAGGAAATCTAAAGCTATCAATTTGTCAAAGATTTTCGTACTCTTCTTAAATTTAAGATAAAAAGGTAATAATTTATGTCTTCAAATTTTCATATAATATATTTTGAATGAAAATGTAACACCCCAATTTAGTTGGTGTAAGAAAAAATAACGTTAAGTTTGAATTGTTAAATCAAGCCACTCGAAAAGTTGAAACGAGAAAGTTACGAATGAAATACGGGTTAAAGGAATGAATTTAGCTAAGAATTATAGTACTTAAGTGTTATAAAATAATACAGGGATTAAATTGTAGGAGTTATGAAATTAGTAAATAGTAATTGAGGGACTTAAGTAGTAGTGAACCAAGGAATATTAAATGAATAATTAAACCATTTATAATATAAATTTAGTGCTCCTGAATTATCCTATCCATTAAATGCCACTAACTAATGTTATGTTGAATGATGACTGTAGTGGGCCAAATTCGCCAGGCCCATTAGCCTCAAATCAAATAGTAAAAAGCCCAATAATTAAATAAATGTCCATTTAGTTAATGTCTTACTACAGACCCAATTTTAACTTAACCCAAATTTACAAGGCCCAATAGGCCCAGAACATTAAACTAAGACAAACCCTAAGTCACCCCCTTTCTCCTGCGCCGCAACAGCAACCGGACAGCAGCTCCATGCCTCCGTACGCCCCAGCCTCCTGGCGCCACGCCTACGCCCCGTACGCCAGTGCACACCCGTACCTGCAAGCAGACAAACAGAGCAGCAGCGAATAGAAACAAAAAGATTGTATATTTTCGATTTATTTTTCTCTCTTTTTTCCGGCTATAAAAGCCAAACTCTTAATCGTTGTAAAGGTTACGTGCAGTAGGCAATACAGATACAATAGTGACAGATTGAATACAAAAAAAAAAAGAAATCGAAAGGTGATTCATTTTACGATTTTCTTCCCTTCTTTCTCTCTTCCTCTCTTATTTGCTTTTTTTTCCCTTGATCGAATGTGTGAACAAAAGGAAGCAAAACCTACATGCGTTTGATGCCTTAAAACCCTCGTTTGTTTCACCACGGTAGAAACCAAGTGGCGATTCTGGGTTTGAGAGCAAGACACGTGATTCTTTCGGTTCGATGAAACCTTGATTGGCTCTTCAACGAGTCGAAGGGAGAGGCAGGAGAACAGGTCTTCGATAGAATGTTAAACGGCAAGGGGCTAATCACCCAATTTCTTTTTCCTTGCTTTTTGAAAACGGCTGCAGACCCTTTTAGGGTTTCTTTCGGTGGCCATAAAAGGGGCCCTCCAAACGTCACCGTTTTAGGCCGAATTAATGGCCTCAAAACGGCTGCGTCCAAAGCTGCAACCCGATGACCCGATCCGCACACGCTCAAGATCCGCGTGTCTAGTCACGGATGGGCTATTTTCGATGCAAGTCCCTCCCCTTTCGCGCCATATTTAAATCAGCCCATGTTCTTGCCCTGTTTGTTTTTAATTTGACCCTGGTGATTTACACTCATTTGCAAATGGACCCGCGCCTGAACGCAGCCTTTTGGGATATGGTATATTGCCAGTTTTAGTCCCTAGCTGTTTTCGCGCATTGGCTATTGGTCCTTCCATTGTTTTTGTTTATTTTCAAATTTACCTTGTGTGTTTCAGTTTAATTTTAATTAGGTCTTTTTATTTTATAGCTTTATAATTTTTTATTTATTTACTTGTATATTTTAAACAACTTTGATAATCTCTTTTAGTGTTATAGATTCGTTTTTTAATATTATTATCATACTTTTATATCTAAAATGTTTATTTCTTTCATGTTATTAGGCATAATAATCCTAATGCTTCATACATATAATGTTTCATTCTAACTATGTATTTTAGCATATATTTTGCCATGATAATACATTTTGTTTATACATATATATTTTGCATAAAATTATTTTTCTATTTGCTTATATTAGTACATATATTCGGTTTATATATTATTAAATCTATACACATTATCATTTCTTTATAAATTTGTATGTGTTCTCTTCAAAATTTATATATACATATACACATTAATACACTTATTACTTTAATAGATTTTTATCTTAAAACACCTTTCGCTTTGTAATTTACCAAATATTTTGTTTATGTATATGAAATAATTTTAAAAGCTTTTTAATTATAAAATTATTATTGTATTCCTTTTTTGAATATTTCTTTTTATTATATTGCTTTTGTGTACATATAGTCTATTATCTCGAATGTTTTGATATAAGATTAGGCATAATTTTTAGACTATTTTAAAAATTTATATGTGTCTTATTAGTAATCTCATGTCCCTTTTTTTTTATAATAAACGTGCATGTACATATGTTTCATAAATCTATTTTGTGCATTCTTTATCATTATTTTGCATCATATTTTATCTAAATTATCATATACTTTGTCAACTTTTAAATGAATTTGCGTTTAAATTATTATTCATACATGATTGTAATTGGGTCATACTTTTTAGATTAATTATATTTAATTGCTTATTCTGCTAGTCGATTAATATTCTTATTCATCAAACATCGCACCATCATATGTGCCTTTCACCCCATATCATCATTTCATTTGATTTTTGAAATGTGGTTCCATAAAACCCAAATTTTATAATTAAATTCTTCTTATTTCAAATCGAATTAGTACGTCTTAAGCTAGCTTTATAATCATTCATTCAAAAATTCTTCAAAACGAAGATGAGGTTTGATGTTTGGCAATTCGCGGAATCGTGCCCTAACGTGTTGGGTTGCAATTTCGCATTTGCTCAAAATAATCGAATATCACTTCAAAATTTCACTCGTGTCTTTTAAAATCCCTAAAACGAAGGCGATATGCGATATTTGGCAATTCGTGGAATCGTGCCCTAACGCGTTGGGTAGCAATTTCCCATTTGTTTAAAATAATTAAATATCCCTTAAAAATTTCATTCAGGTCTTCTAAAAATCCTTTAAAACAAAGGTAATACTCGGTGTTTGACGATTCGGGAATCATGCCTTATCGTGCTGGGTTGTGATTTCTCGTTTGTTCAAAACAATCGAATATTCCTTTAGATTTTCATTCATGATTATAAAAAACCTTTCAAAACGAAGGCGATGTTCGATGTTTGGCGATTTGAGAATCGAGCCCTATCGTGTTGGGTTGCGCTTTTTTATTTGCTCAAAACAATCGAAGATCCCTTCGGAATTTCACTCATATTTTCTAAGGTGAGGCAATGTTCGATGTTCGGAAATTCAAGGAATCGTGCCCTATTGTGCTGGGTTTCGGTTTTTTCGATTGGATCAAATAGTTGGGCATCCTTTTGTTAATTTCAAATTACAGACTTTCGGACGTCGAAACAAGAAGATTTTTGGCAACCCACTCGGGTTATTCAAACGTTATTAAAAAAGAACCACATTTCAAAAACATTTTTAATTTTGGACATGAGGACAGTATTTAATCGATTTGGTACCAATTTTGGGCGTAGTGAGGGTGCTAACCCTTCCTCATACGTAACCGACTCCCGAGTCTGTTTTTTAAAATTTTCATAGACCATAAGTGGTGTTTTAGTAAACCAAAAATGTTTTATTAAAATAACCAAGTGCTTAGGTGACCCGATCACACCAAAATAAAAGATCAGTGGCGACTCCATATTTCTATTTTTCAAAAAGTCGATTCCCCATTTCTTTAAATGAAATCAAAATTTTAAGGGATGGTTTCGACAATGACAATTGATAATTGTGCTTAAAAACATGTTAGTGTGAGAGAGAAAACTATGAGCATTGAATTTTTTTTTTCATTCTTATCTTCTCACCATCCAAGCTATGAAGAAAAAAAAATGGCTTTGTTCTTCTCCCTTTTGCCGTAGCTTTCACCCAAGAGATTAGTTTGTTTCTTTTCTTGATTTTTGTTGGATATTTGTTAAGGAATGTTAGATAACAGTAGCCCATACTTTAGATTTTGTATTTGATGAAATTTTGATTAAAATTCTATTATTGAAAATCTTAAAGAACTTAGATATTAAGAGAATTAAATCATGCATGTTTTAAGTTAGTTGGAGTCATGACAAGAGCTAAATAAAATTTGAATTATCTGTTGTTAGGGACCTAATTGTAAAGGATAATAATTTTGTAAATTAATAATGGAAAATAATGGAATGAGGTCCCTATACTATATTTACGTAGTTGAAATTAAATTCGATTGAGTAAATCGTGAAATACGCATGTTCTAGATTTTAGGGTCTTAAAGGACCAAATTAAATTAAATGCATTCATGCATGTATGATTTCATTAGCTGTGTGTTTGAGTTATGAACTTAACAGCATGTTTGTAACGTATTATTGAACATAGTTAAAGATGAAATTGGAATGTCAGTAGAAACTGCAGTTTGTGCCACTATAATTCATTTTCAATTATTCGTTACATTGATTAGCTATTTGATATAATCCAACATGAAATAAATACCAGGGTAACTATATCTTTCCTTAAAAGCTTTGAAATGATTAATTTGATATTGTGAATGCTCAAATCATGTTATAAATGATTGATTTTGGTGATTTATAGGTATAAATGCTCGATTCATGAAATATTGAGATCTTGATATTTAACTATGATAATATGTATTAAACAATGTTAGACGTAGTTCGGATAGAGTCAGCATGTCATAGGATCATTGATATCAGTGATGTAGTCCCAATTTTCAGAGGATCATAAACAGTCCAATTCCCAAAGAATCGTCGACAGTCCCAATTTTCAGAGTATCGTGGACATATATTAATATTCAGATTGAGTGGTCCCAATTCTCAAATGATTGTGGGCTTCCTTACTATATAGATCTAAGTATCCGTCTTATTGTTTATTGTTAGTTAATAGTGGTCAAAATGTGTAATTAATGAAAAGTGACAGTGAATTGATATGTTGAGTATTGAATATGTTGTCATATGATATTTTAAATTGTTGACATTACCATTGAGTGATGAATCATAGAGAATGAGAAAATTGAGAAATATATGAATGATTAATATACATTATTCGCATATAAAAGAAATGAAAAACGTTGGCCAATAATACCTTAAGGTTGCATGAACCTTTGGTAGGTTGGTATGAATTCATATGATGATGATATAACTCTATTTAGCTTGGTATTATAATTGTTGATTCTATGATGAAAAAGAAAAAGCGCAAAGTAATATCACTAATGCTATACAATTTTACATTTATTATGAATTTAATTTAACTATGTATTAAATTTGAAGTATATTGGCACCACTAAATATACAATATTCGGCGTATAGATTTATTTATTTTTGTGCGCATGTCTAATAGGTTCAAGTTAAATTTTGATAGAAGTAAAGGACTTGCGAAACATTTAGGGTTCTACAACTCAACTCACCAATTTGTGTTTTTTTATCATAAATAGTTAGTGGCATGTACCGGTCATAGGGTTTAATCTCATTTTGGGGCCTTCTCATATGCTTTGGTAATTGACGGATTTTAAGGTTCCTTAAAGTTGAACTTAGTGGTATAATTATGATAATCAATTGCATGGTTTAGCTTCCTTTATTATTCTTCTACTTGCACAACTATTGGATGCCATGCTTGGCAATAGTTTAAATATGTTTTTACATGTTAAAATGACGTATGTTAATGTGATACTATGTCGGCATAGGTTAAATTTGCATTTGACACTCATGGATTGACACTAAATGTAGTAAATGGAACATTTAATCTCGAGACATGAAGATTAGGTCTCAAGACAGCTAGAGCAAAAATGATTATTTTATACTTTTTTTTCAACTTGGGCCTTGAGACATGTCTAGTATGTCTTGAAAAATATAATGTCATGTCTTGAGACAAGTTTGTCTCGAGTATAATGAACTTCGAACCAAAAATAGTTTTGTCTTATTCTAGGTCTTGAGATAAGAATCTCTCCTCTCGAAATATCTAAACATCAAAGCTAAATTAAAAAAATAGGGAAATCATGTCTCTTGATCAATCTCGAGACATGTAAGGTTTAGTCTCAAGACATGTATCCTATTATCAACAAACATATCAACCTTGAAGAAAAAATAGAAACCAGTGGAGTTTGGTCTCGGGACATGATTTCATTGTCTCGAAACACACTGTCAAACATTAATACTTAAAGATAATTACCATCTATAATGCAGATATATGGTTATAGATGACGATTGATATGTTATTATGAATAATCTTTATATGTTAAACTTATGAAATTGTATTGAACTAGTTTGAATTGCTTAGGTAACGTATTATGACATCACATATCTGGATTTAACAATCAAGTCGAATGTGAGGTGTTATAGACAAATATACTTAATATATTTAAATTTAGTTTCAAGTTATTTAGAGTTTTTGTTTTATTTAAAAATTATTTAAGAAAACATTTATTTGAAGACATGTCAAAAGCTTTACAGGATACTGATTGACAAAACAATTTATTACTGTTAGAATTAAATGACCCGAATCCTTATTTAAATAAAATACAGTGGTAAAATAAAATAAAAGAAGAATCCATATAGAATTACACTTCTTTTATTTTATTTTAGAATAAGGTTTTTTAAACCTTATTAAATTCCATCTATTTGATATTGATTAGAATAAGGTATTTTAGTCTTACTAGAATATGGTTTTACATGCCTATAAATAGACATAGTCTATTCCTCTTGTAATCAATTCGGATTCGACATAGTGAATTTTCTTCTCCTCTGCCCGTGGTTTATTTCCCGAAAGGGTTTCCACGTAAAAATCTATGTGTTCTTTATTTTACTTTATTCTATTTTATTTTATTTTTCACAAATTGGTATCAGAGCTTCTGAGTTGTTCATCTCGATCACGGTAATGGCATCTTTAAAGTATGAAATTCCGCTATTGGATCGTAACACCAGATTTGCGTTGTGGCAGATTAAGATGCAAGTAGTTCTTGCGCAGATGGATCTGGAGGATGCCCTGACAGGGATAGATAAGATGCCTTCGACTTTAACAGATAAAGAGAATAAGCGTAAAGATCGAAAGGCTTTAACACAATTACATCTGCATTTGTCCAACGAAATTTTGCAGGATGTAATGAAAGAGAAGACCGCCGCTGCATTATGGAAGAGGCTAGAACAAATATGTATGTCAAAAACTCTAACAAGCAAGTTGCATATGAAGTAGCGTATTTATGCTCATCGTTTGGAAGAAGGTGCGTCTGTACACGAACACTTAACAGTATTTAAAGAAATTCTCTCAAACTTGGAGGCCATGAAGGTTCAGTATGATAAGGAAGATCTAGGGTTGATTCTACTTTGTTCGTTGCCCCCGTCTTATTCAACCTTTAGAGACACGATTTTATATAGTCGCGAGTCTCTCACAGTTGATGAGGTTTATGATTCTTTGACCTCGTATGATAAGATGAATCATCTTGTGGTTAAACCCGACTCTCAGAGAGAGAGTCTCATTGCTCGTGGGAGACAAGATCGGAATGTCGATAATGATCGTGGAAGGACACAGGAACGAAATCCTCGCGATAAATCTAAGGGTAGATCGAAGTCTTCAAACAGAGGTAAAACTTGTAACTTCTGCAAGAAGAAAGGGCACATTAAATCTGAGTGCTATAAGCTACAAAATAAGATTAAAAGGGAGGCTGCAAATCAAAAGGGAAAACAACCAGAAAATTCTGGTGAAGCTGATGTTGTAGAAGACTACAGCGATGGTGAACTTCTAGTCGCTTCTGTCAATTATTCTAAAGTAAGCGAAGACTGGATACTTGATTCAGGCTGCACCTTCCACATGAGTCCCAATCGAGATTGGTTTACAACTTACGAAACAATGTCTGAAGGTGTTATTTTGATGGGAAATAATGCTTCGTGTAAAATCACAAGTGTTGGGACAATTAAAGTTAAGATGTTTGATGGAGTTGTCAGAACACTTAGTGATGTATGACACGTTCCAGAATTGAAGAGAAATTTAATTTCGTTGAGTACTCTTGATTCAAAAGGGTACAGATACACAGCTGAAAGTGGGGTTTTAAAGATTTCCAAAGGTTCCTTTGTTGTGATGAAAGGGCAAAGAAATACTGCCAAGTTATATATTTTATAGGGTTCTACTGTTATTGGTGATGCAGTTGTTGCTTCCTCTTCCTTGTTAGATAATGATATTACTAAACTTTGGCATATGCCCCTAGGGCATATGAGTGAGAATGGCATGGTAGAATTGAGCAAAAGAGGACTTCTTGATGGGCAAGGAATTTGCAAACTAAATTTCTGTGAGCACTGTGCTTTTGGGAAGCAAAAGAGAGTTCGATTCACTAGAGGAATCCATAACACGAAGGGAATGTTAGAGTATATTCATTTTGATCTGAGGGGCCATCTAGAGTGCCTTCGAGAGGTGGAGCTAATTATATGCTAACTTTTATTGATGACTTTTCCAGAAAAGTTTGGGCGTTCTTCCTGAAGCAGAAAAGCGATGTGTTTTTTGCATTTAAGTCTTAAAAAATTATGATTGAAAAACAGACGGGAAAACAAATAAAATACCTCCGCACAGACAATGGCTTATAGTTCTATTCTGATGAGTTTAATAGATTGTGCAAGTTAAAAAGGATCGTGAGACACTTGACAGTTCGTCATACTCCACAGCAAAACGGCGTTGCAGAATGAATGAATAGAACGATCATGGAGAAGGTTCGATGTATGTTGTCAAATGCCAACTTACCAAAGTCGTTTTGGGCAGAAGTAACCTCTACTACATATTTTTTGATCAACCAATCTCCATCCGTTGCCATTGAGAAAAAGACTCCACAAGAGGTATGGTCTGGTAATCTTGCTAATTATTTTGATTTAAAGATCTTTGGGTGTCCTGCGTATGCTCATGTTGATAATGGAAAATTGGAACTGAGATCCATTAAATGCATTTTTCTTGGTTATAAAGCTGGTGTAAAAGGGTATAAGTTATGGTGTCCTGAAAATAGAAAAGTTGTGATTAGCAGAGATGTTGTTTTTGATGAAACTGCTATGCTACTTAACTTATCTCTTAAAGACTCTTCCAATAAAAAAAATCAAAAGCAGATGGAGCATCAGATTAATACAGAGTCGACTCCTCAAAATAGTATAAAAATTGAGAATAGAGTTGCTTCTTCACCGCAATACTCTATCGCCAAAAACAGAACTATAAGAGAAATTAAACCTCCAAAGAAGTATGCCGAGGCTGATCTAATTGCTTATGCTTTAAATGTGGCTGAAGATATAGATGCGAATCAAGAGCCATCTAATTATTCTGAGGCGATTAGCTGTGAAGACTCAGAAAAGTGGATGTTTGATATGCAAGAGGAGATGGAATCACTCCACAAAAACATAACATGGGACCTTGTGAAACTTCCTAAAGGTAAAAAGGCTGTTCATTGTAAATGGGTGTTTAAAAAGAAAGAAGGGACTCTAGGAGTTGAAGAACCCAGATATAAAGCAAAGCTTATTGCAAAGGGTTACGGTCAAATTCTAGGAGTGGACTTCACAGAGGTGTTCTCCCTAGTTGTTAAGCATAGTTCGATTCGAGCTTTGCTTGGTATTGTGGCTATGCATGATTTGAAGCTTGAGTAGCTAGATGTAAAAACTGCATTTTTGCATGAAGAACTTGAGAAGGACATTTACATGCAACAACCAGAGGGTTTTATAGTCTCAGAAAAAGAGGACTATGTTTGCTTGCTTTGAAAAAGTCTCTTTCTGATTTTGAAACTTGATCACCAAGGCAAAGTGGTACAAGAGGTTTGATTCCTTTATGACTTCTCATGATTTCAAAAGAAGTAGTTTTGACAGTTGTTTACTTTAAGAAAAAAAGTGATGGTTCTTTTGTGTATCTACTTCTTTATGTTGATGACATGTTGATAGCAGCAAAAGATAAATGAGAGATAAGAAAGGTCAAAGCCCAAGTAAGTAAAGAATTTGAGATGAAAGATTTAGGACCAGTAAAGAAGATACTTGGAATGGAGATTCTCAGAGATAGAAAAGCAAGTAAATTGTACCTAAGTCAGAAGGGGTACATTGAGAAAGTTCTTTGCAGGTTCAATATGCAGAGTGCTAAGCCTGTTAGCACTCCTTTAGTAGCCCATTTCAGACTTTCATCGATTTTGTCTCTACAAACAGATAATGAGATTGAGTACATGTCACATGTTCCATACTCTAGTGCGGTGGGATCTCTCATGTAGGCTATGGTTTGTTCACGTCCAGATTTATCATATGCGATCGGTCTGGCGCTTAGCAGATACATAGCGAATCCCGTAAAAAGAACACTGGAAAGTAGTTCGGTGGATTTTAAGATACTTACGAGGTACTCACGATGTTTGCTTACGTTTGGAAGAACTAGAGATGGAGTCATTGGGTATGTTGATGCTGATTTTCTTTGGAGACCTTGATAGATGAAGATCTCTCACGAGTTATGTCTTTACAATCGAAAGTTGTGCAATTAGTTGGAAAGCCACTTTGCAAACTCTGATCGCTTTGTCTACCATCAAGAAGTGAGTACATGGCGACATCGAGGCTTGTAAAGAAACTATTTGGTTGAAGGGACTCTTTAGTGAACTCAATGAAGACCTTCAAATCAGCACAGTATTTTGTGACAGTCAGAGTGCCATCTTTCTTACAAAAGATCAAATGTTTCATGAGAGAACAAAACACATTAATGTTCGGTATCATTTTGTTCGTGATATTATTGCTCGTTGTGATATTGTTGTGAGCAAAATTAGTACTCATGAAAATCCTGCAGATATGATGACTAAGTCACTTCCTATAACCAAGTTTGAGCATCGCTTAGACTTGGTTGGTGTTCATTGTTGAAGTTAAACCCTTAAGGGGTTTTATGGAAGAGGTGGAGAATTTGTTCGTTAAAAGTTCGGATGAAGAATTTGTTCATTGAGAATTCGTGTCAAGGTGGAGATTGTTAGAATTAAGTGACTCGAATCCTTATTTAAATAAAATACAGTGGTAAAATAAAATAAAAGAAGAATCCATATAGAATTACACTTCTTTTATTTTATTTTAGAATAAGGTTTTTTAAACCTTATTAAATTCCATCTATTTGATATTGATTAGAATAAGGTGTTTCAGTATTACTAGAATATGGCTTTACATGCCTATAAATAGACATAGTCTATTCCTCTTGTAATCAATTCAAATTCGATATAGTGAATTTTCTTCTTCTCTGCCCGTGATTTTTTTCTCGAAAGGGTTTTCACGTAAAAATCTTTGTGTTTTTTATTTTATTTTATTTTATTTTTCACAATTACAAGTAATGTAGCTTTGGATTAAGCTTTATTTTCCTTATTTAATAAAATATTGTTCAAAGAGTAAAACAGTGGACTTGATGGTTTATTCAAAAAGTGCTGCAAATCCCATCTTCCATGATTGATTGCTGAGACTATACCCTCCATCGAGTGGTAAGTTGACACCACTGATAAATTTAGCCTTATCACTTGCCAAATACAGTGCTGCATGTGCAAAATCTTCAGGCTCCAATACAGTGCCTTTCAACACTGCTGAAGCCGCAATCATCTCCTCTCCCTTCTTCTTATCGGGTATCCCAATTGATTTTTGGAACATCGGAGTCGAAATTGCATGAGGTGAAATACAGTTGACTCTAATTCCATGCTCACCTAATTCCACGGCCAAGCTCTTCGTCAACCCTGCAACTGCATGCTTCGATGCCTTGTATGCATGGGGGCTACCGAAGCTGATTTTTGAAGCAAGACTCGAAGTGAATAGTATGCAACCTTTCTTGGCCGGAACCATGACCCTGGCAGCATACTTGGCACCCAAGAAACCACCCAACACATTGATATCAAACACTCTCTTGAAGTCCTCAGTGCTGGCGTGTGTCACTCTTGCTTCGTTGTCACCAAGAGTGCCGGCATTGTTGAACATGATATCGAGCTTTCCGTACGTGGAGACAGCCAAGTTTACGGCATTTTCAACATCGGATTCGCATGTTATATCGCAGTGGACATAGCTGATGTTTTCAGTTCCAAGCTCTTGGCAAACAGAGTCGCCCAATTCGTCTTGAATATCAGCAATGAGAACCTTGGCTCCATGTTTGATAAATAGTGTGGCTGTGCACTTTCCTAAGCCACTGGCACCACCAGTAATCAGTGCTACCTTGCCGTCTAGTCTATATCAGACAAAGAAATAGGTTTAGATACTAAAATTCGGACCCGAACCTATTCGATAAAATCTCTTAAGAGACTAATTACATCAACCAGCTTAACTAAGCTTTGGATTCAACTTTTTTTCACTTCGAAAACACATTGGTACCATGTTAATTTTGATCCTAATTAAAAATAACTTAATTAGTCTGATGTAATTAATCTGATTCTAAACCAAACCAAATCAAAATCATTTATAAAAAATCAATAATCTAAACCCGTTAAACTTAAACATGAAAATAATTCAAATAAATAATGACCGAAATTTACATTACTCAAAGCGAACATGCAACCTAAAATGATTTAAATCTAAGATGATCAGAAAATCTAAAAACTCGAAATAACTCGCCCAGTATTAACACAATTAGAAACCAACCCAACCCCTGAATAGAAATTACCTCTTGATTACTGAAGATTCGGAACTCATAGTAGGTGACAAGAAAATAAACGCTCGCTTTAAATTGGAGTGCTTGGGATGGTGTGTTTCAATTGGATGTTATTCTGGTCTTTTATAGCTTCAGGGAGGGTAACAATGTTCCAAAAAATCAACAATGGCATCCTCCTAGTTTGTACGCCTTCATTATAAAAATACTATATTTTATAACTTTGAAGTCAATGATCCAAAAAGAATAAAAACAAAGTTGAAGTCTCGATTATGACCTTTCTAATTAATCACCCTTGACTCGGAATATGTCGAGACTCTCCAATTACCTAATTAC
Source organism: Gossypium longicalyx (assembly GCA_025698465.1). NCBI lineage: Eukaryota > Viridiplantae > Streptophyta > Magnoliopsida > Malvales > Malvaceae > Gossypium > Gossypium longicalyx. The sequence goes on along the minus strand of CM046995.1, from coordinate 2,870,691 downwards.
ATTTTTTTTAAATACAAATGTTTTTTTACCATATCCATACATATGAAGCATATATTTTATCATTAGCCAAGTATTTTGACTCGGTTAGGTTTCATAAATTAAATGATATTGATTTCAAGTACGTAAGCACAACACCAATAATTGAACTGCATTTCAACGTAACTCAAAGAGCCATTAATCAATCAGCGCCACATAGGAGTAGGGACTTGGTTATATATTGTCAAGTTTATGTTTATTTATTTCATGGTTTATTTTGATTTTTTTATATTGTAAAAAAAATTAAATTAAAAAGTAATTATAAAAAGTTTAGAAGTAAAAAAAATAAACCTCATCAAAAATCAAGTAATTTTTTATCGAATTTTTTTATCAAATTAAGCCTTTATCGACAATGAATTAATGCTTATGACATGTAGCATGTATAATGAATGTTGATGTGCCTTGCTAAGTTAAAATTATAAAATTATTATAAAAATCATTATATTCTTATAAAAATTATTGAAAACGTATGCATGTAGCATGCATGCCATGGATCAGAACGAGGTAAACCAGGGCTAGCGGGATGTAGTAGAGTACAGAGGGATGATAAGGGTGTTGTAAAGGGTTTGTTCTTAGGCCTGCTTGGTGTGATTGACTCCAACGAAGATGAGTTACAACTTACATGCTGGCAAAAATGCACTACGCCTCTTTAGCTCTTCGTAATGGTTACATAAGATATTGCTAGTAATTCTTTCACAACTGATAAGGTGGATGTGGTAATTCATACTTTTGATTCTAATCATATTTTTTCATATGAGACTTTTAGTTATTGTGAGAAGGGGATCAAAGGGCTAATGTGTTAAAATTTCCAAAAGTTAGATCAGTTTTTGAAATTGAGGATCGAAATCCTACTTAACTAGCCTCTACACACCATCTCCGTCCAACCCTACACTCCATATGAGGATATAATCAACCCACCCATCCCTACGCTCCAAGTAGTACCGAATACGGCACAAAATAGTAGTTTGCAGCTAAGCTGCCAGTAAATTAGGCTTAAAGCCTTTTAGTACACTTCCTCCGAATAACAACCCCCAACCCAATGCAATGCAACATACAATGGATGATATGCTATTATGCAATTTCAGTACATATATTCATTTCAGATATTAACATGCTCGATCTGAGATATCATTCATCGATTTCACACATTTAGGAGTCTAAGTAGCGCTTATCGACCTTATAGTAGGTTCACAATCGACTTGGGCAACCCGTGCAACCTTAGAAACATTTCGGTAAAAATGGGCTCACATGCCCATGTGATCTGCCCGTGTGGGCCCACACGCCCGTACGGCCCACTCGACCCAAATTGGCCTTGGCCGTGTGATCCATTTGTAATGTAACCCATGCTAGCTAAATATTCACATATGTTTTTACTATTTACTTATATGTTCATTCAAAGCTGTCTATTTGAGTTATTGTCACTTAATTATTTATATCTTGAGCTATAGAATTCCAAATTAAGATCTGCTTGATGTTTTCGAAACTAGACTCAAATACCTTACTACATAAAATTTTTAGAATTTATAGTTTATCAAATAAGTATAGAAAAATCTTCAAATTTATCCCTATTCTACTGTTTGACAGCTTCAACCTTTCCTTACTAAAAATCATTTATCTCTTAGTACGGAATTTTGATGATGTTTCCATTTGTTTCTCTTGAAAATAGACTCATTAAGGATTTAAACATATAAATTTAAGCCCCTAATTTCTTTTTTACAATTTTTTATGATTTTCCAAAGTCAGAACAGAGGAACTTGAAATCATTCTGACCTTTTGCCACAATTTATTATTTCTCATAATTTACAATTCCATTGCTTACACTGTTTCTTCCATGAAAAATTAGAATTTCATATTTTATTCAACCTCTAACTCAATTTTCACTATTTTTGATGGTCTTTCAAAGTTAGACTACTGCTGCTGTCCAAAACTATTTTAGTGCAAAATGTTAATTTCCAAGTTTATAACACCCTTATTTCCTTTCTCTACAATTTTCTTCACATCATTTTCTCTTATTTCTCGACAGCAAGCAATTTTGGCTTTTCATCAAATCCCGTTTTCTGCGTTTCGGGTACACACCTGGTATCGTTTCTGATGCGTAAGCACTCCTAAGCCTCCAGAACCTAAAAATTGACCAACATATCTCCAGATTAATCACTTAATTCATTTTTAATCAGCCAATTTTGGAAGGAACTCAACTAAAAACCTAACAAAACCCTTACCTCGCTTGAGTAACCACGACTTCGCACAATCACAGCGTCGATTCAAAACCATCAGCCCCTTAATTAACTCCTAAACACAAAAAAATCCCCCTTTTAGAGATTAACCAAGAACGATTAACAATAGACAAAACCGTTACTTACCGAACACGTGCAACCAACAATGAACAACCGAATCAATTGGGAAAAAAAAAGAAAGAAACGGAAAGGGAAAAAATAATGGAAATTTTGGCAGCAAGTAGGGAAAAAATCAGCAGAGGAGAGAAAAAAAGAAGAAGAAAACGTCAGAAAAAGTTTGGGGGATTGGAGAGAAAACCGAAACTCTATCATTTTTTTTTTTGCAACAAAAAGATAATCAGGTTATCTTCTGATAACCTCTCCCCAATTATCTCCTAAAATCACTCGTTATTGACCCACTAAAACACAACTATTCAGAATTTTGCCCCAACACAACTCTTAGCTAAAATTGGAGCAAAAATATTGTATCCATGCCATCACAGAGAATTAAACACAGGACCTCCAACACTCCTACACTCCACTTAACCACCAGACCAGCAGACCCATTCTAATATAAACTTACCAACAAATAAACTTAAGCCCTTTGCACAAGGTTAAGGCTTTATTTATAAAAATACCAAAATTTTCCCAAGTAAGGCTTGAACTTGGTACCTCACACACACACCTAGAACACTTAACCACTAAAGCAGATACACACTTGTGTGTCACACATACACGAAATCAAAAATTAAAATTTTGGGGCGTTACAATTACATAATCAAATCTTATTAAATATTATACTACTCAATCTTCTAAGATTAGTTTCCTTATTTACCAAGGTAGCCTAATTTCTCATGCATCATTGGGCCACCTGAGCTTCAAATAGACAGGTTTTTTCATCAGTTCTTTGAATCAGGCCAATTCTCGTGGGTCGAATGATCCCCATCTAACTGGTAGACCTCAATGAGATACATTTTGTACAATGTTAACGAGTTTTTAACTACGGCCTGTGGCACTAGAATTAGATTAATAGGTCAATTTAACTCAAAATCACATAAGCCCTTATTTCAATAAAATAAATGTCCAATAAATTCGATGTTGAAAAACACAAACAAAATTAGGTGTTTACAATCACCGCTCTATGCATGTTGCTTGCTAGTAAGGAACATGCAAAGATGAAGACTCATAACTATTTTTTACTTTAAAAAAAAAAACAACCAAACAAAATAAGGTTCTTAAAAAATGAAGTGAATCTATCAGTAGGATTTTTTGTGAAAAAGAAGAATGGATGGAGCTCAAAACTTTGAAAAACTAAGGGTGGGATTAGATGGACAGTGGTTTACTTGCGGTTAGTGTAAAAACAGCGATGGCGGTGAAATTAAATACTATAGAGATGTTGTAACATGAAACAAAAAGTAAGCTAAATTTAACGCATCCCTCCACTTATCCAAACTCACCCTAATTGAACCTCACAACCAAGCCTCTAAATAGGCAAGTAAATTGGGTTTCCAAAAGTAAATTGACTTCACTGATCAAGAATAGACCTCAAAACTAGGTCTCTAATGATAATGGACCTCAAAACTAGGTTTCTTAACACTATCTTGGATTTGTTATAATGTTATAACGAATCTTTATTTTTTTTATCATATTCATATCAGATTTAGATCGATAAAAATTGAATAATCAAATAAAATCAAACTTAATTTTTTGCGGGCGAATATGTATCTTTTTCTAATTCAATTGTCGGGTTAACCCATGACCTCTCAAAATCTCTGGTTTGTTCCGCCATCCTCACTAATAAATCATTAAGATTCGTTTTCAATAATCCTCTACATTCAAAACTAAATTTTTTTTTAATATAAGAAAACAATTAAGAGACATTTAAGATTCTTTATTAGTGTTATAATTTATAAAGATGGATGAAAATGAAGACTAACTTTCCGAAGGATTTCATATCTTGATTAAGGCTGCTAGAGTTTGAAAATTCAAATTAGCGCTTGTTTTCCTCAGAGACTGCAGCTAACACCTCCTATAATTGCATATTGATTAAGAAAGCATACATCACAGACCGATCGACAATACAATTTATTACAAGAACTGTAATTTTGGGTAATTTTTATTTTCCTATTGAAGAAAATTTTGTTCAAAGATTAAAATAGATGACTTGTTGGTTTATCCAAAAAGTGCTGCAAATCCCATCTTCCATGACTGATTGCTGAGATTATACCCTCCATCGACAGGCACGTTAACACCACTGATGAATTTAGCCTCATCGCTTGCCAAATACAGTGCTGCATGTGCAAAATCTTCAGGTTCCAATACGGTGCCTTTCAACACAGCTGAAGCCGCAATCATCTCCTCTCCCTTCTTCTTATCGAACAACCCCAGTGTTGTTTGGAACAATGGGGTCACAGTTGCGTGAGGTGAAATGCAATTAACTCTAATTCCATGCTCACCTAACTCCACGGCCAAGCTCTTCGTTAACCCTACGACGCCATGCTTCGATGCCTTGTATGCATGGGGCAGACCGATGCTGATTTTTGAAGAAATACTCGACGAGAAGAGAATACAACCTTTCTTGGCCGGAACCATGACCTTGGCTGCATACTTGGCTCCTAAGAAACCACCCAAGACATTGATATCGAACACTCTCTTGAAGTTGTCAGTGCTGGCGTCTGTCACTCTGACTTCACCATCACCAATAAGGCCAGCATTGTTGAACATGATATCGAGTTTTCCAAACTTGGAGACTGCTAAGTTTACGGCATTTTCGACATCAGATTCGCATGTTACATCACAATGGACATAGCTGAAGTTTTCAGTTCCGAGCTCTTCGCAAAGGGAGTGGCCCAATTCGTCTTGAATATCAGCAATCAGAACCTTGGCTCCATGTTTGAGAAATAGCCTGGCTGAACACTCTCCTAAGCCACTGGCACCACCAGTTATCAGTGCCACCTTACCATCTAGCCTGTATCAAACAAAGTAGAAAAAAAGTTGATATAGTAAAAATCCACCTTATCAACATTCAACGATCTAAAATCAACTCGACTTGCCAAATTGAAATATTTAAATCCAATATAGTGAAATATGAATTTATGGAATGCAAGGATTTAGTTACCTCTTGGTTACTAAAGACTCGGAAACCATTGTAGTTTGTGAAGAAAATAGACCCTCGCCTTTGCTTTTTCTTTTGATTGCAATGCTTGGGATGCTGTGGGTTCACGTCCTGTTATTCTGCTCTTTATAGCTTCAGGGATTGTTCTGAAAGATCAAAAATGGCGTCGTCCTTGTTTGTATGCTTTCATTTTAAAAATAATATATTTACTATAAACAACAATCTAGCGTCCAAATATTGAAATCCTCCATGTTTGCTACTTTCAAGTCTACTCGACAAAATATTTTTCCATTATTTTTGCTTTGACTTATAATATGTTGGGACTTGTCAATATGGGCGGTAAAAGATTTCTACTGATTTATTTTTGCTTTCACTTATAAATTAAATTTGAAATTTGAAATTTAAAAAATAAATAAATTAAAATTTAAAAGATAAAAGTAAAGAGACTAATAACATAATTTATAATATATTTTAAAATTTTATTTAATTTGTATCTATATTAAAATTTTTGATAAAGTTAAAAGTAAAGTCTGCTCTCTCTAGGACGTTTCTGTTTGCTCTCTCTGGCAGGTTTTAGGGGTTTTTTTTTTGTTTATTGTCTTTGTTTTGACTAGTCGGCATGGAGCAGCCCTACTGTTATCTACTATTTCCTTTGGACAATTGCAACAGTTAATCAAATTGAATCTCAATTATGGAATTTGATTTCGCTGAATTATCGATTAATGAGGAGGAAGATGAGGTTTTGCAAATACAAGTGGAATCAAATACAAATAGGGAGATGGGATTCTTTTAGTTAGTGGGTTGCTTTCTAACAGCTAGCATCATTCATTTTCCAGCGATGAAAAGTACTATGCAAATTTGTAGTATCATGTCCGAGGTGTTCAAATTCGAGATTTGGGGGAAAAAAGGTATTTGTTTCAATTTTTTCATATTATGGACATGAAAAGGGTTTTAAAGGGTTCCCCATGGACCTTTAATAACCATTTATTGATGCTATATAAGCTGCAGCGTGCGGAGGATCAATTGAAAGTTCTTTTAATTTTACACCCTTTTGGGTTCAGATCCATGATATTCCTATTGGTTTTTTCTCTGAACGTTTGGCAGTGCAACTTGGGAATTTTATAGGGTTTTTATGGAGTATGATGGCTCTAAGTTGGGGAAAGAAATTGTAATTTTATGAGGTTAAGAGTTCAAGTTGATATACGACGCCCTTTGAAAAGAAAGAAACAACTTATGTTTAATGGACAGTGTTCATATGTTCAATTTAAATATGAGCATCTGTCTCTTTTTTGTTTTTATTGTGGGCATTAGGGGCATAGTGATTCATTTTGTGAAGCAAAAATGGCATTAGGAGTGGAAGTTGCAAAAATAGGATGGGATTTAACGTTGCGGGCTCAATCTCGAAGGGCTCTGGAAGTGTTTGGTTAAGTGAGGAATGGGAGGAAGAATGGGGCAAAAATCAGGTGAGATGTCAAATTTTAGGGAGTACTTTGGGAGTTCTTAGGAAGATTATGGGAATTAGGAGCAATACAGATCCTATTTTGAGTATAAATTTGGAGGGGAGATTGTATAATTCCCACCCTGAAGGTGAAAACTCAGGGATGGCAGGGAAGTCAACCATTTATCATCAGCGACTGCCAAGAGGCAAGCTGACCAAGTGCAATGAAAATAATAAGTTGGAATGTCCGTGGCTTGGGGAGCCAGCGGGCAGCTCGAAGACTTCGACACACGTTGAAGTTACATAATCCCCAAATGGTCTTCTTTATGGAGACAAAAATTGGAATGAATCAAATGGAAAAAGTTCGAAGAAGATGTGGTTTTTTCAATGGGAATGAAGTTGAATCAATTGGTTCTAGAGGTGGGTTATGTTTAGCATGGAATGGGGATATCAGTGTTTGCTTCAAAGCTTTTCGACTAGACATATTGATGTGGTAATAGATGATGTAGATGAAGGTAATAAATGGAGATTTACCAGGTTTATAGATCTCCTTATCACCAAGATAGAGATGCATCGTGGGCTCTTTTAAGACAATTGCGTGCAACTGGGGAACTTCCATGGATGGTAAGTGGGGATTTCAATGAAATCCTGTATGGATTTGAGAAAATGGGTGGCTTACCTCGTAAGGAGGGAAGAATGGAAGCTTTTCGAAGGGTGCTGGAAGATTGCAATTTAATGGATATAGGCTTTTCTAGATATTGGTTCATATGGGAGAGGGGTAATTTGCCAGAGACTAATATCCAAAAACATTTAGATAAAGGTGTAGCTACTGACAGCTCGTTATCTTTATTGCCAAATTATCAAATTCGGCATCTATCTTATTCCTTCTCTGACCAATGTCCATTGTTCATTAATACAAAATGTAAAGATAATAGGCGAATGGAGAGGAGGTTCAAATTTAAAGCATGATGGGTGATGGAGGATTCATTTATTGGTGAAGTCAAGAGTATTTAGGAAAATTCTTCAGGTGACTTATTAAACAAACTGGAGTGTGTTAAAAGAGGGTTGCATAAATGGGCCGCCGAAATTCGATATAGTAAAAGAATGAAGAATGAGATGTTAAATTTAAAGCTGACAAAATTGATGGAAAAAGAAAGGAGTGATGAAAATCTGGCAGAACTTATTGATACAAAAGTGGAACTTAATTTTGAGATTGAAAAAGATAAGCGGTATTAGGAACAAAGGGCAAAAGTTAATTGGCTGAAATTAGGAGACAAAAATACTGCCTTTTTTCATAAGCAGGCGACATAAATGTGGAGGAAGAATTGTATTCGCAAGTTACAATATGACGATGGAAGGGAAACTAAAGTTATTGAAAAAAGCAAGATCATATTTTCAGCATTTGTTTCTAGCCGGAAGGAGAGGGAACTATAACCATATTTTATCGAGTTTTGATCATTGTATTTTTGAGGAAGACAATTCAAAACTTAAGGCTGGATATACGAAGGAGGAGATCCACGAGGCATTGAAAGAAATAGGCCCTATAAAAGCTCTAGGAGAGGATGGTTTTTTAGCATTATTCTATCAGAAGTGTTAGTCAATTATTGGAGAAGATGTCACGCCTTATTGCCTCAACCTGCTGAATGAAGGTACAAATCTAAGTTTAATCAATAAGACAAATATTGTGTTAATCCTGAAAATTGCGAATCCCTCGAATATAACTCAATTTTGACCTATTAGTTTGTGTAATGTGTTATACAAATTGATAGCTGAAGTTATTGCTAATCGTCTCCGAATTGTGATAGATAAATGTATTAATTTAGTACAAAGTGCTTTTGTGCCGGGGATATTGATTTTTAATAATGTGATACTGGCCTATGAACTTCTTCATACTCTAAAGCCCAAAAGAGTAGGGAAGAAAGGGTTTATGGCGGTGAAGTTGGATATGAGTAAGGCATATGATAAGGTTGAATGGAGTTTCGTGGAAGGGATAATAAAAAAAACGAGATTTGATTTAGATTGGGTAGATTCGCTAATGAAATGTGTAACTACAGTATCTTATTCAGTAATTTTTAATGGGTTTACCAGATACACTTTCAATCTTTCTAGAGGCCTTAGACAGGGAGATCCTTTGAGTCCATTTTTATTTTTATTTTATGGGGAAGGCCTATCTAGTCTTATGAGATCAACAATGAAAGAAAAAATACTTCATGGAGTTAAGGCAAGCAGAAGTGGCCCTCAGGTTTCACATTTATTATTTGCAGATGATTACATTCTGGTTGGAGAAGCTACAAAAAGAGGAGCGACTTTATTGAAGCAGATTTTGCACGAATACTAAGGTTGCTCGGGGCAGAAGGTTAATTAATCCAAATCTACTATTTTCTTCAACTCTAATACACAAGAAAGGGATAAAAGAATAATAACTAGAGTGCTTGGAGTACGTTGTTCAACTGATCCAGTACGGTACTTGGGTTTGCCTAATTTAGTGGGGAGGACGAAGAAAGCGTCTTTTAAAAATTTGAAAGATAGATTGCAATAGCGAATTGATAATTAAAGTACTAAACATCTTTCTCTAGGAGGTAAGGAGATTTTCATTAAGGCGGCTCTTCAATCTATTCCAACTTATTCTATGGAGTGTTTTCTACTTCCTAAGTCCCTTTGTACAGAATTTGAGAGATTAATAGCAAAGTTCTGGTGGCAAAAAAAGGGGTAAAAAGGGTATTCATTGGTGTGCCTGGAAGGATATGTGTTCTTTCAAAGAGGAAGGTGGTCTTGGATTCCAAAAACTTGACAAATTTAGTATTGCGTTACTAGCTAAACAGGGTTGGTGTTTAATTACTTATCCAAATTCGTTGTTAGCAAGAGTTTTGAAAGCTAAGTATTATCCGTCGATAGATTTCTTAAATGCGCGATTAGGGAACCTACCTTCACTTACCTGGAAGAGTATCTGGTCAGCTAGAGGAGTTTTGGAAAAAGGCTTGTGTTGGAGGATTGGCAAGGGGGATTGTATTTCCATCTAGGCCGATTTTTGGATACCGGGCTACGAAGAGGAAAAGTTGCAACATCACAGAGGAAATACAGATATTGAGTTAGTTTCAGATTTGATTGAGGAAGAAAGTAGAACATGGAAACTAGATCTAATTTTTAATAACTTTAATGCAGATATTGCAAAAAAAATTCTGTTGATCCCATTGGCGAGGTCTGTACATGATGATTTCCAAGTTTGGGGTGGAGAACCATCACGTAATTTTTCAGTTAGAAGCGCCTATAAACTATTATAGAAGACTACTCTGGTTCCTAATAATAATATTATACAGGCCGAAAATAAAGCTTTTTATAGAAAATTATGGAATTTACACATCCCTTCGAAAATTAAAGTTACAATCTGGAAAATTTCTTGGAATTATATTCCTCTGTTTGCTAATCTTAAATTGAAGAGAGTTACGAATGAAGCTTGGTGTCCCCAGATGTCGGTAGCTTGAGGAGGATAGTAATCATGTCTTCCAAATGTGTCCTACAACAGAAGAAGTTTGGAGATATTTAAATTTCTCCTGGGTGCTTAATAATAATATTTAGTGTGTTTTGGGAATGGGTTTTCAATCGGGGAACAAACAAATAGTGTAGATTATTTTGCTGAGGGCTTTGGCTTATATGGTCAAACAGGAACCAGTTGTTATATGAAAGTAAAAATAAAACAAACAGAGAGATCTCAAGACAAATAATCAGTTATATCTCAGAGTTGCAAGGATTAGAAGAGAAACTACTTATCTCTGATACAGGAAGGGTTTTTAGTCATGAAGATCGAAGGACGAGCGTAGTCATTTCTTTTGATGCAGCTTTTGACCAATAATTTTCTAGATCCGCCTCGAGGCTGATAGTTCGAGACATGCGAGGGGATATTTTGGCATCGAAATTGGTCATCCATTCTAATGTCGCTTCACCGTAGGCGGCGGAAGCGCATGCAGGAGTACAAGCAGTAAGGTTAGGAATTTTAATAGGTCTTAATGTATGTGAAATAACTGGAGATTCAAGAACTGTGATAAAAAAATGTCAGAGTACAGACAGAGATAAATCGATTATTGGAGCAATAATAAGAGATATTCAAGATATGAAGCATTTCTTTCAAAAACTAAGCTTTCACCACATCTCTAAGACAGAAAACATCTTTGCTCATGTGATTGCAAAGGAAGCGCTGAAAGTAAATGAAGTTCATTACCTGGAGGGAGGTGTTCCAAAGCATGTTCGACGAGCGATGGAAAAGATAAGGCCACGGGCTCCAGACTGATGAAAAGAAATGGGCATTTGGAAACGTGTAGCAGAAGGCTAGAAGATTTTATGATATTTGAAGGGTTCTGCGTTCAAGAGTTGTGACGTTTCAGTGAAAAGACAAGCCTTTAATGGGATCTAGCTGATTTCTTATCGACTGGAAATATCTAGGGTAGGTTTCCTTTTTCAATTTTATTTTATTGGGTCACCTTTGTTGGAGGCTGGTTAGGAGTATGGTTTTCTAGGCATGTTTTACTTCTAGTACTTTCTATGTTTTTTGAGGCATATTCCTTGGACTCAAGTCTAAGTGAGAGGTAGACTTTGTTTAGTTCAATTTTTTATAAATCCAGTCGATCTTTTCAAAAAAAAAATTGATAAAATTTATATCATGAGACATTAATTTAATTAGAAGAAATCTAAAAACTCTTGAAAGTAATAAAATTATTTTTTTTATATTTTACATGAGAATGTTTTTATTATTATTCTTTTCTATGTTACATACAAAATTTATATAAAAAAAAAAAACCAACTACCTTACAATAAGATTTCAACCTAAACATCACCCCATTTAAAACGTTAATCTTAAAAACATATTACAAAATTTTTAAAAAAATTAATTTTACCAATTTTACCAAAGCTTGATTTATGTTTAACATAACTATTTAGATTAATTTGTTATACAATTACGAGTGTCATAGTATTTGGTTAAGTCAGGTGTCATAATGGACCCAAAATCAATTGCAATAACATAAAATCAAAATTAAATAATATATATGTCATTTCATTTATAAATAAATATTTTTATTTTTCATGGATTTAGAAAACGAAATAATAATTTATCTAACCTCTCCAACCCGAATTACACGTTAGGCCTAAATTTGAAAGATTATATTTGAAATCGAAATGACTCAGTAAGTAGTCAGAGTTTTTAAAGCAGTCATGTTAAAACATTTGTTTATTTTTAGAGGAAAATTTAGTCTATTTTAAAAAAAAATCCATGAGCTATTCAAAAATCGATTTAGATTAATTTTCCTATGTAACGGTGATTACCTTTTCAAAAAACTTGGTTAATTTCCCATTTATTTCTTACTCAAAATTTTAATTATATTTTTAGCAGCGGAAAAGTGATTTCTAACTTAGTTTTAATAAAAACCATATTTCATGCATAGATTAAAATTCATGTTTTCACCATTCTAAAATCAAATTGAGTGTCATGCATGCTATATACATAATATTAAAAAAAAAACTCAAATCCTAAGTATCATGCCATAATTCAAAAATAAAACAATACAGTCTCTGATATGATAAGAATATCAAACGATAAATCCAAGATTTTTGAAAACACAAATCCGTCAAGTCCCTCCGGATGTTGTGTCGACGTCCTAACCTGGTAGGTTACTTGTAAGGATGGAAATAAAATGGGAGTGAGCCATGAAGCTCAATGTGAGTTCCATCGCAAGAAACTCAGTGCAAACTGTGCATAAAACATGCTAAATAATGAAGCCTAAAAAGGGCAACATCAATTAACAATTCTGAGTTCACAGTTTATGTATGTACGTGTTTGTGTATGGCAATGCAATTTCAATATATCAAAATACAGGTCCTACCCAACTCTACTACACACCACAATGGGCGTTCCCCTGAACTCCAATAATCTTATACCCCAGGTTTTGGTTTAACCACCAATGGTTTGCAGATGAGAACTACTACTAGGTTGTAGATACACAGCAAAACAATGCAGATAAAATCTGCCACTGATAGTAGATGCACAAAATGTTTGCAGTTATTAGGATAAACATTGCCAATAGTTGTAGCTACACAACAAGTTTGAAGATAGACTATCAATGGCTGTGGTTTGCACAACAAATTTGTAGATAAACCGTCAATCTTCCTCATACATATCGTCTCACCCCATGCAATACAATATGGCATGCTTATAACAGATCAAGACGGTAGCAACTAATATGCTTATAATAGATTAGTACGGTAGTGATTAATGTGCTTATACATATAAAAATGAATGTAATTAATATGCTTATAGCAAATTAATACACTAGGAAAAGACATGCATGTCATATTTTCAATTTAACAGTACTATACGACATGCTGAACATACAATCAGTAATACGAATGCAACAAGCATATATTATTCACATATCAAGCATATACAATAATAATTCGATCATTCAGATCATGCATTCTAATACTCATATTATCAGGGGTTCAATTGAAAGAAATAAAACTCTAAAAATAGTTCAGGGACTATTCAGAGACTAAACTGAAGAAGTTATAAAATTCTGGGAAAATTTGTAAAACCTAAAAAACAAAGGTCACACGACCGTGTTGCTAGGCCGTGTAACAGGCTGTGGCCATGTGACACTTGCAAAACTATCCTACATGAGGGACACAGCCTACTTGGTCGTGTGGTCCACACGCTTATGTGATAGAGTATGTGGCCCAAATCCTAGGCACGGTTTGCCCCGATTCGCATGTAAAAGAACACACACCTTTCACTGGAGTCCAATTGATGTTTCTCACAATCAAATCTAATCTGACACACCTAAAATAGGTCATTCAAACGGCAGATTTGCATGAATTAACATTGGGTATCAAGATTTAACAAGATTAACGAAGATTTTTGCAAGATTCAAAAAAGATCGTTTAAATGATCTTATGATTAGCGTGGATGGAAATTCTACAAAATTGTAAGATTAAACACTAGGATTGAGATTTTCTTACCAATTTTTTGGCAAAGACTAAGGATGTTATTAGGTGGCAATTACGATTCCAGTGGAAAAATAAGTATCGAGAAACAATTTAATTTGAGAGAGCAAAAATATTTAATAGTAGAAAGATGTAAGATTTAATGTAAAAGAGAGGAAAGAAAAAATGAGAAGAAATAGGAAGGGAGAAGAAAATTTCTAATTAGGTTTTAAAGAGAAACAAAATCCATGTCTGATTGGTAAAAAGTTGGACTAAATAGTTAGGTTTTGAGAACCCTAGGGGCGGCGTGGTAATTTCTCCTAATCTATCGAAAAAAATGAAAGGGACATGAAAATAGGGTGGGTCAAGCCTGGTTTAATTAGAGGGGAGGACAAATGCTTAACTATTGGGTTGTTGCCCATTTCTTGCTAGGTTTTCACTTTCAATAATATTTGTTTTAGCGTGATTTTCATCTTAGTTTGCTTAAAATAAAAAGAAAAGAAATGGGAGAGGAGTGGTTTGAACCTAGAATCTCTAAGGAGTGTGCCAACTACTTAACTATCAAGCCTATTCAATTTATTTGTTATTTATTTCAATTAACCCCTATATTTTGGGGCCTGACAACTCTTCTCTCATTAAATAAATTTCGTCCTCAAAATTTACTTGATTCGAACAAATGAGGAAACTGTTGATGAAACACATCTTTCGGTTCTCACGTGGCCTCTTTAGTGCCATGGTTCTGCCATAGAACCTTGACAAGTGGGATATTTTTCCTACTCAGAACTTTTACATCACGATATAGAATTTGTACGGGTTCTTCCTCAAAGGAAAAATCTAGTCTCACCTCAATCTCTTCAATTGGTATGATATAGGAAGAGTCAGATTGATATCATCTCAACATGGAGACGTGGAAGATGTCATGAATTCGATCTAGCTTTGGAGGTAATTCTAGTTGATACGCTACTGAACTGACTCTTTTAAGGATTCTATAAGGTCTGATTAACCTAGGACTTAATTTGTCCTTTCATTTGAACCTCAACACTTTTCGTCATGGGAACACTTTCTAGGAGACTTGATCTCCGACACTATACTCAATGTCTTTCCTCTTTAAGTCTACATATGACTTCTGCCTATCTAAAGCCACTTTCAATCTACCCTGAACCAATTTAATTTTACCCTCAAATTTTTGTACCACTTTTGGACCCAAAATTTTCCTTTCACTCAGTTCGATCCAACATAGTGGTGTTCGATACTTTTGACCATATAAGGCTTCATAAGGTGCCATTTGTATATTCGATTGGAAGTTTTTGTTATAAGAAAATTCTGCTAGAGGCAAATGTTCTTCCCAACTACCTCGAAACTCGATCATACAGCCTCTATAGTCTAAAATTACTGCCACTAGTTGTGGCTACACAGTAAGTTCGAAGATAAACAGTCAATGGTTGTGGGTTGCATAACAAATTTGTAGATAAACTGTCAATCTTCCTCTGTACATATCGTCCCACCCCATGCAATACAATATGGCATGCTTATAACAGATTAAGACAGTAGCAACTAATATGCTTATAACAGATTAGTACGGTAGTGATTAAAGTGCTTGTACAAATCAAAATGAATGTAATTAATATGCTTATAGCAAATTAATACACTAGGAAAAGACATGCTTGTTATGTGTTCGATTTAACGGTATCATACGACATGCTGAACATACAATCAGTAATACGGATGCAACAAGCATATATTATTCACATATCAAGCATATACAATAATAATTCGATCATTCAGATCATGCGTTCCAATATCAAGGGTTCAATTAAAAGAAATAAAACTCTAAAAATAGTTCAGGGACTATTCAAAGACTAAACTAAAGAAGTTTTAAAATTCTGAGAAAAATTGTAAAATCTAAAAAACAAAGGTCACACAGCCGCGTCGCCAGGCCATGTAACAGACTGTGGCCATGTGACATACAATCAGTAATACAGATGCAACAGGCATATATTATTCACATATCATGCATATACAATAATAATATGGTCATTCAGATCATGCACTCCAGTACTAATATTATCAAGGGTTCAATTGAAAGAAATAAAACTTTAAAAATAGTTCGAGGACTATTTAGGGACTAAACTGAATAAATTATAAAAGTTTGGGAAAAACTATAAAATATTAAAAATAGGGCTCACACGGCCGTGTGAGAGGGTTGAAGCCGTGTAGTAGGGTTACACGGTCGTGTAACAGACTATGGTTGTGTGGCATTTGCAAAATTATCCTACAGGAGCGACACAGGCGTGTGGTATGCCCTATGGAGGGTTCTTGACTGTGTGAGATTTGAACTATCCTAGGGTTCCTGAGGTACATGTCTTTGTGAGGGATCATGTGGTCCACATGCCCATGTGAAAAACCATGTGGCCCTAATTTTAGGCACGGTTTGCTCTCGATTCGCTTGTAAAAGAACACACACCTTTCACTTGAAGCCTGATTGATGTTCCTCACGATCATACCCGATCTGGCGCACCTAAACTAGTCCTTCAAATGACATATTTGTGCGAATTAAAATTGGGTATCAAGATTTAACAAGATTAGCAAAGATTTTTGCAAGATTCATAAAAGATCATTTAATTGATCTTATGGTTAGCGTGGATAGAAATTCTATAACAAGATTAAACATCGGGATTGAGATGTTCTAACCGATTCTTTGGCATAGACTAAGGACGTTATTAGGCGACAATTACAATTTCGATAGAAATCGAGTATCGGGAAATGATTTAATTTGAAAGAACAAAAATATTTAACAATAGAATGATGTAAGATTTAATGTAAAACAGAGGAAAGTTAAGAAAAGATGAGAAGAAATAGGAAGGAAGAAGAAAAAATCTAATTGGGTTTTGAAGTGAAAACAAAATCCATGTCTAATTGGGAAAAAAATTGGACTAAATAGCTAGGTTTTGAGAACCCTAGGGGGTGGCATAGAAATTTCCCTTAGCCTATCGAAAAAAAAAAGAAAGGGACATGAAAATGGGGTGGCTCAAAATTGGTTTAATTAATGGGAAGGACAAATGCTTAACCATTGGGTTGCTGCCCATTTCTTGTTAGGTTTTCACTCTTAACAATATTTGTTTTAGTGTGGTTTTCATCCTAGTTTGCTGAAAATAAAAGGAAAAGAAATGGAAGAAGAGTGGAGTGGTTTGAACCTAAGATCTCTAAGAAGTGTGTTAACTACTTAACCATAAAGCCTATTCAATTTCTTGACTATTTATTTCAATTAACCTTCTATATTTTGGGGGCGTGACAATTTATTTGGCCCTCCAACTTTATAAAAAAGTTATTTTAGTCCTCCATCTAATTTTTCATCTATTTCACCTATTAAATTTGTATTCTTTATTAAAAATCACCTCAAAATAGATGGAAAAGTTAATGTATCTTAACTTTGCTAACATGACATCCACAAGTATGTCACATCAATAATTAAATACTTTTTAAAAAATTAAAAATTATTTTATATTTTTATACATTTAAAAAAATGTTAATAATTTAATTAATAACTTTTTGATTTTTTAAATATTACAAAAATTAATTAATTGTTGGCGTGGAAACCCAAGTATATGCCATCAGCAAAGTTAACATATATTAACTTTTTCATCTATTTGAAAGTGATTTAACAAATAATGTAATTTCTAAACTAAAAGAGATGGAAAATTAACTTTAGAGCTAAATTGACATTTTTATAAAATTAAAGGACTAAATAAATATTTTTTGTAAATTAAATTGACATCATATTATTCTTTTTTAAAACATATATTTTTATTGTTATTGGGAAAAAAGTTAAAAGGAATATTTAAACTTGAGTTTAATTATTGAATTTTAAATTCTAAAACATAACTCCAAAAGATCATAAAATAATTGAATTCAAAGTTGGCTAACTCTATTTTTTTATAAAATGAAAATAATAAACGAAGCTTGACCATTACCTACACTGTTAAACACGAGAAATATTTCAAAATAAGCTCCGTCATCATAGCCTCACTTTTCGTCGCCTGTGATATAAAATAATAACTTGTTTAAATGCATTACAGTGAATTAAATGTGATTTCATTTTAAAAATAATTTTAATTATTTATATTTATTTTAAAAAATAATGAGATTTCTGACTCAAGTTTATTGTAATATATATATACACACCATGTGTGAAATAGAAACACTTTTTGTAATTTAATAACACTATTTAATTAACTTTTTTAATACACTTGAGTAGTTGCTTTAGACTGCTACTATCTTTGTCTTTGCTTAAATTTAATTGTTCAGATAGGGTTGCTGAAGTTAGTCATAAGTGACTTGGAAAGCTTGACCACCATGATTCAAATAAACTAATTGTCGACATCTTTACGAAATATCTACACTAAAATTAAATTATTTTTAAAAAAATATTTATAATAATTATATTAGGACTAAAGGGTTAAAAATGTTTCTAGAAAATAATTGTAAAATCAATAAGTTCTTATGGCAAATTTGCTCTCAATTGAGCTCTTTGTAATTAAGATTAGAACATTAGTCTCTCATGTAATCTTTTAACCCGGCCTAGACGTTAGACTTGAATTTGAAAGATTACATTAGCCACTGAAGTGACTTAGTAAGCTTATCGGAGTTTTAAAACAGTCATTTTAAGACATTTGTTTATTTTAATAGAAAACTTAATTTAAATATTGATTTATTATCCCTAACATTTTTAATTATAGTTTAGCAATGGGAAAATACGTTATATATTTATGTTTTTTAATAAAAACCGGGTTTATGCATAACTAATTATTAAATGTAACTTGATGTCCTAAAATTCAAATTAAATTTCATGTAATATGAAAACAAACTCAAATCTTAAGTCTCAAGCCACAGTTTGAAATAAAATCATAATATAGACTTTGAGTAATAATAATTTAAATAAATCAAATAATGAGCCTAAAGTAATTTTATAAATAAAAAAACTGAGCCAAGACCCACCGGATGTCGTGTCCGCGTTCTAATCTAGTTGGTTATTTGAAAAGATAGAAAATAAAAATGAGTGAGCTATGAAGCTCCGTTTGAGTTCCATTACAAGATAATCAATGGAACCAATTAGCATACGAAATCACATCACATATAATAATTTGTAACAACAGATTTGGAATATCAAATTAATAGATCATCATCAAACTCATATATACATATATATATCATCTCAAAATTCTCAGAATCTTTTGTACATTCTTTTTTTAATGCAACATAAATACAGATTTAACAGAAAAGATCCTATCCCACCGCTACACACCATAATAAGAGCTCCCCAAAACTCGTCCATACTTACACATCGAGTTGTGGATAAACCACAAAGTTACAGGTTAATACGTTGTCAGGTGATTGTGAATACACAACATAAATGCATATGAGAGTTGTCAGATAATGGGTGGGTGAAACACTAGTGTTGCAGGTTAATACGCTGCCAGATGGTTGTGAATACACAACTTAATTGCAGATAAAAGCTCCAAGATAATATGTGGATGAACTACCAGAATTGTATATTAATTGTCTGCCAGAACTACCTCCTTTCAGAAACGTCTCATCCTATACAATAAAAATATGACATACTTATAATACAATAAAATGGAAACGGATAAAATGCTTATAACAGATCGAGAGTGGCAGTAATAAATATACTCTCAACTAATCGGAATAGTAGCCAAAACATGTGCTTTTCAAGGACCCAATTTAACGATATTATAAGGCATATTGTATGAACAATTCAAAAATACAGATACAATAAACACGCCTCCCTCGATTTAAAGATATCATAAGGAGTCAAAGTTTTCAAAATCATCTCTCTCGCTAAGTGGATCGTCAACCTCCTCTATCGACTAAGGTTTTTATGCTTTCTCAAATTAGGTGTGGGATCAAAACCTAAATCTTTGTGTACAGTTGAAAATGTTAGGAAGTAGAGAAAATTAGCAGGTGTGAACCCCTTAGTATAGGTGAACCGCCTATATGAAGTGAGCCCTTGAATGTGCAGCCCCTGTATGTGTGAGTCATGTGTGAGAACATATGCGAACCCCTTTTTAGGCCAGCCCTTGTATGCGACCCCTTATGGGCGAACACCCTAGTTGCAAAACTATGTTCAAAACTTTATAGGATTAGGTATGCAAGCTCATTGAATAAACATGTGAACCTCTAGGTTATTATTTGCGAACCCTAAACTACTATAAATGCGAACCTAGGTGTTATTCCTGCGAACCCTATATTTATATATATGTGCATGCGAACCCTTGGTGAGTAACATGCGAACCCTTTATGTTGCTATATGTGAACCCTTCATGTTGCTATATGCAAACCTTTTGTATGTGAACCTCCTTTGTATGTGAACCCCTTACCGCAACCCCACATGCATAAACGTATACGATTATTTATGCGAACCCCCAATAAATTCATGCAAACCCTATATGAAAAACATACGAACCCTTGATTAATATGTTCGAACCCTATATTGTGGTGGATGTGAGTCAAAATATTACATGCGAACCATTATCTATGTGAGTCATATTGTATTACATGTGATTCAATATATGTGAATCAAAATATTACATGCCAACCCTAATTGTTTATGACATGCGAACCCCATGTGATTTACATGCGAAACCCTAGGTCATGATATGCGAACCCTGTACATGTTGTTGTGCGAGGGTGTTACAATGGATTTTAGCCATTTAGGTCCCTCCATGCAGTACAATTACTCAAATTTTTTCTTATTTTTTTTTCTTATAAGAAGCAAGGGTACATGTTCCAAGATCAAAATGGCAATTGACGGTTTAAACATAAATTCTTTGTCACTTTGCTAACAATTCAATCACTTTAACTACAGTGAATACTTTTTTTCGGTAGAAACAATGAATATATTTTAATAAACATTTGGTTAAATAATATATATATGTTAGAATTAAGTGACCCAAATTCTTATTTAAATAAAATACGATGGAAAATAAAATAAAAGTAAAATCCATATAGAACTAGACTTTTTTTATTTTATTTTAGAATAAGGTTTTTTAAACCTTATTAAACTTCATCTATTTTATATTGATTAGGATAGGGTGTTTCAATCCTACTAGAATATGGCTTTACAAGCCTATAAATAGACATAGTCTATTCCTCTTGTATTGATTCAAATTTTCGACATAGTGAATTTTCTTCTCCTCTGCCCGTGGTTTTTTCCCGAAAGGGTTTCCACGTAAAATTTGTGTGTTCTTTATTTTTTATTTTTTATTCTATTTTTTTCACAAATTGGTATCAGAGCTTTCGGGTTATTCATCTCGATCACGGTAATGACGTCTTTGAAGTATGAAATTCTGATGTTGGATCACAACACTAGATTTGCGTTGTGGCAAATTAAGATGCAAGCAGTTCTTGCACAGATGGATCTGGAGGATGCCCTACTAGGGATAGATAAGATGTCTTCGACATTAACAGATGAAGAGAAGAAGCGTAAGGATCGAAAGGCATTAACACAATTACATCTGCATTTGTCCAACGAAATTTTGCAAGATGTGATGAAAGAGAAAACTGTCGCTGCATTATGGAAGAGGCTAGAACAAATATCTATGTCGAAAACTCTAACAAGCAAGTTGCATATGAAGCAGCATCTTTATGCTCATCGTTTGGAGGAAGGTGTGTTCACGTACACGAACACTTATGATGTTTAAAGAAATTCTCTCAAACTTGGAGGCCATGGAGGTTCAGTATGATAAGGAAGATCTAGGGTTGATTCTACTTTGTTCGTTGCCCCCGTCTTATTCAACCTTTAGAGACACGATTTTATATATCCGCGAGTCTCTCACAGTTGATGAGGTTTATGATTCTTTAACCTCGTATGATAAGATGAAGCATCTTGTGGTTAAACCTGACTCTCAGGGAGAGGGTCTCATTGTTCGTGGGAGATAAGATCGAAAATCTTGATGATGATCGTGGTAGGACACGAGAACGGAATCCTCGTGGTAAATCTAAGGGTAGATCGAAGTCTTCAAACAGAGGTAAAACTTGTAACTTCTGCAAGAAGAAAGGGCACATTAAATCTGAGTGCTATAAGCTACAAAATAAGATTAAAAGGGAGGCTGCGAATCAAAAGGGAAAACAACCAGAAAATTTCGGTGAAGCTGATGTTGTAGAAGACTACAGCGATGGTGAACTTCTAGTCACTTTTGTCAATGATTCTAAAGTAAGCGAGGAGTGGATACTTGATTCAGGCTGCACCTTCCACATGAGTCTCAATCGGGATTGGTTTACAACTTACGAAACAGTGTCTGAAGGTGTTGTTTTGATGAGAAATAATGCTTCGTGTAAAATCGCAGGTGTTGGAACAATTAAAGTTAAGATGTTTGATGGAGTTGTCAGAACACTTAGTGATGTACAGCATGTTCCAGAATTGAAAAGAAATTTAATTTCATTAAGTACTCTTGATTCAAAAGGGTACAGATACACAGCTGAAAGTGGGGTTTTAAAGATTTCCAAAGGGTCCCTTGTTGTGATGAAAGGACAGAGAAAGATTGCCCAAGTTATATGTTTTGCAGGATTCTACTGTTACTGGTGATGCAGCTGTCGCTTCCTCTTCATTGTCAGATGATGATATTACTAAACTTTGGCATATGCGCCTAGGGCATATGAGTGAGAATGGCATGGCAGAATTGAGCAAAAGAAGACTTCTTCATGGGCAAGGAATTTGCAAACTGAATTTCTGTGAGCACTGTGTTTTTGGGAAGCAAAAGAGAGTTCGATTCACTAGAGGAATCCATAACACAAAGGGAACATTGGAGTATATTCATTCTGATCTGTGGGGGCCATCTAGAGTGCCTTCCAGAGGTGGAGCTAATTATATGCTAACCTTTATTGATGGTTTTTCCAGAAAAGTTTGGGTGTTCTTCCTAAAGCAGAAAAGTGATGTGTTTTCCTCATTTAAGTCTTGGAAAATTATGATTGAAAAACAGACGGGAAAACAGATAAAATACCTCGCATGCGGACAATGGCTTAGAGTTACGTGCTCGATGAGTTTAATAGATTGTGCAAGTTAGAAGGAATCATGAGACACTTGACAGTTCGTCATACTCCACAACAAAACGGCGTTACAGAACGAATGAACAGAATGATCATGGAGAAGGTTCGATGTATGTTGTCAAATGCCAACTTACCGAATTCATTTTGGGCGAGCGATTCATCGTGCATGTTTTTGATCAACCGATCTCCATCTGTTGCCATTGAGAAAAAGACTCCACAAGAGGTATGGTGCAGTAATCCTGCTAATTATTACGATTTAAAGATCTTTGGGTGTCCTGCATATGCTCATGTTGATAATGGAAAATTGGAACCGAGATCCATTAAATGTGTTTTTCTTGGTTATAAAGCTGGTGTAAAAGGGTATAAGTTATGGTGTCTGAAAATAGAAAAGTTGTGATTAGTAGAGATGTTGTTTTTGATGAAGCTGCTATGCTACCTAACTTATCTCTTAAAGACTCTTCCAATAAAGAAAATCAAAAGCAGGTAGAGCATCAGATTAATATAGAGTCAACTCCTCAAGCCGAGTACAAAAATTGAGAATAGAGTTGCTTCTTCACCACAATACTCTATCGCCAAAAGCAGAACTAGAAGAGAAATTAAACCTCCAAAGAAGTATGCCGAGTGTCGATCTAGTTGCTTATGCTTTAAATGTGGCTGAAGATATAGATGCGAATCAAGAGCCATCTAATTATTACGAGGCGGTTAGTGTGAAGGCTCGAGAAAAGTGGATGTTTGCTATGCAAGAAGAGATGGAATCACTCCACAAAAAGCAGAACATGGGACCTTGTGAAACTTCCTAAAAGTAAAAAGACATTCTTTTCGTTGTAAATGGGTGTTTAAAAAGAAAGAAGGGACTCTAGGAGTTGAAGAACCAGATATAAAGCAAGGCTTGTTGCAAAGGGTTCTGATCAAATTCCAGAGTGGACTTTGAGATGTGTTCTCCCAGTTGTTAAGCATAGTTCGATTCGAGCTTTGCTTGGTATTGTGGCCATGCATGATTTGGAGCTTGAGCGAGTTAGATGTAAAAGCGCATTTTTGCATGGAGAACTTGATGAGGATATTTACATGCAACAACGAGAAGGTTTCTGATTTTGAGAAAAAGAGGACTATGTTTGCTTGCTGAAAAAGTCCCTTTACGGTTTGAAAGCGATCACCAAGACGAGTGGTACAAAAGGTTTGATTCCTTTATGACTTCTCATGATTTCAAAAGAAGTAGTTTTGACAGTTGTGTGTACTTTAAGAAAAACAGTGATGGTTCTTTTGTGTATCTACTTCTTTATGTTGATGACATGTTGATAGCAGCAAAAGATAAAGAAGAGATAAAAAAGGTCAAAGGCCAACTAAGTAAAGAATTTGATATGAAAGATTTAGGACCAGCAAAGAAGATACTTGGTATGGAGATTCTTAGAGATAGAAAATCAAGTAAATTGTACCTAAGTCAGAAGGGGTACATTGAGAAAGTTCTTTGCAGGTTCAATATGCAGAGTGCTAAGCCTGTTAGTACTCCTTTAGCAGCCCATTTCAGACTTTCATCGGTTTTGTCTCCACAATCAGATGATGAGATTGAGTACATGTCACATGTTCCATACTCTAGTGCAGTGGGATCTCTCATGTATGCTATGGTTTGTTCACGTCCAGATTTATCATATGCAGTCAGTGCAGTTAGCAGATACATGGCAAATCCCGGTAAAGAACATTGGAAAGCAGTTCAGTGGATTTTAAGATACTTACGAGGCACTACTGATGTTTGCTTACAGTTTGGAAGAACTAAAGATGGAGTCATAGGGTATGTTGATGCTGATTTTGCTGGAGACCTTGATAGAAGAAGATCTCTCACAGGTTACGTCTTTACAATCGGAGGTTGTGCAATTAGTTGGAAAGCCACTTTGCAAACTACAATCGCTTTGTCTACCATCAAGTTGAGTAAATGGCGATTCATCGAGGCTTGTAAAGAAGCTATTTGGTTGAAGGGACTATTTAGTGAACTCAATGAAGACCTTCAAATCAGCATGTATTTTGTGATGATCAGAGTGCTATATTTCTTACAAAAGATCAAATGTTTCATGAGAGAACAAAACACATTGATGTTCGGTATCATTTTGTTCGTGATATTATTGCTCGTGGTGATATTGTTGTGAGCAAAATTAGTACTCATGAAAATCCTGCAGATATGATGACTAAGTCACTTCCTATAACCAAGTTTGAGCATTGCTTAGACTTGGTTGGTGTTTATTGTTGAAGTTAAACCCTTAAGGGGTTTTATGAAAGAGGTGGAGAACTTGTTTATTGAAAGTTCGCGATGAAGAACTTGTTCATTGAGAATTTGTGTCAAGGTGGAGATTGTTAGAATTAAGTGACCCAAATTCTTATTTAAATAAAATACGATGGAAAATAAAATAAAAGTAAAATCCATATAGAACTAGACTTCTTTTATTTTATTTTAGAATAAGGTTTTTTAAACCTTATTAAACTTCATCTATTTTATATTGATTAGGATAGGGTGTTTCAATCCTACTAGAATATGGCTTTACAAGCCTATAAATAGACATAGTCTATTCCTCTTGTATTGATTCAAATTTTCGACATAGTAAATTTTCTTCTCCTCTACCCGTGGTTTTTTCCCGAAAGGGTTTCCACGTAAAATTTGTGTGTTCTTTATTTTTTTATTCTATTTTATTTTTTTTTTCACAATATATATATCAATTTTGGATAAAAATGTAATTAAACCGAAATCTTTTCTAAATAAAACATATATTAGTAATATATACACAATATAATATACATACTTTTTTAAATAAATAAATATAAAGTTAAAATTGAAGTATTAAAAACATGTCATGACATCAACATATAAACATATTAAATTTTATATGAAAAAATCGGACAAAGCTTAAAAAGTTATATTGAGATAAAACATAAATTGATAAAATTATAAATTTTGGAAGGAGTAAAAAAAATATTTTTTTAAAGTATAAAATTAAAATGCCAAAAAAACTTTTTGAAGGAAATATGGAAGAGAAGGGGGTTGACACCTCAACTTAGGGGTGGCAGTAAGGGAGTTGGTCGAGACCTCGGCTCAAGGGTAATGGCAAAGGAGTTGGTTGAGCCTGATCTTCCTAAAATAAGAAATTCAACTGTTGATCTTTTAAAAATTATAAAATTTTATGTTAGTACATAATAAAATTACACTTTATCTCTTCAAAATGAATTTATTTAGTCCTTTAAAAAATTATAAAGATATATATAAACTATTAAAATTATGAAATTACATTTTAACTATCATAAAATTATATAATTTAATTTCTCCTCTCCTCTCCCCACTAAAATGTTCTAGCTTAGACCTTGCCCCAGCCATAATTTTTATAGATTAGAACTCAAACCTAAATGCTGAGGTCTTAGCCCTTTGCCAATATATTTAAGATCTCTTTAGCTACTATTTATGTCTAATAATTACAGATTTTGTTAATTTGAAGTAAAAAAAAAAAAAAAAAAACCCTTCAGATTATATGATTTTTCAGTAGCATCACTTTAACGCCTTATATCTGCATGTTTTGTCAATTTATGTATAAAAACTGCAAGCTTGAAGCCACATTTTTAGATATTTTTTAATTGATGGGATTTATAATATCAATTCAGTGAAGAGTTTTAGATTTAGTATGGGTATTAAAAAAGTTAATACTTTTTGTCCATTTATGCTTTTTTTTTTGCATTTTTAAATTTATTTTTTTTAATTTTAAAAATTTAATTCATTAACTCTTTTTATCCAATAATACTTAGTTAAAATCTGATTTTAAAATTATTCAAACCCAAGTTTGATCCACTCAAAAAGTGCATATTATTGTTTAAAAACAAAATAATAAAATATTTATATTTATATTTATATATTTTAATAATTAAATTTAATCCAGTATAAAAACCTTCCTATATTAGAAGACGATTGCATTTTACTTTCTCTATTAAAAAAAAATTAGATAAATTAACCCTTGTACATTAGAAAAAGGTGTCAATTGATCTTTCCATTAAAATTTTCATCCATATGTATTGTTAAGTGATGATTTGGATTTTTTTTTTTTGAAGTTTTCTAATGTAAGTGACATGGAATTAAATGATGGTAGGATTAGGTCTTAGTACTAGAAATCAGATTACATTTTGCCATCTATACTAAAAATTGGTCAATTAGTCCATGTACTTTAGATTAAAGAGTAAACTAGTCATTCTATTAAAAATTTCATCCATTTCTACTCTTAAGCGAGGATGTGACTAAAAGAGCAACTAGATAGGATTACATGATGTGCCACGTGTACTTCATGCTCATATAGCTATTTTGTCATATCAATAAATATTTAAAATTCAAAACTAAAAATAAAAATGTATAATGATTGTTTCGGCCCTTCAACTTTATAAAAAAAATTATTTTAGCCACCCATTTAATTTTTTACTTCTTTTAGCCCTTGAACTTGCATTTTTTTGTCAAATCACCCCAAAATGGATGGAAAAGTTGTTAACTTTGTTGATCTAGCATACACATGAATTGCCATGTCGATGACATGTTAGTATTTCATTAAATTTTTTATAATTTTAATGATTTTTAAATTTTAAAATATTTTTATAACTTTTTTTGAATTTTTAAAATTAAAAAAACAGTAATTAAATATTGGTGTGCCATCCATGTGGCAATCTATATGTATGCCATGTATGCAAAGTTAAAAACGTTAATTTTTTCATCCATTTTGGGGTAATTTGAAAAAAATAATTTAAGGGCTAAAAAGGTAAAATTTTAAATGAAGAGCTAAAATGTCTTTTTTTGTAGAGTTGAAGGGTCAAATAAGTTATTATGCCAAATAAATATTTTTTAATAATTATTTAAAAACCACTTCATGGTGTCTAGGTCATCTTGGACATGATTTTTTAAAATAATTATAAAAATATTATAGAAAATTATTTAAAAACAATTAAAATTTAAGAAAATTATTTGATACACTACTAGTGGAATTTTTTTAGACTCCACAAATGGGTTAAGGGTTTGAAAAATATATTATAGGGTGTAGTAAACAATAAAAAATTAATTACATAATTATAACACTTGTCACACTCTCAATCCGCTTGTGGAATCTAAAAAATTCCACTGGCGATATATCAAATAATTACCCTAAAATTTATAAGAGATTATATTTTTTTTAAAAGGGAAAAATACTTGGTACAGTACTAGTGCGATTTTTAAATTCACAAGTAATGTTAGAGGATTTACAAGTATTCTATAAGGAGAGGATTTACAAGTATTCTATAAGGGTATAGTAAAATATTAAAAATAAATATTTAAAAAAAGAGACACATGCCAATTTTTTTAAAGTTTCTTATAGAATAAAAAAAACATACTGCCAGTGTACCAAATACTCACGTTTTTTAAAGTATTAAAAACAACATCCCAAGTAAACTTAGGCAAATGGCTGTCCGGATTCAAATGAGCCTAGACAACCAATTGTCTAAGTTCATTTTGAAGTTGAGGGACTAAAATTCATGCTCTAAATTTTTATTCATTTTATATAAAAATATAAAAACAATCATATAATTTATTTTTTTTAAAATAACTTTTTAGTTCTTTTTAAATTGAGTTGATATCGATTAATTTGTAATACCAATTTAATTAAGGGTTTTATGTTTAGTACATATATTTAAAATTTGTTTTAATATTTTTTTTGTCTAATTTCGGTTTTTTTTTTTAAATCTATTCTAAGAATTTAATTCATCTACTCTTTTTATTTAATAATGACTTATTTAGTCAAGAAGTGTTCATAAGGATCAAATTGACACAAAATTATAAATAATGAGGGCTAAAAAAATTGTTTTACCTTTTTTTTATAACAACCAAATCAACAATTCTAATGTAAAAACTGAAGGAGGAACCAAAATTTTTAAATAAAAAGAATATATAGACTTAACATCTCAAAATTAAAGTATAAAAACTACATTTCAAATTTCGAATGAGTGAAAAAACCGCTGAAATATTTAAATAAATATAAATATATATTTTTTCTTTATCTTATATTTCATTTATAACTAAATTATTGAAATAATCGAATTCTATTTAATTTAAATATCAATAATTTTATTTTCTTGAAAAACACTTTTATAACTATTATATTATTAAATTAAATAAAAAACTAAAAATTTTAACAATTATATCTGGTTAAAAGATAATAAGTATATGGCGCAATTCATCCATAGTTAATAATTTTGTTCATTTATGAACCCATTTGTTGTTCTTCAATACATTGAATATCCATCTCCTTCTTTTCTTGTATGAGTATCCATCTTTTCCTTGTAGTGTTTGTCGGATAATACGTAATATTTTTAAATTTATATTAATTAAATATATTTATAATTATGATTAATCAAAATTTAATTTATATAATTATCTAATATAGTTTACTATTTTTTTATATGAATTTAATTTAATGTTTCTACTCTCTAGTAGTCCTATTTTTTCATTATAATTTATCTCATCACTATGTTTGCATCCAAACATATATTTATTAGTGCTAATTTTAAGTCCACTACTGCAATATTCAAACTCATCGTTATAATAAATAATCACAATGTCATCGCTATTTTTAATGTAACATCCTCAAACCGACTTAGACGTTAGGCTTGAATTCGAAAAATTACATTGGCCACCGAAATGGTCCAGTAAACTATCGTAATTTTTAAAATAGTCATATTAAAACATTTGTTTATCTTAAAAGAAAACTTAGTACATTTACAGAAAACTCAGGAGTTAGCAAAAACCGATTTAGTTTAATTTTTTTGTAACGGTGACAACTTTCGAAAACTTAGTTAATTTCCAAGTTATTTATTATTCAAAATTTACTTATAATCTAGTAGCGGAAATGTGAAATTCAACTTTCTTTTAATTAAGTAGAATTAGGATAATTTTATGCATAATTAATTTTAAATTCATATTTCAATATCCTAAATTCAAAATAACTATCATGCATGCTAAACAAACCCAAAATCGAATTTCCATGCCACAATTCAAATAAAATAATATAGTTCCCAAAATAATTGAAATTTCAAATAGTAAATATAAAATACTTTTCAATAAAAAGATCAATCCGAGCTGAGTCCTCCGTATAACGAGTCCTCCGTATAACGAGTCCGCTTCCTAACCTGGTGAGTTATCTATAAAGATGGAAATAAGAGGAGGAGTGAGCTTATGAAGCTCGGTGTGAGTTCAATCCCAAGAAAAACAAAGCAAACAATAGACAAATCGTACAAAATATCAACTCATAGAGTGACAGTTGAAGTAATTCGAAATTTCGGTATATCGAATGAACTCATCACCATAATATCTCAATATTCACATCTATGCAAATGCTTATGAATGCAATGCAAATTCAATTTATCAGAAAAGGTCCTACCCCACTGCTACACACCACAGTCGGAGTTCCCTAGAATTTTTTTACCTTCACACCACGTTATGGATAATGTAACACCCCAAACCCGGCCTAGACGTTATGGCCAAATCTGAAGATGTCACATGGTAGTGCTTTTCGAGAAATATGTCGTTGCTAAACCCCAATTTTCATTATCTTATGTTATTTTCAAATCATGTCGTTCGTTTCCAAGACATTAATCATTTGCAAATCGATATTCAATTTCCAAAACGTTTTCCATTGCAGAAGCTTTTAAACAGTTTGCGTAATCGTGGTATTTTTTATAAAACATCATTTCCATTTGAAAACTCGAGTTTTACTTAACACTAGCAGATATAAATCATAAAACCATATAAATCCAAATTTAAACCAAAATCTGTAAAGACCATAATTACAGCAAAATACTCCAAAATAAAAGTAAAATCATGAATAGGTAATAAGCAGTGTAAAAGAAGTCGTGTGGCCACCACTTAGTCCTCCGTTGCATCGACCAGCCTATATCTAGGGATTACCTATACAGATTAAACAGAAGGGGTGAATTTACGTAAAATTAGTGTGTAATCCCCATACAAATGAACAGACAACAACCAGATATTCACAATCTGGGCTTAAGCCCTTTTCAGTATCAGTATCAGACCAGTTTGGGCCTTAGCCCATCTCAGTACAAAAACAGTCATGCAGTAGGGCTTCAGCCCATCACAGTATCAGTAGTAGTAACGGATATGCAGTCACAGAAATCCTGCCCATCCAGCCTCTACACACCATCTCCTTCCAACCCTACACTCCATGTGGGTATATAATTGACCCACCCATCCCTACACTCCAAGTAGCACTGAATGCGGCGCTAGACAGTAGTTTGCAATTGTGCTGCTAGTAAATTAGGCTCGAAACCTTTCAGTACACTTCCTCCGAACAATATCAACCCTCAACCCAATGCAATGCAATATATAAATATGACATGCTATAACATAATATCATGAATGTAATCAGAGCATATAGTATCAAATCGGTGGGACATCATCATACTTTTTCCATATCAGTCATCAAGTCATTTCAGTCAATTAGGGGTCTGGGTAATGCTCACCGACCCTACAGTAAGTTCACATTCGACTTGGGCGACCCGTGCAACCTTAGAAAACATCTCTAAAAAATGGGCTCAGACGCCCATGTGGCTTACCCGTATAGGCCCACACGTCCGTGTGGCCCACACGGCCCAAATCGATCGAGCCCGTGTGTCGAACACGGCCTACCTAGCCATCACACGGCCGTGTTTGGTGTGCACGGCCTGGCCTCGTTGATCACACGCCCGTGTTATGGCACACGGCCATGTGGCGTCGACAGAATGGTTTTCGACTTTCGTCGAAACCTTGTTTTCTATGTTTCCGGGTACACACTTGGTTTTGTTTTGATGTGAAAACTATGTCGAGCCTTCTAGAACCTAGATATCGACATAACAACACTCAGAGTTAGACCTAAAATTTGGTTAAAACAAAGTCATAAAATCGACCATAACTCCATTCGCACAACCACATTTACCTCAACACTCCGAACGATTTAAGCTACAAATCCGCGATAAAAGAAACACATTCTACCTGATCCGTTGCTGCCCAAAACAACAATAACCCCAATCAATCCTTAGAATAACATAAGATGCTGAAAAGCACAACTTTATTGACCGAATCATGTAACAAATATAGCATTAACAAAACGAAAACGCGACAGCCAACAATAAGGAATCGAAGATAAAAGGAGGAAAAATAGTAGGGGAATAACAAGGGAAAGGGAAGGAAAAGATGAAGAAAAACGTAAAAATAGTTTGGGAAAGAAATTCGGCGGAGAGGGAAACATAAATTCGTTTTTTCCTCAGATACTCAGATAACTCCCCTCTAAATCACATCCTAACAACCCACTCTAAGTCTTTCAATACAATCAGAACTCTTTCAGTCAAACGAGAAAAAATATTCTCTGTTGCTCACGCAGGGATTCGAGCACAGGACCATCAACAAGCCAACACACTACTTAACCAGCAGACCAACAGACCCATTCTGTTAACTATTTACCATCTTTTCTTTAAAAGCCTACCAACCAAAGATTGGGCTTTATTCATAAAAATACCAAAAATTTGCCAAAGTTAGGGCTCGAACCCAAGACTTCTCAGGCACTCCCAGAACACTTAACCACTAAAGCAGATAAACAGTTGTCTCACACAATTGCAAAAACAAAAATTCAGAATTTGGGACGTTACAGATAAACAATTGATCATTGCATACGAAGTGCTAATGATAAGAATATTGGTGGATGAATCATTTGTCTGTGCAGATAAAAGCTACTAATGCGCTGTGTAATGCCCCCATGCCCGAGACCGTCCCCGGAGTCGAGTATGAGGGGTTACTAAACTTAATTTAACATTTTAAGAACTTTGGATCATTTGTTTCTACATTCACAGCTTTCCAGCTACTTGCATCACAGTTACAAGAAAAATAATATCTCGAGTTACGAAACTCGAAATCAAGATCCGTAAATTTTCCCTAAATCTAGACTCATATATCTATTTACTAATTTTTTTCTAGAATTTTTGGTTGGGCCAATTAGTACAGTTTATTAGTTAAAGTTACCTCTGTTTCAGGACTTGACTGGACTGACCTCTGTTTACTACGAACCACATTTCTCTCTGTACAAAATTCATATGACTATGAGATTTGTTTCTCCTGAAACTAGACTCAATAAGGATTCTGAGAATATAAAATACACCACCTAATTATATATTTAAAATTTATGGTGAATTTATAAAGTTGTAACAGGGGATCTAGAAATCGCTCTGGCCCTGTTTCACTAAAATTCAAATATCTTCTAACATATAATTCCTTTACCTGTTTCGTTTGTTTCATTTGAAACTAGACATATTAAGCTTCAATTTTATATTTAATACATCACCAAATTCGATTTCTATGATTTTTAGTAAATTTTCAAACTCACATTAGTGTTGCTGCAATGTTCTGTTTATGGCAAATTTCATCCTTTTTATGAGTTTTTCATGAACTAGATAACCTATTAACCTTCCATAACATTAAACATAATCTAAACTAACTATTTCCATAACTTATCATTATCAAGCATTTTCTCAACCAATCCTTCATCGTATCATAAGATCATTTACACAAAATAGGTATATTGCTATACATGCCATACTTAAATTTTACAAGCCATTTACCAAAAAGTCCTCCAGATAGTGTGATCGAGCCTTCGACCTATCCCGATTCCTGAGCTGGCTTGTCCAAAACTACAATGAATAAGAAGGAGGGAGTAAGCATAAATGCTTAGTAAGTTCATATGCAAATAATAAGTAACATAACAAAGCAATCATACCAAACAACATTAGCATGGTATCACCAAAACATAAATCACATTTCTAATCATCATTCATCATCTTACTACCTTATCGTTGTAGTATCAATACTCAACCCGAGGGTTAAGTACATACCTGTCCAAAATATCCATTTCACAACACTTACCAATACGTCTCTTTTCATCTCGAGTATTCCCCCATTTGAGTAGAACTTTACCCGTTGAACACATCGGAATATAATTCGGATACATGGGAAGTTTGCACATAAGTGCCACATATGTAGCCAATCTACCATGTAACCCGCCCATAAGCGAACTCGGACTCAACTCAACGAGCTCGGGCGTTCGCATCCATAAGTGAACTCGGACTCAACTCAACGAGTTCGGACATTCGCTTCCATAAGTGAACTCGGACTCAACTCAACGAGTTCGGATGCTCAACCATCCTAGTGACATGTCACTTGTATCCTAATCTATTCCTAAGGTTCAAACGGGATTTTCCTCGAACACATATCCTTGCCGTCTTCCATAGAATGCCGAAACCAATACTCGGTAACAATTTATAATTAACAAGTAACTCACATAGTTTACATTTTATTCGAAAATAACCACAAAGCATATATTTCATGATAAAAATCAACATATCATATAATTGACATCAATAACTTAAAAATAACAATTATGCTACATTATTTACACATGAACTTACCTTGGTACCAAAATACAAAGATTTTGCAATTTAGTCCACAATCTTTTCTTTTCCTCGATTGGGGTCGATTCCACGTCTTTCTTGATCTAAAATAACACATTTAGCTTATTTAATACTCACATTATCAAATTAATCCTTAATTCAAATTTTGGCAAAATTACAATTTTACCCCTAAACTTTTGCATATTTACACTTTTGCCCCTAGGCTCGGGATTAAACTTTATTCCTTATTCTTATGTTTTATAACATGCTGATCACTTTTCCCTTCTATGACAACATCAAATTCTCACTCTAACATGTACTTGTGACTATTAGGTATTTTCTGGAGATTAAGCCCCTTTACTCGTTTTTGCTTAAAATCGAGTAGTACAAGTTGTCTAACATAATTTAAAACCTCATATTCTATCATAAAACATCAAAATACACAAATTTCACCTATGGGTATTTTTCCAAATATAAACCCTAGGTTAAATTATTGCTAGCATAAGCTTTATCGAGTTACCAGGATCTCAAAAACGTAAAAATCATTAAAAACGGGGCTTAGAATCACTTACTATGAAGCTTGAAAGTTGAAGAAACCCTAGCTATGGTGAGAGCAAAATTCGGCAGCAACTAAATGAAGAAGATGACCATTTTGTGTTATTTTTTCCATTTTATTTCATTTAATATCCAAATGACCAAAATGCCCCTCCTTACTAAACTTTCAAAAATTCATCCCATGTCCTAATTTTGCCTATGAACTTAAAATTGGTCAAATTCTATTTAAGACCTCCTAATTAATATTTCAAAGCAATTGCATACTAAAAACTTCTAGAATGCAAGTTTTGCAACTTATTCGATTTAGTCCCTAACTTTAAATTAAGCATTTTATGCATAGAATTTCTTCACAAAATTTTCACATAATCATGCAATCATATTATAAACCTCAAAATAATTATAAAATAATTATTTCTATCTCGAATTTGTGGTCACGAAACCACTATTCCGATTAGGCCCTAATTCGGGATATTACACGTTGTAGATGAACCATTGGTTAAGTAAATAAACTGCTGACTAAAAATTGATGGATGAACCATCCATGGGTGCAAATAAACTACTGACTAAAAATATTGGTGGTGAACCATCCATGGGTACAGATAAAAGCTACTTAATACGTTGTGGATGAACAACTGATGGAGCAGATGACTGTGACTAAAATAAGTTATGGATAAACCACTAGTCGAGTAGATAAAATGTCGATTACTTTCTTTGTTCAAATCGTCCCACCCCATGCAATGCAACATGACATGCTATAACAGATCAATACGACAGCAATAACATGCTTATAAAAATATATATATACAATAGCAATTATCACACTTATAATGAATTATGACAGTAGCAATAAACTTATTTAACATGTATTTGGTTTAACGATAGTAGTAGGCATGTATGTCAAGCAATTAGTAACATTGTGGTATGGAAAAAATTGCTAAATCATCAAAATTACAGTGACGTAAACATGTAATTTTTCAAATCATGCATATATAGTAATAATTCAGTCAATCAAATTCATTGGTTCTATTGTTCATATTATTAGTGTAATACCCCTAACCCATATCCGATACCAGAATAGGGTTACAGAGCATTACTGAACTTGTAACTCAATTATTCAAACATTTTATAAACAATTCTTATTCAAATAAAAAACCATTCAAACTCATTCATATAGTCCTTAATAAGAGACCTCGGGGCCTTAAATAGACATTAAAAATGGTTCGGGACTAAACCGAGCACTCAAGGAATTTTTGAAAAAACATAAAAAAATTTCAAAGTGCAGGGGACACATGCCCGTGTCTCAAGTCGTGTGGGTATTCGAAATGGGATCACATGGCCATGTCTCAACCCGTGTCCGACCCCGTGTAACTCTCTGACTTGGGTCACACGGCCAGACCACACGCCCATGTGCCAAGCCGCGTACCCTTCGAAATGGCCTCACACGGCCGTGTGCTAGGCCGTGTGAAAACTGGAAAGTATATTGACTTGTGCCACACGACCAAGCCACATGCCCACGTGCTAGGCCGTTTGAAGCTACTGACTTGGTTACTAAAGAGATATCAGGGGACACACGGCCGTGTGTCACACATGGCTGAGACACACGCCCGTGTGGACAAAAATAAGCTATCTTCCAAGCCACATTTCTCACCCAAAGTGATACCAACCTAAGCTCAATAATGCACATACATCCATGCTATAAATAGGCACTTAAACCATCCAATATCAAGTTTATAACATGCATTAATCACACCTACAATATAATATCCACAAGCACATTCATTTGACCACTTTAAAATATACCAAAAATACTTCCAAAGTATAAATGGTCAATTACATACTTTAGACCTTATGCTATCTTAGCATACTTGCCCATATCAAAACCAACCAATTGCTACACAAAATACCAATCCACCACAAGGCATTCACAAAGCAATTATACACAACATATCAAAAGGCTATATATACACATTTACATATTAAAACATATATCATTCTCAAGCCAACTCACTTGGCTAATTACACAACCAACATATAGGCTACCTTAACCAAAACACCTATACATGCCATTTAACCCAAAATATAAAAAAAAAAAAACCAAAGTACCAAAATGTGAGTTTGATAGTGCAACACGATCTCCTACGGCTTTCAAATTGAGCAAGTTTCCGAAATACTATAAAACAAGGAAACATAAATCAAGTAAGCAATTAAGCTTAGTAAGTTCGTATAACTAATCAATACAACTTACCAATTCATTCACAATTTAAATAAGCATAATTAAAACGTAGATAAATTCCAGTTTGGCCCAAAGCCTATCACATAAACACGAGTAGGTTAGCCATGCATGAATTCAACCGCTATATATATATATATATATATATATATATATATTATTTTCCGTATTTCTCACGAATACTTATACTAGTTTGTATTAATTTGGATCACCTTGTATTATTACTGAGCTCATTGAATTCTTTAAATATCGATAAATATACTTACCTTGTCTTTCCGAATCTGAGAACGACTTACACGTGAATTGCCATCACCCTGCCATGGTCTTAGTTTGTATTAGTTTGTATTACCTTGAGTACATCGTTTTCTTGTGTCATAGTCCAATTATGGTCTTACACGTGAATTGTCATGACCCTGCCATGGTCTTACATTTGTAGTGCCACAACCCAGTTATGGTCTTATCATTTGAATGCCTTAGCACAGCTATGGTCTTACATACAAATACTGTCATGGTCTAACCATGGTCTTATCCGTCAATTCATAATTTGCATAAAACAATTGTTCTTAATCCTGCGATGTACTTGTTTGAACATTTAAATTCTATTTCAAAGTCCAAAAATAAATATGAAAATTTTCATAATATCATTCATCAATTTAATAAATAAACATTAAATGTTTAACTATACGAACTTACCTCGTATTTATACGAAGACAATCAACCGACCAATCCACTACTTTATCTTTGCCTCGATCTAAATCCAAACGTGGCTTTTCTTGATCTAAATCATCAAATTTAACTAATTCAATACTTATTCTATTAAATTCAATCCAATTTCATGTTATGGTAAAATTATCATTTTTCCCCTATACTTTTAACCTTTTTACAAATTGGTCCTTAGGCTCGTAAAATGAAATTCATGCAAATTTCTCCACACCCAAGCCTAGCTGAATTTTATAGGTGCTCATAGCAGCCCATATAATTCACAAATTCACACATTTATCACATAAATTTCACATTTTTCAATTTAGCCCCCAAATGACAATTTCACTAAAAATCACTTAACAAAAATTTTTTATTTAATAACCAAGATTCATTTTCTTCCATTAAACTGCAAAAAAAAAAAAAAAAAAAAAAAAAAAAAAAAAACCAAAATAGTCTCATGAAAAATGGGGATTTTCACTTATAATAAAATTTAGTCCCCTAATTAGCTGGCTTAAGCTACAAGGGTTCCAAAAACACAAAAATCAACAAAAACAACCACCAAAATAACTTACGTGCAATGGACTTTGGCTGAAAATTCGAGCTTTCCTTTGCTCTTAGTTTGTTGAAATTTTCGGTTGAAAAAGAAGGAGGAAGATGACCATTTAGTTTTGTTTTATTTAATTTAACTTTAGTCATCAAGTTTGGTCAAAACTATAAAACAGAGGTCACACGGCTATCAGACGGCTGTGTGGGATGCCATAGATCGTGTGGAGGGATTACACGGTTGTGTGGCTAGGCCGTGTAATAGACTGTGACCGTGTGACATATGCAAAAATTAACCTACATGGGAGACATCACCGTCTGGCAGGCCATATGGAAGGGTCTTGGTCGTGTGGTTCATAAACTAGCCTAGGGCTTA
Organism: Gossypium longicalyx; assembly: GCA_025698465.1. NCBI lineage: Eukaryota > Viridiplantae > Streptophyta > Magnoliopsida > Malvales > Malvaceae > Gossypium > Gossypium longicalyx. The sequence goes on along the minus strand of CM046995.1, from coordinate 2,831,982 downwards.
CAGGCCACATGGCCATCTGGGAGGTTGTGTAGTCTACACGCTTGTGTGGCTTTAAACCTACATATCGTTTGCCCAGATTTACTTGTAAAAGAACACACACCTTTCACTGGGGGTTCGATCGATATTCTTCACGCTCGGTTTTGGTCTGATTCACCTAAATCAGGTCCTTCAAACGACATTTATACACGAGTTACAATTAATTTTCAAAATTTTGACAAGGTTGTCAAAAGTTACAACAAGATCCATGAAAGATTGATTAGATTGAATGAATGATTAGTTTCAATTAGAAATACTATGAAAATTTAGGATCTAAACTTTAAAACGAGATGTACTTATTATTTCTTGAAAAAGGTCGAGGTGCTATTGATGGAAATTACGAAACTGATAGAAAAATGTTTGAATGAAGGTTGATTTGATTCGAGGAAGAAAATAGTTAATAACTCAAAAATATAAATATGATGCAATTTGAGAGAAAAATGAAGGAAAAGAAAAGAAGAAGAAAATAAATAGAAGATGAAGAGGAATTTTACTAAAGTTATGAAAAGGATAGTTATTCTAGTCAAATTAGGAGTAGGGAGGACTAAATAGCTAGGGTTTGTAAACCTTAGGGGTGGCAAAGGTAATTTACCCAAAATTTGAGCGACATTAAAAAGGAATGGAAGGGGAAAGGTATGGCTAGGACTTGAGTAAATAGGAAGGGAACTAGCATGCTAACCATTAGGCCTAAGGCCTATTTCTTATTCAATTTTTACTCCTAGGTTCTAAAAATAAAAGAAAAAGAAATGGGAGGAATATATAGGGTTTGAACTTAGGACTTCTAAGATGAATGCAATATCACTTAGCCATTAAGCTTATATCTTATTTCTTATCTATTCATTATGATTAATCCACTATATTTTGAGATGTGACATTGAATCTCACTCAAGTCAATTTCATCGCCCATCCTAAAGGAGCCCGAGTTAGGTAAATAAGTTATTAAAAATATTTTTTTTTGTATATTTCATGTCCATTTTGCAATCCATGTTCAGGGTTCATGGTTGTCCCTCTCAACAATGTTGTCTTTAATGTTTGAGTCTACGTTTTCTCCTTAAAAGTGTGATGTGTCTTACTATTGCACCCAACACTTATTAGTCGCTATTAAAAATAATAATATGAAATGAACTCGGACACGTTATGAAAACAACATGAGAAAATAATTAAATCACAGAGTGAAAATAACATGAATTGGCACAAATACACAAATGCCATAATTTTCCTTAAAATAATTCAATTAAAAATAATTTTGATATGAAAAATATAAAAAAGTTTATCTTATACATGAAATTGAATTAAATTAAAAAATATCTTATTTATTTTAATTGTAATAGGCCAATTTTGACCCGGGCCCAGGTTACAAAAATAAAACAAAATTTGAACCAAATAAATAAGGTCCCAGTCCAATTACATATCAAGCCCAAAAACACTACCCAATTACAGACCAAATGCAAGAAAACCCTAGTGGCCCAAATGACCCAAAAGCTAAACTCAGTTTCAGTAAAAACTGAAACCCTAGCCGCATGCCATGTCGGCATCCTTCTTCGCATGCTTCTGCCACCACCGTCACCATCAGCCATTCCACTAACACCTGCAAGAAAAAACAACGCGCAAGAGGTCAAGCAGAAGAAACAATATAGAAATAGACAAAAAATAGAAACAAAAGGTTGTTTAATTCGACTATAAAAGCTCGAACATCTTTGTATTTTTTTTACACACATCAGAGAATCAAAAAAATAAAAAAAATTGCAAAAGGTGATTTACGATTTTTTTTATTTGTTGTTCTTTTATTTTTATTTTTTATATGTTAAAAATAAAAGGAAGCATAAAAATTTTAAAACCTAGCTTACCTTTTCGGAATCCCACCGCCGCACGTGGAGAAAGACGCCATCCCAGATGATGGACTGTCTTCTTCGGTGAGACAACGGAGAAACCGAAGGGATTCCTTCGGATCTAATTATTTTTAAAAAAAATTAGCTTTTATAGAGGTTCAAAACGACGCCGTTTTGGGCCCTAAACCCAAGCGCCAAAACGATGCAGTTTTGTGCCTAACCCGCACGTAGCCCGACCCGCTCCTGGAGGATCCTCGTGTTTTCATCTTTTGGGCTATTTATGCCCCTAGTCCTTCCGCATTTTTGGGCTATTTTAATTTAATCCTATTTCATTTATTTATATCTTTTAAATTTGACCACTGATTTTTTTTACGCGTTTCAATTTAGTCTTTGGCTCGCTGATCTCCTGCAAAGAGCTCGGAGCCCCAGATATCATCAGCTATTTCTTAGCACATTTTATTTTGATCCTTGTTAGCCTGTTTTTATTATTTACAATTTGTACCCGAATTTCATTTCGATTACAATTCCATCCTTGGTCTGTTTAATTTATTTTTAAAAAAACTATTTTATTTAATATTCTGTTTAATATTTTATTTATTTAATTTCTTTTTTAATCAGATTTATATTAGTTTATTTATTTACTTACTTATTATTTTTTTTATATTGGCTTGTTTTATTTTACTTTTTGCCCTTATCATTGTCATTTTTATTCCATTATTTATTTATTTATCACTTTTTATCTATTTTCAAATTTTATATTTATTATTATTATTATTATTATTATTATTATTGTTACTTATATTATCATTTGCATCATTATTGATATTGTTTATGCATATTAACATTATGATTCATTAATATCAATGCTATATTGTTATATTTTATTATGCATATCATGTCATTGTTATTCCAAATTCATGTTGCATTATCATTATTCATCAAGCCTGACCCTTTTCACGTTTTAACTGTTGTTGCAGGCCAATTTTGAGCCTGTTTACATCAAAATTACATAAGCCCATTTACAACCTAAACCCAAAATCCATTAAAACTCGAATCGCCCAATAACCCAAATAACTCACTTAAATTAAACCCAAGACCCATCACAACCCAAAACCCAAACAACAAAGACCCCAGCCCAATTAACCTAACAACCCAAACCCTCACAGGCCCAATTTCTTGGCCCAACTAGCCTGACTTAGGGTTTCAAAAAAATTGAAACCCTAAGCGCCGCCAACGTCCCATCGATCAGCACCATCTCCTGGTGCCACCTGCCCCACAGTCACCTCAATCGTTCAACCACCACCTGCACAGTAAACAAGACATGCAACAGCAGCAGAAGACAGAAAGTAGAAAGAGATTTTTGTACAACGGCTATAAAAGCCGATTTAAAACTTTGTAAAAGGGTCGGTTGTTTTTATCAATACAAGGCAGAAAATTTCTAGAGTACAAGAACAGCTTTCACAGTATCAAAAACCAGATTCAAGCACATAAACAAGAAAACAAATAGCAAACACGAAAGGTTGTTGATTCGTTTTATTTCTTTCTTTGAAACTACGCATATATTCATAAATATTTCATTTTTATTTGTGTTCTATGTATATATAAAATATATTAACAAGTTTTTTTAAAAAAAAAAGAGAGAAAAAGTAAAAAAAAAAAGTTTTTACACGGTGGTGGCGTAGTGTGGCACTGTGTGGGATTGAGCGGTCGAGAGGCCGAATTTCCCACCGGAAATCGCCCCCAGCTCCCCCTCCCCTCTCTCCTTTTTTTTTCCCTCTGCTGTTGCAAATGATTTTTTTGAAGATTTTGGCCTTTATATAGCTTCCCAAAACGGCGTCGTTTTGGGGGCTACCCTTTAACCCCAAAACGACGTCGTTTTGAGCATGACCCGCGCCGACCCGACCCGCGCCGACCCGACCCGCCTCGGAGGGTCCGCGTGTTTTTAATTCAATGGTATATTTGCGCGATCGGTCCATCCGCATTTTCATATTTCGTAATCAAGTTATCTTTTGTTTATAAATTGGCCCTGAAATTTAATTCAATTTATAAATTAGTCCCTCTTACTGCGCAGTGTTTTAATAGTTTGAAATATTGCGCTTTTGATCCCCCTTTGTTTTGCGCGTGTTCAAATAAGTCCTTCTCTTTTGTTTTTATTTTAAAATCTATCCCAAGCTTTCTATTTTGTTTTCGATTTAATCCCTTTTTATCATTTTGATACTTTAATAATTAATTTTATCATTCTGTTTTTTTATATTTATTGTTATTATTACATTTTTATGTATATAATATTTATATTATTACTATTATTATTATCATTATTAGTATTTTCTACTATTATTAGCATTATTTTAGTTTCAATTAATACTTACATATATATATATATATACTTTCATATATATTTATAGTTGTTTTTAATGTTACTTTTATTCCTAATATATATATATTATGTATACATATTTTAATACTATCTTAAGGATATATTTTTATTATGTATATATTTTTTAATATTATATTATTTAGATTATTTATATATCATTTCATGTATATATTTTTGATATTATCTCATACATATATTTTTAATAACTATTATGTACATTTTTAATACTATATATATTGTATGTATTTTCAATAACTATATTATATGTATATATCTTTAGTATATATAGGTATATATTTATATAATATTATTAATAGGTACCTTTAACATTATTATTTTTAATATGTAAATGTTATGTAGATATTTTAATATCATATTATGTATACATTTTTATATATTACGTATATATATCTTTTTAATATTGTACTTTTATATATATCATGTAAATATTTCAAATACTATATTTTTTATATTATCTCATGTATATATATATTTTTTTATAGCTATATTATATATATTTTTAAATACCGTATTATTGCTTATTATCATCATATCCATTTTTACCCCTATTATATTTATTATTAACATTAGTATATATTTTATTATATGTGTATACAATATATTTTTTTATATATAATATTATTTTTATATATATCATTATATTTATATTTATTATTTTCATTATTGTTGCTTATTATTTTATTTTAATATTATTATGCATACATATATCTTCCTGTACATACTTATACTTACTTTATTACTCCTTGATCATCACCATTACTACTATTATTAGTATAATTATTATTCTCTTCATCATTATTAACATGCATATGCACATATTTATGTACATATATATATTTTTATGTATATATTGTTATTTTTTATTATTGTTATAAATATATTATTTTTCTTATTATATTAATAATACATTATTTTTATTTTCTTGAAAATATTGTTATTGTTGTTTTAATATTCTTAGTTTTTAATTTTTTATTAATTGCATCATTGTTTGCATCATTTACGAATTCTTATTATAATAATGTTTTACTTATACTTTTTAACAATAAGGCAACGTACCGATTTAACATTAGTCGTCGATTTCATCGCTATGTTGGGTGAATATTAATCGGCTCGTGTTAAAAACGGAACATCCTTCTCAAAAGAAACCGAAAAACTTGAAATTTCTCGTGTTTTAATCGGATCACGATTAAACGTTATATTAAACTCGTATTTTTGAAATTAAGACAACACATGTTTAACAAGATACCAATTTTGGGCGTCGCGAGGGTGCTAATACCTTTCTCGCGCGTAACCGACTCCCGAACCCAATTTTTTCTCTGGCTTTTAACGTAGACCTAAACTCGGCCTTCTGTTTGTTTAAGGAATAAAATTTCTTTTAAAAAAAGAGGATTTATTAGGTGTCCGATCACACCTAGGAAAAAGGATCGGTGGCGACTCCCATTTTAATAAAATCGCAAGTCGGTTTTCAAATTTTCACTAAATCGCCACAATTAGCGACCGAAAGTAAATTTTTACGTCGCTACAGCTGGCGACTTCGCTGGGGACCCCTTTTTGAGAGTCGTGTCTGGAATTAAACTCGCGTTGTCAAAATTTTCAAAGTTTCTTGTTCAAATTAATATTTAGTCGTGATCCCCAAATTTTTGTTTTCAAAAAGTCATGCATTCACATTATATTGTAAATGTTTTTCTAACTCGTTTTGTCCTTTTTGTTTTTCAGCTTTAAGTTTTATGGTTGTAGTTTTGTAGTTTTTTTTTAAATAAAACGAAAAGTTTGTGAGTTTCTCCCCACACACCGCGCAGTTGCATTGTTGCATAACATGAGCTCTCTACCCGGGCTCCATCCATTTAAGTGGAAGTAAACGCTATGCCTTCGTGAGTTAACTCGTCCCTCCGCACAAGCTAGTGAATACTTCCGGATTACATATGACTTATGCTTTTGTGAGTTAACTTGTCCCTCCGCATAGGCATAAGTAAATGTAATCCCTCGAATTGAACTCGTGAGCCTGTGATGGGCTACGACCGAGGCTTCGCACTAGTCTTAGTAGACGATAGTACAAACAATTCGAGTACCTATCTAGAACCGAAACTGCATATAGTGAACCGTACGAGCCACCTAATTAGAGCCATGTCGAACCTTCGTCTGTTTAATAGTCACCAAAATAAGTACACGGGAGAAACACCTCTTGCTTTTCATTTCCTTTACATTTACACTGTTTATACAAAAGAATTGAACAGGTATCTTAATTTGTTGAAGTTTCTATAGTTTTTCTCAGATTATATTTGTTGTGATTACTAACCAAGGTTATTTGTCTTTATTTTTATTTTTCATCATGCATCATAGGCATCTTGATTAGGAAGGTGTTGATTAGAGATTGGTTGCCAAAAAATGGGTTTCTGATGGAGGAGTCAATTACGCAAGTAACCAAGAAAAATGTCGTGGTCCGAGATTGGTCTCTACAAACCCAGAAAGAAAAAGGGGACAGTCTAATGGAAGGATGTATTCCTAACCTACCCGAGCACGTAACTGTGAACGTTCGTCAGAATAACCTTGATGACTTGACTCAGATTTGGAGACAGTGGGATTTGGACACTAGAGGCATCTTCATTAAAAAGTACAGAGATATAGCCAGCCTGATCGCCGTCAACATAGATGAAAGATTGATTCAGGCCATGATCAGATTCTGGGATCCGGCTTACCAGTGTTTCATTTTCAATCAAGAAGCTATGACCCCAACTGTGGAAGAGTACGCTGCTTTACTTCGTATTGATAATGTGCAACTCTACAAGATTTATGTGAAGGAGCCCAAGCTGATGACTTTCAAGAAAAAGCTGGTAAAATTGACTGGCTTGAACAACACATGGGCCGAGAAACAAATAAAGAAAAAGAATGAAATCAACTGTATTCCGTGGTTTTCCCTGCGGGGTTTAGTCCTAAATCATCCCGATATTTTGAAGAGAGTGAATCTGTTCGCTTTGGCCATTTACAGATTGGTCGTCTTCCCAAAAGTTTTGGGACATATAGAGGTTGCAGTAGTGGACTTCTTTGAAAAGTTAAAATAAGGAATCAACCCTATCCCAACTATTTTGGCTGAGACCTTCAGATCCCTAAGCAGTTGTAGGAGGAAAGGGGAAGGACGCTTTATCGGATGTGCGTAATTGCTTAATGTTTGGATTTTGAGCCATTTCTGGAAAGTAGAGCACACACCGTACCATATGTTTTCAAAAAATTTCGTCCCGTTGGAAGCCTATCTTGAGAGAGAATGGCCAAAGGATGTCACCGAAGAGCATTAGGTTTCAGTTTTTCAGAATCTTCGTGCTGAAGATGTAACCTGGAGAGCACCGTAGATACGCCCTTCGGTTCTGTTATACAAGGTGGGAAACCAAGATTGGGTGCCACTGCTTAGACTATGGGGAGGAGTTGGTTATGCTCCTTTAATGGTCCAAAGGCAATTTTCTTCACGACAATTCATACCCGTCACCGGAGGATTATCACAGTCCGAGTTTGCTTTCGCGGGTGAAGGTTATATGAAAGAGGTCCGAGACACTGCAAAGTCTTGAAAGAAAATTCATCTGATGGAATTGGCTCTATATGCTGATACCTCACCCAAGATTATGACATATGGAGGAAGCAACGGGTGAACAGTCAGCAAATCTCGTCGACAAACTACACTGTCCAGAATCCTTTTTCGGAGGAAATGTCGTCTGAGCTAGAAATGGCAAGACAAGAATTTGAACGAGAAAAGGCCAAGATGTCTCGGGACCTTAGTGCTCTTCAAGAGGAATTACCAGCTAAAGATTGATGTTCAAATTGAAAGATCTAGAGCCGAGAAAGTTCAAAGAGAAGCTGAGATCGTAAGAAATGACTTAAGAGATCTTCATCTGGAAAATAAGAAATTAAGAGGCACTATAAAGAATAGTGGATTGGGCAAGTCGTCGGCAGAATGGAAGGAAGAATTAAACAATATTAGAGGAGGAATGAAATTTTGGAAAGGAAAAGCGAAAAAAGAAGAAGAAAAGGCTACGCGGGTTATGATGGAGCTAAGGAAGAAGAACGCCGAATATGAAACTGTGTCTGCCGAGGTAATGACTAGTCGATCTAAGCGTCAAGAAATAAAAGAGAGGGTACGAGATTTAGAAGACATGCTGCAAGATCGCCAACAATAGCTAAGTACTCTCGTGGAGGCTTTGGAAGAAAAGAATAGTCAGTATGATAGAGACATTCATGCTTACGAAGAGGGCTTCCAAGAAAAAGAAATGTAACTTAGTTATTTGATCAATGAAATTCGTGGGGTAGCCATGCATGTGGTACAACTATCGGAAGAAGCTGAAATTCTCATTTGCCAATTCCCTCCAAGTCGAAGATCAAACATATCAGAATTCTTAGCACGAGTAAAGAAATATGGCGATATAGCTAGGAAGTTTGTGTAATGGCTGAATTGAAAATGGCAAAATGTTTTGTAATGGACTCTTTTGATAAATGAAACGCCTAAATAGGGGCCGTCTTGAAATCAACACTAAATTCTTGCATATTCATTTATGACTAACATTCATTTGACATTTATGCATTCATTCATTTATTCATTGCATATCCCATAATCGTTCGCTGAGGTTAAAACATACAATTCGCAGTTGTAATACCACAAGACTGGAACCACGTCATTTGTATAGGACACGCCGACAAGCTAGAGTAATGGAGGTTGAATTCAATGAAAGGATTGAAAGGATGGAAAGAATTCAAAGGGAATTACAAGAGTAGTTGGCCAAGTCGCAACAAGAGACAAGAGACTTAATGGTGAGATCTCGAGAAGAATCGCTCGAACAGAAGGATCAAATGGCCAAGATGATGGAGATGATGTCAGCTTTAGTTAAGGGAAAGTACCCATGCAGAGCCCTGACGTCGAAGAACCTCGGTCAAGAGTTAATCACAATCAAGATCCGCTCTATCCCCCAGGATTCACTCCGTCGCACGCCCATGCAACACAAAGAGGGTACACCCAAGGGGAACCCACAGACCTGGAGCAACGGCTGGTGCCGCCTGCTCATTTAGGGCAAGGAATATTTATATCAAATCCTGGAGCTAATCCTGCCAATCCAATTGTTCCAGACTTGGATGATCCAGCAGAAATAGTCAAGTTGAAAATGGATGATCACGAGGCTCAAGAGAAGTATAGGAGCTTGGAGGAAAGACTTAAGGAAATAGAAGGAACTGAAGTCTTCTCTGCACTAGGTGCTAAAGAACTCAGTTTGGTACCCGATCTAATTCTGCCTCCGAAGCTCAAGGTGCCTGATTTTGAAAAGTACGATGGGACAAGATGTCCAAAAGTGTATCTTGTCATGTTTTGCCAGAAAATGACCAGTTATGTAAACGAAGATAAGCTACTCATACATTGTTTTCAGGATAGTCTAGTAGGATCGGCTCTTCGGTGGTACAACCAGCTTAGTAGGAAAAAGATTCGATCCTGGAAGGACTTGGCGTCAGTATTCTGTGAGCAATACAAGCATGTATCGGATATGGTACCTGATCGAATGACTCTACAAATGATGGAAAAGAAACCAACAGAAACCTTTAGGCAATATGCTCAAAGGTGGAGAGATATCTCGGCCCAAGTGGAGCTTCCATTGACTAAGACTGAGATAACGGTCTTTTTCATCAACACATTGAAAGCGCCATTCTATGACAAGTTGGTAGGAAGTGCCACAAAGGACTTTGCGGATATTGTGATATCCGGGGAACTTATTGAGAATGCTATCAAGAGTGAAAGGATGGAAGGTTCTGATAGTTCAAGAAGGGCAGCACCCGTAAAGAAAAGAGAGCCAAAAACCCATATGGTGGGAGTTGAAAGCTGCTATACTCCAAACCCATACTCAAACCAGCCATGACCGCGATATCACTCATCCCCAAACGTCTATTTTCCTCCCCAAAACCCTTACTACCAAGCACCACCTCCTTCCTACCCCGTATACACTACAAACAACTAAAGACCCGTTACCACATACCCACAAAGCACAGTACCCGCTCAAAGCTAACCCAGAAACGAACTAAGACCAGCAAGGCCTAATCTTGAGAGACCACAATTTACTCTTATCCCTATGTCGTATGGAGAATTGTATCCAAAAATTTTGGAGAAACAATTGATATCTCCCCATTATATGGCACCCCTGAAACCCCCGTACCCGAAATGGTACGATCCTAACGCTAGTTGTGTATACCATGCCGGAAACCAGGGGCATTCTAAGAAAAATTACCTTGCCTTTAAGACGAGAGTCTAAGGACTCATTGATGCGGGCATCCTGCGATTCGATAGTGCTAGTAATACAACTGGGAACCAGTTCCCTGACCACGCTGAAGGAAATGTGAATGCAGTAACGGAGAAGGGTAAGTGGCAAACAAAAAGCTGTGTTTCTGAAGTAAGGACGCCTCTGCAGAAAATCTGAGAGGTATTGGTTGAGAAAGGATTACTCTGTCGCACCGACGAAATTCTCGAAGAAGGAGGTCAAGGTTTTTGTAATTTTCATGGTCTTGAAGGGCATAACATTCAATCCTGTGAAGAATTTAGAAAATTATTACAAAACATGATGGATAATAAGGAGATTGGGATCTTTAATAAAAGGGAAGAGGCCGATGAAGGAGAAGTATCCGCCTCTGACAATCAATCATTAGGTCTCCCGTAGCGCCGATCGACCATTCGTAATTTATTATGATGCAAGGAAGGAACCGGTGAAACCAAATATGATCATTGAAGTACCATCTCCTTTCCCTTACCAGGACGACAAGGCGGTATCGTGGAAATACGACATCAACATCGTCACACCTGAAGGTGAAAAGTCCGAAGCCACAACTGGAGATGTTGGGAAGGTAGGCCATTTTACCCGCAGTGGGCGGTGTTATTCTAAATAGATTGAGCCGATAAAGAAGAGTGACTGGAAGCAAAAAGGAAAGGCAGTGATGTATGATGCCGAAGTCAAGCAGGAAACTCCACCCGTACAAGAAACTAAAAAGCCTGTGGATGAGGAGGAAGCACAGGAGTTCTTGAAATTTATCAAGCACAGTGAATACAATATGGTGGAATAATTGAATAAGCAACCAGCACGAATCTCGGTTTTATCTCTACTGTTAAATTCAGAGCCACACCGGAACACTTTGTTAAAGGTGTTAAATCAAGCTTACGTAGCAAACAACATATCTATTGAAAAGCTTGATAGGTGGGTGAATAATCTAAACGCTGACAATTTCATCTCTTTTAGTGATGATAAGATACCACCAAAACGCTAGAGGCTCAGTGAAGACACTACATATTATGACTCACTGCAAGGGCTACATAATACCGAATGTGCTCATCGATAATAGGTCGGCACTCAACGTCATGCCTTTGGCCACACTTTCCAGAATTCCGATGGATCTGTCCTATTTAAGGCCCTGTCATTCTACAGTAAGGGCATTCGACGGGACAAGGCGTGAAGTCATGGGAAAGATTGAGATCCCTCTAAAAGTGGGTCCCTACATTTATAATGTCGAATTCCAGGTCATGGACATCACACCCTCGTATAATTGCCTTTTGAGAAGGCCCTGTATCCATTCTGCTGGAGCAGTTCCGTCATTTCTCCATTAAAAAATGAAGTTTATCATGGATGGCTGTTTGGTCACTATCGAGGGAGAAGAAGACATTGTCGCATCTATCTCTGCCGATGCACCGTACCTAGAAGTGAGTAAAGATGCAATAGAATGTTCCTTTCGATCCTTTGAGTTTGTCAATGCCACTTTTGTCACTGAAGGAGATAGAATTCCGGTGCCAAAACTGTCAAGGAATACCAGATTGGGCGTTAATATGACTGTGGGAAAAGGAGCCCGAGCAATGAAAGGTTTGGGAAGGTATCCGCAAGGAATAGTCAGGGCTCTAAAGCCAGTGCACCACAAGGCCCGATACGGTTTGGGGTTCCAGCCAGACATGCGTCAAAGAAGAAAACAATTGAAGAAAGATCAAGAAAAAAGGATCGCAAGAACTTTAGGCCGAGAATTAGAATGAGAGCTCATAACGTACCCTCCTTTGTCAAAAACATTTACATCTGCAGGAATGATATACCCCGGGTAAGATAATCCACGAAGCACGCTGTTATTAATTGAAAGGGGTCTTTAGAATGTCAGTATAAATGTCATTGACAAAGGAAGTGATTCAATTAAAGATGTTTCAATGATACGCCCTTGTCCTCCTGGATTTGTTTTGAACAATTGGATTGCTGTGGATCTCTTTGTAGTTTCTAAGTCTTCTCCAGAGTAATACTCAATGTTAACATTCTTCTTTTTGTGTGCCCCTAAGTAATAGGAGGGATTCTTTTGTAAGAGCTTATGATTTTCTCTTTATCATTTAAATGAACATTAATGGAGATGTATTTTGTCATAGTCTTTTCATTATCATTAACTTCATACTTTTTCCCTTTTCTCACAGCCTGTCATTACATATATCTCACATCATGCCATTATGCTTGTTGGTCCCAATACTTTGATGCTCCTCTATAGTTTCTTTCTCATTCAACTTTCAAGTGCTCAAATATCAACGATATGAACGAACCCGTTACGAGTCTTGAAATCGATTTTGAGAAAGCTATTTGCTTAGGAGAATTCGAAGCCGAGGAAAATGTTGAAGACTATGTCTCGTCTCCTGATTTGCTAAGAATGGTGGAACAAGAGGATAAACAGATTTTACCTCACCAAGAGTCTGTTGAAACAATAAACTTGGGAAATGAAGAAAGAAGACAAGAAGTGAAGGTTGGGACCTCCATTTCAGGGGATACCAGACACGATTTGATTGCTTTACTCCATGAGTACAAAGATGTATTCGCGTGGTCGTATCAGGACATGCTAGGATTGGATGAGGATGTAGTGGTCCATAGACTCCCACTGAAGCCAGAATGCAAACCCATTCAGCAAAAACTAAATCGAATGAGACCTGAAATGCTATTGAAGATAAAAGAAGAAGTCAAGAGGCAATTTGATGCTGGTTTCCTACAGGCCTCCAAATATCCAGAATGGGTGGCTAACATAGTCCCGGTACCGAAGAAAGACAGCAAAGTGCGAATGTGTATGGATTATCGCGATCTGAATCGAGCAAGTCTTAAAGATAATTTTCCTTTGCCACACATCGATACATTGGTGGATAACACAGCTAAACATTCATTATTTTCTTTCATGGATGGATTCTCGGGTTATAATCAGATAAAGATGGCTCCTGAGGATATGGAAAAAACTACCTTCGTAACAATGTGGGGAACATTCTGCTACAAGGTGATGCCGTTCGGATTAAAGAATGCTGAGGCAACATATCAGAGGGCTATGGTGACATTGTTCCATGACATGATGCATAAAGAGATAGAAGTCTATGTCGATGATATGATTGCTAAATCTCGAGAGAAAGAAGAACATGTCGTGAACCTCAAGAAGTTGTTCGAAAGATTGAGAAAGTTTCAACTAAAGCTTAATCCAGCCAAATGTATATTTGGGGCTACCTCGGGAAAATTGTTAGGCTTTATTGTCAGCGAAAGGGGCATTGAGGTTGATCCACATAAGATAAAAGTCATACAAGAATTGCCACCTCCGTGCACGCAGAAAGAAGTCAGAGGTTTTTTGGGAAGATTAAATTACATCGCCCGGTTCATTGCTCAACTTACCAACCAGTGTGACCTAATTTTTCGACTCCTTCGAAAACATAATCCGGGAGAATGGAACGAAGAGTGCCAAGTGGCTTTTGACAAGATAAAACAGTATTTGTCTAGTTCCCCAGTGCTAGTACCGCCAACTCCAGGAAGACTGTTAATATTATATCTGATTGTGTTCGAAAATTCAATGGGTTGTGTACTGGGGCAACATGATGAGTCAGGGAAAAGAGAAAATGCGATTTACTATCTCAGTAAAAAGTTCACAGAGTATGAGGCAAAGTACTCGTCAATTGAAAAATTCTGTTGTGCTTTGGTTTGGCTAGTTCGGAGGCTCAGACAATATATGTTGTATCATACGACATGGTTAATTTCAAAGCTGGACCCAATAAAGTACATGATGGAATCACCTGCACTCTCAGGAAGAATGGCACAATGGCAGATCTTACTATCGGAGTACGACGTCGTCTATGTGAATCAAAAGTCGATAAAAGGAAGCGCAATAGCTGACTTCTTAGTAACTCGAACTACAGATGAATACGAGCCATTGAGATTTGATTTCTTGGATGAAGACTTGATGTGCATTACGGAAAAAGAGTGTGAGTCATCAAAAGAGAAGTCATGGAAGATGAGCTTTGATGGTGCGTCAAACGCATTGGGGCATGGGATTGGAGCAGTCTTAATATCACCAGAAGGGAACCATTATCCATTCACTGCCAGATTAAACTTCTTCTGTACCAATAATATAGCGGAATATGAGGCTTGTATCATGGGACTTCGTGCAGCAATTGAATGAAACGTCAAAACATTAGAGGTATACGGAGACTCAGCGTTGGTGATTTATCAAATCCGGGGAGATTGGGAAGTGAGGGATCCGAAATTGGTTAAATACAGTGATCTAATGGCAGAACTGATTAAAGAATTCGAAGAAGTAACTTTTAATTACTTCCCACGAGAAGAAAACCAATTGGCTGATGCCCTAGCCACTTTGGCTTCAATGTTCAAAGCTAACAGAGAAACAGAAATAATGCCTCTTCAAATGAGCATATATGAAGTCCCTACACACTGTTTTAGCATTGAAAAAGAGGCAGACGGACAGCCATGGTTCAATGATATCTTAAAATATATCAAGAATCAAAGGTATCCCGAACAAGCAAATGAGAACGACAAAAGAATAGTCAGAAGAATGGCAGCAGGATTTGTTCTTGATGGAGACATCTTGTACAAAAGAGGAAAAGATCAAGTGCTCTTGAGATGCGTAGATGATGTTGAAGCCAGAAAAACACTTGAAGATGTCGATGAAGGAATTTGTGGGACACATGCCAATGGTTTCACTATGGCCAAGAAGATTATGAGACTCGGTTACTACTGGCTGACGATGGAAAGCGACTGTATTAGCTATGCACGAAAGTGCCACAAATGTCAAATTTACGGCGATAAAATTCATGCAGCCCCTTCGCCCCTTCATGTCATGACTTCTTCGTGGCCTTTTTCTATGTGGGGCATGGATGTTATAGGGCCAATTTCCCCAAAAGCTTCTAATGGACACCGGTTCATTTTTGTGGTTATTGATTACTTTAAAAAATGGATAGAAGCCGCTTCGTTTGCCAATGTGACGAAGACTGCAATTTGTAGGTTTTTGAAAAAGAAAACCATTTGTCGATATGGTTCGTCTGAAAGAATCATTTCAGATAACGCTTTGAATCTGAACAACAAGATGATGAAAGAAGTGTGTGAGCAATTTGAAATAAAGCATCATAACTCGTCGCCCTATCGTCCGAAAATAAACGGAGCTGTTGAAGCAGCCAACAAGAATATTAAGAAGATTATTGGGAAAATGACCGAGACATATAAAGACTGGCACAAAAAGCTACCATTTGCTTTGTATGCATATCGCACATCTGTGCGGACATCTACGGGGGCAACTCCTTTCTCTCTGGTCTATGGAATGGAAGCTGTGCTACCTATTGAAGTTGAGATCCCTTCTCTACGAGTCTTAATGGAGTCGGAATTGGAGGAAGCAGAATGAGTTCGAGCTCGGTATGACCAGTTAAACCTCATTGAAGAGAAACGTTTAAAAATAATTTGTCACGGATAGATGTACCAAAAGAGAATGATCGCGGCCCATGACAAGAAAGTACGGCCAAGAGAATTCCACGAAGGAGAACTCGTGCTGAGAAAGATTCTCCCAATACAAAAAGACCTATGAGGAAAATGGACAACAAATTGGGAAGGACCATACGTCGTAAAGAAGGCATTCTCGGGCGGAGCTTTGATCCTCACTGAGATGGATGGGAAAGAGTTACCTAATCCAATGAATTCAGATGATGTGAAGAAATATTATGCCTAAAAAAAAGGGATCAAGGTGAAAAAAAACCAAAAAGGGCGTCTTGATTAACACAAAAGATTAGGATGAAAACCCGAAAAGGACATTCTAATAAAGCAAACCCGGGCTTAAAAAGCAAGGCGATTGAATAGTGGGTCAAACAGCAAGACTACAGTATTTGAAGCATTTTCAGCAGCTCGAAATCTTCTACGCAAGAAGTCGTGCTCGAAAAGATTCTTGGTTGAAGAACAGAGAAGAGTTCATGCGTTGAATATCTAGAGCATTTGTATCCATTAAATGCGATCCCTTTTCTCTTTATGACACTTTTTTTTACCATCATTGGTTAACTTTCTTTATTTGCTACATTTGAAATAAATAAATGTGAGGTATCCCTTTTGTCCCTACCTGACCAGTTTCATGCATCTCATTATGTGTTTATTTACATGATAAATAGCGAAATGACATACTCTAAACAAAAGAAATGTTAAGCATTACCGGATAAGAATTCGATAAGTACAAGAGTCTCAAAGCAAGGACAAAGTTCAACCAGGGGCAAAAGAGCGATATCTGAGAAATGCAGATTGTTCGTGAAGCTTGAGGACGGGTACAGAGCCTAAAGAGAAAGTCAAGAGCTAAAGTAATGAATGCAGATCATCACAAAAATCGTGACGAAAAGGGATATGTGAAAACAAGCCCAAGGCGCATAGCATAATCATGTAGGCATAAAGGCATTTAAGACAAATATGTGCATATCATGATAACATCATGCGTGACATACATAGGTACTCCAGTAGAACAAGAGGATGTAATGATAGTTGTATTGAATCAAAGGAAAAAGACACCCGAGTTCCACCAGATGACATGTTTTGGTATTTTGATGTTCAACTCATATTGCGAGAGGTGAGTTGAGCCTCAGGACACGCTGAGGTAATTTCAATTTCTGTTTGTCAAAATCAACTCATATTGCTAGAGGTGAGTTGAGCCTCAGGGCACGCTGAGGAATTTTCAATTTCTGCTTTTCAAAAAAATCAACTCATATTGCGAGAGGTGAGTTGAGCCTCAAGACACGCTGAGGTATTTTCAATTTATGTTTTTCAATTTATATTTTTCAAAAAATCAACTCATATTGCGAGAGGTGAGTTGAGCCTCAGGGCACGCTGAGGTATTTTCAATTACTGTTTTTCATTTTATATTTTTCAAAAATCAACTCATATTGCGAGAGGTGAGTTGAGCCTCAAGACACGCCGAGGTATTTTCAAAATCTCTTTTTCAAATTCTATTTTCAAAAATCAACTCATATTGCGAGAGGTGAGTTTGAGCCTCGGGTCACACGCCGAGGTATTTCTAATTTCAGTTTTTCAAAAAATCAACTCATATTGCGAGAGGTGAGTTGAGTCCTAGGTCACGCACTAAGTTCGCAGGCCGAGCTATTTTCGATTTTGTTTCTCAATAAAGAATAAAGTTTGGAGCTGATTGAAGACACCAGATTTTGCCTCCTTGAAGTTGCAGTGGAGCTAATCGAGGATATCAGATCTTGTCTTTCTAAAGTTGCAGAAGAGAAGACTACAAACCTTATCTCACTGAAGTGGTAGAAGGGCAGATTAAAGTTGTAGATCTTATATTTCTGAAGTTACAGTGAAGCAGATCGAAGCCACAAATCTCATATCTTTGAAGTTACATTGGAAGAAATTGAAGCTACAAGGCGTATCTCCGAATTTGCAGTGGATTGAACCAAAGCTACAAGATGCGGTGGACTAGAATGATGCTGCTAGAAAAGAGGAGCACCAAAGAAGTCAATACTTGGTAAGATCGGACAAAATTGGCCTTTCTTTGTGTCTTTGCTCTATTCCCGTTACACGACAATGAGCAAAGAGGGGCAGCTGTTGTAGGCCAATTTTGGGCCTGTTTACATCAAAATTACATAAGCCCATTTACAACCTAAACCCAAAATCCATTAAAACCCGAATGGCCCAATAACCCAAATAACTCACTTAAATTAAACCCAAGACCCATCACAACCCAAAACCCAAACAACAAAGACCCCAGCCCAATTAAACCTAACAACCCAAACCCTCACAGGCCCAGTTTCTTGGCCCAACTAGCCTGACTTAGGGTTTCAGAAAAACTGAAACCCTAAGCGCTGCCAACGTCCTATCGATCAGCACCATCTCCTGGCGCCACCTGCCCCACAGTCACCTCCATCGTTCAACCATCACCTGCACAGCAAACAAGACACGCAACAGCAGCAGAAGACAGAAAGTAGAAAGAGATTTTTGTACAATGGCTATAAAAGCCGATTTAAAACTTTGTAAAAGGGTCGGTTGTTTTTATCAATACAAGACAGTAAATTTCTAGAGTACAAGAACAGCCTTCATAGTATCAAAAACCAGATTCAAGCACATAAACAAGACAACAAATAGCAAACACAAAAGGTTGTTGATTCGTTTTATTTCTTTCTTTGAAACTACGCATATATTCATAAATATTTCATTTTTATTTGTGTTCTATGTATATATAAAATATATTAATAAGTTTTTTTTTTAAAAAGAGAGAAAAAGTAAAAAAAAAATAAAGTTTTTACACGGTGGCCGGCGTCGGCACCGGCGACGGTGGACGGCGGTCAGGGCGAGGCCTGATTTCCCATCGAAAATCGCCCCCAGCTCCCCCTTCCCTCTCTCCTTTTTTTTTTTCCCTCAGCTGTTGCAAATGATTTTTTTGAAGATTTTGGCCTTTATATAGCTTCCCAAAACGAGGTCGTTTTGGGGGCTGCCCTTTAACCCCAAAACGACGTCGTTTTGAGCATGACCCGCGCGCCGACCCGACCCGCCTCGGAGGATCCGCGTGTTTTTAATTCAATGGTATATTTGCGCGATCGGTCCATCTGCATTTTCATATTTCGTAATCAAGTTATCTTTTATTTATAAATTGGCCCTGAAATTTAATTCGATTTATAAATTAGTCCCTCTTACTGCGCAACGTTTTAATAGTTTGAAATATTACGCTTTTGATCCCCCTTTGTTTTGTACGTGTTCAAATAAGTCCTTCTCTTTTGTTTTTATTTTAAAATCTATCCCAAGCTTTCTATTTTGTTTTCGATTTAATCCCTTTTTATCATTTTGATACTTTAATAATTAATTTTATCATTCTGTTTTTAATATTTATTGTTATTATTACATTTTTATGTATATAATATTTATATTATTACTATTATTATTATTATCATTATTAGTATATTTCTACTATTATTAGCATTATTTTAGTTTCAATTAATACTTACATATATATATATATATATACTTTCATATATATTTATAGTTGTTTTTAATGTTACTTTTATTCCTAATATATATATTATGTATACATATTTTAATACTATGTTAAGTATATATTTTTATTATGTATATATATATTTTTAATATTATATTATTTAGATTATTTATATATCATCTCATGTATATATTTTTGATATTATCTCATACATATATTTTTAATAACTATTATGTACATTTTTAATACTATATATATTGTATATATTTTCAATAACTATATTATATGTATATATCTTTAGTATATATAGGTATATATTTATATAATATTATTAATAGGTACCTTTAACATTATTATTTCTAATATGTAAATGTTATGTAGATATTTTAATATCATATTATGTACACATTTTTTTATATATTACGTATATATATCTTTTTAATATTGTACTTTTATATATATCATGTATATATTTCAAATACTATATTTTTTATATTATCTCGTGTATATATATATATATATATTTATAGCTATATTGTATTTTTTTAAATACCGTATTATTGCTTATTATCATCATATCCATTTTTACCCCTATTATATTTATTATTAACATTAGTATATATTTTATTATATGTGTATACAATATATTTTTTATATATAATATTATTTTTATATATATCATTATATTTATACTTATTATTTTCATTATTGTTGCTTATTATTTTATTTTAATATTATTATGCATACATATATCTTCTTGTACATACTTATACTTACTTTATTACTCCTTGATCATCACCATTACTACTATTATTAGTATAATTATTATTCTCTTCATCATTATTAACATGCATATACACATATTTATGTACATATATATTTTTTATGTATATATTGTTATTTTTTATTATTGTTATAAATATATTATTTTTCTTATTATATTAATAATACATTATTTTTTATTTTCTTGAAAATATTGTTATTGTTGTTTTAATATTCTTAGTTTTTAATATTTTATTAATTGCATCATTGTTTGCATCATTTACGAATTCTTATTATGATAATGTTTTACTTATACTTTTTAACAATAAGGCAACGTACTGATTTAACATTAGTCGTCGATTTCATCGCTATGTTGGGTGAATATTAACCGGCTCGTGTTAAAAACGAAACATCCTTCTCAAAAGAAACCGAAAAACTTGAAATTTCTCGTGTTTTAATCGGATCACGATTAAATGTTATATTAAACTCGTATTTTTGAAATTAAGACAGAACATGTTTAACAAGATACCAATTTTGGGCGTCGCGAGGGTGTTAATACCTTCCTCGCGCGTAACAGACTCCCGAACCCTATTTTTTCTCTGGCTTTTAACGTAGACCTAAACTCGGCCTTCTGTTTGTTTAAGGAATAAAATTTCTTTTAAAAAAAAGAGAGTTTATTAGGTGTCCGAT
This sequence comes from Gossypium longicalyx, assembly GCA_025698465.1. Taxonomy (NCBI): domain Eukaryota; kingdom Viridiplantae; phylum Streptophyta; class Magnoliopsida; order Malvales; family Malvaceae; genus Gossypium; species Gossypium longicalyx. The sequence goes on along the minus strand of CM046995.1, from coordinate 2,811,027 downwards.
CACACCTAGGAAAAAGGATCGGTGGCGACTCCCCTTTTTAATAAAATCGCAAGTCACTAAATCGCCACAATTAGCGACCGAAAGCAAATTTTTACGTCGCTACAACTGTTTTTTTAAACATAATCAAATAAGACATAATCATATATCTTTTAAAATATTTCATTAATTCTTACCCAAATTCGTAAAAAAGGGAAATTTTTTAAAAATAAAAGTAATATTTCGTATTTGGAACTTCGAGAAGTCGTACCCTAACTTACGGGGTTTCAATTTTCTCGTTGAATCTAAAAAGCCGAATATCCTTTTAAAATTAAAATATACAAGTTTTTTTTAAAATATATATATATTAAAAGGCAAGCTTATTCTCGAGAGTTCAAAATGTCGTTACCTAACTCACAGGATGTGACATTTTGTTATCTCGAGACGAGAGGGTCTTTAATGCTCATTTCAATTTATTCAAGCTTTTTTTTAAAAAAATTAACATTAATAAAAAGAGGGATCGTACTTTAAATTCTTTTTGAGTTTTCAATTTTCGACATTAGGACAGTAATTAATCAATTAGGTACCAATTTTAGGCGTTACGAGGGTGCTAATCCTTCTTCGTACGTAACCGACTTCCAAACCCATTTTTTGAATTTTGTAGACCAAAACTGTTGTTTTAGTAAATCAAAACCGTTAATTAAAACGATCAAATCATAAGGTGATCCGATCACACCTCATAAAAAAGGGATTGGTGATGACTCCATTTTCGTTTTTTAAACAAGTCAACCTTTTTCAAAAAAATGATTTCGACATTAATTATTGTATTTTTACCAAGTGATGTCTTGTTATTGTATGATGGTGTTTGTATCGTGTTGTAGGGATAGTTTCAATTTGATTCGAATGTAATTTTTGGATTTCTTCAACCATTCAAGATAATTAATTCGATTCTTGTTTATTTCATATTAATTTTTGAGTTAATAATTTTTAACTTGTTTTCATTTAGAGCCGATAAACATAACATTGCCACAAATTTGAGTTTCATCCAAATTCAAAAGCTCATTTATTTAAGACATGTTACTATTCATTTATTTAATTCTAAGGCAAGATGTTTTGGAGTCGTCAAATATATGAATGAAGCATTAAACCCTAAAACCCCATTGCAAAAGGCAGCATCTATTCAGCAATACAGTCTTCCATCAGACCCTTTTTCCATGTTTGATTATTGATACTATAGGCTCCATCGACAGGCAAGTTGACACCACTCAAATATTTGGCCTCATCGCTAGCTAGAAACAGGGCAGCCTGCGCAATATCTTCTGCTTCGAGTATGGCCCCTTTCAACACTCCATTTCTCAAAATCATCTCTTCTACCTTTCTCTTATCCGATGTCTTTAACGTTTTAAACATCATAGGAGTCGCAATGCCGTGAGGTGAGATGCAATTGACTCGTATCCCATACTCCCCTAACTCTGCGCTCAAGCTCTTAGCCAATCCCACCACAGCATGCTTTGATGTGATGTAGGCATGAGGAACGCCGACGTAAAGCAATGAAGCGACGCTAGCGGTGAAGAGAATGCACCCCTTTTGGGCCGGAACCATCACTCGAGCAGCATGCTTGGCACCCAAGAAACCACCAACCACATTGACATTAAGGACCTTCCTAAAGTTATCACCTTCTGAAGCAATGGCTCTCAACTCATCCTCCCCTGCAATACCGGCATTATTGAACATGATATCAAGCTTACCATACCTAGAGACCGCTAAGTCCACGGCGTTTTGGACATCCGTTTCGCACGTCACATCACAATGGATATAGCTGATGATATCTGGGGTTCCGAGCTCTTTGCAGAGAGATTGACCTAATTCATCTTGGATATCAGCAATAAGAACCTTGGCTCCATGCTTGAGAAACAGCCTAGCTGTGCTCTCTCCTATGCCACTTGCACCACCAGTTATCAATGCTACCTTGCCTTCTAACCTGCATTAAAGCGAAGATGGGGTTCATTACGATGGATTTTGGCCATTTGGGTCCCTCCATGCAGTACGATTTCTCAAATTTTTTCGTGTTTTTCTTTCTTATAAGAAGTAAGGATACATGTTCCGAGATTAAATTGAAACCCGCGTTAATTGAAAACTTAAACATAAATTCTTTGTCTCAATCACCATGAATATATTTGAATAGCATTTGGTTCATATATACATATTAATTATGGATAAAAAAATGCAATTAGATCGAAATCTTTTCTAGATAAAACATATATATTATTAGGGAATGATTTACTTAGATTAAAACTTAAGTAGCTTTACACCTTTCGGTAGTTTTTTATATGCTAATATTTTAATAATTCAGCTGTCATATTTCATACTCTAATCATGAAAATCATGCATATCAAGTTTGACATAAATTAAAATTTTTTAACTATTCATTTTTTTTTTGTGAAAAGATTTCAACCATTAAATATATATTTATTATAAAAATATTTTAGATCAATATGTTAGAGATATTGAATTGATTTAGAAATTTTGCATGCATAACAAATAGAATTATTTTTATAAATTCAACGCCTGGATCGTTAAAATATTAATAGTATAAAAATATAAAAAAATAGTATAACAATAATTTAATTTTATACTGTGTAAGTAAATCTATCTCATATTAAAAATATATACACAAAAAATGATATATATTAAACAAATTTAAAGTTAAAATTAAATTAAGTAACCAATGATATAAAAAAATAGTATCAACACGACTTAAAAGATATCTAACATATCAAAATTTATATGAAATAAACGGGGCAAAGCCTACAAAGTTATATTGGTGCAAGATATAAATCGATAAAATTATATATTTTGAAAGGATTGAAAAAAAAACTTTTTTAAGTTTAAAAATATCAGAAGAAAATTGAAATTTTTGAAGGTAATTCGAGGAGGCGGAAGGGGTAGAGGCCCCAACCCAAGGGCAGCAGCAATGGGATTGGTTGGGCACAGCTCCCTTAAAACGAGAAATTTAATTTTTGATCTAAATTGTATTTTACCGGCTAAAAATAATAATTTTTATTTTTTTTAAAAATTATAAAGATATTATTAGGATAATTATTATTATTAGCCCAAAATTCGAACGGGTTTGGGCCAGATCTTAATGAGCTCACAAGATGAGCTTGAAGACCAAGCTCACTAATCGAGCTCGCTCTCCTGCGGGGTTACACGTGCATAAGACTATATGAATACATGTTGAGTCTACAGTAAAGATCTGTGTCTGTATGCATGAAGCCTACTTAACATGTCAAGTCATGAACAGTTGTCATATAATATAAATATGCAGATACCACTACCTGAGGGAGATAAAGAAAAATATTCAACATTTGAGATTTGGGCTGGATCCTAATGAGCTCGTAGACCAAGTTCATAGGTCGAGCTTGCACTCCTATGAGATTATACATGCATAATATCGTATAAACACATGTTGAATCTAGAATAAGATATGTATCTGTATGCATGAAGCCTACCTAATATGTTATGTCAATAAACAGTACTCATATCATATAAATACTACTACTTGAAGGAGATAAAGAAACACTCAACAAGTATAAACTATTAAAATTATAAAATTATATTATAACCCTCATTAAATTCTACAATTTAACTCTGTGCTCCCAAAAAATTATTCTAAATTCGCTTTTGTTTCTACCATAATTTTTATAGATTAGAACTCAAAGCTAAATACTTTTAAGTTCATATCTTAACCCTTTGCGAATATATTCAAGATCTCATTAGCTAATATTTATATCCAATAATTGCAGATATTGTTCATTTGAAGTAAAAAAAAAAAAAACTTTAGATCATATGATTTTTCAGTAAGTCCAATTTCTTTTCATCACTTCAACGTATTAGATGGAAATATTTCCTTTCAAAAACAATATATTAATAAAATAGATCAAGTATATTTTTCAAAAAAGAAGTCATGTTTGAGGATTTGATTCATTATATATTGATAAAAATAAGATTTAGAATCGAAAAAGGAAATTAAAAACAGATGTTACCTCTTGGCTACCGAAGACTGAGAAGGACTACTCATCATATATAGCTTTCAACAAAAGAACCCTTTTTTTAATCTGTAAACTCCATTGTTATGATATCATCTCTTTATAGTTGCAAAGTGACCAATTATACATTAACTTCCACGTGTGTACAGTTTAAAATTTAGCACAAATTTCGAGATAATGTTCAATAATGGAGGCAATTCTTTTAAAGAAAAATTTTAAAAATATACATCAAATTTGAATATATAAAATTTAAATTTATGTAATTTTATACATAAAATTTTAATTTAAACTAATTTTTTTTATAAATTATTATCATAATTATCAATATAGAATCATTTCACGTTTACATATTATATACACAAATAGTTATATTTATTGAATATATAAATAAATTGATGGAATTTTCTTACCTATATAATATAAAATAATAAAATAAATACTTAAATAGGATATGCACCACCTTTTTTTATGTATCTAGGCAAAATGAATTGTTTATTATCAGTGCCGTCTGAGCAATCAGTTACACCTCTTTTCTCACCATCATTAATTGCTTCAATCATAAATTTTTTTTTTAAATTTGAGTACCGCTTGAGCAATCGGTAATACTAATATTTTACACCAAAAAGTACACGATATTTTTATATTGGTAAAACGTAAAAAATATATTTTTTTATTGGTACCGCAAATACATCAAGCAGTATTCTAATATTTTATCATGAAATATATATTTTTTAAAGCTAAAAAAAATTGAAATTTTATTAAGTATTGGAATCCGAACCCATCAATCATGGGTCCAAATTTTAATACCCGATAAAATTTTAGCTTTTATTTTCTAATTTTAGGGTAGATTTAGATGGATGGTGGGGTGCGGTGCGTTTAACTTATTTTTTATCTCATACTACAATATTTTTATAATTTTTAATCTCACCACCTCTATTATTTTTACACTAATATTAGGTGAACACATTGCTCACCCAAATTCACTTTTAATAAAAAAAAATATAAATTATATTATTATATTATTATTATAAAAGGGTGTTGGTTTGCTCCCCAACCCCCAACAGATATCACTCTCTAAATAAAAAAAATCAGAAGCTGCAGCTGAAGGTCCCCCGAAAATCAAAAGATATTTTTAATTTTTTTTTTTTGAGTTTAGTAATAGGATATGTTATTTTGTTAAAAGACATGTTGTTTCCCGCGGTTAAATATGTCACCTCACCTTTCAGATCACCAAATGAAGTCTCGGAACTCCATACCCGGACTCAAATTTCTCTTTTTCTTTTTTTGCTTCTTGTTGATTCAATCTAAAAAATAAGTTATTTTTTCTTTTTCATTTTTTTAAAAATTTAAATCGATGTAATCTTACACATTAATCACACCACCTTAAAAAGTAATTTTTTTCCTTTATTGGTATTTAGAGAGAGTATAAGTATTTTTTGAATGACGCTATTGCCACGTCAATAGCACCACTGAAAAAGTTTTTTTTTGAAAGTTGGGGGAAATTTAGGAGGATGTCATATTGACTCAATCCATAGATCTACTTAAAATAATATATTTCATAAATATTATATATATGAACAAGAAATCAATTGTACAAAAACAACAGTATGCATCTTCACGTGATTCATATTTGGATAAGCAATCGATTTCAGGTTCAGATCACTGAACGAAGTCTTGGAACCCCAAACCCCGATTCAAAATTCTTTTCTTCTTTTTTTGCTTGTTGTTGATTCAATATAAAAATTAAGTTTTTTTTAATTTTTTTAAATCTAAACCGATGACGTTTGACATATTAACGACACCATCTTAAAAAATAATTTTTTTCTTCTTTAGTATTATATATAATTTATATTTAAAGAGAATATAGATATTTTTTAGATATCGCTTGAGAAGTTAATAACACTACATAAAAAAAATTCAAATGAAATCAATGAAAAATTGGGGGAAATTTAGGAGGGTGTCAGTTGTCATATCGACTCAATCCATAAATTTACTTAAAATAATTATTTTAGGAAATCAATTGTACAAAAACAACAGTCTGCACGCATCTCCACGTGATTCATATTTGGATAAGCATTATATTTCAGGTTGAGTGAACTCCTGGCATCACCTTTAGTGGCTCAGGCTCACTCAATGGGACCATCATCGTATACATCGAGCTCAAATCAATTTGTCTTTGGACGCAACTAAAAAGTAAAAGTGCCAAAACATGCTAACCACACATTTTTCATCTTACACGCTAATCAGCAGTGTATTTGCCCACGTATGTTCAATGAACCTAAACCCTATCCTGGTGACAAAAAAGAATATATTGTTGAATAGATTCTGCCTTTGCAATGGGATTTTAGGGGTTAATGGTTCATATATATTAAAACCAAATATCGTTGCATCAATCTGATCCGATCTTTGTATGATTTCAACAATCTTCCTTTTATTCGATGTATTAGTGTTAATTGAAGAAGCTTTCGAGTTTTGTTTCCAAATTGTACTTTCATTTTAATAAATTTTAATATGGGTTTTAAGTGTTATTTTCTTTTGAGTTTTTTTTTTATATTTTATAATTAGCTGTTTATTTTTTTTTTAAATACTTCTATAAAAAAAATTGGTGAAAGATTTTATATCTTCTTATATTGTCTTAGTAATTAGAGTGTATTAATAGGTTTTTGGCTTAATGAGTTTTATATGGGAGGATAATGTTGGTGTATTGGGTGTCTACTCATCTTACCAGCTCTTTTGAGGTCTTAATAACCTTTTTCTTAGTTGAGAAAAAAATTGTTAATTACACTTACCAAATGCAACTATCTTTATTTCAATATCTTTGAATTAACCTCCATCAAAACAATGGTCTCATCTATTATATTGGGTGAATATTTGTTTCATTTTGAATGGAATTTAAAATTTTTACAACTTACAAATTTGCCACGTTTCTTATTTTTATTTTTAAATTTTTTTTATTATATCCTACAAATATTTATCATCACTCCAATTTTATTTATAAAATTTAAATTTATAACACCTTAAACTCAACTTAAACTTTAAAATCAAATATGAAGGAATTACATAATTTTATTTAGAAACCCAGAAACTTAAATCTAACTTTAAAGGAAACGTGAATTTTAAAAATAACATTTACGGCAGAACACTTAACACATGCATAATTTATTTATTTATTGTGAAATCTCATCGCAAAGACAGAAAACATGGCGAATATTAGTTGTATAACACAGCCAGGTTGCAAGTCTGATGCAACCTCCTTTGTCTCAATTCTCCATTCTGTTACAAAGGACATTTTTTTATGATATTATATATTCACACTTACTGTTATTGTAAAGAACAAGTTTTTAAGCAATATAATGATTTAGCAAATATTTTCTCTATATTCATTCTACCTGAGCATTGTTAATAGCAGGCAAGTTAACACCACTCATATTTGGCCTCGTCACTAGCTAGAAATAGGGCAGCCCCTGCCTGTGCAGTATCTTCTTCTTCGAGTATTGTCCCTTTCAACACTCCATTTCTCGAAATCGTCTCCTCTGTCTTTTTCTTGATCGAAACTCCTGACATGTTTAGTAGCAAAGGAGTCGAAACGGCATGAGGAGAAATGCAATCAACTCTAATCTCATATTCTCCAAACTACCTAAAATAAGGAATTCAACTTTTAGTATTTTAAAAATTATAAAATTTTATGTTAGTAGATGACAAAATTACACTTTATCTCTTCAAAATGATAAAAATTTTATTTAATCTTTTAAAAATTATAAATATATAAATTATTAAAATTATAAAATTATAATTTAACACTTACCAAATTATATAACTTAATTTTGCCTCCCCTCCTCCTAATAAAATGTTCTAGCTTCGTTCCTGCCCCAGTCATAATTTTTATATATTAGAACTCAAACCTAAATACTTTTAAGTTTAGGTCTGAGCCCTTTAAGATATCATTAGCTACTATTTCAATCTAATAATTATAGTTTTTTTTTTTTTTCAATTTGAAGTTAAAAAAAAAAAAACTCAGATTATATGATTTTTCAGTAACTCCAATCTCTTCTCATCACTTTAACGCATTAGATCTGCATGTTTTTGTCAATTTATGTATAAAAATTGCAAGCATGAAGCCACATTTTTCAAAGGCAGGGCCTAAAACAAACTTAAAAACCTATAGGTATTCACGCCTGCACAGTTTAAAATATTTTAGGTAGGCTTCCAACCACAAATTTCTAGATATTCTCAATAGTTGAGGGCAATTTTTTTTATTATACGGAAACACCAGAGAAAGAAAATTATGCAAAAAAAATATATTTTTTGCCACATCAAAATACTTAAAATTTAAATTCTATAAAAATAATAGGCATAATAGTTTTTTATACCTCCAGCTTTATAAAAAAATATATTTTAGTCATGCATTTAATTTTTCGCCTCTTTTAGCTACTGAATTTATGTTTTTTTTGTCAAATTATCTAAAAAATAGATAAAAAAATTAACGTTTTTTAATTTTGTTAATGTGACATACACGTTTTATTAAAAAATATAAAATTATAAATTAATATAATAATAAAATTATATTTTAATTCTCACAAAATATTATAACTCAGTTCGAACCTAAAAAAATCTAGCTTTACCTATATACTAATTAATTATAAGATCATATATTATAAAAATAACATACTTAATCAAATATTAAACAAATTCTAAATATTATATATATATATATATTAATGAATTAGATTGTAAAAAAAGAAAAAAAAAAAGGAAATAGACTGTATATTTCTTAAGATAATTCAATAATAAATACATATATTATCTTAATAAAAACAAGATTTGGAAAAATGAAAAACACATATTATTTTACTCTTAGTTACCAAAGACTTAGTAGCTACTCATAATCCTTTCCCAACTCATAAATAAGAGGATAATGTACTTGAACACACTCGAACCCACGTCCTCCTGCATTGGCAATAATGCCCATACTAATTGAATTAAGACTCAATCGATAATTTAATTGATTAAAGTTAAATTGAGTTAAAAGAGAAGATTCTATATAGATGGATGCATAATAATATTTTTATATTTATAAAAATTGATTACATGATTTTATTTTGTTTGTGCCTAAATCTTAGTTTTTAGGATGATCTTAATATAAGTTATTTCCTTAATACTACTAGTTTCTAATGTCACATGCATTATAGTTATGATTTCATGCATTTAATATTTCATCAATGTTTTAAATATTATATTTTTAATTGCAGTAATTAATGTAAAATAATACTTCTTATTTGAATTATTGAATATGATTAAAGTATATTAACTTATCAATTCAAATATTATAATAAAAAAATTTTAAAATCATAATTAAAACATTTTTAACATATTCAACATATAATATAGTTTTACTTTATGTAATTAATGAAAAGTAACATTTTTTATAAATAATAACTAATTAACATAATTAACTTTAATATTAATTAAGTGATAATTAAGATGCTTAGAATTACGTTCAATTATAACTCCAATTAATATGAATAAAATTAGCACAACTTTTTCAGTCAAATGTTTTAACTAATAACTGTAATTATAATTATACTTAATTTTTTCCCGATATTTTAGGCTTAGATTTCTATTCAAGTATTAACTTTATTTTAAAATTAGCATAATATTTTTAACTAATAATTTTAAATTAAATTATAATTATTTTTAAATATGTAATTCTCACTACTGAAATTGAATTATTCATCTAGAATAGTCCTAAGAAGACATGATCCCAAGCAGATACTTGACATGTCCCCCCTCTTCTATGCCCGTCACAAGGGAAATGAAAAATCGAGATTTACTTTGTCCGATATCAAACGTGAGCTGCGAGCAAATAGAACACCTTTTAGGAGTATCAATACCATCACATGAATCGTAAATGCATGAATGTGATGGACCAAATAATCTGCGGTTCCTAAAATGGGTAACAAAGCAACTTTGCCCCATACTGCCACTAAATCACTGCCTCCCTAGGTCAAACTGGTGCTTACTGTTGCACCAGGTGTCTAATTATCCCTAAACCCAATGTGAGTTTTTCTATTTTTCCTTCTCCCCCGCTGCGATCAAATAAGAATGGATAAAAGGCTCGTGAGATTGACGTGAGGGGGTAGGGATGGCTATATTTCTAGGAGCGAACTCCAGGCGAATATGAAGCGCATGGATACAAGTTATGTCTTGGAATGAAGACAATTCTGAATCGGCTTTGATGTGAGATGGTCCAAAAAAAAAGGGGCTCTAGTTATAATCTAGAAATGGTTTGTGTATATATTCCACAGATACGTGAAATCATAGTAGGCGATAAAGTAGCCAGAAGGCATAGAAATAAAGGGATCATTTCAAAAGTTTTACCTAGACAGGATATGCCTTATTTGCAATATGGAAGATCTGTTGATATGGTCTTCAACCCATTAGGAGTACCTTCACGAATGAATGTAGGTTATGTAGGAACAAGGTTCAAGTCTACTGGTCTATTAGGATGCCTTAGTTGCATACAAATGGTCACCTATCTATGCCCTCATTCCTGTTTTGGTCAACCCACTTTAAAAATCTTCAATTTAGGCACTAACATTCTAATTTGTTCGTATTTTTGTCACTTGCAGTTAAATTGATAACAATAAGCCTTTTTCTAATTGGTATAATAACATATTTAGTCCTCAATACTTACATATTCTATCAATTTAATTCTAGTTCTACATAATTCAATAAATTAACCTTCAAATTTACAAATTTTATCAAATCGTTCTTGTTTCGACTCGTTAGTCGAGAGAATTTTTTTAAGGCGTTTTACAATTTAATATGTGGAATGCCGCTGTTTTAGAAGTTGAAAGCTTTGGTTATTAAGTTTGAGGATCAAATTGATAGAATTTGTAAATGTGAAAGCTTAAATTTATTGAATTTTTTGGAATTAGGATCAAATTAATAGAATATGTAAGTATTGAGGCCTAGATGAGTTATTGTACCAGTTAGAAAAAGACTTTCTGTGATCAATTTAATGGTGGATGACCAAAATAGGAACAAATTCAAATATTAGTGCCTAAATTAAAAATTTTTAAAGTTGGGTGACCAAAATAAGAATGTGAACATAGTTGGTGACCATTTGATAGTTTACCCTAAATTATAATTACTTCTAAATATATAATTATCACAACTTTTATGTTACTTAAAATTTTTTAAATGTGAATTTAGTAATACGATGGAAAATCAAAAGGATATTTTTGTCAGGTCAAAAGTTTTTCCAAACTCGTGTTTTTATATATTATTATAGGTAAATTCAAGAGAAATAAATTTAGGCTCCGTTTGTTTCATTGAAAATGACTTTTAGAAAATGATTTCTGGAAAATGATTTACTTTTCTGGAAAAGCCAATATTTTCTAGTGTTTGGATGAATCTGTATAAAATATTTTCTGCTGTCTGGTAGATTTTTTAAAAATATTTCTTAAAAGTTGTTTTCAATTAAACAAACATACATTTGAGATTTTCTTATTTTTTTCATTGTTTAATTGAATTTACTTTTATCTATAATTTTATATTTTACATTTTTTTGCATATATTAAAAATATTATGTTAAACTTAGATTCATTACAATGTCATTTTTTAAATTAAATTACTATTAAGTGAGTATTTTTTATTTAAAAATGTGACATCAACAAAATTGATAAAAAAATTTAACGATGTCAACAATTGGTCTTGATTTTCAAATTTAAAAAGTAAATGGACTAAATTCTTGAAAATAAAAGTACAAAGACTAAATTACAAATATGTGAAGTGTACATAGACTTATGACATATTTTAACCTTTATACTACAAACCATTTATTATTAATATATTTATAATTGTAATAAATATTTATTATTAAAATATTAATATTGAATATTTTCAATAATATGTGAATAATATTATTTAAAATTATTATTTTTAAAATTTATTATTAAAATAAAATTAAAATATTAAATAATTTATTAAAATAATAAATTATATTTATTATATTAATAATTTACTATAAGACTAAATATAAATAATTAAATATGTATGTTTAATAATATTGGAAAATATAATATTTTAAACATTTTTAAAAATAAAAATAAAATTTATTATCAATATAATAATATTAAGCTTGATTTAAGTTACTTTTTATAAAATAAAATAAAATTATCTATAGATGAACTCTTTTTCGGAAAATGACTAACGCTTTTCAAAAGGGTAAGTCATTTTACAGGAAAAAAGCTTATTTTACCTTGACCTATAAGTCATTTTCCATTGACCAAACTATTTTCTGTGAAACAAATACAGAAAAATGTAAAAAATATTTTTTGTAAAACCTTTTACATGTAAACAAATGGACCCTTATATTTGTGTGAAAACTTAAGCGATTTTACACAATCTTTTAACTTTTTATATAATAATATTTTAACAATTCAACCTTCATATTTCATTCTCAATTAATGCAACTTACTCGATGCTTGACCCACCAGTCCATCCCTAAAATTAAGTCGAACTCCCCGAATGGAAGCTCCATTAGATCGGCCAAAAATACTGTCCCTTGGACCTCTAACGGTACGTCTCTATACAGTCTACTAACCTGTACAGATTGCCCAAAAGGACTCAATACAGTTACCTCACTATCAGTACTCTCAACTGGAGTCCCCAAAGTTTCAGACATAGTACTTGCTACGTATGAGTGCGTAGAGCCTATATCTATCAGTGCAAGATATGGTACATTATAAATTAAAAACGTACCCGTAATGACATCTGAAGTATCTTGGTCCTTTCAGCAATGAATAGCATAAACAAGAGCAGGCTGTCTCGCCTCAATATGTCCAGCACCTCTGCCTGGTGCTCTCTGTCCACCGTCTATGCCGTTACCACCCTTAGCCTGACCACGGTGGCTGGTGAACTACCCTTGACGGCTGTGCAGTACCCGAACCCAGAGCTTGCATTTGATCGGCCCTCAACAGGCACTCTCGGACGCGGTGCTCAATAGACCCACATCTCAAACATGCTCTAGTCATCCTCCAACATTCTCCCAGATAGCGTCTACCACAATTTCCACAGGGCAAGATCTCAATAGGTGGAACAGAGGGCCCAACTCTAACTGGCCCATCAGGTTTGGCCTTTTTTTAGCCCTCAACCGTGGAACTCGAGGGCTCTGAATCCCTCTTATTCCTGCCCCTCTCCTTATCCTGGTTTTGACGCTCAGCATGTTTGACCTCCTCTGTGATCTTCGTCTTCTCTATGAGTGCTGAAAACTCCTTTGCAGAGCTATCAGAACCGTCATACTGTCCCTAAATCCATCCTCAAAGCAAACACAGCGCTCATATTCAGTCGCCACCATGCCTCACGCATAGCGGCTCAATCTCAAGAACTCGGCCTTATACTCGACCACTGAACGATCCCCTTGTGTGAGATTCAGAAACTCACGTCTCCTAGCGTCGATGTAGTTTGCTCCTACATATTTACCTTCGAAAGCAAATTTGTAGAAATCCCATTTCAGTCGTTCGGGCTGTGTGCCCTTCTTAACAGTCAGCCACCACTGGTATGCCTCACCGCAAAGCAAAGAAACAACCCCTTTCAATTTTTGTTTAGGGGTAAAGTCCAGATCGTCCATAATTCGTTTGGTGGCCTCCATCCGGTACTCAGCCCGGTTAGGGGCGACTCCAGTGACACTCCTAAATAACTCAGCCCTGTTGGACCGGAGTCGTTTTGTAACCTACCCTCAACCCCCAGATCCAGTATTGGGCCCAGCGACCCTGTCTAATATCTTCAGCATAACTTGGGACAATGTGTCACCCCCAGCCATTTGATCTTGAGACCCAGTCTCAGTCGTAGGTGACACCGGCGTCTCGCTCGTGTCTAAATTAGGCATGTTGCCTAACGATGATGACTCAGCTCGAGCCGCTCTACAACCCCTTCCACGGCCTCTAGTATCCCGTCTATAGATACCTCGTGCACTTATCATAGATTCGAAGTTATCTACATTAACAGTTCTATGAATCAATTACAATTCAATAATTATTAGCAGATGTTTTATGTAAACAGTTTCAGTAATTCAGAGTGATTTTCGTAACTCGTAGTTCCTATTAGTTTTACTACAGTCTTAGTATACACTAACTAAAGTGTTTTCAGTACAGTATACTACCTATAATAGTTTCAAAACATCATAGCATATATCAGTTTCAAAACAACTTATAGGATTGACGCCGGAGACTCAGCGTACCACATACTCAGTAAAAAATATTTCAAACCATTAAAAAATATTTCTTTAAAACGAGTTTTACAACCCAAATCCACAGCCGAGTTTTGCAACCTGACTCTGATACCACTAAATGTAACACCCCAAACCCGACCTAGACGTTATGGCTGAATCTTGAGATGTCACATGGAATGGAAGTTGAAAATGAGTTTGTCGAGTTAAAATCGTTCCAGTTAATTAGCTTTATTTTAATTCGCAGTAAAGCGCATGTTCTTCGTTAAGTCTAAATCAAATCTTCTTAGCGGATGGTTTTGGAGACGTTTATTATTATTATTATTAGAAAACTGTTCGCATTGAAGGAAACCTTTGTTTTTAGTAAAAATCGAGTTTTTACCATTTAACCGTCGTGAAATCGTAAAGCAGTTAAAAATTCCAAAATTCAAAACCAATCAATCCAAAGTCCCAAAATTACACAACAAATACCCAGAAAACAATGTAAATTCAAAAACTGAATTAAAGCAGTACGAGATAGTGGTGGTTACTGTCAAGTCCTCCGCCACACCGATCTGCCTAAGTCTGGGGATTACCTGAACAAATTAAACAGAAATGGGTGAGTTTTAGCAAACTCAATGTGTAATCCCCACGAAAAGTCATGCATACAGTTATACATCAAAATACAATCATTTACAGTTCGGGCCTGAGCCCATTACAGAATTAATTTGGGCCTTAGCCCATTCAGATACAAACTCAGAATTATATTGGGGTTTTGGCCCATATCAGATACAAAATGCAGATACAGTAGATTAGAATCCTACCTACTAGCCTCTACACACCATCTCCGTCTAGCCCTACACACCATGTAGGGATTAAATCAACTCACCCATCCCTATATACCATGCTGTATCGAAATGAGGCACATAATCAGAGTATTGCAGCTGAGCTGCCAGATAACAAGCTTAAGAGCTTTTCAGATACTTCCTCCAAATATCATCAACCTACCCCGATGTAATGCATCATACCATAAATGACATGCAGATATGTTAATAATAGAACATACACTCAATTCAGTACAAATATCATGCTCAGTCAGACACCATACAATCAGATATATAATTAGGGGTCTAAGTAAAGCTTACCGACCCTATAGTAGGTCCACAGTCAACTAGGGCATGTAACACCCCCTAACCCCAAACCGTTGCCGGAACGAGGTTATGAGGCATTACCGGACATATCAGACAACTTACGAAAATTTACAATTAATATAAGTTTTATAGTATAATATAATAATTAAGTCCCTATCTTGGACTCTCGAAATTCAACACGTATTAAAAGAAGAACGGAACTTGTTCGCGTAATTCCAAATATATATATATATTTATAAAAATTTAGTGATTTTTCGCTTATTTTTACTTAACCCCCCTGCAGATTCAAACCAAAACAACTAACACAAATATTTCACATTCATATAACTAATATTTATATCATTAACATAATTTTAACTTAACAACTATCATAACATCATTCAAAATTGGTTATAAACTTCATTCATTTAACAACTTAATGTTCATGTATCAAAATATCATGTACTTTCCTTACCATTTCATTTAACCATCTAAATTTTATAACTCGTCCTTCACTACCCTAAGTAATATACATATTTAAGTGGCTAAACAACACTTATGTACATGCCACCTTTACCCAAAAAAGAAAATACACATCACCAAGTTTGTGTTGGAGTCGGGATTGTTCGGATCTTTGAGCGGAATACTTGACTTCTACTAACCTGCGCACGGAGACAACCGTACGCTGAGTATGAATATACTCAGTGGTATTACTATAAATCAAGACTATTTAATATTAATAAATTACAAATATCAACCAAAATTTTATAATTATTTAAACTACTTTTATATATATTTATTTTACTTCATAAAATCTTAAATTCATAATTCATTTTTCTCGTACTAACTCAATTCATAATTTAGTTCATACATTTTTTTTTCTCATACTTTTCAATAGTACTAAACAAATAATCTCATTTTCAAAATTTCATTTCAATTATTTACCCTATTAACAAAGCTCGGACTATGATAGATACGCGGATTTCCACCCAAACACACCAAAATATCCAACCCAAACACACCCGGAATATTGTAAATCCTCCATAACACACCGGTATAATATTTCCTCCCAAACACACCAATAAGGCATTAAATGCCTAGTCAGATAAACCGAAGTATGTAATAACAGAAACATCTTCTCGGCCGAACTACAATCTCTTCATCACATCACAAATCCAATGGCATGCCATTTGTATCGAATCTAGTCCGACAAGTTAATAGGGTATTATTTTACTTTTTCTAATTTCAATTTCACATTCCGACAAGTTAATAGGGTATTATTTTACTTTTTCTAATTTCAATTTCACACACTTACCTCAAGTCTTATTTACCATACATAACAATTAAAAATTTCAGCAATCAATAAGAATTAAAATTTGAATTATAGTAATACACACCGTAATTCTCCCGTTTTAGTCCTCGATGACTTTCTCCTTTCCTTTCGATGCTGATGCTTCAGGTTCTTTGTTGGCTACGAAAATAATAATTTATAATCATCAATACAACATGATTCAATTTAATTCATGAGCCTAATCATGCAAATTTAATCATTTTTAATGTATATATATATATATATATAATTTCACCATTAAGCTGTCTACTTGAGTCATTGTTACTAAATTATTTATATCTTGAGCTACGAAACTCCAAATTAATATACGTAAATTTTTTTTAAAACTAGACTCATATATCTTCTAACCATAAAATTTCCAGAATTTTTGGTCTAACCATTTAATACAGTTTATTCATCAAATACTCCCCTGTTATTTCATTTGACAGTTCTGACCCCTCTCTACTAAAAATAAATTATCTCATTGTACAGAACTCGAATAAGGTTCTTGTTTATTTATTTTGAAACTAGATTCATTAAGGAGTTCACATATATAAATTACACTCCATAATAATTTTTGTACAATTTTTAATGATTTTCCAAAGTTAAAACAGGGCATCTCAAAATCACCCCGAACTAGTATTACAAAACTTCAAATATCTCTTGATTCATCAATTAATTGCTTACACTGTTTCTACTATAAGAAACTAGACTCAATAAGCTTTAATTCCATATTTTGTTCATCCTCTAGTTCAATTTATAAAGTTTTTAGTGAATTTTCAAAGTCATACCATTGCTACTTCCCAAAACTGTTTTGATGTAAAATGTTAATAACCAAATTTATAACACCAATTCACACCTTATTCCTATTCAAATTTCATTTAAACTCAAATTTAACTATTAAATTTTCAACATATTTTCTTAATTCCGAATTTTCCTCAATTTAGTCCCTAAAACACAAAACTTATAGCTTACTTTGCAATTCAATCCTTATTTCATTTCTAACTTGAATTCCTATCAATTTAACCCCTAATTCATCTTTTTATTCAACATGAACAATATTTAGAAATCTAATAACTTTCAAAATATCAACTTAATTTCATCAAAACTTTATTCTAAAGCTTTTAAAACATCAAAATTAAGTAAAAAGGGCTAAATTGACTTACCTATTAAACTTCAAGCTTTAAAATCTCTATTTCCCCTATTTCCTTTCTTTCCTTTCTTTTTCTCCTTCTTTCTCCCCTGTTTCGTTTCTTCTCTGTTTCTTTTTTTGTTATGTTTCTTTAATTCTTTTATGTTATATTTTATATTTAATTAATTTAATAAATATCTATTCTAACAACAAATACTAATATTACAATTGGATACATATTTAAATTTTACATTTGTACCAATAATTTTATTACAATTGTCATTATTTAATTTGTTTCTTAAACAAAAAATCTCATAATTTAATAATTTAATTATTTAATTAACAAATATCTTTTTACTTAAATTATAAGTAATTTAGTATTTAAATTACAAATGTACCAATACAATTCTTACACATGTATATTTTATTACCATACAATTGTCTTCTATTTAATTTATTTATAATATATTATTAATTAAATAATCATAATAATTTAATATAAAACTATAATAATAATCATTTTAATATATATATGATTTAATATATAAAACCTAAATAAAATCTTTGATTTTATTTCAATATGCCGCCTCAATTTATGTAAATGGCTTAATTGCCATTTTGATCCTTTTTATTTTCTATTACTTTAGAATTAAACTTTTACCCCTTTTTCAATTTAGTTCTTTTTGCTAATTATTCTAAATTAAGCTAATTTCACCTAATTAATTCCTAATTAGACACACCACTAGGCTCATAAATATTTTTAATAATTATTTTCGAACTTATTTCACTAAGACGGAGGCCCTATAACTCACTTTTTCGGTGCCCGAGAATTTCGGGTCATTACATTTCTCCCCCCCTTAATAAATTTCGTCCTCGAAATTTACCTGAGAAGAGATGAGGATATTGTACTCTCATAGTTTCCTCTGGTTCCCAAGTCGCTTCTTCAACATTATGATTTTTCCATAGGACTTTCACTAAATGAACCTTTTTATTTCTTAATTCTTTCACTTCCCGTGCTAAAATTTGAACTGGCTCTTCTTCGTATGATAAATCAGGTCGAACTTCAATATCTTCTGTAGAAATTATATGAGAAGGATCTGATCTATATTTCCGTAGCATCGAAACATGAAAAACATCATGAATCCTTTGTAATTCAGAAGGTAAAGCCAATCGATATGCAACTGGTCCAATTCTTTCCACTATTTCATACGGTCCAATGAAACGTGGGGTCAATTTACCTTTCCGACCAAATCTTAAAACTTTTTTCCAAGGAGAAACCTTTAGAAATACTTTGTCTCCAACTGAATATTCAATGTCTCGACGTTTCAAATCGGCATAAGACTTTTGTCTATCGAAAGCAACCTTCAATCTGTCTTTAATCTTCTTAACTGTTTCCTCCGTTTCTTGAATCAATTCCGGCCCAATTACTTTCTTTTCATTCAACTCCATCCAACATACTGGTGATCTACATCTTCGACCATATAATGCTTCATACGGAGCCATCTGAATACTAGATTGGAAACTATTATTATAGACAAACTCAGCTAGTGGCAAATATCGCTCCCAACCTGCTTCAAAATCGATAATACAAGCTCGAAGCATATCTTCTAGTACCTGAATTACCCGTTCGGACTGTCCGTCAGTTTGAGGATGAAAAGCTGTACTGAAACTAAGTCTAGTACCCAACGACTCATGTAACTGTCTCCAAAATCTCGATTTGAACCGAGGATCTCGATCTGAAATTATTGATATCGGAATGCCATGTAGTCTAACAATTTCTCGAATATACACATCTGCAAGCTTCTGCAACGACCAATCAGTCCTGACTGCTATAAAATGCGCCGACTTGGTAAGTCTATCAACTATCACCCAAATAGCATTCTTTTTGCTTGCTGACAATGGTAATCCCGTAATAAAATCCATCGTGATGCGATCCCATTTCCATTCAGGAATATTAATAGGCTGAAGCAATCCAGTAGGAACCTGATGTTCTGCCTTTACCCGTTGGCAAGTCAAGCATTTACTTACAAATTCTACTATGTCTCTTTTCATCCCTGGCCACCAGTATAATTCTCTTAAATCTCGATACATTTTTGTGCCTCCGGGGTGCATAGCAAATGAACTATCATGAGCTTCCCGTAGAATCAACTCTTTAAGCTCAGAAGTATTTAGAATACAAATCCGATTTCGAAACCTCAAGCATCCACAATCATCAATACTAAAGTTTTCTGCTGTGCCATTCTTTACCATCTCTCTTTTCACCAATAATTTATGATCTTCCAACTGAGCTGATCTAATCTGATCAAACATTACCGGTTTTACTCTCAATTCGGCCAAAAGACTCCCATCATCAGTGATACTAAGCCGTGCAAACATTGCCCGTAATTCAATCGCAGCTTTTCTACTCAATGCATCCGCTACAACATTAGCTCTTCCCGGATGATAGTCTATAACACAATCATAATCTTTCAGAAGCTCGATCCAACGCCTTTGTCTCAAATTCAATTCTTTCTGAGAAAGAAGATACTTCAAACTCTTATGATCAGTATAGATATAGCATTTTTCACCATAAAGATAATGTCTCCAAATCTTCAATGCGAAAATCACAGCTGCTAACTCAAGATCATGAGTCGGATAATTCCTTTCATGTGGTTTCAATTGACGAGATGCATAGGCTATTACCTTCCCATCCTGCATCAATACACAATCCAAACCACTTAAAGAAGCATCACTATACACTACAAAATCTTTACCCGATTCTGGCAATGTCAAAACTAGTGCCTCGGTTAACATTCGCTTCAATGTTTCAAAACTTTTCTGACACTGATCATCCCAAATAAAAGGAACATTCTTCTATAGCAACTTGGTCATCGGCAAAGCTATTTTCGAAAATCCATTTACAAATCTTCTGTAATACCCAGCTAAACCAAGAAAACTGCGTACCTCCGATATATTCTTTGGCGCCTTCCACTGAACAATTGCTTCGATCTTTTTCGGATCAACTCGGATTCCATCTGCAGATACTACATGTCCCAGAAATACCACTTCTGATAACCAGAACTCACATTTACTGAGTTTTCCATATAGCTGTTTCTCTCATAAAGTCTGTAGCACAATCCTCAGATGTCGATCATGTTCTGACTCTGACTTTGAATAAACCAATATATCATCAATAAAAACCACCACAAATTGATCTAAATACGGCTGAAAGATACGATTCATGAGATCCATAAAAGCAGCTGGGGCATTTGTTAACCCAAATGGCATTACCAAGAACTCATAATGACCATATCTCAAATGACGGAAAGTCATTTTTCACGTACATCACTTTCTTTTACCTTCAATCGATAGTAACCCGACCTTAAGTCAATCTTCGAAAACACAGAAGCTCCTCTCAACTGATCAAATAAGTCATCAATGCGAGGCAGCGGGTACTTATTTTTAATTGTTACCTTGTTCAATTGTCGGTAATCAATACAAAGTCGCATAGAGCCATCTTTCTTTTTAACAAATAATACCGGAGCTCCCCACGGTGATATACTCGGTCGAATAAAGCCACGATCTAACAAATCTTGCAACTGTATCTTCAATTCTTTCAACTCTGTAGGTGACATCCGATACGGAGATATAGAGATTGGTGCAGTACCCGGATAAACTTCTATAGCAAATTCAACTTCTCTATCTGGCGGTAAACCCGGTAATTCCTCAGGAAATACATCAGGAAATTCGCAAACTGTTCGGATCTTGCTACATTGACTTCCAACCGAATCTGAGTTAATAACATATGCCAAATATGCTGAACAACCCTGTTGAAGTAATTTACTAGCCTTTATTGCTGAAATGATACGTGCCGGCCCACTAGTACGAATACCGTCTACTTCAATTCGATCCCCACTGTCTGTTTGAATACTAAATTTCTTTTTATAACAGTCCAAAATTACTCCATATTCGGATAGCCAATCCATTCCCAATATTATATCAAAATCCCCAAATGGCATAATCAACAAGTCAACAGGAAAAGTTTTATTCTTTATAATTAACGGGCATCTCGGACAAACCTGATTCACTAACACTGTTTGGCCTAGCGGACTTGACACCTCTATAGACACTTTAGACATTTCAGATTCTAATTTCCCCGATTCGACTAGTTTTGAGTTTATATAAGAGTGTGACGAACCCGGATCAATTAAAGCATAAATAGGCTCAGAATACAATAGAAATATACCTGTAACAACATCGTGTGCATCGCCCTCCTCACGGGTGGGACTACGACGCTCCGGCGGCGCCCGGCCTCGACTATTGTGTAACTATATCGCTGTTTCTTCTGACACCTCCATCTCTAGACATAGAACTCGAACTACCCCTACTAGATCCTCTGCCACGAACAGTAGGTACTGATCTTTGAGATGTTGCAAGTGTGGCACTTTCACCTTTCAGACAATCTCGAATGAAATGATCTGTAGCCCCACATCGAAAACATCGTCGAGTTATTCTCCAACATTCACCTAAATGTTTCTTTCCGCAGTGCTCACAGTCTGGAATTTCTATACTTCGAGATGGACCTCTCACACTACTAGTAGATACTGTCATCTGTTTACCTCTGCTTCTACCACCTCTGTCTAAACTAAAACTGGATCTCCAGTCACTTCTTGATTCTCTGAATCTCTTCGGTAATGGATTAAAACTAGTAGTTCCCATACGTTTCCCAGCTGATTTACCAATTTCTGATTTTTTATCCAGGCCCAGTACTTGTTCTATCATTTTTGCTCGCTCAATCAGATCAACAAGTTCAGTAATTCTGAGACTTACCAATTGAATATTGATTTCATCTCGCAGTCCCCGTAGAAATCGTTTACAACTATCAGCCTCGGTTGGAACATATTCTAAAGCATACCTGCTCAATCTAGAGAACTCTCGCTCATAATCCAATACTGACATATTCCCCTGTTTCAACACTAAAAACTATTGCTTTTTCTCTTCGATGTACAGTTCCCCAATGTACTTCTTCTAAAATTCTTTTTGAAATAAATCCCAAGTTACCTGATCATCCGGCAAATGTCTAACCACAGATTCCCACCAGAGATACGCTTCTCCTTGTAACAGTGATACAGCACATATCAGACTCTCTCGGGAGGTGCAGTCTAATTGTTGCAAAACTCTTTTTGTTGTTTCTATCCAATTTTCAGCAACGGATGGATCAGCTCCTTTTAATCCCTGAAATTCCGTGGCACCATATTTTCGTAGCTCTTTAATCGGGGCCTGTCTGACAGTAGGTACAGATGTAGTAGCAGGTATAGCTCTCACTATATGCTGTAATGCATCAGCTATATCTCTTAACACTTGTGAGGTATTTCTTTCTCTCCCTACGTTAGGAGATTGATTATTTAACGGATTCACACTAGGTGTAGCAGATTCAGTTTCTTCTAATTCTTGACTTCCAGTATACATTTCCTGTTCAACATTATCCATTCTTTCATCTGACATTTTATCTATAAAACAAAATCAAATAAATACATTAGCATCTAAAAATCCCGACTCAATTTCGACTCGATAGTGGCATGTACTTCTAAACTCACTTTCGAGCCCAATTTAGCCCGAGAATCGGCTAAACCTGATAGCTCTGATACCAACACCTGTAACATCCCCTAACCCCAAACCGTTGCCGGAACGAGGTTATGAGGCATTACCGGACATATTAGACAACTTACGAAAATTTACAATTAATATAAGTTTTATAGTATAATATAATAATTAAGTCCCTATCTTGGACTCTCGAAATTCAACACGTATTAAAAGAAGAACGGAACTTGTTCGCGTAATTCCAAATATATATATATATATATTTATAAAAATTTCGGCAGCATTTCTGCTTATTTTTACTTAACCCTCCTGCAGATTCAAACCAAAACAACTAACACAAATATTTCACATTCATATAACTAATATTTATATCATTAACATAATTTTAACTTAACAACTATCATAACATCATTCAAAATTGGTTATAAACTTCATTCATTTAACAACTTAATGTTCATGTATCAAAATATCATGTACTTTCCTTACCATTTCATTTAACCATCTAAATTTTATAACTCGTCCTTCACTACCCTAAGTAATATACATATTTAAGTGACTAAACAACACTTATGTACATGCCACCTTTACCCAAAAGAAAAATACACATCACCAAGTTTGTGTTGGAGTCGGGATTGTTCTGGATGCTGAGCCGGAATACTTGACTTCTACTAACCTGCGCACGAGACAACAAATGCACACTGAGTATGAATATACTCAGTGGTATTACTATAAATCAAGACTATTTAATATTAATAAATTACAAATATCAACCAAAATTTTATAATTATTTAAACTACTTTTATATATATTTATTTTACTTCATAAAATCTTAAATTCATAATTCATTTTTCTCGTACTAACTCAATTCATAATTTAGTTCATACATTTTTTTTTCTCATACTTTTCAATAGTACTAAACAAATAATCTCATTTTCAAAATTTCATTTCAATTATTTACCCTATTAACAAAGCTCGGACTATGATAGATACGCGGATTTCCACCCAAACACACCAAAATATCCAACCCAAACACACCCGGAATATTGTAAATCCTCCATAACACACCGGTATAATATTTCCTCCCAAACACACCAATAAGGCATTAAATGCCTAGTCGGATAAACCGAAGTATGTAATAACAGAAACATCTTCTCGGCCGAACTACAATCTCTTCATCACATCACAAATCCAATGGCATGCCATTTGTATCGAATCTAGTCCGACAAGTTAATAGGGTATTATTTTACTTTTTCTAATTTCAATTTCACATTCCGACAAGTTAATAGGGTATTATTTTACTTTTTCTAATTTCAATTTCACATACTTACCTCAAGTCTTATTTACCATACATAACAATTAAAAATTTCAGCAATCAATAAGAATTAAAATTTGAATTATAGTAATACACACCGTAATTCTCCCGTTTTAGTCCTCGATGACTTTCTCCTTTCCTTTCAATGCTGATGCTTCAGGTTCTTTGTTGGCTACGAAAATAATAATTTATAATCATCAATACAACATGATTCAATTTAATTCATGAGCCTAATCATGCAAATTTAATCATTTTTAATGTATATATATATATATATATATAATTTCACCATTAAGCTGTCTACTTGAGTCATTGTTACTAAATTATTTATATCTTGAGCTACGAAACTCCAAATTAATATCCGTAAATTTTTCTTAAAACTAGACTCATATATCTTCTAACCATAAAATTTCCAGAATTTTTGGTCTAACCATTTAATACAGTTTATTCATCAAATACTCCCCTGTTATTTCATTTGACAGTTCTGACCCCTCTCTACTAAAAATAAATTATCTCATTGTACAGAACTCGAATAAGGTTCTTGTTTATTTATTTTGAAACTAGATTCATTAAGGAGTTCACATATATAAATTACACTCCATAATAATTTTTGTACCATTTTTAATGATTTTCCAAAGTTAAAACAGGGCATCTCGAAATCACCCCGAACTAGTATTACAAAACTTCAAATATCTCTTGATTCATCAATTAATTGGTTACACTGTTTCTACTATAAGAAACTAGACTCAATAAGCTTTAATTCCATATTTTGTTCATCCTCTAGTTCAATTTATAAAGTTTTTAGTGAATTTTCAAAGTCATACCATTGCTACTTCCCAAAACTGTTTTGATGTAAAATGTTAATAACCAAATTTATAACACCAATTCACACCTTATTCCTATTCAAATTTCATTTAAACTCAAATTTAACTATTAAATTTTCAACATATTTTCTTAATTCCGAATTTTCCTCAATTTAGTCCCTAAAACACAAAACTTATAGCTTACTTTGCAATTCAATCCTTATTTCATTTCTAACTTGAATTCCTATCAATTTAACCCCTAATTCATCTTTTTATTCAACATGAACAATATTTAGAAATCTAATAACTTTCAAAATATCAACTTAATTTCATCAAAACTTTATTCTAAAGCTTTTAAAACATCAAAATTAAGTAAAAAGGGCTAAATTGACTTACCTATTAAACTTCCAAGCTTTAAAATCTCTATTTCCCCTATTTCCTTTCTTTTCCTTTCTTTTTCTCCTTCTTTCTCCCCTGTTTCGTTTCTTCTCTGTTTCTTTTTTGTTATGTTTCTTTAATTCTTTTATGTTATATTTTATATTTAATTAATTTAATAAATATCTATTCTAACAACAAATACTAATATTACAATTGGATACATATTTAAATTTTACATTTGTACCAATAATTTTATTACAATTGTCATTATTTAATTTGTTTCTTAAACAAAAATCTCATAATTTAATAATTTAATTATTTAATTAACAAATATCTTTTTACTTAAATTATAAGTAATTTAGTATTTAAATTACAAATGTACCAATACAATTCTTACACATGTATATTTTATTACCATACAATTGTCTTCTATTTAATTTATTTATAATATATTATTAATTAAATAATCATAATAATTTAATATAAAACTATAATAATAATCATTTTAATATATATATGATTTAATATATAAAACCTAAATAAAATCTTTGATTTTATTTCAATATATGTCACTCAATTTATGTAAATGGCTTAATTGCCATTTTGATCCTTTTTATTTTCTATTACTTTAGAATTAAACTTTTACCCCTTTTTCAATTTAGTTCTTTTTGCTAATTATTCTAAATTAAGCTAATTTCACCTAATTAATTCCTAATTAGACACACCACTAGGCTCATAAATATTTTTAATAATTATTTTCGAACTTATTTCACTAAGACGGAGGCCCTATAACTCACTTTTTCGGTGCCCGGGAATTTCGGGTCATTACAGGGCAACCCGTGCAACCTTACAAAATATTTCAGAAAAATGGGCTCACACGCCCGTGTGGCGTCGACAGAATACTTTTTTGGCTTTTCACTGAATCCTGTTTTCTGCGTTTCAGGTACACACCTGGTTTCGACTGATGCCTAAACAATCCTCGAGCACTCCAAAACCTATAGTTGAACAAATAACACTAATTTAATCGATTATAATGTGATCTAAAATCAACTTGAATCGAGGTTTTTACCCAAAAAATGGCTAATCCTTACCTTCAGCCAACGACCAGCAATTCCTACACAACTAACACACCGAGGGGTGGTTATGAGCCCTTGAATCCTCCCCTAATTGGCATAAACAAAACACTTCAGAAGAAAGTTAACAAACAAAACAAACCTCTTAACTAATGCTTACCGCAGAACTAGAAAGCCAGAATTGGGAGGTAAAATTTAGACAAAACTTTCACGTAGAGAAAACAAAAGGGAAGAGAGAAGAAAATTAGAATAAGGAGAAAGGTGAAACGGTGCCAAGAATTTAGGAAGAATAGGGGAAAACTGAAATTTTAAAAAGGTAACAGAAGGAAAAATAATCTGATAACTTCCCCTGTCCGGACTCCCCCTTAATTCTCTCCATCAAACTCCACTACCTAGAATCCAACCTTAGCATAACTCTTTATCTTGGAGCCAAAAAAAAAAAAATTGCCCACGCAGGTATTCGAACTCTTAACCCTCAGCTTACTAGCACTCCCCTTAATCGCTAGACCAGCAGGCCCATTCTGTTAATGATTTACCAAAAATTAAACTTAAGCCTACTAAGTAAGGTTAAGGCTTATTCAGAAAAAAAAAATCTTAAAATTTGCTAAAGGCATGGCTTGAACTTGGGACCTCCCACATAAACTCAGAACACTTAACCACTAAAGCAGATACACAGTTGTGTCATAAATTCACAAAAACAAAAACATAAATTTTGGGGTGTTATATTCAACATACAGAGTGCTAAGCTTGTTAGTACTCCTTTAACAGCTTATTTCAGACTTTCATCGACTTTGTCTTCACAATCAGATGATGAGATTGAGTACATGTCACATGTTCTATATTTTAGTGCAGTGGGATCTCTCATGTATGCTATGATTTGTTCACGTCTAGATTTATCATATGTAGTCAGTGCAGTTAGCAGATACATGGCGAATCCAGGTAAAGAACATTGGAAAGTAGTTCAATGGATTTTAATATACTTACGAGGTACTACTAATGTTTGTTTACAATTTGGAAGAACTAGAGATGGAGTCATTGGGTATATTGATGCTGATTTTGCTGGAAACCTTGATAGAAGAAGATCTCGCACAAGTTATGTCTTTACAATCAGAGGTTGTGCAATCAGTTGGAAAGCCACTTTGCAAACTACAGTCACTTTGTCTACTACTGAAGCTGAGTACATGGCGATTATTGAGGCTTGTAAAGAAGCCATTTGGTTGAAGGGACTTTTTAGTGAACTCAATGAAGACCTTCAAATCAGTACAATATTTTGTGACAGTCAGAGTGTCATCTTCCTTAGAAACGATCAAATGTTTCATGAGAGAACAAAACACATTGATGTTCGGTATCATTTTGTTCGTGATATTATTGCTCGTGGTGATATTGTTGTGAGCAAAATTAGTATTCATGAAAATCTTACAGATATGATGACTAAGTCACTTCCTATAACCAAGTTTGAGCATTGCTTAGACTTGGTTGGTGTTCATTGTTAAAGTTAAACCTTTAAGAGGTTTTATGGAAGAGGTGGAGAACTTATTCGTTGAGAGTTCACGATGAAGAACTTATTCATTGAGAATTCGTGTCAAGGTGGAGATTATTAGAATTTAGTGACCAGAATCTTTATTTAAATAAAATACAATGGTAAAATAAAATAAAAGTAAAATTCATATAGAACTACACTTCTTTTATTTTATTTTAGAATAAGGTTTTTTAAACCTTATTATACTCTATCTATTTGATATTGATTAGAATAAGGCGTTTCAATCTTACTACACTCCTATTAGAATATGGTTTTACAAGCCTATAAATAGACATAGTCTACTCCTCTTGTAATCATTCGAATTCAACATAGTGAATTTTCTACTCCTCTACCCTTGTCTTTTCCCGAAAGGGTTTCCACGTAAAAATTTGTGTATTCTTTATTTTTCCTTCCTTTTTTCTTTACGACATATTGTCATTACCAGCATTCTATTTTTACACTCTTCATATTGTGCACTGAAGAGTCTTAACTATCTTTTTAGGTATGCAATGGTAAAAGGAAATCTTCATGGTATTATTATTTGTTGTGGCAGCCCCAATGTGTCCCATCTTTTGCTTGCAGATGATAGCTTCTTGTTCTTTGGGTGAAAAAATTAGAACACAATATCGTCTATTATTTTCTGTCCTGGTATAAAGAAGTTTGAGGTCAAAACTTTCAGAAATCGAGTATTATGTTTAGTACCAACACTACTCTCCCTGTTAGAAACAATGGATGCTCAATTCTTAAAGTGACGACTCTCTTAAATCATGAACGGTACCTTAGTTTTCCCTCTCTTGTTGGTAGTGTCAGAACCATTTTTGATAAAAATGAGCTTGACGATATTTGAAAAAAGAAAAAAAAAGAGTTTTTGTTAAGAAAATAAGAGTTATCATAGATTTTTTTATTAGGTGTGATCAGACATCTTAAAATCTTCTTTTAAAAAGAAATTTGAAAATTCTTTGAAAAAATATACAATTTTTGGGTCTACATAGAAAAGTTAAAGAAAATTTGAGTTCAAGAGTCGATTATGCTCGAGGAAGGTTTTAACGCCCTATCAACGCCTGGAAATCATACATTGCTAATTACATGTGGTCTCCAATTTTAGAAATATGAGTTCAATATTTAATTTTGATCCCTTAAAATTAAAATTATCGTGAATTTTATTTGAGTGAGTGAATTAGATTTGAAACCTTGAAAAATGTGATAAGTTTGAATTTTTTTATTTTTTATTCACTCCAGTTTAAAAAGGGAATTTTGACAATAATCTCATCAATTTTCCTAATATTGAAATGTTAATTTATTATAAAAATTAAATAAATAATAAATATATTAATTGAGATACATGTATTATTAAAAACAAACATAAAAAACTGTGACTCAAGCTATTCACGGCCACTCTCACCTGAACTTAGAACCTAATCTTGTTGAAACCTGAACTTAGAACCTAATCTTGTTGAAGCTTTTGCTGTTAGAGAAGCCTTGTTGTAGTTAAAACCACTAGATTTTGATCGAATCATTGTGGAGTCAAAATTGCCTCCATGTTACCACTACCTTTAATAGTCGAGTTACCGATTATTCGAGTTTGGAATGATGATTCTATATTACAAAAGTCTTGCTATATAATTTCAAAACTTGTTTTTTTGTTGGAGGCATCAGAAAATTAATAAAACGAATCATATGATTGCAAAAATAGCTTTATTATATGTAAACCACTGAATGGGATCGTCCTTCTAGTAATCTTTCTTTGATTTTATTTCATGATGCTATATATGTGGAATATGTCCCACAAAAATAGAGTTTGGAATGATCTTGTACCAATTTCAACTATTATGAAATGCGATAGTATCAATTGTTATGATGCATATGCATTATTATACATTGGGCTAAAGCAAGGTTATTTTTTTGGAGTTGTTAAATTTATGAATGAAGCATTAACCCTTAAAACCCCATTGCAAAAGGCAACATCTATTCAGAAATAAAGGCTTCCACCAGTCTTATTTTCTATGTTTGATTGTTGACAGTATAGGCTCCATCAACCAGCAAGTTGACACCACTTACATATTTGGCCTCATCGCTAGCTAGAAACAGGGCAGCCTACGTAATATCTTCTACTTCGAGTATAGCCCCTTTCAACATTCCATTTCTCAAGATGATTTCCTCGACCTTTCTCTTATCCGAAGTCAAAAACCAGTTTAGTAGCAGAGGAGTCGCAACCGTATGAGGTGAAATACAATGACTCGTATACCATACCCTCCTAACTCCACGCTCAAGCTTTTAGCCAATCCCACAATAGCGTGCTTTGATATGGTGTAGGCATGAGGGACACTGAAGCAAAGCAATGAAGCGACGCTAGCTGTGAAGAGAATACACCCTTTTTAGGCAGGAACCATCACTCGAGCAGCATGCTTGGCACCCAAGAAACCACCAACCACATTGACATCAAGGACCTTCTTAAAGCTATCACCATATGAAGCAATGGCTCTCAACTCATCCCCCCTACAATACCAGCTTTATTGAACATGATATCAAGCTTTCCATACCTAAAGACTGCTAAGTCTACCGCGTTTTGGACATCAATTTCGCACGTCACATCGCAATAGATATAGGTGACGATATCAGGGGTTCCGAGCTCTTTGCAGAGAGATTGGCCTAATTCATCTTGGACATTAATAAACTGTCATTTATACATATTTTTACCCCATGCTTAGCGCATTTTATGGATGATTTTTCCTTAGAACTGGTGAATTCGATGCTCCTAATGCCTTAATTTCATGTTTTATACTTAGGCGAGCTTAGGAGAGTAAAAGGAACGAGAAACGGACCAAAAACGGAGAAAATGGGCCAACGTACAAAATCAACACAGCCTGGACTTCTTCACACGGGCAGACTACACGGTCATGTCAATTTGGAAAAATCAAAGCACGACTCACACGGGTAGACCACACGCCCGTGTTAATTTAATAGGTTGGACCACGGCCTGAAGTAATCGTATATGAGCGTGTCACATGGGTGTGTCCCTGCCGAGCTCAAGTTGAGTCCAATTCGAAAAAGGCTAATTTTGAGGGCTTTTAGGCATTTTAAAGCCTATAAATACACCTTAAAGGAGGAGAAAAGGGGGACACACAGGAGGAAGTAAGGAATTGCTCAAGTAAAGCCGATTGATCCATCTCAGAAGTCGGATTCACCGTCAAGACTGAAGATCTCCCTTCAATTCCCCTTCAGGAGTTTTGGGTTTTTCTTTATGTTTTATACTCACTATTCTTCTGAGATGTTTTCCTTTTTAGTTATGAACTAAATCCCCTAAATATCTAAGGGGGATGAAACCTAAGATAGATCTTGTTATTATTATTTTCTGAATTGTATGATAAATATTTGACTTGTTCTTAATTATGTGTTCGTTATTCTTGTTTTGATATTCCATGATATTGATTCAAGTTAAGCTCTTATACAGAGGAGGAATAAACCCTGTCTAAGAGTACATTTGTCATAATTAAGCAGAGTTGATTGCGCGCCTAGAGATAGGGTGACAAGATTTTGTCGAATTAGGGTGAAACCTAATAAGGGGATCCATAGATCGAGTTAATGCAACCCTAGAAAGTTAATTAGAAAGAGATTTCAATTATTCAACCTAGGGTTAGACGTTGTTAGTCTCGAGAGAGATAATAATATAACTTAGGGATTTCTACGGATCAAGTCAAATGAATAAATCGTCCGACTCAGAGTCAAATAACAAGTGAAGTCTAGGTGGATTTTTCCTTAGGTATTGTCTTAATTCAATCGTTTTCCAAAAGTAATCCTCCAATTCTATTTTCTATGAATTCTTAGTTTAGTTAATTAGTTAGTTAAAACAAACCCCCTTATTCTTAGGCTAGATAATAGAAAGACAGTCATTACTAGTACTTTTAGTTCCTTTGGGTTCGATAATCTGGTCTTGCTAAAACTATACTACTGTTCGATAGGTACACTTGCCTACATCGTGATAATAGTTAGTTTCAAGAACGATTAATTATAAATATTTAAAACCTGTCACAAAATCACGATCAAGTTTTTTATTTTGTCGCCGTTGCCGGGGAACTAAGATATTAGGAACACTCAATTTTTATTACTTTATGCATTTATTTTCCTTGTAAGTTAATTTTATTTTTATTATTTATTAATTTACTTTTTCTTTCTCTTGGTAGGTTTTTATAGTTTATGACTAGAAGAAACCCGTCAGGACCACTACTTTTTGACGAAAAAATCGATTGCACAGTCCGCAGAAATCGAAGAGAAATAAAGCGAAGCCAAATATACATAGAGGAAGAGCAAGAGGACGATATACAAGCCACAACCGAGGAGATGGCTGAAAATCAAGAAAATCTGATGCCTCCTACGATTGCTGTTAATCCAGTAAATCAGAATCCTGCTCCACGCACTATGTATGATTATGCTAAACCTTCTTTAACAGGAACTGAATCGAGTATAATTAGACCTGCTGTAGCTGTAAATACTTTTAAACTAAAACCTAACACAATTCAAATGATACAGCAACTTGTTCAGTTTGATGGTTTGCAGGACGAGGATCCCAATGCTCATTTGGCAAACTTTTTAGAACTATGTGATACATTTAAAATCAATGGCGTTTCTGATGATGCCATACGTCTTCGGTTGTTTCCCTTTTCATTGAAGAACAAAGCTAAATAGTGGTTGAGCTCGTTACCACGAGGGTCAATTACTACTTGGGAATAAATGACCGAAAAGTTCTTATTAAAATATTTTTTGCCGGTTAAAACGGCTAAATTACGTAATGATATCTCTTCTTTTGTGCAGATGGATTTAGAGACACTCTACGACACATGGGAAAGATACAAGGATCTTTTGCGAAGATGCCCTCACCATGGGTTACCACTCTGGCTACAGGTTCAAACCTTTCATAATGGCCTGAATCCTTCGACTCGACAAATGGTTGACGCAGTTGTTGGCGGAACCATCAACAATAAAACACATAAAGCTGCCTATGAATTTATAAGGGAGATGTCATTGAATAACTATCAGTGGCAAGTCATGTGGACAAAACCAACGAAAACAGCCGGTGTTTATAACATCGACTCGGTCACCATGCTCTTCAGGTAGAACTCTTGAATAAGAAAACTGATGGTTTTCTTAGTTCTTTACAGGTTCACCTAGTAATGCAGTACGAAGCAAATAGAGGAGGATCGAGCAGTTTAGAATACCCGCCATATGGTCACAACATGGACAACGAGCAGTTAAATTACATGGGTAACAGTCCTAGATCTCAAAACAATCCTTATAGTAACACTTATAATGCACGTTGGAGGAACCACCCAAATTTCTCATGGGGAGGCCAAGGCAATCAGAGACCCCTCCAGGCTTCCAACAACCACCCTACCAATAAGAGAAGAAGTTGAACCTTGAAGAGATGCTCACAAAGTTTATATCGGTGTCAGAAACTTGTTTTTAGAATACTGAGACAGCAATTAAGAATCAACAAGCATCAATCCAAGGGCTCGAAACTCAGATTGGACAGCTTGTCAAGTTGATTTCTGAACGACCACAAGGTAGCTTGCCAAGCAACACATAATCAAATCCAATGGAGCAACTCAACGCGATTACTAGTCAAGATGAGGAAAGGTTAGTCACACCAGAACCAGAACCAAGGCAAGATACTGAGATAAGCAAAGGTAAAGGTGAGGTATACAACAAAGAACAGAAATCGGTAAGTACAGAATACAAACCTCGTGTGTCATACCCTAACATGACAAGAAAAGACCGCTCAGATGAACAATTTGGTAAATTCCTTAAACTCTTAAAAAAATTACACATTAACTTACCGTTTATTGAAGCTCTATCACAGATGCCAAACATAATGAAATTTTTAAAGGAGCTTTTAGCAAATAAGCGAAAGTTGGACGAAGCGTTGCATGTGGAGCTAAACGCAGCTTTCTCAACTATTTTACAAAATAAGCTACCCAACAAATTAAAAGATCCAGGGAGTTTTACAATTTCTTGCTTAACTGGAAGTTTAGATGTTAATAATGCATTAGTTGATTTAGGGGCTAGTATTAACGTCATGCCATACAAAATGTTCAAACAATTAGGTCTTGGGAAACCTAAACAGACTAGGATGAGCGTTCAACTAGCAGATAAAACTATAAGATTTCCTAGGGGTATTATTGAAGATGTGTTAGTCAAAATCGATAAATTTATATTTCCCGTTGACTTCATTGTTCTAGACATAGAGGAAGATAGTAACACTCCTTTAATTTTAGGAAGGCCATTTTTAGCAACTGCTAAAACGATTATTGATATTGGCACAGGTGAGCTCACACTTCGTGTGGGAGACGAAACAATCACCCTTCAAGCTCGCAATTCTGGCAACACATCAAAAATTGAAGGTGATCGTCTAAACTATTCTATTAAAACTGACAATATGGTGCAACCTACTTTGCAGGAAATGAGTCTGAAGGAAGTACATGAGCCATTCTCAAGCAATAGTAGAGAACCTATTCATGAAGATCGAAGGCTACAAATCGAGGAGCTAAATGAATGGCGGACGCATAAACCAAGAACACCCGATAAACCAAAACTACGCCAGAACGAACTCAAGACCTTTCCAAATCAATTTAAGGTTGGAGATAAAATTTTATTAGAAGTCGCAGATCCTCACATTGTCACTACCAAACCGAATGAAGAAGTCCCCTTACGGTACTTAGCATTTTCCCATTCGGTACAGTCGAGGTAAGTCATCCCAAGTTCGACACTTTTAAGGTAAACAACACCCGTCTAAAACCTTATTTTGATGAGATTGATAGCAGGAATGAGGAGTATAAATTCCTCGAACCACCATGACCATTCAATGGAGAGGTAAGTCGAGCTTAGACTATAAATAAGCGCTTCTCGGGAGGCAACTCGAGCACTAACAATATTAATTTCTTTAAATTTTAGTGTTCAACACCTAACTTACTAACGGAGCTCGTGAACACAGGTTTACCACACAAGACACGGCCAAGCACACGGGCATGCTGAGGACCGTGTGGAAACAGGGCAAAGATTTTTCCCAAACACGGGTTACGATAAAATGACACGGCCGTGCAATATGGCCGTGGGCGAGCCTGCCAAAATAACATGGGTATTCGACACGCCCGTGTTGTAGAACCGTGTTTGAACTTGAGAAAATAGCACGGGCGTGCGACACGCCCGTGTTTAGCACCCGTGGTCGAACCTGTTGAATTAACACGGGCGTGGGCCTACATACACGGACGTGGGAGAAGCGAACGAAGCCAGACACGGCTGTGTGCACCCACACGTACAAGGAACACGGGCATGGACTAAATGCCAGACGCACCAAAATTAAAAAATGCAGAACACACGGGCTGAAATTAGGTAACACGGGCGTGTTCCCTGGACGTGTGCCCCAAAATCTATAAATAGGCTGCACTATTCATTGTCTTCTTCACCCAAAATCCCTAACCCTAGCCGCTGCAAGTCCACACGTCCGCCCTCTACGCCCGTGCGCTATTTCCAACCCTGTTTTTTACGCTCATTCTCCTTTTTCTAGCGTTTGTTTACTCTTTTCCCTTTAATTGCACTCATTTTTCATGCTAGTTATCATAGCACTCTACATTTTATTTGTTATTTTTATCTTTCTATCACTCCAAATTCATTATCTAGAGTAGTTATCATCTTTTTCATGTGAAATTCTTACTCATTACATGATTTCCCTACCCCATTTGACTAGTTTAAAGTAATTATTCATGGTTAGAATAATAGACATACTCATACATTTTGTGTTGACATGTTTCATTCGTCAAGTATGATTGAATTCCATGAAATTCTCTGCCATTCTTATGCCATAAAATTGATTGCTTTGGTTAAGTTGTTAGTCTTAGTAGTTGTGGCTGAAATTATGATTTTTATTTTATTTTAATTTTTATCTTCATTTTACTTTGACCATTCCTCAAGAGGAATTAATGGTTTTGATTGCAGGTACAATGTCGTCTTCACGAGGAAAGAAAGCCACCGTCCCCGTTTCGAAGAGAAGGAAGAGGGCGTTATCTTCTTCGGGTCCTATCGCGAAAATTCGCCACCCTTTTCTGCAGTTCCCCATTGGGCCCTAAGAAGAACTTTACCAAATACTCCGGGCCCAACCTTTAATCATGAGTCTTTGCATCAATCGGGCCATGATGAGAACAAGTTCGATTGGTCGATGCGATTTGAGCCCTCCTAACCACCGACCTTTGGGAGCTTTTCTTTGGAATCATCAAGTCAACGTATCTTGAGCTTAGGATGGAACTATGCTCAACGTTTCATCTTCAGACCGTAATGAAAAATTACGATGATCCCAGCACGGTCCAATTTCACCTAGGTGGATTAGTCCGCCAGCTAAGCGTCCCAGAATTTAGTACTGCATTGGGCTTATATACAGAGGAGTCCAAGGAGGAAAATGACTTATATTCTCTCAACCGTCACATCCACCGTTCTCTCTCATGGTGCTGGGGCACACTCGTACCACATTCGGCCACCTACGACCCCAGTCGCTCAAAGACATCAGCTCTCCCTCCATCTTTGAGGTATTTACATTCGATTCTATCTCACACCTTGACAGGGCGGAGAGAGAGCACCGGCGTTATCACCACCAACGACGTCTACTACTTATGGCGTATGTCGCACGGGCATGTCTTCGACCTCGCCTATTTTATCGCTCTTGCCATTTGCCACTAGACAGAGCAACATCGGAAAGGAGTCATCTCCATTGGGCCCTATGTGACGCGACTGGCGCGACACTTCGAGCTCCTCAACACCGGAGCCCAAGAATCATCCTTGACCCTCATTGGCCAGATGTCTCCATAAGGCATCTTGAGCATGCTAAGCATGAGGATGATCGAAAAGCGCCAAGGAACTTACCCTCCTCAATATCGTCTCACCCAATCTACCGAGGAAGAGGCCCCCGGGGACATTATTGATGATGCCCCTCCATAACACGAGGACCCACCGTCTCAGCCACCACGCCCCTCTCATTCAGTTCATGCGGCGACTTCATACACTGGCATCTCTGAGCGCCTTACATGATTTGAGCAGCAATGTTTTCAAAGATTTGATCACATTGATGCAACTCTATATCAGATTTGACAGCATTTTCACATCTCATCGCAACCCCCATCTCACGAACCATCTAGAGATGAAGATGTTTAATAACTTTCATTAATTATTTTATTTTATGTTTTTACTTTTATTTTATCTTCAGACTCTTTTTTATTTTTCCTTACTCCTATCTTTATTAGATTTTATAATTTTTATTTTACATTGACCAACTTCAGCTATTCCATTACGAGTAATTCTATTTCCTTACATTTCTTAAAAAAAAGTTCATGATTTTGTCACAGCTATAAAAGAGCTCCTAAGCTCATCCTCACATAGGAACTAAAAACTCCACCGGGAAAGGTTCTCCACGACTGCCATGTCTTGCTCGACCACGACTATAGCTACCAACAGATATAATATTCTTTTGTCGCAGGACTTATGGACTAATGAACCTCTACCACCACCGGAGTATCCTTCTCCACTCTCACGCCATTTATTCTCCAAAAACTCCAGTTCAAGGAATTCATTCATCATTCAGGAGGTTTCACTTCTCTCCTTATCTTATGATCATAAATTTATCTTTTTCAATATATCTATCTTTGTACATTGAGGACAATATACATCTTAAGTGTGGGGGGTCTTTTATATCACAATTAGAATATGTCTTATTCTCACATGAATTACTCATATCACTATTAGAATGAATTTTAATTAACTCATGATTTTTATTGATATGTCTTGAATTAAAACATAGGCATTTATTCATTGATTGTTTAAACTTTAAGACATTAGGGAATCAAGCATGATAAGTTGATTTTTGAAGAATTAAAAACTTCTAGGTTGTTTCTCTAAGTCTAGATATTATCTTGAGTTGGAATTCACAAGTTTAAACATCAAAAAGACATAATTTTTATGAGATTTTGAGCCTTCAAGAGCATCTATTATTTCTTCCATGCTCACTTTCATTATGAGTGCACCAATATTGAACTGTTATTCTAGAACTTGCTTGATTATGCATGTCAAGACCACACCATTTGATTTGATATGTCAAAATGATAAAGGCACTTAGGTTTAACCCACTCACTCCATAAAAGCTTACCTTCACAATTAACCCTTAGTGAACCCCCTTGAGCCTAACAACCCATTCATTGATTTACCCTCAATATTAACCCATAACTCATTATTGTTGAAATTCCCTAAATTAATTTGATCCCTATTTTTGTCGAGATTTGAGTTGGAATAGTTGTTTAGCTATATTTTATTTTGTATTTGACTTGTTCTAAAAAAAAAAGCAACAACAACAACAACAATACTTGCATACTTATTAATAGTAATTCGCTATTTTTGAGCTTGAGTGTTAATTCCACATTCTGAGAAGAAGCTCATTTGTAACCAACTGATGACCAGTCATTTTTCTAGTTAGGCAATTTTTCAATTCAATCTCGATTCTAACCTTTTCTTGCAGCTTGTGACCACACCCTTTAACCAAAGCCACGTTACAACCCTCTAAAGACCTTTTGATTGATGTTTCATCTCAATTTATAGTGGTGGAGATTTGGTTTTCATGCAAGCCTATGGTAATGACTTTTCATTATTGACTATTGAGTGCTTCATTTATTGTCCTTAAACACCTCGAGTGATTTGAGTGAATATTTAGTGAGGATGTGAAACTCCGTGATATTTTGAATCAAAGGTAATTATTTAGATGAAGGGAGACACCTATGTTTTCATGATAAAATGCTCAACTTGGAATGTTTGAAACTTTGATGTTCTTTTAGTCAAATTTTCAATGTTTTATTACCTATGGATTATTTTGAGGTATTATCGATAGAAATTATAAGTTGAGAAGAATTGTTTTGATTATGAGATGAGGATTTTGCTTGAGGACAAGCAAATTCTTAAGTGTGGGGGTATTTGATAAACCGTCATTTATACATATTTTTACCCTATGCTTAGCGCATTTTATGGATGATTTTTCCTTAGAATTGGTGAATTCGATGCTCCTAATACCTTAATTTCATGTTTTATACTTAGGTGAGCTTAGGAGAGTAAAAGGAACGAGAAACGGACCAAAAACGGAGAAAATGAGCTAACGTACGAAATCAACACGGCCTAAACTTCCTCACACGGGCAGACCACACGGCTGTGTCAATTTGGTAGAATCAAAGCATGACTTACACGGGTAGACCACATGCCCGTGCTATTTTAACAGGCTGGACCACGACCTGAAGTAATCGTACACGGACGTGTCACACGGGCGTGTCCCTGCCGAGCATAAGTTGAGTCCAATTCGAAAAAGGCTAATTTTGAGGGATTTTAGGCATTCTAAAGCCTATAAATACACCTTAAAGGAGGAGAAAAAGGGGACACACAGGAGGAAGCAAGGAATTGCTTAAGGAAAGCTGATTGATCTATCTCAGAAGCCGGATTCACAGTCAAGACTGAAGATATCCCTTCAATTCCCCTTCAGGAGTTTTGGGTTTTTCTTTATGTTTTATACTCACTATTCTTCTGAGATGTTTTCCTTTTTAGTTATGAACTAAATCCCCTAAATACCTAAGGGGGATAAAACCTAAGACAGATCTTGTTATAATTATTTTCTGAATTGTATGATAAATATTTGACTTGTTCTTAATTATGTGTTCGTCATTCTTGTTTTGATATTCCAGGATATTGATTCAAGTTAAGCTCTTATGTAGAGGAGGAATAGACCCTGTCTAAGAGTACATTTGTCATAATTAAGCGGAGTTGATTGCGCACCTAGAGATAGGGTGACAAGATTTTGCCAGATTTGGGTGAAACCTAATAAGGGCATCCATAGATCGAGTTAATGCAACCCTAGAAAGTTAATTAGAAAGAGATTTCAATTATTCAACCTAGGGTTAGACGTTGTTAGTCTCAAGAGAGAAAACAATATAACTTAGGGATTTCTACGGATCAAGTCAAATGAATAAATTGTCCGATTCAGAGTCAAATAACAAGTGAAGTCTAGGTGGATTTTTCCTTAGGTATTGTCTTAATTCAATTGTTTTCCAAAAGTAATCCTTCAATTCTATTTTCTGTGAATTCTTAGTTTAGTTAATTAGTTAGTTAAAACAAACTCCCTTATTCTTAGGCTAGATAATAGAAAGACAGTCATTACTAGTACTTTTAGTTCCTTTGAGTTCGACAATTTGGTCTTGCTAAAACTATACTACTGTTCGATAGGTACACTTGCCTACATCGTGATAATAGTTAGTTTCAAGAACGATTAATTATAAATATTTAAAACCTATCACAAAATCACGATCAGACATCAGCAATAAGAACCTTGGCTCCATGCTTGAGAAACAGCCTAGCTGTGCTCTCTCCTATGCCACTTGCACCACCAGTTATCAATGCCACCTTCTCTTCTAACCTGCATCAAGGCAAATATAGGCAAGTACGAGGCTTTCAATAATAACCATATATATATATATATATTATCTTGATAAAAACAAGATTTAAGAATAGGAAAACATAGTTTTTCTTTTCACCTCTTATCCACCATAAACTCAGCCGTTGTACTCATCATTATGTATATAAACTCCAAAATAAAGAAAACTAAACTTTCAGTTTCTTTTTCCTTATCTGTGAATGTTTCATTTCTTGGCCATCGGTATCTTCTTTATACGTAGTTTTCAAATGTGCAAAGCGTGGAAACATTTATTAGATAGGCCTTTGGCCTTGATGTTCCCACCACACATTTTATTAGCTACACGGTACGCCCTATCCTTTTAAGAAATTTGAATTTTATTTTATTAATTACTTTTTATATTTAAATGATTGTGCTTCAAAAAAATTTATTGCACACGATAATTCGCAAATTAATTTAATATATGTACTGAACCTATTCAACCAAAAACCAAGAAAATTATTCTATTAATTATTTTTAAATTTTATATTAATATATATTTTTTTATTTTTACATGATATTTAAATCATCGATATTTATGTTAACTCAAGAATTCAATTGAATTTGTATTAAGTTTATGGAATAATATTTGGTACATTGTTACTAGAGGTTTTAGACTCTAGTGGCGAAGCTAGAGGCTGGCAAGGGCTTCGGCCTCCTTGAAATAGAAAATTTTCCATTTAAGCTCTTTATAATTTATAAAATTTTAAAATAGTAATGGTAAAATTACACTTTGGTTCCCACTTTTTGGGCCAAAACCATCATTCGAACAACATGCTTGGCATCGAAGAAACCACCAAACACATTGACATTAATGACCTTCTTAAAGCTGTCACCATTTGAAGCAATGACTCTCAACTTACCCTCGCTTCCAATACTGTCATTATTGAACATGATATCAAGCTTTCCATACCTAGATACTGCTAAGACCATAACTTTTTGGACATCGGTTTCGCATGTCACATCGCAATGGGTATAGCTAACTATATATGGGGTTTCAAGTTCTTTGTAGAGATATTAGCCTAATTCATCTTGGATATTGTTAGGAAAGTTGTTGTTACTAGTTCCATGTCCTGTTATAATGAAATTATTTCTCTACTTGGGCCATCAAATTGGGTCTTGAATAGGTTTCGTTTATGCTAAGTTCGGTCCATTTGAATGTGGCATATTTGACAAAACACGAAACATGGTTCAACTAGGATTTTAAAGACTCCTAACCGAATTGCTTAATGTGATTGCATAAGTATGAAAGCCTTATTATCTCCCAATTGAATTACTAGATGTGATTGGATAAGCATGAAAGTTTTCTTATCTCTTAGTAATTAATATGTTAGTTTTTAGATGTAAACCTCACATTTATTTAAGGGAGTTCGACTAGGACTCTTCAACTTTTAATTAATTGGTCATATTAAGAAGTTTAAAATGAAGGCAGTGTTTATCTTTATCATTATTTCTTGAGAGAATTTTTGAGTTGTTAAAAGATTGACTTATGAAAACTTTTATTTGATAAATAATTAGGATAATTAATGGGATAATTTCAGTTTTTAAATAGGAGTTTAAAGTTTATCAAAGCTCTGTTGGATGAACTCTTGTATCAACTTATAAATACATTTTATGACACTTTTTTAGGTATTATTTGGAGAGGTTTATTTATTATATTTTGAGGTATTTAGGTGATTGATTTATGGTAATTGGGGTTGATATTGGGCTTGCAAGTGCTTCTTTGTCTAAGAGTAGATTGGGCTTAAGCCAATAGATAATTTGGATTATTGTTAAATAAAATTATTCACTAGACAAGGCTTCGCAGATGTAGGATCGTTGTATTCAAATTACGTTAACAAACATTGTGTATTATCTCTCCTTATATTGCTCCTTGTATTACTTTGCATTTAATTTTTCTATTCATTTCTATTCTAACGACAAATAGAACGAAACTATTTTTAAATGCGAATCGAAAGCATTTTCAGATATAAACAATAATAACCTTGACTCCATACTTAAGAAACAACCTAATTGTGCCATTTCCTATGTGATATTCACCGCCAACTATCAATGCTACCTTGCCTCCTAACCTGCATCAAGGTTGTTAGAAGTCAAATCGACTTCTTAAAGTCAACAAAGATTGAAACCAAGAGTTTGTATACATATTGACTTGCAACTTGGAATTGATTAAGGTGGTAACCTTACCTTTGACCAGATTGACTAAGTATGAGTTTAAGCATTATCCATAGTAAAGGGATAAGCTTGACAACATGGAAGTTTTTTACAAAAGCCTTTTAAAGTTGGTTTAGAAAACTATAAATAAGGCTTATGTTTGTGTAATAGAAGAAGTGAAAAGTGAGAGAGAAAAAGTGTGAGAGATAGAAAACTAGCAACATCTAGTATAGAGAAAAAAGAAAAGTTTGTATTTGTATTGTATAATATTTGTGTGTAATAAAATTATTATTTCAACTATTAAGTCTCCATTACACTTTCAACAAGTGGTATCAGAGCTAGGTTTGTGTCAATGTCACAATAGTAAACATGATTCAACTGCAGATTTAAAAATTAACGAAGACAAATTATGGCAATTGGAGCATCCAAATGAAGGCTTTGCCCAGTTCCCAAGATTGTTAGAATGTTGTCGAAGAAGGATATGTTGAGATAAAAAATGCAACTGTCAAAGTGGCTTTGACAAATGAAGAAAAAGAGTCTTGAAAGAATCTCGTAAAAAGGATAAGAAGGCGTTTTTTTATTTTTCAAGGTGTTGATAAATCAACCTTTGAAAAAATTTCAGATGCAAAGCTATCAAAGAAAGCATGGGAACTTTTTCAAAAATCCCTCCGCTGAATGGAAAAAGAAAAAAAGGTACATTCACAAACCCTTAGAGTCGAATTTGAGACGTTGTAAATGGAAGTTTCAAAAAGTGCCAATGATTATGTCACTCAAGTGAAAGCGGTGGTAATTGAAATGAAAAGGAATGGAGAAACACTTGATGACGTAAGAGTAATGGAAAAAAATTTGCGGTTATTAACACGTAAATTTGATTATGTAGTTTTTGCCATTGAAGAATCAAAAGATCTGTCACAAATATCAATCGACGAACTTGTAGGTTTCCACCAAGCCCATGAGTGTAACGACCCTATAATCAGGGGTGTCGAAAAGTGCATTCCCAGGACTCTATTCTCGTAAATCAAATTCATAAATATTTTTAATAAATATTTACGAAGCTAGTTGTGTAGTTAATTAGGCTCCGGTTAAATGAATTTGCATGAATTAAAAGTTATTATAGAATAATGACTAAATCGCGCATAGGATAAAAGTTGAATTACAGATTAAAAATCAATTGAGGGATTAAAGTAGTAATTTAACAAGTTCTTAATGTGGTGGACGACATATGTTATATATATGTTATAATATTAAGTAATTTTAAAAGAAACTAAATGAATATATATATGTATTATATAATAATGATAATAGTTATATAATAATAGTTATAATGATAATAGTTATAATAATAGAATAGTAAGTGGAAACATGCAAAATTAAATAGAAAAAGAAGAAAGAAAAGAAAGAAAAAAAAGAAGGAAAAGAAGGAAAAACAAAAAAAGAAAGAAAAGAAGGAGAACGCACGGCCTAAGGTTTCAAATCTTTCCAAGTTCAATTGGTTAGTCAATTTAGTCTCTTTTTCTTGTAATTTTTATGTTTTTGGAATCCTGGAGTTAAGTACTACCCGACCCATGTTAAAATTTTAGCATTGATTAAGATTTTAAATATTGTTAATGTTGAATAGTTTTAGTATTAGGGATTAAATTGATAGGTTTTTAAGCTAGAAATGGAAAAGGATTAAATTCTAGAACAAATTGTAAATTTTG
Source organism: Gossypium longicalyx (assembly GCA_025698465.1). NCBI lineage: Eukaryota > Viridiplantae > Streptophyta > Magnoliopsida > Malvales > Malvaceae > Gossypium > Gossypium longicalyx. Next base: position 2,766,167 of record CM046995.1, on the reverse strand, counting down.
AATAATAGGGACTAAATTGTGAAAAAAATTAAAATTTAGGGGTTTAATTAAAAATAGGGAACTAAATTTAGCTTAAAGTGAAATTAGTATAAAAATATAGGATTAAATGTGAAGAATAAAAATTAGTCTCGGTTTAAAGACTAAATTGGGATTTAAGCAAATGTTGAGTAAAGATTGAAATATTCAATATGAAATTGAATTGTGTTGTATTGATATATTTTAATTGTTTTAATTCTATAGCTAACGTCATACCGAAATCTTCGACTATAAAGGGGAAGGATAAAATCGACGTCGAATAGCTTGGAATCCATGGTTTGTGTTTCTATAATTTGAACCTCATTGTCAATTGGTGTATTTTGATTTATTTCATATGGTAAGTAGTTGAGGTGAGAATTTGGTACTTTGATAGTGAATTGAAATTATAGTTGATTGAAATGGATTGAATTGGTATATACATTATGAATGTATTAATTATATGGTTTTGAAATGAATATATGTTTAAATGTGATAATGTGCAAATATGAGAATTGGATATTGGTTATATTTGAAAAGTAAAATGAAACCCTATTAACTGTATCAGGTTGAGTCGGATATAGATGGCATGCCATAGGATAGGAAGAGTTTAGGGATTGCTTCGACTTCGAGTCGATGAGGCACTGGGTGCCGTATAGTGTTGGGCGTAGTTATTACTTCGAATTTATCAGATGAGACACTAGGTGCCAAACTGGTGTGCTGGTTGGATCCGTGAATCCGTCTGAGTCCGAGTCGTGTTAATAAGGGTAATTAAATCATAAAGTTTTATAATCGATATTGAATGGTATGGTATGTGAAATGGAAATGAGATAGTGAATTGAAACATTAAAAATGAGATATGTTGTGATTAAATGAAATACATGAGTTATGTACTCATGAATTGAATATGGAATAGATAATGTCATTGTATAAACAAATGTGGTTTGATATGTGAAAAGCTATTTATATAGCAAGTGATGTGAATTGAGATATTTGTTAAACAACTCAAATATGATAGTATGTGAAAATTGAGTATAGTATGAAATGATATGGTAATATGCATGAATTCAAAATGATGGTATATGGTAGTTGTGAGCTTAGACAATAGTATGTTTGTATAATTCAAATTGTACATTTTGTATCCTCATGTCTTTAATTGTTCAGATTATAAGAATATCATTGAGTTTTACTTAGCGTACAGTTTTGTTTTCAAGGTACAAGTTAGGTACTTCTCTTTTGATCATTGACTCACCATCCAACAACCATCTCGATCTCAAATGTGGTGATGTTTACCTTTTGTAATGGCATGTACCTAAGACATCTTAAATTGATATTTATTTTGTGAATGGTTTGTAATAGAGTTATAAGTATAATGTTGGGTTGAACATATGTTTGTGTTTGGAGCCATAATTTGGCATGTTATTTTGATCCAATGCTTGTTAGGTGTATGTGAATTTCAGTTGATGTTTTAGGTAGTTATAAGCTAGGCTAAAATGATTGATTTTGGCATGTTTAAAAATTTGATTTGAATGATGCATGGATGAAATGTTTTGATGGTATAACTTGAGGTACCAATGAAGGTACTTTGGTTAGGCACCTAGGACGATTGTTTTAGCATGTTTTGAGCATGTTTGATTGTGTTTTGATTAGGTTAAATGATTGGTAATTTAGTTATTTAGTGCCCAAGTAAGTAGGAAATGGTAAACTTGAGTTTTAAGGTAATTTTGAGTGCACATAGCTTGGCTATACGGGCTTGTACCACACACGAGCAACACACATGGCGTGTGACCCAAGTCAGGGAGTTATACGGCCTGAGACACGGGCGTATAACCCCTGCAGTTGAAATTTTTCTAAATTTTTCCTAAATTTTTCAAATGTTCCTGATTTAGTCCCAAATCATTTCTAAAGTGATTCTAAGGTCTCGAGGGCTTGAATAAGGGATGATATGCATGTTTAAAAATAGATTTTGTTATGATTATTGAAATGTTTTGAAATGAATGATTTAGATTACGTTTATCCGGTAATGCTCCAAAACTCTACCTCTGCGACGGATATGGGTTAGGGGTGTTACAATGAGCATAAAATGAAACAAAATGATGATACTGGAAATTTGGAACAAGTCTTGTAAAGCAAGCTATCCTTCAATGAAAGTGGAGCTAGCAATAATTTTGGATAAAGTACAAGCAATCGTGGAGAATATCGTGGAGGATATAAAGGCAGATATAGAGGTGGACGAGGCAGACAATCTTATGGTAGAGGCCAAAAAAATGAAGAATATCAGACATCAAGTCATGGGCAAAGAGTTCGAGGCTGAGGTCGAGGTAGAGGTAGAGGTAGAGATAGAAGTAGATTTCAACAAGGAAATAAATCTCAGATACAATGTTATAATTGCAATAAATATGGTCATTTTAGTTATAAGTGTAGATCAACTCCTAATGTGGACAAGAGAAATCATGTAGCAGCAGTTAAAAAAGAAGAAAACGTGGAATCTAGTGTATTCCTCACTTCTAAAGAAAGTGAAAAATCAAATAAAAATATTTGGTATCTTATTCATTGTGCCAACAATTACATGTGCGGTCGAAAAGACTTATTTTTAAAGTTGGACGAGAATATTCACGAGCAATTAACGTTTGGAGATAAATCGCACGCCACGATCAAAGGTAAAGGTAAAGTTACAATTATACAAAAGAACAGAGATAAGAAATACATATTAGATGTTTATTACGTACCAACTTTGAAAAGCAACAACATCAACCTTGGATAGCTTTTAGAAAAAGGATATGAAGTAAATATGAAGGATCGCACAATTTTCCTAAAAAAAAGTGATGAATTAATTGCTCAAGTTGATATGACGCGTAACCGTCTATTCACTATTGACATTGAATCTGGAGAGGTGAAGTGTATGAAGAATGCAATCAAAGATGATTCATGGTTGTGGCATGGAAGGTTTGTGCGACTTGGATTTTCTAGTCTTAAGCTATTTTCAAAAGAAAAAAAAAAGATGAATAGATTACTAGAAATTAATCCTCCTGATCAACTGTGTGAAGATTGCATTAAAGGAAAACAACATAGAGTTTTGAAGTTGGAAAATATTGACAAGCCAGGAGACCATTGGAGATTGTGCACTCCGACATAGCAAGTTCTTTTGATATATCATCACTTGGTGGAAACAGGTACTATCTGTAATACCCCTAGCCCGTCTCCATTGTCAAATTAGGGTTACAAAATATTACATTAGATATCAAAGCAAATGACATCATAAAAGCATTCAAATATTAATTTAAACATCAAAATTCAATCCACACATTAAACATAGAAAATATACACTTATATGCCTTAAATCGAGCTCACAGGACCTTAAAATAGTTTGGAAACAATCAAGAACTAATTTGAAATAAAACGGAAAAACATGGAAAATTTGACAATTTTGAAAACAGGGGTCACATGGCCTAGGCAACACCCTCATGCCGAAATAAACAATTTCACAATTTAGTCCCTAATCTCAAAACTAATTAAAATTACTTTACAATTTAGTTCAAATCCATCATCAAGCTTCAAACCAAAGCATAAACGTCAACAAAGCTTCAAGAACAACAATGGCAAGCTTTTAAAACTTTGATAGCTTCACAAAATAATCCCTGGGCTAGATAGATTAAGCTATAACGATCGCAAAAACATAAAACTTACTAAAAATAGAAGCAAAAAAATCACTTACATGCAAACACTCTAAATGACCGAATATTCAAGCTCTTCCCATGGCTATTTTTCTTCTCCAATTTCGGCAAAGACCAAAGAAAAATGATGATAGCTTGTTTATTTTCCTTTCTTAATGTTTTAATTACTTATTTACTTATTTACCCTTAACTAACATATAAAACTTAAACATTTACTAACCCATAACCACCCACACTAAAATATTATTGTCTAATTTCCTTTTTAAGACATTCAATCATGTTTCTTTAATGAATTTACTCCTTTGCTCTAATAACAATTGACTTTTTCAACTATTACAATTTAGTCATTTATACTTACTTGACTATTTAAATGTTAAAATTATTGGACCAAATTTCAATATGACACTATAATGACCTCGTAAATATTAAATAAATAATACTTATGAACTCACATGTCAGAATTGTGGTCCTAAAATGACTATTTTTTATACCACTAAAAAACAGATTGTTACAACTCTCCCCCCTTAGGAAATTTCATCCTCGAAATTCTTAGCTGAAAATAAGTTTGGATATTGCGATTTTATCAATTCCTCATTTTCCCAAGTAACTTCCTCAATACGATGTCGATGCCACAAAACTTTTACTAAAGGTACTTGTTTATTTCAGAGCTCTTTTACCTCGCAAGCTAAAATTTTTATCAACTTTTCAAAATACAACACATCAACCTTTAATTCAATCTCACTGGAAGTAATCATATGTGAAGGATCTGATCTATACTGCCTCAACATCGAAACATGGAAAACATTGTGAATCTTTCAAAGTTCAGAAGGTGGAGATAATCTGTAAGCTACAAGACCAATTATTTCAATAATTTCATACGGCCATATAAACCTCGGACTCAATTTTCCTTTTCTGTCGAATCGTAGCACTTTTTTCCACAATGAGACTTTTAAAAACACTCGATCGCCAACAATAAATTCTATCTCTTTTCTTTTCAAGTTTGCATACAATTTCTAACAATTTGAAGTGGCTTTCAAACAATCACAAATAACACGAACTTTGCCTTCAGTTTCACGAATCAAGTCTGTTCCAACTAACTTGGATTCACTCAATTCTAACCAGTATAGTGGTGTTCTACATTTTCGTTCGTATAAAGCTTCAAATAGTGCTATTTTAATTCTAGACTGGTAACTGTTATTATAAGCAAATTCAGTAATTCTGACCAGTAGTTCAATGGAAGCACTTGTAAGAATGCACAGTTTACACGATATTTTTGATGTCACAGAACCCATAGAAACAATACTTGATTATTTTTATTTTGTTTATTGACAGAATGTGATCCAATAACATATGAAGATGCAATTGAAGATGTCAAATGGAATAAGGCAATGAATGAAGAAATTGCAATAATAAGAAGAAATGACACGTGGGAGCTAATAAAGACATAGTCCAATTGGAGTCAAATAGGTGTACAAGAAAAAGACCAACAAAGAAGGAAAAGTGGATAAATACAAAGCAAGACTAGTTTTAAAATGCTACAAGCAAAGACATAAAGTTGACTATGATGAAGTATTTGCTTTGGTCGCCAGAATTGACATTATAAGGCTTCTCACTGCAATTGCAGCACAAAATAAACGAAAGATTAATCAGATGGACGTGAAGTCACCATTCCTTATTGGCTACCTAGAAGAAGAAGTATATATCGAACAACCACTTGGATATAGCAAACAAAAACAGAAGACAAAGTCTATCGTTTGAAGAAAGCTTTATATGCACTAAAGCAAGCCCCAAGAACATGGAACACAATAATATATGAATGCTTTCAGAAAAAGGGGTTCATGAAAAGCCCATATGAGCATGCCTTATATACGAAGAAAAATGGAATTGGTGACATTATGACCGTGTGCTTATACGTGGATGATATGATTTTCACGGGAAACAATCCAAATATATTCAATGCCTTTAAGAAAGTTATGACTAAATAATTTGAAATGAAAAATATTGGTGAAATGTCATACTTTCTTAGAGTTGAAGTGAAACAAATGAAAGATGGAATATTTATGTCTCAAAAGAAGCATGTAAAATAGATTTTAAGAAAATTCAGAATGTAAGATTGCAAGCCGGTAGCCACGCCAACAGAATCAGGCATGAAATTAAGTATTGATTCATCTAAAGAGCCAGTAAATCCAACGTTGTTTAAAAGTATTGTTGGAAGTTTAAGGTACTAAACTATCACGCAACCAAACATCATGTACGCAGTGGGAATAGTTAGCAAATACATGGAGAAGCAAAAACAAGATCATCTGATTGCAGCAAAGAGAATTTTAAGATATGTTAAAGGTACGATGGATCATGATTTATTTTACACACACTCACAAAGTTCAAAATTGATTTGGTTATTCATATAGTGGTTATGGTGGTGATTTGGATGATCGCAAAAGCACATCTGAATATTTATTCCATATTGGATCCGAGGCATTTTCATAGTCATCGAAAAAGCAACAAACAGTAGTCGTCTCAACATGTGAAGCAGAATACATAGCTGTTGCAACATGCACATGCCAAGCAATTTGATTGAAGAATATTTTGGGTGAATTATCTATTATATAAAAAGGTCCAATCATAATTTATGTTGACAACAAGTCCACAATATCTCTTGCAAAGAATCCGGTGTCTCATAGTCGAAGCAAACATATCAATACAAAGTATCATTTTATTCAAAAGCAAATCAAAATAAAAATGTAAAATTAATTTACTAAAAAACGGAAGATCAATTGACAGATATTTTTAAAAACCCATTAAATGTATTTTACAAACTCAAAAAAAAAAAAGAAAAAGGATTCCAATGAAAAACAGAACAGACTCATGATTATATATATCTTAAAGTCAGGAAAAATTGAAGCCAAGAGTTTGTATACCAATTGATTTGCAACTTGGAATTGATTGAGGTAGCAACCTTATCTTTGACTAGGTTGGCTAAGCATGAGTTTTAATCATTCTCCATAATAAATAGATAAGCTTGACAACATGAAAGTTTTAGCAGTAGCTGGTATAGAGAGAAAAGAAAAATTTGTATTTGTATCGTATAACATTTGTGTGTAATAAAATTATTGTTTTATCTATTAATTCTCCATTACGCTTCCAACAAGGCAAATATCGGGTTTCAATAATAAACACATTTTTTCTTTTCACCTCTTAGCCATCACAGACTCATCATTATATATATCTCTAAATAAAGAAAAACATAACTTTCAATTTTTTTTCCTTTTCTGTGAATGTTTCATTTCTTAGCCATCGATATTTTCTTTATACATAGTTTTCATACGTGCATAACATGTAAAAATTTTAGTCGATTGAGTTTTAATTTATTTAGTACTAATATTATTATAAGTGTAAGAATATATAGACTCGAGTGTACTAAAACATATTATCTTTTTATTTAAAAACTTAAAAAAATATAAATAAATATAAACATTATATAAAAAACAAATATAATAAAAACCTTTAATAAAATTAATATTTAAAAAACATTATTATCCTCTAATGTTGCCACCACCCGTTCTGTTAGATACATAGTACACCTTTTCCTTTAATAAATTTGAATTTCTTTTTTCTTTTTAAATGATTGTACTTAAATGAGACTATTGAATAATCCTACGTGGATTTCTAGAATTGTGACAAATAAATAATCTAATTGTTTGGCACATTATTACTATTAATATTAAAATTATGTGTGGTTCTATTATTTATTACCAATATTTATAATATTAAATAATAATTTAGTTTGATTTATTTTTAGTATAAGTCATAATATATAATATTACAAGATTTTATAAAGGAAAATGTCAATTTTCTTTATATTATATTTTTTTACATTTGGCATTAAATTAAGTTAACACATGTTTATACCTTTTTGTTTCATTTGTTTCATAAAATTTTTAAATCATATATATTAGAATTTTTTATCTAAAAAGAAAACTTTTAACCGTTTTCACTTTTCTTTTTTACATTTTCCATTAAATTTATAGTTAACATTAAATTATAATTATTATAATAATTTATATAAATATAAGATATATTAAGAAATTTTTTTTAAAAATGAAATAATTAAAAACCCTGTACAATTTACTATTAAAGTTGTTCCATTCATTGAGGATGCATAATTTAAATATTGATGCCTTCATTTTTTATTTTCGTGCAATAATTTTGATGCTTTCAATTATAGGAGAACAAATCAATAGACTTTTTTACTATGGTGGGGCAATTAAGTCATTTTACTTTTTGTTAAAATAAGGAAGGTTAAGAATATAAGGAAGATAATTATGATGTTTACATTAACCTACCACAAGTGAATTACTTAATTCTAATGAGATAAATTTGTAGTTAAAATTAAATTATCATAATAAGTTAAAGAAATCATATGAAAAACATGAAATAATTAAAAAGAAAAAAGAAAAATGCCAATTTAATAATTCAAAAAAGGAAAACAAAGAATCAATCAAACTTTGGATGACAGGCTCTTCATAACATTGGACAGGGAAGGATTGGTGGTACTATAGCCTCCATCGATGATCATATTGAGTCCACTTACGTACTTAGCATCATCACTCGCCAAATACAAAGCCGCTTGAGCCACATCTTCTGGTTCCAGCACCACCCCTTTCAAGTTCGACCCCATGGCTATCAGTTCCTCCACTTTCTCCTTCTCCAAGTTACCGAACGGTCTCGTTAACATCGGAGTCGCCACACCGTGCGGCGAAATACAGTTCACTCGTATCCCATATTGCCCCAGTTCCACCCCTAGATTCTTAGCCAACCCCACCAACGCGTGCTTCGATGTCACATATGCATGCCCAACATCGGCACTACCAATCACTGACCATACGCTTGTTGTAAACAGAATGCACCCTTTCTTCGCCGGTATCATCACCCTAGCAGCATGTTTAGAACCCAAATACCCACCAAAGATATTGATATCAAGAACCCTTTTGAATCTCTCATCGTTTGAAGTAACTATGTTCTTATCGGGACTGGATATACCGGCGTTGTTGAACATTATATCAAGCTTCCCATGCTTCGAAACGGCGAAATCAACGGCGTTTCCGACATCAGAGTCTAATGTAACATCGCAATGAACATATGAGATGTTTTCTTCTCCAAGTTCTTGAGAAATAGCTTGTCCTAAATCATCTTGAATGTCTGCAATGACAACCTTAGCACCATGTTGAACAAATAACCTTGCTGTAGCCTCACCTATGCCACCAGCACCTCCAGTTATCAATGCAACCTTCCCTTCAAGCCTGTAATGGAAACAAAGGGTTAATTGATGAAAAATGTATATACACATATGAACAAATCTGGGTTTTTTTGGTTACCTTTTTTGGGTTGAAACAGCCGAAGAACTGGCACTCATTTTTGCTAAATGAAGAGTTTATTAAGTGCTTGCTAATGAAGCTTAACCTCCACTCTGGTTTTTATAGAAGATAGATATAATAAACAAAGGCAAGTTGGATTACTATAAAAGTTTATTTATGCAAAGCTTATACAGTTCCTCGCATGTGATATTGTCAACAAGGCTACGCGGCCTTTGAATAATCTTATTCTTTTTGTCGGAGATGTTTGAATAATCTATATTATGTAAAAGTGGGTCAATTGCATTGCCTGTTGTTGTTTTGACACGATGATTGTGCCGAAAGTTGAGGTAACAGTTTAACTAGTGTTTTGTTTTTCTTTGCGGTCATATTCATTGTTTGTTTACTATGTCAACAAATTTTTATTTCAAGATTGCATCATATCATACTCCACGCTTTACTTTTACTTTGGGAGTTCAAAGATGGGAATCAATTCGCAATTTGCGTATAGGAAAATATGTTTTCAGTATTTGCATGTGATAGGTGTATATATTTAAGGGTAAACTTAAGATTTTTAAAATTAAATTAATATTGAAATTGTTAAGATTATCGGTTTATTGATTTAATTGGTTTAATCAGTTTGATCGATTCATCTGATTTAATAAAATAAATTATTATAAAATTATAAAAATAAAATATATATTAAAAATTCAATTCCAATCGATTCATTGCCCTTCTCCAATCGGTATCTCAGTCGGGCTGACGTGGATTAATCGATGTTTAAGAAGCTGACGTGAGGTTTTTTATTGGCCTAATAACAAAATTATTCTTCAATATTTACATATTTTACCAATTTGATTCTAAATATAAAATCTTTAATAACTAAAATTACAAAATCTAAAATTATTTATAATCCCTCCTCAATCATTAAATAAGAGGATAAACACTTAACAAAACTAATGCCAAACGAAATAAAACTCAATAATTTTAAAATGTTAAATAATTAAAATAATAATAATAATTGAATGAATAAAATAATACCAACTTTATAATTGGTTCATGGGCCTAGTTGTTGCAATACATTTGAATATAAAATAATTAATCTAATCATCGAAACTGTTGTACTTAGGGGTGTTCTAACGGTTAACTAATTTAGTATAAATCGAATTTTTTAATCTTTTAATCATTAATTGAATCAAATTTTAAAAAAAAAATTAATCGAATTGAAATATTTTGGTTAATTCTGTCAGAATTTATATATTTTTATTTTTTTGGTTAAAACAAGTATAAAACATATAAAAAAATAAATTTGTAATGTTTATTTGACTGAATTAACCAAATTAACTAAATTATAATTTGTATTATTAATTATTAAGTTCAATTAATTCTATTAATTACCCGATTTCGAGCTGAATTAACTGATAACTGAACTTTTAAAAAGTTATTAACTACTAGATAAATTAACCAACTAATTAATCGTATTAAATCTGTTCAATTGGTTAATTTGGTTTTAATCAAAATTTGAACACCCCTATTTGTACTATTGTTATTAAAGCAAAGTGAGGGCAAAATAAAGGAAATAAAGGAGAGAGCAAGGAACTTTGAGGAACTTACTTTTAGATTTGCCCCTAGATCGGCGAATCGGGCAGCACATGCAATGGCGGAAGAGGGTAGAGAGTTGTTGGTGCCCACCTATTGGATTGAAGAGGTGCCGATGAGAATAGAGGAAGAAGCTAAAAGGGATTGAAGTGCCTACAGTGCTTAAACTGATGGGGAAGGTGAAAGGGGTGTCATGCGATTTTTCAAAAGGCGAGAGACATATGGGTTCATCGTTTCTTTGATGGGATAAATCTAAGGAAAGCAAGACAATGGATTGATCTATTTGATAAACTGATGAACGGTTTTCTTGACGATGGAGGCTGCTGGTTAAGAATTAGGATTGTTGTAACCCCTAAAAATGGGTGTTAGAAGAATTAGGGCCTATTAATTTGGTGGCAAGGTATTAGTTTACCCTTGAGTCTCGTGTTAAAGTTTTCGTGTGAGCTTTGAAGAGGTTAATTTTTTTATTTTAATTTTGTTATAAAAAAATATAAATGATAATAATTATTTTGATAGGTTGGTTTTGCCCCATTTGTTTTAAGTCATTTTATTTTATTGTTATTTTTTAAAATAGGGAAATCCCTAAAAAAAAATTCCTCACATTCCTTCATTCTCTCTCACATTAGTCTCCTTCTCTTCCGAAATTTCATATTTGGACTATTGTTTTCCTCTCTTTTGTTTTTTTCAAATTTTGTGCTTTTTTATTTCAACAATGTTGTTGGTTGTCGTTCTTCAAAGGCTTAGTTTGTACCCTTAATCTTCGTTTAATCTGACGTCAAATCAGGTGAGGGTGAGTGTAAGTGTCGTTTTTAATTTGAGTTTTACATCGATTTTGTTGTTTCTTGAATATTTGGTTTAAACCGATTTTTTTATAGATTTAGAATGTTGTTGTCGAAACCATTTTTTGAAAACGGAAATCGACTTTGATTTTGAAAATGAAAATTAAAACAGGGAGTCGCCACCAATCTTTTTTATTTAGGTGTGATTGGATCACCTTGTAAAATGGTTGTTTTAATAAAACGCTTGATTTGTTAAAACAACGACTTTTGGTCCACGAAATTCAGAAAGACAGGTTAGAGAGTCAGTTACGTACGAGGAAGGATTAGCACCCTCGTAACGCCCAAAAATTGGTATCTAGTTGATTAATTAGTGTCTTAGTGTCGAAACTTTAAAAACTTGAAAGGCTTTAAAAGACGATCCCTCTTTAAAAAAAGAAACACCCGAAGGTTAAAGACCTACTCATCTTGAAGTAATAAAATGTCACATCCAGTAAGTTAGGACACGACATTTTGAACCTTTGAGAATGAGCTTGCCTTTTATTTAAAATTCGTGTATTATAACTTTTTTAAAAGGATATTCGATTATTTTAGGGTAAACGAGAAAAATTGAAACCCAGTGAGTTAGGACACGATCTCTCGAACTTCCAAATACCGAATATTACCTTTATTTACAAAAAATCTTATCTCGAGGTAACAAGATGTCATATCCGGTAAGTTAGGGCACAATACCTCGAAAGTATTTTATTCAAAACTCGTATTGCGATTTTAAAAGAATATTCTGCTATTTAGGTTAAATGAGAAAGATCGAAAACCAGTAAGTTAGAGCACGATTTTCTCGAATTTCCAAAATACAAGATATTACCTTATTTTGCAAAACTTTCATTTTTAACGAATTCGGATAACAATTAATGCGGCATGAACCTATAGTAAAATGTAAAAATAAATCACGTTAATATACATAATAAAATAATACATGCATCGATATGAATGACAATAAGGACAAGAACAAAATAAACAAACTATAAATAAAATAAAAAATAAAAAATATCGAAGTCAATTTGAACAATAATAATATTAATCATAATGACGATGGTATTAATAATAGTAATATAATAGTGAAATAAATAAAAGACTAAAGTTTTAAAATTATATATACGTAAATATATATATATATAAATATATGGTACGACCAAATAAATGTATGTAGAAATTTTAAAGTGAAGAATTATAAAAGAAATATAATGATAATAATAAGGGTAAGAATAAAATCAATCTATAAATAATAATAATAAATAAATGAACAAATAAATAAATATTAAATATTAACTAAACCAATTTAATAGTATAATAATAATAATAATAATAATAATAATAATAATAATATAGAATAATAGTACATTAATAATAATAATATATGTTAATAACAACGATAAAACATAGGAAATAATAATATAAAAATAAGAATAATAATAATAATAATAATAATAATAATAGTAATAAAATAATAGTTATAGAAATAATACTAGTAGTAATAATAATAATAATAATAATAATAATAATAATAATAATAATAATAATAATAATAGTAGTAGTAGTAATAATATTGAATTTAATTAATTTAATAATAATAGCAAAGATAACCGAAAAGGGACTAAATTGAACTTAAAACAAAAGTTCGGGGCCAATTTGAAATAAAAAATAAAAGAAAAGGACCGAATTACAATTGAAATAAAATCATGGGGCAAAAATTAAAAAAATACAAAAAAGGCATCGCAAAACCATAAAAAAGCGGAAGGGCCAAAAGTGCAATTAGTCCTTTCGCTACAAAACACGCGAATCCTGGCTAGGCGGGTCAGGTCGGCCCCTTTCATGTCAAAACGACGTCGTTTTAGGGCTTCAGCAGACTGCCCTAAATGACGTCATACGGGGGGGATATAAATGCAAAAAAAATTCCTCAAATCCTCATTTAGCCGCAAATTTAAAAAAAAAAAAAAACAAAAAATTTCTTTTCTCTGTTTTCTTTCCCTCCGGCCATTGGGTCCCGTCACCGGACCACCGTGGCGACCGTCGATCGCCGGCAACGGCGCCGCCATCCACGGTGGTCAGAGAATGCAAAAAGGGCCTCCTTTTTCACCTTTTTCAGATGGGTTTGAGGATAAAGCCCTCCTAGCTCGAACACTACAGGAAAACAGACTTTTAGTGGCGTTTTTTTTTACCTTTAGCGGCGTTTTTAAGCGCCGCTAATACTTTTAGCGGCGCTTTCCCAAGCGCCGTAAAAAACGTCGCTATATGCAACGCCGCAAAATTTAGTGGCGTTTTTTTGAAAAAAACGCCGCTAAAGACCAGACTTTTAGCGGCGCTTTTTTCACAAACGCCGCTAAAGACCATGACCTTTAGTGGCGCTTTTTTTACAAACGCCGCTAAAGACCATGACCTTTAGCGGCGCTTTTTTCACAAACGCCGCTAAAGACCATGACCTTTAGCGGCGGTTTTTTCACAAACGCCGCTAAAAATAATGATATTAAAAAATTATTTTATTTTAATTAAATAATATTTATTTCTATGTTAAATATTATATTATGTTTAATTTTTGAAATTTGAACTTTAAACTATATACATTTAAGGATAAATAAAAAATATTAATTAAATTAAATTTTCCATTAAAATTTAAACTTCAAAACTAAATATAAAAATTAATGAATTTAAATTTAATACATAAGCATTGATTCAATATGTAATTTAATACATAAAAAATACACACACACAGACACAAAGTATTAGAATTTCTAGAACATAATTCATCCTGGTGAGAAAAAATGCCAAATCATCATCACATCTCATTAATCAAAGGAAAAGATCAGAAAAGAAGAAGAAACAATATACAACAGAGGGCTCGTTCAAGCTTTAGATGAAGCCAAAGTATTGCAATGCCTGCATATATAACTTAGTGAAACTAACAACAAAAAAACACAAAATAGACAAAACAATCACGCAGCAAAACTAGAGCAAATACAAGAAAAAAAAAAAAAAGATGATAAATGGCAGCAAAGCTAAAAACAAGTAGCAAAGTCAAACTACGCAGGCGATAAGAAGAAAATAACTAAAATTTTAAAATTTAAAATAGTACAGGGCCTAAAATTAACTAATTCGAAAAGTATTGGTCAAATTAAAATATAAGAACTAAATGCATAACTTTTTATAAAGTATAGGAACTAATAATAGAATTAACCCGATATCTTTCTGTTGATTTGAAGTTTCTATCGACCTTTACCAATTCTCTGAAGCACATACAAGATGGAGATGTCTAGATTTAATTTGAGTCTTTTACTCTGCTTGGCTTTAAGATGGGAAAGCAGTGGAGTTGGAACATGGGCATCCATTTATTTTAATGGGAGTTGAACCAATGGACAGAATTCATGCATATATACTTTGTAGTCTCAATTCTAATCCAAATTACTTGATTTGGAAAGACTCTACCAGTGGGGATATAAACTACTGTTGATAGCATACTCAATTAAGGCACCTATGGTTTGCCGATGCAACTAGGGACAACAAGCAAAGTTTGCATTTCAATCACTCTTCAATGCTTAAATTAATAGTTTTTTGTTTAAGAAAATGAATAAAGATAGAAGAAATTTATATTACAGGAGACCCAAAGTAGCAAAAGATTACAGAAAATAAAAAAGGGTAAAAGAGAAGCTTAACATACCTGAAATAGAAGAAGAAAACTATGAAAAATCAGTTTTAGTGCTTATTGACTACCTGTTGAGTTTGAGACAGGAAAGATTTTTAGAAGACCAAACTTTATACAAAAAAGAAAATGTAAAAATTATATAAAAAGCTAATAAAATTTTAGCTAAAATAAAAAACTTCAAGATTTTAATATTTTAGATTTAAGTATATCGTTTCTTTTTCTAAATTTATTCAGGTTGTGTTTTTTTAATTTTTAAATTTAAAGGTAACATAAAAATATGAAAATAAAAATATCAATTACAAATTATATTTAATTTACATCACTGGAAGATCATATGAAGTTATAAATTGAAAAGATTTAACCAAAAAATATATACATGTCACATATAAAGACTGTAGTTCTACGAGTTGCACAACGGCATTATCTAGTTATGCCAGTAAAGAGCTTTCCTTGTTTCACCTTTTGTATATTTCTCCTAGTTACAGGAAACCAAATACCCCAGTAAGAGAGGTGGAAGCGTGAAAGGACAGCATTTTCTAAACCGATTTGAGGAAAACTAAAATAACTAAACCAAATGTTTAGTCTCATTAATTATATTATAGTAGCAAAAATAATCAATGTGTGACCGAAATATGATAGATGATATGATTTTTTTTTTATAGTTTTATTTATTTATTTATTTATTTTATTATTTGAAAATAATGAATTTCTTTTAATTTGGAGTTTAAAAAAATATTTTTTTTCTTATTTAATATTAATCCATTAAGCATAGCTCAATACTATTTTTTTTAACATGAATTCCTATAATATTAGCAATATTTTTGTAGCATAACAAAAAAAAATAGCCTTTGACAAAATGACCCCGTATAATGGCTAGCAGCTAGAAGGGACAACTATCCTAGATAAGAAATCGTGATGATTGGGGAAGAGTACCTCAAAGATTTGCATCAAGAAGGTCTTAATGGACTTGCTCTTGTCGATCACAGTCTCACTACCAACTTCAAGACGGCCTATTTGTTTGGGGTCAATCTTATATTTTGCAAGGAGTGAAGTAACAGCTGTTAAACTGCAGATCAAACATAACCACATTAGTAAAATCAAGAAAGTGTTCATTTCAACCATCCATACAATGCAAATCTTAGTCATTATTATACATACTGTAAAACAGTATTACGTGATGCTAATAACATATAAGAAGAGTAGATATAAAATGTAGAATTTGTAACCTCATAGAGATAACATCTTCCACTTCTGTACAAAAGGCCATGCAATCTTGTCCAAGTCCAATGGTGTATTTCCCCTTACTAGCACCATCATGAGCCTCCAATGCTTCCTGTTTTGTAGGAAAAGAAATGAATATCATAAAATTAATCTCATATTACATTAATCTATGAATAAATAACATATCAAATAAAAAGCCATCATTCTACTATAAACTAAAACAAGTATTCATAACCATATGATCATGCAAAACTAGAATTTTTTTTTCCAGGGAAAATTGTAATTAACACCCATTGATCCAGTAAGGAATCAAACATAACACTTTAACAGTAGTTAGACTTCACCAAATTATAGAGTTCAAATGAGATGAACTTTTCAGATATACAATTAAAAATTTTGAAACAAGAAAAAAACCCCAAGAAAATTAAATTTGGAGGCAATCAGTTTATTCACCATAAATAACCAAAAAAAATTCCACCTTTGACCCATTTTTCTCCCTTGAATCAGCTACCCAACCAAAACCCAGAACTCAAAAACTCGAAGAAATTAACAGGAAAAAAAAAGGAAGAGATGAAATCACCTGTTGAACACAGGTAGGAGGGAAGTAGATTTCCACAGCAAGAATTCCCACATTCTTATCCATTGCTAAATGGATATTAACAAAAATATCCTCAACTGTTGCAAAGCCCTAATTTCTATTAGCAAACTATGTTTATATGCAAATGCAAATGTCATAATTTAAAACCAAATTCCATTCGCATAAGTAATAATTTAAAACCCCCTGATTTTGCTTCACTTTAAGATTACAAATTGCAAGTGAATTTGAAGTATGAAATCAAATGATTCAACAAAAATAGCCTTAAAGGATAATGCCAAGTCACAGTGAAGTTTTTGAGCTATGAAAAGTAAGGGAGTGAAAAGGGTACCTCGGTTTCAACTTCGACAGCAGCAAGACGGAGCATTTGAGAATTGCGAGTAGCGGAAGTTGGAGTGTCATCGTCTTCAAAGTCTTTGACTGACTTAACAATCGATAGCTTTTTGTGTATGTCCAATGGGCGTGGCCTAAACGATAGCCTACTCATTTTTTGTTCTTCCTTTTTCTTTCACCTCACAGCGCACTCTCAATCGATTCAGTTATTCCACATCGAAACCAACACACTAATTAAAAAGATAACAAAGCGAAAATCCACTTAACAATTCAAATTCAAAAGAAGAAAAGGAGGAAATTTAGCACTTGCATTTTCATGCACTGGTTCATACTGAAAGCAAACGGAACTCTAGGCAGAGCAATCATTGGTAACAACGGAATTGAGCAATAGGAGATTGAAAAATGGAGAGGCTTACATTGACAAGGGAGAGGTGAAACGGTAGATTTCTAGGGTTTCGTTGCTGCTGCTGCTGGGGCAGGGATTCTGAAATCTCTTAGATTGCTGCCCCCGGAATGTCTTCTTTTCGCCCATTTAGTCTTCCCCCGGTTCTAGAAGCAGCGATTGACTATCTTGATGCGGAGGGATCGCTTCTTCATGAACCAAAAGTTATATCCTAAACCAACAGATCCTCTTTCTCACAGCATTTTTGGAGCAGGCTCAGTGCTTTCTTGAAAGCCTAGAATTAAAAGAAACCCTAACAGATAGAGAGAAAATGAGTAGGGACTAACGAGCGGGTAATCAAAAATTGGGGATTTTAATTTTTTTTTGCGGTGTTTTCACTAAAAACGCCATTATAAGATTAATTTTAATTTTTTTTATTTTTAACATATTTTTTTTATTTTTTTTGGATTTTTTTAATTTTGAATATTGAACTTTTTAATTGAAATATGGACTAAAATATTAAATTTTAAATTTTTAAGTTTTTTATTTTTTTATTTTTTATTTTTAAATTTTAAATTTTAAATTTTTAAATTTTGAGTTTATTTTTTATTTCGGTTTAATGTGTAATTGTAGACGTGAAATTCTAATTGTGGTTTAAATGTATAGGTGAAACTTTAATTTTGATTTAATCATACACATTTAAAAAAAATAAATCAATATATTTTTATATTGAATAAATATAAATATTTATGTATCCATGCAATATATAAATATAAAATGATGTTATATCAATAATTGTGTAAAAGAAAATGAAAAAACGTGGAGACAATATATATTTTAAAAAGAAAATGAGTTACAATTAAAAAACGTGGAGACACAAATGAGTGCAGAGAATTTTCGTTCGTATAAATAAATATATATTTTGATTAATCAGTATAGTTAAATATTAAAATAGTATAAACAAAAATTATTAATAAAATTTAAAGGTAAACTTATCATTTAAAACATTTTCCACAAAATATCCCTTCAATCCATTAAACAATATAACACCTTATTAATATATAAAAAATATTTTTTTATCAAAATCAAGATATCTATTATCGATAACAATAATTAATTATAGGGTTTAGGATTTAATTATTGAATATGATTCACTTGAGATTAACATACTATATACCCATGGCCATTAAACCTTAAACCATAAAACCCTAAACCATAGACCTTAAACCTTAAATATTAAACCGTAAACCAAAAAATAAATTTAATCAATATTAAGTATTGCTTCCATAATTTATTATGAACATAAGCTTTTACATTAATATATATATGTATATACACATCAACATCCATGTGACGTTTTTTGGGGTTTAGGGTTTTAGAAGTTATGGTTTAGTGTTTAGGGGTTTAGTATTTTAAGAATTATAGATTAGTGTTCATGATTTTTTTGGGGTTTAGGGTTTTAGGGTTATATGACTTTTAGCAGCGTTTTATCAAAAGCGCCGCTAATGCTCCGACTTTTAGTGGCGTTTTACCAAAAGCGTCGCTAATGCTCCGACTTTTAGCGGCGTTTTACCAAAAGCGCCGCTATTGCCCCTACTTTTAGCGGCGTTTTACCAAAAGCGCCACTATTGCCCCTACTTTTAGCGGCGTTTTACCAAAAGCGCCGCTATTGCTCTGTTTTTAGCAGCGTTTTAACAAAAAACGCCGCTATTGCTCTGTTTTTAGCGGCGTTTTAACAAAAAATGCCGCTATTGCTTTGTTTTTAGCGGCGTTTTACCAAGGTAAAACGCCGCTATTGCTCTGTGTTTTACAATTTTTGCAGCGTTTTTTGATAAAACGCCGCTAAAAACGCCGCTAAAACCCTATTTTCCTGTAGTGGAAAAATGTAAAAATGGGACCTTTTGTCCTCTCCTTAGAACGGTTTTAACACCGGAGAGGGGTTTTTCCGACAACGAGAAGACCAAACGACTCAGGTGAGCCTTTCTTTCTCTTCTTTTTTATATTTTCGTGTATATATATAAATAAATCAAAAAAAAAGCCAAATGAACAAGAACTTAAAACGAAAGTAGAAACTTTTGAATCTTTGTTTTCTGTTTTTATTCTTTTTTTCAAAAAAAGTTCCCCCCCTTTTACATCGATGATTTTCGGTCTCTTATAGCCGAGAATATTACAAATCATTATCTATTTTCTACTGCTTCTGCTTTTTTTTTTTTTTTTTTTGCATGTTTCTCTGCTCTCTATCTTGCTTTCTTCTTGTTTTTGTTTTACAGGCCTAGACGGAAGCGGTGGGACAGAGCCAGGGGTTAGTTGAGGTGTGTCAGACGGCACGTGGATGGTGCTGCAGGTGCGCCAGTGGCAATGGACGTGACAAGGGCAGACCTAGGTGCGGTGCACCTAGGGTTTTCCTTTATTTTCTATATTGAAAATGTTGTGGGCTTAGTTGGGTTAGGGTTTGTAATTGGGCTGATTAGTTTTGGGCTTTAATTTGAGCCCTTTTAATGTGTAAATAGGCTGTTATTAATATTTGGACTTTTACTTATTTTTGTTTTTATTTTGTATTTTAGTTCTTCTTCAGGCCAAGGCAAAAATGGACTTTTACAGTTGTGAAATTGAGTTTTAAGTCAGTATGATAAAGGTGAAATAGTCTATTTTTAGTGCCTTGGAAGCACGTTTCATGTGTGTGTTCTAATAATTTGTGATAGGTGTGTGTGGGTTCTAACTTTTGTATATTTTGGTGTTCACTGTAGGATTGTAGGATTGTTCTTGAGTTGGCTAATTCCTATAGTTCTATGGTAGGGGTAATCGTTTGGTTTCGATAGATACGTTGTTTAACTATTTTAATCGTTGTTTATTTGTTTAATTCATATTTTTTTTAATTACCGATAAATGACGATTAAACCTAATCATGTCGTAAGAGTTGGCATTGTTCAAAGAATTTAATGGAATTATTTACAATATTTCAATTCATGATTTGTTTTAGCTAATGCTAAATTTTGTATTATGCTCTTGTTTTTATTACAATGGTTGTTAGGATACCCAATTGAAAATATATATTATTAAATTTCTTCATTTATTTGATTTTATTCTTTATGAAATTTGCAAACACACTAATAAACTTGATTCACGTTAACTATATATATATATATATATATATATATATATATATTACGAGATGTTATGCTAAAGTACCACCATCAAACGGTGAAATTTTCATGAATGTTTTAGTGCTTCTAGAAATTATTTCAAATCTTCTGATTTATTTTGATAATTAATTCGATTTAGAATAATTAAAATGTGTAATTTTAAGATTAAAATTATGTTAATTGTTATGGAATTGATAATTTAGAATTATTTTTATTAGATTCGTATATTTTTCTATATTTAAGCAAAAAAAAAAAAAAGTTAAGTGCTATGTGCTTTGGATATGTGTACTCTTAAACATAGGTAATTAGGGGTAATTCGATAATGATTTCGGTGAATTGAAGCAAGATTTGGGGTAGTTTATGAACCACACAGGCGTGTGCCACACACGGGGGGTTCACACGGTCGTGTGTCGCCTTAAAAGTTAGGGTAATATTTTTGTCACACAGCCTGGAGTGGGTCCCATGGGCTGGCCACATGGCCGTATGACAACTGTTAGGGAATTTATCGATCGCACACGGCCTGGGGAGTTTCCACACGGCTTGAGACACGACTATGTCTCCCTTGTTTCTTATTTGTGCAATTTTGTCACACAGGGAACTGAGTTACATGGTCTGCCCACACGGTCGTGTACCCCAGTTACACGGGCGTGTCTCTCAGCCACACGGTCGTGTCCCTCAGTCACACGGTCATGTACCCCTATCACAGGGTCCGGACTCACCCACACAGCCTGGGCACACGACCATATGGTTCTTTTTCTACAGTTTTGTCACCTTGTTTGCAAATTGTTTCATTTCCATCCTCGAGTGATCCCTTGCTCATCTAAGCCTCTATAGGTATGTTTGGGACATGAATACTGGTTGTTAGTTGATTGTGATGTGTGTGTTTCTTATGGATATGTTTACGCATTCATACATATGTGTATAAGTAATGGTTATTATGATTTGTTAAATTGATTATGTGATATAAGATTTATTGGATGTGTTAATCTGAAATCATGCATGTTATTGACTTCGTTGATTTGTATTGGTCAAGAGTATGATGTGAATGATCAAAAATTGAATATGAAAATGTCTTATTCGAAAATTATTTGTACTAATGATGTGATTTGCACTTGCATTGTGTTCCGGATATGATCATGAAGAGAAGGAAGTTTGATTTGGTAGTTTAACTGCATTACTATACTATGGCGATAAAACTGCAATAATGTTAACAGGTTGACTGCATAACAATCATGTGGCATATGACCATTTATGGTGTGTATCGGTTGGATGGGTTCACCATAACCCAATATTGGTGTGTAGAGGTTGGAAAGGGTTTAGTATACCCCTAATGGTGAATGTGTGGGATTTACAGAGATGGTTTGTAGAGGTTGGTTAGGTTGATATTTTGGTTTTGGTTACATTTGAGCATGATTTGCATTTATAACGACCCGAAAGTCAATGAAGTCGGAAACGGTGGTTTCGGAATATTGTTTCCTATGATAGGATCAATGAATATTATTTATTAATATTGCGATGATATTACAATATTATATTGAAGTTGGTCTAATAATTTTAATTATTGGAAAGTTACACAAGATACAAGTGTATCAGTTCTAAAGTTGATGGTTTTGGAAATTGAGGTATCGGGACCTCGTTTCCCTAAACCGGACTTGTAAATATTTAATAAAAATATTTGCAGATTTATATTAGAAGTGAATTAAATTTTTGGTTATGTAATTTTGAAGAAAGAGTGTTTAATTAAAATAAAGGAACTAAATCAAATTAGTGATAAAAGTAAGAATTATTACTAAATTATAAGGTGAATCTATATTGAAGGACTTATTAAATAAATAGACCATTGTTTTTATATAGATTTTGATAGTGGAAAAGTATGTGTATCATCATGTATAAGATGTTAGTTATATTATATTTATTATTTTATTAATAAAACAAAGGAAAATGTTAATAAAGAGATATTAAATAAAATAAAGAAAAGAAGGTTAGTGGGGGAGAGGGGTGTTTTTCTTCTTTTTGGTTGCTGCCGAAAACCATGGAAAGCTTTGGAGAAAGCTTTGCTATTTTGTTACTAACTTTGAATGCATGTAAGTGTTTTTAATCTTCATTTTTGGTAAATTTTGTATTTTTGGAGCCATTGAGGTTAGGCCCAACTAATAAAGGGATTATATTGTTAAATTATAATAAATTTAGGGACTTGTTTTTGAGGTGTTTCGTTGTGCTGGAAAAATGTAGATGAATGACTTTTTTTTTTTAGTAATTTATCTATTTTATGTAGTAATTGTTGTTTGTATTAATCTCTAGTGACTTAGATATTTTAAATCTAAAATAACATGGTGTTAATCAATTAATTGCCAAGGAATAGAGAGGGGGAGAAGAACAACTGGTCATGGGTGCATGTAGGGGATAAAACCTTGATGTTGTTAAATCCTTGAAACCAAACGCTAAGGGAGAAGAGGGAAGTGGCGGCAAGAAAGGGAAGGAAATTGCATGAGGCTAGAATCGATTTGGGGGTAAATTCCTACTGCATTCATGTTGTCCATATTTGAATGAATTGAATGTGGTTTGACTTGAATAATGACTGCACTATGTTGTCCACTTTTGGACAGATTAAACATGTTTTACATGAATGATTTTCTAGATTTAATGCTGTCCAAGTTTACATATACTGAATGTGATACCAGCTTAACAAATTTAGTGTTGTGCCTTATTCATGGCTGTCCGAAACAGCCTATATATATATATATATATATATATATTAAAATTTCAGCATTTACTTGAGTGTTTTTAGATTTTGATTATACTGTCTGAGCAGCCCAACATGTTAGAATTTTAGCATTTATTTAAGTGATTCGTAATTTATATTTATATGTATTAAAATATAACACTTATACAAGCAACCTCAGTGACTCAATTAAGTTGTTCGGAATAGTCCAGTACATGTAAATTATCAACATCCATGTGAAGTAATTAAATATTTTCTTTAATGCTAAGAATTTGCATCCAGAGTTGGAAGGGCGATTGGAAATGAGGGGGCTATTGAAGTATGTTAGTAATGGGAGATAATGATTTCTTTAAGTTTTCTTGGGAACTAAAATATTGTGTTTTCATGCTAAGTAAGTTCGTAATTCCTTAATTTGAACTATTTAAATTTTTACTTATGAAGTTTGATATTTATATAGATACATATGATACTTGTATACATTTATTAATTATTTGAGATATGATAAAATGTATATTTAATCCAATAAACGGTTGATAAAATGAATAAATGAATAATTAGCCTTAAATTGATAGTATGGAAATGTTATATACAGAGTTGTATTGCCGAATTGATGAGACTGAAGTTGAATGATGTTGGTTAATGTATGGAGTTAAATAAAATCTCGTGTTTACATGCTAGGTAAGTCTGTAGTCTTGAAATTCGAACATCATTTACTTAATTTAATTAGTTAATTGTTAATTATTATTCAAGTATGTTTTTATTTGTGTTTGATTAAGCTCTATTGAATGGATATTGACAAAATCATAAATAGATAGAATGTGGCATTATGGAATAAATTAATGAATGATTAATAGATAATTGAAGTGAATATGATATTGAGTTGATTAATAGATAATTGAAGTGAATGTGATATTGAGATTATGAAATGTGATTTTATGGACTTGCGAATGACTAATTGATATTGTCGATTCATCCGATTAGCGCTGGGTGCAACTTTCGTCAGTTTATCTGACTAGTGCTGGGCACATATTCGTCGGTTTATCCGACTAGCGATGGACGCACATATCGTTGGTTTATCCAACTAGAGTTGGGCTCATTATTTATATCATCAGTTTACGTGACTAGCGTTGGGCGCAAATCTCGTTGATTTATCTAACTAAAACTGGGCTCACTATTTATATTATCAGTTTATTCGACTAGAGCTGGGCGTAAATATCGTTGCTTTATCCAACCAGAGCTGGGCTCACTGATTATTTGTCGATATATCCAACTAGCGCTGGGTGCAACTTCTGTCAGTTTATCTGACTAGTACTAGGCACACATTTGTCAGTTTATCCGACTAGCGCTGGGCACAAACTCTTTTACAAATTATCCGCTAGGCACCAGGTGTCATGTACCAAATGGACTATACAGCAATATGTTATGAATCATCTAAGAAGGATGGTTATAGGTATTACTAAAGATGATTATATTTACTTATGCATATACATTTATTCATTTGAAGTTATGATAAGTTCTTGAGTTAGATTATTAAAGTTGTGAAATAAATTCAATTGCTTTAGATATACTTGTGTTTATTCAAATAAGTGAAGTTGTTTAATGTGGATTGGTTTGTGTTATAATATAAGTAATTTGTTGATTGATCTATGCAGAGCTATTCATATAGCAAGTGATGTGAATTGAGATATATGTTCAAACCAACTAAAGGTGAATACTTGTGAAAATTAAGTATAGTATGAAATAGTGATGAAAGGCATGAAATTGAAATGGTGATATCTTGTAATTGTATGTTTAGATAGTAGTATGATGATATAATTCAATTTGAGCATTCATGTATCATATCATGTTTTAAAATGTTTGGATTATAGAAATATCACTGAGTTTTACTTAGTGTGCAATTTTATTTTTTACGCACAGGTTAGGTACTCTCTTTTGATCGCCGACTCAGCATCCAACAATAACAATCCCGATCCCAAGTGTGGTGATGTTTAATTTTGTAATGGCATGTACCTAGAATGTCTTTGGTTGTTAGTTGTTTTGTGAATGTGATGTAAATTGAGTTATATGTTTATGTTTGAAGCTAAATGTCAGTATGCATTTTGACCAAAGGCTTGATATGTGTATGAAACTTAAAGCTTGGTGTCTTAAGTAGCTTTATGTTAGGCTAAATTGAGTGATTTTGGCACATTTTAGATCCACACTGCCAGACACACAGGCGTGTGACTTGGCCGTATGAGACACACGGCTAGCACACGGGCGGGCGATGTCACTTCGAAGCATACACGGCTTGGCACACGGGCGTGTGGCTTGGCTGTGTGACCCAATTCAGTGAATTACACGGGCATGGACATGGGCTGGGGTACGGCCGTGTGTCCCTACTTCGAATGCCCACACGGCCTAGCCATATGGTCGTGTAAACCCTATAGTCAATTTTTTTTTTTTTGCAAATTCTTTTTTAACTTTTCAAATGATTTCTATTAGTCCCAAAATGTTTTTAAGGGAACTGTAAAGATCGATTTAGGGACAATCCACATTTTAATGATTGAATTAGAATATGCTTATGATTACTTATGAATTGGTTGTTAAATGCTTTGATTGGTTGGTAATATTTCGTAACTCTACTCTGATGACGGATACGGGTTTGGAGTGTTACAGCATTATTATAACCCGATTTGGTCGTGATAACAAAAAGTGGTGCTTCGTTCTGACATGATTAAAAAATGATTGTTGCATGGTTGTTCGATTGTTTGCTACTATATGACTCGATTTATGTACATATGTTAAATGTTAACGTATTATGATGTTTTATTCTGAAAGTTGAAGGAGGATTATAAAATGATCTAAAATACCTATTTGTGTTTTTATAGAAGAATCATGATTAAAGTTTGCTATGATTATTGTTGAAACTCCTAAAGAAATCAAAATTTATTTCTCCCAAATTTTTCCTGACTCATGACTTTCAAAAGAGTGGTGATATAAATGCTTAGCAAATATATTCAAATAGTCATTTGAAAAACTAGTATTCAAGATTGGATACGTAGAATATGAGAAAGTATGTGATGTTTTCATGAGGGGGAGTAAATATGCGTTGTACTTTTTTTCCCTTAACCAAGGTTTTGTCCCATTGGATTTTCTCAGTAAGGTTTTTAATGAGGTAGCATATTATGTGTATTATAGATATGTTTACTCTTGTTCCTTCCCTAAGATTTTTTTCTCACAGGGTTTTCATTTTAGTAAGGTTTTAACGAGATATATTATCTACAAATAGACATCCAATGGGGAGTGTTATTAATATATTATTAAGTGGAGGCCCATCAAGATCAAGATAAGTTTTGATGAACTCTAAATTTTAATAGTCATTAGAATTAGAGTTCTATTTCATTTATACTCCTTATGTCTATAAATATAGACTTTGGAGAAGCATTGTAAATATTTCGATTGATCAATAAAATACGCTCTCTCTCTTTACTATCCCATTCTCTTTGTTATTTATTCTCTATCTTTTATTTTATAACAATTATTATTAAAAATGACTTTCTTTTTATTATAATAAATGGATGTCACTTTTTAATTAGTTTTTAACTTCAATTAAAAAATTATTTAAATTTTATTTTTTTAATAAAGTAAGTATTTTTTTCTCAATTAAATGAATTGTCCCTTTTAAGTTTAACAAAGATCAAAAGCTTCACTCCTATAGGTTATCATTCATTATTTTCATCTTTGGATTCATTAATCACAATCATTCTATGCATATCAAAACTTCTTTATGTAGGAGCTGAATTATTTCATCTGGTAGTGGTAAAAACTTACACATTCCCAAAGGTTTAAAGAAAGTGAGAGCAGTCAAGGTATTGGTTGTTGCAGTTACAAGTAGAGAGAGAGAAAAATGAGCTTTTAACTCAAATAGGAAAATATTATTTTTATTGAATTGATAAATAACTTCAAATGAATCTAGCCTTTTATAGGCTTTACAATAGCTAAACTTAGTAAGCTCAAAGCTAAAAATAGCAAAACTAAATATGAGAAAAATCCTCAACCATATTTGGTAATCCCTAATTTTTAAGGATGATTTATTTATTAAATATAAAAATATCTCAACAACCCCTCCCTTAAATACTTACTACTTGATATCAAAGACCAAGTATTTTCCTAAACTTGACAAATGATGCCAACTTGAGAGGCCTGGTAAATACATCAGTAACTTGATTCTCACTTCTACAATACTCTAGCTCAAATGTTCCTTGATTGCCTCTAGACATACTAATGTCTAGAGCGTAAATTCTACAACCAAATATAATCATTAGGTGGTTTCCGCAAGTATACAGGTTAGATTGTAACATAAATTTATACAATGAAGTAGTGGAGTACTTCGAGGATCGTACCCAAGGGAGGCAAAATTGAACTAAATCTAATCTCTACGTCAATAGATCTAAACAGTAACTTAATTAAATTATATACAATTAAGCCTAAGGTGATAAAAATCATGGTTAATAAAAATAATTAAAATGCATAAAAACAAAGAAGAGAAAATGATTTGCAAATTTTATCAATTCTAAGGATAGAAGACTAACTTGTTTCAGTGGTTATAATTAACTCCTATTTCGGGTTCTATTCAATCAACTAGTCATTAACCTAACAGGATCTCTTGATCTTCCACTAAACTAATAAGTCAACAAGAACTACTTATCTCTCGACCTCACAGCCTAGACTGGATTGGGTTAAGGTGTTCACAGATAGGCAATATCAATTTTGGGTTCATTCCCACCTAGATGACTTTCCAGGATTGTCAGGCCTAGGATTTTAAGTTCTTCCTATCCCAACCAACTGATCCGCTAAGAAACCCTACATACGATTTAATTACTCCCATGTCCACTTGCTAATCTCCTGTAAAGGGATTAGTTCCTCATAGATGTAATAAACATCATAAACTTGACTAAAAAAATAAACATAAAGAACAGATCAAGTAAAAAGTTTAAGAAGAATCCTGATATATTGATATAGCACAAAAGATAATCCCAAAAGAGTTGATTGTCTCCACAAATCAGATTCCCTAAAGAACGAAATAGAAACGAAAATAAAATTACAATGATAAAAGAAACCTAAGTACAAAATAAACTAGAAAGAAATTGAAAATAAAACTAAATGAAATTCATCTACTAGAACCTAAATAAAAACTATTTTTGAAGTGCTTAAAGTTGTCTATTTATAGGCTTAGGGTTGGATGTCATCAATTGCTCTAGTTCGAATGAATTTTTTGCACTAAACTTTATTGTGTGGACCAAAATGCACTTGGCTCTTTATTTCCCCTTGTTACATCGGTGTCGTGACACCCTCTCGCCTTTGTCATAACACTGATTTATAAGCTTAGGCTGGATTGCAAGGTTGTGCCATGACACACTCTGTCTATGTCGTAACACTGAAGGCAGTTTGCTCCTTTTGAGTGCTCTACTCACTATGTTGCGACATCGACATCCTATGTTGCAACATTGCGGCCAATCTCATGTTCTTATGCCTTTGAATGATGGCTTGCACACTTATCGAATACGTTAGCCTTCCTTTAAGCCTATTTTGGCCCCTAAGGTCATATAAATGGCTCAAATCACACTTTTTTTATTATTTATGAACTAAAATTAAAAACTAAATAAAAACATAACTAAATCGCTTTTATACGAGCTCCTCAAGTACAAAAAATTATTTAATCTGCTACAACAAAATGTGGTAGATCACTCATTCATTGTTAAGTTCTCATATGAAGTAATATTTTACATTAATATACTTACTTATTCCATGCAACATAGGATTCTTTAATAACTTAATGGTTGAGTTGTTATCACAGAAAATTATAGTGGCTCTTTCTGGCTTGAATTGTAGTTGTTCAAGGATTTTCCTAAGCCATATAGCTTGACAAGCACAAGTAATAGTAGTAACAAATTCAACTTCTGTGCTTGATAATGTGACAATGGATTGCTTTTTAGATGACCACGAAATAGCCCTATGCCAAGCATAAAAACAAAACCTAAAGTGTTCATTCTTTCATCTCGATCTCATGCATAATCATTGTCGGTGAAGCCAATCATGTTTGACTTTTCACCCTTCTTGTAGAAAATCTTAAAATCCTTGGTCTTGCAAGTAACGAAGGATTCTGCTGGCAGGTAATAAATGTTTTTCAGTTAGGCTCTCCATGAACCTACAAATAAGACTCATGAAATACATAATGTCTAGCCTCGTAGCAGTTAGATACATCAAATCGCCTACAATTTGCTTGTCAACTGTGCTATCCACTTTCTTCCCATCTCCTTTTTTAATTAGCTTTAAGCCAAACTCAGTTGGAGTGTTGGTAGTGTTGCAACTCGTTATCTTGAATCTGTCCAAAATTTCTCTCACATACTTTTTATGAAAGACAGAAATTCCATAGCAGATTGTATTACTTCTAGGCCAAGGAAATAGTGCATCTTTTCAAGATCAAACATCTCAAACTCATCCATCATAAATTTCTTGAAATCATCAAACATGCCACAATCATTCCCAATAAAAATAAAATTGTCAACATATAAGGACAAAAAGAGCATTTTCCCATTATCTTCAATTTAAAAAAAAAGTGTATGTTTATATGGACACTTTTAAAAGTTTACTTTCAAAAAATAACCCTCAATGCAACCATACCAAGCAAGTGAGGCTTGTTTTAGTCCATAAAGAGCTTTCTTCAATCGAAAAACTTTATACTCATTTCCAACCTTAATATAAACAGGGGGTTGTTCAAATAAAACCTCTTCCTCCCGGTATCCATGTAAGAATGTCGATTTGACATCTAACTAGAAGATAAGCCAAAAGTTTTGCGTTACTAAAGTAATCACTAATCTGATGGTGTCATGTCTAGCAACTGGGGCAAGAAATTCTGTGTAGTCCACACCATACTCTTGTTCGTACCCCTTAGCCACTAATTGCGCCATGCACTTGTCAACCTCCCTATTTTCCATCCGCTTCTTCTTATAGACCCACTTGACACCAATGGTTTTGTTCCCTTTAGGAAGATCAATCAACTCCCAAGTATCATTGCTTTAATTACTTTCAATTTCACCATTCATTGCCTCTTTTCATTTACCTTCTTGACTATGGGTGAGAAAAATTTGATTCGACTCAAAACAATAATAAAAGTCAATATAGCTAAGAAAACTATTTTAGCCAAAGTAATTTTTCCTGCCATCGAGATATTCCTTACCTCCTAAACATTGAGCTTGTTTCGAACCTTATCAACCACTAATTCAAAAGTTTCTATTGTAACTCTTTTGTGAAAAATAAGCATATCAAGGTATTTGTCAAAATCATCCACCCTAGAAACTCCAAGATCACCACAAATTGTGCAAACTACTTCCTTTGGGGTGTTATGAGAAAAGAATACCAAAGTTTTATTTCTGTTAACCTTCTACCCAGAGAATAGGCAAAAAGTATTGAGAATAACATTGACATGTTCAACTTGATCCCTATTGCCTTACAAAATAGGTCATTAACTCATACGCACTTGTTCGTAGAAAAACAAACATATTTTATAAAGCAATTTCAAAGTGCGGTTTTAACTGCAAGTGAGCAATGTTAGTTATAATATTTATAGTATCCGATGGAACACTGATGATCGTTTTATGAAACACTAAACTAGACTACGATCACGACTAAGGCAAGCGCACCTATCAAATGGTAGTATAGTTATGGTGAGACCAGAATATTGTATCCACAATGACTAAAAGTACTAGTATTAACTTTATTTCTATTATTTAGCCTAAAATATAAGGGATTTGTTTTAATCTAAAATTAACTTACTAATTAATTACTGAACGCGACAGAGAGTGAAGAAAATAATCAAATAAACCAATGCTAAAGATAATACCCAAGGAAGAATCCACCTAGACTTCACTTATTATTCTGACTCTGAATTAAACGATTTATTCACTTGTCTTGATCCGTAGAAATCCCTAAATTATGTTAATATCTCCTTTGAGACTAAGAACAACTGACTCTAGGTTGATTAATTGAAATCTCTTTCTAATTAAAACTCCTATTGTCGCATTAACTCGATCTATGGATTCCCTTATTAGATTTGACTCTAATCTGGCAGATTTATGTCGCCATGTTTCTAGGGTTGCATGCAACTCCGCTTAATTATCATAGATCTACTCTAAAATAGGGACTTTTGCTCCACTGAATAAGCATATCAAACCTGAATTAATATCCTAATAATATTAAAACAAAAATTAATAACACATAATTAAGAACAAAAACAAGTATTTATCATATAATTCAGAAAATTAAATAATAAGATCCGTCTTAGGTTTCATCTTCCCTAGGTATCTAGGGAATTTAGTTCATAACGCAAAAGGAAGCCATATCAAATTTAGAAAAACAACAAGACATAAAAAAACCTAAATAAACTTCGAGAGAAATTTGAATAGAGATCTTCAATCTTAAAGTGGATCTGCTTCTGAGATGATTCCAACGGCTTCCTTCGAGTAATTTCTGCTTTCTGCTCTATATGTCTCCTTAGGTCCTCTTCTAGTATGTATTTATAGACTTTAGAATGCTCAGAAACCTAAAAATTGGATTTTTTTCGTGTTCGGGAAACAGGGAGCTATATCAACACGGGCTGCCACATGAGCGTGTGGCCATCCCATGTGGCTCACACGGGTGTGTGCTCAACCCGTGTGGAATTCGTCTTGGCCATGTGAATCTTTAAATTAGCCCATTTTGTCCGTTTTTGACCCGTTTTCACTCCTTTTGTTCCCCTATGCTCTCCTAAGTATAAAACATGAAACTAAAGGATTAGGAGCATCAAATTCACTAAATTATATAATAAATCATCCAAAAATATGCTAAGTATGGGATTAAAATGTGTTACTTTTATGGTTTATCAAACACTAGAGTATCCCAAGGGGTTAAACCCAAAAGATTGTCAAGTGGATAAATGTGTTTATCAAGTTAATTACAAGTTAAGTAGTTACTAATCTAATCGAGTCGAAAAGTATTAGTGCAAGTCCAAATAAAATTGTTTATAAACTAAAATTAAACAATTAATTAAACTAACTAAGCTAAACTTTCTTCCTAATGTTTTAGATAATATAAATGATTAAACAATGGTCGATTGCTTAGTTGAGTGCTAATTAAATTAATGAACATACACTGATTATATTAGTTGCCACTCTTAGTTAGGAATCTCCTCTCGGTCTCATCCTAAACTAAAATATACTACCTAATATTACCTCTTAGTCTCACCTAAGCATATAGATTACCTTTCGATCTCACTACTCGACACAATCATATTGAACTATCAAAGGATAAACTCTGCTCTCGATCTCGTTTATCTAGGTTTTCCACTAAAGGCGTCAATTCTACTGTATTGAGCATTTCAATATAATCGAACAACTAATTAATCAAGAATAGACATTAACTTAAGCTAACAAACAACCAATCAACCAACTATCTAACAATTTAGCACATCATAAAGCTTAACATCCAAACAGACATTTCATAAACAATTAATAAACACAATATAAAGATAAGTATCAGAAATGTTCATTTAGATGTTGAACCAATGACACCAAAAAGCTTCATCCATCTTCATTTACAAAGTCTTTTACAAGAAAGATGAAAGAAAAGTACAAGAATAAAATCTACTCTAATATTAAAAGAGAAAACCTAAACTAAAAATGAAAAGAAAAAGAAAAGAAACAAAAACCTAACCCTAAAACTATGGAAAACTAAGGGAAACTATCATCCACCAAAATCTGAAAACAAAGGCTTATAAAGTTGTATTTATAGCCTACTAACATTTAACCTAACATTGACCATTTTTTCCTTAAGTGAAAAAGAAGACATAAGCTTGTTTGGACACAAAATTGCCCTTGCAATTTTTTTCACTCGTCAGGTTTTGGTATCACAATACTAGGCTTGGGTATCGCAATACCCACAACAGTCTTGAGATTAGGAGTCTTGGAGGTCTCAATATCACGATACCCATGGTATGGTATCGTGATACCACTGTAGATGACCTATATTCTTCTCATTTAAGCACTGTTAGGGGTATCGCAACGTCCATGCTTCAATATTGCGATACCCTTTCCTAGGTGATGTTTTCTTCACGTTTGAGTCATCGTTGACTCCCTATAACACTCAATCAACTTGTTAGGTTCCTCATGGCATGATTGGCCAATTTGGGTTTCAAAATGACTTAAAACTAATAAAAATAATTTACTAACAACAAAACTAAAATTTAAAAAGAAAAACATATAAAAGACCCTTAAATTGCTTAAGAATAAACTTGTTAAGTGTAATGGAGAGCCTAATTTGGCGTATCAGATTATGACAGATCAGTCGTTAACAAAAAAAAAAGATGTAAAAGGGTTGATCTTCGCTTTTTCCACTCAACTGCCCTATCAATTAGACAGCCAAAACGTTTCATACAAAACATGAATAAATAAGGTGAAAATGGATCCCCTTATTGTATTCCTCATGTGGGATAAAAAAGATCACTGATAGCCCTATTCTAAAAAATCTATAAAGAAGAGGAAGACATACAATTCATGATTACATTAACCAGCAAAGATGGGATACCTACATCCAACAAAGCATCTTTTAAGAAATCCCAACAGATCCTATCGTATATTTTCTCCAAGTTAACCTTCAAATTCATCCAACATTTCCTCAATTTGACTGTCTTCATGGAATGAAAAGCTTCTTGTGTAATAATGATGTTATCTGATATATTCCTCCCTACAATGAAACTTGTTTGGTTTTGTTTAAACAGATTCACCATCATCAGCCTAAGGTCCTCGAACTTTTGGAATTCTTTGGCACTAGCTTTCTAAAAATCTAAAAGGGCGACGTCTTATATTATGAGAATTAGGGCTTAAAGATACCAAAATCAATCGATGATCAGATTTCAATCTATGGAGATGTCGAACAGAGTAATTTGGTGCCAAATAATCCCAATTCGAGTTACACATGGCTCTATCAAGCCGTTGGAAAAGATTATCTCTATTTCAGGTAAAGTGAAGACCATAAAGCTCCATATCTCGAAGTCTGTATTTGAATAAGAATGATATGCAAAGGTTACAACCTGTTCTAGTAAGAGATGCACTACATTTCTTTTTCAAACTATCCATAATATAGTTGAAATCTCTAGTGATAATCCAAGGTTCATCAACTAAACCTACAATTGAATCTAAAAAATACCAAAGAAAGCGCCTTTTTTTTTACTAGCATAAACAGTTGAGCATAAAAAACTAGAATGTCGTTATTTACTATGAATTCTCATATGAATCATTTAGGGATGTAAATATAGGAAATCAACATCAATGTTATCTTTCCAAATAATCCAAATACCCCCAGCAAAGCCAACAGCTTCAACTCTAAAAGAATTTTGATAACCTAGTTCACCAATAATATCATCAACCCTAAACCCACTAATTCGAGTCCCAAATAAACCAATTAAATCAGAGGGAAAATCCTTCATATATTCTTTCAAAAAATTATGAAAACGGGGATGGTAAATTCCTTTGCAATTCTAAAAGAATAATTTTGTATTCGTAATTAAAGGGAAATAGTGAAGATTCTCATACTCGAGTAGTTCAACATCAGTAACTAGGCTCAACATTACAACTTGCCTTATCATCGGATATTTACACAAGCATGGTGTTGCCATCGACCAAAGTTTCAGTAGCTGAGTCTTGCTCAATGCCAGTGATAATCTCCTTCATAGTCGTTTCCACCTCCACCGTTGAATGCTTGGAGCTCCCAATCTCAACATCTAGTGTTCTCGTTGGCCTAAATTCCTCCATGGGTACAGGTCTTTATCTAGTGTTCTTGCCAGTCATATTGGTCTCCTTAAATTTGAAACTTGTATTTTATTTCCTATAAATTGAAACATAACGCTTTGTCTCTATAATTCTCACTTTGTTCTTTTTCATATTATCCGACAATGCTTTGACCTGAACATGTTGAATGCTAAAAGGGTTATCTCCATTAAACACTCTCTTTTCGCCCATTTTTTATCCATCATCAAAATATTTTGGTCCACATTTAGAGAAAGACCATTAGAGAAATTGATAGGCTTTAAAACCTTAAGGCTTGTTTTAAGCCCACTAGACATAAATATTCATTTCCTTTTTTTGGGGGGAGGGGAAATTAACAATTTTGGAATGCTTATCATTCTTAATCCCTCTTTATTTTATACGTTTCTCATTAACCGTGTCATTCCAAAATTTTATCTCCTTATTACATGCAACTTCTTCCATTTCAATCCCTCATTGATTCTCGCTGTGAACATTAAAATGAGATCTTCCATCATTATCGCACTGAATATCATTCACATTTTCCCTTCATTCTTCGCCCTTTCCGTCATTGTTGGCATTCAACTAGCATCTAAAGCCCATAGTTCTCATCTTCCACCCTTCGCTGGAGATCGTGAATCTTCGAAATTGATGAACTATGAGCAGTATCATTCATTGGCGATGAGGGTCGATTCTTTGGACACAAATCAAAGCTATGCCCATAAAGACCACATCGAAAGCAAAAATTTGATAGAGATTTGTTGAAACCCCTTTTTTTTGTGGGGAATTTTGAAAATGGGAGTCGTCACCAACCTTTTTAGGTGTGATTGGATCACCTTATAAAACATTTTGGTCTACGAAAATAAGAGAAAACAAGTTCAGGAGTCGGTTACTACGAGGAAGGATTAGCACCCTCGCAACGCCCAAAATTTGTACCAAATTGAATAGTTTTCTGTCTTAATAAAAGTTTGAAAGAATTTAAAAGTAGGATCCTTTTTAAATCGGAATAATTTGAGTTAAAAAAATCGAGATTCTTTCACTCCAAAAGAGTGCAAACATCACATCCAACATGATTGGACATGATATTCTTCAACTTTCGTAGCTATAATCATCTTGTGATTTACAAAATTTATTTAGAAGGATACTTAGACATTTAGACTAAACGGGAAATCGCAACCCAGCATGTTAGGGCACTATTTCTCGAATTCCTAAATATAAAACATTGCCTCATTTTTAAAATTCTTTTGGATTAAATGAAATATAAATTTTAAAACAATGATGCATTTAACATATTACAATATATCAATACTAAATAATATAAACTTCATGATGCATACTTTAACATTTCATGCAAATATAATATAGAAAATGATAAATAACGACATAAATTACGTAATATACATTAACATTTCATATAGATATAATCATAAATAACATAAACAATCAATTTTCATGCAAATATATAAAAACAATAAATAACATAAAAATAACAAATAATTTATGAGATAAAATTATTATACTAAAACAATACTAAATAAATGCAAAAAGATACAAAAACAAATAAACGAATTATGAACGTATAAGTTAAAAATAAAGATATAAAAAAAACTAAAATACAATTAAAAATAAATGAGGCATTGAATAAAATATAAAAAAATAATAAAAGAGAATTCTTAAAAAAATGGTTAATATATAAAAATATACTATATGATATAATAACTTAATATATATTTATAAAAATAATAATATGTTAAATAGGAACAAAATTTCATAGTAAATTTTAGAATATTACATACTAAATACTTAATAATGATATATAAAAATATAATATTTATAATAATTTATAAATTTTAAAATTATATATATAATAATAAATAATAAGATAACATAATATATGGTAAAATAAGAAATGAATAATGTATATAATAAAATGATTTAATATATAATAAAATATATAAATAGAATATATAATAAAATATAAATAATATAACAAATAATACATAAATAAAAATATATAATAATTTTAAATATAAAAATAATGTTTATAATAAAAATAAATGATACATAAAACATTTTAAATAAATAAATTATATATAAAAAAATTTAAAAAGGATTAAAATTTAAATAAAATAAAACTTTAGGGTTAGTTTTTTTTAAAAAAATTGGACCTAATTGAAACGCGAGCTAAAATCCGAGAGACTCCCTGGGAAATTAGCCCTAATCCCAAAAATGACGTCGTTCCCATAATAAATTTTATAATGGCCATTAGGACTAAATTGAAACAAAAATAAAAGGCTAGGGCCAAATTAAAATAAAAATAAAATGAAATTATAAATATTAAAAATGCGGAAGGATCAATTGGGCAATTAGCCCTTTAAACAAAAACACGCGGATCCTTCTCGGGTCACAGGTCAATGCGCGGATCCTTACCTTTGAAACGACGCCGTTTTGAAGCTTATCGTTTTAAGCAAAACGACGTCGTTTCCATGAGGTTATATAAGCCAAATTTTAGTACCAACAATTCATTTTTAACCTGTTTTTAAAAAAAACTAAAGAAATCTCTAAAAGGGGAGAGAGAGCAGGCCCTCGGAGCTCCGTCGAACCTCCGTCATTGGGATCCTACGCGCCCACACGCCCACGCGTCGCTGTTGTCTCCACCACATACGGCGGTCGAGATTCGAAAAGCCTTATTTTCCTCAACAAATCGAGAGGTAATTCTCTTTTTATTTATTTTTATAGTAATTTGTATGTATGTAATGTGGGTATTCAAAAAATAAAAAAGAGTAAGAAGAATCACCTCTGTTTTCTGGCAAAGTTAAAAATCTATAATCTATTTCTCTGTGTTTTTTTTTTCTTTACAAATTAGAAAAGAGGTTTTTATAACCTTCTGTAAATTGTTACATTTTGGGAAAGAAATATTTGATTTCTTTCCATTCTTGCTTCTCTTTTCAGCTGTAGTTCTTTCCTTTTTACTGGGACCAGCGAGGATATCACGGCGGTGAGTGCGTTGGCGTTGACTCGTGCGCCGATTATGGCGTGATACGGAGCTAGAATCACGGCGCCGATGGAGGCATCGATGAAGGGACACTGGAACGGCGCGAGAAGAAAGGGCATGACGATTGGAGTGCTTGCGGCGCCTAGGGTTTCTAAAACCCTAGGCCTTCTGTCTTCTGTTAACTATTTGGGCCATTTGGGCCCTGTGTATTTTGGGTCTAATGAATTTTTTTGGGCAGCATTTGGGTATTTGGGCTACGGTATGGGCTTGGGTGTAATTGGGACATTGGGTTTAATTATCTGAGAGCCCTGTAAAATGGACTGTTAAAAAAACTTTATTTTTCTTTCATTTGCTTTTATTCTGTTTTTAGACTTTTAATAGCCCGGGCAAATTGGGCCTATTACAGCTGCCCCTCTTTGCTCATTACTGTGTAACAGAAATAGAGCAAAGATTATAAAAGGACCAAATTTGCCCGGTCCTATCAGATCCTGACTTCATGGTCTTCAATTTGCTCTCTGCAAACTCAAAGACGCCATGTTAATATCTTTGATCTGCTTCGATGTAAACACACAAATGTCAAATCTACTATCTTCGATCCGCTCCCCGTCTAATACAGAGACGCCAAATCTGTCATCTTTGATCTGCTTCGATGTAAACACACGAATGTCAGATCCGCTATCTTCGATCTGCTCCCCGTCTAATAAAGAGACAACAAATCTGTCATCTTTGATCTGCTTCAATGTAAACACATGAATGTCAGATCTGCTATCTTCGATCTGCTCCCCGTCTAATACAGAGACGCAAAATCTGTCATCTTCGATCTGCTTCAATGTAAACACACGAATGTCAGATCTGCTATCTTCGATCATACTCCCCATCTAATATAGAGACGCCAAATCGCTTCTTCGACCGCCCGATGTAAGCGGGCGAATGTCGATCTCGCTATCTTCGATCTGCTCCCTGTCTAATACAGAGACGCCAAATCTGTCATCTTCGATCTACTTCAATGTAAACACACGAATGTCAGATCTGCTATCTTCGATCTGCTCCCCGTCTAATACAGAGACGCCAAATCTGTCATCTTCGATCTGCTTCAATGTAAACACACGAATGTCAGATCTGCTATCTTCAATCTGCTCCCCGTCTAATACAGAGACGCCAAATCTGCTTCTTCGATCTGCTTCGATGTAAACACACGAATGTCATATCTACTATCTTCGATCTGCTCCCTGTCTAATACAGAGACGCCAAATCTGTCATATTCGATCTGCTTCAATGTAAACACACGAATGTCAGATCTGCTATCTTCAATCTGCTCCTCGTCTAATACAGAGACGTCAAATCTATCATCTTCGATTTGTTCTCCGTCAATACAGAGATACCAAATCTGCTATCAGTGATCTACATTGTCCCCTAAAGGACATAACCTGTAGAATGCGCATCTGCTCATGTTTAATGATTAGGATGCCATGATTGAAATGAGTCAAATGCTCCTAACTAGAAACATTATGATGCAAAATATCATGAGAATGACTCCTATTCCGGACGTCTTTACTCATTCATCCATCAAAGTTTCATATTTATTTTACTCGAAGTATCAATCATACTCTACTCGTATGCTTTGAATCAAATTGGTCCTATTATACCATTCTTCGAATGTTACGACCTGCCGGAGATGATCCTCTCCTAGGATTGAATCACTTGAATTGTCCAATCATCCTTTGGATTGAAGAAGAAATTTTCTCGAGTACCTCCGAACCTCACTTATGGGAATTGTTCAAACAATTATTCTGTTTTAGTTTCTCGTATTATCTAGAGATTTCCAGAGTAATATGCAAAACTTCATTTGTAAAAATATTTAGTTTATCAATCATTATTTTAATGCAACACACTTTATGAATAATGGAAGATGAATAATTTGATCTTAGATAAATCAACAAAAGTACAAAAGGAAATTAATCTGAAAACATATCTTTGAGAAGAAAAAGAATCCAAAGATAGTAAACAGGACAAAAATCAGATGCCCTACATATCACAGCTTGGGCTTCTGTATACAAACTCCATGAAGACTGTTTTGAATTTAACATGTGTTTAGAAGATCCAAAGTACTTTGTTGATGCCCCGTAATGTAACACACTCCACTTCTTGTCAGATCCGGTATAGCAAGGTCACTGCATGCTTTTAAAAATTTGAGCTGCCCTTTCGAGTTTTCAACTCAAAACCCATTTGGTCTCAAGGCGCCCTTTGCGGGTTTTCACCTTGGCCTCTCCATTTTTTACTCTTTTTTTTTAGAAGTCTCAAAGCGCCCTTTATGGGTTTTCACCTTGGCTTCCCTTCTCTTTAGACAAAGTACCTCTTGACTGAGTCTGAATTCACTGGATTGGGTAAACTATTCCCATCCATTTCTATCAAAATCAGTGCACCACCAGAGAAAGCCTTCTTCACAACATACGGCCCTTCCCAATTCGGCATCCATTTTCTTCTAAAGTCCTTCTGTATGGGAAGAATCTTTTTCAGTACAAGGTCCCCTTCATGAAATTCTCTTGGATGAACTTTCTTGTCATAAGCTCGCATCATTCGCTTCTGATACATCTGGCCATGACGAATAGCCCTTAGCCTCTTTTCTTCAATCAAGTTCAATTGGTCATACCGCGATTGAATCCATTCTGCTTCATCCAGCTTTATCTCTGACAAAATTCGAAGAGAAGGTATTTCCACTTCAATGGGTAACACTGGCTCCATCCCATAAACCAACGAGAAAGGAGTTGCCCCAGTAGAGGTTCTGACGGACGTTCGATAGGCAAAGAGTGCAAATGGTAATTTCTAATGCCAATCTCTGTAGGTCTCAGTCATTTTCCCCACTATCTTCTTGATATTTTTGTTGGTAGCTTCCACTGCCCCATTCATTTTTGGGTGATATGGAGATCAATTATGATGTTTGATCTTGAATTAGTTGCAGACTTTCGCAATCATGCTGTTATTCAAGTTCAATACATTGTCCGATATGATCCTCTCAGGTATTCCATACCGACAAATAATCTCCTTTTTCAAGAATCGACTTACTGTCGACTTGGTAACACTAGCATATGAAGCTGCCTCTACCCATTTCGTGAAGTAGTCAATGACCACGAAAATAAAACGATGCCCATTTGAAGCTTTTGGTGATATTGGCCCAATGACATCCATGCCCCACATGGAGAAGGGCCATGGAGAAGTTATAACATGCAAAGGTGAAGGTGGTACATGATTTTTGTCCCCATATATCTGGCATTTATGACACTTCTTGGCATAGTTGATACAGTCTCTCTCCATAGTAGACCAATAGTATCCAAACCTCATGATTTGCCTTGCCATTGTAAAGCCATTTGTATGTGTCCCACAAACAACTTCATGTACTTCTTCCAAGATTTTTCTGGCTTCCACAGCGTCGACACATCTCAAGAGAACCTAATCTTTCCTTCTTTTATAAAGGATGTCCCCATCTAGTACATATTCGCAGGCTAACCTCCTCAAGGTTCTTTTGTCATCCTCAGTTGCCTACTCAAGATATTCACGATTTCTTACATACCGTAATATATCTTAATACCAAGGATGGTCCTCATTTTCCTCTTCTTCGATGCTACAACAATGAGCTGGGACTTCAGAAATACTCATATGAATTGGTCTCACATCCTCTTTTTTATTTGCTTTAATCATGGAAGCCAATGTTGCTAAAGCATCTGCCATCTGATTTTCGTCCCGTGGGAGATAATTGAAGGTGATGTTATCAAACTCCTCAAGTAACTCCAAAACTACCTTTCGATAATTAATCAATTTGGGGTCCCTTGTCTCCCATTCACCCCTAAGCTGATAAATTACCAACTTAGAGTTTCCATATACTTCTAGGATTCTAATTTTTTGCTCTTTGGCCGCTCGAATCCCCATGATGCATGCTTCATACTAGGCCATATTGTTCGTACTGTCAAAATCCAATTTACATGTAAATGGATAATGATCACTATTTGGGGATACCAAGACTGCCCCAATTCCATTTCCTACCGCGTTGGATGCGTCGTCAAAGTTCAGCTTCCATGGATATTCTTCAGTAGTTGCCACATACATCAACTCCTCATTAGGGAAATCAAAGCTCAATGGCTCATAATCTTCTAGAGCTCTGCTAGGCAGAAATTCTGCTATCACGCTTCCTTTTATAGCCTTTTGACTCACATAGACTATATCAAACTCTGAAAGCAATACTTGCCACCTTGCCATTCTTCCATTTACGGCTATTGACTCCATCATGTACTTTAATGGATCAAGTTTTGAAATTAGCCAAGTCGTATGATATAGCATATATTGCCTCAACCTTCGTGTCGTCCAGATTAAAGCATAACACAACTTCTCAATTGGAGAATACCTCATCTCACACTCTGTGAATTTCTTACTGAGGTAATATATCGCCTTCTCTTTTCTTCTTGACTCGTCATGTTGACCAAGCACACATCCCATAGAATTACTAAACACTGATAAGTACAGAATTAATGGTCTATCTAGACTGGGCAAAGATAATACTAGAGCGTTTAACAAGTATTGCTTGACTTTATCAAAAGCATTCTGGCATTCCTCATCCCAAGTACCTTGGTTGTGTTTTCTAAGGAGACGAAATATAGGATCACATTTCTCGGTTAATTGTGAAATAAACCAAGCGATATAATTCAACCTTCCAAGAAAACCCCGAACTTTCTTCTGAATACGTGGTGGAGGCAATTCTCGTATGGCTCTAACCTTGTCCGAGTCAACTTCTATTCCCTTTTCGCTGACCACAAAGCCCAATAACTTCTCTGACCTAGCTCCGAAGATGCATTTTGTCGGATTAAGCTTCAACTAAAACTTCATCAATCTCAGGAACAACTTCCTCAAGACTTCAATATGCTCCGTCTCTATTCGAGATTTGGCAATCATGTCATCAACATACACCTCAATCTCTTTGTGCATCATATCATAGAATAAGGTCACCATAGCCCTTTGGTATGTTGCGTCTGCATTCTTCAACCCAAAGGGCATTACCTTGTAACAAAAGGTGCCCCAAAATGTTATAAAAGTGGTTTTATCCATGTCCTTAGGATGCATCTTTATTTGATTGTACCCTAAGAAGTCATTCATAAAGGAAAACAACGAATATCCCACTGTATTGTCCACCAAAGTGTCGATGTGCGGTAAAGGAAAATTGTCCTTTGGGCTAGCTTTGTTCAAATCTCTGTAATCAACATACATTCGTACCTTCCCATCCTTCTTAAGGATAGGCACAATGATAGCCATCCATTCTGAGTACTTAACCTCTTGTAGGAATCCAGCCTCAAACTGCTTCTTGACTTCATCTTTTATTTTTAGCACAATATCAGGTCTTATCCTTCGTAATTTTTGTTGGACTGGCTTGCAATCCTGTCTTATGGGGAGACGATGTACCACGATATCAGTATTCAACCCCGGCATATCCTGATATGACCATGCAAAGATATCTTTGAATTCATGTAACAGCTCAACAAGGCCTTGTCTCGTTTCCTTAGCAATGTGTGTCCCAATTTTCACCTCTTTCCCTTCCACCAAGGCTACATTCTCTATTGCCTCTTTCTTACGGGGTAGGATTTGTTTCTCCTCTTGTTTCACCATTCTCAACAGATCTGGAGACACATCACAATACTTGTCATCTTCAAAATCCTGAGGTTCCTCTAA
This sequence comes from Gossypium longicalyx, assembly GCA_025698465.1. NCBI lineage: Eukaryota > Viridiplantae > Streptophyta > Magnoliopsida > Malvales > Malvaceae > Gossypium > Gossypium longicalyx. Next base: position 2,722,139 of record CM046995.1, on the reverse strand, counting down.
ACACATGTCTTGCTCAAAAGAGAATTCAAGATCTATAGTATCAGTACTCATGTCATTGATATCTAGGGACCTGCGGGGTACGAAAGAATGTACGAAGAATGAATGAATTTTAAGAATGTTTATTTATGTGTTATGAATGAAATGAAAAAAAAAATTGAAAGAATTTTAAGAAGGTCAAAAAAATATTGATCGGTATAAAAGAATATTCACTCAAATTTATAACAAAAGTTATGTTTTATTGAAACGCAAATATCCAAACATGAGCCTATTTTACAAATGAAATCTTATTACTCCTAAGCTCTAGAGCAACCAGAATGTTCTGAAAATTACTCTGAAAAATATTTAAAAACCACAGGAAATTCTTCAGTCCAATTGCTTAAAGAGCTTCTCGGTTCGTAAGGGCGAATGCCCTCGAGGTTTCTTCGTTCCGACTCTTCATTATGTACAGCATTGATGTGATGACTTTATTTTTTGAGCAACCCTCTCTTAGGGTGAATTATTCCTCCTGATATAAAGGTCTAGGATATATGAGGGAACGTCATCGGTTCCCACTCTACTTTTCCTCCACTTAAACGCGCCTTTCTTTTTTCTTCACGTTTCTCTATTTCCTTCCTCATCTGCCTGTGATCTGGCCTGAAACCCAAGCCAAAATGGTCTCTCTTCTCCTTTAGTTTTGGAACTTGAATCCCTCCTTGGAGATATCTTCCCAATCTTTTTCCTGGCAAGGCTCCTTTCCCTACTGTCATCTGCAAACCCATTCTTGTGGTTCTGAATATCTTAGGCACCGGCACCTCATTCCCCTCTGAAATAAATGTTGCATTAACGAATTCTAAGGAGCGAAAAGAACACTCAACGACCTCCTCGTTCATTTCTACATAGGGTACGTCACTGGTAACTGTTGCTATGATGTCTTCCTCTGCATTTATGGTGACCAGCCGTCCATTTGTTACTAGCTTCAATTTCTGGTGCAAAGATGAGGGCACCGCTCCTACCGAATGTATCCAAGGCCTTCCCAACAAGCAATTATAAGAGGGCTTGATGTCCATCACTAGAAAGTCTACCTCATACGTGTTTGGCCCGATCATCAAAGGGATATCAATTCTTCCCATGACCTTTCTCTCCGTGCCATCAAATGCTCTCACTACATTATGGCATGTTTTCATGTGGGAACTGTATATGGGCAATCTGTTCAATGTGGACAATGGTAGGACATTTAAGGCTGACCCATTATCAATAAGCACACTCGGTAATGTATATCCTTTGCAGCGAGTGGTGATGTGCAAAGCTTTAGCTAATCCCATGCCTCCAGGTGGGATTTCATCATCATTGAAATAAATGAAGTTGCTGGCACTTATATTACTAACCAATCGATCCAACTTATTGACAGATATATCATTAGTAATATAAGTCTCGTTGAGCACCTTCATTAATGCTTCACGATGTACCTCTGAACTCAGAAGCAAAGCCAACACTGATATGCGAGCTGGTTGTGTTCGCAATTGTTCAACCACGCTGTACTCACTATGTTTCAGGAATTTTAGAAACTCTCTAGCTTCTTCTTCCCTCACTAGCTCATTAACAAGTACCTCGGCCCTCTTCTCATTCACAATGTCAAAGGCTTTTACTTCTGTGGGCTCAACTCTGACGCCTTTTGTATCATAACGCTTCCCACTATGTGTGTAGAAACCCTCAACCTGAGCCTCTTTAGAAGTACTAGCTATATCTTCTCTCTTCGGTATTGTCACATTGTAGTCATAATTCCAGGGTACTCTCTTGTTATCCTTATAAGGAAAGGAAACGAGTTTGTGAATAATGACTTTCGGCGTTGTTTTTGTCTCCACTTCATTATTCCTTGGTAGAGAAATAATAATCATTGGCCGATTGATTCCTTGATTCTTTGGTTCACCCTCCAATGCGCATACGTGTCCCTCATCTGAGCCAGCTTCATAAAATTCCAGCTCCTTATTATCCATAAGGCTTTGTACCAAAGCCTTAAACTCGTCACATTCCTGGATCTCGTGTTCCTCTTCTGCATGGAACTCATAGTAGTTTCTCGTTCCTTTATTTCCTTCTTCGGAGATTATCATCTCTCTTTTCATCATTTCTTCCCAGATTACTTTCATCAGCATTCTTACCTCGGCCACGTCCTCTTTAATCCTTCTCATACCAGTTTCCCCAATTGTGTTTACCCCTTGATCACCATGGTTTGGCAACGGGTTCTCTGTACTAGGGGTTTCGTCAAATTTTACGATCCCCATCTTGATAAGTCTTTCTACTACTTTTTTAAAGCCAGTGCAATTTTCGATTGAATGCCCCGATATCCCTGCATGGTATTCACATTTGGCGTTTGCATCGTACCATTTGGGATATGGGGGTTGCAGTGGTTTCAAATGAAAAGGAGCTATTGCATGCACATTAAATAAACTTTGATAAAGCTCCTGATACGTCACCGGGATAGGTTTGAATGGGACCTTTTTAGAGTTTTATCTCGTATCAGATCCCTGCTTTTGGGAACCCTGTTTCCCAACTGTAGTTGTCTGGGCTGACTAACCGTAATCGCTTTTGAGTTATAACTACTCGTATTGTTCACCTCATTATGCTTCCTTCTTGGGGCTGATCTTTTAGTAGTTTCCCCCTCTATCTTACCACCCCTTATGGCGTTCTCAATCATTTCCCCTGCCATAACTATATCAGAAAAGCTCTTGGTGGTACTTCCAATCATATGAGTAATGAATGGGGCCCTTAAGGTGTTAATGAACATCATGATAGTTTCTTTCTCAAAGAGCGGTGGTTGAACTTGCATGGCGACCTCCCTCCACCTCTGTGCATATTGCCTAAAGCTCTCATTAGGCTTCTTTTCCATGTTCTGCAGAGTGATTCTATCAGGAGTCATGTCAGTCACATTATTATATTGCTGCATGAAGGCCTGCGCTAAGTCTCTCCAAGAATCGATCCTAGTGCGGCTCAATTGATTGTACCACCTAGCCGCTGCCCCAACCAAACTATCCTAAAAACAATGGATCAATAATTGATCATTATTTACATAGCCAGTCATTCGCCTACAGAACATGGTGATATGGGCTTCAGGGCAAGTAGTCCCATTGTACTTCTCAAATTTCGGCATCTTGAACTTATCTGGGACCAAACTCAAGTCCTTGGCATTAATTCCCTGACGATTATCAGCGTTTTCCAATGCCTTAAATTTCTCCTCTAACCATCTGCAACGTTCCTTAATTACTTTGATGATTCGAGTCTCTTTTCTTCCCTCTCAGCTGCATTTAAATTAGGGATGACTGGATTGGTAGGGTTATCTCTCGGATTAGATCCCGAGCCTGTTTGAGAGTTTATAGGTATTCCAGCATCGACTTGCCTATGTTGAGGCCTTATTGTGATAGACGGTCTTCGGGGATATGCCTCAGCTTGAGTTTGCACATGGGGTGGAGTAAAACCCGAAGGATGATCCTCATTATCCTCTTCAGTGATAGTCATAGGGGCCTTTCCTTTATCCGTTGCCCCCTTCAGCAACTGAGTTATTTCAGCCATCATATTCCTTTGGACCTCCAACATTTGATCCTTCATCTCCTGTTGGATTTTTGCCAATTGTTCCTGCAATTGCTCTTGCATTTCTTTCTGGATCTGCTCAAGTCTTTGATCCATATTCTTTGTCTTAGTGCGTGTACCGTAAGGATGTGTTGCTTTCAGGTTCTCTCTCTCTCTCTCTCTCTCTCTCTCTTTAATTTTAACTAATTAGGGCCTTTCTATAAATTTGAATGCATATGATGCAATGAGATGTAAATGCATGAATGCAAAAAGATATCGATTATGATTCAGTTTCTTTTAGAAAATGTTATTTAAGAAACAAAAATCTTTATATAAAACGGATTACAAATACACTTTCACCATCAAGCCTAGAGTTTTAACCCTATCCAATAACAATGCTAACTCTCGACCTCTACCTAACACTGACTCATACTTTGCATTTAATACATTAGCTTGCGCTGCTAGGCCTTGCAAATGATCAGCAACCTCTCGAATCTGGACTATGGCTTCTCCCATGAGGTAGTCCCTATCTCTGACTTGATCCTCAAAATGGTGAAGTTCTCCCTTCCAATGTCCTTCTCTTGCCTCAAGCTGCTCAATCTGAAGTTCACAATTCCGCAATGTTGCTTCCAACCCTCCAATATTGTGCTTCATTTCCTCGATCTTGTTCAGACTTGCCTTTAACTCGACCTTAGAGTTACGACTTCGGTGATGATGAAGAGATCGTCCAAGCTCAGTCACATTAGCTTTTAATCCTTGATTCTCTTTTCCTAAGGCCTGATTCTGCGCCTGCATCTCTTGAAACTTCTTCTCCCAATACTCGGCTTTGGCTCTTTCTTCTTGAACCTCTTGTTGCCACTGCTCTTAAGACTTTCCCAATCCAGCTCTCTTCATTGATAGCTGTATCCTCTTATATTGCGTCTTCAAGTCATCTCGGTCTTCCTCAATCTTCCTCTTTTCTTTCCTCACTTTTTCGACCTCAATTTTCTAAACGTCGACGTCTAAGCTTAAGTACATCTTCTCCTCCTCAAGCCTCTTTATCTTCTTCCTAAGCTCTAAATTTTTCCCCTCGAACTCTTTCTTTATGACTTCTAACTCTGATGGAATCACTCGTAAACTCTCCTCTATTGATCGAGCAACCTCTAAACTCGGCCTAGGGATGTTATCATTAATCCTCTTGCTAAACCACCCTTTGTATTCCAGGGTTGTCGTCGGACCTTCAATCAGAATCTTCACACAGCAAATCTTCTTCCAAGCCTCAGAAATTTCTCGCATCTTCTTCTTATAATGATCCCCCTTATATGAGAAATCACTCTGAGCTAACCCTTGTGTTGCCAGTATAAACTGTCCCGCTTTGTATTACCTTAGGACGAGTAACGGTGCATAACCAACAACTCCCCAAATTCCAGGAAGAGGTACCCAATCAAAGCTTCCGCAACGATAAAGGACTTCATTAGGAACCATCCAAAGGGCTTTCCACATAATATCTTCCTCTCGGAGATTCTGAAGTATTTCCATCCACCTTTCCTCTATAATGTCGTCTCTCCTCGGCGTAGTTGCTGCTTCCTTTAAGGGAGAATAATCCTCAAAAACACTTGACAAGGAACCTTATCAACCTTTCAAAAGTGACTGTGGAACCATACCATCAACAACTGTGCGCATCCAATGAATCTACCTTCACCAGCTCTCTGACATGCACTCAAGGATCTGAATGTCTCAGCTAGGATTGCAGGCATAGGTGTATTCTGTTTACCAAGTCGATCGAATAAATCTGCAACTGCCTCATCTATGTGCCCCATGGCTTTTGGGAAAATCACCAAACCATAAATACTTAAGGCCAAGACATCAACCCTCTTTTTCACATCTGGATGCGCTAATATCAGATCCCTCAAACTTGCCCACGGAATGCATTTACCATCACCCTTTTGTTGGATTCGAACTGCGGCCCACTGTTCACTCATCCCTGTGATCATCATTAATTTCTTCACGAAAGTTGGGAGATTAGCAGCCCTAACATAAGCTTTGTTACCTTGAATTTTTGGACAGCGAAGCAAGATCGTATACTCCTCCAAAGTTGGTACTAAGTCTACCTCTCCAAATGTAAAACAACTATAAGCAGGGTTCCAAAACTATACCATAGCTCGAAACAGATGCTTATCCACCTTGATGTCTAGTAAATAGGGAAGATCTCCATAATTCTGGTAAAACAGCTGCTTAGCATCGTCATCTCATTGGGCTCAAATGTCCTTCAACTTCTGAAACTCATTCTGTGTCGAACTGATACGAGTGAAGTCCCACAACTCTAATATATACCCCTCGGTGATACTATATCCTTTCTCTAACTGGGTTTTCTCTGACCACGCACAGACAGAAGCATTGTCTTCCACTTTATCAAGATATTCGTTCCTCATCACAAAACTTTCTAATCTAGAAATCAAACCGTGAATCGACACCTCTAAATGCTGAGTGACATGCAATGATAGCAAAATAAAATAGGTCAGTATCATATATAAAAGGTATAATAAACAAGCACTTATAAGGGTAGCTTACTAAAGGCTATCATTGTACTCCCTAGGGTAAGCACTTAAAGTTTACTATATGTGTTTCAGTTCTAAAGCGAGGGTACCTGAACCAGCAGATTCCTCGATCCTCACCCATTATAGGCTCATATGGACCAAGTTCGGTTCAAGGGGACACATTTCCCTATGGCCATGCGGAGATGAAAATCTCATGAAGACATAGGTATGTATGTATCCCAGAAGCAATCCACTAGCCCATGCGAAGGTGAAAACCTCACGAAAGCGTAGCTTCTCACTCCCACTTAAGGGTGCGACCACAACGGTCATGCAAATGCAATGTGTGCGATAACAAAATAACAAACATATGCAGCAAACACATGTAAAAAAATCGATATTTTTAAAATATTTCCAAACTTTTGACATTAAGACAAAAAAAATCAATTTCTTGGCTTGACCCTCTTATGACGTCCTCAACGGAGTAGCCAATCTGTCGAACCCCCTTTTTTTATGGGGAATTTTGAAAACGGGAGTCCCCACCAACGTTTTTAGGTGTGATTGGATCACCTTATAAAACATTTTGGTCTACGAAAATGAGAGAAAACAAGTTCAGGAGTCGGTTACGTACGAGGAAGGATTAGTACCCTCGCAACGCCCAAAATTGGTACCAAATTGAATAGTTTTCTGTCTTAATAAAAGTTTGAAAGAATTTAAAAGTAGGATCCTTTTTAAATCGGAAAATTTTGAGTTAAAAAAATCGAGATTCTTTCACTCCAAAAGAGTGCAAACATCACATCCAGCATGATTGGACATGATATTCTTAAACTTCCGTAACTGTAATCATCTCGTGATTTACAAAATTTATTTAGAAGGATACTTAGACATTTAGACTAAGCGGAAATCGCAAACCAAAGACATGTTAGGGCACTATTTCTCGAATTCCTAAATATAAAACATTGCCTCATTTTTAAAATTCTTTTGGATTAAATGAAATATAAATTTTAAAACAATGATGCATTTAACATATTACAAGATATCAATACTAAATAATATAAATTTCATGATGCATACTTTAACATTTTATGCAAATATAATATAGAAAATGATAAATAACGACATAAATTACGTAATATACATTAACATTTCATATAGATATAATCATAAATAACATAAACAATCAATTTTCATGTAAATATATAAAAACAATAAATAACATAAAAATAACAAATAATTTATGAGATAAAATTATTATACTAAAACAATACTAAATAAATGCAAAAGATACAAAAACAAATAAACGAATTATGAACGTATAAGTTAAAAATAAAGATATAAAAAAAACTAAAATACAATTAAAAATAAATGAGGTATTGAATAAAATATAAAAAATAATAAAAGAGAATTCTTAAAAAATGGTTAATATATAAAAATATACTATATGATATAATAACTTAATATATATTTATAAAAATAATAATATGTTAAATAGGAACAAAATTTCATAGTAAATTTTAGAATATTACATACTAAATACTTAATAATGATATATAAAAATATAATATTTATAATAATTTATAAATTTTAAAATTATATATATAATAATAAATAATAAGATAACATAATATATGATAAAATAATAAATGAATAATGTATATAATAAAATGATTTAATATATAATAAAATATATAAATAGAATATATAATAAAATATAAATAATATAACAAATAATACATAAATAAAAATATATAATAATTTTAAATATAAAAATAATGTTTATAATAAAAATAAATGATATATAAAACATTTTAAATAAATAAATTATATATAAAAAATTTAAAAAGGATTAAAATTTAAATAAAATAAAACTTTAGGGTTAGTTTTTTAAAAAAATTGGACCTAATTGAAACGCGAGCTAAAATCCGAGAGACTCCCTGGGCAATTAGCCCTAATCTCAAAAACGACGTCATTCCCATAATAAATTTTATAATGGCCATTAGGACTAAATTGAAACAAAAATAAAAGGCTAGGGCCAAATTAAAATAAAAATAAAATGAAATTATAAATATTAAAAATGCGGAAGGATCAATTGGGCGATTAGCCCTTTAAACAAAAACACGCGGATCCTTCCCAGGTCATGGGTCAATGCGCGGATCCTTACCTTTGAAACGACGCCGTTTTGAAGCTTATCGTTTTAAGCAAAACGACGTCGTTTCCATGAGGCTATATAAGCCAAATTTTGGTACCAACAATTCATTTTTAACCTGTTTTTAAAAAAAAAAACTAAAGAAATCTCTAAAAGGGGACAGAGAGCAAGCCCTCGGAGATCCATCGAGCCTCCGTCATCGGGCTCCTACGCGCTCACGAGCCCACGCGCCGCTGTTGTCTCCACCACATACGGCGGTCGAGATTCGAAAAGCCTTATTTTCCTCAGCAAATCGAGAGGTAATTCTCTTTTTATTTATTTTTATAGTAATTTGTATGTATGTAATGTGGGTATTCAAAAAATAAAAAAGAGTAAGAAGAATCACCTCTGTTTTCTGGCAAAGCTAAAAATCTATAATCTATTTCTCTGTGTTTTTTTTTTCTTCTTTACAAATTAGAAAAGAGGCTTTTATAGCCTTCTATAAATTGTTACATTTTGGGAAAGAAATATTTGATTTCTTTCCGTGTTTGCTTCTCTTTTCTGCTGTGGTTCTTTCCTTTTTGCAGGTACCAACGAGGATATCACGGCGGTGAGTGCGCTGGCGTTGACTCGTGCGCCGATTATGGCGCGATACAGAGCTGGAATCACGGCGCCGATGGAGGCGTCAATGAAGGGACACTGGAACGGCGCGAGACGAAAGGGCGTGACGATTGGAGTGCTTGTGGCGCCTAGGGTTTCTGAAACCCTAGGCCTTCTGTCTTCTGTTAACTATTTGGGTCATTTGGGCCCTGTGTATTTTGGGTCTAATGAATTTTTTTGGGCAGCATTTGGGTATTTGGGCTACGGTATGGGCTTGGGTGTAATTGGGACATTGGGTTTAATTATCTGTGAGCCCTATAAAATGGACTGTTAAAAAAACTTTATTTTTCTTTTATTTGGTTTTATTCTGTTTTTAGACTTTTAATAGCCCGAGCAAATTGGGCCTATTACAAGATTCATACTTAATTCGTTGCACTCGCCTATCAATTCTGACTTTTGATAATGGAGGTTTCCTTAGATCAACACAAATAGTCATTCGAGCAAATCGTCCCCTTTTAGCTCTATCTGTATTTTCATCAATCTTTAACACTAGTCCAATCGCTTGACTAGTAGCACTCAAGATAAAGTTTGAATAATAGCCTTCCGGTAGTCTAGGCAGCCTTACCTAAACAACTTGAGTGTCAACCTCATTCTGGGAAGTCGAGAACGTAGGTGACCATGGACAAACAGTCAAGTATTGTCCAAAAATCACCCATGGGCCATTGGTCAAAACATTATTATGATCCTCTTCATCATTAAAACGATCAAAGATAATAATAGTTTTCCAAATCCATGAGTTGAAAAGGATGTTTGGAATTCCATAACATTGTGACTTTGTTCAACAAAGCATTGAAAGCAATCTTCCATCCTAAAATCTTAGCAATGATTGTCCTTGTCATTTTCCTTTCAATGAATTTATGAACCTTTTTAGAGAAGGTAATCGATGGAATCCTGTCAACCATCTCTGTCGTCACATTACCCTCTTGGAGCTTAAAATCCTCCACCTTTTGAGATGAATCAGAGGTAGTTGAAAATCCAACCAGGGTGTTTTTGCAGGACACCCAGGCCATAATAGCCTCCGGTAACTTCCTCCCATTCTCATCCACTGTTGGATCATCAATATCTGGTAGCAAATTAGGTTGCCATCTTACTTTCTTTGTAGCACGACCAATGCCGGTATTCGAACCAACAAGATTGACACCAATCACAAAATTCGTCACAGGCAACATTTCACTCATCTTGAGTTGATAGTTTATCAATGAAATATTATTAAAATAAAACCATGTTGACCGTGTGAAACGAACATTCGTGAAATATGTATTCTTTCAGTATTATACAAATATTGTAATAATGATTTTGTCTTTTATTATATAATACTTAAATTCATAAAATAATTGACATGTTTTAATCATACTTATTATTTTGAGAAAGGTTACTTTAAATGAAGTAAAAATATATTATTTAATAAATCAAAAAATATATACTTATATTGCAACGATTTTAACTAATAAAAAATATCAAACTTTCAACTTTTCAATATTCAAGAATTCAACAACAAACATCATGCATGAAGCATATAGGGTCAAAGAAAAAAAATGTGGCAGCAACAAAGAGAATACTGACGTTGAAAAGTACAAAGGAAAAAAATATTCAAATATATATACATATATATATATATATATGTTTGTGTGTGATTCAAAGGAGAGGCCTGCCAAAGGGGCCTCATATGAAAAGTAAAAACCCTCTCCTCCAGAAAACCCATGAGTCACTAATGACCCAAAATCAGAGCATTCCACAGCATGATTTCATTTATGGTTTCATAAACCTACCACTTTACACCCCTAAAACCCTATGAAAGTGGAAAGGGTTCTGAACTTAACATCTTTCTCTAGGGTCTGAATATTTTTTTAGTTAGACCTTGAACTTCACAATTATTTCCACATTTAGGCCTGAACTCCAAGGCTTTCAAAAGCTAATGTGGACAAAAAAAAAATACAATTACCAATTTCAAGGGCTAACTTGGATTAAAAAATTCAGATTCCAATTTAGAAATAATTGTCAAATTCAAGTCTCAATATAAAAAAATTACCAAGTTCAAGACTCAAAAAATGATTTAACGGAACTGAAAAAAAATTAAAGAGGAATCCCAACATTTAGCCTATTGCCCATAGGTGTTCATCTCATATATCACAGGTCATGTTGTGAGTTTAAGTCGCAAAGATTTGTGAGTAATGATTTGCTGTAGGTGTACGAGTTATACCAAAGAGAGAGAGTAAGAATAGGCCTATGGTAGTTACAAGATAATGACTTAGAATAATTTTTCTTATTAGAATAATTTTTCCTATTCAAAATCTATATACCTAGAACCTTTATCGATTCTGTAGTTCTACTTTGCCAAAACTATTTGTTGCCAGGATCACTCGAGAGAGAAATGAATTAATACTTGAAACTAGATGGAACATACAAAATTGACTCTTAGTGTCAAGTGAAATTTTCTATAATTTGCAGTCATTTTCCAGTCCTAAGAAGACTTGAGAGGTGTAACAATGCTAAATGCTTCACCAAGAAGACTTGAGAGGTGTAACAATGCTAAATGCTTCACCCTTGTTCAATTCCTTTGAACCATGGGAGTATTGGTCAAGTTCTTCAAACTCAATTCAGCAATTAAACCTTTGGGAACCAAAATTGCCCTTAGGGTGTGTCAAATTGCACGAGAATTTGTAGTTTAGGAACAGAAGGGGCATAGCCAATAACAAATTCACTTAATGAATTAAATCCAACTGCAACCAGGTACTTTTCTTAGACCCCGCTCCTTCATTTTATTCCTCACTTGAGAAACATTCACCCATTGCTCTGCAGCCGCGTATATGTTGGACAACAGCACATAATTAGCAGCATTCAGTGGCTCTAGCTCATGCAGTCTAGTAGCAGTCAACTCCCCTAACTCAACATCACAATGCAATTTACAGGCCCCAAGAAGAGCACCCCAAGCACCAGCATGAGGTTCCACAGGCATAGATTTTATAAGATTGTAGGCTGCTTTTAGTCGTCCTGTTCGACTTAAAAGATCAACCATGCAAGCATAATGATCCGGCGTAGGAACCATGGAGTATCCGTTTTTCATGATTTCAAAATAATGCCAACCTTCCTCAACAAGGCCAGCACCGCTACAAGCATTCAGAATAATAGTGAAGGCTACTTCATCTGGAACCAGCCCTTCGCTTATCATCCTATTGAAAAGCTCAATAGCTTGAGCCTCTTGACCATGGATAGCCAATCCTTGTATCATTGAGCAATATGAAATCAAATCCCGTTTTGGCATCTCCTCAAACAACTTAGCTGCTCTAGCCATGTTTCCACACTTTGCATTCATATCAATAAGAGCTGCCAAAACGTGTGCTTGGCTAACATCAATATCACTTTGGCTTAGATAACCATCAACCGACATAGCCAATTTCAAACTACCCACCTGAGAACAAGCAGACATCAAGCTAACCAGAATATATTTATCCGGTTTAACATCCATTTCTGACATTCTAATAAACATCTTGACAGCCTCATTAGGTTGACCATTTTGTTCATATCCCGAAATCATTGCTGACCACGCAAAGGTATCTCTCTCCGGAGCCTGCTCAAACAAAAACATTGCTGATGCCATATCGCCAGCCTTTGCATATCCATCAATCATCATCGTATAAGAAATCACATTTCTTTCAGGCATCTCATCGAACACTTTCCGAGCAGTCACTAAATCCCCTGATTTGACCCACCACCCCATCAAAGCATTCCATGTAGCCACATTCCTCTCCGGCATCAAATCAAACACTCTCTTAGCTTCCACAATATCACCAACATTAATATGCCCAACAACCAAAGCCGTCCAAGACACAACATTTCGCTCAGACATTTCATCAAACACTTTCTTCGCATTCAATATTTCCTTAATTTTCGCATAAAAATCAACCAAACTTGTCCCAACAAAAACATCTTTTTCGCATCCACTTCTTAAAGCTAACCCATGAAGCATTTTCCCTTCCCATGCCTTAACCTCACTCGAACAAGCTTTGATCACCAAAGGGTAGGTGTAGTTATCAGGAAGCCCACCTTCACTCTTCATACGGATAAAAAGCGACAAGGTTTGAAAAAAAGAGGAATTTTTAGAGTACCCATTGAGGAGACAGTTCCAAAGGAAAGTGCTTGGCTGGAGAAAGCTATTGAAAATGGAAGTGGAGAGAGAGAGGGAAGTGGAAAGGGAAATACAAAGGCTGATGAGATATTGATCTTGGTGCAGGCCCTTCTTAATTATGTGGGCGTGGATTTGGTGAAGCTGGTTTTGGGATTTGCAAGACCTGAGAAGGGTTGAGAGAGAAGGGAGAGTATGGGGGAAGTGATGGAGAGAAATTGGCATGGGAAGGAACAGGGTTTACTCATTAGTGCGCGAGAGAGTTAATGTGTATATTGCAAAATAGAAAACCCAAGAGTTGTCTATCCATGTTTTGAAGTATGAACCTTTGTCATTATGATCATAAGACAGCAATTGAGAGATTAGAACCATGAAATAAATATGAATCAGTTATTGTTGAGGGGAGTCGACTCTCTTTAGGAGAAAACTTTAAAATTTTGTCTGTCAAGCAATTGACAATACCTTCAAATGAGGGTATTGTGCCTTAAATATCTATTCTTGATTTTAGTTTTGGGTTTTATCTCCCACACTCTGTCGAGGTTTAAAGAAACTCACATAGTTTGAGGAGAGCCTCACCACCAAGGAAATATTTAACATTTGGCCTTGGCAGAGTTCTAATTCATGCTCTTAAATGGTATTATTGGGTAAGAACAATACCACTTGACTAATTGTAGGGGTGAGTAAAATTTAATTCGATTTGAAAAAATTAAAAGAATTTTAAATTTTGAATTATTTTACTCAAGTTAATCGAATCAACTTAAATTTCTTTTTCAAATTTTAAGTTCGAATCAAGTTAAAATTTTAAATTAAAATAACACAAATAATTCGAATAAATTAAATATTAAACTATTTTACTTCCCTTCACTCCAATCCCCCCCCCCCAATCCTTTTGTTTTCCCCTCCAAATTTTAATTTCCCCAAACCCCCCAAAACTTTATTCCTTCTTACTTTATTCTCAAAATTTTTACTTCCCCTCAAAAATTTACTTTCTCTCAAACCCCCCAATTTTTTTTCTTTTTACTTTCTCCCAAAAACTTATACTTCTCCAAAACTCCCAAAAAATAATTCTTTTGTTTTCCCCCAAAACTTTTACTTCCCCTAAATTTCAAAAACTTCTTTTTCAAATTTATATCTACTATTATATTATTGAATTAAATTTCACATTTGGTACTATTTATATTATTAAATTGTTTAATCTTACTAAATCTTTATTAATTTCTATTAAAATTGAATTATTGATGATGTCATAAAATTTCATGTTGTTACTAATTTCATATTTTATCTTTAAAATAAATTTTATTAAAAAGTCACATTTTTACATTTATTTTTTTATTTCAAAATACATGGTGACAAGAATCAGAAGATAATTAAAGCAACTAAGCAAACAAAGAAGCTAACTCATATATAAAAGATTAATAAATAGATTATGAGGAGATGAAAATTAATAACAAATTTAATTGTGGTGGGTGGCACTGACTAAAAGGACCCAAAGTCATTTTCTTTTTAATTTAAATTGAACAAATATATTCAATTCAGTTCAAATTTCATCTCATTCGACTCAATTTGAGAAAATTTCAAATAGAGTTAGGATGATAAAATATGATTCGTCAACTCGATTAACTTGAAATTTTTTTATTCGATTCGATCAAATTCACCCTTACTTGGTTTTGGTTGTGGTAGTGTTCTTACTCACCATTTTTGTTGAGGGGGATTGGCTTTCTTTTTGGAGAAATCTTTAAAGTGTCGTTCACTGAGCAGTCAATGAGGCCCTCAAACAAATGTATTATACTTGAAGTGTCTATGCTTAGTTTTAGTCTCAGGTTCTTGTCTTTCTATTTTGAGAAGAGCCCAAACGAGTTCATAAAATTTGATGAGAGTGCTTAGTCCACTAAAAAAATATTTTAACAAATTTTACCTTGGTGAGATTAAAACTCATAACCGTATATAGTATTGGTGGATAAGAACACTACCATATGAAGCAAGTTCAACGAAGGTGGTATTGAGCGATGGGAAATCAGTCATCTTATGGAGGGAACGGTTCTTACAAGTTATGCGAGAACCTTCATGCTCTAAAAGATTACCGTATTGCTCAAGCCACATGGAGAAGCTTGGTACCTCAGCCTGCCCAATAAAGGTTTTTCTTGCTTGCTTCTAAACCTTTGTTATGTGAGAATCATGTGATGGGTATTGTATGTTGGAGGATTGGGAAGAGTAGAAACTTGTACTTGTTTTTGTAATGATCATTATTCTTCTCAAGATATTGTTCTTGCTAGTTTATCATCGGCTAGGAATGTTGATTGTGAAGAACCTAGCTTTTTGCATTTTGTGTATTTTGTTAAGGGACAATCAAAGTTCCACTATTGCTAGCCTATTTGATCGTGATTAGCCTCTTTTATTAATAATAAAAATAAAAGTTAAAAAAGATGAATATCTGATTACTGATCCATTATATCGATTTACTGTACCGGTCATCAAATCGTCTTGGAGCTTGTTAATCGGATTTTTTTAATAAAAAAACTTAACATTCTAATGACTTCAATAAAAAATTTCGAACAGTTCAATTATCATTTTATAATTTTTTAAATTCGAGTAATCAAAACATAAACTTACTAATAATTTAATAATTTTAAATGTAATTTAACTTTTAAAAAAAATAAAATCACAAATTTCTTAGTTTTTTTTTTATTGAATTTGTTAAACTATGATTTAAATAATAAATTTCTACTTGAATCAAATATTAAAATATTTAAATTTAATTGATTTACTTATATTAAGTTGACTTAATCTATATTTAAAATATTTAATTTTTAACATTAATCTTATTATAAGTTCTTATCATATCTATTCTTTTTTATATAATGTCTAGAACTATCTATAGCCCCTCCCCAACACTTAAATAAGATGATAATGCTTTGTGCATATCATGTTAATGCCATAATCATGTTGTGTCTTAGTTTATAACACTTTGTGCATATCAAATATATATTTAGTGAAAATTTATTCTTCCGTATCAATGTTTTCATTATCAGTTTAGTTTCAAATATTGCAAATATATATAGTTTTAACGATTTAATACTTCGATATACATAATTCTTAACACGTTTAGATATTTTGTTGTATTCATTTTATAATTCCTGACATGACATTTTAATTATTATTCGATTTTTATATCATAATTTGTATAATCATAATGATTTAATTTAACCCTAAATTTATTTAATAGTTGAATTATTGCACCAATTAATATCATACTAGGGGTGAAATAAAAAAAAAATTAGCGAGGGCCGAAATTAAATTGTAATTTTTATGATAGTAAAAATATAATTTCATCATTTTAATAGCTTATATATGTATAATTTTTAAAGAATTAAATCAAATTTTTATCATTTTAAGGAGACCAAAATATAATTTTACTTTTATTAATTTAAAATTTTAAAAATTTTAAAGAATTTAAATAAAAATTTATTCATTTTAGAAGTACCGAATCCTATCAACCCTTAATTTCGCTCCTATATCATATGTCAATAAAAATATATGTTTAATTAAAATTTTAACTTAATTTGATGAAGTGTAGCAAAAGAATGCCCAAAAGTAGTTGGCCTCTTTTTATTTTGGACTATTCTTCATGGTTGTTTTAACTTTTGTAAAAGCTCGATGGAAGAAATGGGACACCATGCAAATTGCATATTCCACATGGCATGCCACTGAGAAAGAACAATAAAAAATTTGGACAGACGTGGCGGTTTACAACGTGGTGATATGCATGATGGCAACTCCGAATGCCTTAAAAAGTTGAATCTGAGCAAGAGAGATGAAAACTATGCAGGCAATTCTCACATCACAAGATGCATAGTACCGGTGATCACTAGGTGTTAACCTATGGGTTGTTTAGCTTCTTTTTTTTTTTTTTTATATTATAATATCATTATTATTATTTTTATACTAATAAATAAACGCATCGTTTATCTAAAGATATATTAAGAAACAACCTTTAGAGATTGCAATAGAGTGTCAATTAGATAAATATTATTGAATCTATCATTGATTCACGTTTGACACGTTTTCTCACTCATTTTATTTCATTACACATGTATAATTTTAAATATCATTATCACCTTACAAATATTGGATGTACCCATCTCACTCTCTCCATTCTGCTCTAATTTAAGTTTTGTTACTTATTTTTAATATTTTTAATCTTTTTAAAGTCCAATAAATATTTAAACATAAAATATATGATTTTTTCTTTAATACATTATTACATTCTTATCTTTTTAATAGTTATACATACAATGATAAAATAACAATTTAATATAGTGAAGCGAGATGGGGCAAGACAAATCATTGTCATAATTGCTCTATACCTATTATCTAAAAGAAAAAAAAATCTACCTATTCGTATTTCCTTTTTTAAAAAAAATCTACTTCATTCGAAATTAATCGATTTAAAATTCATGAGATAGTTGAAATTTTACCATCTTGACAAAACTTATGGACCTCAAATATTTTTGTCATATGACATTTTATTGTAATAATTAAACCGAGAAACAAATTTAAATAACTTATAATCACATATATTTCCATAAAAGAAAAAACAAACAAACACGTATCTTGTTTACTAGGAATAGTTAAATACAATGGGAAACCATTGACCCCGTGATTGAAGGCCATTTACTAGGACCAAGCCAGCATAGAATATCTCATCACTCCTACTTATTTACTTCAATCTTTGGAATTAACTCTTTGACAGCAATATCAATTCTTGGAATTAACATTTTTTGTGATTTTTGTTTAAAAATAAAATATTCTCTTGTACATTTCGACTTTGTTATTTTATTTTTATTTTTAAAATTTTATTTTATTTATTAAAAAATATATATTAAATTGTTAATATTGTTAAAATTCTTCAATTAAATTCAAATTCATTATAACGTTTTTTTTATATAGCTATAAGGGTGAAGTCAGAAATTTTGTTAAGGGATCAGGATTAAATAGTATATTTTTATAAGAGTTAAAATACAATTTTATCATTTTAATATTTTATATCTTTTTTAACCATTTTTGAAGTGTCAATGTGCACTTTTTCTATTTTAGGGGTAGGAGCCCTATCAAAATAGCCATTTTTGTTTGCTTTAGATTACATTTTAGTCACTTATGTTTGAAATGTTATGTTTTAGTCACTTATATTATCATGTTGTAACATTTTAGTCACTGAGCTGTTAATTGTCGTTAACAATGTAACGGTAAGCTAATGTGACACGTTAAATCATCATTTAAAAACGAAAATTTTAGATTAAATTTTACAAATAATCCCTATATTTTTTTATTTTAAACAATTTAATTTTTTTCTTTTACGTTATTTTAACTTTTCTTTTTTTATCTTTATTTTTCATTCTCTTCTATTTCTCCCTTTTATCTTATTCCGTTTTTCATTTCCTTTAACATAATTTTTCCTACCATGTCACCATCAAAATTGTAGTTGTCTTTCGTTCTTTCATATGGTTTATATACAATTATGGAAATTTAAAAATGTCAATTTAAATAATTGAATCTGTAAATTTAATTTGATATTATTGGATGACAATTGACGGCCAAATTGGAAGAAAATGTTAGACAAGGAACAAGTTGGGCACCCCACCAAAAATGTCATTTTTTTTTTAAATTTAGGTTTAATGATAAATTTAGCCACTAATGTTTACATATTTTGTTAAAATGACCTTAATTGTATTTTTGAGTTTTTTTTTAGCCAACAATTTTTATTTTTTTTTCAAATTACTTTTTCTAACAGATTTGATGAAAGTACCATTAAAAAAGTTAACGTGATGATGTGGAATTTCATATGTGGAATATTTTTAATGAGATGTAATATAACCCAATAAAATAATTACATGTGAAAAATAATAAATATTTTCGGTATAGATTACATCTCATCAAAAATATTCCACATATGAAATTCCACATCATCTAGTTAACTTTTTTAACGGCACTTTCATCAAATCTGTTAAAAAAAAAGCAATTTCAAAAAAAAAAGTTGATGGTCAAAAAAGACTTAAAAATACAATTAAGGTCATTTTGATAAAACATGTAAAAATTAGTGACCAAATTTGTAATTAAGTCTTTCTTTTATAAAATTTCTTCAAGGTTAAAATTTACAATTAATCCCTATACTTTAATAAAATTTGAAACTTAATTTTTATACTTAAAAATTCATTACGTTTCTAATTTAAAAATCTCACAGTAATCATTAACTTTGCATATTAATTAGATTGTAAATAAATATGTGACATAAGTTATGAAAAAGGTATTGATTGGACTATAATTTTTAAATTAAAAAATATTAAAAGTACAAGATTAAATCTAAAATTCTGAAAAATACAAGGATTAATAGCACATTTTAACCTTTCTTCTATAACAATGGTCTAAACCATTTCCAAACCAACACCCGACTATTTCTTTCTTATCCTTTCTTTTTAATAAGTATTTCTTCAATTATTTTATTCAAAACAACAGAAGTTTAAGTTTTGTTTTTTTTTTTCTTTCTTTTTAAGATTCTGTTTGTCTCTCCACTATTCAATATTAGAAAAGAAAAACCAGATAAGTTCATCAAAATCATGAGGATAGAAGCAAATTTAATCTTATTTTTCTGGGCTTTCTCTATTTTTTCTTGTTTGTGCTTTCCAGTATCTTCAATCAATTTTGGTTATAGATTTCCTTCTTCAGCCATTAAAGCAGAGCAAGTAAAGCTTACTAGAAAAAGTAGCGGTACTAATAAGCTTTACAAAACAAAATATTTCACCCAAATCCTTGATCATTTCAACTTCAATCCCAAAAGTTACCAAAAATTTCAACATAGATATTTAATCAATGACACTTATTGGGGTGGCCCAAAGCAAAATTCGCCAATCTTTGTTTATACTGGAAATGAAGGAGATATTGAATGGTTTGCTCAAAATACTGGATTCATGTTCGACATTGCACCACATTTTCAAGCTCTTCTTGTTTTCATTGAGGTACGATTCATTAACAACACCCCCCCTTTTTTTTAAATTTTCCTTCATTTTCTCGGTGACCAAACAAAAGGGTATATGACTATGTTCTATGATGTGAATTTTGCAGCATCGATTTTATGGAAAATCGATTCCGTTCGGCGGTGATAAAGATATTGCTTACAGTAATGCTAGTACACTTGGATATTTGACATCGACGCAGGCTTTGGCGGATTACGCCACTTTAATAATTGATCTGAAAAAGAACTTGACGGCGGTTGATGCCCCCGTGGTGGTTTTCGGCGGTTCATACGGTGGAAGTATGATTAAGATTCAATTCAAACAAACCTTGATTTCTTTTCTTTTCTTTTCTTTTTTCTCGTTTAATTTTAATGTTTTGGGCAGTGCTGGCAAGTTGGTTTAGATTGAAATATCCGCATGTCGCCATTGGAGCTCTGGCATCCTCTGCTCCAATCCTCAACTTTGAGAACATAACATCTCCATATAGCTTCAACAACATCATTACTCAAGATTTCAGGGTTATTTCTCTTAACTCTATTTATTTATTTTAGTTCTTTTATCATTTAGTCCACTAATTTTTTTTTTAATTCTTAAAAGGCTAAATTACATTATTAGTCACCCAATTATGGGATTTTTAGTCACTTAATTATCAAAAGTTATAAATTAGACATTCAACTATTTAATTTTGTCTTTTTTGATCACCTACTGGCTAATGAAAAAAACAACCCCTAAAATTCAAGATAATTTGGGTGACCAAAAAAGACAAATTAAATAGTTGAGTGACCATTTTTATAACTTTTCATAGTTGTGTGACCAAAACAATAATAATAACGTAGTTGGGTGACTATTAATATAGTTTACCCATCCTTAAAATAGTAAAAAAAACGCAAATTGACCTCTATAATTCATCTCAATTTTAATATTGAACAAATTAGTCCTTTTAGGAAAACAGAGCAATTTAATCATTTTTAATTTCGAAAATGAGCATTTAAGGACAATTAATTATAACATTAATTTTTTTCGTCAATTTTACGTAGTTTTAATTGATATAATAACAAATTTAGCTTTCAAAATTTACACATTTTATCTATTTTTAGATTTTTGAGGTAATTTTTTTTATATATTCTTTTTTAGCTTTTATATTTATCCATTTTTCAGATAATTTTTTTATAATCATGTTCAAAATATGTAAATATTGAAGGACTAATTTGTTATTCTATTAATAAAATTTTACATACAATTGATGAAAAATATTAATTATCGTAACTATTTGTACTTAATTACTTATATTAATTATCGTAACTATTTGTACTTAATTACTTACTTTTGAAATTGATAAAATTAAATTTTTTTAAATTTTTTTTAAAGAGAATAATCTGCATAATATAAAAATTAATAGAGAGTGAAGAGGTGATTTTACTTTAAACAAAATATTTAGGTAAAACTTCACGTGCATACAACATTATTTCATGTTCAAAATCGATCAATTAGACCATGTGTAGTCAACTTCTTCATTTTCTTTAAAAATTTTACAAATTTATGCATTATTAGTACTTTATAAAAAAAAGAAACCTAATTTAATGAAGCTCTCTTTTTTTTTTCCAATTAAAAAAATCCCCCTCACTAAATCAAATCTATGGGATAAGATTCCATGAGTGTGCATGTGAATATGTATGGGTAAAATTATATTTGTATTGAGAGATAAATTGTATTATATTTTTTATTTAAAATATAAGTTTAGATAAATAAGAAAAATAGTTTTTTCGTTAAAAAATTTATTCAATTTTATTACTAAAAATGGGTCATTGTATGTTAATATGAGATACATATGTCATATTATATGTAATTACCTAGTTATTTCATTCGTCAGCTACATCAGTTTTTAATAGTAGAAATAGACGAAAACTTTAACAAAAAAAAAATCAACTTACTCTTTAATCCAATATATAAAGACTAATTTACTTGTTTTTTGTTTTTTTAGTAAATAAAGAAAAATATATGAATTATTGGAAGCTGCATACATTGATACATATACGGGGAATAAAATGGTACAATTCCATCTTTAGTCCCTTTAAGAAATTAATAATTCAATTTAGATATTTTTAACATAAAATTTCCAGCTTTAGCACCTAATAATTTATATTTTCATCTATCGAGACCCATATGATCCTTTATTAAAGTAAAATTTATGAGATGAGAAAGAGTATTGTTTCCTCTCACAATTTGTACAAAAAAAAAAAAAAAAAACAGAGTGAAAGCGAAAATTGTTACAAAGTGATAAAGGGATCGTGGAAAAAGATCGAAGACACTGGCAAACAATCTGGGGGACTTGAGCTACTCCGAAAATCATTTCGAATTTGCAAGTAAGTACATTAAATAAATTAATCTCTCTAATTGAATCCAAATCTTTGAAATTAACCTTTTTTTACAAATTAATTAATTTAATTTGATTGATTATTGCAGAAATTTTATTGATGTAGACGCTTTGGCGAATTGGCTTGAAACAGCATTTGCTTACACTGCCATGACAGATTATCCAACTCCTTCAAACTTTTTAAATCCAATGCCAGCTTATCCAGTTAAACAGGTAATTAATTAAACAAAATTAAACCGATTAAGTTTTTTTTTTATTGACATTAGTATTGTTGTCAATACAAATATAGGTTCGAGTACGCTGAA
Source organism: Gossypium longicalyx (assembly GCA_025698465.1). Classification (NCBI taxonomy): domain Eukaryota; kingdom Viridiplantae; phylum Streptophyta; class Magnoliopsida; order Malvales; family Malvaceae; genus Gossypium; species Gossypium longicalyx. The sequence goes on along the minus strand of CM046995.1, from coordinate 2,699,492 downwards.
ATGTATTATCTTTCTATTTATGAGTTTAGCAGAAATTATGAATAGTTCTATGCATTGTGTCAAAAAAATATATATGACTAGAAACTAAATTAACTCATTTTACTCAAAATAGATCATTTCAGTTTTTTTTAATTTTATGAAAAATTAGAAACTCTATTATTACAATTAAAAAATGATTGATTCTTAAAAAAAAAAATTAAGATTTTCTTTTTATTCAGAAATTTATTTTTACGGGCTTTTTTTTTTTTTTGGTCTTTCAAACAATTTTGTGGAGCAGATGTGTAAAGCGATCGATGATCCGAAGTCAGGGAATGATACGTTTGCGAAGTTGTACGGTGCAGCTAGTGTCTACTATAACTACTCTGAAACTGCCACGTGTTTCAATCTGGCTTATTCTCCTGATCCTCACGGCCTCGATATGTGGAGCTGGCAGGTACCAGAATATTTCTCCTCCTCTTTTCATTTTACTTTCCTTTTTCAGTTTTGGGATTAGGGATATCATAATTTTTCACCACATTTTATTAATCCATTTTGGTACATGAATTTCACAATTACATTTATTTTGATTCTTAAATTTAAGAAATATAAAATTTTGGTGATGATATTACATAATATCATAGTGTCAAATATAATGTTTTAATAATCAAACTAGTAGTTAAACCGATCAAACCACACTAGTTTTTGATTCAATCAGTTCAATTGGTTCAACTATTAAAAAAATATTTAAATAAATAATTCAAAATTTGTAGAAATTTTAAATATATATATTAAATTGGTTTAACTTATTCGACGATTGATTTTTGTCTCTGTTTTCGATTTTTATCGATTTCGAGCAACTTTTTATTCAACTAGTTTAACCCTTTTGTTTGGATAACATACATGTTAATTCTCGATTCGACCAATCAATCTAGTCATATTTAAATAACATTGGTCATATCATTAAATCTTGATGAAATTCAAGTTAATGGACTAAGTTGGATCTAGTTGTTAAGTTTAAGTGCAAAAAATTATATTATCCCTAACTAATCAAATATTTTTTATATTAGTTAATATGATATTTATAAAAATTATAATTTATATATTATTGTTTCCAAATATAAAAGTTAATATTTAAAAATATATTTAAATAAGAGTAAAAATATTTAAATTGATGTTGGTGATATTCAAAATAAAATAAATATAATATGTTTTAAATTTCTATACTTTCCATATATTTGGAATTTTTTTATTACAAAAATTTAGTCGCTCTCTATTGCTTTTAGAGTTTGTAAGTACAATTACAATATAATTGTAAATATCTGTTTAGCCTACCACGAAATAGAAACAAATCAATACAAAATATAAATGAACAAAGATTGAATTATAACTAGACAAAATTCACGCCTAATAATTGCACACGGTGGGATTAGAGGTCCTCACAAGACAATTGCGAATGATGTGACTCAAAGTTGGGTATTTAAAAATCCAGAGTCTCAATCTTTTGTCACTATGTAAAAGTCACATTGGATTTCTTTATTTTTATATTTTAAAATTCAAGTCTAATTGTTAACGTTATTAAAATTTCTAGCTAATTTTTTTGGTGTGAAAATATGAAAAGACGAAAAAAAAAACCATCAAAATAATAATGGTTGGTATATTGGTTATTTCCTACCAAGTTGGAATCCTGTTAATCCGTGACACCAACTCGGTTAGTGGGTTTATTAATAGTACAGATGATCAAGTAAAAGCGTTATGGAAATCCTTATACTAAGAGTCAAATTGTATTGTGCCATCTCTATTCAAAAAATGAGTAGATTATTTCAAAAAGCAAATTGGTCATTTTGTTAAAAATTCCATCCATTTTACTATTAAAAACTATTCCCTATATGTCAACATAAGGTACACATTGTTCAATTATTCCGTCAACTAGGCTAACGGATGAAATTATTAACAAAAAAAAAATCAGTTTATTCTTTAATTTACCCTACATGGATTAATTTGCTTATTTTTCAGTAAAGAGAGTAAAATGCAATCTGATCCTTAATTTAGGGACTTCCATGATATTTTTACCCACATGACTTCCATGATATTTTTACCCACATGATCAATACTAAAGCTGCTACTGCAAAATTAGTATTTTAGAAATCTAGAAATAGAAACTGAATTGTAAAATTAGCAAACAACAGGCATAAGAGGCGATTCTGGGGACATGGCCCCGGGCACCCTAAAATGAAAAATTGCCATTTAAGCTTTTTAAATTTTTTTAAAATTTTAAATTAATAAAAAGTAAAATTATACTTTGGCCCCTTAAAATTATAAAAATTTAATATAATCTTTTAAAAATTATAAAGATATATACTATAAAAAATTAAAATTTCATTTGGCCTCCTCTAAAAAATTGTTCTGTCTTCGCCCCTGATAGGCATGTACTGAAATGATTATGCCAACAAGTGGAAGCAATAAGGAAAGCATCTTTCCGGAGAATCAATGGAACTATTCTCGGAGAGCGGCTGGCTGCAAAGCCTTCTATGGTGTTCACCCCAGACCCAACTGGATTACTACCGAGTTCGGCGGTCATGTAAGTATCCAGTTTTCCTCCTTTCACCTTTTACCATAAAATATTTGTTACACATACATACATACTTCATGTAAGTCTATTGAGAAAAAAAAAATAAAGAAAGATAATTGATCCCAAAACAAGTGGCATCAAGTTCAACTCTTGACTGTTTGATTTCATGTTTAACGTCTTAGAGAGTGATTGGCAGAGTGTACCAATCGTGACTCCAGATTGAACACTCTTAAAGTAGGATATATAGGTAAAATCGATAAAGATGCTCGTATCAAAAGAATATCATGCCAAGCACTCTAAAGAGTATACACAAGTGCATTAATCTCGTATTAAACTCATAAAATAAAGAGAAAATCTTCAGTACTAATAATAATATGTTGGGGATTGAGCAACAGGATATTTACAGGGTGTTGAAGAGGTATGGAAGCAATATGATCTTCTTTAATGGCTTAAGAGATCCCTGGAGCGGTGGAGGGTAACATCTTTCAATCCAACTTCATATATATGTATATATATATATATACAAAGACCTAGGAGGGTTTAATATCTGCTAATTTTTGAGCTTTGTTTTTGATGATCATTGGGCAGGGTTTTGAAGAACATATCCAAAACCATTGTAGCAATCGTTGCTGAACAAGGTTTGAAGAATACATACTGACATACATATACATATATGTATATATAATATTCATCAATATTGAATTGATGTTGGCATTGGTTTAGGGGCTCACCATGTGGATCTAAGATTTGCAACTAAAGACGATCCGAAATGGCTTCGAGATGTACGGCAAATGGAAATCAACATCATCTCCGACTGGATTTCTCAATATTATCATGACCTTGCACATCAATCTTAACAGGGATAAGGCTTCACTCTTGTTCTTTTTTTTAAAAGGAAAACTATTTAACATTGTATAACCAAATTAGCAATCAATCTGCCTCTTAATTCTTAAACGAATAATTGAGAAAATAAAAATAATTGAAAGTTTTATAATTGAAAACCACATCTAGGCTAAAATGTCAAAATTGAAGTCTTGGGACCTAAAGCTATGTGATTATTTGCTTCGATGCTTGTAATGACTTACTTTTATGTAATTGCTGATATAGCTAAAAGTTGAAATTTCAAAAAAGAAAATCTTAAAATGTACTCAAAGCAACTATGAAAAAACACTTGATTTATTGTTATTAGATCTATCTAAGGGATGGACCAATTGACCTAATTTGCTTGGATGAACTTATTCACAATTCAAGCTAGCGTGTCTCACGCCAATGACTAGTGTAATAATAAAATTATTTTTATTTAAATTTAATTATAAAAATATTTTTAATACTTTATCATATTTGAACAGTGAATATACTTAATTTTTGAAGCTTTAAATATGCTTGAAATAAAAATTGGTATTCAAAGAATAATCAACAAGTATTGGGTATAGTTGTAAGATATACCAAAGAAAATTCAAGTTCGAACTTTGGAGATGAAATTGTTGAGAGAGACAACTATGACATCAAAAAAATTATTTTTTATAGACCATAAAAACGAATATAAAAGATACATTGATCCGTTAGTTTCGGTTCATTTTCCTTTGGTTCAAAAGTTTAGGGTAAAATACATCCAAGATCACTAAATTATTACTAAGTTTATATTTTAGTCACTCAACTTCAAAAAAGTTACAAAATGATCATTAAACTATTCGAAAGTTTTGATTTAAGACCTTGAGCTATTCGAAAGTTTCTATATAAGTCATCGGGCTATTAAATTCTATTTTTTAAGTTTGGTTAGAGAGTTTCAAAAGACGATTTGACAATCGGTATAGTAGATCAGTACCCATCAACGAGTAAAAAAATATATCTTAGGTCCATGTTGATCGAACGATTAGTGTTGGAGATTGGAGAAAAAATATGTTTAAATTTTGGTTTCCAGGTTTGTAACGTGCAAAGCTATTTCATAATAAAAAAAAAAACTAAATTATAGAAAAGAAGGAAAATGAGAGCTTTCGATTGGTACAAGCGATGTGAATAGAGAAAACCATATAACAACGACTTTAATAGCCCAGCAACTTAAATGAAAGCTTTCGAATAATTCAATGATCATTTTGAAATAAAATGACCGAAACGTAAATTTACTAACAGTTTACTAACCTTGAATGTAGTTTACCCAAAGTTTATTTGTCCCTACTAATCACTAAATTAACACACAGATGGAATAAAAAGAAAAAGAAAATGATGAAATAATTGTAACATTATATATGGGAAGGAGAAGGAATTGTATGAAACTGTGATTCCACATCATCCTTATCCCTTTTTATTAGGAAAATAACAAATCAGATTTTTCCTCCTGTTTTTTAACTTTTTCCTCTTAAAAAAATTCAAATCCAACTAAAAATGCTAAAAATCAGGAGAAAAATTTTGATTTGTCATTCTCCTATAGAGATGACGTGGAATCACAGTTTCATATAATTCTAGAGAAATGTCATGTTGATAAGACAATATCTTCTCAATCAAGTTAAATTGTAATTCAAAGTTAGGTCCTAAAAAAAGACAGGTCGGTTCTTTATTCAAATCAAAATTAATGTTGCCTATTGCCTTTTATTCAATTTTTACATAATTAGGGTTGACTAATGCTTAGTTTTCAAAGAAAAATAAGTATCGGCTTTGCATTATACGCCATTCCATCACATTTTCTAACAGGTTTTTTTTTCTTTTTTCTGATTTTGATTTATAAATCTATATATCAAAATTAAATTAAATGAATTAACTTAATTTAAATTATTTTGATTTATTTTTCTTTCATTTGTACCGTTAGTACCAATCAAAAGCTTTACTTCTTCTCATCTCTTCTACGATTTTATTTTTTCATGAAATAACTTTGAACATTACGAACCTTTAAACCAAAGTTTAAATGGCTATCTTCTTATCTAATCTCCAATGCCAATCACCAAATTGGATTGAATCTAAGTATGTTCTCCTCGTTGGTGAGTACTATGCTCCTATATATCGATCTTCAAACCATCCATTGGAGCTCACCATCAAGGCTTTAAAAATTAGTCTTAACAATCCTATGACTTAAATAAAAATTTTCAAACAGTTCAGTGATTATTTTAGAATTTTTTGAAGTTGAGTAGTCAAAGTGTAAACTTATTAAGAGTTCAATGATCTTAGGTGTAGTTTATCCTAATTTAAATATAATTATAATATAAAAATAATACAAATATGTAGCAATATTAATTGAAAGTTTGGGCCGAAATTGTGTTGTGGTACTTTTCTGGTAGGGTCCAATTTCGAGGAGCAATAGTTTTTGTTCAGATTGGACCCATTTGATTAAAAATCCAAGGCACTCCTTTGATGGGAATTTCGTTATAATTAATGTTCATGTTGAATTTTGACTTGAAATTTCAAGTAAAAAAGTTTTTAAGTTTAATTTAAGATAATAAAATTGAGTTATTTGAGTTTGGTAAATCTAGATTAATTTGACTCACTCTGAACAAAAAAACTTAATTAAGTATGTATATTTAATTAAAGGTGTGAATGAGATACTTATTCTAAATTCGAAATTTTTTTATTCCAAATTAAACTTTATCATCTCACAAATATCTCATTCACACCTTTAATTAAATTTTATTTTATATTATTTTTAAAATTTTAGTTGTAAACTAGATTTAACTCAATTTAATTATTTTTAATCAAAGAAATTTAAATTTTCAATATATGGTCCCCTTTGTATTGAAAGATTAATGCATTATTTTAAAAGATATGAGAGAGAGAGATTAAGCCAAAACAATTACGTTTTGAAATTTCTTTGTTCTTTTTAACTATTTTAATTTAAAGTTGACACCTCATAGATTTCGGCTTCAAATGCTTTTAGCATGCGTCAATTGAAAAAATATTATATAATATAAAAAAATAAACACCCAAATCTAATTGTTGTTTTTATATTTTTTATCTCTGTTTTACGATTAATATACAGAGTTCGTAACTGTCCCTCTCATAATGTCGTTTCCAAGGTTTGAATCTTAATCCTCCCCTTAGGATTACAATGTGTCTTGCCGTTACACCCAACCACTTGTTAATCCTTTTCTTTTTTTTTTTAGTACAAAATTTCTTATATAGACTCGAATTTTAGTTTATGATTCCAATAAATAATTCTCCCATTCTAATTATAATTTCCTCAATAAAATTTATTTTTTAAGTTTAATATTTTTATTTATGATCTGATATTTTATTTAGAAGATTTCATTCGACTCATTACATTTTATTATATAACATATAAAAGTTTTATTATTCCTTTTCAAGAAAAAAAAACTTAATTAGGTATGTATATTTAATTTCATATTATTAACCTACATTTATATTATGAAATAATGGTAGCAGATGCCAATCAATCCCTGGATTATTTGGTGCATTGTTCATGGACTTTTGGTATATTTTGGGACTCTACATTTTATGTTTCCTTGAAACTACTATAATAGAAACAATTAATGAAATCAATCATAATTTTTCTAATAATAAAATTAAAAAAATATTGTTTAACATAGGTAGTAGTAAAGCATATTATATTTTTAAGAAAAAGATTCGAGTTTACTTTTTAAAAAACGATATTATTGAAAGAAATATCTAAAAACTCTGAAAAATTAATTTTTATAAATTATAAAATGAACATGAAGTGTACCTAAATTAAAAAAAAACGAACTTTATAAAAAATTGAGAGTAAAAATCCCGATTATGAAGAAATTTCAAATATAATATTAATATATAAATGTATCAAAATATTAAGAGTTATTAATTTGTTAAAATTTATATATATATATATATATATGATATTCTAAATATAATAATATGTAGAAATAATAAATATGATTGATGGGTGTCGAGCCACCAAATATAAATTCCTACAACAAAATTACAATAAATAGCAGTATAGAGCAATAGGGTCGAATCTACAGGGACTGATTATCTAATTTCGCCTTTTCTCGCGACCAAAATTATTGTAACGGCAACAATCATGCCGACAACTTGTACGTTGCAAAGCTGAAAAATAAATAAATAAGGCGGTTTTAGTTGATAAAGATAATAATATAAAAATATATATATATATATATATAAAATAAGTAAAAACAAGATTATGATAGCAAAATAATTAAGTGAAATAAAATAAACTTGTTGAATTAAATATATTAAAGCTTAGCTTCAGTCTTGGTACACTCCGAACTTAAATCGATCCTTGAAAAATGAATTATCCCTTCCAAGTGATAAGTTGGCTATAGTGATTAAGGACCTCTCAACCGCCAACTTTTTCTTGTGTAGTTGATTCTGGCACGAACTATAAATTGACCCTTGTCGAATTTCTAACCACGTAATTCATGCCCGTAATTTAAGATTTCAACAGCCTTGCGATCTAGAAAGCCCAACTCGAATTAACGGCCTCAACCGTGTGGGTCATTTAAATCCAATCACTATCTCCCTTGACGGAATCCAATTGACCTTTACCCACCTGAACATGCCAATTTGTTCGCAGGAATTCGAACGAGGCAGATGACTGTCTTGTTTTCCCAGCTATACGCCAAACAACTCCAATCTAACATGCGCTTTTTGAATTGAAATTGAATTAATTTTAAGGGACGATTATGACTATCCCATATACAGGACAAATAACAAATATCGTGTTGAAAGATTTTGTTTAGTGCGGATTCATATCTCACAATTTTTTTGTCGAAACGATAATCGAGATAAAGCTAAATGGGGAAATTAGTTGAGCATGAAATTAATCATTCTTTGTTGGTTTATGGAAGGGATTAAATGATAAGGTTGAATGGTGGAAATGATAAAGGACTTGGGAAACGATTAAACCAAAGTAAAGAAATGGAAAAAGAATGGCAGAATGTCTGCATTAGCTTTTACGTAAGAAAGAAAAATAAAAGAAATAAATAAATTTCATTCAATTTCCAGTCTATTTTCCAAAGCCACCATACAAGGTATTTATATACATATCATATACTAAATTTAACCTAATTCATCTAACAACCAATGACATAAAATTAGATTTTATATCAAATTTTTTCTGAATCTAGCTTTTACAAAGTCAAATAGAAAATATGATCAACCATAAATTTCTCAAAATTTTCAATTTAGCCTCCCTTTATTGCTTGTGTTCTAATTTAGCTTGATTTGTTTTTTAACTCGAATTTCAATGCTCCAACTACATACCTGATAAAATTAACAAAAAATTGCAAACTCGATAGCAAAAAATTACCGAAATTGGGTGCGTTAAACATACAAATTCAGTTTGTCACTCAAATATTTTTATGCGAAATGAGATAGCAACCCAAATACCTCATCCCGGTTACTCAATTTGGCCAGATTTCCAAAATCTTCACTCAGAACTAAGCCATTAACGGATATTTATTTTCCTTTTTTTTTCTTTACTTACTTAAATGAGACTGAGTACTTTTATTAGGCAAGTTTAAAAAGCTAACATTCTTCATGAAATGTTGACTTAGCCATAATATTTTCAACTCTACAAAATACTTGATGATCAAAGTAAGCAGTAGTTATTCATGAATTACCTAATTATTTAAATAAACTAACCATAGGAATTGGAAGTTCATTTTCGAAACGAGTTAAGGAATAATCTTAGCATACAAATTAACACATGCAAAGAAGAAGAAGTAATAGCATGACGTGTCCTACGAATCCCCCCTACGTAGCCCACATTGCCCTCAATGTGCCATAATAAAAGAATAATAAAGAGAAGGGTCAAGTGTACTCCCCATGTTTGTTTAATTTGATGGAGGGTGGTTTGGGCAGTTCGGGTTGTTTCTAGCCAGTTCGGGTTGATTCAGGCTAATTTGGTACTAGGTGTATGTTTCAGCAAATGATAGTACTAAAATTTGACAAGGCATGCCGACACCATAGAAATCCAAATACAAATAGATTAAATAATAATATTTTTTTTATTTTCAACATAAATTAAACTGAATTCAAAATTAAATAAATTAAAGTAAATATGGGTTGCCTCCCAAAAAGTGCTTTTGTTTAACGTCGTTAGCTCGACAACTTGAGAGTTATTCATTTGGTTCCTTGAGAATTAATTCTTCCACCATGCACAGTTGGAAGTTCTCGTAAAAAGGTTTCAACCTTTGCCCATTGACCTTGAAGTACTTTTCGGATTCCTCACTCTTAATTTCGGCTGCACCATGAGGAAACAATTGAGTAATAATGAAATGACCTAGCCATTTGGTTCAAAGTTTACCTACAAAGATCTTTAGTGTGGGATCATAATGTAGCACCTTTTGTCCTATTGAAAATTGTTTACTGGATATCTTTTTATTATGAAATGCTTTTGTTTTGTCTTTATAAATTTAGGCATTTTCATATGCATCATTCCAAATTTCTTCGAACTTTTGAATTTGTAATTTTCGATATTCACCTACTGTGTTTTTAACTACAGTCACGCCGCTTTTCTTAGGCACTACATGAACACTAGAGACATTCGTCATTACATTTAGGCGGCCCATGTCCTCATAAACATTAAATTTGACCACTTCACTGTCGAACTTCATAGTGAGTGTTCCACTTCGAACATCAATTTTTATACGTGCAATGCTTAAAAATGGTCTCTCAAGTAGAATATCAGAAGAATTGACTGAGTTTTCATCTTCTATGTTGATGATGTAAAAATCTGCAGGAAAAATTAGTTCATTTACCTTGACAAGAACATCTTTCAACACTCCTTCCGGATACACTAAAGACCTAACTGCAAGCTAAATGATTACACATGTTTCTTTCAAAGGACACGTTTTTAGTAGTTTATAAATAAACAAAGGTATAATGTAACAGCCCGTTTTTAGTCAAATCAGAACAGTGATTTCGGGACCACAAATCTGAAGTCAAAATATTTATTTTATTATTATTTTAAGGTCTACAATATGAATCTATGATTGTGTGAATATTTTGTTAAGAAATTTCATCGTTTGATTAGTCAATTTGATAAAAAAGACTAAATCGCATAAAGTGCAAAAGTGTTGTTCTACTAGCTAAAGGTATTTAATAGCAATAGAACTTTAAAGTAGAGGTCCTTATGTTGGAATTAGACCATTTAAATTGTGAGTGGACAAGTATGGCCATTAAATTAGGTGAATTAAAGGTTTATTATTAATGTTATTATAGTAAATTAATTATTAAGGTTAAAATAACTAAAACAAAGCCAAATTTTGCTTCATCTTCTTCCTATTGCCAAAATTACATGAGCAAAAACACTATTTTAGAGCTTTGAACATTCAGTCACTTCTCCTTGTGCATATCAAGAAAAGCGAAATTTGGAATTAAATCAAAGGAAAAACAAAGTTTTGGATTAATCGGTCTATTTCATCATTTTTAAAACCAAGGTAAGCTCGTATATTATAAGTTTTTAATACAAATGTAATTCATATGCTTTGATATTGCATAAACTATGAATACGAGAATATGGATATGTTCGATAGTGATTCGATGACGATTCGAAATTCAAAATCCCGGTTGAATCTTAGGAATAGTTTAGGATACTAGTGACATTTCATTAGAGGATACATTGAGTCAGCTTCGGGCCATGATATTAGCATTTCGGGTGCGAGTTATACCGATTTAGCTTCAAGCCATGAATATCGACTGATTTGGCTTCTGGCCATGATATCAGTATTTCAGATATAAGCTACTTTGATTTGGCTCCGGGCCATGGTATAGGTACTTAGTGTGCGAGACTCGTGAGTATCCGACTTCTATTCTAAATAGTTCAACGGGTAAATGAAAGATGTGATTGAGTATGAGAATGATATGAGATGGTACAGGTACGTACGTGACATGTATAAACTATGATTCGAAGAAACTTATGAAGAATGTGATAAATATCATAATTGTGTATATGAAAGGTTTGTTAGCTAATATATGCTAAATGTTAATATATATATAATCAAATTGTTGAATTAGTTTATTGTATACAAGCTGACTAAGCTTTATAGCTTATTTTGTTTATTTTCCCATGTTTTATAATGTTATCAAGCTAGCTCGGATTCGGGGAACGTCGGTGATCGCTTCACACTATCCACCTATCACTTGGTACCTATGAACTTTGGTATTTTAAGTATATGGCATGTATAGAGACTTTGAGTCATTTTGGTATATGGAGCATGTTTTTGGCCATTTGTGTTAGCTTGTGAATATTAAGTGTTTGGTTTGTGTTTGAGATGTAAGTTGGCTTATTTTGGCAATTATGTGGTGTATGTATATATGTATTAATGCCTCTTAGTGATGTGGTTCATGATTGTTTGGGAATGGATTGTTAAATGCAACTTTCAAGGTAGCTAATGGTTGATGAATTGGGAATGGTTGTGTTTATGGTTTTAGGCAAAGACATGCTTAGTTGAAATGGTAAATATAATTGCTTTGAAATTGTGAATTGGCATGATTTGAGTAGGCATAGTATGGTATTATAAGCATGTTAGATGTTGGTATTGAAATGGAATAAATGATACTTGGTTAAAGTTGAATGAATGCTCATTTATGCCTTGTATTGGTATCAATTGGTTTGATGTAGGTGTGTGCCAATTTGGGGTGGCAAAATGGCTTGGTAAATAGCCTATTTTTGTCCACATGGGTAGAGACACGGGTGTGTGTCTCAGCCGTGTATGACACACGGTTATGTTACACGGCAGAGTGTCCCTTGTGTTGAATTAAAAACCAAGTCAGTATACCCCACATGGCCTCACACACGGGAGTGTGGCTTGGCCGTGTGGCATAAGTCAGTATACACTATAGGTTTGGCACGGCCTAACACACGGCCTGACACACGGGCGTGTATGGCCACTTCGAAGGGCACACGGGCTAGACACACTGGCGTGTGGTTGGCCATGTGACCCAAGTTAGTAAGCTCACTTGTTTGGACACGGGGTTGGACACAGGCTGGGACACGACCATGTGATCCCAATTCGAATTTTCACACGAACTATGGCACGAGCATGTCTTTTGGCTGTGTGAGACACACGGTTAGGCCACACGGGCGTGTGTCCCCTGTTTTGAGAAAAAATTTAAGTTTCGTAAAAATTTCTTAAGCTATTGGTTTAGTCCCGAACCACTCTCAAAGTATGTTTAGGGCCTCGTAGGCTTGTAATAAGGACAATGTGATTGTATTTGATTGGAATTACTTTTGGTTGATTTTTTATTCAAATTGGATGGTTGTTTAAGTTGTAAGCTCGGTAATGCTTTGTAACCCTATTTCGGTATTGAATACGGGTGAGTGGTGATACATATAACGTTAATAGATGCACCTAAATCTCATATGGTCTTTTTAAATCCAATACTACTTATTTTGCAAGATATAGAAAACATACCTTGGTTCTTACACTTAGGTGAGGTTTTTTTTTTGTAAAATAGGAGAGATGTTTTCTCCGACTCTCACCTTTTCATTACCTAAGAGCTTCTTTTTACGTGTGCATAATTATTTTAAGGATTTTGCCTATCGTGGAATTTGTTTAATCACATCAAGAAGATGAATGTTTATTTCTACCTTTCGAAAAGTTTCAAGAATCTCTTTTTCTTCTCGCTCCTTTTTACATTGGATGAGTTTTCCAGGAAATGGATGCGGTAATGCAAACGACTTCTGAGTAACTGAATTTGTAGTAGACGCTGGATCGGGCTTCTATTTTTTCCTTTTTGGGTTGTGGGTATGATTCGTGTCAGGAGCTGACTTCAAAATTGTTCCACTTCTCAATGTCATAACACTTGCATTATGTCAAGGATTAGGTTCAGTCAAATATGTCAACTTACCTTAGGACTACAAACGACTAACCGTGAGCGTAAGCTTGATCACTTGCTTATTTATTTCCTACAAATGCATGTTAGTTTTCTATTGAAATTTTTTAGTACTATTGGCTCACCTTTCCACTATAGCTTCCAAAGATGATTTTAGAAATGGCAATTGTTTATTCGAAAGCGGCCTTTGTTGGTATGACTGATTGAATCAAGGATTTGACCTATAACTCAGATTCGGATAATCTTTCCACCCTATATTACAGGTGTTCGAATAGAGATTATATTGCCTTTTGGGTGAAAGTTTCTGACAACATTCACTTGTTCTGTCAAAACTTCGTGTAAAATAAGATATGAGTCTGTCGGGTGATCTAACATAATACAAATTCCACACAACCATGCTGGGCTTGTTTTATCTGTAAGAAAATTTTGAACTACATTAGTGAGCTTATCAATTTTATCTTCTAAAGATAGAGTACTTAACCCATGAACTTATATCGTGGGTTCTAAAGCCGGTCGGAATTGTTGAGAATTTGTAGTCATGGTCAAAATTAACTCTCTTGCTCTCTGAGGCATCATATTTACAAGTATCCCTCCACTAGCAGCATCTATCATATTCATTTCCATTGGGAGTAACCTTTCATAGAAATATTGTAAAAGCGATTGTTCAGTCAGGCCAGTTTGTGGATAACTTGCATACAACTTTTTGTATCGCTCACAGTAATCATAGAGTGATTTAGTCTTTTTTTTCCGAATTCCTACAATGCCTCTTTTTAATTCGGTTGCCCGAGCTATTGGAAAAAATCTATCAAGAAATAAACGAGACATATCAGACCATGTATTAACTGAACTAGGAGGTAAATAAAATAACCACTCTCTAGCAGAGTTTCATGCTTGTGTAAACCATGTGAAATTCCTTAAGATGCATATGTGAATTTTCATTTTGCAATTCACGGAAGGTAGGAAATATATGAATTAAGCCCGATTTCAACTCGAATGGCGTTCCTCTCGCCAGATAAGTTATGAAAAGTGGTTGTTGTTCATTTGGTGCTGCTGTAAGTTGGCGTATAGTTTGATTTGTCATTTTGTTTGGTTCATCGAATGAGAAAATATCGTCGGTATAGGATCATGTTTCGAACTTAGGTTGTGATCGTTTACCGTGCCAAATAACTTTCTTCGTATTGTTTGAGCCAACTCTATTTTCAGTTCAAATTCTAGAGCCCCCGGTTTTAACCTAATCATAAAGAAAACAAACAAAAATTAGAAAAAAAAATATTTCCAATCCCCGGCAATGGCGCCAAAATTTGATGGGTGTCGAGCCACCAAATATAAATTCCTACAATAAAATAACACTAAATAGCAATATAGAGTAGTAGGGTCGAATCCACAGGGATTAGTTATCTAATTTCGCCTTTTCTCGCGACCAGAATTATTGTCGCAACAATAGTCGTGCCCACGACCTGTGCATTGCAAAGCTGAAAAATAAATAAAAATGGGAGTTTTAGTTTATAAAGATAATAATATAAAAAAATATATATAAAATAAAGTAAAAAAAGGATTATGATTGCAAAATAAACTAAGTGAAATAAAATAAACTTGGTGAATTAAATATATTAAAGCTTAGCTTCAGCCTCGGTACACTCCGAACTTGAACTGGCCCTTGAAAAATGAATTTTCCCTTCCAAGCGATAAGTTGATTATAGCGATTAAGGATGCCACAACCGCCAACTTTTCCTTGTGTAGTCGGTTCCAATACGACCTGGAAACTGACCATTGCCGAATTTTTAACCACGTAACTTGTACCCGTAATTTAAGATTTCGATAGCTTTGCTATCTAGAAAGCCCAACTCGAATTAACGGCCTCAACCGTGTGGGTCGTTTAAATCCGATCACCATCTCCCTTGACGGAATCCAACTGGCCTTTACCAATCTAAACACGCCAATTTGTTTGCGGGAATTCGAACTCGGCTAATGACAGTCTCGTTTTTCCAACTATACGCAAAACAACTCCAATCCAACGCGTGCCTTTTGAATTGAAATTGAATTAATTTTAAGGGATGATTGTGACTATCTCATATACAAGAGAAATAGCAAATATCGCGTTGAAAAGGTTTTTTTTTAGTGCGGATTCATATCTCACATTTTTTTTGTCAGAACGGAAACTGGGCTAAAGCTAAATGGGGAAATTAGTTGAACATAAAATTAATCATGCTTTGTTGGTTTATGGAAGGGATTAAATGGTAAGGTTGAATGGTGGAAAGGATAAAGGACTTGGGAAACAATTAAACTAAAGTAAAGAAATGGGAAAAGAATGGCAGAATGTCGACACTAGCTTTTACATGAGAAAGAAAAACCAAAGAAATAAATAAATTTCATTCAATTTCCGGTCTATTTTCCAAAGGTACCATGCAAGGTATTTATATACATTTCATATATTAAATTTAGCCTAATTCATCTAACGACCAACCACATAAAATCAAATTTTATATTAGATTTTTTTTTTAATCTAGTTTTTACAAAGTGAAATAGAAAATCTGATCAACCATAAATTTCTCAAAATTTTTAATTTGGCTCCACTTTAATGCTTGTGCTCCAATTTAGCTCGATTTGCTTGCTAACTTGAATTTTAATGCTCCAACTTCGTATCTGATAAAATTAACCAAAAATTACAGACTCAGTAGCAAAAATTATCTAAATTGGGTGAGTTAAACATACAAATTCAGCTTTTTATCAATGACATGAGAGAAAGAATAATTATTGAATCTAATCAAGACAAAATTTCTTGGTTGACATTAATGTAAACGATAAAAGTGTTCTTGAGGTTTTTGTATTAGAAATTAAATTGTCTTTTGCCCTTTTTACTAAAAAATGAGTAAATTAATCCATATATATTAGATCAAAGAGTAAATTTATCTTTCTATTAAAAATTCCTTCCATTTCTATCGTAATATGAGGTATATGTAGCACGCCACATGTCATAATTTGATTATTTTGTTAACCATGTCAATTTTTAACAGTATAAATTGATGAAATTTAAAAAAAATCATTTACTCTTTAATTAAACGTGTATATATATATATATATATATATATTTATTTATTTTTAAGGGGAGAGACAAAAAAGCAATCTTATCAATTTTTTACCTAATATAAATCTATTTGATGATTGAAGAAGACAGTGAGTGAGATGGGATGAACATGTTGGGTATATTAGACAAAATCTACAGTACATGATATTAAAGCCAAAAACAAACATGTATTATTTATGTTTTTTCACAAACATGTACTTAATAACCAGTCCTTTTTTTTTTAAAGATGAAAAGGGTGTCTGAATCTACCTGGAAATTGGTTGTCTCAAACTTGGAAAAAAAAAAACAATAATATAGGCAACTAAATTCATATTCAGTTTAACCCTAACAAATCCAAATAATTTAAAAAAAAAATGAATGAAAGTCATGGCAGCTTTGTGAGGGAAGACAGATCACTCCTGGTTGAGGTCAAGGGTGTCTCTCCCTGTCCTTTTCACTTTTAAGTACTTTTTCAACAAAAACAAAACTTCCTTTTCTTTTCTACTGATCCTTACTATTCTTATATCTTTTTTCACTGAACATAAACCTAACAAGCATGTTCTTTGTTTTGTCAGTTTTATATTGTAGTATCATATTTTTCACTGTTTGAAAACATGCTATTTCTTTCTTTCCTTTTCTTTTACTTACAAGCCAAACTAAAATAAAGAAAAAAAGAATGGTAAGTGTTAGTATATCAACTTTTTATTTTCAGTTTGTAAATCTATTTTATAGGTATTTTTATTGTCTTTATAAGTTGTGATAGACAAATGATAATGTATGTCGTCGTTAAAACTTCATCGGCCACCAATATTTTCTCTTAAAAAGTGAACGACTCTTCTTTAGTTTCTTAATTTATTTATATTTTGAGAATATTTTAAAATAATACATAATTTCATGAGTCAATTTAGACTCGTGTTGTCTTATAGCATATTTTTAATTTTACTTATACATGCATTCATACTTTTGCAAGCGATTTTTGTCCTCCCCATATCCCCACCATTTATTATTAGATAAGATAATTTAGATTACGATTTTAAATATTTAATTTAATAATATTTGAATTTGAATTTAAATAACACTGATTTGGTTAACATTGAGATTTAAGTTCAAACATTCCATCGTTACCCATATTGCGTGAGGTTTGGCTCCACTTCCACCCATTCTGATTTGACTCCCAATCTTTCAATATGGGTTTTTTTTTCTGTTTTCTTAATTATAATTATATTTAATTGTTATATTTATATATTCATTTGAATTATTAAGATTTTGTAATCATATTTTATCATTATACTAATATATTAACAATCAAATTATTAAATAAATAAACTAAAATATATCCAAATAATTCGCTTGATATAATCGCAATAATCTTAATTGCACAAGATTTATATTTGTTATAATTTCGCTTTAGACCATTTTATTAGAGCATTTGACCATTATAAGAATCCAGTTACATATAATCTCATTATGATTTCACTAAGAGAATTCAACCCCATGACTTCATTTAATCATCATGTCTCATTTAGTGGGCTTACACAATTTGTAAAAGATAGATTAGAACAGGTCCTCAATGACATTTATCAATCCATCACATCTAGTAGATATTTTATCTAATCCCTTCAAGTAGACTCCAACAGTACCTTATGCTGACATCCACCACTCTATCGCAATACTCATAAGGTAGGGAAATCAATGGTTAGAACCCATGCCTAACTATCTTCCCTTTATAAATACCTATCAACATCAAGGGACCTAGAGATAGCTCACATTTAGTAAAAACTCTAATCTCAACCCCGCATACCACCAATAATTTAAGATAATCAGATGATTTACGAAGAATGTTGATTTATATTAATATGTTATAAAGGCCGTTTAAAATTTGTCAAATAATAAGTTAATATAAAGATAAATTTATATTTTAGCTTAAAAAATTATAATTTATTGTCCACTCTGAAAAATAATTTTCTGACTTCCCTTATTGACAATCTAACTATTTAGATTTATTTTCAGTAAAATAATATTTATACATTATATATCTTCAATTATTGTTACCCAATCTAAAATGTGTAAATTATTCTCAAATCATATTCTATGAGGAGATTACTTCTTGGATTACTTATTATAAGATGCTTTATCCACATTCATTGAACTGGAAATGATGAAAATGTGGAACACATGGGTGGAAGTGAAACCTTACATGATAAAATTTTGGATTAAAATTTACATCCAATAACCACAAGATAAAAATATAGTATATGATAAAATATATAAATGATTTTATTTTAATTTTTATAATTTTTATAATTAAATTTAAATAAAATATTGTAATCATTAAATAATAATTAAAAATATAAGCCCAATTTTTATTTAGAAAAAGCTTGTTTAACAATAAACCCAAATAATCCAACCTTCAAACAATGCAATATAATAGTTAAAAGAGTTTATATTTTATGTATTTAAAAGATTAAATGTTTAAAATGGAGTTTAATTATTTGGAAATTACTTATATAAAGGTTAAAATTTTCAAAATGGTCATATAATTTTTATGAAAGTATTTAAATGAAGATTAAAAATTTCATAATAGTAAAATAAAGGTCAAACCTTTTCGAAAATGTTCAAATAAGGACTTTTCAAATGCCATATATCATGTTTCAAATTTTTTATTTTATTTTATTTTTCATTTTAAGTAATATTCTAAACATGTAATAGCCACTAGTCACCTAATTTTTACTACAAGTTGAATTGAAATACATGAAAAACAAGCAATTTCGTAAATGTTTGGTCATTTTATGACTATTTTGAAAAGCTTAACTCTTATATAAACAACCATAAATAAAAACAAGGCCTAATTTGAGCATTTGGCCAAATGTTTTTTAAATTCAACAAGTGATCAAATTAATAAGGCCACAAGTTTATCAATCGAATTGACTAATTCTATTAAAAATTATAAAAATAAAAAAATTTCAATTCAATCGTCAGTTCAAACAGTTCGTATTGATTTCTAATTTAATCAATTCAAAATTTAGATCGATACCAAAATCAATTTTCCATCCAATCAATCCAATCCAAACTTTTTTTTTATTTTATTTAACCCTTTTAAAATATAAAATTTCATACACATGGTAAAATGTACATCAGGGATATAAAGAAAATTTTAAGTGTAAATTTTCTCTTGGAGAAAACCGGGAGGCATGAAGTAGTACCCTCGTACCTTCTTTTTCCTCTCATATTTTATCTCTGTGAGTTGTTGGCGCTCTGATTTTCTCTTTCATTGTCGAGTGTCAAAATCAAATAGTTTCCACTTCAAACCCATAATCACCCCCACTCCTCCCATCTTTTACCTCTCTTTTTTTCTCAGCCATTTTCATCACCACCACTTCCCATTATAGAAAATCAACTCTCAACCCCCCCACCCCCCCCCCCCCCAAAAAAAAAAAAACTTCATTCATGGAACCAACGCAAAGCTACCAGCCTTCAATGTCTTTCTTTTCAAACATCCCTTCGTCGCACATCGAAGACGAATACGAACAATTCGACGACCATGAAAAGGAACCCATGTTTGAAAAACCCTTAACTCCCAGCGACGTCGGCAAGTTGAACCGCCTCGTTATCCCCAAACAACACGCCGAGAAACACTTTCCGTTGGGCGGCAGCGGTGGTGATTCGGTGGTCGATAACAAAGGCTTGTTGCTGAGTTTCGAGGACGAGTCAGGCAAGTGTTGGTGTTTCCGTTACTCGTATTGGAATAGTAGCCAAAGCTACGTGTTGACTAAAGGATGGAGCAGATACGTTAAAGAGAAGCAACTCGATGCAGGTGACATTATTTTATTCCAACGACATCGTCTCGATGCTGAGAGGTTGTTTATAGGTTGGAGGAGGCGCGGTGCCGCACTGGATGGCGGGAACGCCGAGTTGGGAAATAACAGCGGCGGCGTCCGCGGTGGTGACAATGGTGGGTGGAGCAGTAGTAGAGGATTGTATCAAGGGAATCCTTATCCTGGGCACATTCAAGGCCAATGCCATGGGGCTAACGTGCCATACCAACATGACTGTCTTCATGCAGGTATTTTTTTTTTTTGTCACATTTGTAAACATTATCTCCTTTTATCAGTTTTTTAAAGTAACCTCTATTAAAAGTCAGGATAAATGGATAAATTAGATGTTAGATCAAAGAATTAAACAGTCATACGTGTCATGTGTATTTCATTTTGATGTATAGACAGTAAAAATGAAAAGAATTGTTAATAGATAAGTCAGTTTACTTTTAAATCTAATGTACAAAAATTAATTTATTCATTTTTTTAAATAAATAGAGAGTAAAATACAATTGGACTCTTAATATAAAATTTTTATAATACTTTTATTTTTTTCAAATATTTTTATTTAATATAAAATTTCTGAATAATGCAAAAAAAATGGACACTTTCCAATTATATTGGAGTAATTTGGTGGTTGTGGTTTGGATTTTATTTCATGCGCAATAAAAATATTTTTAATAATTAGTGATAGAGTGTCTAAGTTTTAATTTTAATAAAATAAAAATCTAACTCGAATAATCCCCAGTTTTTTTTTTACTTGAAGACTAAAACACAAGTCAACTTACATGTGATAACATATATTTGTTTGTTTTGAGTATTAATTAAGGGGAGGTGGGGTTATTGAAAATTATTGACGTTATCACATGGGAGCATGTGTTTTGAAATTTGTGTCACAAATGCAGGAAGCATGGCTGAAAATCAAGGGCCAGGTGGGAACCCAAAGAGGCTATTGCGGTTATTTGGGGTGAACCTAGAGTGCCACCTCGATGACTCCTCCGAGCCATCCACGCCCGATAGCTCATCGGTATCGAGTCAGGGTCCAACTTCCACCCACCACTTTTATTCTCAATCCTACACCTCTAACTACATGGTAAGCACGTATATATATTATTGATTAAATTATCAGTGATATTTTGTATTAAGAGATAAATTATATTTTTTTATAAAAAATAAATAAATTAGTCATTATACATTAGATTAAAAGAGCAAATTGGTCATTTCTATCAAAATTTAATCCATATCTACGGTTAAAAACTAGTGTGACTGACAGAATAATCAGATAGTTACATGTGATATGTCACATGTACTTCATTATTACATACGATGACTAATTTGCTCTTTAATAAGTAAAAGTATCATGGAGGTTCCTGTATTAGGTGTCAGATTGTATTTTGCTCTCTCTACTCAAAAAATAGATAAATAAGTCCCTATACGTTAGATCAAAAAATAAATTTGTCATTCTATTTCTACAGTTAGAAATTGGTTCATGTACATCGAAATGAGGTACATGCGGCATGTCATGTGTCATCGTTTGGTTATTCTATCAGCCATGCTAGTTTTTAACAAAATAAATAAATAATTTTTTTAACAAAAAGAACCAGTTTACATTTTGGTCTAATGCACAAGAACTAATTTACTCATTATTTGAGTAGAGGGAGGAGAATGCAATTTTACACCTAATATAAGGGCCTCTTTGATATTTTTACCCTCTTTAATCTTATACATGTACAATGATTAATTTGTTCATTTTTTAATATAAAAAAATACAAGCCAACTCTTAATACAAGGACTTCATAATTCTTTCTTATTCTACATTATCATTAATCTTTATTAAAATTAATTAAGGGGTAAAAGATAAGGTTTAATTATTAAAATATTGGATTTTGTTGCTGGTGGTAATGAGACAAACAATTTGATAATTTTGGGAGTTGACTACTTGCCACGTCGCCTAGTTGGGTTACTTAATTAAAGATTAAGCTGAGACGTGGTTTCCTTTGGCACCTACCATTTTTATATAAATTTATAAAATCAAATCAGACATTCATTGCCCTAACCAAGCTGTCCAATTCGGCTGGATTTCGGGATTACTTTTTGGAATTTGTATTTGTTTGTAAATTTATTATATTTATTTAAAAATAATTATCGTATATTATATTTGGTTAAAGAAAATATTTTTTATCTTTTAATTTTTGAAATTAAAAAAAAAAACAGGCTTGTTAAATCAAATAAAATCTATTTCCTTTTCTTTCTGTTTTTTTTTTTTGAAAATGAAAAAAATGATTTTTGTTTCTTTTCAAAAAATTGAAAAAGAAAAAAATTTCTATTTTCCGAAACCAAATGCAGACTAAATAGATTAATTTAATAAAATTTCAAAAAATTCACAAACAGAAGCTTTGCTTGCTTGCTTGATTGGTTGATGCAAGCAAATACAAAATATTTGTTATTTACTTCACCCATAGAAATTCAACAAAAATACAAAGTTTTTAAAGTCTTTAAACCAAATAAAATTGATGAAATTGGGAAGTGAAAGAGATCGCTAGTTAAAATTTCCAAGTGAAGAAGATTTTGCAGCAGTGGGAGATTTGCAATAATTAATAATGAAAGATACCCTCCAAATATGTTTGATTGAGTCAACAGGGGATATTGGTCATAATAGTTAGGCAAACACATAATCCTTGTAGATTTTTCCATTAAAGCATATTTGGTGACTACAAATGTAATTGATTTTTGTTTTTGTGATTGTACAAGGATATTGGTTTCTCAAGAGATATGAACCAGATGAATAATCATAGAGCATAAAAGCTTTCAAGATGTTGACATCCATGGATTTGACTTAATTCAACTTTGAAGGTCAAAAGAGTACAAAGAAATGCTAAATGAATATATAGGCAACTTGGAGACGATGGTGGCAGTCTTGGGTTAGATGCATGACATCCATGTAATAGTATTTATATATATGTTCGAACGTAGCCAAAGCTCTTTTCTTTTTTTCTTTTTTTAAGAAATAGATAGAATTTTCATACTCTCTTACCCTCTTTTCAACCACATTTTTTTTTTTTATATTTATGTCGCAGACCAGAAGAGATGATCATGTATTCATAGGAACCACCTAAAAATTTATTCTAAAGAACAAATATAGAAAGATAAAAACAAAGTGGTCCCTTGAATGGATAAAGCAAATATTGCAAGTTGTAGGAAAGATTTAAGTGAAATTGCAAGAGTAAAGGTAAGCATAGGGTTCCATTCTTTTTAGTGTTTTTCTTCTCTTTCAATCAATTTGCCTTAACTGAACAAGGACATGATTATCAATCTCAGTGTGATGTTTTATGGTATCTATTTCGTGATTTTAGTTTTATTAATCATGATGATGATTTATGGTAAACTCGACTTACAACATTGCTAAAAAGCTAAGCTCGGCATATAACATCTTAAAGACTTGAAAAATATTAAAAATTCTATGTTATGCCGTGGAGTAAATATTTTGTCACGGTACCAACAAAAATAATCACATCAGATTTAATTCTCCTCAATTTTAATCTTATTAATGTTTTTAACTTTTCAAACTCAACAACCTCACATCATATTACATTTAGCTTATACCTCGTGACTTGGATGTTAATTGAACTCCACTAAAGAGGCAATCATGATATGAGAGACTCACTTTAAACCCCTTTTATCCTATAAATACTCTCTTTTTCAAGATCAAAGGAGACACGAGCAAGAAACATTAACCATTAGTTTGCTTACATATCACCTCTAAACTTTTATCTTTAGCGGTTCTTTGCACCACTTATGTTGTAAACTACTATTGACCTTGTATAATTCATGTTTTATTTTTTTCAGGTAACTTATGTTTAAGTTAATTTTAAGTTTGGATTATTTTGAGTTTAAATCATTTAAATTTAAGACTTGAGTTCTTTTAATAATATCAGATTAATTATTTAAATTATTTTCAAGTTTGGATTTATTTCGTTTTTAAATTGTTGAATTTTTCTAAAAAAATAGAATTGATTAAATTGATTGAATTTGAGTCTACTTGCATGCCATGAAATGCCCTATGGGACAGGGTTCTCGCTTGGTTGGTCTTGACTTCCGGGCATTCACATTACAATTTTCTTTTCTGTCATTTATTTCAAGATTTTACGATTTCATCATCGTCGTCGTCGTCATCTCTAAAACCAACACCTTAAGCCACCATAAACAGCGACAGAGCACACCAAGGTTAATATTCAATCGTGGAATTTCAAGATTATGATGTCACCAACTTAATAAGAGATAAGGTTCTTATAATTACCAACACTACCTTCCCTAATCAATTAGCTTCCTAATCCTACCACATATTTCATAAGGCTCATATAATTACCAACACTACCTTCCCTAATCAATTAGCTTCCCAATCCTACCACATATTTCAGCATTCACTATAAATCATTTTATTAATCACTGTTCTTTAATCGTTCAATCATACAAACAGCAGAAGCTGATATAAAGTATATAGATATATAGCTTCAAGTTACAAGGTCTAATTCTACCCCAAGTCCTTATACTTCTAAATTTACTACCTCTACTTTTAATTTCATAAATTTGAATACTAAAATGTCATAACTTCAAATTTAACGAAAACCCATTAACAATGGACAAAAAGTACTAGGAGCCAGATTGTATTTTGTCTCCTTTACTCAAAAAATGAAAAAATTAGTCTCTATAGGTTAGATCAAAGAGCAAATTGGTCCTTTTTGTTAAAAATTTCATCCAATTTTACTATTAAAAACTGGCGTGCCTAACAGAATGACTAGACAGTTACATGTGACATGCCACATGTACCTCATGTTGATGTGCAATGATAAGTTTTTAATAGTAAAAATGGATGAAATTTTTAACAAAAGGACCATTTTACTCTTTAGTTTTAATGTACAATAATTAATTTGCCCCTTTTTAGTAGAGAGGGCAAAACGTAATCCGAATCTTAATATAAGGGCCTCCAAAAGTATTTTTACCATTAACAATATCAATTGGACTTTAACTTTCAAATCAAATAAGTAAAGAGACTGAATTGATGGACTAAACATCAAAAGTCCGAAGAGTATAAGGACCGGAGGCACATTTAAACCAGCTAACAATTAAAACCCATTAGGCCCAACAGTATGTTTGGAAATAATGGGTACAGTGTAGTAACTAGCATGCACATGGATATGAAAACATATCTTTTACATTTGGTGACAAGATCACAGATATCTTTACATTTTTATCATGCGACTAAACAGAGAAAGTGTCAAATGATTCATAATGGCCCATATGGATTTCAGACAAGAGGGTCACCCATTTACCTCCATTGGAAATGGAGTCCCAAAGTTTTAGTGGCTGTGCTAGTGGGAGGATATATCACCAGAGATATACATATATGTATATCATTGAGCCCTCTCAGGGTGGTGGCCAATCAACCCATTGAAGGGACTCTTTCTTCAGTAAACAATAATATTCAATCATGCATGAATAAGTACAGTACAAATATAGTAACATGACTTTGCTTTTCATCTTCAACTCTCTTAACATCTTAAATTTTATTGTTTTTGGCCAAAAAAGTTCTTTTTTAACTTAAATTAAGTTGAATTTGAATAATTTGATTTTATAAGAGCTTGATTAAATTTTGAAAAAAAAAATCCAGCTCGAGTTTACTACTATTTAAGCATGATTGAAAACAAAAAACCAAATCAATAGTGTATCTAAAGCAACATTTGACAGCATTAAGACATTAAGAGGTAGCTAGATCTTGTAATAATGGTAAGCTTGAAATTTTAACAATTGCAAAGGAAAAAACACATAACTGTATATTGCAAATTATGTATCTTAAACTAGAACCACACCTTTAAATCTAGAGCTGTTTATTCGAATTTAGGAAGTATTGTTAACCGATTTGTTTCCATCACGACTATGCAGGGTCTGCATTAGAGGATTCGCAAGTGCTTAGGCTGCTCTTTAAATTAAAATTTATATGTTAGTACGTGATAAAATTGTATTTTTATCTTTATATGTTAGTACGTGATAAAATTGTATTTTGATCTTTAAAAAGATAAAATTTTTATTTAATCCTCTAAAAATTATAAAGTTATAAGCTAATAAAATGATAAAATTACATTTTAACTCTCATAAAAATATGTAATTTAATTCCGACACCCCAAGAAAAATTTAAAGCTTCCCCCCTATGAGTATCACCAAATTTTCTTAAGCTTTTATGTATATTTGGAAATCATGTTTTTACGCTGGTTTTAAATACTGAATATAAGTATTTCAAGAAAAGTAAAGAGTCGTACTCCAAGTATCTTATTATTAGTGCAAAGCTTAACTGGAATTTCAACCCTGCACCAACAACCTCAGGCCACATTTCCATTCAGCCATTTACATTTAATGTGCAAGTCATTTTCAAACACTCTCTAGTTTTAGGCAAATGTACTTACAACATTTGGTATTGCAAAATTGATAAAAATCTATCTTCCACATATAAGTTTTTTTTTAGCAAGATTTTAATCATATTTGTTCTTTTTAATATTATACTTAAAACTATCTATAATCCTTCTCAACTCATAAATAAGAAGATAATGCACTTCAACGCACTCAAACTCATGTCCTCCTACATTGATAATAATCTTCATACCAATCAAATTAATATTCAATCGACACATACAAGCCTTTCTAAATTTAAATATATATATATATATATATATATATATATTAAACAGATTGTACAGATTCCTAAGAATCCTTTGAAGAGGTCAGAAAAAGATCCGCATGCCATAGTAGCAACAATTAAAAGCAGTCCTTGCTATCAATTCATATGAAGAAAACAAAGTCCCCACTTTCATTCCAAACAAATAAGTCAAATAAGTTCATAATAGTCAAATACAAAATTTGTTGTTGTGGGAGGGGGAATAGATTCAAGGCTTGGACCACAATCACACTTGAGACATTACTTAAGCATTATCTAACATTTTATCATTTTTGAGATATTTTTTTGTCTAATTATGAATTTAGTCCTTTCACCTTACGAGAATTGAAAATTAGTCCCTCTATTTACTTTACAAAGACTAAGAAGTTAGTCAAGTTGTGGGTAAACACATAAAATTGAACTGTTTATTTGTACTAATTTATTGTATACATATTGTTAAATATAAGGGTGAACAAATAATCGGTTAAACCAAATTTCAAACAAACTTAACTGATTTAATTGAAATAAATCAATTTGTTTGGTTACTTAATTAATTCGGTTAGCTTACTCGTTTCAAACAACTTATTCGATTGGTTATCGATTTTGGATATTAAAATTGGATAAACTAATTAATTTTTTAATTACTAAATAAACCTAAATCCAATATCCAAATACCCAACCCAAAACCAATCTAACCCAAAAATACCTAACACCTAACAAAAATTAAAAATCAATTAATTAAAAAAAAAACCCTAAAACCTTTTATTGTATAAATAGATATTAAAAGAAATCCAAAAAATTGGTAAACTAATCGAACTGAATTGAATCAAACCGAAACTTTCATTTTTCCCTTAAATCGATTTGATTTATTCAATTTTAATGGTTTAGTCATTTTATTTTATAATTGGTATATAAAAATCGATTAATCGAATTAACAAAATGTTAACCCCTAATAAAACCATTGATTTTTTTTTTGTGCATATAAAAGGTAGAAATGTTGATTCCCAAATTAGCAATTTAACGGTAAATATTAACAATGTTAGTTAATTGCATTAAATTTTCAATTTTTGTAAAGAAAAAGACTAGACAAATTAAAATGAGGGTTGAATTTTTATTTTTAAAAAGATGAAGGATGAAATTTATAATTAAAGGCATATAAATGTCAAGGGCTAAGGCAATAATAAAATCTAGGGACCTGAGCACGGGTGCCCAAGACCATTAAGGATCATGAATTGGGCCTCGCCAAGGCCTAGTACGATCCATTTCTTGTATTTAATTATTCTGGTTTTAGGATTATAAAAAAGAGAGGAAAAGAGTGTATGGTAAGAAAGGTAAATTACATTATTGGTAATTTAAATATTAGCATATTTTTGTTCTGGTAACCAAATTTCAAAAATTTTCAATTTCATCACTAACATATTAATATTAATTTTTTTTGTTACTCCTCCTTTAAATTATTAATGAAATGTTAGTATGGTCTTTTTTTTTATTTGCATAATGATAAATTTAACTCTCAACATTTACACATTTTATTAATTCAATCTTAATTCTAAAAAATAATCAATTCTTTAAAAGAATATCCCCTCCCGTTGCTTATAATATTTGTTTGTATTTAGTGATTTAAGTCAAGAATTGTTTATATAATGTGACCGTCTATTATTGATTGAAATCTTTTAATGGATATAACATTTTGGTGTAAAATGAGTAACGGAAGAATAGTTTAGGTACACTTGTGATAAAAAAAAATTAAGTATCAATTTGGGGGAAAAGGTGTAGTTTAGAAACTAATTTGTGGGTTAAGCATTTATTTTTAAATAGACTTAGTGGTTTGACTAAAAATTGAACGAAGGAACTGGTTTAAAAAAAAATTAATTTAAGTACCATTTTTGGCAAAAAAAAAATTTTAAGTACCAAGATGAGAAAAAAGTATAGCATAAGTATTAATTAGTGAGTTAAGTCATTTCTAATGGTATCCGACAGATAATAATATTTAATTTAGATTCGGATTTAAATAGTATTACTCAGATTATTTGAGGATAATATATAAATTGAAATATATAGGTAGTTTTGTTAATTTGGATTTGAATAAAGCAAAAAAAAAAAAAAATTATAGATATTTGACCCACTACATTTATAATGGACTTAATTAGTTTAGATCAGCAAGTTACAAATAAAGTTTGTTCTACTTTCTTCAAAAGTAGCAATGGTGACAGTAGTCCTCTCTATTTTCTCTTAAAACGATGTTTTTAATAGTTTTGAGTACTGGATTTGTGCATCACCAATACTGAAGAGTCTTTTGAGGACATCTGGTATTGTTGTTGTTAATTGGAGTTCATTGTCTATGCAATCTGATAGTGGTGGCATTAAAATGCTATTATTAGCCGTTGACCATGGTGATAAATCTCTAGCAATTTTTTTGGTATTGTCAATTAAGTGATCTTTATTGTGCATCTCTCTCCTTCACGCATGCAACTATTAGGACAATGAGAACGAGCAATTTTTAATGTCATTTATGTTCTTGGTTTTTTTCATGTTTGCATTTAACTGCTTTTGTTCGTTGTATTGTCTTTCTAGTTTGTTACCTCACATACTTTATGTTTTTTTTAGTTTAATCATTAACTTTTATGTTATATCTTGTATTAATGTTGTTTTGACTTAATAAGCCTGTTATTTATTTTTAAAAAAATCAAGTCATAAAAAACTGTCAACATTTCATGTAATCATATAGTAATCATTAACACTAATTAATGTTGGGTACAATGAAAAAAAACATGTTAGACTCTTAAAAAAGTACGTAAATTCAAACATTAGAAATAACATTATTAAGAGAAACAACTATAAATTTTAGATATAAACTATAAAACTAATATGAAAAATACAAAAAAAAAATTATCACCAAGCTATACACATCAGTCACTCAATAAAAAATTAGTAATGGCGTTAAATATAACCTAATTTGCACCATTTACTCCATTTATTAATATACAATAAATAATCTATTTTAATGTTTTAAGTAAAAATAAGTTTGATTTTAATAATAAGGAAAAAAAATTCTCTCTATTTAAAATGGGTATTAAGTTACTTTTGAAAGTAATATGTGGTATAAAATTATTAATTTTTTACTCGTGCGATAAATGAATTATTTATTAGTATTTACAAGTGTCATTCATTTAGAATCGACAATCCCTTGAATAGGTCCATATTGTCCTCAGGTCAAACCGAGATTTTGTTTCCCAACTCCATCGAGAGCCCGAACTAAAGACGGGGTTCAAGGAGCCGAGACACCTTGTTGGATTGGACCATGCATCACACACAACCCAATCCAACAAGGCGCTCTCACTTTGTGAACCCTGCCTCTGGTTTGGGATTTTGATGGAATCGTGAGACAAAATCCTGACTCGACCTGGGGATAATATCAACCCGCTAAAGAGTCCGTTGGCTCCAAATAGATAACACTTTGAAGACTTCTCCAGAAGGAGTCGGTCTCCCCTTTTGTTCAAGTGATGGCATAAATGCCCTTAAATGCCATATAAGGGACAAGGGTTCAAACTTACCAAGCATTTGATGTGCACGTCTCCCTGGTAGGTAACCATGCATCATGCACGACCTAATCTAATGTGAAGCTCTCGCTCCGTGAACCCTGCCTTAGGCTCGAGCTTTCTATGGAGTTAAGAGATAAAACCACAGCTCGACCTTGGGACGATACTGACCCATTAAAGATATATCAACTCTAGATAGACAACACTTTGAAAACTATCCAGAAATAGTTGGCCTCCTTTCAACATAAAACTAAGAGAAAGCGATCTTAACATGTACTTTAGGTATGGTTGCCATAGTAATGGTTGTAGGCATTGAAACCCAAATAACTAGATCAAGAGGTTAAATATCATATTAATATATTTTCTCTTCTTTTTGATACAATGGCTAAGCTACTCATAATCTTTCAATTCCTATAATGAAGGAAATTAGAATTCAGGTTTTTCAAATTGTTGCGACAACAATGATGCCAACCAAGTTAAGACTTAGTGAGAAAAAGGATGGTATTTTTTTTTTTTTGCATAATGATAAATTTAACCCTTAACGTTTCTCTTTTTGCTATTTTAACATTTTTTTTTTCTTTTGGATCACTTTCGCCTTTAACCATTCAAAATTTAGTCAAATTGTTTTTTCTAGATGAAAAAGTTAACCTGCCATTTAAATTTAATGATATTCACATGGCAACTCATGCGCCAATTCATGAATACTTCATAAAATTTTTTAAAAAAAGTTAAAAAAAGTTCATATAAGTTTTTTTTTTTTAAATATCCATATCAACAATGAAGTACACGTAAACTGTAATGTGAGTTATCACATCAATGCTATTAAAACATTAACAATTTAGTCACATTTTCCGTCCAAAGCAAAATAATTTGACTAAAATTTGAAGGTTCTAAAAATAAAAATTAGAGTCAGGCTAAATGTTCAAATTAGAGATCAACCTTTTACAGGTTGTTCACATAAGTGCTAAGCCATTCAAATGTTCATATAAGAACCTAATTTTTACAAAAGTGCTAAAATAAGGACTTTTCATAAACCTAAACTCATTTTGTAGTAAAAATAGGTGACTATTGATGAGTTTAGAATAAACACATAACAATTGACTCAAATATTGCTTAAAAAGAAAATAAATAAAAAAACATGATTTAAAATTTGATCTACAACATTTGAAAAAGCTCTTATTTGAGTACTTTCAAAATTGATTGGCCCTTATTTGACCATTTTGAAAGGTTTAACCTTCATTTGAGAACTTTTATAAAGATTAAGCCTTTATATGCTTGTTTTGAAAGGCTTAACACTTATATGACCAAAAGATAAAATAGTTAAACACGGAGGACTAAATTTAATATTATATATATTTGATTGAATCATAAATTAACTCGAGTAATTTGTATTTTTTTTTAAATTTATTTATTGTTGAAATTTTTTAATTTGGATTTCGCTTCAATTAAAACAATTTGAAGTTGAGTATAGTAAATTCAAATAATTCAATTTATTCGTGGATTAAAATTAAAAAAATTAAATTAAATTAAATTCTTACAACTCATATAAACTCTTTTACCTATGTAATAATTAGACTTATTTATTTTCTGTATTCTTGAAAAATATGGTTGAAAATACAGTTATATATACATTTGTCATGTTATGACTTCATTACTTAACTATAAAAACATACTATAATTAGCAAACCAAATCCACAAACTCCGACAAGTCTTTTTTACTTTTCCTCCTCATTACAAAAGAATGTTTCAAATAAAATAAAATAAAAACCATCCTCTTTTGTTCTTCAATTTTATTATTATTTTTATTTCTTTGTTCCTCTTCTTATGGATCAATTGAGGACCCAAACTATCAACCAACTCCCATCAGGTGCCGCCCTAATCAAGAGAGAGCTTTGTTACACTATATGTTTCATCTTCATCTTGATCTCCTCCATCATTGCTTTGAACCTCGGCAGCTCTTCCAGATCACTCCCTTTGTTCCGTTTCGATCATTTCTTCCCTCGAAAACTACCGCCGCCCTTTCCTCATACGCATCCCTTGCGAGCTTGCGATTATTCTTACGGAAAATGGGTTCGTGTCGACAAGAAGAATCCGGTTCTGTTGTATGACGAGGACTGCCCGTTTCTCGATCCCGGTTTCCGGTGTCATCGGAACGGAAGAAAAGACATCGAGTTTCAGAAATGGAGATGGCAACCTCATGGCTGTTATCTTCCTAGGTATGGAAATTTTAATAGTTTCCTTGTTTCTTTCATGCATGCACTGCATGGTGATTGATATGTACATACTCGACTATTTATCCTAATAAAACATTAGATGTTTAAACAAACATATAGGTAACTACAATAATAATAAATTGTTTTATAAAATCATAGGTTCTAAATTATATGCAAGAAGATTCGAATAATGTAGCTACGAGGCTCTCACTTTTTCCGAGATTTGTTAGGCTTGTTTATTTACTTTAAACCACAGATTCAATGCTAGCGATTTCTTGGAACGGAGTCGAAACGGACGGATAGTGTTTGCAGGTGATTCAATGGGAAGAAACCAATGGGAGTCACTGCTTTGCATGTTAGCTCAGGCAGTTTCAAACAAGTCTACAATCTTCGAAGTAAATGGAAGCCCTATAACGAAACACAAGGGGTTTCTTTCCATGAAGTTTCAAGATTACAACCTCACCGTCGAGTACTACAGAACACCTTTCTTAGCCGTGCTCGGTCGCCGACCGATAACCACACCACCTCAAGTTAAGCTGATCGTTAAGGTAGACCAGTTGCATTGGCGTTCTAAACAGTGGAAAGGAGCCAATGTTATAGTCCTCAATACAGGTCACTGGTGGAACAAAGAGAAAATCGCTAAGATGTATGGTTTTTTCTCGCCCCACCTTTCTTTCTCTCTTCATGCTCTCCGTTTCTTAGCGTGTATATATGGTTACATAATTGGCTAGGTCTAGTTAGTTTTAGGTGAGGTTAATTTGGGTAATTTAATTTTCTTTTCTTTTTTTATAATTTCTGATTTGGGTTTAAGTTAATTTGGGTGATTTTAAAAATTTTGATTATTTTAAATTTCGGTTTAAAGTTAATTTTGGGTTCAATTTGAGTTAATTTGAGTTTAGGTCATTTTGAATTTATCAATATGAATTTTTAGAATAGGTTATTTTAAGTTGAATTATTCCAAGTTTTACCACTTAATTTTGAATCTTGAATATTTTTAAGTTTAAATTGAATAATTCATATTACTAATTTTTTTATAATTAAATCTAATTATATTAAATTTGGATTGTTCAAACTTTTTACTATAATTTGACATATTTATGGCTTACTTCAAATCATTAGCACTATTAAAATATTTTGATTACTGATGGAATTTAAAAAAAAAAAATTCAAACCGTGAGATGATTTTCTTTTATATGAAAAAATAATGCAAAATAATTATTTTCATCAACATAATTTTACATATAGAGAATTTCACATTTTGGGTTTTTTTTTTTAATTTTAAATCAGTTACAAGGCACGAAATTTGCCATAATATTAGTAAAAGGATGAAATTATGTGATGGGACTAAATCCTAATCCTTAAGTTAAGTGTATTACTCGACCAAAAAAAAAGTTTAAGTATATTACATGAACAAAAGCCATTATTAAACCTCCTTTGATTCCTTAAATCTGGCATAATGACATGATTTTGTGTGTTTCAGGGGTTGCTATTTTCAGGAAGGTGGGACAATAAACATGACAATGGATGTGATGGAAGGTTTTCGAAGGTTTATCAGAACATTGGTTTCATGGTCAACCAAGAACTTAAACCCAGAAATCAGCCACGTTTTTATCCGGAACCATTCACCCATTCATTACCTGTAAGTCAATTCAAAACACGGCACGATTACATGACACACAAAACCAACAGTTTTTATGAGTGTGAAAATTGCAGGAATGGTACATGGGATGATGGGGGAGTGTGTGATGCTGCAACTGAACCAGAACAAGACTACAAAAAGCTTCGACCTGAGTCATGGAATAATCAATACATTGCTAATGCAATCAAAGAAATCAACAACTCCAAGGTCCGATTGTTAAACATTACATATTTGACAGGGTTTAGAAAAGATGGTCACCCTTCAAAGTACCGTGAACCAGGGACTCCTGTTGGTGCACCACAAGATTGTAGCCATTGGTGCTTGCCTGGTATACCGGACACATGGAATGAGATTCTCTATGCTCAATTACTGTCGATGGAATTTAGAACCAAGTGATCCCCCAAAACTTGGGGAGGAAAAAGCACCTAAAGAATGACAATGTGGAAATTATTTTTGGAACCGAAGTGATCCCTAAACTATGGGAAAAGATTAAAGAGAAACATGGAGGTTGATGAGGAAGTTAATGGATAATAATCATGCTGCAAAGAATCATTAAATCATATTATTCAGACGTGAACCGTGGATTTTGTATCTGAAAAGTTGTAACGCAAAATGAAAAAAAGAAATTATTAGAAATCTATATCATGCAATATTTGCATTTGGAAAGCAAAGGGTAAAGAAACAATAACAAGACCTACATAGTATGAATATACAAATATCACAATTTTTTTAACAATTAACATTAAACATGTCCTGTATAGAGAGTGCAAAATACAAAATGAATGTTAGCAACTAGAGGTGTGCATGGGCCGGGCTACCCGGCCCGGCCCTAAGGCCCGCCCGAAATGTGGGAGGGTTTAGGCAAAAATATAGGTCCAAAAAATGGGCTTGGACAAAAAAAATAAGGCCCGTTTAAAAAATGGGCCGGGCCTCAGGTAAAATATTTTTAGCCCAAGCCCGGCCCGGCCCAAATTCACTAAAGGACAAAAAAAAACTGTATTTTTTTTAATGTTATTTTCTTATTGTTTTCTCCATATTTTGCTACCATTTTACTATTATGTTGCTATTATTTTGTTGTTATTGTTTGGATATTGTATAAAATTTATTTTATTGTTAATTTTCTTATTATTTTAAAGACATTTGTTAATTTTTTTATTATTTTAGAAGCAACTGCTTGTTAAGTTGCATTTATCTTAGTGTTATTTAAGTCTACATATTTTTCAAAATTTATTTTCAATTTGTTGGGAAATATTTATTTTGATATTTTTAGTATTTTTGATGTATTATATATAATTAAAAATAATATAAAATTAATCTGAGTAGTAGAAATTTGGGCTGGGCGGTTTTAGTATTTTTATCCGGGTCAGGCTTGGGCAAAATTTTAGGCCCATTTTTTGGGCTCGGCCCAACCCGAGCCCAATAAATGGGCATGATTTCCGACTCGAACCCGACCCGGCCCGGCCCATGAACACCTCTATTAGCAACTAGACTTGATCATGAGTCAAGTTGGGTCAAGTTTGAATCGGGTCGATGTAAAATTTTAGGCCTGCTTTCTAAGCTTAGACCTAACCCAAAAATGGACCTAAAATTTTGCTCAAGCCTAACCTAGATAAAAAAAAATGTTAAACTCAAGCTCGAACCGATCTGGCCGTATTAATTTTTTTTCATATAAAAATGATGCCCACTAAACTAACTAATAAATCGACTAACGCAAGTGCACCTATCAATTAATAGTATAACTATGGTGAGCATACATAACATTCCCTCGAGGACTATAATTACTAGTATTTATTGTCTTTTTTTATTATTTAACCTAATAATTCAAAAGATTGATTAAAACTAAAATAAATTATCTAAATTAATTAACAGTTGCACCAAAGAATAAAACATGAAAATAATCAAATATCAATTAAAACAACATCCTCCAGAAGGTGCAAATCAAGAATTCTCCAAGAAGTGTTGTTTCTATGCAAATCAAGAATTCTCCAAGAAGTGTTGTTTCTATCTTTGAAGCTGTGTGTCTGCCTTTGTTCGTTTTGAATAGTATGGCAAAGGTGGGAGTTTGATTGTTTCTGTGCTTTTGTGGTTCTTTCCCCTTGAATTTTGAGATTCCTTTGGTGGTTTTTCGAAATCTGTGATGTGATGTGATTTTTACTCTTTTCGTTTTAAGGGAAACAGTTAGTTTTAAGAGGGCTGACATCTTGATTGACGTTTTGTCGTAGGCGTAGCGACTTGCTGCTCTTTTGCGGTTCTTTTTGGGTTCTTTTCTATATTTTTTATTTTACTTTATGTTCTCTTTAACACTGTTTGGTTGGTATTGGCTTTGTTTTCTGGTTACTTTCTTGCCACGGTACCCTATCTTGTTTGTTTTTGTTCCTGTAGTGTGTGGTGGAGTGGTTAGTCTAGGGGGTGATCCTATTTTACCATGGCTGAAGATATCAATGTGATGCTTGAAAATCTAAAATTCTTGGAAGAAGAGGATGCCCAAGTCATCAGTGCCAATACTGAAAACAATCTTTACGGTTTTGAGACATGGGCTGTGAGGAAGATAATGGCGGAGGAGAAACCAAATAGGGAGGCAATGTATAGGGTTTTTATTTATTTCCCTTAAAGAAGATGATATCATAGTAAAATTTGGAAGCATAGAAGACAGAAGTAGAATCCTTAATCTCACGCCATGGCTATTCGATAATTGTTTATTTGCTATGTTACCTTTCATTAAAGGCAAAAACATAGACACCTACGATTTTAACTTGTCTCCATTCTGGCTACGTATCTACAACATCCTTATGGAATACATGGATCGTCAAACCGCGATTGATGTTGGAAATGCTATAGAGGAGCTTGTGGCAATATATTGGAAAGATAGAAATGGGGGTTGGACTGAATTTTTAAGGCTGAAAATTAAAATAAATATTTTAAAACCAATTTGTAGAGTTTTGAAGTTTGTTGGAAAAGACGGAATCGAAATCATATGTGCTCTAAAGTATGAGATACTACCAACCTTCTGCTACTATTGTGGTCTGATTGGACATACACTAAAAAAGTGTAAAAGCAAGGAAAGGGACTCCGACTTTAATGTTTTAAACCTCCAATATGGAAATTGGCTCAGAGTAAATCTTGTTGCCTCAATCCAGGGAAGTGGTATAGGGTGGAATGGAATTGAGATAATGATAAAAAAGACAACCCCAAATGAGGAAAAAGAAGAGAGTAAAACTGACTCTCGGGAAGATAGTGAACACAAGGAATAGAAAAGAAAGGAAAAAGGTTGCAAAGAAGATTCAGTCTTCAACTCCCTATTAGAAAAGAGATCCAACAAACCAACACATGATGGTCTGATATGTTTTAAAAAAAAAAAAAGATTCAGGGGATCAATTGGAGATACAATTAACAAAAGCTTTTAAAAATTACAAGGAGGAGATTAATGGAAAATGTTTCACCAAGCAAGGCGGTGGCTGGCGATCAGCCCCGCCAAGAGCAATGAAAATATTATGCTGGAACTGTCGTGGGATTGGGAACCCTGTGACAGTTCGTGAGCTTAGGCAACTTTTAGTTGCCAATGATCCTGACATTATATTTCTTTATGAAACAAAAACCCATACTAACAAGATGGCTTCTATTCGAAGCAAATGCAGGATGGATGGGTGATTGGTTGTTAATGCTATTGGACAAAGTGATGGACTTGCCATGATGTGGAAAGATAGCATAAAGGTTGAAATAAAGAACTATTCAAATAACCATATGGATTCTTGTGTTCAGCTGGAAAACGATAACTCTTTTCACTTACGGGCTTTTATGGGAATGCTGACCCTAATAAAAGACAAAGTTCTTGGGATATTTTAAGGAAGGTGGGAGATACGATTAAAGAAAATTGGATCATTGGGGGAGACTTCAATGCGATTCTGGACAATGTGGAAAAATAATGGGGAGCTTTAATTGATGACTTTCGTGCAGTTGTGGACGAATTATCCTTGGTTGATTTAAAAACAGCTAATGGTTAGTTTACTTGGGTCAACAATAGGGAGGGCAATGCTTTTGTAAAGGAGAGACTTGATCGGTTTCTCATTTCCTCTAGTAATGTGGCGTGTTTCCCGTTCATAGTATCCAAGGTAATTTGCCAGTCTACCTCAGACCATGATGCTATTTTATTGGATACAAAGGGCCGTAAGTCGAAAGAGCAGATTACAGATTCTAGTCTAAAATTTAGATATGATGTGTGCTGGGCCAAAGACAATGAAGCTAAGAATATCATTAAGAATGTTTGGCAAAATGGTTTCGTTGATATCATGGGAAAAAATTATGATGGTGGGCCACGACCTGGATGATTGGTAGTACCAAAAATACAAAAGACTACACAAGTAAATTGGTACTCTTCAAATGAATATTAATAACATTATTGATGATCAGTGTAGCAAGTATGATGAGAACAAGCTGAAAGCTTTGAGATTAAAGCTGGGAAAATTGTTTGACAAAGAAGAGCAGTACTGGGCCCAACGTTCGAGAATTAATTAGTTAAATGAGGGTGATAGAAATACCCTTTTTTCCATGTTAGAGCCACGAATATAAGAAAAAAATAGCATTGAAAGATTTAAAGACATGCAGGGCATCTGGAGGGATACAACTAAAGACATTAGCCAGGCAGCCATGGAGTATTTCCTAAATTTATCTGAGTCGAATTTACACAATAATGAGGTGTTAAACCTTGACTACATTGAAAATTGTATTTCAATGGAGATAAATGGAAAATTAATGAAGGACTTCACAGATAATGAGATTATGGAAGCCTTTAACCAAATGGACCCTAGAAAAGCCCCGAAAATTGACGGTTTATCTGAAAATTTTTACAAAAAAAATTGGGACGTTGTGGGAAAGGATATTATTAAGTTGTGCCATGAGATTCTTAGGGGTGATAAAAATATGGATTTCCTTAACGAGACGATCATTGTCTTAACTCTTAAAGTTAAAGAACCTATTGATATGACTAATTTTTGTCTGATTAGTCAAGGTGATTTATAAAATCGTGGCTAAGGTGCTTGCAAACCGCTTAAAAGATACTCTCTCGCATTGCATTAGCCAGAATCAATGTGCCTTTGTCCCCGGGAGAATGATTCATGACAACATTTTGATAACTCATGTGCTTGTTCACTACCTCCAAAATACAAAGAACAAGTCTAACAAAGGATTTGTAATCAAGCTCGATATAAGCAAAGCTTACGATAGGGTTGAGTGGAATTTCATTGAAGAGGTTATGTGAAAAATGGGCTATGCCAATGAGTGGGTACAAAAGATCATGAGTTGCGTACGTTCGGTACGCTACGTCGTCAAGTGCAACACAATACTATCAGAGACTATTGTGCCAGAAAGGGGTTTAAGACAAAGGGGACCCTCTCTCTCCCTATCTTTTTCTTTTCTGCATAGAAGCTTTCTCTAAATTGTTAATTCGTGCTCAGAATGAATATTTGATTAAAGGCATTAGAGCTAGTATAAATTGGCTTCGTATCAATCACCTTTTTTTAGCTGATGAGCTCTCCTCTTTATTTGTAATAAAAATAAGGACGTTGAGGAAATTGTTGATATCCTAAATAGGTTCTCTAGGGTTTCGGGTCAAAAGAACAATCATGATAAGTCCATGATTATGTTTAATCCAAAAACCCTCTTAGCCCAAAGATAATTTTTTTGCTCTATGCTTGGTTTGTGTATGGTTGATACTCTTGATAGTTACCTAGGATTACCTTTACCTGTTACCAAAAAAAAAAAGTCAACAGCCTTCACTATTATTTCTAATCATTACTCTTGTAGGGTGAATAACTGGTCAAAGGGGTTGTTATCCTATGTTGGGAAAGAGGTGTTTATTAAAACCATTCTCTAATCCATTCTTACTTATGCCTTCTATGTTTTTCTTGACCCGAAAGAAACTATCAAGGATCTTCAGTCAAAAATGTGTCGGACTTGGTGGGCAAATAATGGGAAAAATCGTGGGTGGAACATGATGGTTTGGGATCGTCTATGTCATCCTAAAGGAATGGGCAGTATGGGCTTCAGGGATTTGCATTTATTCAACTTGGCTCTTTTAGGAAGACAAGTTTAGAAGCTTTTCAATTTCAAGGATACATTATGCTTCAAAGTTTTAAGCGCTAAATATTTTCCTGATGGGGATGTGTTCCGGCCAAAAAGGTGTAATAGACCATCGTTTACCCGGAGTAGTATTGCTAAAGCTACGAATATGTTGAATGATGGATTTATTTGGCAAATTGGGAATAGTAACCTGATTAATATTCGGTGGGACTAGTGGGGTATGAAGGGTTTTAATGGAAGTTTTGTTTGTCAGCCTCTTTTGACTAATAATGAAAGAAGAGTTAATGATTTGTGAGACCAAGACCAAAAGCACCGGAAAAAGGATAGGATTATTGAGCTTTATGGTACTAAGATGGGGAGCATATATGCAATTTACCCATTCCTCCTTCTAATGTTAATGGTAGCAGAACTTGGCTTTACAACCCACATGGTGTCTACACGTCAAAGTATGCTTATTCTTGGCTCTCTCTGAAAAGGATTGGATATGGCTCTTATCATCTTTATTGGAGAATTATTTAGAAGCTTAAAATGCTCCCAAGATTAAGGTGTTCAGCTGGAGAATTGGCCATGATCTTTTACCCAAATATGTCAATATAGCTCGCATTCGCCATAATTTATCTACAACTTGCTCGAGATGTAAAAACAATGAGGAGCCTCTTATCCACGCTCTGAAAGAATGCCCGAAGGTTCGTGAAACCCTTACTATCGGAGGCTTAAAAAAAAAGATTTCTTGATGGAAGTTACATTCGATGTATCGACTGGCTGGAAGATATCCTCCGTGAGCTCGACTCCAAGATTGCTGTTGACTTTTTCACACTCCTCTAGAATTGTTGGAACAATAGGAACAAGTTGGTTTTCCAGGAAAAGGACGATCCTGCTACAACGGTCTGGGAAAGGGATCATACTCTCAGTAATGATTTTAGAGTTTTCAACTTGAATGAACCCCCTGTTATCCCTTCGACCCCGGTGTGCAAAGGTTGGAAAAACCTCCTAAAGAATTTATTAAAATCAACGTGTGATGTGTCGTTGAGAGCACCAAAAATATCCTATTCCCTACAAAATAATGAAAAAGAACAGTAAAGGGGAAGTAGGGTCGAAT
Organism: Gossypium longicalyx; assembly: GCA_025698465.1. Classification (NCBI taxonomy): domain Eukaryota; kingdom Viridiplantae; phylum Streptophyta; class Magnoliopsida; order Malvales; family Malvaceae; genus Gossypium; species Gossypium longicalyx. The sequence goes on along the minus strand of CM046995.1, from coordinate 2,658,015 downwards.
CATTAGGGACCGGATTATACGAATGCTTGTTTCTCAAAATCTTGGGCAGAATCGTGTCCAAGAAAACCTACGTGACAGAAAAAAATAAAAATAACAGAATTAAAGATTTGATTTGGAAAAAAAATAAAAAAATAGAATCTAAAGTTGACTGAAATTGTGATTAAAAATAATAAAGAGAGTTAAAAGAAAAGAAATTCTTATTGGTAGATTCCAGCCTTTAGTTGTCTCATTCCGCCTTAGGTTCAATCCTCAACTTCTAAATAACCCTTCTCAACTCAAGTAAGCCAGTTATAGTGGAAGAGGACGCCTACGACCACCAGCTCCAAAGATTAGACTTACAATTTTTAGGGAACCTGACTCTAGCCAGTAATCTATGCTAGATCAACGCTTCTCAATGGTGAATCCCACGCCATTTTGTCTCTTTGGCTCGCCAACCTCTGACGCAGTAAGTTAACGAACCGACTGTGTAATCCTTCCAAAACATACAAAGCGGCCGCATTTGCATATTCTGAAAAGCTTACTTCTTAAGGGCCATGGGCGGAGGCGTCGCCACCAGAAAGTCTTGAGAAACGATGAATACTTGGCGAAAAGTCTAAGTAAGGATTCTAGGCCTCAAGAACCCTTTTTGGGGAATATTAACAACTTTCGGCTAGATAGGTTTTAGTGGCTCATGATAATGGTGGAAAAGAAAATAAATATAAAAATGGAAAAATGGAATTTTATTGAAAGAAAATATGAAGAAACAAAAGCCTAGACTTTCAGAGGGAGAGTGTTTACAGAAAAAGATGAACGCCAAATAGAGTCACTTCACCCCCTATTTATAGTGCTAGGGAGATAGTCTAATCTTAAATTCTAAAAAGATAAATACATTTAATTAAAGATAAATAAATATAATTAAAATAAAATCCTAAAATTAAACAATCCTAATAATTATCTTAATATTAATTATCCTAATATAAATAAAATGGAGTCTTATAAAATAAAATCTCTTCTTTTTGCGTTTTTATTCCTTGTGTTTTCCATGCTCGCACTTTTGGCACAATCTTTTTCCCGTGTCGCATATCAGCCCATTGTGTCTCCAAATTCACACGTTTGTCCCTTAATTTTGCTTTTGCCTCCAAATCAATCCCTAAAAGATAAAAAGACATAAATAGCTCAAATTAGTAGGATCAAGCTCAGAATAAACACATGATTAATACATAAAAATACGTTATTCTAGAGCATTATCAACGTGGATGCTGTTGTTTCTAACAGGAATATCGGCTACAGAGCTATAGTGAGAGATGTTGATGAGTTTGTGATTGTTGGAAGCTATGCTTACGAAAATAAAGCCATAGATGCTGTGTGGCAGAATTGAAAGCCTTGATTATTGGAATGAAGTTGGCTTCAAGATTAAAGTTGACAAAGATTATTATGGAATCTAACAATGCTACCCTCATCAATACCTTCAAAAATCGTGATAAGGATGTTACTATCCTGGGTTGCTGTGTGAAACAAGAATGCAAGGCTCTTAAAAAGTTTGACACGATCCAGTTTAACTAAATTGATAGAAAGAGAAATGATGTTGTGGATATGCTCAGTAAAATTGCTATAAAGAATAGATGTGATTTGACGTTTGAAATGGATTATCCTTTAGAAATCCACGATGTTATTATACGTGATGCATTAAAATTAGGTGACCTTCGGGTCATTTTCTTGTCAAAAAAAACATAATAATAATCAAATATCAACCAATTGACCAAACGATACTTAGGTAAGAATCAACCTATTATTCATCTAAAATTCTCGATCTAATTTATACAATTTATTTCCTTAGTTTCCTTGATTCGTAGAAATTCCTAACTTATACTAATATCTCTTTCGAGCATATAAGCAACTAACTCTAGGTTGATGTATTGAAATTTCTTTCTAATTAAAACCCATATTATCGCATTAATTCGCTCTATGGATTTCCCTATTAGATTTTATTCTAATCCGATAGATTTATATCGTCCTATTTTTAGAATTACATGCAACTCTATTCAACTATATAAGAGCTAATTACAAGAATGGTCTATTCAACCGCAAACTCATACACATCAAACATGGATTAAAACTCTAGAAATATCAACACAAGAACAATTTAGAATTCATAATCGAAAATAAAGAAACTAGAATTTTATTGCATAAAACCATAAATCAAACAATAAAATCCATCATAGGGTTCATTTCCCTTAAGTATTTAAAATTTTAGTTCATACTTGTAAGAATAAACACCGAAAATGCAATATAACCACTAAAATAAAAGAAACTCATGATAACTTCCTCAGAAATCAGCTTGGAATTTTGAATCTTGATGGAGAATTGCTTCGAAATCAACTTCAATGGTATTCTTTTGGGTAATTTTCGTGCTAAACTAAGACGACTACTTCCCTACTCTTTTATTTCATTATTTATACCTTCTTAAAGTGCCCAAAAAACTTAAAAATCGCAACTTTCAACTATTAGCTCACATGGTTCCTGAAATTCATATGCTCGTGTGGCTCACATGACCGTATGGTCAACTCGTGTGGTTCTCTGCTACCCGTGTGCAGCTTCCAGACTACTCCAATGTTATGATTTTCACTCATTTTTCGCTCCTATTACTCCCAAGTGTTCTATTAAGCTTCAAAACATAAATTTAAAGGATTAAGAGTATATAATTCACAATTAACACGACGTAATCACTCAAATATGCATTAAGAATGAGGTTAAAATATGTTACTTTTGACACTTATCAAAAATAAATTTAAAAAAATATAATACACTAAAAACATTAAAAAAACGTTTTCCAACAAATTGAAAATGTATTAAAAAAAATCTTTATACTAAAATAACATTAAGATAGCTGCGACGTAACAAACAAATGCCTCTAAAATAGTAGCAAAATTAACAATAAAACAAAAGTTATATCCAAACAATAACAACAAAATAGTAGCAATATAATAGTAAAATGACAACAAAATTTTTTTTAGGTAGATTCGAGTTAGGCTTGGGTAAAATAAAAAAAAAAAAACTTACTCAAGGCTTGACCCACTTAAAAAATGGGCATTATTTTTTATCCTATCTCATTTTTTGAGTCTACATTTTTACTCAAACTCTCTCACTTTTTAAAAAGATCTTCGAACCTGAGCAGGTGACCTAACCCTTAATCAAGTCTACTAGCAACAATTACATAAAAAATTTAAGTAAAAGCACTCCTAAATATTTACATGACACAAGCATAGGTGCTACCTATTTATCGATAAAATATGACAATTTCTCCAAGTAATTTTGAGTACTTAAAACAATATTTAATTGAAGCATTATCTAAGCTTTCCATTTTGAATTTCTAACAAAAAAAAATATTAAACTTTAAACCCTATATCCTAATTCGGCTAAAATCTATTAGCAATTTTGAAAGATAATTAAAAACATAACTTGTATTGAATTGCTTGAAATGTATATATATATGGATATATTTCAAAACTATACATGTATTATGATTTAATGTGTAATTGTATACATAGACTTTTATTTTGTTACAATTTTATATATGAAATTTTGATTTGATCAAATTTTTGTAAATTATTAACACAATTATTAATATAACATCATTTTATGTTTATACATTGCATACATAAATAATTATATTTATCTAATTTAAAAATAAATTGGTATATTTGTTTCTTTAAATGTGCATTATTAAATTAAAATTAAAATTTCAAGTATACACTTGAACCACAAGTAGAATTTTACGTGTATAATTGCACCAAATTAAAATTCATATATACAATTACACATTAAATCAAAGTTTATGTCTATTTGTATACATGATAATTATGATATTAACATTTAAACTAAGGCATAGCATTAATAATACCAAATTGCATTAAATTACAGCATTAAATTCTCGTGCAAAGGAAAAATCATAATGTTTTTAAAAACGAGTGAATGATCGAATCGATCAAATTATTAATTATTAATTTAATTAGTTTAACTTACATAAATTATTAAAATTTTATAAGATAAAAAATATTTACATTCAATCTGGCTCTACAAATTTTTTAACTTAATTCAAATGATTCTCAATTTAATTAATCTGATATCCAAATTCAGTTTGATTAGGAAAAACCTCGTAATTACCAACATTTGGATTTTTCTCTTGAGCACGAAAGACTGTTGAAAAGTCTCAGAACAAAGGCCCATTTCATAACTATCCAGGCCAAGCCCAAGGAATCCACTAAAGTTGCTTCTTTTCTCTTTTTCTTTCTGCTCTTTCGAATTTCCTTGTCCTCTGAAACTGAAACCTTTGTCTGTAAAAAAAAACCCTTGTTTTTCTCTTTGAAAGATGTGGGCAAGTTCAGAGGGAGGTGCACCAGAGGTTACTCTAGAAACCTCTATGGGTGCCTTCGCTGTTGAGGTATAAGTCAACTTCTTCTTATTTTACTGACCTTGCTTCAATATATATTGGGTTTATAATCATTAGCTTAAACCTTGTTTCTTTTTTTTTTTTTTTTTTTTTTTTTTTTGTGTGTGTGTTTTTACTGGGATTTTCAGCTATATTACAAGCATGCACCCAGAACTTGTAGGAACTTCATTGAACTTTCCAGGAGAGGCTATTATGACAATGTCAAATTCCATAGAATTATCAAGGTCTCTTTATTATTGTTCTTTTTAAGTTTTCTCTCATTTGGTAATTTTTTTTTCTAATATTAGCTTTCTTTAACCTGTATTTGATTGTTATGATGTAGGATTTTATAGTTCAGGGTGGAGATCCAACTGGGACTGGAAAAGGTGGAGAATCTATTTATGGGTATGTTTTTTTCCCCCCATCTTTTCATAGTTAATGTGATACAATCTTATGCTTTTCTTGTTGATAATCGAACCTGGAACTTACACTGCAATTGTTTTATTAATATGGTTTAATACTGTTTTAGCATCTGTTTCTTCAATTATTGGCAGAACTGGTGTTGTTTTATTATAGGAACAAGTGATTTCTATATCAGATTTTAATTACTGGTTTGTTTTTTCATGATTGATTTCAGTCCTGTATTTGATGATGAGATAAGGTCCGAGTTAAAACATACTGGAGCTGGTATTTTATCTATGGCTAATGCGGGTCCAAATACAAATGGAAGTCAGTTCTTCATTACTTTATCACCAGCGCCGTCATTAGATGGTAACAGTGTTATCCTTAATGATTACAATAAGAACTATGTTATTCTTCATAATTACATATTTGTTCAATCTTTTGTGACAACACTATTTCTTTTTTCATATCGAGATCCCTTTTGTTATCCACTGCATGATGTTATGATATCCAACATGAATCGTCATTGCTAATGTTAATGTTATGGTTTTTCTTGTAGTTTCTATGATACCTTAGGAATCATGACTGGTCTAAATTTATAAGTTCTATTAATGTGAAAGTTAAAAAGCTATTCAAGTTCCAAGGTAATGGTCACTGTTACTAGAAGCTAAATTTACCACACGGTAAATTGGTCGGCAAAAATTGGGAGCAGGGCCTCAAATTGTTTTAGAAATGATTAACGTAACAGTTAGACTTCTGTGGGAAATTGTCCATAAACCGGGTTGGACTGGTGTCAAGGCCAATTAGTCCCTAAACTGATTTTGATGCTATTGCTTATTATATATACCTTTCTGCAGCCTTTTTGATAAATAGGTTGTTTCACATACGAAACATTATAAGCGAATGAGAACAAGCTCGAATGAGAACTATGAGCTTGATTCTCTACGTTATGCTGAATTTTTTGTATTTGCATAATGTAATATTGCATATTTTTCCTGATTTAGCTAAATGATCTCATCGGTTTCCTCACGTGTAAATGCTTTGATTGGCAATTCTTTTGACAGGTAAACACACAATATTTGGGAGAGTATGCAGGGGAATGGAAATTATCAAGAGGCTTGGTAGTGTCCAAACCGACAACAATGACAGGTAAGTTGGCTCGGTTTAGTCTATCTACAAGTAACCTGTCAAACCTATATAAAATTTTCATTCCGAATTATTGGGATTGTTTAACATTGTTTTGTCAACCACTTGAAACCATGATTTTGTGGAATGCATTCAAAGAATAAGTTGCTAATTTACTTGAATTATATTTATAGCAGGATATTGTCAAAAGCCATTAATAAACTATTACAAAGGCTGATTTCTAATTATTCAATTAATGAAACAGTTTAAAATAATCATCTCCTCGTGAAGTCAACCTCGAACAACCTACATAAAACTCCGATTACTCTGTTACCTGTTTAATAAATAAGTAGTCTCAGGTCCAAGCGTTTCAAGAGCATTAACTAAACATTTCATCTGAGGTTAACCTAGCTCTTAGTGGTTATTATACTTGTATATCTTGTTAGACAATTTCTCGATTTTAGCCGGATTACAGTCAGACTACCTACAAACTTTTTTATATTGCTTAGCATCTAGAGTAATTCATGTTTTGCTGTTTTTACTTGTTAATTCAGGCCCATTCATGATGTGAAGATACTACGGACTTCAGTCAAAGACTAGCACCGGAGTTCGGAAACTGCGAATTGTAGTTCTATGAAGTGCCCATCGTTTCCCCGGATATTTTGGAATTGGATCATTCATAAACATGTTATATACCTTGTATTAGAGTTATGTTTAGCATAAACTGAGCAGAAACAATTAATGAACGGCATTTCTTTAGAGTTTTCTCATCACATTCATCTTTCCTGCTTTCATTGTGTGCTAGAACGGCACTTCTGCCTTCGGCATTTTTACTATCATCTGAGGCAGCATGGATGCATGGATTTGTAGCAATTAGAAAAGAAAAAAGAAAAGTTAGGTGGTTAAATTACAAGTAAATTTATGTTTGGGGCAATTTTTAAAAAATTACAAAATAATCGTTAAATTATTTAAAAATTTTTCATTCAAGGCTTTGTTTGACTTGTTTTTTTGAAAAAGTTAATATTTTTTTGTGGTTGGATTAATCTATGTAAAATATTTTCTATTATTTGATTGATTTTCTAAAATTTTTTATTAAAGTTATTTTCAATAAAATAAATATACATTTAGATTTATGATAAAAAATTTAAACAAAGTAGTGAACTGATTGCAAAATGATGTTAAAGTAAAATTATAGTAAATAATGAATCTTTATGATGTTAAAGATTAAATTTTAAAATGTAAAACTTATAATTGAAACAATAATAGTGATATCCATGAAAATTTGTTATGTAAAATAATGTGTAAAGTATTGTAAAAGTAAAATTATGGAAAAATATGAAATTTTAATGATAACAATGACTAAATTGTTAAACTTGAAAAAGTATATAGATAAAATAACCGAACTTAGATACATAGAAATTTGATATATAAAATAAGATATTAGAATAAATTATGTGATTAAAGTGTAACAAGAAAGAAAATTAATTTAATATGAATATTAAATTTTTATGACAAAAAGAGATTACATTAAAAAAATTATAAAAATTAAAAATAGATGTAATATGGAATGTAACATTCTAATGCTTTGACCCGATATTCAGGCATTTTACGAAAACAAAGGAGTAATTTTACATCGACTGAAAAACTTTTACATGAAATAAATATTGAAAGATAAAAAATATTTTCTGTAAAAACTTTTAACATTGAAACAAGCAGAACCTAAATTATTGAATTATTCAAAAAATTTATTTTGAATCACTTTGCTATTAAATTTTTATTTAAGTTCCAAGCGAAGTTTCAAGTTGATCATTAATCGAAAAAGAAAACTACTTAAATTTTGATTGACAACCTTCAAAGCTTAAAATAACATTCATACATGAAAACTAGAACACCACCTAAAATTGTTAAAGATAAGTCAGTTTTGCTGCTGAATCATAAAAATGCCTGAAGACTAAGTTGTTCCATTTCATCAAATTTTAGGATTCTTAAAATGACATTAATACATGAAAACTATAACACTACCTTCTAGCAGGCAAGCCAACCAACAATGCCACTATCACAATTACTAAAAACAGAAGCCATGCATGCTAATCCAAAAACTAAAACCGTCCTCATATAATTTACAAACCAGGGCTAAATCTCTAAGAGTTCCTTTAGTTCATGGGGGAGAAATGCAAAGGCAATTCAGGGGTATCGATTTCGGTAGCTGATAGCATCATTTCTTCTTAATCCGCTATTCTTCAAATCATATTTTACCGACGTTTGCCACCGCTCTTTCTCCCCAAAAAATTGGAATACTATTTGATGGTAATATGGAGTTGCAACCTATAGCTCTATCCACTAGTCTTTTGAGGATATGATCTCGATAGTTGTACCTTTCGGATCCAAGTTTAAGGAACCACGAAAGTGATATGAACCAAAAATTAAGATGTCAGCTCAGCTTACCAGAATTTGTAGTCTGGCTCGACTGGTTCTCGTTGTCTTCACTAGTGGTGAGATTCAGCGTAGACAATGGAGCCTGATTAAATCCATTAGACTCAATTGAAACAGAAGAGGCGTATTTTGATGTAGTTACCCTTTCTGGTTCGGATGTTTCATTAGATACCCCTTCAGGAACACCCTCTTCCTTTAGCATTTCCATATACCGTGAAGATGGGACATCACCCTTGCAGTACCTGCGCCACATACCCCGATATGTTACCTCCAAACCACTGATGAAGTTCTGTCCATCACAAACAGGTGACTTAGACATAAGGTCTCGAAGACTTGCTCTCAGCTTCTGGAGAGCAGTGACGTCCGAGGCCAGTTGGAGTGCCAACTGCACATATTCATCTTCATTTTTTGCTATCAAATGTCCTAACCCTGAACCGAAAGTACCGAGATTGCTACATCAGTATGGCGACAAAAGCAGATACACGAGATATTGACAAGAAAAAAAAGAAGCTCCTTACCAACTTTGCTGAGAAGACTGACACCAACATTATGAGCATGTACTGAACCAGCCATGGTAACACATGGCACTCCCATGTATAGAGATTCACAGGTCGTTGTTGTTCCAGCATATGGAAAAGTGTCCAAACTATGCAAGATAATATAACAAAAGTTAAAACATCTAAAATGGAAGTTACCAGAAACCACTTAAACCAACAGAAAAAATGAACCAAAAGGAAAGGGTCACACTAACACTTGGTAAAACACTTTCTTGTAACATGGAATGCAGTTGATTTTACCTGATATCCATAAGAGAATAAGCTTGCATATGATCATGATTCAGGAGAATAAGAGGGAGGAGATCAACACGAAGAGATTCTAAACCCAGCTGCTCCAATGTTGTAAGAAATTTCTGCCTAACACTGTCACAACAAAATGGCTTGCATTTTACCACAAGACGGGAGTTTGGAACAGCACATAATATCCTCGCCCAAACTTGCAATACCTTGGGTGTTATCTGATTAATGGTTCGAATAAAAGGTTAAAGATGAATGCCATAACTGATTGGAAACATATGGTTTAACCTTAGGTTACAGTTACTAAATGGTACCTTTGCCAGGTTATTAAAGCTACCGAATGTAATGAAGCCATTGGAAAGAGCAGGAGTTGGTGAAACAAGTCCAGCCTCTGGGGAAGGAGTATAACAAAGGAAGCATTCCGGAAGTCGAACTAACTCCTCGACATGCCTGCCATTGGGTAGGATTTTATTCTAAGTAGAAATTATTTTGCATATCTCATTTAACATAATAATTCTAAAGAAAAAAAAGCAGTCCGTTGAAGTAAAAAAAAGGACCTACTTCTGCTTTGTACCAGGAGGATCTGCAAGTGAATCAGTTATTCGGTAATCAATTGTAGGCAAACCAGTAGTATTGGGATAGCCAATCCAAGTCACCTACGGTAAAAAATGGCCAAAATCAGAAAAACCGATAAAATGCCTAGTCTACCATATCAAGCCTACCACAAAAGCAAAACCACCATGCATAAATCGAACACTCAAAAACCAACTCAAGTTCCACTCTAAAAGATTTCCTCTATTATGAAGATTCTTTTAGTTCCAGCAATGATAGAACTTGAACAGGAAACAGTTAAAAGAAAATGATAAATATGGTACCTTAAGCATACCTGAACAGGTGCCGGTCGACATGCCATTGTTCCCAATTTGTTGTTGGCTGTATGACCAGTAAGCTCTACCAAAATGTCAATTTTATCGTCTCTAATCATGCTTGCAACCTTTTTTTCATCGATACCATATATATCTCTCCATAGCCCACCCTTTTTAACGACTCTTTCCCTAAATCTATTTGTTTTTGCATCAGCCTGCATAATGATAAAAAAGTGAGTTCGCAAAGAAAAACAGTCCATCATGGGAACAGAAAAGATTCCACCATCACCAACTTGTTTGTAATAATAATATAATATAAAAAGCAATAGTTCTAGAATTTTTGAGTAACTTATGGAAAGGTAACTGGATACCAACTACATCACAATGAACTTTGAACAAAGTCTCGGCATGGAAAATCTTGATGACAACATGGTGACAAAAGCATACATAACTGCCTAAGGGATGACCCTTTTTGAGATAACCACGAAGTCTATCAAGAAAATAATTATAATGAAGTTAAGAGCTTTGGTACAACCACGATAACTAGCATCGGAATATAAATACTAGGATATCTTTGCCGAATATGGCACTAAAATATTATTTAAACTCATCTTTAAGCTTCAAAAGTCAAGATTTTAACTAAACAAGAATATAAATACTATGATACCCGTAGAATTATAGATGATGATGCTCAAAAAATCACTAAAAAATTCTCAGAAATATATCCGAAGCATTAGTACCTTTACTACTGCTGAATAAACAACCACCTGGTATTTCCCATAGTCATGATAAATAAGAGGGGCTTCAATGAAATAAGACACGGAATGTGTAAAATAATCTGGAGAAATGTATCCAATAACAAGAGGTCGTTCTGGATCTTTAGGGTTGTCCCACGAATCGTATTGTGGATATAACCTCATAAATCGCCTTCCCCAATCCCTGTTTTTGAGATAATTCAATTCAGAAAGCTGATTTTAAGATATGTCAAAGATCATAATCCAAATATCCAATTATAGCAAGAAGAATATTGTAGCGATGCAGCTAATATAGTTAGTAATGACATTAAATTCAAGTGATAAGTTAGTAATGACAACTAAATATTAAAATAATACTAATAAAAAATTGACATTAAATTCAAGTTAAGGTGATAGGAGCTTGTTAAACCTGTGAGCCTCAAAAAGTTTATCATCATCTCCTTCATTTATGTAGTTCATTGCTAGCAGCCGGTTCTGCAAACAATGACAGGCACAACACCAAGTATGAAACTAGCATGAATTTTCTCTTGTTCTTTTTGTTTTACTTGCATGAATTTTGCATCTTAGCAAGCAATTATGATTTAAACTATACAAGATCCATAAAATGGTACCTGTCCTGCATTACGAGAATCAGGATCTATCTTAAGGCATTGCTCATAAGCAGTAACGGCCATGGTTATATTGCCAGCATCTCTGTAAAGAACCCCTGAAAAAGACACAGAGAATATATTAACATACCACAAAAAAAAAATTTATTTCCCAAAAGGTATTTAAGATTATGCATCTGTGGAAGTAATGAAGCAATGACAAGTACTAGCTGTCCCAGCAATGGTTATAGATTTTGGAACAACATAGCTGAGAAGCAAGAGAAAAACCTAAATTATTATATGCTTCTGCGTAAGTGGGATTGGCAATGATAGCTTTCTCAATCATGCTAGCAGCAGCATCCATTTTACCCTGCCAATAGTAAAGCTCATTGTCAATCACTGTTTGAGACGTGGTCTAATAGTTAGATCTATAATTCCACTTCAAACCTGAACTGTGTAGACAACACCAAGGTTGTTCAATGACTGTGAGAAGTTTGGTTTGATTGACAATGCCAGCTGAAATAAGATATTATTAATATGAAGATAACAGAAGGCAATAGAGGATGAAGGCTTAAAATGCTAGACAAGAGTCAAATGTTGCCTGATAACACTCTACGGCTTTATCAAGGTTGTCTCTATCTTTGTATATTACTCCTAAATTGTTACATGCCTCAGCACAATGGGGGTTGAAGTGGAAAGCAAGTTCATAGAACACAACTGCCTGCACAAACAAAAATTGATAGCTAGATTATCATCTGATGCAAACAATTCAGTTCCACAAAGAGAATCATGCAATTCCAAGAAAGCACATCATTACTTACCATATCGAACTTCAACATTTCACCATAAGCAACCCCAAGATTATACATAGCATCTGCATAGTGCCAATTATAATACAAAGCCTTCTTGTAATATGCCACACCCTGGTTAATGTCCCCCTCCAGCTTAACCTGAAGAGACATATCACTGAATGCAAAATCAGGGATGGAAAAACTCAGAAGTATTTTGATCTAACAAAAGCATTGGTCAAGAAATGAACAGGATATGATAAACGGTTTTACAAACAATTACTTATGCCAAAACCAGCAGTATTGTGTCACAAGCAAATAGTATATGTTTGTAAATCTTAGAGGAAGACACCATGACTAGAAAGGCACTTTTCAAACATCTTGACCTACAGCCACAATGTTCTTGTGTAATAAGTAGTCTCATGTATAGGATCATGGTTTAATCACTTCTAGTTCTCGGGATGTCAAACAAGAAAGAAGTTGGGTTAGTTCGATTCAAAGTCAATTAAGGACATATGCGACAAAGAGTGTAACTTCATTCTAGTAAATGCAATGGCCTCCTACAGAACTTATTTAGCCTTCTTTTCGATAAAAGAACTAATTCCTCACGTAGATGTTTCTATAAGACTTGGACACAGATGGATATCACAATATAGTCCTCCAATGTTTAACCAGCCAGTTTTCAGTAAAAGAAATGAAAAACGTTGATGGATGATGCTATATGAAATAACGAGGGGGAGAATGCACCTTTGTTCCCAAATCTGTCAAGGCAATGGCCATATTATTTTTCGCAATCTCAAAGTTAGGGGACACAGCTAGACACCTGGTAAAAAAATAGTCAAGCAAAGAGACTGTCAGCAGAGATGAAGACACCACCCGAATAAACAAACTACATGTAAGGACCAGAAGGCAACAAGGATAAGCAACTAACTGCATGCTACCTCTCATAACAGGCAATGGCAGATTCTAAGTCACCACGGTTTTTATAAATGACACCCATGTTGCAATATGCTTCAGCATACATAGGTCTCTCCAGTGCAGCTTTCTCATAGCAGCTAAGGGCAGTATCATATTGCATCATCTCAGAATAGACAACACCAAGGTTATAGTAGGCAGGCTGTAAAAATTTGGTAAAATGATATAAATATATATAACAGATGTAAAAAGGAACACAATATAAAAGGACATCTTGGGAAAATGGAAACTAAAAGGAGCGTGACTTCACATAGAAAATTTTAGTTACAACAACAATTACTAATGGAGGAATGGAAGAGAATGAGAGATTACAGCATAGTGTGGATCAATTTTAAGAGCTTCATAATACTTCTGTATTCCCTCCTGTGTATTGCCAGCAAGCTTCAAGCTGGTACCAAGGTCAGTTAGAACAATGGCTAGGCATTCCGCAGCTGGTTTGTATGAAGCGTCTGCTTTCAGAGCTTTTTGGTAAGACTGCATAATAAACAGGTGTAGACTCAAATTGCCAAAATCCCACAATAATTAACAGTTAAAAATCACATGAGCATACCTCAGCAGCGTCTACCAGACGACCTTCATCTTTGTATAATATACCACAGTGAGTGAGAGCACAAGCATTCTGAGGATCCAACTTAATGGCTTCAGCAAAGCTCTCAAATGCAGGTCTTCCCATGTTCTGCATCTGAAGGCATATTCCTTTTCCAATGTAAGCTTCAACACACCCACTATCTTTCTCCAAGATACTATTATATATTGCAAGAGCATCGACAAACTTGTTCCTGGACCGAAGAATGTTAGCATAAGAAAGAGCATCTTTCCCTTCCAATGCCTTTGGCGGTGGAATCACATCAACTATTGAAGTACTCGGACCAGGAGAAGATTGTCGATCTTTTAAGAAACCATTTTCGGCAATCAGTTCCTTCTCTCTCCCATTCACATCTTTCTCAGTCCAGGCCATCTAGGTAAATACTATATTCTCACGCTTCTGTACAAATATAATCAAAGATAGCAAAAATAATTATACAATATGATAATGTTTACACCAAAGTTGATCAAACAAATATAACAAATACGAGTCTCGAAATTTACAAACATGATTAAACAATGGATCATAATATAAATTTCAGAAAGTTACATGTGATAAGTGAAACCCAAAATCTATTTTTATGGTTTCTAAACACAAATTGAATGCTTTTCTCACCATGTGATATTGTAAAGCTAATTCAGTAATGAAACACAAATAAAGTTTCAAAATTTTGATCCAGCAATTAATTGCATATGAACTATACAGCAGCAAGCTAAGTAATTGACCAATTTGGCAAAAAATCTGAACTTTTTTTTCGGGTCCAACCAGAAATTATACCACTTCTCTTACAGCATGAACAAATGCAAATCAAAATTTGATCAAATAATAGACATTAATTGGAAATAAAAAAAGTAAGGTTTTGAAAATTACTTAACAATGAACTCACCCAAATTAAATTTAAACCTAGGGCTCCTACAACTCAAGAAAACAATACCCATTAAAGAAAAAAATGGCTTTGCATCATTTTAATAATTTCAAGAACACAAATTGAAACCCTAGGTAAACCTAAATGATCCAAGTAGCCACTCCATTATAGCAAACTGATCAAAGCCCATATTACCTTAAAACCCTAATAAACAAACAAACTATCAATTCCACTTTAAAACCCAGACTTTAATCAAACAAAAAAAAAACAAATAAATAAATAATTCAAGGCTTTTTTTAATTAAAAAATTACAACTTTACAAACCCAACAAAACAAACGAAAAAAAAAGATTAGGGATTTAACACTTACTTTTTGGAGCAACCAAACTCTGCCCCAAACTAAAACAGCATAGATGACGCCAAAAATCACCCAAAAAGAAAAAAGAAAAACAAAAAGGTAAAGATGGGTGTAGGATAAGAAAAGACAAGGGGCGTAGTTTAAGAATAAGACTGAGTTAGTCCAAGTTTAATGAACAAATACAAATAAAGGGTAAGTTATAGATTAAGAAAAAAGATGGTCTTTTTGTTGGTCTAATGAAAAAAGAAGGAAAAAATGAGAGCTTTGAAAAGAAGGGGAAAGCTCTGGTTTTTCAGACAAAGAGTATTTGGGGGTGTTGGAGGTCTCCCAAACTGAGAGAGAGAGAGAGAGACCCGGATGGTGTCTGGTCTGGTCGTTAATTACAACACGTTTTTGGGGCATAATAGGGACATAGGATTTTGTATCTTAGCCCTTGCTTTTGCTTTATATTTGCATCTTTTTACCCCTACATACTGCATTCTTCCTCTAGGACAATAATGGTTGGGATCGATTTAGTTATTATAATTATTAAAAAATACTTTCTAATATTTTATTCTTTTATTAAAAAACTTTAACCCAAATGAAATTCTAACACGGGAAATGATTGAATCAAATCAAATCGTAGTTATATCTATTCAAATTAATTCAATTTATGGATTTTATAATTTCTTTTATAAATTTTAAAAGATAAATTTTGATTTAGTGTAATAGTTTATCTAAAACTTTAATGTAATTCATATATATTTAAATTTTTAATTTTGATTCAACTATAAATATTTAAAAATAAAAATATAATTATTTACGTAATATTTAAATTTAAAATAATTTTATATTAATAATTATATTAATAATTTGTGAAAATTGAATCGAATGAAAATTTAGTTTATAAAATTAAACAAAATAAAAATTTATATATATTTTGCATGGTCAAAAACAATCGGTAATTTTGAAATTTATTTTAAGTATTTTTATATTTTTTAAATATTATAAGTTAAAAAAAAATAAAATGTAAATCTATCCCATTCAAGTAATAATAATTTTTATTTTATAAATAAAAAATTATTTCCAATCAAAATCAAATATAATTTGATGAAATTGAATCAACCCTAACTTTTTTTTACAATACTTTTCAATCCTAAAATTATAAAAGAAAATCTATTTAAATATATTCAAACCTACGAAATCTTTGTAACAGTTATAATAACAATAATAGTGTCAATTAAAAAGGCACAATATAATTTATTTGGCCTTCAATTTTATAAAAAAATATATATATTTTAGTCATTCATTTAGTTTTTTATCTCTTTTAGTCCTTATATTTGTTATATTTGTCAAATTACCTTAAAATTGATGAAAATATTAACATCTGTTAGCTTTACTAACGTGACATATACGCGGATTGCCATATAGATACTATGTTAGCAATTAATTATTTTTTAAAATTTTAAAAAATTCAAAAAAATATTAAAACTAATTTAAAAATTAATTGTTAATGTGACAAACATGTAGATTGCCACATGAATGCCATGTCAATAAAATTAATAAACGTTAATTTTTTCATCGATTTTTGGATGGTTTAATAAACAATACAAACTCAAAGATTAAAAAAGACATAAAATTATATATAGAGTTAAAATATTTTTTTTATAAAATTAAAGTACTAAGTAAACCATTATCCCTTTAAAAATCAACCCTAGCTTGGTCAATGGTTATTCATTTGGGGTTTCCTAGTTTTATGAGACACTGTCGGTTTGGGATTTTGACAAATTTTCTTTAATTGTCTTCTATTCAGTTTGATTTTAACACTCTATTAAGTTAATCTGTTTTTAAGAACCAAACAAAAGGGCCATTATACCCAAAAATGCCTTTTTTTTAATATAATTATAGAATAGGGTTATTTTTTTATTATTTATCGGATTGGGCCATTTTCCGTAAAAATGCGTTCACATCAGCACAAGTTCAGAGTATGTGCTAGCAAAACACTTCTCTGGAGGAGCATTTTATCCACATCAACAAAAGAACACTCCCCCAAAGAAACATTTTAGCCCATGTTTAAATTTTTAAAAAAGGTCGTTTTTTTAAATATTATAAAAATAGACTAATTTTTTTTGAAAATTTATAAGAACAAACCTTAAAAAAGGCTCTAAGTGACAACATTATTTTTTTTAAGGTGTCACCAATTAATATGGAAAAAAAATTTATAAAGCAAATCTTTATATAGACTCAAAGTCTCATTTCTCTTGTTTTCTTAAGCAATGTGGGATATGAGATATGTATATATATAGACTTATGAATAGATTTGCAGTTTGTTCCTAAACAATGTGGGATTCCTTCCTCTTTTAATTAACAACATGAGATTAAAATCTACACTATATTTTATATTTTTTTACTTAGAGTTTAAATTTTTGTATAAAAAATTAATATTTGTTACATTATAAATAAAACTTTTAAACTCTATAAGTAAAAAAATTATAAAATATAAAATGAGTATGGTAAAATATTAAAAAATAAATATTTAAAAAATTACTAATAGTTGAGTGATCATTTTGTAAGTTTTTATAATTCGATAGCTAAAAAATCATAGTTAAGTGGCATTTTACCCCTGTAATTTAATCTAGATATAAAAATATGAAAAATAATTATTATATTTTATTTATATTATATATTTCTATAAAAAAACTTATTTAACATAATTATATATTATGTTTAAATAGATTATCTATCTAGTCAAAATACATTTAAAATAAATTTATCAGCATTCATTAGGTGATGAAAATTAAATTAAAATTAGAATTAAAAAACTAATGAATATAGTAAAATATTAAAAATAAGTAAATCTTTAAAAAAGATATATCAATTTTTTAAAATTACAAAAAAATACTATTTGAATGCCACATACTCACCATTTATTTATTAATCAAACATTCATAAAATAAAATTAAAATTAAAATTAAAAAATTAAAAGTATAACTTCTAAATTTAAATAATGAAAAATTATTTTAAAAATTAGAATTGCATTGATATTAACTTCAAACATTTAAAATTGAATAGAAGATTATTGCATGTACAAGTTTCATATGTGCAGTTTGTTCTCTTTTTTTAATAGTTCTTTTGTATATGTTAACAATTCTAAAATGCAATAAGATTAAATATCTCAAAAAATAAATTTATAATATGAGAAAATGTTAACAAAATATAAAAAATGGGTAAACTACAAAAATAGTCACTTTTGTTTGTTTCAGGTTATATTTTAGTCACTTATGTTTGAAATGTTACATTTTAGTCACTTATGTTATTATTTGTTACGAAGTGATCACTCTTCCGCTAAGTTCCATTATCTCCTTAACAGTAATCCTACGTGGCAGTCCAACTAGATTTTAAGTGCCTAATGGGATGAGAATAAATTTTTTATTAAATAAATTTAATTAATTAAAAATTTTAAACCCTAAATCTAAGTTAAAAAACCGTTCATCTCTCCCTTTTTTTAGTTTTATTTTTTAATTGACTAAAAAAGCTATTATCATCAAAAAAAATTATTCACGTACAAAAATAAAAGAGGATTCAATGGAGGGTTCAAATATGTCTTCTTCACCGACAAATTTATGTTCTAAAACTTAAAATGAAGTGGTTGTCAACAAATAAGAAGATGGTAATCGTTTTTGTTCCTAATCATTGTATTTTCCAATTCTTCACGTTCTTGAATAATTAGTTTCTCAATCCGATTTTTCTTATCTGAATCGCCTTGTTTGTTCACAATCCCTTTGTGGGTATCCCTTTTTTTCTGATCTAAAATTCTTTTAGTTGTTAATATTCATCAAGAATTTTAATTTAAGATTCTCATTAAACAATAAAAAATCTAATCTTTTGTTTTTCAGTATTGAATAAAAGAGATAGAGGAATGTAAAGAAGACATACCTGAACCCTCCACTGAATCCATCTTTATGAAACAGTCAATTTGATTTCAACTATTTTGATCTTAGTAATAGTTTTTCCAATCAAATGAAAAAAAAAACATTGAAAAAAAGAAGAGACTGAAGAAAAATTAAAAAGAGGAGATGAAGAGATTTTTTAGTTAAGGTTTAGCTTTAAAAATTTTAATTAATTAAAAATCTATTTTCATCCCATTTAGAAATCCAAGTTGGCATCTAAAATCTAATTGGACTGCCACGTAGGATTACCATTAGAGGTATAACGGATCTTAACGGTAGAGTGATCACTTCGTAATAAAATAGTAACATAAGTGACTAAAACGTAACATTTCAAACATAAGTGACTAAAATATAACCTAAGACAAATAAAAGTGACTATTTTTGTAGATTACCCTAAAAAAATAGAAATTATTTTGTAAAAAAATTATAAAAATATAGTGTAGCATTTAATCTCATGTTGTTAGTTAAAAGAAGAAGGAATCCCACATTGTTTAGAAACAAGCTGTAAACCTATTTATAAGTCTATATATACACATATCTCATGTCCCATACTGCTTAAGAAAACAAGAAAAATAAGGCTTTGGGTCTATATAAAGATTTGCTTTGTAAGTTTTATTTTCATATTAATTGGTGACACCTTAAAAATTTGATGTTTGTCATTTTGAGCCTTTTTTAAGGTTTATTCTTGTAAATTTTTTAAAAAATTTGGCCTATTTTTATAATATTTAAAAAAATAACCTTTTTTGAAAATTTAACACGGGTTAAAACGCTTTCCTGGAGGAGCATTCTGTTCAAGTCAGCAAAGTGCGCCCCCAAGGAAGTGTTTTCTGCTGACTTGGACAAAATACTCTTTCAGGGAAGCGTTTTGCTGGCACATACTCTGAACTCGAGCTAATGTGGCCCAATCTGATAAATAATAAAAAAGGTGACCCATTTTCATAATTATATTTAAAAAAGGGCATTTTTGGGTATAATGGCCAAACAAAAGGGCTATTTATCTCTACTATTATATGTTTTTTATTTATTTCTTAAAGAAAAAACTATTTAATTGTTAAAAGTAAGATTGATATTATTGTAGCCGGCCATAAAAAAACGTAAAATTATTTTAATTTTACATTGATATAAAATTATATTTTATTCTGATCCGATAAAATATTACTTCAATCGAACTAAATTAATAATTCTATGGTTATATAAATATTGTTAAGATTGTTGTTATTTATTTTGTTTTGATCGAATTCAATTTTTCCATCATCAATAGTAGTGGTTGATTTCTTCGTCGTAGGTACTCTCTAAAGAAGTAAACGGCTATTCATAAAATATGCTTTATTTTCATAAGCGGGGATCAAACTAAACTTGCACATGAGTTGAGTCACTCTCCTAAGCTTGAAGGTTCACTCGAAAAATAAAAGTGTTTTAACAAAATACGAGGCTCGAAAAATGAATTTGGGTAAAATTTAAGGCTTTTTTTCTATATGGGCTGAGCCTTGAGCAAAAATTTTGACCCGAGCCCTACTCGAATATTATGTTATAAAACAATGTTATATTAATTATATATGTTAAATAATAATTATACATATTTATATTTATATTAAATCAGTAATTCAATAACAATTAAACTCATTCCCCAATACCTAAAAAAACTTACCCAACGAAATAATTTAACCCAAAATATAAAATTGTATATTTAATACAATAAAATATTTATTATATTTATGATAGTGCTTTTAAATATAAATGATTTTTAATGTGTTAGAAAATTTTTATTTTAATGTTTTTTTAGTACATTTAGTGTATTATATTTTAAATAAACATTAATCTAAAAAATCAAATATAGGCAGGACGGGTTGGGTCCGAGTTTACTTTTCTTAAAGCAAGTCGGCCACAGACAAAAACGTAAGCCAATTTTCTGGGTTGGATTAAAGCTTGGAAAATTAGTCTAAATACATTGCATAGGCCAAACCTGACCCATGAACACATCTAGGTCGAATTTTTTAATTTTATAATTAAGAGATGAAGTAAGCAACCACCAAACTTAACCTTATGATTGTATTGGAAATTCCCCGTAACCTCGTGATGACATAAATGTAACATTTTAGCTTTGTCTTAGAGGGAACTTCACCTTTTCAAAACTTTATTATAAAATAATTTAGTATTCGATTCTATAATATCATCGAATTAAAAGTGGATTTAAACATTTAGACGGTGGTCGATTGAGTATTAACTCGATTACTATTGACATTGTTATCAATGTAGGAAGACGCAAGTTTGAGTGTATTAAAACACATTTTCCTCTTATTTAAGGGTTGGAGAGGGGGCTATGAGTAGTTTTAGGCTTGAATCAAAAATAGCATATATGATATGAATCTATAATGAGATTAATGTTAAAGAAAACATTTAGACAATAGCCTAATTATTAATAGGTTAAAATTTGCAACTAGACCCTGTATTTTGTATAAGTTATGGATTTAATATATATATTTTAATTTGGTCAATTTTAGTCTCTGTATTTTTAGAATTTCAAAATTTTAGTCCATACTAATCATAACTATTAAATTCATTAAGTTCTATTATTTTCAAAATTTAATGTGTCAGACATATTATCACATGTGTAATACTATGTTTGTTTGTTATTTTCACATATTACTAAAAAAATTAATTAATAAATTTAAAGACTATCGTTTACATTGAGATTAAAACTTTGAAATTAAAAAAAGATAGCCACTAAGAATGAACCAATTGGTGAACTGGACTAAATCTATAACTTTAGGCATAATATACAGGACTAATAACATAATTTAACCAACATATTTAACTATCACCATTAGATCAGGACTAAAATTTCTAAATTAAAAAAGTTCAAGGGCTAAAATTGATTAAATTAAAGTATAGGTACTAAATTCATAACTTACGCAAAGTACAGGGTCTAATAACAAAATTTATCCTTACTAATACGTTATTTTAGTGATTTAACTATGAAAAATTATAAAATATAACTAACGAACTAACAAAAAAATTGTATGGCATCGTTTAAAATTGCTATAGTAATAAATCTAGTTCTTATTATTTATAAATAGTATCAGTTTGATCTTGATTCTATAAAATTTAATCCTCAATATTTACAAATTTAATCAATTTAATCATAATTTTAAAAAATTTAAAAATTATTAAAATTTTTTATAGATTTTGAAATTCGAATTTAATTTTTTTCCCTTTTTTGAGAATGAGTACAATTGTAACATAATAATTGAAAATTATAAAGATAATGTATTTGAATCACTACAAACACAATTATTTATAACAAAGCATAAATGAAATATAATATAGATAAACCGATTGAGTCTTAGTTCGATTGGTATAGATATTATTGTCAATACAAGAGGACGTAGATTTGATTTGAGTGTGCTGAAGTACATTATTTTTCTATTTAGAGAAAGGATTTTATGAAACTGTGATTTTACGTCATCTTTATCCCTTTCCAATGGGAGAATAACAAATCAAATTTTTTCTTTTGATTTTTAGCATTTTTAGTCGGATTTAAATTTTTTCAAGAGAAAAAAAAGCTAAAAATCAATAGGAAAAATCTGATTTGTTATTCCCCCATTAAAAAAGATAAAGACGACGTGAAATTACAATTTCATATAATCTTTCAACTTATATTTATGTGTTAGGAAAGGACAATGGATAATAAAAATAAATTTAAATAAAATCCGAAGTATAATTTATCATTTTACAAGAGAATTTCAGATTCAAGGAGAATCAAAATCTTATTTTAAATTATTTCTTACTTTTGACGTTTAAAGTCTTTAAAGACTTCGACTTTCCAAGATGAGAACAGAACATAAGAGTCAAAGAAGTTTTAAAAAAACACCCTTGAAAAAGACATGTTTAAAGATTTTGGGCTTAGATTGGGCTGGTTTTAGTTTGTCCATTTTTGCTGAAAATGTCCAAAAAAAAAAATCTCCATATAATTATCAAGTCAGTACTTTTTATAACAATCACAATCTATAATAGTATTTAATTATAAGAGGCAAGTTTGTTGTGAAATCAGTTTTTATATTTTATTAAATTTAGTAAAATTCCTAAGTGTACTATGTGTAAGTTATAAAGTTAGTCCTTATACTTTTCGAATTGCTCAATTTCACTTCTTTTACTTTTTGAAATTTAAAATTTCAATCCAAACCCAAAATGGTAGTAGTTAAATGTTCCTAGTTAAATTCTACTATTAGTCTTGTATCATGCCTAAAGTAGTAGATCCAGTCTCCAATATGATCATTCTTAGTTTTCATATTTTTCGAATTTTGAAATTTCAGTCTTGACTCCAATAAAGTCCTTAAATCCATTAAACTAATATGACATTACACATATGATAATATATTTATCGCATAAGATTTTGGAAATAGTATAAATTTAATAACTACTCTTTGGTTAAAAGTTAAAAGACCCTAAAAGTTTTATTCTTTTTCTCTAAGTCATTTGCTTCTTCTCTTTTATTTTGTCTGGCGGAGGTAGCCAGCCCCCTTTGTTTTCCCTCCCACTAACCCTCTTTTTCTTTTTCTCTTCATTCTCATGTGTCTTATCTCTTTCCAGTTTATAGATCTATTTTGTGGGTATCTTTGTTGCCTTCACAAGTTATAATGGATAGATGAAGGTGCCTGTTGTTACTAAAACTCCACCAGCCACCAGTAGTTTTTTTTTGGAAAATGGGTAGTTCTTTCTCGGCTTCTCTGTTTTGAGAGTATTTCAGAATAATAAATGATTTCACGAGCTGGTTTGAACTCACGTTGTCTTAAGTTTTATACGTTGTTTTTGATTGTTTTCCATTGTTTAACAAGTCTTCACTTTTAGAAGTTTTGTCTATTCTTGTAACACGTTTTTTAGTCTTGCTTTTGCAAGTGATTTTAGGGATGGTTTTGTATCGTTCTCTCCAATTTGGTGGATGCTTGATTTTTTTGCCGATTTTTGCCTGCCACTTTGGACCATCCAGGCTGATTTCCTTGTCGTATTAAGTGCTTGCAATCACTCAAAATATGTTGTACTAGAGTTGTGACAAAACCAATTGTCAATGTGCCATAATGTTCATTTGATGCTGAGGTTGAAGCCTTTGTTGTGTTGATGGAGCTTGTCCTTCACCACCTACGGTGGGTATTTGTTGTTTTTTTCCTTGAATTGTATGATTTTATTCGTGGAATGAATTAATGAATTTCTCTTTAAAATAAATAACTACTCTTTGGTTAGGATTGAATTTTCAAAATTTGAAAACTATAAGGACAAAAAATAAACAAATTAAAGTACAAAGACTAAATTCAAAGCTTAAACATAGTAACAAAATTTAACCATTATCGTGTAATCAAGTTGGTATTTGAGGTGATCTAAAAAGATACTTAATCTTCAACCCTAACTAAAATCCAGACCAACATGATCAAAATCCCCAAATTATATGAAATCCTTAAAATTTTCAAACCCAAGCAAGATTTTACTCGAAATCCCTAAATTCATACAATCAAATCCTTAAATTCTTTTAAACCAAAATAACAATTATGTATTCTTTTTTAAATTCCTATATTCACACATTGAACACATAAATTCTTCTAACTCTAACACCAATTCAATTCAAAATCTATACTTTTTTTTGTTTATTCATTACAAAAAAAAAAAAAAGGGTTTTTCATTGCGTTTTCAAAACGCCCAAAAACAACACAAAAATGTCATGAAAAGGTAATTTAAAATTTTGAGCTTTCATGACGCTTTCAATGAAATGTAGGAAAGCGACTCATGAAAAATTACAAAAATTTTGAAAGTTAGAAAGCAGTGGTTCAAGGTTTTTAAGCATCACGAAAAGATGTAAAGAACATCACAAAAACATTTTACATTGGCTAGGTTTTTAAGACGTTGCGAAATATTTTTAAATCATCACGAAAAGTTTTTTTTTTCTTCTTTTCATGATGTTTTAAATCATCACTAATAATTACCCAAAAACGTCATTAAAAGTGCCCTCTTCTATGTTATCTTCCTTTATTTTACCATGTGAAAAAAAAAAAATGTCACTGAAAATATGTCTTGTCGTGATGTTTATTAAAAAGGACATTGAAAATTGTAGCTTTTGTGACATTTACTAAAAATACACAAAAAAGTTATATGAAAAAATCAATTGAACCCTAAACACAATTGAGCCATAAAGATACATAAACTTCAAACATCCGAACATAATCCAAACCTCAAATACCATTGGAATCACAACCCTAAACAATAAAATATTTTTTTGGTGAACTTAGGCACTCCCACTAAAACTCCATGAATCCCTTTGAGCTCTCCTCAAAGTAAAGAGACAAAAACTCGAGGTTAAAATTGAGTATAGACACTCCGAGCACAATACATCTGCCATTTAAGAGTCTAATCAACTATTCAAAAGATGACACTTCAAAAACTTCTCTTAATAAAAGAGTTACCCCTCAACAGGTTAACATTTTGAACTAGTTTTTTAATGCAAACAACAATAAAAGCTAAAAACAATCAAAGAAAATGAAACTAGCTTGGTAACTATGAAATAGCTAGAAATGAAAGAAAACTAAAAACAGGGACAAAAGCGAATAATAAACAAATAAAACTTTGGTTTTCACCAAATCAAGCACATATAATAAGTTAGTGAGCAAATCTTATTCTTGTTCTCTAATAGGGCTAATTTATAGTTCCATGCAAATGTTGACATTAATGCAAACTTGAAATTAATCTCTTCAAGCTTCTCCATCTACACATCATCTCTAAAGATTCCAAAACCCATCAACATCCCAAAATGCATATTCGTCCTCGTCGACAACGTCTTTTTTTGTCGATGAGTTATCGTTCATCCCAATCTGAGTAAATCGATTAATGTGATTATTATCGAGTCGAGGGATCGATTCTCCCATCTTTAATATCCCTGGCGGCCGTCTATCGAATGACCTCAAACATTTCGATTTCTTATAAACCCGGCACAAGCTGAATTCTTGTCTTAGCTGTATAAAAAGAAGAAGAGAGAAAATCACATAAAATATAGAGGAAAGGTTGTCTAGGTTTGAATCCGAGGTTATATGATAAAGAACTTACGGTAGGAGGTGTAGTGGCATTAGCTAAAGAAACATGGTCTTGAATAGCTTTATATTCGTTCATCTTCCAGTCAGTTTTCTTCCCATTTGGGGCTCTTCCGTTGTAGAAGACCATGGTTCGTTTGACACCTATGGGGCGACTGTTGGAAGAGTAAACATAACCAGGTGAACCAGTGGCTTTCCAGTACCCAGATGATGTTAGCCGCTTTGGTCTCCCTCCTCGAGCTTCACTCTCTTGCCTTGGAATGAAGAAAAACCATTGCTCTGGGTCTTTATGACATAGGTTATCTGAGAATTCTGCGTCAAATGCACCAGTGATTATGAGAAACACATATTATATATATATATATATATAGGTTTAAATAAAAGAAAAACATAAAATGTTAGACCCCCGTGAAATTTTTGCTAGTTTTATTTCCAAGATAATCAAATAAACCCAGAAAATTTATGCCAAAAAGTGAAGAAAGGGAGACTCTAGAGTCCATATTCAAAGCTTTCTGGTATATGGGTAAGTTTCATCTGACAAAAACAAGCTTTATTCAGCTCAAACACTGAGCCCCAAGTTTCATGGTACTCAAAAAAACAGTACTGGTTAATCTTTCCTACTGCTGAAGATATATATATACACACACACGCAAGTGGTATCTCAGCTCTCTCAATATCCTCGGGGTGTTGAGTTTGAGCCTTGTCATGAGCTTGCTTTTCAGCAAGCATGGCAGAAGACTCCGATCAAAAGCAATACCGAGCTTATTGAGGATCCGCAACCCTCAACAAAACTAAGAAATTTTATGTCAAGAAAGTGATAGAAAGGGATATTGTTAAATTCTAAAGAGAAAAAGAAAGATATTTACGAGGAAGATCCCAAGGATTGAAGTTATAAATGTCGACAACTGGTATAACACGATTCATAACATGGTTGAGATCATCATCTGTTTTAGCTTCAAGCTTCTTGTGGAGATAAAACGAAACCAGCTCTTCTTCAGTAGGATAGAACCGAAACCCTGGTGGCATATCCTCCATTTTTATATAGCTATACTTGTTTATTCATGCCAGTCTTCTACTATATATACACACACACGCATTACAGTTGTAATTTCTCGATCATTAATTAATGGGGGGCGAGAAACGGACTGTGGAGCTAGGCAAGAGAGAAGAAATCAGTAAGAAAATGAAGGGGAAATGGCCCTGGAAACTTCCACGCGCTTTACTATGGAAAATATTAATACAATTGTCACTCATTTCACATTTTATTTACTACTTTATTAACATTATTATTATTATTTTGCTTGGAAGTAGTCAATATATTCTTATTCGAAATAAAGTGTTTGTTGGTGTTTGATGTGATTGGAGTACATAAAAATAATAATTTTATCTTATTTTCTGTTTAATTTCAGTTGGGATTTTTTAAAAAAAATTATATTATTGAAGAGGGAAACTATACCATTAATCATTAAAATATATATAAGTTTTCGTTTTAGTTACTTAATTAAAAAAAATTTACAAATTGGTTAGTAAACTATTCGAAAGTTTTCGTTTAAGTCACTGAACTATTCAAAAACTTTTATTTAAGTCATTGTGCTGTTAAATTTATTTATTTTTAAATAAAAATTCTGCTAGCGAGCTCCAAGTTATGATTTGATAATCAGTACACATTGACAACTCGAAGAACATATCTTAGATCTAAGCCGATTTAACAGTCAGTGTCGGAGATTGGAGAAAAAACTGTTTGAATTTTAGTTCGCAAATTCATTACACCTAAAATTATTTCATGAAAAAAATTAACTGTAGAAAAAAAGGGGAAATAAAGCTTTTGATTGGTGTAGGCAATACGAACAGAGAAAGTCATATAGCATCGATTTTAACAATTCAGTGGCTTAAATGAAAACTTTTTAATAGTTTAAAAATCAGATTGTTTTACCTATAATTTAGTGAATAATGTAGCTTACCCTATTAAAAATTTGTATAATTAATTGTATATGAATATATATATATATTTATATAGATTGTTATACACATCACATAAATTATATATTTTTCTTTAATCTCGTAATACATATATATATATATATATATTATGTTTTGTACATTTTTACCTGTATTATATATATTATAAAAGTAGACCTTCACATATGTTTTCTGGTGCAAAATTAAATTAATATTGCTTATCTTCTTATAATTTTTTATATAATTAATATTCTTAACAAATTCACGGTTAATTTAATAATTTAATTATATTTATAGTGCTCGAAAAGTTTTCAATTCAATATTTTAATTATAAATAAAAATTTACTAAGCAAAATTAAAATAATTTTACATTTTTCATTATTTTTTATATGGTTAATATTTTAATAATTCAATCTTCATCTTTCATGCTCCATTCATTAGATCATGCATATCAAGTTCTGTATAAATTAAAAAATTTCAACTAAAAATAACTATTAAATATATATCAATATAAACAAGTAAATATACTTTGATAAATTTAATAGTTGGATTATAAAATATTAATTGTCAGAATGGTGTAAAATCATATTAATTTTACATCGGTGTTTAGTTTTACACTAATGCAAGTGAAGCTCTCCCTTTTAATCATATTAATTAAGAAAAGTATTTTATTAAATAATAAATAAAAAAATTACATTTATTCAAAATTTAACATGTATGATCTATGTAAATAAAACGTAAAAAATAATAAACAAATATTAATAGCAAAAATCACATTACCAAAATTGAGTAAAATTAATATACCATGTGGTTTATGGTAAGGTGGAAGCTTTTGGATCATTCAACTCTCAAATTTGAGTGTAATTTTATTTAAATCATATGTATTTTTTAATCAAATTTATTTTAATGTAAATTTATATATATTTTTATTATAATTTCAATTATGCTTTATATGGTTAATTCTAAGTTATGTTTACATTTTTTTTGTAATTATAAAAATCGATATTACAAGCTATTCTTTATGTATATAATGTTCTGATTTTTATTGCCAAGTTCCTATTGTAAGGAGCTAGAACTGATTATGTGTCGGTATTAGTGGCAAAAATCGCAGTCACAACGAGGTATACATTAGTGTTCATGGGGGGATTTGTGTGACTTTCATAATTTGATTAAATTTAATATCACACTATTAGCTAAGCAAGGGTAGCGTTTACTTTGTAACCCATTTCGCTAGTGGCTCGAGTGCTAAAAGCTAAATATTTTGCAAACAAAGATTTTTTAATAGTTGAGTTAGGAAGTTAACCTTTAGCAATTTGGTGAAGTATATGGGTAGAAGGGGCCTTCTTGATAAAAGGACCGACTAGCAAGTTGGAAGTGGGAGACTAATCTCCGTTTGGGATATGTATTGGCTCCCAAGCAACAAACCCTACAAAATACAATCAACCCAAGTGAGTGGAATTGAGTGAGTAATAGATTTGATTGATGAGCAAACCTGGAAATGGAAGGAGGATCGAATATTGACCTCATTTGATATTCATGAGGCAAGGAAAACTTTGAGCATTTAGCTAACGCAACATCAAATAACAAATCGACTAAAATGGTGCCTTGAAAGCTCGAGTGAGTACACGGTTCGTAGTGGATACATATTATTACTTAGAGGCTTTTCTGAGACTGATGATGACACATATAAATTTATATGCCAAGATATTTGAGGCATTTACAGACAGATTTGGCAAACATATGCGTCGAAGAAGATGAAAATTACAGTATGATGATTCACGAACAATTTTGTGCCTACTAACGCTAATTTGTTCCTAAGAAGAGTAATGGTTGATGCAACTTGCCCTCATTGTCACCTTGAGGCAAAAAGTGTCCTTCATACTAACTAAGATTGCCTAATAGCCCTACAGGTTTGGCAAAAATTGGGAATCAATTTGTGATAAGCCAAGCAGAGAACACTTTGGTAAGTTGGGTTGGACAATTATTCAATGGGAGGAGCAACTATCAAAAGCTAATTATTATTGTAGCAATATGGGCAATTTGGTTTTCAAGGAATAGGTTGGTGTTCTGAGATTACTACCTTTGTATTGGGTTATGCTAGAGAATTAGAAACACTGGTAGGGGAATAGTTAAAGCTTAAGCCAACAGAGCTCGTGGGATGGCGACTTCCTTAGGAGCCTTTTTGTTTGGGTAAACTTCAATGCGGGCTTCTACAAGGATTTGGAAGCGTCAAGTACATGTATTATCATCAGAAACTATGAAAGATTTATCATGGGCACAACTTGCTTATGGAATTGTTACATATCTGATGTTCTAATTGCAAAGGCCTTAGCAAGAACCCAAGCAATTGGATTCACTCAAGAGATAGGTTTTCGGCTTGTGAAAGTAGAAGACGACTCCTCAGTGGTGATAAAGAAGCTTAAAGCGATATGCATTAACAGATCGATGATTAGTATATTTCATCCAGGAAGTGAAACAAATTTCTGTAGGCTTTGAAAGAATCAAGTTCTAACATTTAAAGAGAGGAGGAAATCGAGTAGCCCACCTGCTGGCCAAGGAAAGATTTTGACGAAAACGGGATGTCTGGTGGATCGAAGAAGATCCAACGGTGGTTTAGGAGGTTGCGGAGATGGGAAGGCAGAGCATCCATCATCTTAGTTGAGTGTCACAAAATAGATGTCTTGAAAAGCTAAAAGGTCTTATTCATTCTTTAGTAGAGGAGTGATTCTCTTAAATTTGATCTGGTTCATCATTTTAATTTGTGATATGAGATTTCGTATTAGCATGAAGAGGTCCCTAGGGAAAAGAAGAGGAAAGGATTTTGTTTTTTTTAATTATTATTTTTCTCGATTTGTCAAAAAAAGGTCCATAATATTTACCCTTCAGTCCTAGCATGGAGAATGAGCAAATAAATTATATGGGTAATAATTTTAGACCTCAAAATAACCCTTATAGTAATAACTATAATACAGGATGGAGGAACCACCTAAATTTCTCATGGGGTGGTCAAGGAAACCAAAGACCACAACCCCCTTCAGGTTTCAACAACTCTATCAGCAAGAGAAAAAATCGAACCTTGAAGAGATGTTAGCAAAATTTATTTCGGTGTCAGAAACCTGTTTTCAAAACACTGAGACAACTTTGAAAAATTAGCAAGCGTCAATTCATGGGCTCAAAAATCAAATTGGACAGCTTGCTAAATTGGTTTCAGAAAGGCAACAAGATAGTTTACCTAGTAACACCGAACCCAACCCAAAACAGCATGTGAAAGTAGTTACATTAAGGAATGGGAAAGTGTTGGCTGAACCTGAAAAGAAGCTGCAGCAGGAATCTGATAAGGCAAATGATAAGGGGGTAAATCCTGAAGTAATTCAACCGCTGGTACTTAAAGAATACAAACCATTGATCCCATATCCGGTAAAGTTGAATAAAGACTGCATGGATGAACAATTTGGTAAATTGAATTTTTCAAACAGTTGCATATTAACTTACATTTTGTTGAAGCTATTTCGTAGATGCCCACATATACAAACTTTTTAAAGGAGCTATTAACAAATAAAAAGAAGTTTGAAGAGCTATCCATTGTGGAACTCAACGAGGAATGTTCAACTATTCTCCAAAATAAACTACCAACCAAGCTAAAAGTTCCAGAAAGTTTTGCTACTCTCTGTTTTATTGATAGTTTAAACATTGAGAAAGCATTAGCTGATTTGGGTGCTAGCATTAATTTAATGCCTTATAAAATGTTCAAGCAGCTTGGCCTTGGAGAACTAAAACCCACTAAGATGAGTATTCAATTAGCTGATAGATCTGTTAAATATCTTAGGGGTATTATTGAAGATGTCATTGTAAAAGTAGATAAATTCATATTCCCTGTTGATTTGGTTGTGCTTGACATAGATGAGGATGTTGAGGTGCCTTTAATTTTAGGTCAGCCTTTTTTAGCTATTGCTAGGGCTATCATTGATGTGGGTGACGGTAAACTTGTGCTTAGGGTAGGTGACGAAGAGATTATCTTTAAAATCAATGATGTTATGTGGTTCTCTAGATAACAAGATGATTCTTATTATTTTATTGACTCTACTGATCATGTTATTTAAGAGTCATTACAAGAAATCATTCATAAGGACACATTGGAACTGTGTTTGGTTCAAGGAGAGGAGGTGGATGGTGATGATGCTTTAATAGGTAAGATGAAATTTAATTTAGACTCTAATGAGTCTTCACTGAGACAGACAAAGTATGAGGACATTAAGGCAAGCAAGGGATTGAAATTATAAACCTCTGTTGAAGAACCTCCCAAGTTGAAACTGAAGCAATTACCAAATCACCTAGAGTATGCGTTTCTTGGAGACAATTCTACACTACTAGTGATTATTTCTTTAGATTTAAAGCCAAATGAAAAAAGATGAGTTATTGAAAGTGTTGAAGGAACATAAAAGAGCTATAGTCTGGAAGATTTCTAACATTAGAAGGATCAGTCCTTCTTTTTGTACCCATAAAATTTTAAAGGAAAATGTATACAAACCATGTGTGCAAGCCTATAGATAGCTAAATCCTAGCATGAAGGAAGTCGTTAAGGCTGAGGTAATTAAACTTCTAGATGTTGGAGTTATTTAACCTATTTCTGATAGTACTTGGGTGAGTCCTGTGCAAGTTGTTCCTAGGAAGGGAGGCATGACTGTTGTAGCCAACGAGAAGAATGAGTTGATTCCAAAGAGAACAGTCATAGGATAGAGAGTTTGTATTAACTATAGGAAATTAAACAATACCGCGAGAAAATATCATTTTTCTCTGCTATTCATAGATCAAATGTTGGAAAGATTATCTGGGTATATGTATTATTGCTTCCTAGATGGACTCTCTGGCTACTTTCAAATCCCGATAGCTCCTGAGAACCAAGAAAAAACAACATTTACATGTAAATATGGTACGTTTGCTTATCAAAGAATGCCTTTTAGATTATGTAATGCTCCAACTACTTTTCAGCGTTGCATGTTAGCCTTCTTTGATGAACTTGTAGTAGACATAATGGAGGTATTTATGGACAACTTCTCGGTATTCAATAATTCTTTCCATCTTTATCTTAAAAACTTAAAACGAGTTTTAATGAGATGTGAGGAAACAAACTTTGTGCTTAATTGGCAAAAATGTCACTTCATGGTTCGAGAAGGGATTGTGTTGGGCCATAAAATTTCTAGTAAAGGGATTGAGGTTGATAGGGTTAAAATTGAAAGCATAAAAAAATTACCTCCCCCTAGTTCAGTTAAGGTTATTCGAAGCTTTTTAGGACATGTTGGGTTCTATAGAAGGTTTATTAAAGAATTTTCTAGAATAGCTAAGCGTTTAACGAATTTGCTAGAAAAAATATGTGCCCTTCGATTTTAGTCAAGAATTCTTAGAAGCATTTAATACTCTTAAGGAAAAATTAATTAATGCCCCGATTGTGGTTGCACCTGATTGGAATTTACCCTTTGAATTAATGTGTGATGCGAGTGATTTTGTAATAGGTGCAGTTCTTGGACAGCGAAGAGACAAGCATTTTCATCTAATTTATTATGCTAGCAAGACGTTGACAGATGCACAAGAAAATTACACTACTACAGAAAAAGAATTGCTAGCAGTGGTTTTTGCTTTCGATAAATTTAAACCATATTTGATATTATCTAAAGTGTTGTTTACACTGACCATTCAACTCTCCGTTATCTCCTAACTAAATTGGATGCAAAACCTCGACTTATAAGATGGATTTTATTATTGCAAGAGTTCGATTTGGAAATCTAGGATAAAAAGGGAGCTGAAAATCTTACAGCAAATCACCTTTCCATATTAGAGAGTTCACATCTCAAGGAGCTTAATAAGAATGAGATAAATGACTCATTTCTTGAGGAACAACCCTTGGTTATAATCGAATTTGAAGTCTCTTGGTTTGCGGATATTTCAAATTACTTAGCTGCTAACATCCTACCAAAGAGGTTGACACATCATCAAAAGAAGTGATTCTTTGCCGATGTGAAAATTTATTTTTGAGAGGATCCTTTTCTTTTTCGTGTATGTGCAGATCAAGTAATTCGGAGGTGTGTTACAAAATTGGAAGCGAGTAAAATCTTGGAACACTATCACTTAGGACCAACATGAGGACATTACAGTAGGACTAGGACAACACATAAAACACTTGAATCAGGTTTTTATTGGCCCACACTGTTCAAGGACGCTAACAAGTATGTTGCTTCTTGTGATAGATGCCAGAGAATAGCTAATATTTCTACACATGATAAAATGCCTCAAACTTATATGCTTTCATTTGAAATTTTTGACCTCTAGGGCATTGATTTTATGGGCCTATTTCCTAGCTCTTTTGGTAATAAATACATCCTAGTAGCAGTCGATTATATGTCAAAATGGGTAGAAACTCAAGCTTTACCTACCAACTATGCTAAAGTAGTAGTTCGATTTATTAAGAAGTTTTTTTCTCAATTTGGAACACCTAGAGCGATTATTAGTGATAGGGGTACACATTTTTGTAATGTTCAATTTGATAAAGTTCTTAAGAAGTATGGGGTGCATCATAAAACAACTACCCCTTATCACCCTCAAACTAGTGGGCAAGTTGAAGTTACGAATCGAGAACTCAAACGTATATTAGAAAAAACTATAGAGTCAAATAGAAATGATTGGCCGATAAAAGTAGATGACGCTTTATGAGCTTATAGGACTGCTTATAAAACACCTATAGGAACATCTTCTTACAAACTAGTATATAAAAAAAGTTGTCATTTACTGCTTGAACTCGAGCACAAATCATTCTGGGTAATAAAATTCCTAAACTATGATCTTAAACTTGCATGTGAGAAGATATTGATGCAACTGAATGAGTTAGATGAGTGGTGAGAGAATGCTTACGAGAACTCGCAACTATACAAAGAAGCTACAAAGCGGCGCCACGATGCTTGTTTGAAGCAACCTAAACAATACGGTACGATAGAGGTAACCCATCCGTAGTAGAAATCGTTTTCCCATACGGTATGATAGAGGTAACCTATCCAGCATATGACACATTTAAGGTAAACGATCATCGACTCAAACTTTATAGTGGTGACGAATTTAGAAATGACAGAGAGGAGCTTCAATACCGCGAACCTTCGTAATTGTGCGCACAAGGTAAGTCAAATTTAGACTTTAAAAAAGCATTTCTCGGGAGGCAACCCGAGTGTTAACACTACTAATTTTCTTAATCTTATTTTATGTTATTTTTAAAATTAATTAATTTTTAAAAAATCTTAAAAAATAATAATAACAAAAAATGTGCTTTTGACCCACACGACCTGAACGTACGGGTGTGTCCCAGGCCGTGTGGGTCAAAAGCACATTTTTTGTTACACGGCCTGGCGGTATGGGAACTAATTTTTTCATTTTTAAATCAAGTCAGAGAGTTACATGGGCCAGGCACACGGCCATGTGCAAGACATGGCCGTGTCTCACGTATGGGCTGCCATATGGGCATAGGAGAAGCGAAGAAGGTTGAACACGGCCATGCTACATGGCCGTGTGTGCCACATGACCTGGACACACGGACATGTCTGAGGCTGTGTAAATACTAGGGATATAGTTTTACTGCACACAAGTTGAAAATGCCTCACAAGACATGTCGCCCATTTTAAACCCCTAATCCCTTTTCATTTTTTTACTCTATCTTCTTCCTTCAGCTTTAACCCTAACATTCGCTCCAACTTTCTTCCTCCATTCCAGCCGCCATTTTCCCCCGTCGACAGCCTTCTCACCCCTTCCCTTCTCTATTTTTTTCCCTTCGCCACCATCCTTCCACCCCTCTCACACTTGCGTTAAACCACACCTCTCATTTCTCTTTTTTTCTTCCATGCACACCTCTATCCTTACAACCGTCCCCTTCACACATCGTCGACCTTATTCATCCTCCTCATCGCACTCTTCCCCTCATCCTCCTCGTCACTGTTTAACCTTTACCCTTTTTCTTTTTATTTATTTATTTAGTATTTATTTCTTTATTTTATCCTTATTTTTTTAGTATATATTCATTTACTGTTATTTTATTATTAGTAGTAGTATTGTTTGTTTTTATTTCTTTTAGTCTTATTCTTAGGTCTCACATAGACATTTTTTTATTTCCTCTCCCTGACATTGACTATTCTTATTATTAATAGCCTTAGTCTTGTCCATTATTTGATTTTAATTTGGTTTGATGCTTTTTAGATTGGTTTTTTATTGTTGTTCTTATTATTTTTAATTTCTTTTGATACTATTCATGATTTTTTTATTTCTGGTTTCTTGTTTTTATTTCACTTTTCTTCATCGAATTATGAGCATTGAATTTGAATCTTCTGGCATGGATTATTGGAGTACCCCATTATATTAATTCTTCTGATGATGATATGTGGTTATTCTATTTTCTTGCAGGCCACCATGACAAACACTCGCAGCAAGTCTAAGGTTACCGTCCTCGCTTCGAAAATGCGGAAGACACCTGGTGCGACCTTCTCCTCGAGTGCCTCCGCAAGGCCTGCCACCCCCTATATCTAATTTTCAGTAGGCTCCTAGGAGGACTTATTTTAGCTACTTCGACTGTGACCACTCGACTTTGGCCGATATATTGATTAGGCCGCTTTAGAGTAGGTCCAACTAGCTGATCATATGCGCACCTTTATTACCACAGCCCCGTGGGACCGATTTTTCTCTATCATCGAGCCCACATACATGGAGCTGACTTTGTAGTTCTACTCGACATTTACTCTCCAGCATGTCATGACGACTCAGGATGAGCCAGGCACCATCGCTTTCCGACTCAGTGGGCTGGTGCACCATATAAGTGTCTCTAAGTTTGACGTTGTTTTGGAACTATACACTGAGGAGTTTATAAGTGCCGAGAACTTTTTTCGCCTACATTGGCACATCCACTACTCGCTATCTAGTTGTTATGTAGATCTTACAACAAGTACGACACCTTATGACGTGAGTCACTCGAAGGCGACTTCTTTCTCTCCAGCTTTACAGTATATTCATGCCCTTTTAGCTCATACTTTGACCGGTAGGAGAGAGAGCACCGAAGTCATCAGTACCACCAATGCATATTTTTTATGGAGCATGGCCACCAGACATTTTTTTTATTTAGCTTACTTCATCGCTCTCGCTTTCCGTCAGACCTCAACAGGAAAGGTCCTATCTGTGTAGGTCCTTATGTGACTTGACTCGCTCGACACTTCGGTCTCCTCGACACACCGGAGTAGTCTTCTACACTTACACTCGCTGACCAGATGTTTTCATAAGAGATATTGAGCATAACTCATATGAGGATGATCGAACGGCTCCTCAGTACCGATTATTTCATTCTAACTTTCAAAATGAACTAGAGGACTTCATTGATGATGTCCCTTTCCATCACGAGGACCCACATCATCCTCCACCTTCAAGTCACCGTCCTGTTTCTTCTGTTGCTACTTTAACGGATCTCTCTGAGCAGTTCACTCGTTTCGAGCAACACTGCTTTCAGAGGTTCGACAGTATTGGCGTGACATTGTAGCAGATCTGTCAGCATATCCAAATCTCTTCTTCAGCGTCGATGACTCACGACACCGACGCTTCTGATGATGAGGACCATTAAGTTTATTTGTTTTATTTTTATGTTTATTGTTATTTTCTTAGACTTATTTCATTTTTATCTTTTGCACTATATTTTTTTATTTTTTATGGTTGTTTCTACTCGAGTTAGTAACCGCTTTATCTACTTCACTATTTGTGTTTATTTTCTTATTAGTTTGCTCGGAATTATACACTACATCTAGATTTGTCTACAAATCTGTTTTTCACCATTCTGGAAATTTCATCCAATATTCAGGGCAGTTTTAGTTTTCTCCCTCTCTTATGATATTTTGTTTATACTGTGATTATCTATGTTTGTACATTGAGGATAATGTACATCTTTAGTGGGGGGAGGTTATTTATATAATTATTAGAAAATCCCTAAATTATGTCTTGTGTTTAAGTAATTTTCTAATAATTCTATTAGAATGAATTTTTATCGATTTGTGATTTTTATTGATGTGTTTTAGATTAAATTCATAGATATTTGTGCATTGATTGTTTTAAACTTTAAGACATGAGAGAATCAAGCATGATAAGTTTATTTTCAGAATTAAAAATTTTAGGTTGTTTCCCTGAATTGAAGTATTATCTTGAAGTTTTAAATTTACAAGTTTGACATCAAAAACCATAAATTTTTGTGTGAGATTTTTAGCCTTTAGAGCATACATTTTTCTTGCTCATTTTTATTATTGGTTATGAGTGTGTCAATTTGATTTGTTATTTTAGAACTTGCTTCGATTATGCATGTCGAGACCACACATTTGATTTGATATACTGAGATGATAAAGACACGTAGGTTTTAACCCACTTATCTCATAAAAAACTTACCTACATAATTAACCCTTAGTGAACCCCATTGAGCCTAACACACTGTTTCTTGATTTACCCATTAATGTCAACCCATAACTCATTTTTTTCGTTGAAACTTTTTCCCATTTTATTGACTCCCTTTCTGTCGAGATTTGATTTGGTTAGTTGCCTAATTGTGCTTTTTTGTTTGATTTGCTGAATTATTTCTTGTTGTTATTGTTTAAAAAAATCAAAAAAAATATATAGAATAAAAAAATATTGATCATTATTTAGTTCTATGTTGATTGAGCTTGAACAGTTAAATTCATATTTTGAGAAGAAGCTCATTTTTATTCTTGAGTAGTTTTCAATTGATGTAATTGTTTTTTTAATTTCAGCATTTTTTTTATTTTTCTAGTTTGATAATTTATCAATTCAATCTCGATTTTAACCAACTTTTCAGCCTTTCTCCACACCCTTAACCTAGGCCCCATTACAACCTCTTAAAGACCTTTTAATTTGTGTATCATATCATTTTATAGTGCTAGAATTTGATTGCAAGCCTATGGTAATAGCTTTTCATGTTTGACTATTGAGTGTTTATTATTGAACCTTAAGCACTTTGAGTGATTTGAGTGAATCTTTAGTGAGGATGTCGATTCTTGTCGATTTTGAATTAAAGGTAATTACTTAGATAAGAGGAAATACATATGTTTTCATGCTTTAAAAATGTTCGACTTGAATTGTTTGAATCTTTAGTGCTCTTTTAGTTGAATTATCAATGTATGATTATTTGTGAATTATGACGAAACATCATTGATGAGAATTATAAGTTTAGAAAGATTAATTTTAATTGTGAGTTGAGGATTTTGCTTGAGGACAAGCAAACGCTTAAGTGTGGGGATATTTGATAAGCCATAAAAGTAACATATTTTTAATCCCATTCATGATGCATTTTTGGATGATTAATTATGTAAATTAGTGAATTTGATGCTCCTCATCCTTTAAATTCATATATTTATACTTAGGAGAGCATTTGGGAGCAAAAGGAGTGAAAAACGAGCCAAAATTGGAAAAATAGAGTTGTTTCCAAAATCCACACGACCTGGGCATTTCCACACGGGCTGGCCATATATGCCCGTGTGAGCCACACGGGTTAGCCACACGCCCATGTGCCAGCCTGTGTCAATATCGCACCTTGCTTCCCAAATATGCGGAAAAACTCAATTTTTAGGCTTTCTGAGTATTCTAAAGTTTATAAATACCAATTAGAAGAAGACCTAAGGGGGCACTCAGAGAAGATCGAAGAAAGCACTCAAAGAACGCCATTGGAATCAACTAGGAAGCTGATCTCCCTCAAGATCGAAGATCTTCATTTAATTTCTTTCGAAGTTTTATTAAGTTTTTTTTATTTCTTGTGGTTATTCTGATTTTGAGATGTTTTCATTTAGGATTATGAACTAAATTCCCTAAATACCTAGGGAAGATGAAACTTATGATGAATCTTATTATTTGATTTCTGATTTACGCGATAAATATTTGATTCTTGTTCTCAATTATGTATGCTTATTTCTTGTTTTAATATTTTTGATATATTAATTCAAGTTTAATATGATTATTTCAGTGGAGCAAAAGTCTCTGTTTAAGAGTAGATCTAGCATAATTGAGTGGAGTTGCATGCAATTCTAGAAATAGGACAACATAAATCTACCAGATTAGAGTCAAATCTAATAGGGGAATCCATATATCGAGTTAATGCGATAGTAGTGGTTTTAATTAGAAAGAGATTTTTCAATTAATCAACCTAGAATCAGTTGTTCTTACTCTTGAAAGAGATGTCAACATAATTTAGCGATTTTTACAGATCAAGACACAAGTGAATAAATCGTTTAATTCAGATTCATAATAATAGGTGAAATATAGGTGAAGTCTAGGTGTATTCTTTCCTGGGTATTGTCTATCTCATTGGTTATTTTCGATTATTTTCCCATTTCATTCTCTGTTGTGTTTTTAGTTAGATTAGATTAGTAAATTTAGATTAAAAACAATCATTTCAATTTATCAGCTAAATAATAGAAAAACAGTAATTGTTAGTACTTTTAGTCCTCGTGGATTAAACTTGCTTATGGGTCGAGCCACTCGGCCCGGCCCGAAGGCCACCTGCCCGAAATGTGGGAGGGTTTGGGCAAAAATATAGGCCCGAAAAATGGGTTTGGACAAAAAAATAAGGCCAGTTTAAAAAACGGGCCGAGCCTCGAGTAAGGTATTTTTGGCCTGAGCTTGGCCCGAATTCATTAAATGACAAAAAAAATTGCTTTTTTTTAATGTTATTTTCTTGTTGTTTTCTCCCTATTTTGCTACCATATTACTATTATGTTGCTACTATTTTGTTGTTATTGTTTGGATATTGTATAAAACTTATTTTATTATTAATTTTGTTATTATTTTAAAGGCATTTATTAATTTTGTTATTATTTTAGAGGTATTTACTTGTTAAGTTGTATCTATTTTAATGCTAATTAAGTCTACATTAAAATTTATTTTCAATTTGTTGAAAAATATTTATTTTGATTTATTTTAGTATTTTTGATGTATTATATATATTTAAAAATTATATAAAATAATATAAAAATAAATATGGGTGGGCCGGGCCGAGCTCGGATTTTAGTATTTTTATTTGGGTCGGGCTCGAGCAAAATTTTAGGCCTAGCTCGGCCCGAGCCCAATGAATAGGCATAAATTTTTAGTTAAGCCCGACCCGAATCTGGCCCGGCCCGACCCATGAGCACCTCTATCATGGATACGATATTCCCTACTTACCATAACTATACTATTATTCGATAAATGTACTTACCTTTGTCGTAATTATAGCTAATTTAGTCACAATCAATTATTTTTTTCTTTCTCTAATAATAAGAGCATATATGATTGCATTAAAAAAATAAGTTGGATAATTTATTTGTTCTTTTTAGAGGTGAATGAAACACATTGGGGAGAGACGCGCAGTACTTTTTCTTTTTTTTGCCTGTTATATATATAAAGGCAAACACGAAAACTTCTTTATTAATTCATTGAATTTT
Organism: Gossypium longicalyx; assembly: GCA_025698465.1. NCBI lineage: Eukaryota > Viridiplantae > Streptophyta > Magnoliopsida > Malvales > Malvaceae > Gossypium > Gossypium longicalyx. The sequence continues at coordinate 2,616,632 of CM046995.1, read as the reverse complement.
TAGACCATTTTCTTTTTGAACTCCTTTTCGGAGATAAAGGTAATTGACCATTAAAGCATCAGGCAATTCTTTTATTAATTAATGTATTAATCCTTTTATCTTTATCTTTATTCTTTTTTGGCCAAAGATTTTTATAGTTAATTTTGTCTCTCATTTTAGTTCCCACACTGTTGGTCTACCTTTTCACAACACTACTTTTTTATACAACGTTTGTTTGTCTTGCATTTCCAAAATATTAAAATAAATTTATAATTTTCTATTAAGTACACAACTATTTTTTTATTCTTTTCTCATTAGACCTAATTACAAATTGGGTTAATATCGTTTTGATAGATTTAACTCAAATGAAGATTATTATTTACTAGCAAAATGGGCATGACTTATTATTTAAATAATGAAATTATTTTGTACTTAAATCAAATTATAAAAATATAAACATTAAACACTTTTTTTTTTCTAATTTGGCACCTAAATATGTCCAATTTGGTACCTCAAGTTGACAACTTTTTCCTAATTTGGTACAAAAGCTTTTTTTGGGTCTAATTTGGTACCTCAACTAGAAAATTTTTTCATAATTTGATACCTATTTTTGAGTCTAATTTGACACCTAAATTTGTCAAATGTTATATAAATTACTCTAATATACCAAATCATGCTTTAAGCATGCGATCCCTTTCCAATCATTCTTGCTATTAATAGTTAAAATAACTTGAGTCTCAATTAAAAGTAAATTTTTTAACATATTATTTAGCGATATAGATAAAATTTTAAATAAAAGTAATTATTCTTACCATTAAATTCCATGTTATCTCCGCTTAGTAAGAAGAGAGAGGAGTATGATGGGATTTTATATTATTTTATTTTATTGTGATGATATGCTAAAGATAATTATACTTTTGTCTACTGAAAATACTTAAACTTTTGCTTTTTGGATTTTTTTGGGGCATATTCTTAAGCTGTCATTGATGATTACTATTGCTCTAATATTATGTGGTTGATTATTAATGCTCATTAATGATTGATTCCATAGTTATGCTTTATAATTGTATGGATGGATTAAGGGGAGTGTTGTGCTGAAGACCATATTTATCTTTCTTAAATGTGTTGTTGTGTTTTTGGTAAAAAATGTTAATGAGGGAGATTGTTAGTGACTGTTACATTGTCCAGATGCAATTCCAGTTTAGTTGGCATCTTTTCGTAGCACTTTCTTGAGTTAAAACGTGGAAAAATCAAGTCAAACAAGAGTTTTATGAAGACTTTCAATGTGTTTGAAGGTTTTCTATTTGAAGAGATTTGATTTTTCAAAAAGATTATTTTGAGAATATCTCTCTACTAATTTTATTCCATATTGAAGACTTTATTGAGTTAAATTTAAGAAGATAGAGAGCAAATAAATATTCACATTACTTGTAATTTTGCAAGCCAATATCTATAAATTTAAGATGCTTGTTAAAGTTTTATGCACGAGATTGTGAGCACTTATCTTGTTTGTGTGAGAAACCTATTCTAGTGCATTATTGAAAATCAATTGTTTAGTTTGTAACTAAGCTTTCAAGGTGAAAGTCTTAGTGGGAAGAGTAGTCTAGATTATGTATAGGAGTGAGATTGCAACTTGGTGAGCGAGTTGACCTTAAGTCATATCTTGTACAAGCAGATTTATAGTGGATTCTTCTTTGGACGAAACCTCATAGACTTTGGAAGTTTTCGAACAATGTAACCAAAATTTTGTGTCCATCTTGTATTTCACTCTATTAATTAGTAAGTTCATTTACAACCGAATATGCATCAAGAATACAAAATCAACAAACACTCAATATAATTTTAAGAAGGGAAAGTCCCAAAATCATACAGGAATTATGATGCAATTTGCAACGTTATACATGAACTTTGATTTTGTACAATTTTAAACATGATACTTTGATTTGATTCAATTTTTTTGAGCAAAGAACTAACATTATTATCGATATAACATCATTTTACATTTACATATTACATACACAAATAATAATTATACTTATCCAATATAAAAATAAATTGACGTATTCATTTCTTTAGATGTATAGAATTGAATCAAAATCAAAGTTTTATGTATATATTTGAATTAAAATCAAAATTTTAATATGTATAATTGCACAAAAATAAAATTCTTGTATTAAATTACACTTTAAATCAAAATTCTTGTATAATTTTAATATTTATCTTTTTAGAAACACAAAATCTTTCAAATGAAAGTAAAAGCAAAGCAAAGCAAAGCAAAACAAACCACTTTATGGAAACATCAACAATTCAACTTGGAATAGATTCGAGTGTCAAATTAAAAGTATGAACTATGAATAGGGAAAATGTAATAAGGTAGACAAATTTGATATAAGGAGTGAATGAACCAAATTATGTACCTTTATAGAAAATATTTTTTTCCTTTATTCTTGAAAACTTTATTACGGTTTACATTTTCTTGACCCAATGACAAGAGCAATATATTTTAGACATAAGAATTTGAGTTTGATCCTGTGAAAAATAAAACGTCGATAATGGCAATGTATCGCAAATAAAAGAAAGAAAAATAGAACACATAAAATTTTACGTGAAAATCCTTTCGGAAAAAAACTACGGGCAGAGGAGAAGAAAATTCATTATGTCTAATTCGAATGATACAAGAGGAGAGACGATTACATCTATTTATACGTTTAAAACTTTATTCTAATCAAAGTCAAATAGAAGTAATGCAATAAGGTTAAAACACCTTATTCTAATTAACATCAAATAGAGAAAGTAAACTTTGGCCTCAGCCTTTACTCTCGTAGATCTCCTATCTTGCCACTTGTATTTATTTTAACAAGAATTTGAGTCTCACAACTTCTAACAGATCCTAATAAACTTCTTTATTTCATTTATATATATATATATATATATATATATATGATGAAATTGAGATTTTAAAACTTTAATGTTTTAAGTTTAATTGTTAATATAAATAAATATAATGTGTGAGTTCTTTTTCATAAACTTTAATTTATTTATTATGAATTTAAATTTCGCTATTTGTGGTTCAGATATATTCAATTTGTAGTTCAATTATGTTTTGTAATGTTTTGATTCAAATTATAATTATTCAAATATGTATTATTAAACCTTTAAACTCCTTTAGAATAATCATTCATATCAAATATATAAATCCTTGAATATTTATCAAAATATATAATTCTTGATCCAGCTAGCGTATTAAATGATTTGAGTTCAAGCAATCATGCCACAAGACAATATTTATACGAATTTCAAATTTATTGGCACGAGGTTCAGAATTTTATCTTTATAGTTGTAAAATTCTTCCTTGATTATAATTGTTTACTTGTCTAAATCTTGACAATACCTTCTCCTATCTCTTTAAATGTATATTATCAAATCTCGACAATTATATTCATTTTTTTAAATGTGTTTATTGAATCAAAATCAAAGCTTCATGTATATATATAAATTACAATTCAAATTTTATGTGTATAATTACACTAAATCAAAATTTATATATTAAATTACATATTAAAACAAAATTTATGTATAAATTTAATATTCATCCCTACTTAAATCATATATGATGATATTACGTTCCACCTTCCGCTTGTTAATGGGAGAGAGCCGTAGATGGCCTCTTCTCTTTTTCTTTTTTTTTTTTAGATTAAAAACGTGTCTAATTATCAAAATAACTATGGGCGTAAATTTAATTTCGCATGATCCAAATTATTATTTGATAATTAAAATGATTTTTTATTTTTAAATATTTAATGAATTATATTTTTAGTGAGATAAATCTCAAAATTACACCTAAACTTTGATTTAATATATAATTTGATATATGGGCTTTATTTTGGTGTAATTATACACATAAAACTTTAATTTTAATTCAAATTATACACATTTAAAGAAATAACTACATCAATTTATTTATATATTAAATAAATATAAATATTTGTAATGTAAAATAATTTTATATTGATGATTATGTTAGTGACTTGCGAAAATTGAATAAATGAAAATTTCATATACAAAATTACACAAAATCGAAGTTAATTTATATTTTTACAATTTATCCCTATTTATAATTTAAGGATTAAGTTTAATTAAAAACAAATTTAAACATTAAAATAAATAAATTTCTTGATCCAATTCATAAACAAATTTAAGTCTCACATAGTGAATAAGGTCTTGGCAATATAGGTAAAGAGATTTTGAGTATTTATATTGAGTTTATTCCAATTTTAATTAATCTGGTATATATTATTTATAAATTGTATTACACGTGTAAACTCCATAAAAAATCTAAGCCTTGTATGTTTTATGAGTAAATTATATTTAATGTTACTAAATTATTAGTAAGTTTATGTTTTGGTTACTCAATTTTAAAAAGTTACAAAATGGTCACTAAGCTATTCGAAAGTTTTTATTAAAGTCACTAGACTATTAAAATCGATGTTGTATTGCATTCTCTTATCGCATTATCTATACCAATCGAAAGCTCACTTTCTTTTTTCTTCTACAGTTTAATTTTTTTTATAAAACAACTTTGAAAGTCATGAATCTGTGAACAAAAATTAAAATAACGTCTTCTTTAATCTCCAACACTGATAGTCAAAGTGACTCAAATCTAAAATATGTTCTTCTACTCGTCGATAAGTATTAATATGCTATACAGATTGTCGAATTATTATTTGGAGCTCGCTAGCAGACTTATAAAAATAATACTTAATAGTCTAATAATTTAAATAATTTTTTTTGAATAATTCATAGACTAATATAATAATTATTTTGTAACCTTGATTGAAAAATAAATTTATTAATGATTTAGTCACATTTGCTAGTTTGCGGTTTCGGCGTAAAGAAGAAGCAGTGCCCACGCGGGTTGAATACGTTTTGAACAGGAGTGCGTACGTCAATTTCACACTAAATCTCGCCCAAATTTTTGTTTTTGTCGTGTTGACTTCTTTTGACTCCATTCTTCCAGTTTCTCTCCAACCTTTTCATACGTGCCAATATTACTTTTATTTGGATTAAATTTGAGTACTATTATATAATTTTAAATTAAACAAATTATTAGTAAGATATTTGAATCATTAAATGTTTGAATTTAGTAAATAAAATAAAATTAAAAATAAAGATATAATTGTGACAAATTCATAATATTAATATTGGTGTAATTTTCGAGTCTCAATATCTTATGAACACGGTATTTAAAATTTTAGAAAAATTAGATAAAAGAATTAGAGTTGGAATTAATTTTTTGAAGTATAGATATATGGTGTGCCATAATCTAGTAAAATATTTTTGTTGAAGATGATGATGATGTAGGAATCATGATTGCAATATATGAATCACAAGATAATGCGATAGTCAGGCTTGATGACATTCAGAATGTCAAAAATGTTTACTGTTGTAGCTTTGCAATATGAAACTCCGGCCTCGACCTACGAATTGATCAATAGTTTCATAGCATTGTTGAAAATTTTATGTACGTTCAATAGTTATATTGAGGTAGGAATTCAATCTGAATTTGAAATAAATATTTTCGTTGGTATATGGAGAAAACCCCAAATTTGGAATAAATATTTTTTCAATCTAGACTAAGATGATATAGTTTAAAATATTTTTTAATTAGTAAAATTTATTTTTATTCAAATATTATAATGAAAAACAAAATAATAATATAAAATATTATTTCAACTTTTTTTTGAAAATTTAACTATAACTAATTTTCAAATTCGACCAATTGAGTATTACAAATATTGAGGAGAGGTAGAATTCATTCATATCGTCAATAATACTATGTCTGTGAATTTATACACACAACTCATCAAAGAAGCTAACTAACAGACTCTAACAGAATGAGTAATAAAGATAATAACTATATTCCTAATTGCCTAACTGATCCTCATCACTATGCAACTGCTCAACAGACGTTCTGTCTAACATTCCCCCTACAAAGGCTTGATAGAAAGAACCAGCCGCAGTGACAACCATACGATCTCGACAACATGTAAAGGTTCCCACAGTTAAAGGTTTGGTCAGCACATCAACAACTTGATCACACCCAAAGACATGATTCACATGTAATTCTTTGTGAAGCACTTTTTTCTCAAACAAAGTGCATGCCAAGCTCTACATGCTTGACTCTGGCATGAAGGATTAGATTCCTGGCCAACGACACTACGCTGGAATTGTCACACCAGATTGTAGGTATACCAAAAACTATTATGCCAATCTCATCAATTAACAGGCAATTCCAAGTTAATTTAGTAGCAGCATTAACTAGACTTCTATACTCTACCTCGGTGGTAAAGCAAGACACAACATCTTGTTTCTTTGAGGACCATCTAATGAGATTATTACTGTAACACCCCAAACCCGGCCTAGACGTTATGGCCGAATACGGGAGTGTTACATGAAGGGGTTTTGAAAACAATGTTATTTCCATAAAGCTTTGTATAGTTGTTCGATAAATCATCCAAGTTTAATAACCATTAATGAAAGCGTTATTTAATTAATTCATTTGTCAAAACACAATTTACAGCAGAAGTCTCGGAAGTCTTAGAAACCTTTATATTTTGGAAATCCAATTTGTATTTTCAAAAAAACCTTTGTTTTCATAAAACCATGATTTTAGTCAAATGTCGCAATAAAAGTTAAAACGCATCCAAAACCAAAATAAAAATCAAATAGTCTAGAGAGTCCAATAATTACAAAATCCTCATAAAATAATCCTTAAATTAAATAAAAACCATTATCTAAAATAGTTTACGAACTTGTGGTCACCGTGAGACTCCGTCGTACTGATCTGCCTAAATCTGTGGATTACTTGAACAAAACAGACAAACAGATGTGAGTTTTCGTAAACTCAGTGTGTAACCCAACAGAAATAGACATGCAACATACATAGATTTTCATGAGCAGTCGGATACAGATTCAGACCTAAGTCCATAACAGATACAGTTATCATAATCGGATAAACAAAACAGATATAGTGAGTCCTACCTCCATCCTCTACACACCATCTCCGACCATCCCGTGAGGTTGAAAACACCCACCTATTCTTACACATCAAATAGTGTCGATGCAACACATTACAGATAATATGCAGTCAAGCTGCCAGAAAATAAGCGGAGTGTCAACGTACAAATCACTTCCTTCACATATACAAACCCACCCCAGCCACAGATACAGAATACAAATACAGAAATAACAGATTTTGTCATGCTTAACATGCTTGTATACAGATAACATGCATACTTAAACAGTACAGTCAGACATACATTTAATATCCTACTAAGATCAGTCTATCAGATTATCATAGCACACAAAATAGGGTTTGGTTAGCCTTGACCGACCCTAAGGTAGGCCCACAGTAGATCGGAACGACTTGTACGACCCTAGAAAAAATTTAGAATTATGGGCCCACATACCCGTGTAGGCCCACACGGCCTGGCTCATAACCCACACGCCTGTGTAGTCCACACAGCCATACTCACACCATCATATGGCCGTATCCTGCTCACGGCCATGCCTTCGTCAACCACACGGCCAGGCACGCACCACTATGACGTCGACAGTATGCTTTTTTGGCTTTCGTCAAGGCTCAATTTTTCTTGTTTAGGGTACACACCTAGTTCGTATTTGTTGCGAAAACAATCCCAAGACTCCTAAAACCTAAGAAACAATATTCCAACAACAAGTTTAGCAGCCCATTCATGAATTCCCCAACTAAACTGAACAATGTGCAAACACTTACCACCGACAAATATGACCACTCGCACAATTAGACTGTTAAAGCAAAAATCGATGCTTCACCTATGCAACATATTATAGAAAATTAACTTCCCTAACCACACTACTATGCTAATTTAAAAAGAAAGAAAACAACGAAGATGAAACATCAAACTTACCAAAATAGATGGAAACATTGGGATAACAAATCAAACGTTAGGGAAAACTAGTTGACGAACGAAGTAGAGGAAAGAACCGAAAAAGAAAAACTGTAGAGAGGAGGAAGAAAGGGGAAAAGTTAACGTCAGAAATAGATAAAATTTGGAAAGAGAGAGAAAATAATAAAAATTTCACAAAAAATAGAAAAATAAAAGATATGACAACATATCCCCTATTTTTCTTCTTCTAACTCACAACTATCTTAGAATTTTAGCTCTGCTGAAACTCTATCAGTCAATCGAGCAAAAATTAACATTCATGCTTACGCAGGGACTCAAACACGAGACCACTAACACACTAACCCCCTTACCACTCGAACCAGCAGGCTCATTCTAATATAAATTAACAGACAATTTTATATAAACCTATTCAACAAGGATAAGGCTTGGATCCAAAATAACAAAATTTTGCCAAAAGTGGGAATTGAACCCAAGACCTCACACACACACCAGAACACTTAACCACTAAAGCAAATACACATTTATGTCAATTTTTACAAAACAGACTTAAAAATATTCAGGGCATTACAATTGCTAAGGTAAATACAAAGGCCAAAGGTGGATTTGCGATCTTCAAGAGAGCTTGCACAGTCCGTGTCGGAGAAACTAGTTAACTTAATAATATGGTCGATATACTAGTCCATAATCAATCATGCCTTGAATGTATCATAGGATTCTTTTAATAACAGTCTAGTAGATATCATGAGCTAAGTGCATGTATTGACTAACCTTGTTGATGACAAATGATATATTTGGTCGAGTTAGACACATATATTGCAAGCTACCAACAACCTGCAAATACAAGGTTCTGTCCGATATAAGGTTAAGCAAGTCACGAGCATACTTTTGTTGAAACAAATGCAAGCAATCTCCATTCCAAGTAACCTCAAGCCTAAGAAAATAGTTGAGCTTGCTTAGATCTTTTAATGCAAACTTCTGATCCAAAATTTGAACCACATCTTCAAGCTTGGAACAAGAATCGCTTGTTATTATTATATCATCCATATATACAATAATAAATAGATTGCTTGTTGAAGTATGTTTGAAGAATAGTGATGCATCTACTTTTGAAGACTGAAAATATAGATCTTGAGTTAGATATCCATGTAGTTTTTCAAACCAAGCTCTTGAAGCCTGTTTGAAACCATATATGGCTTTATTCAATCTACAAGTCAGGGGGGCCCGTCAGCACCGAGAACCTCAAACCCAAAAAGTTGTTTCATATAGATATCCTCAGCTAATTCACCATTCAAGAATGTGTTGTTTACAGCCACCTGACGTAGCTTCCATTTATAAGACACAACTAAGGCCAAAATTATACGAACGATGTTAGATTTTACAACTGGGTTGAATGTTTCATGGTAATCCAGCCCAGGAGCTTTTGAAAATCCTTAAGCTACCAGTCGAAGTTTATTATGAGCGATACTACCATCCAGGTTTTCCTTGACTTTAAATAGCCACTTACAGCCCACGAGTGCTCGATCAAGCAATGCTGGCACTAACTCCCACGTATTGTTCCTAATTAAAGCATATAGCACATCATGAATCACTATCTGTCACAATGGAATGGCCATGGCCTCATGAATATCAGCTGGTGTGTCTAAGTTAACAATGGCCATATAGACATTCGATTTATATATGCCTACTTTACTTCGTGTCACCATGGGATGGATGCTGCGAACAGTAACACTCTAGTCAATCTGTTCTAGAACAGGAGAAAGAAAATTTTTAATAGTGGCTACACTTGGCAGATCGGTACCAGCTGAGGAAGACAGAGTATCTTGAGCTTAAACTTTGAACAAGACCGGACCCTACTACAGATCGAGGAGAGGCTGAATTAGCAGTGGCTGACGACAAGGAACACCTGGATGGCACTTGCACAGCTAGGTTATTACTAACATCTGGAACCAGAACTGGAAGTGTATTCACTGTGTTTAAAACCTCTGATGAAGTAGTGAGGGTGGAATGAGGGAATTTAGCATAGGGAAAGACATTTTCATTGAAACGCACATGTCGAGACATATACACGCTCCTTGTCAGATCCAAGCATTTATACCCTCTGTGATTAAGAGCATACCCCAAAAAATATAATGCTCGTTGAATCTTGTGACAGTTATATGGACGTAGCAACAGGTAACATAGGCAAGACCTTGAACAATCTATAATCTAGTTGTTGGCCAAAAAGCTTCTCAACTGATGAGACCCCATTCAACACTTTTGTAGGTAGCATGTGGATAAGGTGAACTGTTGTATAGAATGCACCCATTCAAAACGACAGTGGCAAAGATACTTGGGCTAGTAGCACTATACCTGTTTCCACAATTTGTTGCTGTCGACATTCCACTAATCCATTTTTTTTTAAAGTATGATGGCAAGATACACGGTGAGTTATGGCTGACTGTTTAAGGTATGAATCGAATCCCCTAAACACTCCACCACCATCAGTTTATAATTGTTTGAGCCTAACTCCTATTTGCAACTCAGCCTGTGTCTTGAAGGTCAATTTGGCCCTCCTCTTAGCTTTTTGTTCCAATTTAGTCTTTTTTGTATGATTTTGAATTTCAGCACCCTAATTTCATTCCTGATAAGAAAAATCGAAGTTTTAGTAGCATCTTATTCGATAATTAACCAAAAATAAATTCAATAAAAACACAAATTTATCTTGCTATCAACGACATAATAATCATTCTCAGTATTTGAATCAAATACTCACTTTTATTCTTTTATGGGATTACAAACTCATTTAGATTATCTACTGAAGTAAGTTGTCTTTCTCGCAATGTAAACGTTCTTACAATGCCACATATCTTCAGTTTGAACTTAGACAATCAATGAGCTAATATTTGCTTGTCACAATTTTGCTATGCATGCAAAATATAAAAGACATAATAGTGAAATGTGAAACTAACTTTATTTATTTATTCATCATTCAAATAAATAGAACACAGTTACATGTTTACTATAATATGGACACATTTCTCAACAAGAATACTAGTCTCAAAATGACGCGAGTAAGGCCCAAAGTATGTGTAATTAGATGACCATGATGAGTGCAGCATAAGCCGATTTAGGCCTACGACCCACGTGAGAATTCGACCCATGGAAAGAAGAGCCCAAATGCCCAATTATCGAATTAGAATTTATGCTTGTATTCTCATCACCATTGGCATCATACTTCTAAAAACATCGAGGAGAAAATGACTGAATTTACTACAGATCTGGCACTACAATCACGTTCTACCACCAAACTGACCTCGTTTACAACCACGAAATGATCCAGTCGTTCATTGTGACTGAGACACCTAAGACGGTGGTTGTTCAGAATATGATAGGAGAGCTGGTGAAGAAACCTTGTTGGCCTCAGCTAGATTGGCTGGGAATGAGCCATATGACAGGTGGGTTTACTATCAATCTTCAACATAAAAAAAAGCTATAGTAATATCGTGCAAATCAAATGGCACACAACTTTTCATAATAATTGACACAACGTGATCAAATTCTAGAAGAAGGCCATTGAGAATTTTTTATTTTTGTTCTTCTAGAGATACATGATGGCCACACCTAGCTAATGAATCACATAGATGTTTAATCTCTGCTAGATATGCCGATATAGAAAGATTATTTTTCTTAAGGTGATGGAAAAGAGATTGATACCTCATGGCTTTGGTAGTGGTGTGAGTTTAAAGAATTTGTAATAGTGCCTCCCACAACTCAGCCGCAAAGGAGGAGCTCCTAATTAATCAATTGTGCAACGAAAGACTTACGGTAAAAAAAAGTCAAGCTAACAATGTCGAGTCTTGTTATTGATATTGAACATATGTTAAATTTTTAACAGAAACACTGTCTTCACTAATAGTCAGTTGTGACAGCATGACAATTGTACCCTCAATAAACGGAAGTAACCAATGAGTCTTGAACACAAGTAGCACATGTTGCTTCCATGCTAAGAAATTGCTATCATCAACAAGCATAGCAACTTTCTGAGAAGCGAAAGCCATTAGATTGAAGAAATTTTTAGTTGCTACTTCGATAGAGCCAACGATTGACTCCATTGTTGTCACAACATTCAAATACACTCTGATACCATATTAGAAAGATTGAAGAGAGATAGAAATTATTCATATTATCAACAATATAGAGACTGTAAATTTATACACACAGCTCATCAGAGTAGCTAACTAACTGACTTTAACAAAACGAGTAATAAAGATAACAACTACATTGCCAATTGCCTAATTGATCCTCATCACTATGCAACTGCTCAGCAGACGTTCTATCTAACATTGAGTTAGTTTTGGGGGAAAATAGTATTTTAACATTTAAATTTATATTTACTTTCAAAAAATTTAATAAATAAAATCAATTAAATAACTAATAATATATAAATAAATATATAGTGGTGAAATATAAATAAATCAATGACCAAAACCTACAATGAAAAGGTTAATTGGATGAAAAAGTAAGATTGTAAATAAGATTAACGATTCGGTTTTTATTCATTTATTAAATTAAGTAAATTAACAAAAATAATATTTTAAGGTTAATTTTTTAAGAAAATTGAACATAAATATTATTTAATTCATTTATGTTCATTTATGCCCGTTTCAAACACATTTAATAATTTAAAGTTAGTTTAAAGCTTATTTATTATTCAATTATTGTTTAATTAATAATATTATTATTGTTTGCGTACAAATTTTATTTATAATATAATTATTAAAAATTATATTTGATTGTTTTATATTTAAAAAATAAGATACATGTTTATTGCTTGTTTGTTTATTCGTTGTTTATTCACATTGCTTATAAACATAATTTAACATTCACAATCAAATTAATTTAACTTAAACGAATAAACCTAAACATTCATAATTTTAAAATTCAACAAATCATTATTAAGAAAAATAATACTAAAAACCAAAAAATATTTTTTTTGAACAATCCCATTATAAATTCTAATCATATATATTTTTTTTATAGAAATTACAATGCCTAGAATTACCCATAGCCCCTCTCAACCCATAAATAGAATGATAATGCGTTTCAGCGCAGTCAAACACACGTCCTCCTTCATTGACAATAATACTCATGCTAATCAAACTAAGACTCAATCGACAAAATCAAAATATATTTAAACTTACTATAAAACAAATTTAGATAGAAATCACATATATTAAAACCCAAGAAAAAAAATAAAACAAAAAAACTATGACAAACAAAAATCAGTCTTTACCGAATTTTTTTTTTCTTTTTTTAGTGTTTTGGTGCATTGAATATGAAACAATAATTCTCATATATCATTTTCCACAATTCAGAACCGTGTCAAATAAGGTAAGATGTTCCAGCTAAAGCATATAAATCCAATTCTTTTTTTCTCGAATTGTCAATAAATCCAATTATATGGGTTTGTATTAGGGTCAATTCATTTAAATTTAAATTTTTTTTATTTTCAATTAATTTTATAAAACATTTTAAGTTAAAACAACTTTTTATTGTTTTCTAATTTTCATTTTCTAAAAATTATTTTTAAAATTTTCTACCAAATACGTATTGAGTACTTTCAATTTTACAATACTATACTTGAGGACAACTAGCCTGCCACTTAACCAACCAAATGAGCAAGCAACCACCCATACTGTCAGTGATATGATACAACCAAGCACGCGACGTTCCCCCTATAAATACCTTGAAAAACGATGAAGAATGGCACTACGAATCACTTAGCCTTCCTTACTTCCTAGCTACCTTCACCTTACTATCCTTTTATTCCAACTCTCCGCTTATTTAGATGAATCAATCTCCTTGTCACCAGTCCACCACTTTCTCCTCCTATTTTTTTCCGTTATTGAACATGTGTATCAACAATTCTCTTTAAATTTTGCGTTGTTTAATTTCTTTTAGTAATGCATGAATTAAATTAATATTTTCACTCCTCTTTTCTATGACCTCCAATTTTATAGGTACAACTCAATATAAGTTTCGTACAAAATTAGAACATGACGATATAATACAAACACAACACTAAAAGGAAACACAAATATATACCAGAATCATTATAATGAAAATTATTAAAGGGAAATTATTAAGTCTTTGATTAGATTGATACTACGAATCAACTGGACTCCAAAATTAAATTAAAAATCATTTAAAAATCATTTAAAAACAAATTTCTTTTGAGAAAAAAAAAGTGTGCTAGGTTTAAGTTTCATATTATTATAAAAGTATTTTTTAAAAAAATATTTTTATGTAAAATCTAAAAAAATTAATTAAAAAATAAATTTAAAAATATATAGATAGTGAAACTCAAACCTAATTTTCTGTGTATGCTCATTTTTTGAGCCTAACATTCTTGCTCAAATCCTCCTAAATTTCAAACGGACTTTCGGACCTAGACAAATAGCTCGACTCATGAGTAGAACTATTCAAACTTAAGATATAAATGTTCTCAAAACATTAAACTTACCATTTCAACTAAAATTTTATATTTTTACATAATTGTTTTCAATATAAAACAACTTAAATAAAATAATAATATAAAAAAATACACATACATAATGTTAATACATTAATTGCTAAATCTTAGAAATACCTCTGGTTGAGCTGTATCCTCATAAAGACCTCAAGAATATATATGTCTCACTCAACAAAATAGTCAAGCATTTTCATTCAATGTGCTTTAGGCATAAAAGGAAAAAAAAAAAGTAAAATTTCATGAACAATAAATGGAAAAAAAAAATTAAGGACGAATTTGCTTTTTAGGTGGTCAATTAGCTCCTCATGGAGACGGCATATACAGTTATGTTGCTGAAATGTTCTAAGTGAAATGACGATGTAATTTCATAAATTTGGAGAATTTTAATTTGATATAATGATTTATTTGATTCTTTAATTTTAAAAATAAAAAATTATTTTAGTTATTCATTTAATTTTTTATTTTTTAATCTTTAAATTTATTTTTTTGTTAAATTATCTCAAGATAAATAAAAAAGTTGACTTTTTTTTTAATTTTGTTGACGTTGCATACATACGATTGCCACATGAATGATACTGTAAGCATTTAATTAAATTATTAAAAATTTAAAATTTAGAAAAATTATAAAAAAATATTTTTAAAAATTTAAAATCATTAAAAATTCTAAAAATTATATAATTTTTTAAATATTTTTAAATTTTAAAAAATTAATTAAATGTTGACGTGTCATCTATGTGGCAATCATCGTGTATGTCATTTAGCAAAGTTAACAAACGTTTAGGTTTTTATCTATTTTGAGATGATTTGACAACAAATATAAATTCAATGACTAAAAGAGGTGAAAAATTAAATGAAGGGCTAAACTGACTTATTTTGTAAAGTAAGAGGGCCAAAAAAGCCATTATACCTTTTAATTTTAGATTTGTTATAGCTTCATCATAACATGGCTCGTCAAAACTATCCATTAACTACAAGAACATGGTTTAGCCTTATAACCAAGGTGAAGTTAGGAAATGGTTTTGGGGTAAAAATGAATAAACTTTTTTTAGAGGACTAAAATATAATTTTATTAACTTATGATTTCTTAAACACTAAAGGGATTATAGAAGAAAATTTTCATTTTCGAGGTCAAGGTTGCTACCTACCCTCTCCCTCCGCCCTTGTTTATAGCATCGCCATCGGAACAACACACAATTTGGTGAAGCTTGGCTTTATAGCTTCATCAAGCAAATATCTCTTGAATGTCTCGTCATACCAAGTGAGTCCACACAACTCTTAGAAGATATATGAAAAAAAGTTTTTAATGACACACTTCAATATTTCATATTTTGACTTAATAAACGCTTTGCCTAATCCCTTCAAGTCCACCCTTATAATACTTTTAGTTGAAATGCGCCATCCTACCACTGTATATATAGAATAGAGAACTTAATGGCTAGAAACCACGCTCAACCAACCTTCCTTTATAAATACTCCTCCTTAATATTGATGCAAGGAAGAGGAGGCATACATAATCTATACTCTGCTAAAACTTAATCTCAATATTCTCAAATTATCATTCTAATGACTTTCTTCATCTTTTACGGTGTGAATCACCTTCATTTTAATAAGTCTCTATGTCTTTTATAACGTGAATTTTACCCTTTATATCATTTAACATCAATGCTATAATTTGATTTAATGTCACATTTTAAAGTATTCAAATGAATTTACTCTGGTCAAACAAGTGGTTGACTTTTCTTGTTTCCTCCTCAAAGAGTTAATTTGTATGGGCGCTATGAATCCAAAAAATCAATTGCATTTCTTTTAGGAAGTCAAGTATAAGTATATTCACAGTCGGAATATACAAATAATACACCCCCAACTAAATATTATAAAGTGTGTTGATAAAATAATTAGAATATTTTCGAATAAAATATACAAATTTAAATTTAAATCTGAATAAAATTTAGATTAACAATCAACATATTATTTACACAAGATGAGATTTGAATATAATATCTCAAAAATTTGAAAACCATAATTTTACTACCAAATAAAAACCTTGTTGATATTTTTTGAATTTTTTTTTTGGTAGAAGAAAAAAAATTAGACTAAAACAAAACTAGTCTAATTTCCATCGATTACATTAGACATTGCGTGATAAACATTAATTTCCAATAGACGTCGCACATAAATTGAAAGTTCATCAAGAATGATCAATTGGTTCAAGATTTCTTTAGCCAAGCAATCAGCGACTCTGTTGCCATCTCTCGATAAAAGTCTAAGCTTCACTTGCCAATCCTTAGCAATCCAAGTGTGGAGCAATCTGACTTTCGCTATATTGTTTACACAAGCAAAACCAGAACGCAAAATTTCCATTAAGAAAGCATTGTCGGTTTCCACTTCCACCTGTCGAAATCCCCGCTCCCAAAGCTAGTTTCAACCCTTCAAGCATTGCCTTAACTTTTACCTGAAAGATATCAACCAAGCCTATCACCATGCCAAATTAGTTTTTATTAGATTAACATTTTTTGAGTAAACTACACTAGTAGTCGCTCAATTATTAGTATTTTTTTTTTTATTATCCAACTATAAAAAGTTACAACATGGTCACTCAACTATTAGTAAATTTTTTTGGGTCAACCAACTATGAAAAGTTACAAAATAGCCACCCAATTATGCAGTTTTGTGTTTTTTATCACTGGTTGACTAATGGCGCAGCTTTCAAAATATTTTTAACTTTCAATATTTATACATTGTGTCAATTTAGTCATTTTTTTTTTCAAAAAAGCTCAACATTTACACATTGTATAATTTGATTATTTTTTTTAAGTTTTAGTTTTACTTCTCTTTGCAACCCTTTCACCTAAAAAGTTAAAAAATTAAATTTATCAGCTAAATTTGATTAAAATATACAAAAAATAGAGACATCTCTAAAATCCAAGATAATAATTTTCATCTTTTCTCAATATTTTAAAAATAACCCTCAATGTCACAAAAAATGAAAGCAAAAGTACAAAAAAAACAAACCCAAATTACACAATGTGTAAATGATGAGAGTTAATTTTTTTTAAAATCAAAACTAAATTGACATGATTTATAAATATTGAGAGTTAAAAATTTTTTATTCCAATTTTAAAAGCTTCCATAATTGGCCAATTGGTGATAAAAAAAAAATTAAATAGTTGGGTGGTGGAAAGTTTACTCTTTTAAACCTTTGGTTCTCAACAAGCCCGCCATTGAAGCTCTCAAAGCCCCAACATTCCTCTCTTCAACTCTTATATACCTCAATAAAGTCCCCCAGAATCCAGCCCAATATCCCCACACCATAACCAATTGTTAGATTTTGTTGTTTGATAAAATACAAAAGCGTAGCTCCTTAAGGTCGCCCTTCCGTTTTAAATCCATGGAAGCGCTTCGAGTCATAGGTGCGCAACATTAAACATTCTCCTGAGTTTTCTCTTGAGGGTTTTCCTCTTTAGATTTCCCCTTGGTTTTTTTTCCCTACTGGGTTTTTCGTTATTGAGGCGTTTCTTGTTTTTGGATTTGTACCCCTTTTTCCCCCCTTAAAATCTGCCACCCATTAAGCATAATTCTTAGTGTGGTTCCAGTTACGGAGGAAAAGAGTCTAAATGCCAATCAACAATTATTAGATGTCTCAGTTACTTCAAGTGAGGAGACAAACTGATACAAATGAAAGCGATTTGTTTTTATTTTGATTTTTTTTTCTCTAAATTGGCAAGAGTGATGAATGAATTAGATGTGTGAATGGGGGTATTGAATTTATTTTCTTTTAATATTTCCCATCTTGAATTCAAACTTTCGAGGCATTAGAATTTGTCTGACTTGCCATTGTTTCAAAGAATGAATGATTTTTATTTGTTCTATTTTCTTTTCCTGCATAGGTTTCTCATTCACATTGATGGCTTTAAAGATTTTGAATCGTGTGTGGCTTGACTTGAAAACTTGAATTTGTCAGTCAATTGAGAAAGTTTTTGCGGTTCCGGCACCTGGATTGTATCATAATGAACCATCAAATTTCCAAACCCTAAAAGACTTGAGGCTGATTATATAAGTGAGCTTCAAGACTTGAAAAAAATATTTATAATTTAGGGATTGTTTCGTGAAAGCTTTGTTTACTGAAAAAAAAAGTGATTTTAAATATATTATTCCAATTACTATAATTTATTATAATAATTTATTTAATATATTAAAATATAATATTAAATTTTAAATAGTATGGTAATATATTACTTAATTACGAAAATGGCTCAAGTAAAAATTATATACAAAAATGATTTGAAATCTATCGTGTTTGTCGCTATTACTTGACACATTGGTGGCATTGCCCCCAATGATGAGCCAATGATTGACTTTTTAAAAAAAAATTGGTCAAGAAAAAATATTTAATGAAAATTTTAATAGAAATTAAATAAGAATTCTAAAGTTTGTGATAATTTTTTGTAAAAAATTAATATTTAATGGGAATTTTAAAGGTGGCACTAATCAGTAAATTTAAAAAAAAAAATTTGTATCGCCAATGGGGGAAGCTTGTGACCAATGCTTACTTCACATATGGCTTGTGTCTTCTTAGTTTGTCAGTGTCACCATTAGTGAATTGAAAAACTCAGGAAAGGAAAATTAAAAATAAATAATCTATGAGATAGTGTGAGAAAGAAAGAGATATGAGAGAAAGATAAAGCGACGGGAGAATGAAAGCAAAAAAAGAGAAAGAAAAAGATAAACAGATATAAAAAATAAAGATATAAAAGGGAATTTAATATTTTAAATTAAGATTTGAGAGATTTATGGGAATGCACTAGTTGCAAAAAAATAATATTATGTAGTTTTCTATTTTTCAAACGTAAGAAGGCTTTGTAAAGTAAAAAAAGGTATGAAATTCTCTTTAAATATTTTTTAAAATTTTTAGGAAACTTTAAAATTCTCATTTAATTCTCATTAAACATATTTTTGTTAAATTTAAAATAAATATAGTGGAAGTTGGTTGTCGGGGCTCAGCGGGAAGAGGATTGTACCATGAGAGAAACAAGGTCGACCTCTTTCAAATATACAACATGAATTTTGGCAATGCAATAGAGTTAAGCTTTCATGTGGATATGAATGAATCATCTTTTTCATGAAGGATAGCAAGTTACAAATTTTGTTTCAGTAGGACATGTATTTCTATTACTATGAAATTCATAATAAAGTAATTAATTGTGGGATTAACATTATCCTGTTTGTAGTGAAGAATATTGTCTGTATTCCTAAAAAAAGAAAATAAATTTTTCAAAATTTCGAGGTCTTAAAGGGTCGTGGAAACACATAAGAACTCTTGAATGGAATAGGAAAATAGATGTAACTCTAGTTCCTTCATAAATGGTAAGATCTTTGGCACAATAAGAAGAGGTTGATCCGTATCATCTTGACTTGGTTCTGATTTCTCTAATTTTTTAAGAATACAGCTTCTCCTACTTGTATCGAATAGAACATGTTGAGGCGAACCTTCTTTATGTAAAACCTACTTGATTTAGATCGGGGGAATCGTACGGTTTTATGAAACCATGTGTATATTGCTCGAATCCATAGTCAATCCTATTTCGGATAGGAGCAGTTGACAATTGAATCCAACTTTTCCATTATTGATGTATCTATAATAGTGCGAAAGGAAAGCCTAGCTCCAAGTTGTTCAAGAATAGTTACGTTGTTTGAGTTTCTCGATCCTTTAACTTAGGACTAGTCAATTCTATTTCTTGATGGGGGCAGGGAAGGGATATAACTCAGCGGTAGAGTGTCACCTTGACGTGGTGAAAATCATCAGTTCGAGCTTGATTATCCCTAAACCCAATGTGAGTTTTTCTATTTTCCCTTGCCCTCTGCAATGATCGAATAAAAATGGATAAGAGGCTCATGGGATTGACGTGAGGGGTAGGGATGGTTATATTTTGGGAAACAAACTCCAGGCAAATATGAAGCGCATGGATACAAGTTATTCCTTGGAATGAAAGTCAATTCTGAACTGGCTTTGTCTACGAACAAGGAAGTTATAAGTAATGCAACTATGAATCTTATAGAGAGTTCGATCTTGGCTTAGAATGAACGCTAGAGGCATGCTTAACACATGCAAGTCGGACAGGAAGTAGTGTTTCCAATTGCAAATGGGTGAATAATGCATAAGAACCTGCCCTTGGGAGGGAACAACATTTAATTTCCTTTCAAATTCCCATTAAATATTTTTTAAAAATATATTTTTTAAAAGTTGTCACCAACTTTAAATTTTTCATTTAATTCTCATTAAAATTTATATTAAATATTTTTTCCTTTAAATTTATGTCTTGGGTTATGGAAATTAAATGCTTCTCTTTTTTTGTTCAAATTCTCATTTAACCTTCATTAAAATTCACATAACTTTCCTTTTTATTATTTTTTCACGTTGTCATTTTTGTTTTTTACTTTTTATTTTTTTCTCTTCTTCTTCTCAACTGAGAACCCCAATCGTCGTATTCAATAGTTGTCGGTGTTAATATTTATGGTGACCTTTCGTGTCGATTTGGACACCAAAAAAGAGATTTCCTCCTTCTTGTTGACTTCTACGATTTAGATTTCCCAGTAGCAAGCTTCATATCTTCTAAAACAATTACCAAAGCTTCGAACTACTCTTTCTCCGATCTCCATTTCGCATTACCAGATCGTCACCAATTGGAGATATGTTGTTTTCCGCTTTTAAACACGTCACCTCACTGTTCGGATCACCAAACGGAGTCATGAGCATCCACTTCTAACACCCTATAAATTTTTTTGGTTTTCTTTTTTTTTTTTCGTTTAAAGCCACTTTTTTTTATAAAAAAAAAACATGTATAGCAGTACTACCTGACACACCGAAAACACCTAAAAAATAATTATTTTTTTTACTTTTCGATGTCGCCTGACACGCCGTTGACACCTATTAAAAAGTATCTTTTTCCTGTTTTTTGTCTCCATCGCGAATACCCTTATTTTTCACGAGTATCTTGAAAAACACATACTGGTACCATCTGACACAGTGGCAGCACCCAAAAAAATTATTTTTTTACAAGTCGATGATTGGCTAATGATGAGGGGGCGATGCTGCCTGATACACTAGCGGCACTGGTGGGCACTGTGGACTTCAGGTCATTTATGTATATAATTTTTATCTTGAGTCATTTTCGTAATTAATGAACTATTTTGGGTTATTTTTCAAAAAAAAAACCCTATAATTGATGAGAAAAAAATGTTTAAATAAAAAATTGGCTTCAAACTGTAGTGTTTTTCTCCACTTTTAAGTATTTGATTTTTTTTTTGGTCAAAAGTGGTACCTAAATTTTGATTCAGTTACTAATTTGTGTCCAAATCGTTAACTTCATTTAAAAATAATACAAATCCAACTAGATTCTGACACATGACATTTTAATTAAATAAAAAAATTAGATTAGATTCTAATATTCAAAGGGCGATGGAACGATCTGATTCTAATCGCTTAGCTCAACTCGAGATGGATGTTTGAGACGATTTGGAGAGTGTTCTTAATCACGAGGAGTTACTTTTGAAGCAAAAGGCCAGGTATGATTGGCTTAATTTGGGAGATTATAATACTAAATCTTTTTCATAGTCGTACGATTCAAAAGAGAAAGTTTAATCGTATTACTGCTTTACAGCTTGATAATAGCGAGTTGAATTCTGATCAAAATGTCCTTCAAGCTGAGGCGGTTGTTTTTTTTTTCAAAAATTATATGGAGAAGTCCCACAACCCATGAAGGGACTCCCGATTGGTGCTTTTTCACGGCTTAGTTCTTCTGATGTTGATTTTTTGGAATAGTCAATATTGAATGAAGAGATTAAGATGACATTATTTGATATGGCTCCATTGAAGGCTCCGGGTAGTGATGGTTTTCATGTCCTCTTTTTTCAGAACCAGTGGAATGTTGTTGGTAATTGATCTGGCACAAATCAATGTGGCAAATTAGGCTTTTTCGACGTACTTAAGGAGCTTTTTCTGGATCAAAATAGCATCTTTAGCATAGTTTTTCGTTATTTTTATATTTTCAGTTAATAAGTGGAAATGTCTCATTTTTGCTCATTTTGTAACCCAAATTAGCCAATAGCACCATTGAGAGGCCTAACATGTTATTGAGTGATGTAAGGACATGTTAGAGGTTGAAAACGAGCGAGAACAACATCAAGGGCAAGGGTATCCCGATATCCACTCTTTGGGATTACGATACTTCAAACAGTATAGAAGATTGAAAACTCCCTTCAGTGGTATTATGATATCCACTTTGGGTATCACGATATCCACCTTCTAAGGAGGACCCTAAGGATCAATATAGCCTGAGGTTTCGCGATATCCTTTTCTAGGTATCACAATATCACCTTCGTCAAAGGAATAAACTTAGACAAAAAGGGTAGTCTTTGTTTACCCGATCCACCAATCACTCAAGACCCATGTAGGGGCATTTTTGGCAACAAAAAGTCACCAGAAGCCATTTTAAAACAACCAAAAACTGCTGAGGAAGAGAGAGACACACATTAGCTTAATTTTAGGTTTAATTTTCTCTAGGTTTCTTTAGTTTTTCTTTGCACTTTTTCTAGGGTTTTTATTTTCTCTTTTTCTACATTAGTTTAGAGTTTATTTTTCTGCATTTACTTCTTATTCTTAATGTTCTTAGTGTTAGTTAAGTTAGTTATTAATGTAGCTAAGGTTTATTTACAGTTTCAGTCCTTATACCTTACTTTCAAGACTCTTTTAAGCTTTAGTTTAATGTATTTCAGTTTATCTTACTTTAAATATGTTAAATTTGTTCCTTTTATGTTTCTTGCTTTAGATTTCCTCTTTAAATGCTTTTAGTTTCATGTTGTTTACATTTTCCCGCATAAAAATCTCAAGTTTTATATTATTCTTGAGTTTTAATTTCATGGCTGCCTTATTTTCCATTTCCATGTTTAATTCTTTCACTTTGAGCATGAGTAGCTAAACCTCAAAGGAGGTTAGTTGATGGAGATGTGGGTAAACTAAAATCTTTAGACAAAGGACTAAATCGTAATAAATTGGACAAATCGAATAGAACTAAGAACCTTTGGAAGTAACGCCCCTAAGGGAACATCTAACAAGTGAGACCTGAAGGTAATCTTGTCACGCACCTATTCATTAGTCTCGAATTAACCGATAAGATCAGAAGATAAATTGAACCTAATTCGTCTGAGTCGGTAAAATTGAGATTGGAAGATAAAATGGAGCCACTTAGGAATTGATGCGATTTAAGTCCCTTTTTTCCGAGGTTCAATGAACCACATAGAAGTCAATCAACCCCCATTAGTTCTTTGTTGGATAGTCCCTTAGTTTTACATTATTTACAATTTAGTCCTTAGAGTAGCATATTTAACTTTCTTACTACCTTACCATGTTATGAAATGTCGTATTAGAAAATCGTATTAGTAGCCACTTAGACTCTATCATGTATGCTAGTTATCACTCAATCGCCTCTTCCTTTGGGTTTGACCCTTTACAATACTTCGTGTTCCATTGAAACTATAAATATTATAGGTGATACTATATGCTTATAGTAAAATCAAGCTTTAAAAATAGTTTTATAAATTCATTATTTTAATGTACATGTGTGCAACCAGCCAGTAATGTTGTTTGTGAGTGGGTTAAAGGGGTATTTGCAGGCAATGACATAGATCCAGATCTGGATAATACTTTGATTATTCTCATTCCTAATATAGTTAATCTGAAAAGCTTGACACAATTTCATCCTTCTAGTCTATGCTCTGTCCTTTACAAATTGGTTATGAAAGTTATTGTCGACCGTTTCAAATTATTTTTTCCTAATTTCATTACGCAGGAATAAGCAATGTTCATTGTTGGGCATAATATTTCTGATAATATAATCATAGCACAGGAAGTTATCCACTCAATGAAAGGCAAGTGTAAGGGTAGGAAATGGATGGCGATTAAAATTGACTTGGAGAAAACTTACGATAAAGTGGACTAGGAATTTATTGAGCTTCCTTTTAGGCTGTTGGTATACCGAATTTTCTCTTGAGAGTAATTATGTATGTCATCTCTTTTTCCACTATACAAATTCTATGGCACGGAGTTCCCACTCAAAAATTTAAGCCAGCTAGAGGGATTAGATAGGGTTGTCATCTATCTCCCTATCTTTTCGTGTTATGCATAAAATGGCTAGGATATAGTATTTATTTTGAAATAGATTCTGGCAAATAGGGGTGAGCAAAATTCAATTCGATTCAAAAAAATCATTTTTTTTTAATTTCGAGTTAATCTAATCGAGTTATTCAAATTATTCGAGTCAAATCGAATAAGTAATTCAATTTTCCAGTTCAAATCGAGTTAAATTTTACAATTCGAATAACAGATTGGTATAAATACCCTTTTGGTCCCTTCGAAGTTTAAAAATGAGCAAATTGGTCTCTCTCTCAACAATAATTACAAAATAATTCAAAATAATTTTCAAAAATTCAAAATAGTTATAAAAATTCCAAAACTTTTACTTTTAAAAAATTATAAAAATTTCAAAAAAATCTAATAAATATATAAAGAAAGTTAAAAAAAAAGTAAAAATTCACTAGAATATGAATTATGGGGACCTAAATAAGTTAATTAATGATTCAATTTTATCATACTAAAGTATTTTTTTATTATTTTTCTTTGAAGAAGTTTTCAAATATATATGGTTTCAAATTTATGTGCTTTAATATGGAATTAGTTATATTGTAACAAGATTTTAATTTGACATGTTTAATTTTTTAATTTAACTCGAATTTCATTTCACTCGGCTCGATTTGAAAAAATTTCAAACCTAGTTAGGATGATAAAATAAGACTTGTCAACTCGATTAACTCGAAATTCTTTCACTCAATTCTATCGAACGCTTAACCTTATTGGCAAGTGATGTCTTATCTGGTTATCACGATCAAGACCTGTATTGTCTCATCTTTTCTTTGCAGATGACTTGGTTATTTTTTGCAAAACAAAATTGGAGCAAGCTCGATTACTTAAAAGTATTTTAGAATACTAATGTGGTTATTTTGGACATAGGATTAGTACACAGAAAAATAACATTTTCTTTTCTAGTGGAGTTGGGGGTGACTTAAGCAATCGAATTAGTGAGTTGTTTGGGTTTCAAGAAGTTAGAATCTTGGCTCTTATTTGGGGTGCCTCTCTTCCATAAAAAAGGTCACTAATAACACTGCTTTATGGTGGAAAAGGTGAGGTGCAAGTTACAAAGTTGGGAAGCAAGACAATTGTCCATAGCTGGTAGAGTTACTTTGGCTCAATCTGTCTTTCTTTCAATTCCCAATTATTTTATGCAGCCTATGATGATACCTAAAGGAGTCTGTACAGAGATTGAACAAATGGTCAGGCAATTTTGGAGGACATATGAAGATGCCATTAGTTGGATGGGACTCCACTTGTTAACCTTGATCTCGTGGTGGCCTTGGAATTCGACATTTGAGAGACTAAAACACCTTGTTTCTTATGAAGATTGGGTTTAATTTGGTATCCAAGGATAGTGCCTTATGGGTACAAGTCCTTAGAGCAAAGTATGATTTGAAAGAGCAATTACTAGATAGCTCGTAGTAAATACTCACATATTTGGAAAACCCTTTCTAAGGTATGACCCTTATTTTTTAGACAATTTAGTTTGGCCAGTAGGAAATGGTAATAGCATTCATTGTTGGAAGGATTCATGGATTCTAATAATAGATCCTTTGATAATGCAAATTCCTGCTCATGCTAATCTTGATTTGGATTGCCCTCTTAGTGAAATGGTTACATTGGTGGAACTTGGAATCTTGATCTTTTTAGCATCTGGTTGTCAGAGGATGTGGTCAAGCAAATAGTAAGTATTCCACCTCCTCACCCTTCATTGGGATTGGATAGGGTTATTTGGACATGTGCGACGTCAGGGTCCTTTTCTATTCGAAGCGTCTTTTGGTCTTTAAAGGAAAATTTTTGGAATTCTAGATATGACTATTGGAAGAACACATGGAAATATCAGGGGCTGCAAAAAGTCAAATTTTTCCTTTGGTTAGTATCTAAGCAAAGGCTACTTACTAATGCGAAGTGTACTCGGCAGGGAATTGGGCATAACAGCTCTTGCCCATTATGCGGACATGAAGTAAAGGATACTATTCATTTGCTTCAAGATTGTTCCGCAACGAAGGAAGTGTGGATGCATATTGTCCCAATTGATCAACAACACAAGTTTTTTTTTCTGAGACTTTACAAGATTGGTTAACTTCTAGCCTTTGTTGTCACACGAGGTTGCTTGAACGAGGGATAATTTGGTCTTATTTGTTTGGGCTACTTGCTTGGCGCATCTGGAAGAATAGGAATCTGTTTATCTTCCAAGGTATTACTTGAAATGCTCTTGAGATTTTTAAAATTTCCTATAGTTGGGCACAACAGTATGAGTTGAGTCATAATGAATACAAGCAAAATGTACTTTTTATACTTGAGCACCCTTGACAAGTAAGTGGGTACACTTATTCACTGATGGTGAAGTGGATAGAGGTTCTGGTCGTGCTTCTGCTAGTGGAGCGTTGCGTGATCAAAATGGGAATTGGATTTTGGGATATAATCACTACCTAGGAAAATGCACAGTTTTTTAGGCTAAACTATGGGGTATTTTGGATGGTATACTTATTTTGCTTAGCAAATGTTTTAAAAGAGTTATGATTCAGACCGATAATCCGAAGGTGGTCAAAGGCTTACAAGATAGTATGATGGTGGATTCAAGAATCACGGTATTCAAGAAGATCTAACAGATTATGAGAACTGAAGGACAATGATGGATTAAGTATGTTCCTAAGGAGGTTAATCTAGTTGCTGACTGTTTGACTTCATTAAGTTTAGGATGAAAGACACCCTTATCTATAACAAGATAAAGTTAGTGGTTCTTTCGACCAATTTAATTTAATTTAACTTCGTTGTTTATTTATAATAAAAAAATAGATATTAAAATTAAAGAAACATAGTAATAGTTATGTTATCAACCAAAGTTATTATATTAATAAATTTTGAAACGTCAATATACAACAAATTAATACTCCGTATATGACTCATACGTTAAATTGGTTTAAAGTCGTGACCCAGTAATTGCACTGGAAGCATACATTGAGAACACTTTCAGTTTGCAAATTGTTTATGTACACAAGTAAACTTAGCAGAGTTCATTGAAAAATATTTTATTTTTGAAAGTTACTTTAATGCAAGTTGAATATTTATATTATAACGAGTTGTTAGCTTATATTATTTACATTTTATTTTATTTGACAACGTAAAATTATTAACATTATAATATATATATATATTAAAATGAAAATTACTATTACCTTATAAAAAAACACGTGGTCGAAAAAATAATTTTATATATATATATATATATATATAATCTAAGCTAATTCTTTCTTTTCAATGTTTCTATGAAACTTTTTAGCCACATAAATTAATGCATTTTAAAAATTGTTTTTAAATATTATATTACAGAAATTACATAATATCACTTAAAAAATACGACATGTTATATTATATTAATTTTTATTTTTGAAGTATAATCTAAAGACACCTATTTGTTTGGTTGTATGAAGATTTTATTCTTTGGGGCAAAAAACAACAAAAGAATAAAATGATATGGCCATTGTTTTAACAATCACTCTCATTTTCCAAATTTAACTATGTTGCTGTCTATATCGATAACACACTCAAATACTTTTAGAAATACCCTAAATTTAACTTATTTTGCACCATTCAATTATTAATTCACATTTAACCATAAAATATTTTAGATGGACACTTCGAGTTTCGGTTTCCACCACACAAATACCCTTTTAGTACAACAGTTGTTATTTAAATTCTTTAATCTATGGAAATTTAACATTAAAAAAATATTTGGTATACTTAGTTAAATTAAAAATTGTTCACAAGGTTGGGTTTATGAGAAATATATATAGATCATCCACTTTCAGTACATTTGAAAGTTTGCCCTTAAAGTTTCATTGGATTGTGTGTATTCATCATTTGCCATAGGCGTATATATATATATATATATCAAAGCCTGTATTTAAGATGATTGAAGATCAAATTTGATTAGCTGCCAATAGTAATTCAAAAATTGTAATTTCGAATGCATTAAAATATGTAATATCCTCAAATTTATTGTAATTTACAGGTAATTTTAAAATTATATATATTATATAGAAGTTCATTTGCATGTATCATGCAAGGTTTAGGTCCAATTTATCGAGCAACTAGAAATAAGCTCTTAAAGGATCAGTCTCCCCTTGGTTAGCCAATGATTATGAGAATATCATTCTTCAAGCCTTGGCAAAAAGTTTGAAATTGCTTGAGCATGAACAAAGATTTTTGTCATTATCAGTAGATCTTATTCCAGTTTCATATCTATTTTATGCTCATTCTTTGGAAGCTGCACATTAATGAATTGAAATGTGAAGGAATAATTTTGATGCTTTCTTTGTTCGTATAAGAGAAAAATGCTGCACAACTAAGAGTATAATTTTCATTTTACCAGTAATTTACGTACTTCGAAAAATGGCAGACAAGAAGAGAACATGTTTGATCGTTTGCCTGTTCATTGAGTTTGTAATATATATTGTCAAATGAGCATAGTCTGGGCGATATTGCCAATGAGGATAGGTGTAGGCGATATTGGCAATGAGTGCATTGGATTCTTGTTCCAGATACTTCCTCAGGGTTCAGTTTTTAATCTATAAATTAATATGAAACTGAGGTACACTCCCATGTGTTGTTTTCATTGTTTAGAAGGTCCTCTAAGGTTCATTCAGTTCTGGGTTTCAAACAAAATGGAGAAACCAGACATGGTTTTTAATGGACATGATGGATATGATGCTGTTGTTGTAGGGTCTGGATATGGTGGTTCAGTTGCTGCTTGTAGGTTATCAATGGTTGGAGTCAAAGTATGCCTAGTTGAAAAAGGTCAAAAATGGGAAGCTAAGGATTTTCCAACAAATAGTTTCAACATCATATCAGCTTTGAGGATGGAGAGTCAATTTTTGAATGTCAGCTTTGGACCAAAGGATGCTTTGTTTCAGGTCAGTCTCATTTTCATTGTTATGAACATGGCTTTGAAACTTGTATGAACAAAACTTGTTATTGAAATTACAGGTTTATGAACAAAATGATTCACTGGCAGCAATGGCTTGTGGACTTGGTGGAGGGTCACTAGTGAATGCAGGAGTTATGGTGCCAACCCCAGTTCGAACTCGAAGAAGTTCGAAATGGCCAAAGGAATGGGAAACTGATTGGGATAGCTGTGAAGCTTCTGCTGCTACAATGATGAGAATACAAAGTGTTCCTCTCCAGTTCCCCATTGCCAAAATCATGAAACTAATTGATGTGGGAGAGGTTGAAGATATGGTTCAGGATTCAATTAAACTAAGCATGAATTTTGATATTGAAGACTCTTCATCTAGATTACCTAAGCATCAAAATATGGATA
Source organism: Gossypium longicalyx (assembly GCA_025698465.1). Taxonomy (NCBI): domain Eukaryota; kingdom Viridiplantae; phylum Streptophyta; class Magnoliopsida; order Malvales; family Malvaceae; genus Gossypium; species Gossypium longicalyx. Next base: position 2,586,687 of record CM046995.1, on the reverse strand, counting down.
CATGCATAGGCTGTGGAAACTGTCTAGCTGGATGTCCTTATAATGCCAAGAATTCTACTGACAAAAACTATCTTGCATCAGCAATTCAGGCATGTGCTCTTCAACTTGGGATATTGGAAGAATCAGATTAACATAGGTCAACATCATGTCAAAATGTACGCATATTCTTGTTCATTTTATCTAAAATTGGAACTTGTTGTGATGCAGGCAGGATGTGTTGTTAAAACAGGGTGTCAAGTTCATTATGTTGTTAAAAAATCATATGAAACTGACCAAAATGGTGAAATTGGTGGAAAAAGAAGGTGGCTTGTTTACTTGAATGATATGGACTATATAAAAGCTGATTTTGTGATCTTGTCAGGTATCAATCAATGGTGAAATTATTAGATATACATCCAAAATTTTTGTTTTCAAAATCTTCTAAAAGCTTAAATTTTATGTTCCACAGCTGGAGTGTTTGGCACAACTGCAATACTTTTCAACTCACAAATGAGAGGGGCTCTCAAAAGCACTTGGTTCTGGTTTCAGCTGTAATGGAAATACTGTTGCTTATCTTTGTGGAAGCAATGAACCTTTGAATGGTTATGGACTAGACAAAAAGCAACTGTCAAAGATACCTATTCAAGCACGGCCGGGACCATCCATCTCGTCATCTTACTCTTCTTCATTGGGTTTTACAATCCAGGTTCGAGCACTAAATAGCTTCGACTCTTCATTTTTAAGTATTCGTATTCAACTCATATACATTGACACCAACCATGATTCTCAACAGGCCTTAAATGGCAAATTATGGAGTTGTTGCATTGACTTTGTATTCATTCATTGACCTTCTTTTCTTTTTGGTGCAGAGTGCTGTACTTCCTACGGCTTATCCTTACCTGTTGTTTAAAGGGATTACAACATTTGGATGGCCAACTGGTTACTGGTTTTTTCATGGCATTATTGACAAGCTGAAACATCTGATAGGTTCTAAGTCAAGCCAAGCAATGGTGCTCCTTGCTATGGGACATGACAAGAGTGATGGAAAAATCATATTAGATAAAGAAACAAATAAAATTATCTTTAGGCCTCCCCATGATCCTTTACTTCCCCAAAAAGTTAAGGCCTTTCAGAAGATCACTAAGAAATTAGGTGGAATTCTATTCATGTCAAGGTACCGAAGCGCATCGGTACATCTTCTAGGTGGTTGCAATGCATCATCAGATTCTTCAGATGGTGTCTGTAATCCAAATGGTCAGGTTTTTGATCCAGAGGTCCCTGGTCTTGTCCACCAAGGTCTCTATGTTTGTGATGCTTCACTAATTCCATGTTCTGTTGGTGTAAATCCATGCCTTACGATCGCAGCAGCCGCTGAGCATGTATGTAATGACTTAGTGAATAATGTTCTCAAGTACAAAACCAAAACTTGTACAAATTATGTTTCTAAAGTGGTTGATCAAAATCCACATATTGAAACACATGATACTTTAAAGAGCAGTGAGACATCATATGTGTCAGTCAAAGAAACCTTGAGAGGTTATATAGCAGGTATGCCATGCACTGCTACTCTCAGAATGAAGATAAACTTGCAGAACTCGAACGATTTTGATGATTGGAATTATTCGATTATGCGAGAATCTCTTGTAACTTTGAAAGGGAAAGTCGGCGGTTATGTCGTTTTTCGAGCCATTGAAAAGGATAAGTTGCATGTTATAGATGGTGAAGTAAAAATGTTTGAAGTAAATTACAGAACACCTTATACACAATATATGCACTATCGTCTTCTCCTTGCAGCTGCTTCGGGTTCAAGGTACAATAAAGCATCTATTTTCAGTCCTTTTTAACTATCTCCCTCTTTTTTACTACAAAATTTATAACATTAATCAAATGCAGATATGTTCTTGAGGGAAAGAAGATAATGAATCCTTATCTATTTGCAATATTTTCTCTGAAGGAGACAACAACGTTGTATGTAACATTCAAAAGGGTTTCTGGAAACTTTGCGGAGGATCATCATGTAGGATTGAACTTAAAAGGAAAGCTTAAAGTTTCCATGATTCAGCTACTTAAAACACTGTTAAGCCTTGAAGGAAATGGAAAAGGAAGATTTCTTCATCTTTTCTTATTGCATCTCCTTAGAACTTACATATTACAAATACCACAAGGAATTCATAAAGAGTATACCCCCACAGATTCTTATAACAATTCATATCCAACCAGCACTTTCCATGAATTAGAAACAGGTATACATGAATTAGGACTGAATTCTTTGTTAAAGATCTTCTGAAGTTAAAGCTGAATCTTTGTATATGATGCAGGAGATGGATGTATCATAAGCTGTAGGCGGTGGAACTGCAGTCATAGTAGGTTGAAGTTCAATGAGGAAAAGCATCCAGTTCTTCTACTTAATGGACATTCAACTGAGAGTTTCTGTCTGCCAACTGAACCAAATGATTTAATCAGGACTTTATTGACAGAAGGGCATGAAATATGGTTACTCCAACCAAGATTGCATCCATTGAATCCCTCAAACAACTTCACCATTGAAGATATTGGAAGATATGACATACCTGCTGGTAACAAAACGTACAAAAAAGTAGCAATGCTTACACTTTTGAGTGGTAATTAACTTACGTTTCATCTACTTATTTTGTTGTAGTAATCAGCAAGATCTGTGAATTTCATGGTCCAAGCATGAAGGTACATGTAGTTGCACATTGTGTTGGAGGCTTAGCCATTCATATAGCTGTTATGGGAGGACATGTCTCTCCAACTCAAATTGCTTCTTTGTGTTGCACCAACTCTTCAATATTCTTCAAACTTAGTACTTTAGCCACAGTCAAGATGTGGCTTCCTTTGATGTCTGTAAGTTTTCCTTTAAACAACAAAAACTATATGGTTTAACACAATTTGATGTCAACTTGATATTGCTTTAGCCTAATCAACCTGCAGATATCAATGGCTTTGCTAGGCAAGAACAAAACCCTGCCTCTCTTAGACACCTCAGAGGCCAGTTTGAGACGCCGGCTCCTAATGTATATAGCTCGTTGGATACCTCGATACGAGAGATGTACTTGCAATGAATGTGAAGTCTTTTCTGGCATATTTGGCAATACATTCTGGCATCAAAACTTGACCCCAACAATGCACCATTGGTTAAACAAGCAAAGTACAACAAAGCTTCCAATGGCAGCCTTTCCTCACTTAAGGAAAATCTGCAAATCCGGATTCATTGTCGATAGCAAAGGAAACAACTCATATTTGATTCATCCAGAGAGAATGGCCGTGTCGACATTATACATCTCTGGGGGACGAAGTCTTTTGGTGACTCCAGAGACTACCTTTTTAGCTAATAAGTATGTGAAGTTGCACCAACCTGGTTTTAGACATGAAAGGGTTGTTGTGGATGGTTTTGGACATTCAGATTTATTGATTGGTGAAGAATCTTGTAAAGAAGTTTTCCCATACATCGTATCTCACATAAGGTTATGTGAAGAAGGGAAAGATATAGTAATGATTAACAAGGAAAAGAAAGACGGCAAAGAAGTCTTGGATTGGGCTGCTGATCCTTACCATGGTTATGGAGGATCTGAAAGTTGTTTGTTTTCACCTTTTCTAGTCTTGTTCTTGGTTTTCTTATTAGTTTTCATGGTATCATCATTCAGTACTGTTAAAAAAATCATTAATAAGAATAAAAATTTGGCAGAGTATTAACAACAAGACAGTTTGGCCGAGTGGTCTAAGGCGCCAGATTTAGGCTCTGGTCCGAAAGGGCGTGGGTTCAAATCCCACAGCTGTCAGTTTTCACTGCTTTTGGGGCTTTTTTTGGCACTGCTTTGCAACTAGGTGGCTGAACTTCTTGTCCTTTGGTGGCTTAACCTGCTTGGCCCTGCTTTGCAACCAGGTGACTAAACTTCTCGTCCTTTGATGACCCTTTGGTGGCTTAACCCGCTTTGCAACTAGTGGCTAAACTTCAATGAAAGAACTGCAGTTTCATGGGAAGTCTGCTCCAAAGCTGCTCTACCAAGAACTAAAGCATCCTCTGCAACACTGGTGCTATCATATATTTAAGTTGAGCTTTTTAGAAGTTCTGGAACAGTTTTTAATGGCGGCATGGTGTCGAATAAGTCCACCAGTTCTGGCTAGCGATGCTCTGAGTTGGTTTTGGAGACAACAACACTCAGTATATGAAACAGAAGGCTTACCAGTACGGTAGAAAAGGAATTGAAAGGGTAAGTGTCTAAGCTTGTGTAACAGGGCAGATAATCTCCCGTTAAATAGCTTTTCTTTTTGTGAAGATTGGGATTGGTGCAAATTCTATATTTTTTGTCAAAAAAGAAGCTTTTGAATAGAGATCATGGATGGTCATTAACCTATTGCTTTTGCAGTACCTCATATTTGGTTGTCATTTTATACAGTTTTCTCAATTTCAAATCAAAGTACGTTAGACATTGTCAAATTTTCAAGAGCATATTCTAATAATTTTCTACAATTTTAAAATGGTTATTTTTCATTAATGGATTTCTTGGGAATTTTATAATGGGATTATGTTATGATGATAAGTGCAGAAACTTTTTGAGAAAGCTAAAACAACTCGATATCAAAAGATTAAATACCATAACTCTTTAAAGCTCAAAATTATAGAAGTGTCATACATAAAACCCTATAAAATAATGGCCTAAAGAAGGAATCATATTGCGCAATATAAGGTATCATATTCCCTTCTCTTCAATGGCAAGCAGCTTTGCAATGAGATCATCCATAGAGCTGTTGAAAGCTGTCAATTTCTTTGCTATTGCAGTGTTGCCTATGATCCAAAGAGAGTGCTACTGCCTATTGTTATAAGAATAACATGGAAAAAGCCCCCTGCAAATTGGTATAAACTTAACTCCGAAGGTTCATCCATTGAAAACCCCAAGTGTCGGTGGAGCTGGGTTCTTATTAGAGAGGATGAAGGAACTGGGTTACTGGTTGCTTCAGGCACATCCCACATATCACTAGCATCAAAGCAGCTTTGGGGCACGTAGAGATGGTTTAAACCTTGCTGTTTCCCTTTACATTAAATCTTGTGGTGGAAATTGATGCCATGGCAGTCAGTAGCTTCATTCAGCACATGGTCAAGTATGAGTAAGCTGAGGTTGTTAGGCTGTTGATCAAGAAGTTAATTAGTTGGTTAATAATCAGTTGTACAGTTGTACTTCAACTATAAATACGTGTATTGATGCTAGTCAGGAATAAGACTAACAGCATTCTATTTTCTCTAGTTTGTTTTCTTCTTCAGTTGCATTTGTTCATACCTTTTGAGTCTTTCAAGCATGGTATCAGAGCTGGTGTTCTCAGCAAAATCAGACGATCTTGAGCTGTGGAGTCAACAATGGTTCAGCCTGGTGAAATTTCAGATTCGGTGAGTGCAGATTCTTCATGTCCTGCCACTTCTGGTGCTTCTTCATCTACAAAAATCAACCAAACATTTAACAATAAAAAGTTAAATGTGAGATTAAATGAAAAGAACTTTCTCCAATGGAAGCAACAAATGTTTCTTACGTCCGCAGCCATGGTTTGGAGAAATTCCTCACCGGAGAAGTGACTGTTCCATCAGCTAAGGTGCGTAATAGTGAAGGTGAATTGGTTGAAAATGAAGCCTATGAACGGTACATTCAGCAAGACTGTGCTCTTTCCTCATGGTTGCTTTTACTGTAAGTCCCATCTCTTATCTCAGTTGGTAGGATCGGATACTTCAAAAGATATCTGGAGCACACTGTTACGCTTGTTTTCTACTAAGTCTACAACCAAAATATGTGATACTCTTTGTTGGGATTTTGAATAATTTATCCGAAAGAAGTATGAAGCTCAAGCTCAGTCAAAAACTTAAGCAATAACATAAGTAATCTGGATAAAGAATGACAAAAACTTTGATATTCAAGTCTGGAAATTTTTTGAGCAAACGAACAGAATTTGGCTTTTCTTATGAAAGCAAAAATTGAGAGAGTATTTTTCTTAAATGATTTCTATTGAAATTCATTGATTAAAAAAGATGGCATACTGCCAATACATATACCAGTCATAAGCTGGTCAGCTTTAACATATTTACTATTTTTAGACTTATTTGCACCGCTTGCACATTGCAACTTGCAGATTAACTTGCAAAATTAGATAAGTTGATCTATCAATCTTATCAGCACCCAATTAAATACACTACCTACTTAGTTCTAATTTAACTAAGTTACAAAATATTATTTAAAGTAACAAAATGTAACTAAAATTGAACAGTAGCATCAACTTCAATAGCTGCATGTATTTCATCCGAAAATACTACAGCAGCTTGATCTTCATACTTCATCCACATAACTTGGACTATATGTACTTTGTCTGCTATAAGTGCGGCTTGATCTGCTTCTTCATATTTCATCTGCATAACTTATGTTGCATGGTCTGCTCCTTGGTTGCTTTATCTACTGTATGCATGCAAACTTCAACACTCCTGCTGCTTGTGGTAACTCTCTTTCTGAAATTGAACATGTGGCCACTATCCTTAATGGTTTTACCTGTTGAGTGTGATCCATTTATTGCCGTTATAGCTGCTAGTAGAGAGCCTGTTTCTCTTGAAGGAGTTTGTTCTATTCTTGTTGATGCAGAGACAAGGCAACTTAATTCTACAAGGTAGCCTATAAGTGTTCATGTGACACAGTATTAAGACTATCGGGCTCAACCTGTGAACGGTTTTAAACCGACTGTTTTTTGTCTGCTGGAATGGAGCCGTGTGGCAGATTTGGTGGTGGATCACACCCACAATGCCAACTTTGTGGCAAGGTGGGACATTTTGTTGACTGATGCTTCCACCGGTTTGATCATTCCTTTCCGGGTGTCTCCTCGAGCAGTTATAGACCACCACGACCAGTGCCTGCAACTAATATGTGTGCTTTCACATCAGCTGTTCCTGTTTGTTTGGACAATATTTTGCCCTCTTATGGTTCATCAATTACAATGTCTGCTGATCGTTCAGTTCTAGGGCCTTTAGTACAGAGCTCCACTGCTCAAGCTATTCAGTTAGATCCATCTGTTAGTGCCACTTGGTTTGTTGATTCCGAGGCTACTCACCATGTGACAAATGAGTCTCAGGCTTTTTCTGCAGGGAAGGAGTATGTTGGTAAAGGCAAAGTTGTCGTTTTTGCTTTTGATCAACTTTGCACATATCTCATCCCCTAATTGTATTAAGCCTCTCCCCGTTTACTGAGGCCATGGGCGCTTTTGTGTACCGTACTTGATACTAAGTCAATGCATTTATGTTCCTTTCTTGACAAAAAAGAAATATGCTTCTTATTCTTGAACAGAAGAGTGACCAAATAGATTTAACATTGCGATAAAAGCATATAGAGACGATGCACCGAAAAAGCTGGTTGAAAGCTGCTGATGAAAGTTCGATGAGAAAATTGGTCATAATGAAGATCCACTCTTTGTTCATCTATCAAATAATCAAGTAACCAAACAAAAAAGAAACAGTAAATCAGTAGTTTACCTTCAATGAAGCCCTTATGCAATGGATCAGTGATTATTATATTAACGTCTTCACCTTTACCGTTTTTCTTAAACTTAATTCTCTGAAAGTATTTTCTGGGGAAGTCTGCTCCAAAGCTACTCTACCGTGAACTGAAGCATCTCCTGCAACACCAGTGTGTTATCATGTATTAAACTTGCATGGTAGCAAAGGGTTTGACGGGTTCCAGTGATGAGTAAATCCACCAGTTCTGGCCAGCTATGTTCGGAGTTGGTTTGGAGGACAACATTCATAGTCTCCGAAACAGAAGGCTTCTCAATTGGTCGCTTTAGAAACAAAAAGAAGGCGAAAACAAATGAAGTTGAAGATTGCTTTGAACTAAATAGCTTTTTCTTTTTGTTAAGACGAATACTTGAGGTGCAAATTCCATGGTTTCCCAAAAAAGAAGCTTTTGAATAGAGATCATTGATGGTCATTAACCATTGCTTTTGCAGTAGGTACACTTGACATTTATATTTTAAAAAACTGTAAAATAACGGCCTAAAGAAAGTATCTAATAACAAAGTACATTTTCTCAGCAACTGTTAGATACTTCATTATTTCTCAACCCTAAATCTAATCTGCCATATATGTCATCCTTGCCTGAATGTTTCAATTGTTCATCTTATCAGGCTTTGCCATACTCCAAGCTTCAACATCTGCAGTGATTGTCTCAGTCCCATTGTTGAAGACAAACAAGTGAGCATCATCAAACACTGCTACCAATGGATATACTCTCGAAGTGATGCATGTTTTTCCCCCAGCCCCGAAACTCTCCACCACCGAGTGATCAATCTGCAGAGAACAGAAAAACAGAGAAAGTGAGAGAAAGAAGAAATATTATAAGGACAAGTTTAGCCATAGAAAGTCTATGGGTGAGCATGGTCCAGGTAAGCGGCCCTGAAATTAGAACCCCTTATCATCCATGTAGGGTTGGTTCTAAATGTTTTAAACCATGGGTTGACTTAGATTTCTAAGACAGTTTAGGACCAACTCTATGGTCATAAATGGTTTAGGGTCAACCCTAAAAGAAACAAAAGTAATTTGAAGGGCATGCATGTACCAAAGTCCTAAGTGAAATCTTATATGTTTCATCCAAATCTACATCTACAAATCCTGCAAAAGATGGTTTGTATAGCCCCTCTTTCCTCAAGGAAGAGCTGCCACAATGGAACACAAAATTTATCAAAATATATCTAAAAGTTTGATATAAGAAAAAAGAAATATTGATTTGCAAAGGCAAAACAAACCTCCCAGAATCTGAGCATAAGAGAACAACATGCTTGTATAGACCTGTAAATACCCTGAAAAAAACAGGGGTATATTCTTCTAACTTTTCTGAAGCTAATGTTAGGAGCCCAAACGGTCCAACGCCACCTTGAACAGTTGAACCCTTAAGGCCACAGAGATCCTGAGCATTGGTCCAGCTAGGATCAAACGGTTCAGCTTTGTCCAAGTTAGGTATGGAGAAGGTAATGTCAACATCAGCCTATGAAGATCACCAAACCAGTGAAACTCATGTTCAAAACTTGGTTTAATTCAAATCAATTAATTAAATAGAAAAAGAGGGTTTCAATATAAAGAAGCACACCTGAGCAGCAGTAATTCCTTTGACTTCAATATGTTCTCCCGACTTGAGTTCTTGATTGCTCAATTGAACATTTTGGCCTCTAAGAGTCTCTATTTCTTCAATAGGCCATTGCAGCAACTGCTTCCCACTAGGATCAAGCCACACCTTCCTTGGAATTGCCTGAGAAAGCGCCATGAAAGTTACTTAACAAAGTATCATAAAATCAAAACACTATCATACAAATCAATCAACAACATTACCTGAAGACCAGCCCATCCTTTCTGAACATCATCTTGAGCAGTATCCGATTCATTGGTCCAACCCCATAAAATCCTCCTATTCTTTGAAGGGTCAAAAAATGTCTTTGAAGCATAAAAATTCCCGTAGTCAAATCTAAGCCCATTCCAGCCATCAACAAACCCCTTACCAACCACATATTTATCCCTTGCTTCTGGGAAATACGAACCTATAGTATAATACTCATACCTTGTAAGATCTAAGCTTACCTTCAAAACATGCTTAACATTAGGGCCAAAAGCAGAGTTGTCAAGGCCAGTGTCCCCAGACAATGACACTGGGAAAAAATCTGCACATTCAAACATACCAGTATTTGGCACCGAATGTAAAGGATGTTTGGCCTTTACCCATTTCCTGAAATCCCTACTTCTATACAAATAAGCCATCCCTCTCTGTTTCCTTCGGCTAGCCACCACCATTCTCCAATGCCCACCGATCTTCCAAGCAGTTGTTGGGTCACGGAAAGCGGTTTTATTCATGGTTTCATCGGCAACCAGGATAGGGTTGTCAGCCGGTTTGACCCATTTACGCAAATAAGGGTCAGATAAGTTCTCCGGAACAGCATAGTTTTGCACTTGATATTGATTAGGATCAATCCCTGTGTAGAAAATTACAGGCTTATTTTCCGGAAGAACCGTAGCGGATCCTGACCAACATCCATTGATATCAAAAGATTCTGAAGGATAAATCGCAGGCTCAAGAGCTTCCCAATTGACCATGTCTTTGGATACTGAATGAGCCCAAACAATGTTGCCCCAAACTGCACCTTTGGGGTTGTATTGATAGAATAAATGGTAAATCCCATTGTAATACATAGGACCTGTTTGATAAAATGCGCGTGAGAAACATAAACAATTACAACTTTTCAAAAAATGGGGTTAAAATGAAAAAGAATCATGGTTAAAAGGAGTGTATGAAAATTGAAATTTGCAGTGCTTTTTTTAAAAAAAAAAAGACTTACCATTTGGATCTGTCGCCACGGCGTTTATCGATTAAGCAATCCCCCATTGAACAATGCCAAAACAATTTGAAAAGTTAGAGTATATATAGGGAATAAAAGGTGGCATCACGTGTTAAACTAATTCAATTATTATTTGAAAATTTATATAAATAAAATAGGCATAATGATTTATTTAGCCCTCTAACTTTACAAAAAAATCATTTTAATCCTTTATTTAATTTTTTAACCCCTTCAATTTATATTATTTATCAAATCAATTCAAAATAGATGTGAAAAGTTAGGAGACCAACTAAATTATTATGCAAACAAAATGAAAACTAATAAAAACAAAACAACATATAATAGTCGTGAAGCCTAGGCCCTAAAATGAAAAAAGCTTCACCTAATTCCTTTTATAACTTATAAAATTTTAAATTAATAATAGTAAAATTACATGTTAACCCTTAAAAAATATAAAAAATTTATTTGATTCTTTAAAAATTATAAAAATATATAATTAAAATGGTGAAATTACATTGTTCACTATCTTAACAATATACAATTTAATTCTATCTCCTCCATAAAAAAAATTTTAACTTTACCCTTAATATATATATATATATTGATAAATAAATAAAAGAAAAACATTACCGTTAATCCAGTTCATAGGAGGCTGAAAGTGATACCCGGTTCGATGAAGTTGTTCTACAGTAAGTGCAGTTTTAGATTGTAAATGTGGATAAACCTTATGAAATGCTTCAACGACGCCATTCTTACTTATTATCTCACAAAAACACCCAATTATTAAATAAACTACCAAAATATTTTCTGTAAACTCCATTGAAATTTCGAAAGCTGAATGTTGACACAGGATGCTGATTCATTTATATAGGACTGAAATTTAACAATTTCAATATATATATATAATTTTTTTTAAAAAAAATTTGTTTAGATAAGATAGACTTTTTTATTTGAATTTACCAGTAATTTATAATATCAGCATTAAATCTACAATTCTTGATTTTCTTTTTCTTTTTTAACTGAATTTTAAACGTAATTAGTAATAAACTGGTTTACTCATGCAAAGCTAGTGTAACAAATTATATAATTTTATAACTTAATTAATATATTATCCTATTTATAGAAATACATTATATTTACATAATCAGATATAAGATTTTTCAAGATTGTATTAAGAATTTTAGTTCACTTCTCCACTCTTGCTTTTGAAATTGAGCAAATTGTTCCTTTTTAATAATATTGGAGTAATTTATTTCGTATTAATTTCGAAAGTAAATAATTAAGAATAATTAAGTACGGTGTTGATGTCTTCCGTCAATTGTACATAATTTTGATTAATATAGTAACAATTTAACCTTTGATGTTTACATATTTTATCATTTTAACATCGATTCTAATAATTCAACGTTTATATATTTTGATAGAATTTGTAAACTTTGAGAGCTAAAATTATTATACCAATCAAAATCATGTACAATTGATGGAAAAGATTAATGTTATAATTAATTATCCTTAGTTGCTCACTTCCGAAATTGATATAGATTAAATTGTTTTGATTTTTTTAGAGGGATTGTAGAGGTCTTTTTAACATTCATCTACTTTTCGGATTTAAAAATGAAAACTTAATTATTAACACCATTAAAATTCTTTGGTTAAAGTTGATTGAATCTTAGCTCAAGTGGCATCGATATTATTATTAATGCAAGAGGACGTTGATTCGAATGCGTTGAAACGAATTATCCCGCTATATATATCAAAAACAAAGACTAAGAATTGTAGCTATAGGTAGAAAAACAACCTGCCAATATATCAAGTAAACCAATTACCACTAGTCTCCTCATTGAAGTGGTGAAACTGGTTCGCATCTCGGACGATGATCGACCACTTTTTGTAATAGCCGATCCGGGTGTCAACGGTCATCTGATTTGTTGATAAAATATGGATGTTTTAGTTTCGTAAACCTTAAAAGAAACCCGGGATTAGTCTGAATTCTAGCATTTACAATGTCCTCGAAAACCCGGGACTGCCTGCCAATTACCAGTAGTCTCCACACGAACAAGCCCCCTCATTGAAGTGGTGAAACCGATTCGAATCTCGGACGATAATCGACCTCTTTGTAATAGCTGATACGAACTTTATAAACGTGTGGCAGTCACCGCAAACTCTAAGATTCTTTGTGAGCCTGATAGGAGTCCCCTCAGGTGTGGCAATAAGACCAAATGTAATAGCCAGTTTTTCGCTGTGTGTATACAACATTCCAACCTTCACTTCCTCATTAACATCGTGTAACACAAAGTTTGTATCCGGAACATAACCGGCTAGCTCCAATTTCTCGATCAGACTTTTCAGCAATCCATAAATCTCCTTAGACAGAGGATGAGACTTGTCCCCAACACTAAACTGATGAATCTTGTTGTCAACCTCGATCCAGGTCCAACCCGGGATCTTTTTCAAGTTCCTTTTTGTCATCAAGTTCCTAACTTTTGCCATATCTTCCCACATACCGGCATTTGCATAAATGTTGGAGAGTAACACATAGTGACTCGGATTTTGTGGCTGAAGTTCGAGAAGTGATTTTGCAGCCCATTCAGCCAACTCTACGTGTTTATGGATTCTACATGCTGCGAGAAAAGCACTCCATAGCCCTTCATCTTTCTCAACTGTCATGTTCTCTATTAACTTCAAGGCTTCATCAAGTCTCCCGGCTCGACCTAACAGATCAACCATGCAAGTACAATGCTTCACATCTGGTTTCACACCATATTTGTCCCACATAATGTTGAAAAGCTCAAAACCTTCATCAACCAAACCAGCATGACTACAAGCATATAAAAGTGAAACAAAAGTTATCCTATTTGGCATTATCCCACAATTCAACATCATAGGAAATAAATCAAGTGCTTTCTTGCCTTGACCATGGTATCCATAAGCAGCAATCATCACACTCCATGATATTACATTCTTCTCTCGCATCCCATCAAATATTTCTCTCGCAAAATCAACACTACCACATTTTGCATACATATCAATCATTGCAGTACCCAATATTACATTCAAACTAAACTTCATTGAATATATATAATCATGAACAAATCTAGCCTTATGCATGGCACCCAATTTTGAACAAGCGTTAACCACAGTCACCATTGTAATCTTATCAGGAACAATGCCTTCCTCTCTCATCCAATCAAACAAAACCAACGATTCTTTAGCATTCCCACACTCGGCATACCCATCTATCATAACAGTCCAAGTAACAAGGTCTTTCTTATGCATATCATCAAACAGTTTACGAGCATCATCAATAACCCTACATTTTGCATACATATCAACAAGTGCTGCACAAACAAAGTGATCCCAACACAACCCAGATCTCAAAACAACACCATGAACCAAACTACCCATTAACAAATCCATCCTATCCCTACAAACTCTCAAAACAAAAGGCAAAGTATAATTATCAGGCTGAACACTACACCTAATAAGCTCCTTAAAAGTTCTAAAACAATTCACAAAGTCACCATCTTTAGCAAACGCACCAACCATAACACTCCAAGAAACCGGGTCCTTCTCTCTCATTCCACCAAAAAAAGCATGAGCTTCATCTATAGCTTTGTGTTGAACGTATATGTAAAGGAGTTTGTTTGAAACGAAGAGGTTAGTTAATAACCCATTGGCAACTATTTGCGCATGAACTTGTTTTATTTGAAAGATGTTTTTGCAGTTTAACAAAACAGAGACGAAATACTTGGGGTCTATATGGAGTGAAGGATATGATTCCAACGGTTTTTGCGTCTGGGTTTGGGATTTGAGGGAGGTTTCTTGAGTGTCTGCAATTGCAGCAAGTTGAGAAAGAGGTAAAAGGCGAAATCTTTCATGATTTGCTGTAAGAAAGGTTTGAGTTTTCGTGAGCTTTAACATGGTACGAGGAAGGGAGGAATACGTTAGACACTCCCTAATGCTATTGCCAACAGCTTCTAAGTCTAACCCGACCTGACCGTATCTTTGTCGGCTCAGAGACGAGGGAACATGCAGCGGTTCGAGTTGGCAGCCGTTTTACTGTATAAATATGTCAATCGCCCTCAAGTTTTTTAGGTTATTTTAGGTTAGATTATTTGAGAATGATATTTAAATTTTTAAAATTACAATAATAAATCATTTTAAGTCTTAATTAAATTTTAAATTTAAATCATTTCAATTTTTTCATTGGAGTTAATCGATTAGTTGGATTTTTAACTTTTTATCATGAAAGAAACATGAGAACATGGTGGTGCAATAAGGGGGAATATACTGAAGCTGAAATATACATACGGCCATCGTTGCAATAATATACGTAAATATAGTTCAGAAAAGTAGAATTCTCAATTTCGAGTATACAAAAATGGCATACATTACAAAGCTGCTTAAAAAAATTTCACCCTGGGTATTGGGTGTATACGTTACTCTATCCAGAGGTTCAAAAACTTCAAAATCCTAAGAAAGGATTATTTCATACGAGCCTTTTTACTTGATAGAGAAGGTAAAAAATCAATAAAACGAAAGAAAAAAAAAAACTTATTACCTTTTTTTTTTTCCATTTTTCTTACCAAGTGATACCTCTGGTAACTTGTAGTATACCACCTTTCACCTCCATTTACTGACTGCAACCTTACAATCATCCAATGATGATGACGAATGATGACTAACAGGTGTGACTTTAATCATACAAAATACAAATATAATTTTTGCAAAGAATATTATGAATGTAAGAGAGAGCACACTGGATTTTAGTTGATTTCGGTAAGGGGAGAGCGTGTTGGTGTTACTGATGACTTCAACAACTTTGGTTCAAATGACTCGTACGAGTTGTTTTCTCGAAATTCTTCGACCAAGGCTTCCATTGGCATGGCTCGTAATGATTCAATAGTCCCCTTGGTCGGTACATCTTGTTCGCTTCGTATTGGAGTCGTCCCACTCGGCTCATAATCCTGTAACATTATTTGTAAAACGGTGCAAAAAATCGAATCGTTAAATTATCTGAATGCAATCTATGTTACTCTGACTTGGCTCATGAGCTGTATAACAACATACCATATATGTCTGCTGGAATGTTTCTTCTGCTCTCTGTTTGATTGATGTAGCTTGACTTGAATGATCATCGTGGAATATCTCGAGGGTTTTGCCATGAGCTTTAACAGAATCCAAGATTCCAGATTTAATTCCATGTTCCTGCTCTGACACACCTGTATAGAATTACATGATATAAATACCAATTATACCATTCTAGTTAAAACTGAACGATTTTTCACCTTGCATAGTATGAATATATACAGTCCAGAAGAAACTTACTATCAATGTATTTAAGGGTATCATCAGTACTCTTCAAGCTATCTTGCTCAGCTGAAATCCTGGCACAATCAATCTCGGCGTCATGCTGCTCATTTGTATCAGAAGCATTCCTGAAAGAAACGAATTAACTTCAGAAAAACAATAAATTAAATATAAATAGAAGAATCTAGCTTATGATTGTCTTGATAATAGAATCGGCATTGTTAACTTCTTGTCTCATATGGTAACAAGGCTGTAAAATATATTTACCACTGACCTTATAAGTGATGCCATATCTGAAACATGTTTATGAGCCATTTCATTTACAGATCCCTGAGTATCTTTGCTGTGCTTGAATGCAGATTCAGCAGTAGACACACTGAAAGTAAAAGATAAAGATAAAAAGTATTAAGTCAAAAGATGCAAAGACAAGAGAAACTGATTCAGAGTACAAATATAGCATATTTTACCATTGCTGTAAAAGTGCCTCCATGCGACAATGTTTGGCAGCCGAGTAATCAGAACTGTCTTTAGCATCATTCTCTGCTTGCATAACAAATTCTTGCCATTTTCGTTTTGCATCTGTTGTAATACCCACCATGGAGGAAACATGTCCATCTAAAAATGTTTTGTTTGCCATAGCACTTTCTCTGATATCCACAAGCCTTGCATCCACCTGCCAGAAAAACCATAAGTTAATCTTGAAAAAAAGAGAGGGATATGTAGAAAACAAATAGAGAATCGACAAACCAGCTCTTTTTGCCGACGAACATGGTTATACACAAGATTTGTCATATCAGCAATAAGCTTCTCGGAATCAGATTTTGATTGTTCCTGCATAGCAAATGCTTGATGCGTAAGGAAATTTCAGCAGCACATCTTTGAGCAGGAATGTATGAATTATACCTCATAAGCCTTCTGGAAGCTAGCGATGCTCTTCATTTGAACTTCATCAGCTTGGACTGCATGATTCTGAACCTTCACAGACTCTTCAGAAAGCTTATCAAGAATTCCATTGGTATAATCAGAAATGTTTTTTGTTTGCTCAATACTAGCATGGAACCTCTGTTAATCAAAAGGAGACGCAGAAAAAAGTAAATCAGAAATGAAAAAAAAACTAAAATATGAAGTGAATGAAGAAATCTACATATTAACCTATCAAAAGGAACTTATGCTAAAATAAATAGTACAAGCCAAACAATATCTTGGAACTTATGCTCTAAAAGGGTAAATTACAGAAAAGAAATACTGAAAAGAAAAAAAAAAGAGAGGGAGAGACGCAAGGAGACAATAAGATCACTACATTAGAGGCAAGTTGAAAATTTGAGCACAAACCTGCCGTAGCTCCCTTGCAAAAAGAGCCATTTCTCCCTGGTGAGTTGCAAGAGTACCCTGAAGATCATTAAATATTGAAGCTGCTTTTCCGGCCTCGGATTTGAGTAACTGATTCATAGTTAATCAAAAGGGAAACAATAAAATGAGCTCAATTCCAAATAAATTAAGTTCTTCCAACCTCAGAATATCAGCACCTACCTCTTCGATGGAATGTGCGCTTGAAGCAGCCAGAGTTGAAATTTCATCTAAGGCAGCATTGGAGCTACCCTTGTGCAAACGCACAATATTTTGGACAGCCTCCATCTGGGAAACATGCAAAGTCCTCGCAGCAGTGACCTTTTTCTTCATATCCAAGATTGCCTAAAAGCAATATTTATGTATGCAAGGTCAGCCATTGCTAACAAATGAATTCCAAAACATAACAAGAACCCCCACACTAAGGAAAATGTAAAACATGAGGTCACTTAAAAAGGGAGAATCCTGATTGCCAGAACCATTTAATACCTTTTGATGTGTATCAGTAAAAGAACAACAGAGTTTCTCAACACTCTCAAGGTGTATGCAATATTTATGCATGCAAGGTCAGCCATTGCTAACAAATGAACTCCAAAACAAAACAAGAACTCCCACACTAAGGAAAATGTAAAACATGAGGTCACTTAAAAAGGGAGAATCCTGATTGCCAGAACCATTTAATACCTTTTGATGTGTATCAGTAAAAGAACGACAGAGTTTCTCAACACTCTCAAGGTGTTCGTTTTGCTGAGACACTGATGAGGACACCAGGTTGCAAATAGAACCAATTTGTTGGGCAAGTTCTACTTGATAGTTGTTAACCACTGCTCTATTATCAGCATTCAGCTTGTCTTCCCTTCCTATAAGGTAAAACATCATACTCAGGTTCATGTTTCTGTTTATTGATAAACACAATATGTTTCTATTTACTGAAAACTAAATTGAACATACCAATTTTTAGGAACAACAAAGCATTATCCTTGACAGCTTTCTCTAAGTCAGACCTCAAAGCACAAGCTTGATGTGCTAAAGCATTTTCTATTTTTGACCATCCAAAAATAATGTCAGCAAAAAATAAATATGAATATAAGCTAAAATTCAAGTACGTATTAATCTTTACCTGCTTGTTTCTGCTGAGATATGATAAATTCTTTCTCCTTCAACACATAACGACACTTCTTCAATTCTTCTTCGGAGTTGGCAAGCAATTTGCTGGTTTCATCCAAGTTTTTCTGCATACTCAGCAAATTACTTAGCATCAATCTATAATATAAAAGAACCAGATGAAAATTTTGAGACAGCTCACCTCTGTCTTCTCAAGTTTGCCACTCAAATCTGAGCACTGTCGAACTTGAGCAACATATTTGTCTTGCAATTCCTCAAGTTGCTGATTTGCAACATACCAAACAAAAGACATAAACATAAGCCACAAAAATCAAACAAAGACGGCAAGCATCTCATCTGTCCAACCACCCCAAAATGATACCAAAAAAAAAAAAAAAAAAAAAAGCTAACCTTCTGATGGTTTTCGAGAAGGACCCCCATTTTTTCAATCTGATCAGCCATTGCCTAAAAAATAGTCATACAAACACACTAATAAGAATAAATGAAAACAAAACATTCAGTATAACCCAAGTACTTCATAAATGAACTGATTTATATAGGAGAAAATTAATAGAATAATAGGAAAGCATTAACACATTTAAGAAATGACATCAAAGAACATTATGAAATAATGAAATCATTCTGTCTACGCATGAACATACACCCTAAAGGGTAAGTATCAGCCAAAGTGCAGACCTTCCTTTCACTTTCCTCTTGGTAATACCGCTCTTTTGGAACATAAACACCATTTTTCTCACGAGCAGCATACACCTCTGAAGTAATGGGCAACACAAAAATGCAATGTATATTAGTCAACATAGTTTATGAAGGAATACTATATTGCCCCATACTGTTAATTTTATTAACACCTCTCCAATAAAAAAGAATCTTACCTCCCTTTAGGCGTTCAATTTCACCATAAAGGTCCTTTATAAGAGTTGATTTCATCATTTTTTGGTTAACCTACATAAGAATATCAACAAGTTACTAGTTAAAAAAAAAATTCTCAATTCAAAAGAACAAGTCGATATTGCTATAGAGAAAATGCCATATAACTGCAATTCATGGTTAACTAGACATTCAAGATATAAATATACTACACAACAATTACTTTACTTGCTGGAATATATAACCCACTGTAATTTATTCAAGACAATAAGTAACCGTGAAGATAACAGGCCAATTTTGGAATATAAATATTTCAGACTACTATTGAAAGGTTGGACTATAGTAAGTTTCAAGGAAGATAAACTTTCAGTTAAAAGAAACTGATTTGTTCAATAAAGATTATGTGCCACACACCTCAGGCTTATTTTTTATGTGTTTTGCTCTGTGTGCATAATCAAGTGTGCTTAAGGTCTCCTCCAGACAATGGACAGCAGGAGAAACTGTTGCTATAATGCAAGTCTTCGTTCTTCCCCCAAGTGAATCACGGAGTAATCGAGTAAGCTTGCTATCCCTAAATTCCAATTAAACTAAATAATTAGAAATAAACATGAAATAATCATTAAATCAACTCTAAGAAGCAATTTCAAACCTGTATGGAACATGCCCAAGATGCTCCACAAGAGCACTTATAACTCGTCCTAAAGTAAGCAAACTCTTATTAATTTCACCAGCTTCTCTTGCACGACCCTGTAAATATCAAAATCAACCAACACATTAACTATTTCTAATAGGTGAATTAAGATCCAACATTCGACCAGAAAATTAATTGTACAAGAAAGACATACATCCCTAGCACCAGATCGAGATATATTTTCTGATCCTGCTAAATCAACCAAATTCAGCTTCCCACACTTTATAAGCTCTTCACCTTCTGGTGTCGCCTCCTTAATATGAATTGTAATAGAAAATAAAGAATGCGACCGACTGAAATAAACCAGAATTCTTCAATCAAACAAAAAGAGAAAAAAGCTTAACTTTCAAACATAAAATCAAATAACAATTACCTTGACTGCTTATTCAACAAAGTTTCTGCAGTTCGACGTTTAGCAGACCCTCTTTCAAGCAAAGTAAATATCTCACTAGAACTTGTAACAATTTCTTCTTCTAAACCTCTCACAAGAACTCCACCTTTCCCATCTTCCATAAGTGGCAACGTCTTCTTCTGCTTCTCCTCCAAAACAACTTTTGAAATTTCTTCAGGCGCAAGTAAATCAGTAATTTCCTCATTATATAGTTCCAAAAATGTAACTTTTACGCTGTATTCTGCATTTTGACCCTCTAAGGTATCAAATATTTGTTGAACTGCTCTAGGGATAACCCCTGCATCAGCTGGCAATTCGCCATTATGTCCCGCCTGTCACGTTTGCATAGAATAAGATTAACAAATTAGAGTGTATAAATTAAACAAGGCCTAAAATTAGAAACAAATGTAAGCAAGAACACAGATATTTGATCTATATTACCTTTCCCCTCTTGCATTCACCTTCCATAGTGTAAGTTTTGCCAGTACCAGTTTGCCCATAAGCAAAAATAGTACAGTTAAAACCTTCTAAGACTTCATTCACAATCGGAACCACTGCTTGTTCGTATAGATCTTTTTGTTGGGCTGTTGGCCCAAATACCTGTTCAAAAATTAAAATCCCTGACAAATTGAACATTTACCGGAGAAAACAAATCCAACGATAATGTTAACTGATCAATTAACTAAATAAAATTTTACAATCACAAAAAAGGAAACCTTATCGAAAGTGAAAACCCTATCGATATGCTTCCCGGCTATGTTCTGCGAAACAGCCACTTCTCGTTGGAACTCATTACAAGTCACTACCTGCGGCGCATTGTTCCTTAACTCATCTTCACTAAATGGCCTGAATTTTTACAAATTAAAAAAAATCAAAATCTATCAAATCAAATGAAATTACAGGATCTAAGAAACCCTAAGTGGAAATTAGATTTAAGAAATGAAGAAAAAACCTGCAACGGAGGAGGACTTGAACGTTGACGCCTTTCTCTCTTTCGTGGCGACCGGACATTTTTCAAATCGTTGAAGAGGTGAAGAATCGCAGGAAACTATTTTCGATATGATTTTTGCTTTGTTTTTGTTGATCTATGTGACTGTTTAGATCGGGTTTTTGAATTTGGTTCCTTTTTTTTTTTTTTTTTTTTTTTTTGGCCTTTGTGGGTTTGTTTATTGGAGAAATAAATCTGAAAGGGATAAAGAGCGGGCTTTAGACTGAGATTTGAATTTTTTGAAAGGAGGCGCTCCGGGGGAGCCGTTGGGTTTATATGCTTTGTTGGATTGTTAATCGGACGGTCTAGATTAGTTAAATCAGTTGGACTGCATTGCCCTTATGAATTATTTAAAATGCCTTGTGATTTTAGTTCTTTTTAACGTGACTGAACCTGGCCCACTTATACTTGGCCCAATCAAGCCTTTCTTGTTGGTCTACATTTTTTTTTTGTAGTAAATAAAAAATACATACCAAAAAATTAGGAATGTATAGGGATAGAATTCTCAACGTGTAGAGAGCTATGAACATCCTCCTTTAGTAGTCTTTTTTACATACTGACATGGATATGTGGGAATAATTAATTGATTTAATTGTCTTATTGTTGTCTTGGTCAAACAGTAAATCACTTTGTTATTACCTCTCAATATCTGTCTAAACTTCACTTTTTAATCATTAGTGCACCATTAATATATTAATCACACTTCTATAATGTTACTAATTGATACGAAATGATTTTAAATAGTATCACTTAACATTTCATTATTACAATCAACCTTTATATTTTGAGTACGTAAATTTAAATATTCATATATTAATTTTTTATTTAAGGGTTTATGGTTATGAGAATAATATAGGAATTGTCACTATATATATTTAGAGAAATTGTTTTTATGCTTTTGGTCAGATTTATTTTGCAAAATTAAAATAGATAAGGAAATAAAGAAATACGTATGGTTTTATTATCAATAATTTATTCTATTGAATATTTATTTTATAATAAAAAATTATTGTGATAAAAACTTTGCAAAAAAATATTTACTGAATAAAAAAATTACACATGTTTATATATATAAGATGTTATTTTATTAAAAAAATTTGATAATATAAAATCTCGAGTAAGGAAAAAATAGTAAAATGACTATTTCTTTCCCTCGTGATAACAACATATAAAATTTTAAAGCCTACACATTTTAATCTTAAATACTAACTTTTCAAATATTGAAGTAAACAATGTTTTATAAATTGATCTATTAATTTGTCACTCTAATTGATTTGCGGAATATATATTCCACAATTATTATATAAAGATCATGAATAAGGAAAAATTTTGAGAAAATATATTCCACTTGAGCCTCTTTAATATATTAATGTCTCTATAGCTTTAATATGTGCTTCTGAATTAGACTTGTTCATGGGTCGGGCAACTCGTCCAATCTCGAAGGTATACTCAAATTTTGGGAGGGTTTGGATAAAAATATTAGGCCCGGAAATGGGTATGAGCAAAAACAAATTAGGCTCGTTTAAAATATGGTTCGGGCTCAGACTTGAACATTCAAGGCTCGAGCTTGATCCGGCCCATTTTTTAATTTATGATACTTTATATTATGTAATTTAGTACATATTAAAAAATAAATATATACTAAATATAAAATATTACTCTAATATAAACATTAAAATAATATTAAGATAACTATATAAAAAAATTTAATAAATAAAAATTATATAAAATTATATAAATATTTAAAAAAAATAAAAAATAATATGGGCAGGTTTAAAATAGATTTGGACTAGTCTTTTACAAATATAGTCGGATTTAGACAAAATATTTCGACTCGAGTTAAACTTGAACAAACATAACATATATTAATATCATGATTAGTCTCGACCTAACCATAAGCACCTCTATTCTGATCCAAAATTTCTTTATAATTTTCTTGAAGATGAAATATTTTCCTTCTTTTTTTTTTTTTAACATTTGGTGGTCTCACAATTATTTAGTAGACAACGAAATCATTTTATTCATATTGAACCAATTTAAGAGCCTGTTTGTATATTTCAATTTACAAATAAAATGCACTATTAATCTTTACGAAAAGTTATAACAATAACTGTCCAAGCATAAATTATTAAATTAATAAGATATTTAAATATTATTGCATCTATAACAAAAAAAAATTTATAATTTTACTTAATTAATGTTAGGACATTTGTGAAAACTCTTTTCCCACAAGTCGTATTTTATCACATTACTTTATACATTTAGATGTTTGAGATATTGATAAAAAAATTTCACATTTTGAAAGTGAATATAATTCTAGTTCAATAATGTTTTTCTATTTTAGCCAATAATTTCTATATATACATTATTCGACAAATTTATATTCAATATCCTTATTTTCTTTTACTATTTAAATAGTAATATTATATGTATAAATATTATTGATAAATTATTCAATTCGATTTTATATTTTTTTCATCGTGACATAACTTATCAATATCTCTTCATGTTTATTATTCAAAATTTCAAACACTTGAATTATATGATCATATTCGAACATTTTCAACAGGTATATCAAACTTTAATTATTCTTGTTAGATCGAATAATTTATTTGGTAATGATTTGTAGCACCTTTCATTCACTTATGAACATTAGTTCATATTAAATTATACAAGAATCTATATGAGATAATAAATAATATGCATTTAATATAATTCTCCATCAAGCTAATAATACCTCCTCTAATATTAGGAAAACTGTCTAATCAATATAATAGTAAATAAATCATGTCGTGATTGAATATTTAATTTACTCAAAATATTTAATAATAGAAATTAACTCATAATTAATATATATTCTCAAATTTCTTCAAAAACTCGTTTTTGTTAATTGCGTTAGAGTAATTTGAACATATTTTACGCATCAAAAAATTCAAAAATGGGAAATAATTTACTCTAACTAAAACCAAATTATATTGAGATTGTTACAATTTATTGGATTGATGCGTACAAGTGTTTTTGCAAGTAAAATTTCATACTTCTATACATTTATGAAAAATTTTGCTATTATAAGTAATAATTTAGCTATTGATCGGAGGCATTTAATCAATAAATTTGCTAATCATTTTATGTATAAATAACAAACTCTATAATCAATTATTCCAACAGATAAAATAATCATTAAAAGCTTAAGATATCATCTCACTAGCATTAGCAAGATAAATTGTTTTAATTGCATAATTTAAAAAATTTGCTCATAATTTAATTATTTGAATAAACAATCTTGCAAACAGTGGGTTGTAAGTTAATAATGCACATGTGACTATCTTGTAGATTCATAGATGCATATATCAAAATTATATAATAATATATTCCACATGAAGAATAAACAAACTGAAATTTCACAAATGTAAAGACATTCAATCTCAACCTTAACTAGTGAGGTTTTAAAATCATTTTTTTTAATATCAAGCAGCATAAGAGCATTCCTCAATTGAATAATCTTTTGGTTCTTTAATAAATGTCTACGTGAATTCTCCATAATTTTCGTGTCGTTGTTAATTAGAATGATTTAACCGACCATGCCAAATATTAATATATTTGGACTAGTGAACTTCTGGTTTAGCATAGTATGTAATTCAATCATACTAGTGTCACGAGTTGCAATTCAAAGCCCACAATGAATGCACATGGTAGGGGTGTGCAAAATTAGGGTAAAATCAAAAAAATTCGGTTAACCGACCAAATTCGGTTAATCGGTCAGTTAACCGAATTAAGTCGGTCGAGGGTCTATTAATAATTTTTTGAGTTTTCGGTTAACGGTTAATTCGGTTCCAAACCGGTCGGTTAATCGAATTTTTTCGGTTTAACCGAAAAAATTAATAAATAAAATTATAATATATAAATAGCCCACTATTTACTCAAACCCAATCCAACATAAACTCAAATACCCAATCTAATATATATTAACCCAAGTACCCAACCAACCCAATTACCCAACCCAATCATAAAAATTACAAATAATTTAATAAATAAAAAAATAATATAATTTTATACAAATAATTCAGTTAATTCGGTTAATTTGGGCAATTCGGTTAATTTTATACTTATTTTAACAAAAAATTAAAAAATATATATAATTTTTGGTTAATTTGGTTAACCGACCGAATTAACTGAAAAAATTTTGGTTCTGTTAACGGTTAAAATTTTTGAAGGGTCGGCTAATTCGATTAATGTTATTTCGAGTCGGTTAACCGAATGAACACCCCTAGCACACGGAGAGTTCTAAAGAGGTCAACTGATTAAATGATACTCATTTGACTCACTTGAAGTTTTACTAGCCCAGTGAAACACTCTAGTAAAACCGAAGTTGCCAGGGTAAATATTGTAAATCCTGAGCGATAAATAGAGGTGCTTATGAGCCACTCCAGGCTGGGCCTAAACGTGATATTAACACATTTTATGTTTGCCCAAACACACACATATTTACAAAAGACTAACCCAAGCCCATTTTAAGCCCACCAGTATTATTTTTTTAAATATTTATTTCATTTTAATATTTAATAAATTTATACATTTTTTATTTATTAAAGTTTTTATATAGTCATCTTAACAGTATTTTATTGTTTACATTAGAGTAGTATTATATATATAGTATATGCTTATTTTTTTAATGTGTTCTAAATTACATAATATATAAAAATAACATAATATAATGTATTATAATCTTAAAAACGGGTCAGGTCGGGCCAAGCTTGGGCCTTAAATGTTCAAGTCCGAGCCCGACCCATTTTTTGAACAAGCTATTCTTTTTGGTCATACCTATATTTCGGGCTTAATATTTTTGCCCAAACTCTCTCAAATTTCTGACGGACTTTCAGGCCTGGATGAGTAGCTCAACCCATGAACAAGTTTTAGGGATAGGATTGTATAGAGTTTAAATCTTTTATGACACTCATATTGTAGGTAAGCACTAATATCAGCCATTGATATATTCAATCTGTACCGCAGGATCTGAGAGAGTTCAACTATAAATAAAGACATTCCCTTATTTGTAAATAAATATTTGGTACGCGCTATTGAAGAAAAATAAGTAAATTTTTAATAAATTTAACCCACAAATTGATATCCAATTGCGTCATTTTTCCTATGTTACATTTAAAAAAAAAAATTCAAATAAACTCCATCTACAATTAAGATTTAGACTCTAGTAATATTATATATGTTGAAAATATATTTGATGCATTAATGTACCATAAAATAATTTTAATAATATTGAAAGGTTTAAAAAATGTTTTTAAAATAAATATTAATCATAGTAATTAAACATAAATAAAATTAAAAACTTATTATTAATTTTTGAAACGTATAATTTTACTCAAGAAAATCAATGGAGGGAGACTTGATGACGTCCAATAATTTATAAGGATTTCAATTTTGATTCCTCTAATCAAAACATTAAACTCCTCGTCTTCCCCTAAAACCCTACGCTCTAAATCAGTAGTTGAGCAAACCTCTTTCACAATGAGCAGATCCGGCCAGCCTCCAGATCTCAAAAAGTAACTTATTTTTCACGCTCCTATTTCAATGTTTCTCTTTGTTTGAATCTCTTTTCCCTGGATATTTTGATTTTTTATTTTCTTTTTATCTTGCTTATAACAGGTACATGGACAAGAAGCTCCAGAGTAAGTTTTTCAAATTTTTTCTTTTTTTTATGCTTTGCTTCTACTTATTTCAATTCCATACTAAAATTTAGTTGAAGTTAGTTTATATTCATTTTTTGTTGCTTGTTTCCAGTAGTAGCTCGCTTAAGCCTCAATTCCGTTCATTAAGTTTCGCATGCACGATGATAAATGGCTCTTGGTTCCATTTTTACATTTATTTTTTCAGTTGTGATGAGTGTTTGAGAATTGAGACCTGCGTATGCCCTGCAGTATGGAATTTCATATTTTTGGTTCATTAGAATGCCTGTTTCTGGGTTGTGGTAGTTAAAGAATTTGTATATTATGCAACATTTGATTAGGTGTTAGATTGCGTACATTTAGGTATCAAGACCTAGATTACTTCGAATTAGCGTATGAATGTTGTGCACGGATATGTTGTAACTTCTTTTGAGGTTCTTTAATGTATTTGGAAGATCCTTAGAGGGTCATATCCTCGCTCGCAACTCCAAGTATTTCTCATATTTTAAGGAAAAAATAATAGTTGGAGCCTATGTTACTTTGGCACGGGTGCGAGTATCGGATATGTGTATGTGTCCAACACAGTTATGGTCTGATTTTTCTAAGATTTTCTATTTATTTGGAGTATCATTGGAGGCTCCAGATCCATGTGTTGGACACAGGTACACAGATTCCTCAACAAAAACAAAGAGTCGGAGCAACATACATAAGATTTTAATCCCTTGTCTCGGGGTGTACTTTCACGTTTAATAAAAATTGTGGTTGTTTTTCTATATGTTTTTCAATCTTTTAGACTCTTCTGGATGTTAATAGTCATAAAATTGCATCCTTGAGAACATAGTATTGACCATAATTGAAGATTGAAGCATTCTGTCATCAAAAGAAAAAAAAAAAAAGAGATTGAATAATTCATGAGCTACTGTTGGTTGTAGATTTGGCTATGAATTGTTACGGTATTTTCTAATACCTCTTTGATTTAGTGAGTCAGGAATCCATTGCTTTATGCTTTTACTCGCTTTTGTAAGTTGCAGTTGTGTTAGGTCGCAATATGTAAAATACAATATTTATAAATGAGATAACAAAAGTGCATGTTTGGCTTATGAGCTTTGAGATTGTTGGTTTACATAAATTCTAGATTACAATTTTGAATCTTAAGAACTCTATCATGCTTAAAACTGCAGTTAAGCTGAATGCAAATCGGTTGGTTGTTGGTACACTTCGCGGATTTGATCAGTTTATGAACCTAGTAGTTGACAACACCGTTGAGGTGAATGGCAATGAGAAAACTGATATAGGCATGGTGGTGAGTCTCTTAAACCGTCATTAAAGATATAATACTTCGATCATTAGTGTCATTTAAGTGGTATCAATTTGTTGCAGGTGATCAGAGGAAATAGCGTTGTTACTGTTGAAGCACTTGAACCTGTAGGCCGGATGCAGTAATTCAGGTTTTTCGTTCCAGAACTTGGATTTCACTTTCTGTATCTCTTTCACTCTTTGTGTCTAGCCTGCTAGCTTAGGGCTTGATATGTTACATGATCAAGAATTCGTAGGAAGTTTTAGATTGATATCCATGGATTCAGTTCTTTCTTTTCGCTATCCATTGATCTATTATCACTTTGACGGAACAAGGCTCTCCAAGTAAACGAAAGCATCAAAACCATCAAATATCGGACGCCTATGAATCTTAAACTTCTTAAATTCGTGTTTACCAGGATTGTAAGACACCGCTTCATTATTGAGTGATAGGTTTTCCACCATAATAACTTCATTGTTTTCCCGAACTGTCAATGCGCTCCTTCTACACCATGCTTTTCAAATTCGAAATTGGGAACTTTTATCCAAGACTCTGTCACACTGTATTCTTTCTTCACAAATATGTTCATATGATTTCTTTTAGTTACATCTATACCCAAGCTTCCATCCCACATTAGAAAATTGAAACCGAAATCGGAAGTCACAACTACATCATCCGGTAGTCGTATTCTTCGAAACTCTTCATCACCCAAGTCGAATGATATGATGTCAAAACCTATGCTATCATGATATTCGCCTTTCCAATGAATCAATCTGTAAAAGCTTTTAGTAGTATAAGTGCAAATGTCTCCCGAATTTATGCTATTGAACTTGCCTCCTTTTACTTGTCTCCATGAATAAGTTCCCAATGGGTAAACTTCTACATTGTACGATCCAACATAGAAGCTACCGCTGACATTATATTTGGTTCTCCCGAGTGTTCGACTACTTATCTGCATAACTTCACATCGATGGTTTAGGAGATTATATCCGAACCTAAAAAAGTAAAAAAGTTTTAATCTTGGGTTTCAGACTCGAAATCAGTAGGATAAAAGTTTCCTTGGTGGCTAAATTACAAACGACGTTATAATTTGGCAAATAGTTGAAATCAAATATAAGACCATCGCAATGGTATACATCATTTAAATTATATCTCCAGGACCCGTCAAAGAAATCTAAAGACAGATCAGAGCTACGATCAAAAGAATCATTATTAGAGATCATTGAGAAGGAAACTTTCGACGTCGATCCTCTCCTAATAATGAAGATATCTTCCTTGTGACAACGGTGTTGACTGCTTCGATCCAAATGCATGGTTATGAAGGTGTTGCCACTAAAGAGAGCATACCATGATTTGCAAACCGATTTGAATCGGCAAGTTCAAAAGGATAACATATTTATTGGTAAATCACTAAATGCAACATCCTAGATTCGACCCAGTCGTCTGGTATGAACTATGAGATACTACAATTATAAAAATTTGACATCATTTACAATTTAATAAAAATAACTAAATAATTTATTTGCAATCATTTCCATGCTATTCAATCAAAATGAGATTTAAGTTTATGGAATATTTAAAATAATATGAAAACAATTTTAGATTAAAATAAAATTTTTACAAATTTTTTAGTAAAAGGTGAAAATAGGGATTATACAACCGTGTATGTGATAGAGCTTAGCCCGATTGAAAATTTTGAATCATTTTTCTTTAAAAAAAAAGGGTTGAAAATGGAATTTAATAATTAATGTATAATCAATCAGTGTATATATATAATTTTGGTATGGGGAGTTTAAGTTGGAATAAAACAAAGCCACGTGCCCAATTCATATTATAATTCTAGTGAAATTGGGATTTAGGGTTTAGATGAGAGTGAATGTTGAACTCAATTTAATTTAAAATAATATAGTATGGATTTAACTAAGTAATGAGATTTAAACCTTAAATTTCTGGGGGCAATGTTATTAAAGGTAAATCTGTTTTTTGGTTTTAACTTTGAGGGACTTTTTTAATATCTAAGTAAAACATTACGTGAAGTAATATTTGGGTTAATTTTCCATTTAGTCTCTAAATTACACTTTTTTTGTCAATTAAGTAGATATAATAGGGCTATAAAATAAAATCTATTAGTGAACTTTTATTCCCTTATCGTTAGTAAACCTGACCTGATTTTGGGGTAGGGTTCATTAATTTTGATCCTCTACTTTTCACTTTAATTTTATGCAAGTTAGGACCCTTTTGATGAACGTATTTTCAATACTGTGTGCTTAATTTTTTTTTGTCTTACACTGCAGTATTGTTACAACATTTAATCTCACATCTACTATTATTTTTACATTAACAGTAAATAAATGCATCACTCATACAAAGGGCCCTTAGTCCTACTTTGTGACGTGAGTAATTTGACCCAAATAGCTAAAGCAATTAACACGAAAGATTAATGAGATTTTCACTCCAAATTGAGGTGTTTCGAGATATTTTTAAAAAAAATTAATTCACGGAAATCCAAATAAGCATGATAATTTTGCATTTTTAAATAAGAGTCACACTATACTAACTTGGCTTAAAATATGTGAATTATTCACGTTATAAAAGGTAGGAATAATTTTTTTCTCCATTTTCATAATTGAACTTAACAATTAGATCCATTTTGGTTTTTGAATTTGAATTTTATCAAGATTTAATGATGTGATCAGTGTTACTGGAACAAGATCGGATCAAACAGGCTGAGAACTGGTCGATATAATGGTCTAAACAAAAGGGTTAAATTGATTGACTCGAAAACTGCTTAAAATTGGTAAAAATAAAAAATCGAGACAAAAATCGACAGTTTTTACAACATACAATATGCATTAAGATGATGCATGCATCTTTCATTAAATCTCGAAAATTATTTGTCAGTTGTTACAACGATAATTCCTACATTTACAATCTTTACCCTTATTTTGGGAAGGAGAATAGGTAGTAGATGATATTTTTTCTTAGGAATGGATTCGAGTAGCTTTCTCTTTTCTAGTTCTTAAAAAGTTAGGTTAGATCTTCATTTTATTTTCATTTGTGGATTTTTTATTTTTGATGTTAAAGCTTTGCGATTGAAGAATACTCAAGACTCTTGCACTTATTCTGATTTAGCTACGAGCATTTCTCTCTTTATTCTTCATCAAAATGTTGATAGAATATTTGTATGAAAATTGAAATAGATCATGTGATTTTACGAAATAAGTTGAATCGGTTTAATATTTTTTTAGATTTTTTTATAAAATTTTAATTAATTAATTAATTAATTATTGTTGGTCTATAGTTAAAAAAATCGAACTAATTGAATCAAGAATCAACAATCTGATTTGTTTAGCTATCGATTTAGTTATTTAAACATTAAACGTGTTAATCTAAGATTGTACCATATCATTACATTAAAAAATTTATATAAAATTTTAAGTGATGTCATCAAATTTTATAAAATTTAGAGATAAAAATAGATCTAATTGTTAAGTTCAAATGATAAAGTGAACAAAAAAAATTATAAGTACCAAAATGAACTTAATTATCAAGTTCAAAGGTAAAAAATTATATTATCCCATGTCAAAGTTCATCCCGTTGGTTGCAAAAAAGGAAAAGGGTTCATCCCGTTAAGGGGGGGGGGGATTAAAGATCACTTAGAAAAGGCCTAAAAAAAGGCAAAGCCGCCGCAAAGACAGCCATCTTTATTTCCGATGGCCACTATGTTGGGTTCAAATTTGAAAGAACAAAGGCACAAACGGACGACGCTCCTCAATCAAACACCCTTTTTGAAAAGAGGACGGTTCCTTTTTATTCATGCATTGATTGCTTCATCTACAATGTAACTCAACTAAAGAATAATAGCTATTGAAATCTCGTGTGTTGGCTTAATGATCAGATTATTCAACGTTTTAGTAATGATTAGAGTATTTAAATTTTTTTGATTTTTTTGTTGATGTGACTGTCGCTGACATGAAGTGTTACGTCATTGCTAAAACAGTCAATATTGGTCAAATGATTTTATTGATAGAAAATGTTAGTTGAAAGACTAAATTATGTATAAAAAGGTCGGGAGAGCTTAATTGATTTAAAAAAAAAAACTCTAGGGTATTTTATACCATTAAGTTATTTTTTAACAATGTTAACGTAATAACTCGTGTGACAATTCACATATATTTGATGCTGATATGACACCATTTAACTCATATGTCACGAATAATTAAAAAAATTATAAAATTATTAAAAAATTATAAAATACATAAAAAAATTATAAAAATTCAAAAAGCTAACATAAATTACATAAGGATTCTTACTAAGCTTGTTATGTTTAAAAATTTTATGCTTTAGTTCATACTTCCATTAAGAAAAAAATCAATTCGATGTTCTTACAAATATTGATAGTCGAATTCAAGTTTTTTTAAAAGTCGAATAATATTATATATAAATATATTTAAAAAATAATAAATCCAAACGATTCCAACTAAATAATGTTTTATTCGATTTTAGTTCCCAAAAAAATCGATTTCAGTATAATTAAAAAAAATACAAAACTAAATCCTTTTTCCAAAGGAACCGTTACTACCCAAAAGAACCCACTAATGACCAGTCAACCACTGTCAAAGCTTAAGAGCACACGTTTCAATATTTGATTGGCTTTCGAAACAAAACGACAATTTAGTTAATCGTAGAGAATCATCCCCTCAATTTATTTCATAGATAAAGCCTAAAATGATAGGTGGTATCCTTTTTTTTCTCTTCTATTTCTTCTCTGAACCTCTTCAATTCCTTTTCCACCCACAACCACTTCTCATTAATCTTCAACTAAAATTTTCAATCTTTTAACATTGCTTATTCAATCCTCAATCTATTTCCATTTTTTTAAAAAGTTGAAAGAGAAAAAAAAAAAAAACCTTGAAAAATGATGATAGTTGCTTGTTACCATCCAAAATCTTGCCTTGAATCAAACTCTACATTGACACCAAATCTTGATATCCTATTATTGCATTAAGTTTTTTCAAAGAAACCCTTTTTGGGATTTGTTTCTTGGGTGTAAATCCTTGTCCCCAATAAAGAAAACACAATGACTGAAGTGCTCCAATCATCTTCATCTCACTTCTCTTCATCTTCAAGCCCCACTTCCACACAACATGGCCTTATTAACACCTCAATGAGCATTACAGCCCAAGGAAGTGATCAAGGAGAAGAGAACAGGCAAGTGGGAGAAAGGAGAGGAAGGGATAAAGGAGGTGAACAGCAGCTGCCTTTGGTAACGATTTTGGTGACTGCTTTTAGGAAGTCTGTGATTGGTTGTAGCATTTCTGGAAGTAAAGAGCTTTGTGCAATGGAAATTGGGTTGCCCACCAATGTTAAGCATGTTGCTCATGTGACTTTTGATAGGTTCCATGGTTTTCTTGGTTTGCCGGTTGAGTTTGAACCTGAGGTCCCCAGGAAAGCCCCTAGTGCTAGGTAAAGATTCCTTTTTTTTTTCTTCTTCTTTTCTTTTGGTTCTTGAAAATTTATCATCTGGGTTTGTTTCAATTTTGAGTCTTTCTGTCTTGATTAATTTGTTTTTGATTGTCAACAAAGAAAAATTTTCTGGGGTTTTGGTTATATATTGGTTAATGTGCTTATTTTCTTGATATTTGTTTCACATTCATATAATTCACTATGCTTTAACTTTTATACTGTCTTTGTTGAAGGTTACTGATGCTAAGATTGGAATATTTCCGGTTTTTATTACCTAAATATGAAGAAACTATTGTTGTAAATAAATGTAAACATCAATTCATTTTAGGAGCTTTCTATGATGATTTGATTTCTTTTAGAGTCCTTTCTAGACTTTGTTTATAAAGGATTTAAATGACTGTCAATTGCATTGAATATCGGCGACGGTGCGAATATCGTGTTGTGGCTGCTATTTAAATCCGTGGTTGATACCTTGCTATGTGATCATAGATGTCAAAGTCTTTATCAACAGTGTGTGTGTGGCTGAATTCATTTCATTAACTAAGACACCATTGTTGTGCAGTGCGAATGTGTTCGGTGTTTCGACAGAGTCTATGCAGCTTTCGTTCGATTGTAGAGGAAATAGTGTGCCAACAATCCTACTATTGATGCAAAGGCATTTATATGACAAAGGTGGCCTCCAGGTATGTGATCATATCTGTCTTTACACTGCTATTGCTATGAAAATTGCTTGGATTATCCAATTCTTTTTTTTTAGGCCGAAGGGATTTTCCGAATTAATGCTGAGAACAGTCAGGAGGAGTATGTTAGAGAACAACTAAATAGAGGAGTAATACCAGATGGAATAGATGTGCATTGCTTGGCAGGTCTTATAAAGGTATTTTCTTTCTCTTTAAAAGCGGCTGTATTTATGTATGTATGTATGTGTGTGTGTGTGTATTGTATGCTGAGATGCTGTCAAGAATTTCTCATGTTGAACTGATATGTTGTATGTGGTTGATGTGTTTATAAATGCGTGCATTGCTTGGCTGGTCTTATAAAGGTATTTTCTTTCTCTTTAAAAGCTGCTGTATGTTTGTATGTATGTATGCATGTATGTATGTATATATGTATATGTGTGTGTGTGTGTGTGTGTATTATATGCGGAGAAGTCATCAAGAACTTGTCATGTTGGACTGTGATATATTGCCATATAGTTGATGTGTTTATAAATCTGCAGGCTTGGTTTAGGGAACTTCCTAGTGGTGTATTGGACTCTCTTCCTCCAGAACTGGTAATAAAATCACAGTCCGAGGAAGAGTGTGCTCGGCTTGTAAGGCTTCTTCCTCCGACAGAAGCTGCTCTACTCGATTGGACAATAAATTTGATGGCCGATGTCGTGGAACTGGAACATCTAAACAAGATGAATGCACGTAATGTTGCCATGGTGTTCGCTCCAAACATGACACAAGTGAGTTAAAATCTTTCAGTAGTTTTAAATGTTGGATTTCATGTTGGATTATCGGATACTGATAATACTTCTGTTCATTGCAGTTGTCGGATCCTTTAACTGCATTGATGCACGCGGTCCAAGTGATGAATTTTCTCAAGACGCTTATTATTAGGACTCTAAAAGCAAGACAAGATTCTATGGTAGACTCTACTTCCGATTTTCCGTTAGAGCCTTCCGATAAGAATGGACCGCAAAGCTCTTCACAACTATGCAACGATGTCAATAATGAGGTTAAAAACGAATGTGAAGGAGAGAAATCATTTGTTCCAACTACCGAAAGAAACTCTCAAAGTTTAGCTTCGATAGAGAACATTAGTGCTGGAAATCGATCTCTAGTTGATAACCATCCTTGCATTATGGTTTCCCGAGAAGGTAGTCTCCGGAGTTCATCTGAAAGCGTAAAGAAAGGGTTGAAGAAGGCAAATGAGCGGTCCATGGTGGATCGTGAATCAGGACTCGAAGAGAAGACCAAGGGAACACGGATTGTCAACCGCGTAAACTCAAGAGCTGAGCTTTGCGAAGCTTGGAGGTGAATGGCCTAAATGCTAGGTCGTAGTCGGAGGGGGGTCGGGAAATGCCTACCGATAAATGTCGGTAATGGTGTGTTTTGGTTTCATTTACATTTGGAATTATTGTGTATTTGAGTTTCATGTGTCTTAAAATGTGACTTTGGGTGGAAATTCTTTTAACCATTTTCATTAGAATCATTCTGACATTTGCTCTACTAATTTCTAACAGGTTGTATTGTTTCATGGTACCTTTGTTTTTACAGTTTATAATCAATCAAAGATTCTTTGTGTTGCTGACCCCAAACATGATTTTTCATGTTCTTGTGACTGTCTGATTGCCAAAAGTTTGCATAGCTTTGGATGGATGGCGAGATTAAAATCAATGATGACGTTGAAAATACTTGTAAGAATGAAATTTAGTATTGTACCGGTGACAAAAACAATGTTGGGATGTGTGTTTTGATTCAATTGTAACAGTGACGGTAGGATGAAAGTAAAAAATAATTATAAGAGCACTCAATTAAAATAAGTGTATATATAATAAAAATAAAATAATATTTGTATTAAATAATAAAGTAATTCAATTTATATTAATATTAAACGAAAGTTAAAAATATTAAAGTGTTAAAAAAATTAGAGATGTTAGTTTAAAATGTATTTATAAGAATTAAATAATAAAATATAAATTAGTTTTTTTAATAATAAAATATATTTAATCAGTCATGATAACCATAAAATAAGAAAATAAACGAGACATTATTTTTACATAAAAATTCTCTTTAAAACAATATGTAAAAATCACCGGACTTGAGAATTCACTTAAGGTTCACTATATTTAAAGCTATTGCTAGCCACGACAAAGAGCATATAACTTCAGCAAGACTAACAATAAGTAAATCAACCAGACAAATGAGAAAAGTCAGAAAATATCACCTCAAACAAGGCTGAATTTAAAATTGAGATCTCGAAAATACACACAAATAAAAAATCTAACCATTCATGATCAAAATATTTAAGTCTACTAGTCAATATCCAAAGTTAAATCAAGCAAACCTCGTATGAACTTCGATCGAAGAGTTGATCAAAATTGCTCAAGATAGTCAAAAACTATTTTTGTCACATTTTTTTTTTCTTTTGACTCGTTTTTACAAAAAAAATTTCAATAGCGGATAAAACAACACATTTATGCAATTTAAATTGTTAAGCTACAACTCCTCTTGCAAAAGTGATCAACTAACTCTAAGTAGATTTTCTCGAGTCAATGCCTCCGCCATATTTGAATTTTTATTTCCAACACTTACTTACACGGGTATAAAATTTTAGTAGATAGATTTAACTATAATACGTCATAGTTTTGGGCAAATAATAAGCTGGACTAAGAGCATATCCATTAACAGGGAAACTAATTCAGTCCAATTTCCAGCCCAACCTGTAGATTAACGTTAACGCTTTTCTTAAGAAGTAACGCAGAGTCAAACTCAATTTTCTGCCTTTTCCTAAGTTAATTTTGCTAATTTTTTTTTTTCAATTTCATGGATCCCTTGTAATATTTTCAAGCTTAGGAATTCGTTTTTGTTTCCATACGAAACTCAACTTGAAGATGAACATACGATGCTTTCAGAGAAATTTTTCTTCTGCTTTGCCGCCTCTGGTTCCCATTCAACTTCCTTCTCCAAGGTAACGATTTCTTTCTTTCTGTCAGTCTGTTTTTCCCCAATTTGTTACTTTTAATTTAGAATTTATGTTATATTTGCACTCAATTAATATGGGTACCTCCCAAATTTGCCCTTTTTTTTGTAATTTTCCATGGGTTCTAGTTGGTGTTCCAAGCTCTAACATCTGTGCTAAAATTCTGAACTTTCTTTCATTGATTCTTATTTTATTTTAAGGGAAACCCATTTTTGGTATATATTGCCTGATGAAGTGAAAAGTGTGGCTCTTCTAAATCGATATTTTGAACTCTTATCGCCATGTGAAAGAGAGAATGTTAATCGTATGAGTGGAGATCAGCTCAAGAAAAGAGCCTTGCTTGCTAGAGCCTTGGTTCGCACTACCATTGCCAGATGTAGGTTCCCTTTTTTTTTTTTTCCTGCTTATTATTTTGTTCATATCATTCTTTTATCTTTGAATGTGTTGTAATTGATAAGAAAAAAAGCTAGTATGCTTCTTGTTTAGTCAGAACTAGATAGAGTTATTGGTTTTAATGTAACTAAAATTACTCAATTCATGTTTAATATATCAATGTGTGCTATGATACTCGGCTTAAGAGAGTTAGTGTTGGATACGGATATGTTTTCAACACGGGGATTCTCAAGTTTTTCTATGTTCCTTTTAGAAGATCATCGGAAGGTCATATACCGTGATGTCTAGATATGCGTTAGACACGGGTGTTGGACATGGAAACATAAATGTTGCATTCACCATCTTATTAGGGGTGAAAATAACTGCTAGAATCCTAGTATGTGATTATGATTTTCTCTTTAACACGTGAAGGTTCAAGATATTACTTAGAATTGCGATTAGGATTCATGATCTCGAACCAAAGGAATAGTCTTGCTCGTTGTTCTTAGTATTATTTTTAAGCTTCATGTGTTCTTTCTGTAAGTGTTGTAAAATGTAACGGCCTTCTAGCAATGCGAAAATGCCTATCTGCAAAGCATGTTTTTGGCATTCGTATTTTAAAGACCAGATTTCCTATACAACATGCTCTGCATAGACTACTAACATAGTCTTTGTATTGCTAGATCAGACAAATTGTGAAATCAATCCAAGATCTTTGAAGTTTAAGAAGAATATCTACGGGAAACCTGAGGTGAATTCCAACTTGGATTAATAAAGCATTTGCAACCCTTTTGTTTGCTCGTAATTGTGTTTTTTGCCATATCTAAATAGGTGGAGTGGCATAAAGATGACAACTTCAGCCCACCACCTTTGCATTTCAATATCTCACACACATCTTCGATGATTGCTTGCGGTGTGACAATCAATGCACCGGTAAGTTGATTCCATTCTTATTCTTCTTACATGATGAGTGTCAGTTTGTCTTTGTTATAAGTTTTGCTACTTTGTGTAATCAAACTTGGTGCAAATTTCTTACCGAATTGTAGATTGGCATTGATGTTGAAGAGAAGCAACGGAAACTAAAGAACGATATTATAGCATTTGCTCAACGCTATTTTTCACCTTATGAAGTAAAACTTTTAACTTCTATATCAGACCCCGAAGTTCGGCGTCAGGAGTTTATTAAACTATGGACTCTCAAGGTAAACAAGATATATTGCAATTGGAATATAAAATAAGTATTGCGTACACATTTTTTATCAAGTGTTTGAGAATCCCGATCTCTTTTTCAGGAGGCATATGTAAAGGCATTGGGAAAAGGCTTCTCAGCTATGCCTTTCAAGACCTTTACCATTCAGTTTAGGACTTCAACTTTAAGGCGTTTTCATCTTCCGGGGAACTCAGTTTCCGAGGTTTGTACCCGAACTTTATGAGTCCACAAACGTCGTCGTCTATGTCACAATATGAATGTGGGGAGTTATAAATTGAAATTACTTATTTAACCCAGGAAAAACTAAAACTAAAAGCATCGTTGAGTTAGTCATTTCACCTTATTGCTGAGCTTTTCGATCGGAAGTTTAACAACAAGAGTAAAAGAATAGAAGTGCTAAAAGTAGCATGGAGGACTTTATACTAGTAGTCGGATTGCATTTTGCCCCCTTTACTCAAAAAATGAGCAAACTAGTCCCCATACTTTAGATAAAAAACCAAATTAATCATTCACGTCAGGTGTGACTGTCTGATTATTTTGTTAGTCATGTTAGTTTTTAATAGTAGAAATAGATGAGATTTTTAATGAAAAAGACCAATTTGCCTTTTGATTTAATGTACATGGACTAATTGGTCCATTTTTTGTGTAAAGGGGGCAAAATGTAATTTGACTCTAAGTACAACAACGTCCATAATACTTTTACCAAATAGAAGTACACAAAGCTTTTAGCTTTTCGATCGGTTCCATGTATTTTACAGTGAACTTATATCTTCTTCTTCTTCTTTTTTTCTATTAACGCTAGTAACATTTTCAGGCATCTGAGGTTATTGTTGAATCATCCAATGATCCCGGTAACCTCACAAACAATTGCCTATTTGCACTCTTGGAAGTTGCCGGTTCTCATTACGCTGCCATTTGTGTAGAAAATGATGAAATTGTTAGAGGTTGGATTCTGATTCTCGTCGGTTTGCTTGTAGAATACATGGTCGCTAAAATGTTAATGTTCCATTCTTAGGTGAAGCAAATACACCAATGAAATTGACCGTACGGAAAACCATTCCATTTGTCGAAGATGTTTGCGTCTCCGGAACCGATGCAGTTCTACCCCTACGTGGCATAATTGAACAATAGCTGAAACTTGGGCGGTATTTATTTTTGATAGATTATTGATATATGAGATGCAATTGGCAAATTTCGCAATGTGCATTTAGCAGAGGCATGTTTGGATCTTTTTTGGTTCTAGGCTTCAAACATTATCTAGATTTGATGAATTAATCCTCAGAGACTGAAACATTTGTTGCAGTCCATTGTTAATTGTGTATTTCTTATTGTTTTTTTTTTTGGGGCATTTTTATTTTTTAAAATTACCATTCAATTCGAGAGTGTGTTGAATACTCGACTTGTATGAATATACTTAACCTTTCGGAAGTTTTTTCTATTTAACAATTTCGTTATAGATTTTAATCATATCTTTTTTTTTTTTTTTTTTGTATAATGTCTGGAAGTAATCATAGCCCTTTTTTCAATCAATAAATAGGAGAATAATGCGTTTCAACACACTCAAATTTACGTCTTTTTGCATAGACAACAATGCTCATACCAATTGAGCTAAGACTTAATAGGTTGGAATTCATATTTTTATATTTGTGTTAGTGGATTTTTATAGAAGTCTAGATTTTTTCCTAAGCAATACATGGTCTAAATTACTACGATAACACTTACTTATTTTTTGCCATGCCTTTTTTTTTTTCTCTTTAGAATATTTGGTATTTAATTGAATTAAAAAAATCAACATTTCATAATTAAATAAAAATATTTATAGTGTCATGTCAGTATATATTGCACGTAGATTGTCACGTCAATATTATTAAAATATCTATGTTTTAGTTAGTATTTTTGTTAAAAAAAAGCATTTTTACTTTTTTGGAAAATTAATAACTAAATTTAGCTTAAAAAAGAATAATAATCAAATTGACAAATATATAAACTTTGAAGGTTAAATATATCATTATACCTAAAAAAATATTATTAAAATGTGATTACAACTACTTTGGGTTCTTATTTTTTGCAATTTTTGTAAAATTCAAATATATAAATTTATTTATTAATCTCATAAAATTCAAATATTATTATGTAAAGCCGAATTAATTAAGTTATTTATCAAATATTCACATATATTAAGTGTAAAATCATTTTTAAATAAAAAAATAGTAAATCGTAACACAAAAGAGATATGACTCTATATCAATTTTATGTAAAAATAAAGCATATTCAAATATTTAAATCTACAACTATTATCTGTAAAAAGTAAAATGGATTTAGATAATGGATATCTCATAGTTGATACTTGCATCAAAATAAAAATAATAATTAAAATATGTCATAGATTTCTATACTTTTTATAAATTTGAAATTTAGTTTTTATACTTTTATTTTTAAGGAAATTAGTTCTTTTTCTTTTCAAATTTCAAATTTTAGGTCTAACGGTTAACATTGTTAAAATTATTTTATTAAATTCATATTCATATCGAGTTTTCAACCATTTCTTAGCCTATTGACTCGTTATTGCTCAACCGGCCCCTAAGGCTTGTTTCTAGCGAATTCGTATGATCTTTCACATGTTATCGAATATCACGATTCATATGTGCGCAATTATACCAAATTAACTCACATTTCATTTCAGTCTACCACATAAATCTGGCCAAATCATGTTTATATAATCCTATTGATCTGACTAGGATTTCAGTACGAATATACGAATTAGTCAATCTGCATCCCAATCTGTCACAACAGTGCATCATTAGATAACCGAAGGAAAGATACTGCCATAAATAGTGCATCATCGGGCAATATGAAACAATTATGCTGGCACACATAGTGGATCATTGAATAAATCGAAGCAATCATACTGACACATAAGTGCATCATCGAATTTGCAGAAGCAAATATACTGACACATGAGGTGCATAATTGGATAAACTGAAGCAATCATACCGACACATAAGTGCATAATTGGAAGTACCGAAGTAAATATACTGACACACGAGGTGCATCATCGAATAAACTGAAGCAATCATACTGATACATAAGTGCATTATCAGATAGATAGAAGTATAACCTGTACCGTTAATAAGGTAACCAAATTCCAATTTCACCACATAGTTCAATTCATATTTTATCATTCTCAATTCATCATGAATTCGCAATTCGCAATTCCAATACAACATATAACATGTACCACACATCAATTAAATCATAATCTTTTCTATTTTATTCAATTTAGTTATCTATCTTGATTTATTATATCAATCACTATAATTTAGCTCATACAAGTATTATATACTCACCTCATTACTAAATCATACAATTTAACATAAATAAGCAACAATTAGATTGATCTCAGGTCATAGAAATACAAACTGAAAGCTCGCGTCACTCATCGTCGGCTTTTGCCTTTCCTTTATCTCTCAACGATTCTGTCATCTTTAGCTACGAATAATAATTCAATAATAACATAGTGTCAAAGTCCCAAATAACATTCAAATTCAAAGTCATACATAATTCGGGACAAGCATAACTTTTGATTTAGAGCTTTGTATTGAAAATTGATTTCACATATATTTATTAGAGACCATCTACTTCCTATTTCTACCGAAATTTCATGATAAATTTGTATTTTATTCAATTTGATCCTTAATATACAAAATCAACAATTAAACTTACAATTTATTCTATTTCTTAAACTAAGTTTAATTTCTATCAAATTCACACCTAATTCTTCAAGAAATCAATAATGGTAACTTTCTAAAACTTTATAAGTTTTACAAATTGGTACATTAGCTAACTAAATCAAGCTCTCATGACCTCAAATCTATAAAAATTACTAGAAAATGACTTGAATTTCTTACCAATTTAATGGCTGAATGTGAATGCTTTAAACTGGTTTTTCTTTCTTCTTTCGACCGTTATTTGGTGAAGAAGATGACTATTATCATCTCTTTCCCACTTTCTTTATTATTTATAGTTCAATTAAGCTTGATTAATCTAGTTTAACTTAAATTAATCTAATTTAATTATGATAATCAACCTATTAATTTAACTTAGTGGATCCATCATCATCCACTTACAAGATGAAAACTAATAGTTTTATAACCATTTAATCCCTTTGGGAAATTGCTATATCGGTAGTCAAGCCTTTAGTTAATTAAAAATCTAAAGCGATTAAACTTTTACAATTTAGTCACTAGGTCTTAATTAACTATAATTTCGGCTAAATTACTTAACCATTTTTCAATTCATTTATACACCAACTCTATAAATATTCATATTTAATATTTACGGACTCGATTTACAAAAATGAGATTCCGAAACCATATTTTTCGACACCAATAAAAATCGAGTCGTTACAAGATGCATATCAAAATTGAGTATAGTATAAACACTAAATTCATAAATTGACCTTAATGGGAAATTTAACACCA
Source organism: Gossypium longicalyx (assembly GCA_025698465.1). Classification (NCBI taxonomy): domain Eukaryota; kingdom Viridiplantae; phylum Streptophyta; class Magnoliopsida; order Malvales; family Malvaceae; genus Gossypium; species Gossypium longicalyx. The sequence goes on along the minus strand of CM046995.1, from coordinate 2,543,430 downwards.
TAAACAGCAAGAGTTGGAACTTGGAAGTAAACAAATAAAAATAAAAGGATCAAATCTTGTATTTGATGACAGTAAAAGGACTAAATTTAGAATTTGACCTTAACGGAACTTATTTTAGCAGGAAAAAACCTCTCTAGTCCCTCTCAAAAAAATTGGAGCAATTTAATCTTTTTTAATTTTGAAAGTGAGAAATTAAGGACAATTAATTACGGCATTAATGTCTTTCAATTGATCAATTGTGCATAAATTTAATTAGTATAATAACAAATTTAGCTCTCATTATTTAGATATTTAGTTAAATTGGTCTCGGTTCAAAAAAAATTCAACAAAATTAGTCTCAACATTTACACTTTACAAAAATATTGCTCGTTAAACTTGTTAAATCATGAGGGATAATTTTGTTATTATATTGGTCAAATTTATGTAAAATTGGTGAAAATCATTAACGATTGCGATTAATTGCCCTTGGTTGCTCACTTTTGAAATTGGCATGAATTAAGAGAGAGGCTTGCTCAAAATCAAAATTGAGAGGGACTGGAGAGATCATTTTACCTATTTTTGCGGAAATCTCAAATTTACCCCCGATTCTTGATTATTTCAAAACGGCCTACCAAAGTTGTCGTTTAAAGCAGGGTGCAGCTAATGGCCTCACGCTTTCCCTCACTGTATAAATATCAATCCAACTGCCGCCATTAAAATCCCGCGCTCTGTTTTTGAAGCATTTTCCTTTTCTCTTATCCATTTCCCTATAATTTTATAACTACATGCGCCCAAAAATAGCAATAAAGATCTCTCTCGTTGCTCAGGAAATTTTTTCTAGCCTAGACTCTGTTTGTTTCTTGAGAAAATCAATGATAAAATCTTACAGAATTTTTTTTCCCAGATTTCTCAGCAGTCAACTCACTACTAGTTAGTATACGGTACATTCTACGTCACAACTTTTTTTTTCTGTATTTTGTAATTTTTGACTTGAAAAGAACAGATCCAAATCAATTGAAATAACGACTGTTGATAAATATTTGAATTATTTATTTTTTTGCTGGAAAAGTTGTATAAACAATCGATTTAGGCGGGATTCCTTAGGTTATGAGTAGTTTTTTTGCTTGAAGTTTAGGTCTTGGAGGAATGTTTTGGGAAATTTTCTGGATATTAGTTAAGATTTGCAAAGGATGGTTATATGATGTGAAGGTAGCTTGTGGAATATGCTTGGATTTTTCGTATTAGGCTTTGGTTGGGAAAAGTTGCTTTTGTAATTTAGGATAGTAAGATAAGAGGCTGATAATTTGATATTTGGCACAATTTTGATTTGGTGTTAGTAAAATGAAGTTATTTTGTGTATATATATATATATATATATATTTTTTTTTTTTTCTGTACAAGACAATGGATACTTCAAGCCCTGCAGTTTTTGTATATATATATATATATATATATATATATATATTATTTTTTGCTGTATAAGACAAGGGGCGCGACTCTCATCGCCATTCATCGAAGGTCCCCTAGCCGCCACCACGAAAAACCTACAAAAATGGAGAGAAACAAAAGCAAAACAATAGAGAAACAGAGAAAAGAAACAAAAAAATATTGTAACTCGACTATAAAGCCCGAAATCTTTTGTAAACATTTTTAACAATCAATGAAAATAGAGAATAAAAAGGAACAAAAATAGATTAAAAAGGTATTTTTTTTAGTTTAAATTTCAAAAACAGAAAATGAAAGTTAGCTTTTCTTTTCTTTTACCTGAACGCCGATTTGTCTCCCCACCGCGGACGGACGAGGCCACTGTCTTCGATGATAAACAATCCCTCTCTAATTTGACAGGAAAGGCTAGGTTTTGCCCTTTTCCAAAAAGTAAACGAGGAAACCGAAAAGTTTTTTCTCTTTTACTTATTTATTTATTTATTTTTATTTTAGTTGGTTATTGGAATGTTTTAGCCCTGGATCCGTTTCCAAGGCTTCGTAAAGGTTCGAAGAATCTTTTTTTTGAATTTTCAGCCATCGGAGACGGCATTCGTCGTCGCCAATAATAGGTGGTCGCTGCGGAGCTGCGACTTAACTATGGCAGGAAGAAGAGGGGAGTTTTGAGAGAAAAAAAAAGGGGTGGGAAGTTTTTTAAAAAAAATAGGGTTAAAATGATTTTTTTAGATTTTTAAATTTATATAGGGCCGTTGTTTTGGCTTGGTTTCAGCAGCCTTAAAATGACCTCGTTTTGAGGCCGACTCGACCTAGATCCTCTAAGATTCACGTGTTTTTTAGGGGAAGGGGTTAATTGCTGCTTAAGCCTTTCTATTTTGTTACTATCTTTTAATTTCGTCCCATTTTTATTTTCATTTATTTCCACCCCTTTTATTTTATTTTTATGCAATTTAGTCCCCTTGACTCACAGGCAACCCCTTTTAATGTGACACGTGTGCAGTGGTGGGGATAATAGCCCTATATTTTCACATATGCTAATTTAGTCCTTTATTTGCCTTTTTCTTCTTTTTTTTTGCAATTCAGACTTTAAATTTTTTTAAGTTTCAATTTAGCCCTTTATTTATTAAATTCGGCCCCTTTACTTCCTACTTTTTTAATTTCCAGCACTCCTAATTCATGCTATTTACATTTTCCCCCTTTTTAAATTATACATTTTCCATTTTCATCCTTACGTGGTTATATTTTTTTGTGTTCACTTTTAATTAAATATGATGTTGATTATGTCGATTAATGTTATTATTATTATTATAGTTGTGTTTTTATTACTTTCATTTATATACTATAGTATTATTCCACTTTCACTTATATAGCTATTTTGTTTCATTTTTGCCATCATCATAATCTATATTATTCCTAAATACACTTGTTCATTTTCATGTCACGTTCTAATAACTTAATCGTATATCAATAAGTACTATATTCGTGTTTGCACAACACATAAGTAGTTAAAATTGAGGTGATATTTTCTTATTTTGGAATTTGAGAAGTTTTGCTCCTAACTTACTGAGTATAGCTTTTTTTTAGAATTAAAATAATTAAATATTTTTATTAAAATTAAAAATATGTAAGGTTTAGGCAATAAATTAAGTGGTGAACATTTTTATTTTTGGGAATTGGAGATGTTGTGCTCTAATTTACGAAAAATGATTTTATTTTGTCTTGATAGACTCAAAGTAAGAAAGCCCTTTTCATAAAATTTAATTTGGATAGTGATATTTTTAATGTTATCGAATACTATCATGCAAAAGGGGGATCGCATTTTAAATTCTCTTTAAATTCTTAATTCTCAACACTAAGACATTAAGTAATAAACTAAGTATTAATTTTGGGCGTTATGAGGATGTTAACCTTTTCTCGTACATAATTGACTCTTGAACTAATTTCTTAGATTTTGTAGATAAAAAACTATCGTTTTAGTAATTTTAACCTTTTATAAAAAATAATTAAGTTTTGAAGTGATCCAATCAAACTTAATAAAAAAGATTGGTGGTGACTCCATCTTTATTTTAAAATAGAAGTCGAGTTACCAAAAAAAGTTTTGACAAATGCATATTTGACATATAGGGATGATAATGGAGTAGAGTGAGGTGGTTGACGTTAAATCCAATATTGCACCACAACTAGCATGCTCTGTCGCATTATTTACTTTGTTTCACTATAGATGTGTAGTATTGAAAATTACTACCATCTTCATAGATGTTGGATGCATCTATTTTCATTCCACTCTATCTTGCTTCAATTTTATTTTTGTTAGTTGTTTTTAATTTTTTTACAAACAAGTAAATATTTAAATATAAAATATATAAATTTTATTATAACACATATTTTTGTCTTTTAATTGTTATAAACATGTATACGTCAAATAATAAATTAATATAATAGAGTACTATAATTACTTTATATTTATTATTCCAAAAAAAAAATTCACCCACCTAATTCTGCATCCACTTTATTCGGATTTTATCATCTTCGAACATTGGTTTATATTTGGAGGGTCATTTTTTGTATCTATATTAGACACAAGTACTAAAGGAAAAAAATAAGAGGCGAAGCAACAGAGCTTGTACACATTCCAATAGTTAGTAAATTGGGGGTGAGTGGATGCTAGCTGATGTGCTGAACTAAGAACATAATCCGTCTTTTACTGCTATGCCAAATGACATCTTTTACAGTGATGCCTTTGGCTACTTCGTATCCTACACACCAGTTCTATCGTTAAGCACTCATAATTTATTTCTCTATTTTTTCAATCATGGCAGATGTGTCCAGCTATGATCAGCTTTGTCAGCATGCAAATGGAGAGCTCAAACACCCATTCCTTTGAGGCGTTTTTAAGAATTTTAAGAATATGGTGGTTGATAATGTCTTGGTGAATAAATTTGACAAATATCGTATGTGAAGAATGATTTTTGTAAAATATATTTTATTTTATCTTTATTAACATATTTTCTTTTTAATTGAATTATATATGTCAGATTATCTTCATATAAGATAGTTAACTTTTTATTTACTTATTTATAAAGGTAAATCACGTATCTTCTCAGGTTAATAATTTTAGTCAAATTATGAAATGTTTGGCTTGTAAGTTATATAAGATAGTAAAATTTTACCCTTGATGGTATATGTTGGGTGCTCATACTTTTGTTACTTTAAGCATTTTCTTTTTTTAAAAGAATATACTTGTAAATGAAGTTATTTAAGGGCAAGTGAGTGCAAATAGTTGGACAATATTGAGATTGTAATTATCCATGTTAGATTTATCGAAACACTTGTTGCAAAATCAATTTAGACATCAAATTGAAACAAAGGTAAACCAAAGTGCTTTTTCAATAATAATTATATAAAATTTTAAATATTTTTATTAAAATAAATTAGAATAAAACTAACAATTTCAAAATTTTTGAAATTAATAATGACATAAGAGATGATAAATGTGTTTATGGACCAGATCGGGCTGGGTCTAAGTATGTTATTAATATATTTTATGCCTGAAATATGAGTTTAAAATTTTGTCAAAGTTTGTCTATATTTTTAAATGGTTAACTCAAACTCATCTTAAACCTATTCATATTATTTTTTAAAATTTTTAAAAAATAATTATATTATTTAAATTTAATAATTTTATATATTTTTTATTTATTAAAAATTTATATGTAATTCTCTTTACATTTTTTACTGTTTACATTATAGTAATATTTATATATTACTGCATATTTAATTTTTATGTGCTGTAATTTACATGATATAAACAAACTAAAGAAAGAGTCGGTCCGGACTTGGACCTTGAATGTTCTCTTCACTATAAAAAGTTACAAAATAATCACTAAATTATTCAAATTTGTCTTATTGTTATTACTATTATTATTATTATTATTATTATTATTATTATTATTATTATCACTAGTTGATTAACGGTACAACTTTTAAATTTGACATAATAGCAATTTTAACTCTCAATATTATAAAGAAGCGCAAAATTCAATATAATAGAAACACCCAAAAATTCAAGATAATAAATTTCATATTATCTTATTTTTTTAAAATTTATCCCTAATATTATAAATAAGAGTAAACAAAAAATACTAAATTACATAATGCGTAAATGTCGAGAGTTAAATTATTTATAATAAAAAATTTGACATATTTTATAAATGTTGAGAATTAAAGTTGTTATTATGCTAATTTTAAAAGCTACCATCGGTTAGTTAGATGGTGACCAGAAAAGATAAAATTGAATAGTTGGATAACCATTTTGTAACTCCTATTTGGGTGACCAAAATAAAAATTTACTAATAGTTGATGATATTTTGTAATTTTTCATAGTTAGGTGACTAAAAAAAATTTACTAACAGTTGAGTGACTACTAGTTAAATTTACCCTAATAATAATGATCTGTTATAATCACGAAAATAACTGTAAATAAGATAAGGCTATGTTTGGGGCGAAAACTCGAATATAAAGGCCCGCGAAAGTAAAGCGCCCGCCCCCTAACTTTCTTTCTTAAAACTCGAAATTAGGGTTTGCTTTAACAAAATCCCTCAGCATTCTCTGCTAGATTTCCCTCCTTTTCTTCAAATTTTCCTGCTCGGTAACTTCTCTTTGCTTGCTATTTCTAAATTCATGTTCACTGTTCTCGATTCTCTTCTTTGTGCTTAATGCTGATTGTTTAATCTCTCTCTCTCTCTCTCCCTCTCTCTTTTCGGTTGGCCATTTATTGAATTCGAAATTGTTGTAGGCTTACTGTTTTTATATTTTGATTAAATTCGTTAAGATATTCTGAAGTGATAATCCATGAACATGAAGTCTTGAAAAACAATCGAATTCGTATTTCTGTTTGTTTAAAATTTCATGAATTTGTTGTTGAAATAGCGTCGTAAGCAATAGATTTATGAAAGAAATAATGTTCTTGCTCCTTTGCTGGAATCTCTTATTGTATCCCTTCTATTTCTTTATATTCTCCCTTTTAGTTTAGTTCAATTTCTTATTTCTTACTTTTTGCCTTTTGTGTTTTTCTTTCCCTTTTGCCCTTTTGGTGAATGCATTTTCCCAGATATATAATTAAACGGTAGAACTGGCCATTGTTTTTTTTTTTGGGCAATCTATTATCTAACTTTCAAGAATTTCACTTTGTTGAGCATCTGAATCCTCTTGATTATCGTTCAGAACTTTCTCTTTCTTGTCTCTATTACTATTTGTACTATTTTGTAATTCCCTTTTTTGAGAGTCATTCAAGTTGCGACTCCTGTGAAAGCCATATTATCTTCATGGCACAGATTCAAACAAAATTCTTATTCTGCAACTCCATTTGGCCTCTCATTTTTGTTTCCTCCTTTCCACATTTGGACTCTTTTCTTTTGTCAATGCTTCTGGCTTCTGTGCTTCCTTCACAGTTGCTTTGCAAGCTTGGTTTATTAGATTTCATAAAATGCCAAGGACAAGGGAAGAGATTGAAGAGCAGGTGGACCTTGATGGAGACAATGATCCTGAGGAGACTATAGAGGAAGAGGTTGAATATGAAGAAATAGAGGAAGAGGAGGAAGTGGAAGTTGAGGAAGAGGTAGAAGAGGAAGTGGAAGTAGAAGAAGAAGAGGACGAGGACGAGGATGCTGAGCTTGTTGATTTCCAGAAAGGCTCTGATGCTAATGAGGGGATGGATGATTTTGAAACAGAGGAAGAAAAGAAAAAGAAGCACGCGGAGCTTCTTGCACTTCCTCCTCATGGGTCAGAGGTTTACCTTGGTGGCATTCCTCATGATGCTTCTGATGAGGACTTGAGGAGATTTTGTGAATCTATAGGAGAAGTCATAGAGGTAACTTTTGCTAATTTCACAATGTCTGGCTGTATTATTCTTATTTTGGCTGACTAGGTCATGATTATAGGTTAGGATAATGAAGGAGAAAGATTCAGGGGAGGCCAAGGGTTATGCTTTTGTGACCTTCAGATCCAAAGAGTTGGCTTCCAAAGCTATTGAAAATCTGAATGGTTCTGAATTCAAGGTGAGAAAGAATGGTCTGCTTTTAGGGTCTACAGATTCTAGTAGGGCTTAACATTAAATAAGTGCTGTTATTTGTTTGTATCCAATTTTCATCTTCTTTTTTGCTTCCTATGAACTAAGTAGACGAATAGTGGCTTTGTTTTTTTCCAATTATTTTCACCCCTGAAGCTTTTTTCTATTTTCTTGTTTTCTCTTTTTGCCCTCTTCAGGGGAAGAAGATAAAATGTTCAACATCTCAAGCAAAGAATAAGTTATTTATTGGTAATGTTCCCAGAAACTGGGGGGAGGAAGATGTGAAAAAGGTTGTAAAAGATGTTGGTCCTGGAGTCAATTGTATTGAATTGTTGAAGGTTTGTGCATTAGTGCATTTGTTGTCTGTCACTTCCAGATTTATGAGACTGATGTAATTCAATTCAAAGTTACATTTCTTATGTGCCAATTTATATCAGCTATTGATACAATGAGCTTGACATTGATAGGATCCAATGAACCCTAGCCGAAACCGTGGATTTGTTTTCATAGAGTACTATAATCATGCATGTGCTGAATACTCAAGACAGAAAATGATGAAGCCAACATTTAAGCTTGATGATAATGCTCCAACCGTGAGTTGGGCAGACCCAAGAAGTGCAGAATCTTTTTCCAATACTCAGGTTTTTTAATCTTATTTGCTGAATAATGCATTGTGGCTTTAATGTTTGGCTTTATTTGCAGATTAATGTGCACGGGGAGTTGTCTAGTCATAATGTTTGATATATTGCAGGTTAAGGCTTTGTATGTTAAGAATTTGCCAAAAGATATAACTCAGGATCGCCTAAGGAAGCTGTTTGAACATCATGGAAAGATCTTAAAAGTTGTAGTTCCACCTGCGAAAGTTGGAAAGGAGAACAGCAGATATGGTTTTGTGCATTTTGCGGAGAGGTCAAGTGCCATGAAAGCATTGAAGAACACTGAAAAATATGAGATTGGTGGTAGGATATACATCTTGTACCTTACAGATTTTATTAACTTATGTATTTTCCATGGAGATTAAGGGCATCATTGATGTTATTTTATTGGGTTTTCTGTTATTGACAGGTCATGTATTGGAGTGCTCTCTTGCAAAACCACAAGCGGATCAGAAGTCTGGAGCATCTGGCTCCCAGAAGTCATCTCTAGATTCAAGCTTCCCACCTCTTCTCGGATATGGTTTAGTTGGGGGAGCATATGGTGGTCTTGGGGCAGGATTTGGTCCTGCTGGCTTTGGACAGGTTAGATACTTTTTTTCACTTTGTCTTCTCAGACTTCAGCCTTTTTATGCTCATTTGTAATTGGAAAAAGTTGGAAAGTGAAATAGTTGACATTTTTTTAAGGGAAACAATTCGAATGGGCTCGGGCTCAGATCTCTTTTAGATTGAACTTGGGTTCTTTATTTGTGAATAAGACAACTGGGAGATTATTCTAAAATTGGCACATAAGTCTGCACTGGTTGTATCCTGTTATTTCTCTAATACTCCCTTCAGGAATGTAAAGGAACATTGCACTTGATAAAGAATAAGAAAGGCATCATTCTTTCCTACATCAAAATTTCTTATAATAAGTTTGTGAATATCCTATGGTAGACATTATTATGCGAGTTGACCTTTAGACATTGCCTATAATAAGGTGCCACTATTAATTTTTGACCTTTTGAATGCGTATACTTGATTATTTGTTTTTCTTTAGCACTATTTTATAATGTTTTACTTATGTTAAAATCTTGCAGCCATTGATCTACGGTCAAGGTCCAACCCCTGCAGGAATGGCGATGATGCCAATGCTTTTACCTGATGGAAGGATTGGATATGTCTTGTAAGTTCTAACAATGCTTTTGTAGTGCAATTGATCATGTGAGCCTGTGCTATAGTTATATGTGTGCATGCGCGTGTTTTGACATGACTGGTGCATGTGCTACCCATTCATTTCCTATTTTCTTTTAGTCCATGATGACACTCACTTGAGAAATTGCTTACATTTTGGTACAGGCAACAGCCTGGAGTGCAACCACACACCCCTCCACCACAGCCCCATAGCAGCCGAGGTGGTGCTAGTGGTAGCAGTTCGAGTGGTGGAAGGCGGAGCAGCAATGACAGTAGCCGAGGACGGCGTAGGTATAATCCATATTAGTTTAGTTCCCAATTTCATGTTTTTCAGTCTGAAACTTAGAACGAATCTGCTTGAGTTGTATTTGAGGCTAAGCAGTAAGGATTACCCAATTAGTTTCTGTTTTAACATAATTTGATGGCAAATGTAGCTGTAAAACCATAACTGATATTTATTTGATGGCTGATGCCAATTCCAGTGATCAAAATTGCCCATTATATTTTTTATTTTAAATTATAATTATATATTTATATTAATCATTTTACTTTTTTTTTTAATACATATCATGAGCTAGTGGGTCTGGCTAGGCCAAAGCAAAGAAAATAAAGAATTTTAGCCACAACTTGGCTCCGCAATGGACATAATTAGGCAAAAAATTAGTTAAAATTATTTATTATAATCTGAGTTCAAATTAAATAAATTACTTCAGATGTTTAAAATTGCTAATATTTGAATTTAGTAAGTTAAAAAAATTTAGGCTCCTAAATAAGGAATTTTTTTTTTACTTTAAATGAATTAATCTTTATTCAAAACTGTCTTTTAATTATTTTTAAAATATTAAATATGATATTTTTGTACGAATTCATATAAATGTAAATTTTTTTATTATCTTATTTCTCATATTTTTATCATAAAAATTTAATTATCAAACATGTTTCCATGTTGACATTGTTGAAAACAAATGATTAATTTTATTTATCAAATTCGTTTATCAATTTTAAAAAAAAAATAAAAAATGAAAAATACTTAAATTTTTTATATTTGAGTTTAGATCATTATCCAGAAACATAAACATAAAAAAATTCGGATAAAAGATTTTTGAGTACTAATATCGATATTTAGTTTGAATAAATTGTTGATGATAATTAAAATATTTGAATTTAAATATTAATTAAATCCATAACATCTAAATAAATAAAAATCTCCATAAATATCATAATTTGCATTATTCATCATCATTCCATTTTATGTTCGGTTTGTATACTTTCTATACCGAATTTGCAAGTCTTATAATTTTTTGCTCATGTCATGCTAAAATGTATTCTTTTGGTCGCGTTCAAAATAAAAGTTTAATTCTACTGTAAATCCATTTGCTTTGCGAAAGTTTTAGATTTAATAATTATACTTTAATTTGATTAATTTTAGTCTTTATATTTTTTGAATTGGTCAACCTTAGTCCCTGTATGATTTTAATTTCAAATTTTTAGTCATCACCCAAACAATAGCAATTAAATTTATTTAGTTAAATTCAATTACTAGTCTTATATTATAGGTATAGTCATAGATTTGATTCATATTCTCGAATTGGATCATTATAATTTTGAAATTTTAATCTTGATGCAAATGACCGTCATTAATCTATTAATTAGATTTTTAGTAAATAATATGTAGAAATAATAAAATGATAAGTCATCACATATATGACAATATGTTTGGCACATCAGATTTTAAAAATAATAGAATTTAATTTAATAAATTTAATAATAATAATTGTTTGGTGATAGCTAAAATTTTAAATTTTAGAAAATATGAAGACTGATCAAACTAAAATACAAGAAATTAAATCCACATTTTTTGAAAAAAAATAAATAAGAGAATTTAACTTAAAATAAATAAATTTGAGATTTAAAAAAATATTAATCTTTTATTCATCCATAGAAAATTAGTTGTCAAGTTTACAAAGATTATTATTTTCGGGATTTGTGACTATCGCTCTTGATAATATTATTTCAAATTTGTTGGAAAGTTTGAGTTTCAACATTGCCTTGAATATTATTGTTGATCCTCCAACATTTGTTGATGTTGTTGGCAAAGTTCACAATATGGAACAGTATCTTTTTGTTTCAACCTCTTAATAATCACCGGCAAAATAGTTTCCGGTGCATGACGGAGCCTATCCACTAACCATGGCCCAGATTCATTGTACATTTTCACAAGGTATCTATAGTTATAACTTGTGAAATACTCATCCACGTCCGCCATTGTTGGCTTCTTGATTTTCCGTTCACTGATATCTTGAAATAGTTTCATTGCGTTCTTCTTCGTGGAGCGCAACCATTCCGTCTGCATATCCATTACAAACATCTCATCTTCTTTCCTATTCATCACCATTTCTTGTTTCGTAATCTCGGGACCTTTCTGTTTATTAGTATTGTATACACCTTTTGAAAAAGTACTGAAATTCAACACTTGTTTCCCAATTTCATCAATCTCAGTACTATAAACTCCCGCTAGATTTTCCGGTAGAAGATAATAGTTTTCTGTCACCTTTTCAAGCTCTTGTTCTTCGGGTTTATTAATCCCCTTTTTGGGTTTTGTTAAAGATGATGACGATGGTCCCTCTCGTTTAACTTTATAGCTTTCCGTCACCTTTTCAATCTCTTCTTTGGGTTTCTTTTTTTTGTTACTGATTTTCGACTCTAATGACGGCCCTTTTTGTCGAGGTTTACAGCTTTCTTTAACAATGTCCACCTCTTGGTTTCCTTTTTTTCCTTCAGACTCCGATGATGATGATGATGTTGGTCGGCTTATATTCGTATAAAACTCAAAAAGATGATCAAAATCTTCCCCAAAAGCATGAAAATTCTCAGCGATGGCGGTTTTCAGATCAACCATTATGATTTTCCCAGTACCATAAGAATATAAATGTTTCAACAAATCCAAATACTTATCGTAACTGGTTTGCTTCATTACCTTTTCACAAAACTCCATTGCTTCAGCCAATTGATCCTTAGTTTCATTCAAGCCATCGATTTCTCCATCTTCATCGGAAGCTAGCTTCCTCTTCCCTTTGTTACTATTATCTGCTGATTGGACTCTATGAGTTACGCCATTAGCAAAGCTTAAAACGAATTGAAACTGAGTAAAAAAACCTGGGTATTCACGAAGTAAAACTTCTACAATCTCATTCAAACGATAAACGGTGATTCCTCCATTGTTGAATTCATCGACACATTTCAACAAAAGCGTATATTGATCAGCTTTCATATGTTCCTTCACCCTTTCAAGAAAAGCTTCCATCTTTGACTTGCGGAAACTCAAATCAGAGGCATCCATCTTAAACAAATCTGATTTACTGCTATTTATTAAATTTTTTTTTGAAGTTCTTTCTAATGGAATTTTGAGCATGAATTAAATACTAATCGGACTTTGTTTGCTAAAAGGAGTAGAAAGGCACTATTTTTTTCAACTTAAAAGACTTATATTCATACTTGGTATAGGAAAAAAATAATACAACCCTCTTTTATTTTTTTTAACTTTTTTAGAAAAGTGATCCAATAATTTAAAAAATTATGAAAATGACCCAACTTCTAAATTAATAATTGGGTTATAATTTGGTGGTCCCGCCTTGAGAATTGGCGGCTGTAAATTTCAAGTCATTCCCATAATTAATCTTGAAGTTGGGTCATTTTTATAATTTTTTTTTTAAAATTATAGGGTCACTTTCCTAGAAAAGATATTATATGTTTATATAGTATAGATATAGATTCAACGAAATAATAATGTGTAAAATATTTTTAAAAAAATGTCAGTTCTTGTATCCACAGATTTTGATATAATATCCTTGAAAATCATGAAAAAATAACACCTAATTCGGCAAATGGATTAAACCCCCATTCTCTTCCATGGATGAAACTTGAGTTTCAAAGCCATTCTCATTAAGGCAATCAACATGGATCACAAACCCTAAACAATCACATAAAGATAAAGATAAAGATAATGATGAATAAGAATTTAAATTACATATGATCAACAGGTGCTGTATTTGAATAACTTTACACTGAAAAGACATTTCATATGTAAAATAACAAAAAAAGGTAAATTAAGATTAACTGAAATCTCTGAAGAGCATAACAATGTTCTTCCCTAAAAAGCAAAGAGCACCAATGGAGTTTGTACCAAACATGGTCATTACATGATCAACTCATTCATAAGCAATTATTCTATAGAAAGCATCAACAACCATTTCATGGATGTTGTAAAATATAACTAGGTTTATATGTTGTAACATCTTTAAACATATACTTACTTGGACTACTACTACCAGTGTTGATGTTCAATTCAAGGATGCATCTCGGGGTGGTTCGATCCATATGTTCTCGAACGGATCTTGTTCTCCCCAGTCATGGCACTCTTTGCGAGGATAGTATCTACGGTCATCAACCGAGTATGATATGCATCGCTTTCCAAAGAAACGAACCTTAGAGAAGTAGACAACGTTCCTCATTGCACCAGGTAGTTCGGTTCTTGAATGAGACGACAAGAAACTAGCAAATAGCGTCACACCGTTAAGGGTTTGCATTTCTTCCCATACCATTTCGGAATGATCCAGTTTGAATATGATGGGGGTCTCAGTATTACAAGTATAGATAACTAAGATATCTCCATCGTGCTCTGCCATAAATTTTCCTTTCCACCAATTTTTGGCAAAAAAGTTCTCAGGGCATCTCGGAGGAGGCACATGAAGAACACTCCAAGCGCGCAGCAGCGGATCATAGACCCCTAACCAACCAGTGAGGCTAAGACAATAGAACATTCCACTGCAGAATACCATTTTGTTCCAAATGCTACTAACGAACGGCAATCGGTTCTGGTGATTAACAGTGGTCCACTCAGAATCCCCAGGACGACATGTGCTAATAGCGACAACAGTAGGACTGATGTGCTTAATCGTAAAAACCACACACAGGTCCGATGTTGGGGCATCGGAGAAGGCAACCATCTGATATGTCAACTCAAATCTGGGAAGCTTAATCATGTGCCGATTGAAGGGATTAAAGAAGAATACACCATGATTTCTGGGTCGGTACAGCAACAACCAACCATCTTTGGTGTAACAAGCCCTGGATCCTTGCAGCTCTGGCAGCTCGAGAGAGTAGGTTTTACGCTCTGCTGGATCATAGAACTCATACAAGCTACCATATTTTGGAAAGTACATAAGCCACGGTGATTGGTTAACCACCCGGACTGCAACTGCAACCTTATGCCACCTCCTACATACAGCAGAAGCTCGAACATTGTCCTCTAGTGTTAGGTGGCACAGAATCAATTCCAAAAGTTCCACAGGAAGATCAGCCCACGTTTGTAGCTTCAAACTCTCCTCCTCCTCGATTGCTTTTTTTTCATCCAAATTTATTGTTTCAGCTAACCTATACAGCCAAAAGGATTATTGATATTCAAATGCCATTATCAGTTATAACTACTAAAAAGAAAAGGGTGGCAAAGAAACCCAGAGAAGAACCCTAAATTGCTCCATTATGTCGGACAGCTTATCATGCTTTAGAACAAATTCAGTGTGCAATGCTTGCTGTTTCTTGAACCTACAACTGATCCAGTTTTGAAAAAGAGCATATTTTTATCTTCCATTCATTACATATTGCATGCCAAAATGGTACACGCCGAAAAGGTACTTATTTGACTTAACCATAAACACTTCCCGAGTCCCGACCCCAAGTGGAAAATTTAAAGCAACAGTCCGTACAGTTAGGAAAGAAACAACAACCGTCGGTTACACTTGTTGCTATTAGTCACTGTATTAAATATACAAAATGCTTCATATTCACATTCAATCATATCTACCATTTAAGTCATATTCCTATTCAAGAAAGGCGTTATTTGTCGTATAGCCTAAAACAAAATTAGCAAATAACACATGCACCATGATTAAAAAGATTTTCTTTATAACCTTTCTTTGATAAGATCAATCTCTATAAATTTCACCATCTCAAGTAACACAAAAACATCGATCAAACAGTTATAATTAAGATCTCTATAAATTTGGCTCAAATAACACAATCATTGATCAAACAGTGATAAGTAAGATCTCTATAAATTTGACTATTTCAAGAAACACAAGGATAATAATTTCCATCATGATTTCATGAAATGGAATCGATCCTGGTTACAAGAATGTTGATATTTTATCAAATCCTAAATGAAAACCTAAGGCTTTGTTAAGTAGCCACTTATTGGTAATACAAAAGTCCAACAAAAGAAGTCACAAATCGTAAAATGACATTAAACATGCAACCGTCGGTTTCACTTGTTGCTACTAGAAATCACTGTATTAAACATGCAAAATGCTTCATATTCACATGCAACCATATCTACCAATTAAGTCATATTCCTACTCAAGAAAGGCATTTTTGTCGTACAGCCTAAAACAAAATTAGCAAATAACACTTGCACCATGATTAAAAAGATTTTCGGTAGAACCTTTCTTTGATAAGATCAGTCTCAATAAATTTGACTATCTCAAATAACACAAAATCGATCAAAAAGTGATAAGTAAGATCTCTATGAATTTGACGATTTCAAGAAACACAAAGATAACCATTTCCATCATGGTTTCATGAAATGGAATTGATCTTGGCTAGAAGAATGTTGATATTTTATCAAATCCTCAATGAAAATCTAAGGCTTTGTTAAGTAGCTGCCTATTGATAGTACAAAAGTCCACTAAAAGAAGTCACATATTGTAAAACGAATTTAAACATGCAACCGTCGGTTACACTTGAAGCTATTAGAAGTCACTGTATTAACCATTTAAGTCATATTCCTATTTAAGAACGGTATTTTTGTCGTATAGCCTAAAACAAAATTAGCAAATAACACATGCACCATAATTAAAACAATTTTCTTTAAAACCTTTCTTTGAAAAGATTGATCCCTGTAAATTTGGCTATCTCAAATAACGGAAAACATTGATCAAACAGTGAAAACTAAGATATTGGTTAGAAGAATGTTGATACCTCAATGAAAATCTAAGGCTTTGTTAAGTAACTGCGTATTGGTAGTACAAAAGTCCACCAAAAGAAGCCACAGATGGTAAAACAATTTTAAATTTTAATCCTCCATTAACAGTACTCTGCATGCAAATGAGTTACTCAAGAACTTAACAAGCGGTAACAACTCAAAGACTCTTCTTTGACAGACCTTTAGAACCCCTAACCTTGTGGTGCAAAAGACACTACCAAAATTCAGTGACATGGCTGAAATACCCCCACATTCATTCATTTCAACATAATCTCCTTACATAAATACTGGATTTTAGGTTTTAAACCAGAAACCCTAGACATTCAAATATTTTTTTAGCATGACCAAGAAAAACCCAATCCCCAAAACCCAATTTGAGGAATTAAAAAAATTAAAAATTCATTAAAACCCACAAGCTATTCTAAACACTAAAAATCTTAAATTACTCTCAAATACAGTCATTAAACGACAACAAAATAAAACCCAATTCACCCCAACTGTTTCAGATCAGAATTATTTTTTTAAAAAAAATCAGATTTGATTAAATTTTACATAATTAAAAAAATAACACATTTTATCTCATATCAAGAACCCAGAAAACTCCAATTCATTTGAATGAAACCCTAGCATAGCAATTAAAAGTTTCATTTTCATCACACACACACCAAAAAAAAAAAAAGCAAATGTTACACTTATCAAATTGGCTACTCAAAACAAAACCCAGAAATAAAAACACTTACAACTTAAGTTTCCTTCTCTTTCTCTCAGCCATATCCTGCAAAAAAAAAAAATAATAATAAATACCTGAAGTTTTCACTGTGTATTCTCAAAGGGAGTGTGAAATGAGATTATATATAAAAGGAAGCACATAAGCTCAAAGTGAAGTGGTGAAAATGTGTTAGGGGTGCAATCAAGTGTGGCTGATTCCTTCGTACTAAGGACAAAAGACAGCGAAGCATGGATGCCACGTAATTTAATTGGTGTTAGGTTGAATTGACTTTGATGACGTGGCGTGTGTTTAATGGTTTAGTTTAGATGTGAAAAAATATTGACAGAAGATCCTATGGATTTATATGGTAAGCAGAAAGTAACAGCAGAGAAGGCTTTTGCCACCTGGTCAATGGTTTTCTCACCTCTAAAATTGAAAATGTAACGTTTATTTTGTTTATTAATTTCAAATTGGTCCTTCAATTTCATAACATTTTAATTGCATACTCAAATTATTAGTATTACATCAATTAAATCATTCAATTGTTAAAATCGTTAAATGACATGTCAAATCTTATAACATAATTTAACATGAAAATTCTAAAGAAAAGTAAAATATTACTGCATAACTTTTACAAGTAAAACTGGGAAAAAAAAAGCGAGCAATAAAACTTTTGTAAAAGCTTCAGATATCCCAAAACTAAATTGATGGTTTTAGTAATAGAAATACCTTATTTATTAACATCAATAGTTTAAGAATGTAATTAGAATGTTTTAAAGTTTAGGGACCAATTTAAAATAAAAGTTATAATTTAGAGATGTATAGTACAATTAACTCAAACATTGTCTTTTATCTTTTCCATTTTTCCCCATACTAATATTACTTAATTATTTACTAAAATATGTTTTTTTTTTCACTTTGCTGCGCAATCATGACATTTATCGGTGTCAAAGTCTTTTAACATTTATTTCTTTTCGAATTTTTTATCGCTTGAGGTACGAAAATGTACAATAAATGACTTTGGTTTTCATGATTGTCAAAATCCTACTAACAAGCTTAAGGAGTCCCAATCATTTGAATCAATTAATTTGATAGGTTAAATTAATTCGATACTTATTGATTAAAGATCCAATTGACCAAATTTAACACAAAGAACCTCGACACCTTATTGAAGCGATAAAAGGTAATGAATCGACAAAAGTAATAAAAGATTTTTATGTTAAAGATTTATGATGATCATGAGAATACTAATTTGATAGAGCCCATGAGACACAATGACTGCTTTATAATTATAAGATTGTATTGCATCAAATTCATGCTTTTTATACTAACAAGTGGTTGAGTGTAATGGTAAGGTACATTGCATTTCTAAGGAGAAGACTCAGGTTTGAACCTTTGAGATAACATTGTTGAGAGGGACAGTCACGAACCCCAAATATAGATCATAAAACAAACATGAAATATAACCAAAAAAATCATGCCTTTTATGAGATTACACTTGACTTTACAATAATTTTGGTGTCTTGAAACAATGCTTAGAATTACCCATAGTCATTCCCCAATCAATAAATAGGAGGATAATGCCCTTTAATGCACTCGATCCCACACCCTCCTACATTGGCAACAATACCCATGCCAATCGAGCGAAGAGTCAATTGACTTACTTTTTGTCTTATGTTACAATATTGCTACAATATCTAATATCACCGCCACCATTATTTTTACACTAACTACAGATAAACACACTGTCCATCCACACCCACACTTACTCTATGTTTGGGATGCTTTTACCACCGTTTTCTTTGTTTTTTTTTTCACTCTTAATTTAATATTGTGGGTAGAAAAGTGAATGTTTTATGAGAAGCGATCTACGAGTTCAACTTTTAATTTAAGTATTACAAGTATAATAAATTAAAATATAATATAAATACAAATTTGAGTAATTATAAATATAAATTTATTATAATAAAAATTGACTATTCAAATAATGAGTAAAATTAAATTATTATAACATAAATGAACTAAAAATTAATACAATTTAAACTAAAACCTACTAAAATTTAGTATAACAGCCGCACATCAAAAAATTCAAAATTGCAAATGATAGTCCACAAATTTAAATACTCAAAATCCTAAAGTTAAAAAATAAATAAATTACTAATTTTATGTCTAGTTTAGCGCCACGTGGCCAGACCTCACGAAGTTGGGCGGGCAACAATTAGGGTAGCATCCAAACCAGACAGTGCTTGGACAAGTTTGGCCCATAAGATAAAAAGATTGATTTGAGCTTTACTTTTTATTTAATTTATAATTAATTTTAAAAAATTATGATGTAAAAATAAATATTTATTTTAAAAAATTATATAAAAATAAATTTAAAAATTTATTTTTTAAGAAATACTAGTATAAAAGACTTCGAAGCTTTATAATATAATGTTAAAAAAAATTATTTTGTCAAAATAAAATTCAAAATTAATATAAAAATAGATAATTAAACAAAATTATCGTGAAGAATTTAAAAATCTATAATAAAAAACTCAACCAAATTAAACCGAAACTCAATCCTACCAACAAATATTAATATCTAGTAATTTTATCGCGTGTGTATGTGTACGAAAATTATGTATTTAGAGTATTGTATACATTTAAAAATAACATCCAATAAATAAATATTATTTGAAACTATCAATTCAACTATATATAACCTGTCCATTTTTATACGTTCCTTTTTCCTTTTTGTTGACAGGAGAACATTATGGGTAAATTTCAATTCCAATCCCTTTACTTTTTACATTATAGAATGGTTAAATTTCAATTTTGATCTTTATATTTTGCTCAAATTTGAGATTTAATCTATATACTTTAATTTTGACATAATTTGATACCTCAACTTTTATAATGGCATTAGTTAGTCTAATACTTTATTGCAATTAAAATGGTGATGTGAATTTTTAAGAATTTTTAGCACCGTTAAAATTATTTATTAAATTTAGGTCTATTACAATGTTATTCTTTTGTTACATGGATAGCAAGTTTATTGTATTTTTTTTTTCAAAATGTCACACAAACACAAAATAATTTTAATAGAGGTAATAAATGGACCTAAATTTCTATAGAGAGACTAAATTCCTAAAAATAAAAATATGGAGATTAAATTTCAAAAATACAAAGTTAGCAAATTTTAACTTTTAAATTTTTAGACTATAATTTGGTTAAGAAATAAATAATTAATCCAACGTGGAATGTGGGTGGAAACCGTACTAGTAATAGTAACACATATGTCTGTTCAGAAATAAATATAATGCATATGCAACATTGTGATATTTTTCTCCTTGAATTATGCTATTTATGTTCTCAATTATATTATTTATACTAATATGTTATTTATTATCGATTTAGAGAATAATTGGAGAAAAAATAACTTAAAGTTTATTTTTGGTAAGTTTTTACAATTTAGACTTTCAACACAATGCGGTTTTAGTATTTTGGGCATAACTTGATATACAAACATTCATTTTGGACCCATAATATATCGATTCGAAATGAATTGAAAGGTCTAGCTAAACTTATTTCAAAGATGAAGCCCAAAAATGTCAGAAGGATGTCCAAAACGGTTTGGAAGTTTGACGTAAAAATTGTCAAAATAACCTAGAAAAATTATACATTATTTAATTAAAAGCACTTTTGTATTTTCTCTATTATATTTTTTCCCTATAAATAGAGATTATTAGGTTAAGATTAGGAGAGATTTAGACCTAGTTGTTCTTAATTTTATTTTGTTCTCTTTATTTTATGGGTTTTTAAAGCCTCATTTCTAGTAAAAGGTTATATCGAAGTTTGATTCAATAAATTCGTAAGATTTATTTATGCTTTAATTCTTTTTTTGTTCTTTGATATTAGTGCATTTTCTATTTTAATTACAATTGTTCAGGTTTGTTTAATAGATGACCAATATTCAATAGCTTAGAATGGTTGTCGAGTCAATTAAGATAATTAAATTTGTAATTGTTTAATTAATTATAATGCTAGTGACAAATTGAATACCTTGTTTGTGGATGATTATAAGGTGTGTATATTTGATCTAGCTTAAATGAATCCCGTTGAGGTGAGTTTGTTAGTTAGAATTAAGTCTCTCTAGTTCACAATGTTGCCAGTAATTAAGTTAAATATTGGGCGTTAAGTTGTGAGGTTATTCATCGGTTAAATAAGTAATTTCAAACGAGTTGCTTTTTGGTTATCGAATAAGTAAAGAGAGATTGGTTGCCCGACGTTGAGTCAGCAACTAGAACTAATTTATTAAAGGCATTGAAGTTATCATTGCATCAATGATTAAATCTATGAATTAAACGGAGATTTTACCTTTAGCTATAGTTTCTTCTTGTTGATTTTATTTTATAATCTCTTTTTACTTTGTTTAGTTTTTAATTTTAAACCATTTTACTTATTTATTAAAGAAATAAAATTATCATTGATCTTTATAGATATGACATTACTTGTCGCTTTCTGCTAATTTATATTTTTCAAGTAGATTTTTATTTTTTTAGCTCTCGGCAATCCAACAATGTACGAAATAAAATGAAAAAATAACTTAAATTCTGAGTAAAAGAAATTTAAATAAGTAAAAATATTAGATTAAGAATATTAAATATACTCTAATTTTTTATTATATATTTTTACTTTTTCATATCACGTCAAAATGTTATCATGTCAGTTAAGAGAAATTTAATATAAAAATAATTATAAAAATTTAGTAATAAGTTAAATCAATAACATTATCAATAAAAATTTATTGTGACATATGATATTAATGACATCGTGATAACGTCGTAATCTAAACAATATAATAAAAATAAAAAATAGATATTTTAAAAAACTATTTCCATTTTTTTTTCCTTCTTTTTCCCGGTTTTCCTTTGTTCTTCACAATTTTATTCTCTTCTTTGCTCTGCTAAACAGGTTTGCTTTCAATGGCTAATTTTAATTCCTCTTATTTACCTTCTGTTGTTGTTGTTGTTGCTGCTTGTTCTTTGTTCGAGAAGCCGATTGCGTTAACGGCAGCTTCATGTTCATCGCTGACGTCTTCTATCGAAGGAGTACTTGACGACAGTGTCGAAGACGACTGCTATATCTGTCTCGAGCCTTTCACTATACAAGACCCTATCACTGTATGATTCATTACTCTTTGCTCCTCTTTTGATTCAACTGTTCTTATAATGTCTACTTCACTCAAATTAACGTTGCCCACACTAAACCCATTTCAAAATCAGCTAAAATTAAAATCTCAAGAAAGAAAAAAAAATGGAAAAACAAAGCAAGGAGCAAAGAATTGGTGAAAAAGTGGATGGGTTGATGAGAAATAGACCTTTGGGGAAAGGAACGATGTGGTTGTATTCGAAACAAATGCAACCTTGGCCGTTACAGAAACACTTGCAGACGATGTTATCGGCAGCGTCTTTGTGCCATCGCTCGGTATGACGACCGGGAACAGTTTCAGCACTGGCCCAGCACTTCCTCTTTGTCTTTGAATCGAAGAATCTTGGCCTCTCTTCCTCACCATTGCTACTGCAAGAACAAGGCGAAGGCAAAGAACTCATCCTTCCACTGGAGAACGATTAACGCCGGGGTCGGTGGTGCACAGATAAACGACGATTTGAAGAGAGGTGGTGGAGAGAAGTATTCTGGTGGTGCCCAATCGAAGCTCCGACAGTCGTACACGAGGCGGTTAGGGTTCATTCGGGCGGGAAGAAGAAAGGAAAATCGGGAAAAAGAAGAAGAAAAATGGATAAAAATGGAAATAGATTTCAAAAATAATTTTATAGATTTTTAATAATTTTTTTTTAGATTATGATATCATAATAACGTGATCACGTATCACAATTTTATTTTACTATTTATCTTAAACTTAACGATGTTATAAAAATATACCGATTTAGTTAATAAAAAAAATTCAAATATCAAATTGAAATAAAAAAACATAAAATATTAATCTAAAAGTGTTTGATAAATTTAAATATTAATTTTATATTTAAGCTTTATTTTTATAATTTTTCAATAAGGATGATAAGGATGGGAGACATGATCTATCTATAAAATTCACTGGCACATACAAAAGAAGAAAGAAAATGGGTTGGTGCATGGTTATGGTTTCATTATATATATATAGAAGTATGAGTTTGGAGAAATCTTTAAATTGATTTGAATATTTTATTTTCTATCATATTATTAAATTAATGTTTAAAAATAAAAAATTTAAAATAAAATAAAAGTTGTGATGATTAAACATTTTAAATTATAATTTAATAGAAGTTGTGGTAATTACACATTTAAAAATAATTATAATTTAATTTACAATTATTAGTTTAAAAAGTTGTGCTAATTTTAAAATAGAGATATTATTTGAATAGAACTTTAAACATAAAATACAGAGAAAATTTATGATAATTATAATTCTTAATTAAAAAATTTAATATAAAAAAGAAGTTGTGCTAAATCATAAAACATCGGAAAAAAATTGTGATAATTATAATTATTAATTAAAAAATTTGATATAAAAAAGAAGTTGTGTTAATTTTATTGAGGTAAAATGGAGGTATTAGTTAAATAGAATTTTAAGCATCTTAATTATGAGAAATCATTTTGGACACTGTCAATGTAGTTTTTAGATTCCACAAGCAGGGTCAGGTGGTTGACAAATGTCCTATAAAGATATGGTAAAATATTTTAAAAAATAAATATTTTTAAAAAAGGAGGCATATGCCAATTTTTTAAGGTTGCTTATAGAATAAAAAAGTATAGTGTTAGTGTACCAAATACTCACCTCTTAATTATAATTTTATTGTTGTTGGAGTTAGTTTGGTTAATTAGTTATTGAGTTATTAATTAAATAGAATTTTAAGCATATTAATTATAATTTAATGATTATGTTAAAAATGCTTTAATTATGATTGGAAAATTTTCTATTATAATATTTGGAATGATAGGTTAATTATTTTAATTATATTCAATAATTTAAATAATAAATATTAATCTATGTTAAATACTACAACTAAAATTACAATATTTAAAAAAAGTAATTAAGTATTAAACGCATAAAATCTCATGCACTGTATGTAACATTAAAAACTGATATATAAATATAGGCACAAATTTGAAAAATAACTTTTGAATCGAAGAGAATACCATTTTTTTTATCATATTATTAAATTAAAATTTAAAAATATTTTAATTTACATTCATTATTTTAAAAAAAATAGTCAAAATAATTCTAATTGAAGTAGAAGTTACTTAAAAAAGTTTTTACAATTACAAATCATTTAAATAAGTATTTTTTTTAATTTTTGTATTTTTTACTTGATATTTTTTTGCTACATATTAATTATATTATTTACAAATTAATATAGTCAATTTATTATAAAAATTGAATAGTGAAGAGTTTATATTATAATATATCATTTTTTATTGTTTGTAAAAATGCTTTAATGATAAGAATTTTTTATTACTACTATATTAGAATTATCAAAATACTTAATATATTTTAAAACAATTTATTAGTTATTATTTTAAATAATGATTGTATAAAATAAAATTTTGTTGTATGATTGAAATGGTGCAAATGTTTAATTGTGATTTGATTTTTTTAATATTATTAAAAAGTTTATATATCTACAAAATATCAATCTTTTAATATAGTATATGAACTTTTTATTATATTTGAAATTTTATATAAATTAATATATTTTAATTATATTTAACAATTCAAATAATGGATTAAGAATTAATTAAAATAATTAAAATTATATTATTTAAAAACTAAAATTAAACACGTAAATGTCATTAGAAACTAATTTTTCAAAAGAAATTAAGTTAAAGCTTGGTTTGATTCGATTTACACAAATGGTCCATTTTATTGTTTACAAATAATATAAAAAATTAAAAATTAAATTTATATGAATAATTAGATATTTTATAATTAAACATATAAGTAAAAAATATTTTTAAAATTATTTAATTTGAATTCGGGACGAGATGAGCTAATTTGAGATGAAAAATATTTTCCAAAATCAATCTAAAATGAGTCGAGCCAATTGAGCCACACGGGCCACTTGGCTGTTGAAGAGGTTTATGTTTGATGATATGTAAAGAGAAATTTACTTTCAGGACAGTAGAATACTTCTTTTCACTGAGCAATGAAGGGGTTAGTACACACATGGTAGGGACTAGAGGTGTTTATAGGTTCATGGTTAAGTCTATTCATGATATTAACATACTTTATGTTTATTTAAACTCGGCCGACCCGAAATATAAGCTTAAAATTTTACTTAAAACTGTCTATATTTATAAATGGTTAACCCAAACCCAATTTAGACTTTCCTGTATTATTATTTTAAAATACTTATATTATTTTTAATTTGATAATATTATATATTTTTATAATCATAACATTTTTTAATATTTATATTATAGTATTATTACATATTACTATGGATTTAATTTTTATGTGTTATAAATTACATAATATAAAACATTATAAACTTTAAAAAAGGGTCAACCTGGGCTTGAGCCTTGAATGTTCAAGCTCGAGCCCAATCTATATTTTAAATGGGCTTAATTTTTTTGTCCAATCCTATTTTTCGAGCTTAATCTTTTAATCCAAACTCTTCTAATTTTCGGATGAGTCTTTAGGCTTGGGCTGGTAGCCCGACCCATTAACATGTTTAGGTAAGGACATACTCACACCATACACGCACACACTACATCCAAAGAGATCTACTCAAATAAAAGCCTACTACTTGCTCCCCAGAGACTCAAACTCAAGTGAATTTTATATGTGAACATATAATGATCCAAAAGTTAATGATGTCGGAAAATATGGTTTCAGAATAGTATAAGAATTTTGAATTTTAGATAGCTAATTTTGTTGAATTAGTGTTCAATTAAGGTATAAGAACTAAATTGTAAAAATAGTAAAAGTCCAATTATTATAGGTTTTTAATTAGAAACAAGGACTAAGGATTAAAATGGCAATTAGATCATTCTAATAGTAATAGTTGACAGTGAGAGGAAGCGTTATAAATTATATTATAAAGTTTTTATTTAAATAGTTAAAATTATAATAAAATATGATAATATATATATATATATATATATATATGTTGGAAAAGAGAAAACATTTCTCTCTTTTCTTCCTCAATAGTCAAACCTTATAAGGAGAAGGAGGAGGGACGTACGACTTAGGGTTGTAAAATTTTAAAGCTTCAAATGGTTAGTTCAATTTAGTCAATTTTTTTTTTTGTAATTTTTATGTTTTTTAGATATGAGAGCTTAATCTAACTAGCCCATGTATCAATTTGTAAAATTGTTAAAGTTTTAGAAAGATGTCATTGATGATTTTTTAAAGTTTTAGGTATTAAAATAATAGATTTTAAGCTTAGAGGTGAAAAAGGACTAAATTATAAAGTTAATTGATAGTTTTCTTTAATAGGAACTAAAATGAATATGTCAAAACCATTTTTAATTTTAAAACGTGGATCGACTTTAAAAACATAAATGGAGTCGCCACCAATCCTTTTTGAGGTGTAATTGGGCCACCTTATAAACCATTTAGTATAAGTTCGGGAGTCGGTTACGTACGAGAAAGGGTCAGCACCCTCATAACGCCTAAAATTGGTACCAATTTGATTAATAAATGTCCTTATTGTTGAAAATTTTGAGAGATTTTAAAATATGATTCTTTTAGAAAATATTTGAACGGTTCGTTTTGGAATATTAAGGCTCATTTGTTCCGAAAGGACAAAACATCACACCCAACACGTTAGGATGCAACATTTTAACCCTCAAGATCAAAATAATCCCTTAATTTTTCAAAACCTGAAAATAGAAGGATATTTAGACATTTGGATGACCGAAAAAACCACAACCCAACACGTTAGGACACAGCTCTTTCGGACTCCCAAACACGAAACATTACCTTATTTTGAAAACAAAACTTTATGGATCCATTGAAGGTCAATGTAGTGTATTTTTTAAAACTCCAGTACTAGGATGCATGATAGGATAATATTGAATGCAATAATACAGATAACCATTATATGTAAAAATAAAAATAAAATAAAATAAAATAAAATAAAACAAACCATTCAAGTATATACAGAAAAATAATAGATAGATAAACAAATAAAAACTAATTTAGAATGCAATAATGAACAAACAAATAAATAAAGAAACATTGGGTAAAAAATATAACAATAATAATTATAATATGAAGGCGATTAAAATATATAAACAATTAAAGAAGTGTATATATAAAATAATAATAAAAATTATCATGCTAGATTTTAAAATAAGGGATATATAATAGAAAATTTAAAATAAAATGACCATATGATAAAAACTTTTAAAATATACATATAAAAGAAAATAAGTTACATATATGCGGTAATAATATGATACAGGCAATATGGACAAATGGAATCGACAATATAAAGAAAAGATTGAAACACTTCATAACTACCTAATATGGGTACTTCATAAAGCAGATTAAAAAACAATACATATATAACTTAAAACGCATAAATATTGGATGGTAAAACAATATGATATTCAAGGCGTAAAATAAAAGGAACGCAAGATTAACAAATCGCAAATGAAAGTGCTAAAGCGAATGCGCTAAAAATGTTGAGGGATCAATTTGGGAATTACCCTAAGCTTTCAAAACACCACGCAAAAGGGGAACCCAAACACCAAAATCAAAATACAGCTGGGTAGATTTATAAACATAAAAAGAAATCAAGGCGAAATTTAAACAAATAAGAAGGGTTAACGGCGCAATTATCCCATTGAAATTGGGACACACGGGGTTAAAGCAAAATGGGTCGGTTCATGTGGGTCTTAGTCATGCTGTGTCGTTTTGATAAGGTTTAAAACCTTTTCTTCTTTGCTGAAAAATCATTTGGACCACTTCCCTTTTTGAAACAATAAAGCACGACCCCAGTTCCCCTTTCAAATCTTTTTCTTCAGCCAAAACAGCAAAGCCAAGACCATAATCCAAAAAAAAAAAGGGCCTGATTTCAAATGGGTGCGATTCTAAACGAAGGAGACAAAGCTCCGACGACGCTACCCGAAACAGGTATTCTCCTTATCCCTTTTTTTGAATAGAGCAAAGTGAAATATGGAACAAAAAAAGAAGCTAAATCGGATGGAGATGCGAAAATAAAAGGGAAAAATCACCTTAAAAAAACTAATTTCTGATTGCATTTGTATTCAGATTTACGCCTATTTTCTACTGATAGTGTAAAAACAACCAAAAAAAAAAAAAAACCCTTTTTACAAATTTTTGTGTGGCTTTTATAGTAAAGAAAGTAAATCCAAAAATCCCGATCTTCTCTCTGTCGTTGCCATTTGTTTGCTCTTTTGTTACAGGTATCTACGTGGGTTTCGGAAGCGTGACGGATGTGGGCACTGACGTGGCCATAGTGGTTGGTGGAAGAGCGCACGATGCGGCGAAATGGGGCTCCCGGCCTGAAGGCCAACTCCTTTGCTGCTAAGGTTTCAAGTTTGTTTGTTGTTAGGGGTTTTTGGGCTAGTTTGGGCTTTGGCTGTTTTGGGTTTGTTTTTATTGGGCTCCGGGCTGAATTGGCCCACAACAGAATAAATTGTGAAATTTGTTGTAGATATGAGAAATAGAAGGTCCTAAATGGACTATAGTGAAATCGGATTAAAATTTGGAGTTTTAAATTGAAAGTTATGTTAGTTTCTATTTTAAGGACTAAACTGAACAAAATGCAAGTTTTTTTTGTAAATTGACAATTGAATCTGATTTTGATTAATTATTGATTGTATTGTATGTTTATTTTAATTTTTAGCTAACGTCAACTTGAAATCCTCGAAAGAAAAAGAAAAGCTAAAGTCGTCGACGAATAGCTGGAAGTTCTCGGTTTGTGTTTCTATAATTTGAACTATTGCGATTGTTGCATTTTTATATTGTTTTGCATGATAAGATTATGATTTGGTTAGAGATATAGAGAGCTAAATTGAAAAGAATTGAAAATATTGAATCTTGATGAAAATGAGAGATTGGTCTTGAATTGGGCTAATTCGTGATATTATATATACGAAATGATGATTGGTTGATGAATCAAAAGTGATTATGTATAAATTGGACTATATTTGAAAATTGTTACCCAATTAACTGTTCGGGTAGAGTTGGATATAGTTGGCATGCTATAGGATAGGTAGAGTACGAGTTACTTTGACTACGTGTCAATGAGGCACTAGGTGCAAAATCACTTTGGTTATACCGATAAGCACAAGGCGTAATTTGTATACTTCGGATTTGTCTGATAAGGCGTTGGGTGCCAATTTGGTGTGATTGGTTGGATTTGTGTATCCGTTCGAGTCCGATTCAAGTTAATAGGGAATTAAAATGTAAAATGCGTAAAAGTATATGTATGAACTGAGATAATGGATGATTGTGAAAATCAAATTTAAGTCCAGAAAAACTAATGTGATACTGAACAAGTAGATCAATTTGATTGAGATATGGAAGATAAATATATATGATACACTTATATTAGCTTGATTGAACATAAGTGAAATGAATTGTAAAACAAAATGATGCTTTATGTCATATTTATTGACATTGAATTGTATGGCATTTAGTTATGTAAACTTATTTTATTTATGTTGTTTATAATATTCGAATTACAAAAATATCATTGAGTTTATACTCAACGTATGTTTTATTTTTTTGCACAAATTAGGTTTTGATCATATTCATTTTATCTACATCAGCATTTAGCTGAAATCCCAGACTCAAGTTGGTGAAGTTTCTTTTGTTAGTTAATGGCATGTACCCATTAGGATCAATTTAGTATAAACTATGCTTTTTTTGTTGTATCTATGTTATACTAATGATGTATGTTATGATCAAGTGGAGGCATTTTGGTGAATAGGCTTCTATGAGAATTGGTATGGCATTGAAGGTTAGTACTTGTTGATAAGACATGAAATTATGTTTTGTAAGAGTTGCATTGAAGCTGGTATGTTTGAATATATGTTAAATGTTGATATAAGATAAGTTAACACACATTGGAAGATGGCATATTTTGGGTTTTATGCTTTTAATGTGTATGTTTTGGCAATTGAAATGATAAATTGGTAAGAAGCTATCTAGTAATCGGTTGAATGGATGATTTAAATTGAAATATGTTAATAAGTTGCTTATAATTGATGGAAGTGAATTGGATATGTATTTGGCATGTTTATGTTAACTTGAACATGGTTTGAGCTTGATAGATATGAATTGGTAAGTGTTTGGAGAAAGAATGTGAATCATCTATGCATGTTTGGGTAGTGTTTTGAAGTGTCTAATGCAGGTAAATAAT
Source organism: Gossypium longicalyx (assembly GCA_025698465.1). Taxonomy (NCBI): domain Eukaryota; kingdom Viridiplantae; phylum Streptophyta; class Magnoliopsida; order Malvales; family Malvaceae; genus Gossypium; species Gossypium longicalyx. The sequence goes on along the minus strand of CM046995.1, from coordinate 2,512,988 downwards.
GCTTGAACATAGGCATGAAATTATAATTGAAATGTTGAGATAGTATTGAATACCTTTTGGTAAATTTTTTTTTTGCCAAAACAAATGGTGATGTCGTTTAAATGTCGTCACGGACGAGTCAATCATGTTGCGGCGCCAAATACAGGTCGTCGGGACAAGCCTGAGGCCATTCCATAGCGTGATGCGACTCAGATAGTGCGTTGACCCCTAGTTTTGAATTCTTTGCAATTTAGTCCTATCCCTATCTCAAGTTAGCTTTAGAGCTTACGTAAGCTCGTGTAAGCCTTGAAATTGACTCTACTCCATATTGAATGTATGTTTTAACTAAATTTTAATTATTAACTGCTATGAATTGCTCGTACTTTGATTGTGGTTGTTTTGACAACGAATGTGACATCTCGTAACTTGAACCTGGCGACTGGATCGGGTGACAGGGTGTTACAGAGCATCCATTGATCACCGGGCTAATTACAAGTGTTCAAGAAAGTAAAACACCCTTAATTTTACATGTTTTATAACATTTCAATGGACAGTTTTTACACATTTTCATAACTATTTAATTGATTAATATTATAATAAAATTAATATTCATATTAGAAATATAATTATGCTAATCATGCAAGTAAAGTTTGAACTTAATCCAATATTTTTACTATATATGGAGAATATATATATATATATATATATACTATTTTGAATTAAACATTTTAAATTTTCTCAAAACTCAACATATACAATTAGGTAAATATATTATAAAATATTATGATTGAATTAAATAAAAAAAATATGATATTATGCAAAACTATTACATTTATTTTAAATTACCTCAACAACCTGTATTAGCACCAATTATTATAAACATTGTATTAAATAATTAATTTAATAAACTAGTTCAACTAAAACTAATCTTTCATTTATATATATAAAACTCGAATTTAAATTTTAAAATTCTCATATTTTCAACCATAATATCAATTAGTTAATATATTGACTATTCATTAACATTTTGATAATTACTAAAATTTAAGTATTACCATCAGTAAGTCGATTGTGTCTTAATTCGATTAGCATGAGTATTGTTGTCAACGCAAGAGGACGTAGATTCGAGTACACTAAAACGTATTATCCTCCTATTAATGGGTTGATAAGAAACTATAATTAAATATTATTTTGAAAAAAATAAATATGATCAAAATCTATAAAATTATCCGTAAGATTTGACCTATTAAATATTTGTAGTAGAGGGAGACAAGCATTGAAACGATTAATGCAAAGAAGTGAGGTATATGAATGAAATTGCTAGATGTTTCTTTCTCCAAATAATGTTGAACCTGCAAGAAAGGACATATCACATGCCTACATTGCTTGTCATTTGCTTTACATTTAATGTCAATTAACATCTATTTCAAGGATATATATATATATATATGTGGATAAAATAAAGAGCTCAAAATTAATTAGTTCGTTCTTCTATGCATGCATGTTATTTTAAATTAATTTATGATATATTTATAATGTACGTGAAAATTTTATGTAAAAATTATATTTATAAAAAATTAGGTAGTATTTAGTTGAAATAATAAAAATAAAAATATTAAAAGTTTCGTATCATAAGTTTAAATCATATCACGTGTTGATTTTGTTTTAGATTTTATTTTTAAATAAATTTTATATAAAATATAAAAACAAAAATACTTTTAAATAATATTTGTTATTAAAGAATGATTTTAATTTTTTTGGAAAGATACTTTTGGCTGATGATATCAAAAGGCATCCACAAACAACATGAAATGAAATCCAATTGTTAGATTTGTGGATATTTTTTTCATAAGAGATAATATTAAGTAAATTTAAAGTTTAATCCAATATTTAGTTTAAATATTTATAAAAAAAATTATTAGTATAAATTATAATTAGAATTGTCCATATGCCGGGTCGGGGTTCATCCGGAAAGTGGGAGAGTTTGGACAAAAATATAGACTCAAAAAATGAGTTTGGGTAAAAAAAAAAATAAAGGCCATTTAGAAAATAGATCAAGCCTCGGGTGAGGCTTTTTTGGCCTGGGCCCAACTCGAATTTGCAAAAGGAAAAAATCTATTATTTTCTTGTTGTTTTCTTATTGTTTTGCTGTTATTTCACTATTATGTTGTTATTGTTTAGATATTATATAGCACTTATTTTATTATTAATTTTGTTACTATTTTAGAGGCATTTGCATGTTAAGTTGCAACTATGTTAGTGTTATTTAAGTATAGAGATTTTTTAATTTATTTTCAATTTGTTGGGAAACATTTATTTTAATATTTTTAGTGTTTTTGATGTACTACATTTTTAAATATATATATAAAAAAATTAATATGGGCTGGCCAGTTTGAGCTCGGGTTTTAGCATTTTTAACCAGTCCGGACTTGAATAAAATTTTAAGCTCATTTTTTTTGTCGAGCTGAGCCTAAGCTTACCGAATGGGCCTAAAATTTGTCAAGACCCAACCCGACCTATGGATAGATCTAAATATAATATGGATACTTCTTGTGAATTTTAAAATTAATATTTTTACCATATTAATAATTGTAATAGACTTATTTAAGAATTAATTTTTTTTTTCTTTTTGTATTTTTAATGTAGAAAATTTTAAAAAGAGATGTTAATAATTTTGTAATGGTTTGTATAATTTATGTAACACAAAACATTACAAATGTTATAATAATTGGTATAATTGAGTATTGTTTTGTGTAATACAAATATTATAATAATTTGTGAGTTTGAATAATGTTTTGTGTGATTGGAAGTGATGGAAAGCTTATTTTTAGAGAGTTCACCTTATAACTTTTAACTCAACATAGGCAGGGGCGAAGTTAAAATAAATATTTAAGGGGGGTCAGATAAAATTTTAATTTTTTATAGTTTATATCTTTATAATTTGTAAATGATTAAATTAAATTTTTATAATTTTAAGGGGCCAAAGTGTAATTTTATCTTTATTAATTT